>JAVGWX010000017.1:36629889-37889889 GCA_036924085.1 Ariolimax columbianus
TGTTGCATCTAAATTGCATTGGTTGTTGAGGGGTGGGGGAGGGGGAGAATTGCTGTATGGTCATAGTCTTGTTACGTAACCAAACCATTTTAGTTGTTGCCTTTTGAAATAGTTTAAATGTTAATTTTGTTCCCACTAGTCTCCTTATGTCATCTTTTCTGATACTGTATCTCCTTGTAGCACTCATTATTTGCATGCCAATTCTGTTATCGCAATTTGTCGTTTTTCATTTGATGTCAGTGTCCAGTTTTGATTTTGGTAAGATAATGTCGGGATGAACATAATGTTGATTAAAGCTCTTCTGGTAGCTGTCACGTGATTTCAAATTAGTATTGGTGTTCATTCCCAATGTTCTGATTTGCCTTATTGCAACTTTGTTGGATTTTCGCTGTGAATATTCGTACAGTAATCATTATTAATTCTCAGTTACTTTTTGCCTACGAAGCTCTCTAAGTAGTCGTTCATCTCTTTTCAATCATATTCTGGTCTGACATTAAAATCTCCCAATGCAATGACGTTGTCATCAAATTGGGTATTATACTTTGTTTCGTTGTTGGTGTAAAAAAACAAATCATCCTTGAACTCGTCTTTGTTTTTTGCAACATTGCAGGGAGCATATACTTACATTTATATTGCATTATCTTCATGTTAGTGGATTGTAACTGCAACAGTCCTCTCGGAGACGTAATTTTTATATATGGTACCAATCGCGGTTGATATATTTAATGAAACAACCTACTCCAAGTTTTGCATTGACTTTCATGTCAGCTCCCGTTAATTTAAATATATGCCATTGATGGATTTTCTTATATTCACTATCTATACTTTTTTGTATCTGATACACCCCCATTACTGTTATATTAGGTGTATTTATTTCTTCTATGATATCGTAAGCCTTGTTGTTGATTCCGCTGCTATTTACCGTGCAAATTGTAACTGTAGTTGCCATTGTGAGTTGACGTTTCGTTCTCGAGATCTCTCATGTGTTCGTTGAGAGGAAAAATGATAAAACAAATACCAACTGCCATTTAGGCAGTTCGTCTAGCAGAGGAGGAACTCTTTATTGTATACCCATTGGTCTCAGGGATTGCTGGCAAGTCTTAGGACGATGAGAGTATCTTAGGCTGTCTCGAGTAACTAGCATCTGCGGGTAACAACTCCACTGCCTTGTGGAAACATCTGGAGAGGGTACGCAACGGGAGTAGACCCAGACAGAACATCCGGAGTGGTAGCACCTAAAGTAAATGATTTCAAAATTGCGAACTCATTCCGACAGCTTCTGCAGCTGAACTATTGCCAGATTGTAATGTTTTGCATTTCTTTGAATTACACCAGCTAGGCCGAGTGGGGGATCCTGCAGTTTGGGCAACACATAGTCTCCAAAATTCAACACCCAGAAATGCGCCCTGAGAGGCAACTCACAGGGGGCCACGCGCATGGTCTGCAAAGACTGAGACGCCTATGAATATATACATATAAATACATTCGGCAGATGGGGCTTGAAAGCCCAGAAAGGCAGCTCATCTAGAGCAAGGAAAGACAACCCGAGCAAATTGTTGTGGCAAGGCAGACCCTTAGCCTTGGTTGGCGGCTGGTATAGGAATGAAACCCCGACAGGCGAACATGTAAAACATTGGTCTGCTGATCCGGCAGCTTCTGCAGCTTGCCTTGTTACAAATGTATTGGTATTATCTTTCCCTTGGAGTAAACAAGGCAGACCAAGAGATAGGCCACACATGATCTCTATATTTCTGCCACAGCTTTGTGCTAATAGGACAATTACTATCGTCTGACATGACGAAAAGAGCCAATGAATATATAGTAATAAACAAATATATATACGTTACCACTCAGAAGCATATACAATAATTCCAGAATGGATGTATACTTAATATTAATAAAATATACACAAAGTAAGAGGCGTGGGGGACAAAAGATGGAACGAGGGAGCGACGCAACGGTGGATAATATATTTAGGAAATGAGGTTTAAGAAACTTCCATAAAAAAATATAAACGATTCTCGAGCTATGACCGTTTTCGATTATCGTTGTAACAATTTTACGCATTGAAATATGATACGCTGTCAGTAACTCTGATTTCAACAATAACCGATGTCAAGTACTATCGAAATGGTTGACGACGTTGAATTTAAATTATTACACATAGTATTGGAGATTGGGCAGAAGTTGACACGGAGTTCAAGACCGGTGTCCACGATGTTTTCATTTTGCAGCAGTTGTAAATAATGGTGTAAATTAGGTTGCGTGATTTGCAGGTGAATCTCTCTATTATCTCAAAAACTGCTTTTAGGAAGGCCACCGAACGTGTCTGGATAACAAAGCGACAAGTTACATAACGGGGATTGTTTATCCAAGACAAAAGATACCGAGGTCCGCAATATGGGTGTTGAGTTGGCTTCTGAAGAACAAGTCACGCAAGTGTCTATACCCTCTTTAGGTAACCGATGAAGGATCATAATTAACTTAACTTTCTTTTTATACTGATTTAGATAGCACAACAGTTTTTTGTATATGACCAGTTTCTTCTACTCAACGTGTTCTAAAAATGATTACGTGCAATCAAACTGTTTGTCAAAGGATTGAAGCACTTGACATTCTGTGAATAAAATATATATTTCCAAATGTCTAATCAGGACCTGTATATAGTCTAATTTATCATTTTTATTATGAATACTAGAGGTGTGGGTAGACTGAAATGAATTATTTAAAAATGATTTGAAGTAAATAATGAGACATTCTACAGTCTTCGTTATTCTTTGTTTTCTTAACTATAATATCCCTAAGATTTGTTGTTGTTATGAAAGAACAATTTCAGGCAAAATGATAATAATATCAACACGTTATGTTACCTAAACATGTGATATATTTTACTGTCATGTTTCTAGCATTGCATAGCAATCATCAGTAAGTGCACTACTGTTTTTGTTCAACAGTCTAGAACAAATTGATTGCTTTAAGCGTGTAATTTGTCTTCTTCAGAATTAACTTTGCAGCTCTTTGTGTCAGTTGTTAACATTCCAAATGCTGTTGTCAATTTATAAATTTCAATCTCTAAATATTCCGAATATATATTTGTAACAATCAAAACGTATGTTTACTCTCAAAACATATATGTTGCCATTTTTTTACATTCCAACTTTGCTTGTACATACTTAGCATTAACAATGTGTTTGCCACTTGTAACATCTGCGTCAAACCATTACATTACACTTTTTCTCATTAGTTTTTACAATGCAATATGTATGTATAATCCGTATCTTGGTATTCAATCAGGCAAATGAAATGCCTAAAGTTAGGTAGCCAAACGTTCTTTAACCTCAATGCGGTTTTCTGCCTCGGATTACCAAGTTTAACCATGGTCTTTACTTAGGCCATCCTCCATTGCTTTGGTGAACTTGGAAACTTAATGTAGTGGGTTCGACGCCAATTGTCGAGTCCAAAAGTTGTCCTGTCTATCCCCCCTCCGCCCGCCCCCCCCCCCTATACTCTGCCTATCAGTATTTTCGTAACATCACAATATCTACGACGAATTGAAGGTGGTTCCGCGCCTGTTTTCTGTGTTGCGAATTCAGGTGTGTTGAGATACTGTCAAATTTATTCGTTCGATTGTTATGTTGGCTACTCGAAGCGTCTTTGCATTTGCTTTTCATTGGTCCCATACTTTACAGCCTTAGACTATGGTTGAATTGCCCATCATGTTAAAGGCGTGAGCTTTTACCTTGTGGTTTCGCATCGCTTGAAACATGGGACGGCGTCTGCTAGTGGCTAAGTGACACGGCTCACAATTGAAAGATGCTTGGTTCTTCTTCTTCTTCTTCTTCTTCTTCTTCTTCGTACGCAGTCAGACAGTAACCATTATTTTTTCGAAAAAAGCGGCGGTCATCCTGAGGCTGTCGCCGCTGCCATAGAGCTTGTCTTGCAGTTCCACTGGTGATGGCCACATCTGCTCTCTCTGATCCTCGTATGTCGGGCAGTTCTGCAGCAGATGTTCAGCGGTCATTTTACCAGTACCGCACGGGCATGTGTCGGTACCACCTATCTTCAATTTGTTGAATAGGTTGTACCTCAGTCTATTGTGGCCAGTGCGAAGTCTGAAGTCAACGACCTGCGGAAGATGCTGGGTTCGATCCACATCACATCAACGGCCGTTACCCTGAGGAAGCAAACCCTTCGAAAGTGCAGAAGGAAGCAAACTCTTACGTAAAAATTTGTGCCGAAGTCGGATGCAGTATACCGACAGGTGCACAATAAAAACAGTAGTGCAACGCACACCACCTTGGGGAATATAGAAATAAGGCGAACGAAAACAACATTTCTAGGGTCAATGTGTATTTATTTCGGAACATTAAGAGATATGATGTTTGATTCAGTCAGAGCACTTGTTCCACTAGAATAATATTGTCGTAAGTTAGAGATTTAAGACTGCCCTTTAATGTGTGGTTTGTGGGTAGTCAAAATATGTTCTTTAGATTGTTTGAGATTCGCTTCAAGTACGTCTGGTCGTATGTGGTCTAGTAAATTGACCCTTTATTTTGTTGTCTAGTGCATTGGCCCTTTGTGTTGTGGTCTAGTACATTGACATTTTATTTTGTGGCCGATTACATTGGCACTTAATTTTGTGGTATAGTATATTGACTATTTATTTTGTGGTATAGTATATTGACCCTTTATTTTGTAGTAAAACGCATTGACTCTTTATTTTGTGGTATAGAGCATTGACTCGTTATGTCTTCATACTTTGTCTGATCGGCTGGTACTATTCACAGGTGCCATGGACTCTCGTGTTCTCTTTTGTCTGTCTTTAGGAATATCGTTTGGTCAACTCATATATATATATATATATATATATATATATATATATATATATATATATATATATATATAGGTACATATAGACAGACAACATCAAGATGTGGCCGGGACTCAGTTTGAGTGTACCAACCTGGAATGGGACAGTGACAGCTTGATGGCACTTGATGATGATTATTATGATAAGAACCACAGTGGCGGCCAGTAGCATCAGCGTCTTTGCCTCACGTCATAATCGGTGTATGTTACGTTTTTGTTGGGTTTTTTATGTCACAATTGTACATGTAAATGTTAGTATTCCAAACTTCCTTATCATTATTTAATCTTAGTCCCTGCCAAACACATATGTGTTCGACCTAAAAGTGCAAATATCGCAGTCGAGCTGTAAACCAGCGACACAACGTACTCCGTTCTCCGGACTACATCCTGCTATTTGCAAAGCTCTGTTTATGGATTGATAGAGGGAGATGAGAACGAACGCAGGAGAAGAAGAAGAATAATCTTAGTAATTTAATTTCCATTTTCTTACAAGTGTATTGGTGCATTTTATGTCATTATAAACGTATTGTTTAAATTTCAAACATTTCAGCTTTAATGTGTATTTTTAACATTCCATTGTTGAATAAACAAGAACGCATTTTTACTATGAGGAGACTACCATCTTTTCTAGCAAAACAATCTGATCAGACAAGTTTGTCATGGTCAGGTCAAATATATTGGGGCTAAGACTCCACCTCACTTCTTGGTAGTGTTCCCTGAACAGGCTATTTTATGACATACTGGCAATAGCGCTGGGGAATCGACGAAATTCAGTGGTAATTAGCCAAAAACGTATGAAGCGAAACATACCACAACTGTCTGGAGAACTCAGATCAACCTTCATCAGCACACTCGTGATGTTATAAAAGTTACTGCAATTTCGCCCATTATTAACGCATCTTTTCAGTCGCACACAAAAGTGAACTAACTCATTATGTATGTCGATATTAAAAAACAACAACAATTATAAAATAAACACGACAAAAAAGAAAAATATTGCACTTTTCACTGTGCATGTTTAAGCTTGCTACATGTACTTCAATACTACTTTTTGTGGAAGTGCATCTTCATCAATGCTGGTACAATGCTGGTTCAACGATTGTACAATGATGGCATAATGTATGTGATGACATATATTTTCTAAAAGCACCACACAAAACCATATGTTTGTACTGCAAGACTACGTGATACACGTGTAATCGGTAAAACTTAAATTAGGCCACACAAAGTGTGAATACCTGCGTGTTTTTATTAACACAGGAGCTTTGGAGAGTTTCAACCAGCTACTGAATATTTCCGAATGCACAGACTATACATGATAAAAGTGTGTGCCCGCTGAGTGCAGCGTCTGCTGACATGTGAACAGAAACAAACGAGGGTTGATTGATGTGGGCAGTTGCTCAAAATGTGTCAGTCGAAAAACATGTTGCCGACCATGGAGACAGTAGATGTGACTTAGGTTCCCCATTATAGCCAAGAATCCAAAATTTGCAGCATGCAGTGGAAAACCCTGGGCTCAAAAACACATGTCAAGCCAAGAGCACAGAAGTATACAAGAAATGTGATGCTGACTGTTTTTTGAAACGTCAAAGGTGTAATATTTAAACGGTTAATGGGCAATATTATGCAGATCTCCTTACCAAACTAAGAAAGACTGTGACCAGAAAACGAGGGATAGCGAACATTCAAATTATGCATTTGCTCCAAGACAACACACCCTCCCATTAAGCAAGGCTTGTGCTGCAAACAGCCAACGATTTGAATATTGAAATTCTTCCACAACCACCATATTCTCCGGATAAAGCTCCATGAGACTTTTGTCTTTTCCCACAACTTAAAAATGTAAAGCTGAAATGAAATTATTTTGACAGTGACAAAGATGTCATACTACTTTGTGATAACTAATTTAGTTCGAAAAATAAGGTACTCTAATTTGAGGGTCTTTTCAAGATCATGCAGAGATGACATATGTAAATTCAGGTGGTGGCTATACTGAGAATGAATAAGCACTGTGCCAAATTTCAACTTCCCCTCCTACTCCTTCATGGTCAGGGATATGACTTATGACAAGCCTATTGTGTCTGAAAATATATTGCTCTACTAAACTAATTGATATCAATGTGCTTCAAGAATCCTGCGCATCTACCAGTCGTGCGTGATCCTTTCCTCGTGTATGGCTCCGAGACCTGGACCCTGCAAAAAAGCGACACCTCGAGACTTGAGGCTTTCCATATACGAAATCAGCGACACATCCTTGGCATTCGTTGGTACGATTTTGTCCGGAATGTAGACGGTTCTGCAAAGACACATCTCCCCCATGTCTGGGTTATTCTAGAAAGTAGCCACATTTCCCTGTTCGGTTATGTCGTCCGACTGGACAAGGAGGTCCCAGCTCACCATATTCTTCAAAAGAGAGTCAACAGTGCAAACGGCCTCAACCCTGCTGGCTGGAAGCGCCGGAGATGTGGCTTCAACAGGTGGCGGATTCCCCATTTGCCAAAGAGGAAGCCTGGCAGCACGCAGTTACTACTGGACATGGTGGTGTTCATGCGAGGCAACGGGCCTAAGGCGCCTACGCGAGCATCATTATTAATATTATTATTATTATTATTCAAGAAGGAGAACATGCATTTGACTGCGTTTTGGTGTGATCGTTTTTAGACGCTTTACAAATTATCGTGCGCAAACAAAATTGTAATGCTGATACTATGTCTTAATGTGAAAATATTAGAGAAGTAGCAAAGTCACGTGCGTAAACTGGGGACCGCGTGGCCTAGTGGTTAAGTGACAGAGCTTACAACCAGAAGGTGCTGGGCTCGATCTCCATCACAGCACCGGCCTTTACCCCGGGAAAGGAAACCCTTAGAACATGCAAGATGAAGTATGCCCTTACATAATATGTATGCTGAAGTCGGATGCACAGGGCCGACGGGCGCAAAAAAATCACGGTGCAACGCACACCGCTATGCAGATTAGAGAAATAGGACGAACGAAAAGAAATATGTCTGTAAACTTAGGTGTAGTACTATACTTTCTCTTAATTTGGCTTGGCTTGGCTTGAACGGGCTTAAGTAGCAGCATGTAGTCCAGAGAACTGAATGCGTTCTGTCGTAGTTTACTGCTTGACTGCGATATTTGCACGTTTACTCTCAATTTGAAGTTGTTTAGAGAAGTAACAAACTCATGTGCGCCAAATCAAGAACGAAAGTCAGAGGCGCAAAGACGATCAGATACCGTCGTAGATCTGACCATAAACGATGCCGACTACGATCCGCAGGAGTTGCTTCGATGACTCTGCGGGCAGCTTCCGGGAAGCTAAAGTGTTTCGGTTCCGGGGGAAGTATGGTTGCAAAGCGGGAACTTAAAGGAATTGACGGAAGGGCACCACCAGGAGTGGATCCTGCGGCTTAAATTGACTCAAAACGGCCAAACACTGAAATGATTGACATGCGGAGAGCACTTTCGTTAGGTATAATATGGAACGGGTGCTGGAATTAGACCCTCGAAAATTTGGGGCTATCCTCTCGGCTGCTTGACTGTCCCGCATCCAGTGTTCGTTAAAGGAATTGACGGAAGGGCACCACCAGGAGTGGAGCCTGCGGCTTAATTTGACTCAACACGCAAATACTGTAGAACGACTGACAAATCTTTAGCACTTTCGTTGAAGACATGTCAGCTCTCTAACCTTCTAATGAAGGAACGCTACGGAAATCGTGTCCTAACCCCGCAGAAACCGCAGATTCCAGATACCTGGTCACTGACAAACTCAATTAATTCGTCCTGACCAAATAGTGAACGGGTGCTGGAAATAGACCATTGGAAGACAGGTCAGTTTTACCCTACAAATGACAGGGCGTTGCTACGGAAATCCTGCTCAACTCGAGAGGAGCCGCAGACATTTGGTTCACGTACCATGCTGATAAGCCAATGGCGCGAGGCTACCATGTGAGAGATTACGGCCGGACGCCTGCAAGCTGGAATCCCGCCCGAAATCTCAGCACCACTGCAATGGGAGGCTTCGATATGGTCGGGACCTGGGGATCGCACTTCAACCCTACCAGGTCGAGCCACATAAATAGGTCTCTTCCTTCCACTGATCAAAGCAAGCGGATAGCTGCTCGATATTCACCCTATACGGCCAAGGGGTGCGAAACCACCAACATAAGACTTAGTTCTTGGTGAAGGAGTCGAAAACAGTAGAGCAGCCACCTCACTGTGAACTGTCGAGACTCATTCCTTGACCACGAGATATGTCAGCCAACCAGACGAACAACATATCCGTGACATTACCAGGCTTGTTCCCTGGTTAAATGCACTTCTGCTTCAATCAATCTCTACCTCTGTACGCTATCAGCCATACCAAAGGACGCAGACGAGATGCAGACTAGCGGACATTGCACACCTTCCCCACTGTGTCAACATCCCAGGTGGCGGGGAATGCTAGGCGTACCCTCCCTGCATAAAAGCCAAGAAAATAAAGGGAGCAAAGAGATACCCAACTCACATGCAAATGCTACGTTTCTGGCAGAACGTGACGATCCTGGGATACAGACACACTGGACTGCCTCTCTTCCGGGTAAACCAGTCCATATCACATATCATCTCATATATCATCACCGCACCCTATAGACACGAGTAGTGAAAACTCGTTAATCCTGTAAGACAACTTCCATAACAGAGACAACTCTGATCACAAAAAACTGCTCCCTTGCAGATGGGCTGGGGACAGCCAAAGGCTAAGGAGGGCATCCCTACAGAAACGCCTGTTGAAATCGGATGCACGGGGCCACAAGCCTAACGAAACAGTGCAACGTAAATCGCAGTATGATGACAGTATAACCTATCAGAAAAACGTATGGCGCTCATCCTGCGGAGTCCCGCCAGGCAGCGAGAGTGCCGGGCCTCACGCCTCGAAGGGGCCCACCCTTGACTACTGGTGGTCACCCACCCATGTGTCGTGGAGTCAAGGCACATGGCTATGGGGCAATTCGTTTTGATCAAAAACTTAAGACCCTCAAAATACTACAGTGGAATGCGGAGGGTGTCGTTAACAAAAAGTTTTCCCTAACACATCACCTGCATGAAGGTAAGATTAACGTGGCATGTATCCAGGAAACGCACCTCAACAATAACCATAAATTCTCAATCAGAGGATACCTGACCTTCCGTCTCGATAGAGAAGGTCACAAAGGAGGGGTCCTGATACTGACCAGAAACTGCATACCGAGTAGCGCGGTACCTGTCAATCACACCGGACAAGCAGAAATTGTAGGAGTTGATATAATGGCTCAAGAGACGAAGCTCCGCAATTTCAATCGGTACGGACCACCAAATAATGACCTATCGCTCTCGAGTATGGAAGTCAAAGACTCCAACTGCATAGTAGTTGTAGACTTAAACAATCACTCGGAGAGATGGGGATACTCGGACACAGACAGCAGAGGTGACGAAGTGGAGGATTGGGAGATAGACACAAATCTCTCCCTAATCAATAGGCCGGAGGATAGCCCTAGCTTCTATTCTAGAACATGGCATACCACCTCAACTCCAGATTCGGCCTTCTCCACACAGGACATACACCATAAAATAAACCGTCAGGTTTTAAACCAATTGGCAGGTAGCGACCACAGGCCGATCACGCTAGAAAATGAAATGGAAGTAGGCCCACAGGAAACAAAACCGCTCCCACGTTGGAATTACAAACGTACCGACTGGGACATATTTGCAATCCTGACAGACGGGCTGTGTAAAACCATCAACACACGAAACAACAAAATGAAGCTAATGGTGGAAAGCCTAAGCAAGGCAATAATGCAAGCCACAACTGAAACCATCCCAAGAGGGGCAAGTAAAACTATAAGCCCTATTGGAATGATGAGTTGCAGAAAGCGGAAGACTCAGTCACAAATGCTAGGAACATGGCAGAGCGAGAACAATCTATGGAGGCAAATATCGCCCCAATGCCGCCACGGCGAAAAACAAGTACACTCTAAACCAAACAGCAAGAGAAAGCTGGGAAAACAAAACTAAAAGCCTCAACCTAGACAAAAAAGAGAACAAACTATGGAAGCTAGTCAGAGCCATGAATGACGAAACCCCTTCAAACAAACAAATTACCATCAAGCAGGGCGAAAACTTGCTCACTGATAAAAAAGACGCAAATGCTTTTGTCGAACACTATACCATAGCAAACCACATCGAGGTCCCTGCAGATAGGCATACATACATTAGTGAAGAGCAACATGGGCACGACAACATCAATACGGCACCAGAAGAGCATATGATGGCCAAATTAACATTGAGTGAAATGGAAGAGGCCATGAGAACATTAAAGAAAAGGAAATCTCCCCTAAAAGACGGGATAACAAACGAAATGCTGATGGGGCTGGGCAAAACAGGGAAAAGAAAACTGCTATCAGTCCTGAACCAAAGCTAGAAAAGGGGTATTGTACCCCATACATAGAAAGACGCAGTACTTGTACCAGTACCAAAGAAAGGAAAAGACAAAACAGATCCAAATGGATACAGGCCTATCAGCCTACTGAGCTGTGTCGGCAAACTGATGGAACGTATGATAAACACCAGACTGATGTGGCATCTGGAAGAAAAACGAATACTAATTCCACAGCAAGCAGGCTTTAGACAGCACAGATCCACAAAGGGCCAGGTCATCCTCATAGCCCTGGAAATAGAAGATGCCTACCAGGCACAGAAACACACAGTAGCGCTTTGGGTGGACCTGGAAAAGGCATTGGACAAAGTCTGGAAAGACGGACTTAGAGTCAAGCTAAGGAGAAGTGAAGTTTATGGCAGAATGTACAAGTGGATCAACCACTACCTCAAAAAAAGAACGGCCAGAGTCCAAGTACAAGGGCAGATGAGCAAAAAGGTGACACTCGAGCAGAGAGTACCCCAAGGGGGAGTACTGTCATCCACACTCTTCCTTGGGTATATAAACGACATTACAGAGACTATAACAAGAAGAATCCATAGCTCAATGTTTGCAGACGATCTGGCTATGTGGACCTCTGAAAAGAATCTCACCATAGCAAGAAATCGGATGCAGCAGGCCCTAACATCGCTGGAAGAGTGGGCGAACTCGTGGCTGGTCAAAATAAAAGAGGAAAAAACCACATGTACAATATTCTCGCTTTCAATCAAATCCCAAAACACCAAATTAAGTCTAAATGGCAAATTCATGCAGCAGAAACGACAACCAAAACTATCTGGGAGTCACATTTGATCAGCCATTGACATGGAAAAGTCAGATCGAGAGAAACCGAATGAGAGCCAGAGAAAGAATGGCAATCATGAGGAAACTTGCTGGCACAAGCTGGGGAGCAGACGAAAGTATACTAAAGAAACTGTACACTGGAAGAGTGTGACCAGTTTTCGAGTATGGCATTGCAGCATGGACAACAGCAGCAAAGGCGAACTTCGATAAAGTTAGCAAACTTCAAAACCAAGCCTTTAGAGTTATAACATGAGACATGAAGTCAACGCCAATTGTAGAAATTGAAAAGATTACAAAACTGCAATCCATGACCGATAGAAGAGACTGCAGAGCCCAGCTGCAGTCAGAGAAACTCCGAAGACTGATTGACCATCCAATGAACCAGAGACTAAACAATTTGGGAAATGGGAAACTAAAGCGGAGAAACTTTGCAGAAATAGCCAAAGCAAAAATGCACGAAGATCTCATAAACGCACTAACAACACCAAAGTCCATCACTACTGTACGAAAACCTACCTGGAGGCAGGATATTTTTCCAGAGGTGGTAGAAAATATACCAGGTATTAGAAACAAAAACTGCCATACTGAAAAATAAAGGATATATACTACCCTAAGCTTTATATCGAAACGCTACCCAAGCATGGACTGGATCCATGCATACACCGACGGTTTTCTAGCAAACACTACACATAATGGAGGGGCAGGAGCATTCATGAACCTACGAAATGGCAGAAAAATAACACTGTCATTCGCTACTGGTAAGTACACAAGCAATTTCAGAGCGGAGGCAGAGGCACTGAGGGCGGCAGTGGAAGAAATGGTGACACATAACGAAAATGAAAGCCATTCAGTCCTGCTTACAGATGCTCTGGCCGTAGTCACAGCACTAAAAAGCCAGAAAAACACTGAGCTTAATGACTTTTAAGAGCAGTACTCTGTTAACTATGCCAGCAGTCCGCACCAAAAAGGGTAGTGGTACAGTGGGTCCCATCACACTGCAACATCAAAGGCAATGAGGAGGCAGACACGCTGGCAAAACAGGGTGCAAGACTACCACAAACATATACTAGTATGACGTTCGAAGAGTCAAAACGGCTTATTAAAGCCAGATACATGACCAAATGGGAAACTGAACATACCGGCTACACCAAAAACGATGCCTATTACCAGTTAAACAGAAGAGAGCAGGTCGTTATCTTCAGACTTCGCACTGGCCACAATAGACTGAGGTACCACCTATTCAACAAATTGCAGATAGGTGGTACCGACGAATGCCCGTGTGGTACCTGGAAAATTATCACTGAGCATATGCTGCAGAATTGCCCGACATACGATGATCAGAGAGAGCAGATGTGGCCATCACCAGTGGCAACACAAGACAAGCTCTATGGCAGTGTCGACAGCCTCAGGATGACCTCAGCTTTTTTCGAAAAAAATAATGGTTACTGTCTGACTGCGTACTATGAAGATGTGCGCCAAGAGAGTTGATATACTCTGGTTATGCCTTAATGTAAATGTTGAAATACGAGCTTGATATTAATGTGCTTTTGTATAGAGAAGGTATTGATATATGTTAGGTACAAATAACAATAAATCAAAGTTCCGGACGTACTGAAGGCCAATAGACGATATATATAAAGAGGTATGAGCGAATTACACACATAAACTTCTACTTCGAACGCTGTGAGACGTCAACTTGAATTTGTTCGAAGAAAGCAGCGGTCATCCTGAGGCTGTCGACACTGCCAATGAGGTTGTCTAGTGTTGCCACTGGTGATGGCCCCACGTGCTTTCTCTGGTCTTTGTATCACGGGCAATTTTGCAGCAGGTTTTCAGGGGTCATTTTCTCAGTACCACATGTGCAATCGTTAGAAGCACCTATCTTCATTTCATTGACTAGAAACTACTTTAGTCTGTTGTGGCCTGTGCAGAGTCTGAAGACCACTCCATGCTCTCTTCTGTTCAACTGGTAATGCGTATCCGTTTTACACGCATAAAGAGAAACAGAAAGAAACCCATTTAAAAGTCACTTCATCAGGGGCAAAGAACAAATTAAAACACTTAAAGAATCACAACAATAAATATGAGAAAGGACTCTTTGTCAGAGTTACAATACGACGTAAGACGTAAACAATTGCACAGAAAACAATCAGGGATGTGGGAATAACAATATCCCAGTTGTTATAAAGTATGCCAACCATTAAATGATCGAAGTGATTATACTAAAACATATACATCACAGCATGCCTGTGACTGTGTTTTAACACGAAAGTAATAATACCCGCTATATATTAATGTGCTTATATAGGAACGAACTGTTGCTATGTAATGTGAATGTGCGTAATCATTTCTGGGGTCGTGTGTTTCTCTTATAATGTATACGTAAGTAAAAGACAAGTATGTGAATGTGCTAAAATAAAGATGTAATCTTGTGGTTTTGTGCTAGTGTACATTTATGTAGAAGACCTGTATGTGAATGTGCTAAAACATAGATGAGATCGTGTGGTTCTGTCCTAGTTTAAATGTATGTAGAAGACATGTATGTGAATGTGCTAAAACATAGATGAGATTTTGAGAATTTGTTTAAGTGGGAGATTCATTTAGAGACTTTTACACGATTCTGCTTAAACAAGAGCTGGGTTCCTGTTAATGTGTCTCAGTGTGACATGAAATAGGAATGTGCTCAAACAGAGCATGAGGGGTGATACTTTGATTAAGTTTTAGTTAAATGTCTTACTGTTGTTATTGCTGGTGTTAAATGCCCTCCATGAGCAAGATTATTTTTTGTGAGGCCTGAAAAGGGCGTTACGTGGTGGGTTGTAGTATCTTTCCTCCCACACTGAGCGTGCTGATAAAGTTGGGCTGCGGTCCTTCAGGCTGATGTGCAATGTTTAGCTTCATCTGTGTGACGCTCACTACAACGGGGATGTGTTATGTCAATTGGTATGTCAAAACAATATTTACTGCGGACTGCGATCTCGTTGATTATTTCACTTCGTGCTCATATTTTCTCCAAAAACTTCCTCATGTGAACTCATGTCTTTCCACAAGATACTTCTATATGATCACATATCAAATCTCTTTATTCTGCTCTCCAACCATTTACTCTCTGTCTATGAGGGCATAGCTACAAGCTGACTAAAAAGAGGTCCAGATTAGATATTAGCAAATATCATTTTAGTCAGAGAGGGGTGTCTGCTTGGAATGCATTGCCAAGGAAGGTAGTGAAGGCAGGGACAGTTAATGCATTTAAGAATAAACTGGATGCGCATCGTTTTTAGAGCAAGGTGATGTAACTAACTGGTTGTATACAGACTCTGCAGGGTCTTCTAAACCAGTATAAATAATTTAAGTTAAGTTAAAAATCTACCCCCACAGTAGTGGCACATTTACATAAACACGTCATCTCTCTCATTGCTAATTTGGGAGTTATTTGGTTGAAAGTCAATATTTATATCACGTTGGTGAAAACATTAATATGTTTTCTTGAAGCATTATCAGAACTGCGGTCATGGTTGCATGTTTTAGTTGACAAGGTGTTATAAGAGGTAATAATAAAATGCTTAAAGAGAGTCTGAATAGTTGTATTATTTCAGAATATGCATCTTCAAACCTAAATGATTGCATCGCTTTTAAAAATAGCTAAGGAGCTTTATTCTCGTTGCTCTTGACCAGTGAAAATATTTAGACGACCGAGAAGTAGAGGTCGCTGGTCACCGTAGTCTCTCGCACGCAACAGGCTGAGGATTAAAAACAATGTCATTTTCCCATTACAACAAATACACAACATAGGCGTGTCCATGTTTTCAAAGAATGCCAATGTGGTTATAAGCCGGCAACGACACGGGTCGACAAACAGTGTCTCTGTCATCTTAATACTTTCGTTGAATGCAGTGGTTCCCAAAAGGATTGCCGTTGGACGCTTGGGTTGTCATGACTGGTTTACACGGGTGCTGCGAGAAATGCAAAATGTTAATTAAATTAACACTGCAACTATAATGTAGGTTTATTTTCTGACTTGTGATGCCGTGGAAAAATTTGGCACACTAAGGGTGGACCGAAAACGTTAGGGAACCACTGGTTTAACGTGCTGCAAATTAATAAGAGCGTATGAACAGGATGGTTAAGAACAAAATACTACGTGAACTGTGTAGGAGTTTGTTGAAGCGCAGTATGGCATTGTGATAATTAAACATAGCTAGGACCTTGAGACGATATTTTTAGTGTATACATTTGAATATTTAGAATAGTATTAAAGTTCTGCATGTACACATTGCCACCTACCGTTGAGTGTAGTTTACATTGAGATCCTGTGATATAATAGTTAGTGTGTCATAGCGCATACAAAGCGGTTAGGCACTGTTTAAGTGTAATGAAAAAATAAGATAAATGTATGCAAATGACTGTCGTGAAATATCGCTTGGTGGATTACTTTAGAGTGTACACATTATGTGCTTCTATTTATCATCAAATAACTAACTCATTTGAGTAGTGTGAAATGTGCGTCAGTGACAACACCATCGTATTATTATACCGTTGACGACTGTTAAAACACTTCAATGCAGCGCATTGCTACGCTAAAATTATTTGTAGCTTTTAGTCCGCATTTCGCTAGTAAAAAGCAATCATTGCGAAAGTGTATTAGTATTATATTATATTAGTCTGAAGTTGACAGCCGTGAAATATCGTGTATTACATTTATTGTATTATAGTGCAAAATGATTTGATCGAATACTTCATCAATTGACTACTGCAAAAGTTCCTTGTAGTGTAGGGGACTCCGAATCAAAGACGCACACGAGTCACAATCATATATGTTTGAGGAATTGAAGGTAGGACCACCTGAACCCATGTATACGTCTTTAATTTATTTAGATTTATTGTATTTCTATTCGAACACATTTCTTTTATTAGATACATATTATCCCGATTTGGAATAGCAATATCGTTGCGAGCAATGGTACGCATCTTTCTGAAGTGGATGTGACTTGCGAGCCATGTATTTCTTCTTCTTCTTCTGCGTACGCAGTCAGACAGTAACCATTATTTTTTCGAAAAAAGCGGCGGTCATCCTGAGGCTGTCGCCACTGCCATAGAGCTTATCTTGCAGTTCCACTGGTTATGGCCACATCTGCTCTCTCTGATCCTCGTATGTCGGGCAAATCTGCAGCAGCTGTTCAGCGGTCACTTTACCAGTACCGCACGGGCATTCGTCGGTACACCCTATCTTCAATTTGTTGAATAGGTGGTACCTCAGTCTATTGTGGCCAGTGCGAAGTCTGAAGACAACGACCTGCTCTCTTCGGTTCAACTGGTAATAGGCATCGTTTTTGGTGTAACCAGTATGTTCGGTTTCCAATTTGGTCATGTATCTGGCTTTGATAAGCCGTTTTAACTCTTCGTACGTCATACTGGTATCTGTTTGTGGTAATCTTGCACCTTCTTTTGCCAGTCTGTCTGCCTCCTCGTTGCCTTGGATGTTGCAGTGTGATGGGATCCACTGTACCACTACCCTTTTTGGTGCGGACTGCTGGCACAGTTTGCAGAGTGCTGATCTTAAGTCATTAAGCTCAGTGTTTTTCTGGCTTTTTAGCGCTGTTACTACGGCGAGAGCATCTGTAAGCAGGACTATATGGCTTTCATTTTCACTGTGTGTCACCATTTCTTCCACTGCCGCCCTCAGTGCCTCTGTCTCCGCTCTGAAATTGCTTGTGTACTTACCAGTAGCGAATAAAAGTGTTATTTTTCTGCCATTTGGTAGGTTCAGGAATGCTCCTGCCCCTGCGTTCTGTGTTGTGTTTGTTACAGAACCGTCGGTGTATGCATGGGTCCAGTCCATGCTTGGGTAGCTTTTCGTTATGAAGCTTAGGGTAGTATCTCTCCTTTCTTTTTCAGTCTGGCAGTTTTTGTTTGCAATACCTGGTATATTTTCTACCACCTTTGGAAATATATCATGCCTCCAGGTAGGTTTTCGTACAGTAGTGATGGGTTTTGGTGTTGTTAGTGCGTTTATGGGATCTTCGTGCATCTTTGCTTTGGCTATTTCTGCAAAGTTTCTCCGCTTTAGTTTCCCATTTCCCAAATTGTTTAGTCTCTGATGCATTGGATGGTCGGTCAGTCTTCGGAGCTTCTCTGACTGCAGCTGGGCTCTGCAGTCTCTTCTATCGGTCATGGATTGCAGTTTTGTAATCTTTTCAAGCTCTACAATTGGCGGTGACTTCATGCCACCTGTTATAATTCTCATGGCTTGGTTTTGAAATTTGCTAACTTTATCGAAGTTCGCCTTCGCTGCTGTTGTCCATGCCGCAATGCCATACTCGAGAACTGGTCTCACTCTTCCAGTGTACAGTTTTTTTTAGTATGCCTTCGTCTGCTCCCCAGCTTGTACCAGCAAGTTTTCTCATGATTGCCATTCTTTCTCTGGCTTTCATTCGGTTTCTCTCAATCTGACTTTTCCATGTCATGCGTTGATCAAATGTGACTCCCAGATAGGTTGAGTTGTCGTTTGGCTGCAGGAATTTGCCATTTAGACTTAATTTGGTACTTTTGGGTTTTAATGAAATCGAGAATATTGTGCATGTGGTTTTCTCCTCGTTTATTTTGACCAGCCATGAGTTCGCCCACTCTTTCAGGGATGTTAGGGCCGTCTGCATCCGATTTCTTGCTATGGTGAGATTCTTTTCAGAGGTCCACATAGCCAGATCGTCTGCAAACATTGAGCTATGGACTTTTCTTGGTATATTTTCTGTAATATCGTTTATATATACCAGGAAGAGTGTGGGTGACAGTACTTCCCCTTGGGGTACTCCCTGCTCGAGTGTCTCCTTTTTGCTCATCTGCCCTTGTACTTGGACTCTGGCCGTTCTTTGATTGAGGTAGTGGTTGATCCACTTGTACATTTTCCCATAAACATCACTTCTTCTTAGCTTGACTCTAAGTCCATCTTTCCAGACTTTGTCAAATGCCTTTTCCCGATCCACCCAAACAGCTAATGTGTGTTTCTGTGCCTGGTAGGCATCTTCTATCTCCTGGGCTATGAGGATGACCTGGTCATCAATGGATCTGTGCTGTCTAAAGCCGGCTTGCTGTGGAATTAGTTTTCGTTTTTCTTCCAGATGCCACATCAGTCTGGTGTTTATCATCCTTTCCATCAACTTGCCGACACAGCTCAGTAGGCTTATGGGCCTGTATCCATTTGGATTTGTTGTGTCCTTTCCTGTTTTTGGTACTGGTACCAGTATTGCGTCTTTCCATGCCTGTGGTACAATTCCCCTTTTCCAGCTTTGGTTCAGGACTGATAGCAGTTTCCTTATCGCTGTTTGGCCCAGCCCCATCAGCATTTCGTTTGTTATCCCGTCTTTTCCGGGAGATTTCCTTTTCTTTAGTGTTCTCATAGCTTCTTCCATTTCGCGCATTGTTAATTTGGCCATCATGTGCTCTTTAGGTGCCGTATTCATGTTTTCGTGCCCCTTTAGCTCTTCGCTAATGTCTGTATGCTTATCTGCAGGGACCTCGATGTGGTTTGCTCTGGCATAGTGATCGAGAAAGGCGTTTGCGGCTTTCTTACCTGTGATCAAGTTCTCACCCTGCTTGATAGCAATTTGTTTATTTGACGGGGTTTCGTCGTTGATGGCTCTGACTAGCTTCCATAGCTTGTTCCCCTCTTTGTCCAGGTTTAGACTTTCCGTTTTATTTTTCCAGCTTTCTCTTGCTGTTTGCTTGAGAGTGTGTTTGTACTTCGCCATGGCGGCTTTGAGGGCGATGTTTGCCTCCATGGATTTTTCTCGCTCTGCCATGTTTCTAGCATTTGTTACTGCGTCTTCCACTTTCTGCAACTCATCATTCCAGTAGGGCTTATAGTTTTTCCTAGCTCCTCTTGGGATGGTTTCAGTGGCGGCTTGCAATATATTTTGCTTAGGCTCTCTACCATGGGCTTCATTTTGGTGTTTCGTGTGTTGATGGTTTCACACAGCCCATCTGTCAGGATTGCAAATCTGTCCCAGTCGGCTCGTTTGTAATTCCAACGTGGGAGCGGTTTTGTTTCCTGTGGGCCTACTTCCATGTCAATGGTTAGCCTGATCGGCCTGTGGTCGCTACCTGCCAGTTGGTTTAGCACCTGGCGGTCTATTTTATGGTGTATGTCCTGTGTGGAGAAGACCAAATCTGGAATCGAGGTGGTATGCCATGTTCTTGAATAGAAGCTAGGGCTATCCTCCGGCCTATTGATTAGGGAGAGATTTGCATCTATCTCCCAATTTTCCACTTCGTCACCTCTGCTGTCTGTGTCAGAGTATCCCCATCTCTCCGAGTGGCTGTTGAAATCTCCAACTACTATGCAGTTGGAGTCTCTGACCTCCATACTCGAGAGCGATAGGTCTCTATATGGTGGTCCGTACAGATTGAAAATGCTGAGCTTCGTCTCTTGAGCCATTATGTCAACTCCTACAATTTCTGCTTGTCTGGTGTGATTGACAGATACCGCGCTACTCGGTATGCAGTTTCTGTTCAGTATCAGGACCCCTCCTTTGTGGCCTTCTCTATCTAGACGGAAGGTCTGGTATCATCTGATTGAGAATTTATGATTATTGTTGAGGTGCGTTTCCTGGATACATGGCACGTCAATCTTACCTTCATGCAGGTGATGCGTTAAGGAAAGTTTTTTGTTAATGACTCCCTCCGCATTCCACTGTAGTATTTTGAGGGTCTTGAGGTTTTGGTCAATAGAAGTTGCCCCATAGCCATGTGCCTTGACTCCCCGACACATGGGTGGGTGACCACCAGTAGTCAAGGGTGGGCCCCTTCGAGGCGTGAGGCCCGGCACTATCGCTGCGTGGCGGGACTCCGCAGGATGAGCGCCATGCGTTTTTCTAATCTGTTGTACTGTCATCATGGAGCCATGTTTTTGATACTACAGGGAACGGACATTGGTTTAACGTAATTAAAATCCTTTTGATTCTAAACTCTTAAGAGTACATTGAAATATTAAGCATTGTTTATGTTTTTTGACGTTATAATTAAGTCTAATCTTCAGTTGTCTAGCTTACATGTCATTATTATTCGACAAATTTGAGTTTTATTTCTCGAACGTAACACCAGATACATACAAGTGAATGCATGGCAGCAGCTAACCACTCATAATTCGCTGCTTTCATCGGGGTAAGCGAACCAGAGCTAATCAAAACAATATTCTGCCTCCAGTAGCCTCCCAACTTCACTAGTCAAGGTCAAGGCAATTTGTGTCGCAGTGAGAAGGCAAACCTGGTACTCATCAAACTGAAACCTGATAAATTGAGCCGAAAGGCGCAGTGTTTGCAGCCTCGCTCTAAAATGCAACACAACTTCAAAACTTTTTTATTCAGGATGCACGAAGAAGAACAAGAACAAGAAGAACAGCAAAAAGAATAAGATAAGAAGAAAAGCAAGAAAAGCAAGAAAAAGAAGAAGAAGAAGAAGAATAAGAAGAATAAAAAGTAGACGAAGAAGAATAAAAAGAAGAAGAAGAAGAAGAAGAATAAAAAGAAGAAACCGAAGAATAATAATAATAATAATAATAATAATAATAATAATAATAATAAGAAGAAGAAGAAGAAGAATATGAAGAAGAAAAAGAAAAAAATGAGGATGATAAAACTGAAAGTTCTCAAAATTAGGTTTGTGTAACATGTTATCCCCAAAGGCAGTGACTATTATGGAATTGTGTTTGCAATTTGTATTTGTTTTTGTTTGCAAACATTGCTTTAATATAATAACTTGGTGTTACTTTTCCCACGATGAAATAGTTTAAAATGTGCCTCTTTAGTACTTTATCTTACCATGCATGACTCAGACGTGGTCAACTACCAATCCCCTTACACACGGTAACATAACCATATGGTACGACAAGGTCACTATTACCGATCGTTTAATCAGAATTGGACAGCTGCCGGTAGAATGAGACAATCGAGGTCGCTGTTTGATAGTTCACACACTAATACAAATAACTAACATCATAACAAGGCAGTTTCTGTTTCGGATGTTCCCAAGTCAGAGGACGAGAGGCAGACCACGGCAATCGTTGAAAATAAAGCTTGAACTGTTCATTTAGGAATCTTGGAAGTAATTAAAGGAGATCACAGTTTGCACATTTTGACCGTTGAAAGCCTATGCTCCGCTTGAAGTTGAAAGTCTATTGATTGATCTGATCGATTGCTATTTTAATTTACTTATATTAGAATAACTGATTTTATATGTCCTCGTCTAAAGCATACTAAAGAAACTGTACACTGGAAGAGTGAGACCAGTTCTCGAGAATGGCATTGCGGCATGGACAACAGCAGCAAAGGCGAACTTCGATAAAATTAGCAAACTTCAAAACCAAGCCATGAGAGTTATAACAGCAGGCTTGAAGTCAACGCCAATTGTAGAACTTGAAAAGATTACAAAACTGCAATCCATGACCGATAGAAGAGACTGCAGACTCATCTAACTCAGATGACTGACTGACCATCCAATGCACCAGAGACTAAACAATTTGGGAAATGGGAAACTAAAGCGGAGAAACTTTGCAGAAGTAGCCAAAGCAAAGATGCACAAAGATCCCATAAACGCACTAACAACACCAAAACCCATCACTACTGTACGAAAACCTACCTGGAGACAGGATATATTTCCAGTGGTGGTAGAAAATATACCAGGTATTGGAAACAAAAACTGCCAGACTGAAAAAGAAAGGAGAGATACTACCCTAAGCTTTATATCGAAAAAACTACCAAAGCATGGACTGGACCCATGCATACACCTACGGTTCTGTAACAAACACTACACAGAACGGAGGGGCAGGAGCATTCTGGAACCTACCAAATGGCAGAAAAATAACATTGTCATTCGCTACTAGTAAGTACACAAGCAATTTCAGAGCGGATGCAGAGGCACTGAGGGCGGCAGTGGAAGAAATGGGGACACATAAAGAAAATTAAAGCCATACAGTCCTGCTTACAGATGCTCTGGCCGTAGTCACAGCGCTAAAAAGCCAGAAAAACACTGAGCTTAATGACTTAAGAGCAGTACTCTGCCAACTGTGCCAGCAGTCCGCACCAAAAAGGGTAGTGGTACAGTGGGTCCCATCACACTGCAACATCCAAGGCAAGGAGGAGGCAGACAGACTGGCAAAAGAAAGTGCAAGACTGCCACAAACATATACTAGTATGACTTACGAAGAGTCAAAACGGCTTATTAAAGCCAGATACATGACCAAATGGGAAACCGAACATACTGGTTACACCAAAAAACGATGCCTATTACCAGTTGAACAGAAGAGAGCAGGTCGTTGTCTTCATACTTCGCACTGGCCACAATAGACTGAGGTACCACCTATTCAAGAAATTGAAGATAGGTGGTACCGACGAATGCCCATGCGGTACCGGTAAAATGAACGCTGATCATCTGCTGCAGAACTGCCCGACATACGAGGATCAGAGAGAGCAGATATGGCCATCACCAGTGGAACTGCAAGACAAGCTCTATGGCAGTGTCGACAGCCTCAGGATGACGGCCGCTTTTTTCGAAAAAATAATGGTTACTGTCTGACTGCGTACAAAGAAGAAGAAGAAGAAGAAGAAGAAGATATGTCCTCGTCTGTATAACATTAGCTCTTTCCGTCGTGTCAGACGATAGTAATTGTGCTTTTAAAAGGTATACAACTACAGTACATGACGGTAACGAATGTGACTCGTAATACCAATCCGGGCAGAGAAGCATTAGTCTCAGTGTGTGCAAAAAAATTAGGACTGTTTGCGGCAGCGCATGGTGTAGCATGACTTCTGAAACTTTGAGTCTTTATTCTATCAGCAATCAGTATCTCCGTTGACTGTATCCCATGCTTAATCATGCCCCTCCATGCAACACGATCCATGGCGTCCTGTTCCCATGATTCCAAATCGATGCCTGCGTCATTCATATCCCACTTGAACAAAGTTACAATGCTCGAATCTCTGAAATCCTGCGGGACCTGTCCTTTATGCATGCATAGAGTTACCAACTGTCGTCTGTATAACAGAACTGTTTATAAATATATTTGAGCGAATTGCTTTAAATTTATTTAAGTATCCAATTACATTTTTACTCAACTGATCTACTGAGCTGACATGCTGACTAACATCATTATCATCATCAAAGGTCGTATCCGCATTCGATGATGGTGGTAATGGATCTACAGCTGGCAGGTTAGTACACCCAGTCAAACTGTGTCCAGACCACATCTTGATGTTGTCTGTCCACTTGTACATCTTTTGCAATATCACAGTTCATCTGCTTTTAATAGCTATAATTGTCTGTGCAACTAATCAGGAATTCACGCGACTGATTAGCGAAAGTACTGGAAAAGCACTCACTCTTCATGGCAATGGTGAAGAGTTCAAATCCCATTGTCGGTTTGATGCAGTTGACCAAGCAATTAAAAAAAAAAGGCTTACTGTTTAATGAAGTCTTAACACTTCATCCGCCATGTTAATTTACCAGCGAATCACTTTTATTTAAGCTACTTATAACAAACGTTCGAGGAACTGTTACCTCGAAATGGCATTTGATGATAATACAATTTATTTTCGAATGTCGAGTTACTTTCAGCTTAGCCAAATCTTGTGAAAACACCCAGGTCTCTCTCTGTGAATTAAAGATGTCTGCATTATTATTTTTATTTCGGAACAGATTTATTAAAAAGTGAAACGCAAGCACACACATGATTGCTCTCATGTTTATTTGCCAATATAATTATTGTTGCGCAGCTTCCATCCGCTGGACATGATTGTTGAAACAAACAGTTAAACATGCGGTTTTTTCTGGTAACATTACCACTGCTTGATGATGTAGAAACATGTCAATATTCTGTGATTGAACTTTATTTTATTGTAAAGATTTCTGCAGTTAATTTCCTTTTAAATAGATAAACATATAAAAAGTATGGTTAAAGCATAGCGTAACAAAAACCATCTTCAAACAAACAAATAATTATTGTTCACTTTAGTTTATGTCTACAGTCATTGTTTTGTAGATATTCCGGTACACCACGCTATCTTGTAATGTTTGTGTGTGCTAGTTAGCTGTTGTTTTATCTCCAGTTTATCACATGAGCTTGGGTATGGGCAGCCCGTCTGTGTATACTTCATGGACGGGGTTATGCAGGAGTTTGAGCGACACCTGGCACTTGTATAGAACTGATACTGTTACTCCTTCCAGTCTGGCTTTCTTGTTGGAAATCTGAATTTGGAAGAGAACAATGAGGACAATTTAAGAATTGATAGAAAAAATTGATATGGCAGGTTCAATGTTCCTATTCAGGAAGCGTATTTCTGACATTAACTTTCGGAAAAATCAAAAAACTATGATAATTATCAAACCAAATGGAAACCAACAGTGAGCATCATATTAAGCGCATAGATACCGAAACAAGCAAATATAGTCTTGTACCTTGGACAGATCCTAATTTATGAAGGTAGATGTGATATGGAGGCGAAGAAGAGAATAGGAGTGACCAAAAACTAATTTAACAATTTAACACAATAATAAATAAATTGAAATTCAGACAGTCAACAAATACACTGAAAATGAGAGACGTCAGAAAAATATATATATTACATAACATGGTATGTCGTGCGATGAAATCATGCAACTTCATAATTTAGACATTCAACTACCACACAAAGGCCACATTGTCAATGGCCATTGCGTAACTTTTTCTTTGTTTTTCATTTGAACATCTGGGACACCTATTCCAGCATGAGGCAGCGTAGCCTTGTGGATGAAAGCGTCCGTTTTCATAATGCCAACGTACCCGGTTCGAATACCACCGAGTCCAGTTTGGCAGACACGGATATTCATCGGTGCAATCGCTGCTCCACATAGCAAATATTAAACGGAAATCTACCGAACTGCGCACTTGAAAAGAAACTTATAACAGTCAAATAGGTGGCTGTTCTGCGACGTTCTGCAAAGGACATACGAGGTACTTTACTTTTCTTTATTCTAGCTATTGTTGTTGTTGATGTTTAATGTCCGCAATGAGTAAGTATACTTTTGTGTGCGCCCTAAAAAAGACGCTAAGTGACGGGTTGTAGTAGCTTTTCTCACACCCCGAGTAGGCTAATGAAGGTGGACCATAGTCCTCCAGGTGGTTGTGCTATGCTTGGTTTCAACTGCGTGGTGCTCATTACTACGCGAATCACATCGATCCACAGCTCTTCAGCCTTCTTCCTTGAAAACAATATGTTTCTAGGGAACGATAGATGGAAGAGAGATTGTGATCGTGGTCAGTGTATTGTGCGTGACCCTGACGCGACGTCCTAGTCAGTATGTTGTTCCTAACTGGACTAGCGTTTGAGTTCCTCATTCTAACTAGTATTTGAGCATACACCTCTTAACCTCCTACCTGGGTTGTCTTATTTGTCTACTTTCTTTTTTATAATCTCATATTGTTACTTACTCGCATTTGCATTTTTTATTTGAATGTTTGTTTTCATTGGTAACAGAACAAAATGTATGCATTCCACAGTTTATGTATGAAACCAATTGCTAATCACATAAATACTTTTGTTTTACTTTCATACTGTGACAAAAACACGTTCTCACATACGTTATGGTCAATTATTATATTTTATTGTGTAGACAAAAAAAATCAATCTGTAGGGCAGAAGTGCCTCGTTCTCAGTTTGTTGTACGAAATACAAGCAACACGAATAAAAGTCTGCTGAGTGTAGAAACGCTGTCAAGTGTGAACGTAAGCTCTAGCAACAATACTCCATACACGATGAAAAAAGAAGAGCGATAATCCGGTTTACTCGTTGATAGGAAAAAGTAGCTGATACAATTGTAATCGTCACTCAGAAAGCAATGAAAGGGAAGTAAATAGATATGTGATTTGATTTTAAAGTCGTCAAATGAAGTCCCTTGGCTTGATAACGCTGGGACATTAGGTCTTTATATTGTAGGATTTCAGGTCTCGTTCAGAAGAGCTGCTAATTCCGCTCACACTATAGAAAGAGCATCCCAAACTCAACCACGCGAAAGACTACATTATATTAATGTGGATGATCAATGACTGAACACACGCGCAAGCTGCATGCGATAACATATAAACCAATTTTTTCGTAACAAGTGATATTTCTGTTAAATTATAAACTGAGAGTGACCTAAACATCATCACCGTTTTAAAGCATATGAATAAAGTAAAAGTAAAAGACGATGACCGATGTATCGTCTCCGCAACGAAGATTGACGGTAATGGATCCCCAGCTGCCGCTGTCCTGTGTCAGGTCAGTATACTCAATCAGATTGTGTTCCGACCGTTGTCCACCTGTACCTGTGTTCCGACCGTTATCCATCTGTACCTGTATTCCGACCGTTGTCCATCTGTACCTGTGTTCCGACCGTTGTCCATCTGTACCTGTGTTCCAACCGTTGTCCATCTGTACCTCTATGCCTTCTGACTCTCAAATCCTGCACTCTTCCATATAACTTTCAAGAGAATTCCCCGTCTCTAGACACTACCACCATATTTGGTTCTTCTGCCTTTTATTTCATTCAGATGCGTCTACTCTTGTTGCAGGACATCTCTATTTGTTTTCCTATTTATCCAATAAACTCGTGCAAGTCTTGTGAAGACGTTTCAAAGGTTTCATTCCTCTTCTCCATCTTCTTGGTCAGGGACTAGGTTTCCACTCATACAATAACCCTGAATGGACGTATCCCTTAATGATTCCCACATTTAGTTTCGGAGATATCTGCTTAGACAGACGTGTGTGTCTCATGTTGTTAAATGTGTTCTTCGTAAATATTTCCTTTTCGCATGGGCCATTCTCTGTTATTAGCTGGCCAAGGTATAAATTGCTTGACAATTGTTCCAGGTTGTCGTTATTTAAATGGATGTCAACGTATGGACTTTCTTTCCTCTTAGTGAACACCATAACTATATTCTCTTTTATGGTGATATACAGCCCACCATGCTAGCTCTTGATGTTAATCGAAATCATAAGTAATGTAGATGTCTTAGATTCTGTCCCATCAACACTGTATTGCCCACATATCGGGTATTACTGATATTTCGATACCGATTTTTTCATAGGCATCTCTTGGTAAAATTGCCCCTGATCTCTGGGTAGTGAGATTAGACTCCCTTGTTTGGTGTCGAGCACGTCAAGAATCCCTTGACAGTTAACAATCGAAAATACTTGACTTAACGGCCGCTGCCCGGACACAATTCAAAAATTATATTTAACAATATACTCAAATTATTTGCACTTCCCCCAGGCCTGGTAAGCCACAGGAAGGATTTAAATATCCCACTACGGTTAGCCGATAGCCGTCGGCAACCTGGCAACATACATTAACATGTCTGCTTGAAATCCAAGTATTCCAAATATGCATATATTTTTTTTCTTTCATTGTCCTGCTGCTCTTTTCATACGACGTCGCAGAAAGACGGAATGCGTAGATTTCTTGTTACTGCCAAGAGAGAGAGGCTTGTGTTTCCGTTATGTGTAACTTCCCAATAGTGTCAGAGACACCTTAGATACATCGACGCCGAGGTCGGCAACTTGCTCGTGAACCGGAGACTTGGATATAATTGCTCTTGCTGAAAGCTGGATATAAATTACTAATTGCAAGTCGAAGGTAGCATGCGTACACCAACGGTTCAATTAACCAGATTCCAAGGATCACGTTAACCGATCATGTTTAATACTCTGTATTTTCCATTGCGCCTTTCTGTTTTTTGTTTTTTTTTGGTTTACTATTTATTTTGTTTCATTCTGTTATTTATTTGACACAGAAGTGCGAACCACAACATTTCAATTACTGTTAATGTTAAGGAAAGTAAAAAACTACAGTTTAAAATAAAAATTCTACGTTATTATTTGACTAACAGTTCGATGTTATGTTTCATGATTTTTCCTTCAGCGGCGAAACCTCCTACAGGTGAAACAATCAGATTTTCAGGGTCAAATTTGTTTGTTCGTTAAAGACATATAGATTTGTAACAGCGGTTTAAAGGTCTGAGCCAAATCACATTGTGTATTTTTTCCTGCAAATGTGTAATAATATCAAGATGGAGGTTGTAGCTACATTCACACCCCTATATCAATTCTTTCTTCTGCTATGCTTAATGAAGCCAACTGGTTCAAATCTATACTGCGCATTAACGAGAATCATGATTTGACATAAATGATTGTATTGAGGTAAACGCAAATAATGTTTAGTTTTTTTTTTAATGGAAAGAAAATACGTGGCGGTTGGGGGCTGACAAACATGCGTAACAGGAGCCCGATAGAAAACATGGCAGTCGTTGATGAAGTGTTAGGGACTTTTTTGTATCAAGCTTCGGTCTCTACTGCTTCTACAGGTATCCAGATATCCATTTACTGTATGGTTGGTTTTTGCGTGTGCGTGTTGGGGATCGAACAATGGCATGTCCCTGTGAGAACTGTGGAAGCTACCGCTCGGCTAATCAGACTCCAGCTTGGCGAGTAGTGAACTTCTACATCATTTTGGTAAATTTTCATTAACGTGAACAAAATGTGTATGCACGAAGAGAGCAGACAATAGTTGTATGGGAGGAAGTGTTAGAGGCATTCATGTATAAAATTGTTTGTCCTTTCGTTATCTTCCCTAACTTTTTGATCAATTTAAATGCTTAGAAAAATAATGTAAACACAATAACAACACATTACATGTAGTTATAAAAGTTGAATTGTGGCTATTCAAGGAGGTATATACTATAACAAAAAAATATACATATATATATATATTAGGTCAGGTTAGGTCATCGCATAACCCGTTAGATCGTTGTGCACACATGACGATATCCTCACAATCCCATGCTATTCCCTGTCATCGGCCGCTGGCTGTGTCTCTTTCAGTCGGAGATTGGTCCATTCTTTTATGTTGTCCTCCCGCCTCTTTTTGGGGCGGCCTCTATGTCGTCTGCCTTTCACCTTTCCGTGCAGGATCGTATTTGCAAGACCATTTGATCTCGATATATGATCGTACCAAGCAACTTTCTTTCTTTTGACAGTTGCCAAGAGGTCTTCAAAAGGCCCTATTGCTGTTGTAATTATATCTCATATTTCCTCTTTTTAAACTCGATCTTTGTACATGACGTTTAAAAGTATGTGTGTGTGTATATATATATATATATATATATATATATATATATATATATATATATTTTTTTTTTGAGAGTGGTCCGCCGTGTCTTTGTGTGTAACAAGAACAGAATTAACACCACTGCCCCACAGAGAGCATTTCATTTGTGGTGACCACCAGTGTGACATGGCATAACACCCACTATGGTTACGTGGCTTTTTAAGAGCAACATATATGGCGCCTAGCAGACTGTACTTACACTTTGCTCTAATGTTTTGAGTCTATTAATATGGATTCAGACACCCTATGTGACACATGTCCCAACACATTGGAGTATATATATATATATATATGCACATATATCAATACACATACATATAGTTATATTAGTCTCAAGATGGTACCAGTGGATTGGTATATAATATATTAAGATGACAACTTGTTTTTGTTTCATATATGAAGTGATTTTGTTGCGGTGGTAGTGGCAAAACATAAGCTTCACGCGGTCAAGGTATTGGGATTTAAACGATATATCGGCACAGTTATGGGTAATTTTGAAGAAAGACAAAACAGTAAAGAAGGGAACTGGATATCCCACCATACGCAAAGGTGTTTTCTGGTAGAACGGCATCTAACACATTATCCCCGCCAACAGAGCGTGCTACGGTTTTTATTCTTCATGGAGTGACTATCGACAGAGTGCCCATCGCTAACTTATGCCATTTAATTATATCTTGTATATTTTTTCATACTTCATGATGTATTTATCTTTGAGGAATTCATTACTTACTCAAGTCGCTCCAAGTATATATTAAGTCTGTCAATGCCCCAGACACTTGAGCCAACGCTGAATCAAATATTAGGAAATCCAATCCAAATATACATATATCATAACAATAATTCTTAGCAAGTCCACAAATGATGCATACTGACTTGTATAAACATACCACTATTTGACATCGCTGGAATATAACAAAACAGTCAATGGGGTACGGCAATCTTCTCGCAGGCTTGCCGGTGCCAGGACCACATTAAGACTCCAAGCCGTTTACAGGACATAATAACGGTGTTGGTGTTTGTCAGAGGAAGATTGCTTCATTTCCTCCATCGTCACATCGAGGTCAGTCTAGGGCAAGGCAGCTATTGGACCTCATTTTGCATGCAAATATTCCCTCACCCGTTTGAAAGAGTCACGACATAATTGAGCTGCGTTTTTCGTTGGAAGAAAACATTCTCAAACAATAGTGCTTAGTGAGATCAGATGATTGAGTCCATTTTCCTTTTCTTTACAAAGGTCATCTCCACTTGAATTTGTTATTTCCCCTGTGGGTTTAGAGACAGCGATTTGGCGTAGAAACGAATGGACGGAGCATGCACACCATAATATTGAATACCACAACTATATTTACAGACCATTTATTGCCGACTGGGATGAAGTGTATTAAACAATGTGTACTTCGTCTCATCTTTTCCCACAGAACGCATGACTGCTTTCCTTCCCCGTCATATTACTGTCTCCAACATGTATGGACAGTATCCATGTAGAGCAAGGTGGACTTGAGCTTAGCCAGGCATGTGACCGAACCCGGATCATTCGTCTCTATAGATATTAGCTCCAATACCTTTGTCACTCAGGCACAATAATATGCTTGTCGTAAAACAAGACTAAGTAATGTTGTGCATGGGCCTGGCAGCTTGCTTCTGGGAACAATTTCATGAAGAAACCATGACTACAAATGAAAATACGTTGTTTGTATCGCACAATTACTGTGTTCGCTGATAATAGTTGATTTGCCTCCTAATACTGCTTGATACATAATTATTATTGGAAATATATATATATATATATATATATATATCAAATGTCAACTAGCGTGTAGATGCCTTCTAGAAACAAAGTCATTCGGTGTGACCTTCAACCAATTATGTACCGTCTCAATTGTCTTGTTGCCAAATGCCTTGTAAATCATCATATGTTTCATTTAAACATTGTCATCATATACAATTCTATACGCAGCTCCGAGACCTATGTTCATATATACGGCATTTTCACAGACAGTGGCCTTTTGTCTCCAGAATGGTAAAAACAAAGAATATAAGGTCTTTAGTAAAGGAGCACGTGGTGTTAAGAACATAATGCGTTGAGTGAAAGAATATAATGTGTTGAGTGAGAGAATATAATGTGTTGAGTTAGAGAATATAATGTGTTGAGTGAAATAATATAATGCGTTGAGTGAAAGAATATAATGTGTTGAGTGAAATAATATAATGAGTTGAGTGAAAGAATATAATGTGTTTAGTGAGAGAATATAATGTGTTGAGTGAGAGAATATAATGTGTTGAATGAAAGAATATAATGTGTTGAGTGAAATAATATAATGAGTTGAGTGAAAGAATATAATGTGTTGAGCTCAAGAATATACTGTGTTGAGTGAAATAATATAATGAGTTGAGTGAATACATATAATGTGTTGAGTTAAAGAATATAATGCGTTGAGTGAGAGAATATAATGTGTTGAGCTCAAAAATATACTGTGTTGAGTGAAATAATATAATGAGTTGAGTGAATACATATAATGTGTTGAGTTAAAGAATATAATGTGTTGAGTGATAGAATATAATGTGTTGAGTGAACGAATATACAATTTTGAGTGAGAGAATATAATGTGTTTAGTGAAAGAATATAATGTGTTGAGTGAAGGAATATAATGTGTTGAGTGAAAGAATATAATGTGTTGAATGAAAGAATATAATATGTTGAGTGAATGAATATAATGTGTTTAGTGAAATAGCATAATGTGTTAAGTGAAAGAATATAATGTGTTTAGTGAAAGCATATAATGTGTTGAATGAATAAATATAATGTGTTTAGTGAATAAATATAATGTGTTGAGTGAAAAAAATATAATGTATTGAGTAAAATAATATAATGTGTTGAGTGAAAGAATATATTGCGTTGAGCTAAAGAATAGAATGTTTAAGTGAAAGAATATAATGTGTTGAGTGAAAGAATATACTGTTTTTAGTGAACGAATTTAAGATGTTGAGTTAAAGAATATAATGTGTTGAGTGAAAGAATATAATGTTTTTAGTGAACGAATATAAGATGTTGAGTTAAAGAATATAATGTCTTGAGTGAAAAAAAATAATGATTTAAATAATATAATGTGTTGAGTGAAACAATAAAAGATGTTGAGAGAAAGAAAATAAGTTGCTGAATAAAAGAATATTATTTGCTGAGGGATTTACATAATTTTATGTGTTCAAGAATACAATTTGCTGAGTGATAACAAACATGCCAATCTGAAATAAAGGACATCTTTTACCGAGTGAAACAATACAATATAATTAGCAAAATATATTACAATGTTGAGTGTGGTATAGTCGGTAAATGTAAAAAAATAAACGACGGAACTAACATAGAAAACAAATAAAACACGGAAGCAAACAGACAGACATGTATACCATCAGACATTTATCTAAACTGATTCAGCAAACATACAAGACAATAAAATGAGCTACAACCAGACAGACACAAACGCAGATAGACGAAGATTGGTTAGACAAAGTGAATATTTGATGAATAGACCGAATATAGAAGGGCCGATGTGGAGATAAAACCAACTAGTTTGCAAATGTTATGGAGAGATGTACTAATTATGTTAGCGATATTAAATAAAGCATGTCCTTTGCAGAACGTCGCTTCTTACAACCGCCAACCTATTTGGCTGCTATAAGCTCCTTGATAAGTGTGCAGTACGCTAAGTTGACATTAACGTTACGTTCGTGGAGGAGCGAAGATTGCAAAAAACCAATGTCTGCCAAACAGAAAACGAGGACAACAAAATACCAATGTCTGCCAAAAAGAAAACGAAGACAACAAAAAAAACAATGTCTGCCAAACAGTAAGCGAAGACAACAAAAAACCAATGTCTGCCAAACAGAAAACGAGGACAACAACAAAATCAATGTCTGCCAAACAGAAAACGAGGACAACAAAATACCAATTTCTGCCAAACAGAAAACAAAGACAACAAAAAACGAATGTTTGCCAAGCAGAAAACGAGGACAATAAAAAACCAATGTCTGCCAAACAGAAAACGAGGACAACAAAAAACCAATGTCTGCCAAACAGAAAACGAAGACAACAAAAATAAACAATGTCTGCCAAACAGAAAACGAGGAAAACAAAAAACCAATGTCTGCCAAACAGAAAACGAGGACAATAAAAAAACCAATGTCTGCCAAACAGAAACGGAGGACAACAAAAAACCAATGTCTGCCAAACAGAAAACGAGGACAACAAAAAACATATATCTGCCAAACAGAAAACGAAGACAAATAAAAAAACAATGTCTGCAAAACAGAAAACGAGGACAACAAAAAACCAATCTCTGCCAAACAGAAAACGAGGACCAAAAAAAACCAATGTCTGCCAAAGAGAAAACGAGGACAACAAAAAACCAATGTCTGCCAAACAGAAAACTAGGACAGCAAAAAACCAATGTCTGCCAAACAGAAAACGAAGACAACAAAAAAAAAACAATGTCTGCCAACCAGAAAACGAAAAAAACAACAACAAACAATTTTTTGCCAAACAGAAAACGAAGAAAACAAAAACCAATGTCTACCAAACAGAAAACGACCAAGACATTCCAACCGATTCCGAGAATGTGAAACGGACGCTTCACCTTTACGTCACGCAACAGCCAAATGTTGTCGGCATTATAATTGTGAATTTGTATTATTTGACCATTGCTCAAATAAAAGCAAATACAATAACGCACACACAGTGTGTACTAACTACGACATTTGGTTCAGATAAATCGAAATGGAAGCAGCCAGCGCAAGCTGAAAGCCCAGTCAACGTTGAAACAAAAACAGTTACTCTGACAATACCATCACATTAAATTAACCCTCATGGACTATTCCAGCAAGGAACTGAAAGCACTAAGTATAAATGAGACGTTCCGATAGTTTAGACTGCTAAATACCACCAGTGGAAGACAATCTCTCGGCTTCATAGAAATGTGTAAAAAGTGCTAATAGATTGCGTGCTGTGGATAAGCCAAGCAAATTACACTGCCAGGCCAATTCCTCTCGAACGATGTGCCAATTGATGCTGGCACGAAATGAAGGCAATTTCTGAAAATGTATTGGTTTATATTGAATTCCTCAATAATAGAGTACATCGTTTAATTTCATATATTTCCCTTTATCGCTCTTAGTTTCTCACACATCATTTTCTACCAAGATCAATGTATTTGTATGTTTCATATAGCGCCAGAAACTAATCAATCGAATGGATGGGGTGGCTGCCTTGTTTTATGCTAGTGCAGAGATTATTGGCTTGCCAGACAAGATTTCTGTTTAGTATATCTGTGAGGAACTATTTGTCTACGTGACCATTACTAGCTCAAAGGACTAACGTTATTGTAGGTCCTGACTTAATTAAGTACACAGTCCTTTTCAATTAACATTGTAACTGGTGTATATATTTCGGTCTCTTCGCAGTTTTCATGTGTACGCTTAAGCTCGTTTTTTGCCACTATCATCTGTTCCCAATAGTAATAATGTCAAAAGGATTGTACAATACCACTGAGAAGGACTCCAAGATAAAAATAAAACAGGTTGTTGCAAGCGAAGCGCTATTGAGATCTAGTTACATAGCAGAATGGTTTATAATTTCGTTGACGATATGTGCATGCACATATTATTTACAAAATGCTATGTCTTTGTTCTTTGAAAGCCAATAATGTATATGTCAACTCTGGTTCTCTGAATCTGATATCAGCAACCAGTTATGAATCACTGGATTATGTCAGTTCATCCAAAGTACTGATTCTTCGGTCCAATAGGATGTGTTCAAGTGAAGTGGAGGGACTTTTCATTTGTGTCGTGTTTTATTCTGTTAACGGTTTAACGGTGATGGCAACTAACTCTACTGCCAGTCATTGGTGATTGATGCGTGATGATAAATGATCGAAGAGAACTCGATTTCATGGAACATTAGCTGATCGTTATAATATGATAATGACGCCATACGTATCAAACAATGATACAGGCAAGCAATAGACATATTCCAAATTCACTAAACGTTAAACGGTCACCAATGTACCAGAACACTTGATATATATATATATATATATATATATACATATATATATATATATATATATATATATATATATATATATATATATATATATATATAAATATATATATATATATATATATATATATATATATATGTATATATATATATATATATATATATATATATATATATATATATATATATATATATATATATATATATATATATATATATATATACACGCACAAACACATCCGAGGGTCAGTCATCAAGAAATATCAATTTTATCTTAAGTGTATGGACAAGCATGTACAATGGCAAATTTTATCTCAGGATACAAACTGGCTCTTTAGCAATACTCTATGTAGGAATTGGACGCTTGAGCAGTATGCACAGCACAACGTGCAACATGACCACCTCACTGTCGACTTGCACCGTGGACAAACAATGAGTTATTTGTATGTTATTGTGGTCAGAGTGAGTTAAACATTCTGAAATCTACAAAAGAGTGAAGGTTCAGTATAGCGTTTTTAACTCAGAGAAGACTGTATGACTGGATATAAAGATTTGTTAAAGGAAGATACAACGTCATTGCTGAACCTCGGCGTCATATATTAGCATGCATGACAATTGACACAGTGAAACAAAAGACCAGACAGGTAGTCCGTGTCAACAGACCAGTCACAATTGCTGTAATATTCATAGTTTTTGTAAAAATGTTATAAGTACAATGACTTTTATTTAATGTATGTACCTCTTATATATATATATATATATATATATATATATATATATATATATATATATATATATATATATATATATATTTATATCACCATTGTAATATATTAGGTGTGCATACAAACACTTAGTTAATTAAATTTCAATAACTAAAGTCGCTAAGTTTTTGGGAAAATATATTCAATACATGTTTTTCTATTTCCTATAAATAGACTGTCTACGATATTATTTTACACACGTACATCCTTGCGACACAAGACGCTGAATAGGGTATACCAGAGCTAGAAGAAAACACGAAATATCATGGATGCACAGCATTCTTGTTGGGAAAACAAAGAACATTATATGTGATGAACTCAGCACAAGCCATAACTTTATATAGGATGTTATTACCAAAGTTTTAATGCGTGGCCCCTGATGATAGTAATGGGGAAACCTTTCCGAATCACATTTCTCAAGTTCATGCATTTCAAGCAAGATATGATTAATTCTGACCCGTCGCCGTAAATAGATTCTGTGATCCAGAGACCAATAATCTATTCTGGCATATGATCTCGTTTAGATATTATAGAGTGTAGCACGAAGATCTGTCCTGGCACCATAGTAGTCTTGTAAGTCTATTCAGAACAAGTCAGGGGGTTTCTGGGTGTGAAACTTATGATCAATTACGTCGAATAGTGGCACATACATGACTTTAACTTTATCTCATTACTAAGCGGTCAGTCTGGATGAATGTGCCGGTGTTCGGAATGATCTAGTTAAATTGAACAGGAGTGGATCGCGGCTGGGACTGAAAAAAAGGGCGATAGTAAAATAGTAGTGGAGATTGCGTACTTAAAAATAGTTACATATCTGCAGTGATCAAGATTATTATGTACAACATTAGTCTTAATGAAATGATAATCCTGGTCAACAGAACGATATAAGCTATAATTATTGCTAGAATGATGCTATACAAAGATAGTTCTAATGAATAGATTATTAACAATGAAAGCAATGAAGTATTTTCAGACGCAAATGAGAATTTAGTAGATTACAACGAGCAGCGAGAGATTGATACAGCTTCCTTGTCATGTGGACACACGATCAAACCATGATAATGACTGGATTTTAATATCGAACGAAAAGTCTAGTATGCCTACTACGCTGCTCCTGCTAAAGTAAGCGGACGTCAATCCTCTTAGATTTGTGCATACTTGCTTAATGTATAAAAAAGTTATCAGTGATCATCGCATTTATTTGAGTATATAATAGCAGCAATAAATACCTTCCATTTCACTATGTTACGGCTATCTATCATAGAGTGCCACATCTCTGATTTATAATTGTTATTTCGACATGGATGGTTTTTAAGCAGACCTTTAATTTCTCCTTCTCTATGGTACATTTTGGGCAACATAAGTTCAGAGACGTTTCGGATGTTACTGTGGGAAACAAATGAGTCTATCGTACGCATTGCAGATCTTTCCCGCGGTCTTTTTTTGCCTCGGAGATTCAAGAATCATGTCGCTGTGCTCTATCGACTATCGTTTCAACGTAACATGTGACCTACGAATCCACGTTTTGCGTTTGTTGCATAGATTGCCACATCTTTCACCAATGACAATCGTTCTATGTCAGAGTTATGGAGATTTTACACGTGTTGGTAGCGAAGAGGGATTCTGACCAAGCGTCTCTCAAGAGAAGCTTATGTAACTCTCAATATTTCTTACGGCGATTTCTGTGAGTGCGTACATATGTGTACCATAGCACATATGTGGTCCTAGACAGTGTCCCCTGGAAACGAATTTGGAACACTCAACAGGGACGAGGAACAGTAATCAAGATGCAGATCTAGGGCACATAACTTGGAGGTTCTGGTATTAGGTCCTCACCTTAGGATACACCATGTGCAATCCCAGCATTTAGTGATTCTGATGATGCCCACATATTTTACTGAGGGAAATAACACTTTCGCCAACACAATATTGTTGACATGTAAAGACACACGTGACAATTCTCAAAACAGTATGAAAGGGACAGTGGTAATCAGGTGGGCTATGCAAAGACAACGTTATAAGTGAGAAGAACCATCAAGAGAAGGTCTGACAGCATTCTAATTCATTGTACTATCAAGACAGGAGATATATGATGTTAGAGACCCATTGCAACCAACCTTCGATGCACAACCGACATTTTATATCAATATCGTATATGGTTGGTTACTTTTGGGCAAGGGGGACTGCGTTGCCTAGAGGTGAAGCGTCTGTTTCATAATCCCAAAGTACCCGGTTCGAGTCTCGCTCGTATCCAGTTTGGCAGACGTGAATTTAGTTCCGCACGACCACGTACGGAAAGTAATGGTAACCTACCGCGCTGCAAACTTACCAAGAAACTAATAATAGCCAAATAGGTTGTCAGTTGTAAGAAGCGGCATTCTGCAAAGGGCATGCTATTTCCATGTTACTATTGGACAATCAGATCTTGTTGACGGTGTTGTCGATAGAACGACCTGTTGAATATTCTTTACACGAACTATGTAGAAATATCCTTGTTATGACACTTCCTCTCCTATGACTCTCTAGCACTCAGCACTGTATAGAAGCACTTAGGCTCTGGCGATGACAAGCAATACGGAAACGGCGTATTGATATTTTGTTTTTATCATATTGATGATGTCGCAAGTAAGGACAAAAATGTTTGTGATGAAGGTGATGCTGAAAAATGGAACCATGTTTACGATGATGATGGAATGTTTAATCATACAGGTTAAAGTAAAATGTCTTGTTGCGTGAGAATGTAAATGTACGGAATACCATAAGGTTATGCGTGAGAGTAATGGTAACACAAACGTGGTGGCTGTGTAAGGGCAATGTTAACACATACACAGTGGTTATGTGGCAGGGTAATGACAACGCACACGTTGTGGTTGTATGTGAGGGTAATAGTAACAGACTAAGCCAAAGTGGGAAAAGTACGAGCTACAAATACGAATACAGGAAAATTTAATAGTAAGACAGTGGCTCATAACGCAAGCTATTGTCGTAGTCAGTAAAACAATATATTTAGATCCATGTCTCACTGCGGCTCTATGTTTTCAGAAGTAACATTAATATAAGAAATTCTAAAGGTCCCTTTAAAAGTAAAATAAGAATTAGTATGTAAGTCTCCTCATTTCTACTGTCGAAGACATGGACACACTGAATAAACATAATTTAGGACTTTATTGAATCGAATCCACATTGCCCAGCGTAAGTATCAATTATAAACATAAATAAAACAAAGATAATGACCACCGACAAAACACAGTGTTAGCATAAATTTACAGGGGGTGGTGAGGAAATAGATTGTCACATATTTTGAATATCTGGGCTCAAGAATTGATAAAAATGGCGACTATTCAAAATAAATCAGATGACTAGCTATGGAAATGCAGAGACTGAACAGCCTGAAGAAATTATGGCAGAGCACCAACACAATGATAAAAGTAAAAGTCTTGAGAGCCTGTGTTTTTTCCTGTGGCAGCTTATGGCTGCGAATCATGGACGATTACCAAAACTTCCAGACAAAGAACCGAATTCTTCGAGTCATAATGTTACAGAAAGATCATCAGAATACCCTGGACAAAGAAAAAGACAAATGTAGACATTCGGCAAGAGTTGAGCATAGAGGCGAACTGGTTTATCAATTCCATTTTGGCTATAAAATGCAAATACTTTGATCACATCAAGAGACACAACGGTCTTGAGAGAAAGGTGATGGAAGGTATGGTGCCAGGCAAAAGAAGAAGGGGTAGACCAAGAAGACGATAGCACAAAGATTTCCAGGAATGCCTGGGTTTGAATGTAGCGGAGGCTGGCATTTTGGCAAGGGAACGAGTTTCTTTCAGAGATACTGTGAATGGAGCGACGTTTTATAAAGGACATGCTTAATGATGATGATGATGGAATATCAATGAGTGTTGAAGTATGTTACTATTTATCTATTTGTTAACCGTTTTGTTATTTAGTAAGCATTGGCATTACATTTTTTGTTTAGAACATTATATAGTTAGTGGTTTGTATTGTAGACACCCCAGTGCAAGTACAACGCCAAATCTGTGAAATGTAGTTCTCTCAACCCGATGCACGTTCCTTAAAAGCCCGTAGGATTTAGAGATAGCAAGTAAAAATGAACAACATTCACACATACAGCAGCTAAGTTGTATTTGCACGAGCTGCGCTTTAAAAATACGCTTCTAATCAGAGTTCCTAAACATAAATATGTGTAGATAATGGGGTTCTAGCTTAGTCTATTCTCTCTCGATACAAGGCATCCCAAAAAGCGGTGAATGCATTAACATTCAAGAAGCTCAAAGCTAGCTACATTTAGGAGGCGAATATAAATGGGGATAGAAACCAAAAACAACATATAGCGTGGAATGAACCAGATACACCAGCGGATTTATTTATCCTAAATTAATAAAGACAGTTCCTGTCTGGAAATGGACACAATGGATTCAATATCATTAAGTCAATGAGGGAAGACTGTCTTTGCAAATAGAATTTATGTGGGCATTGTCGGTCAGAACTAAGGATGGTTAGTGCAGGTGATTTGTGGGGGATCATACAACAGACATGACCTGGACTTGAAAGATGACATCAATTGTGATGTGTAGTATAATGTTTGATGCGATGATTTTGCATGTCTGTTATTGCGACATTGACAGTATCATAAAGTGGATAACATCAAATAATTGTGATATATGATCAGTAGATCGGACGGTATATTTGCTGGATTTGGCGATAGTTTGATGATTGTTCATAACAGACAAGTATATTGTTCAGGTGTGAAGTCCATATCGTAGAGTTGGATATAAATGTGCTGAAAATAATGCCTAAAAGAAGGCAAACTGGTAGTGGGGTTATGGAATTATATTAATCAGGAAGGACTAAAAAAAAACCGACCTACAGTGTATAGAAAGGAAAAGGTAATTTAATTCGAGGTAATTGAATTCAGGTGTGTACGATAATCAACGCAAATGACCAATTATAATATAATCCTTTTTTTTTTTCTCCAATTAAAAAAAGAAAGAAAACCCGAATTAGATACCACAAAATATGTTTTTAGTCAGAGAGTGGCGAATACTTGGAATGCATTGTCACACGAAATTGTGCAAGCAGGATCAATTAATGCATTCAAAAAAGGATGTATTGTGTATAGTTTTTATTGTAAAAAATTTTCTTTAGATCAAGTGAATGTAAAAGTAAATGGTTTTATACAGATCATGTGGGGTCTTCTAAAAAAATGTAATGACTTTAAGTGAAATTAATAATCATGATTGTCATACCACGAGACATTGACTGTCAATACCCGCAATGGATGCGGCGTTGCTTACTTATTGACGGTGCGGCTCAAAAGCCAATACTGCATTTGTTCGGAATAATGGAGGATCAAGGTAATACCCAGTAAAGCCATACAATTAATGGTGAAGTCAGGTTAAGAGTAGAAAAGTGCAAAATACTGTGCAAAATACTTTGCTTGTATTCTTTGTGCTGATCTGTCCATTCTCTTCGCATGGATTGTTTGATGAGTGATTTTGCTTCTTTATACCTCTATGGATGAGGAGTCCCCATGCAGCCTCTTACGGCTTTTGTGAGCGCATTTCCTTTCTCGTTTCCAGGGATCCCACAGTAAGCTGTAAGGAATTCACTGTATGACTAAATATGTTTTTCGGGACATCAATCCGATGTTATATTTTATTTCATGTGAGAGTCTATCTTGTTTAGGGATTGGGAAGGTTTGGAGTACACTCCTGAAGTCTGTTAGATTCAACGTGTTTCTATCTATCTATCTATCTATCTATCTATCTATCTATCTATCTATCTATCTATCTATCTATCTATCTATCTATTTATCTATCTATCTATCTATCTATCTATCTATCTATATATCTATCTATCTATCTATCTATCTATCTATCTATCTATCTATCTATCTATCTATCTATCTATCTATCTATCTATCTATCTATCTATCTATCTATCTATCTATCTATCTATCTGTCTATCTATCTATCTATCTATCTATCTATCTATCTATCTATCTATCTATCTATCTATCTATCTATCTGTCTATCTATCTATCTATCTATCTATCTATCTATCTATCTATCTATCTATCTATATATCTATATATCTATCTATCTAACTATCTATCTATATATATATCAATACGTCTGTCTGTCTATCTATCTATCTGTGTGTCTATCTATCTATCGATCTAGCTATTCATCCATCCATCGATCCATCCATCACTTCATCCGTCCGTCCGTGCGTCCCTCTGTCTCTATGCAGTGTATATATATATATATATATATATATATATATATATATATATATATATATATATATATATATATATATATTCTGTTTGTCAATCCAAACCACTGATATTTTTATTTTTACATTATGTCTTGATGTGAATTCATGGGTCTCTTACTAGGATGTGGGAAAAACGGTCCACTGGCGCATGGGGTTGTCGTTTCGAATGCCAGTGATTATGTTTACTTATTTGTGCGCCAAGAAAGGAACGCTAAGTGTCAGATTGCAGTATCTTTCCTCACATCCCTATCGTGTTAATGACGGTGGACAGGTGTCCTCCAGGCGGCTGTGATATGCTTGGCTTCATCTGTGCGTCTCTTACTACTAAGGGGAAACGCATGCAGTAAATAGGAGTATAAGCATCGCTGGACATAAGTCTTACAACTCCATTACGTGAAACAATGCTACCAAACTGCCATTTTATTAACGCATATGTCTTCAGGCAGGCTTCTTGCAAAGAGGCCAAGTGTAAAGATTGGTACATGTTCGTTAACATGTTCTTATCACTCTAGATGGCGGAGTATAATTTGAACACTGTGAACATTGCCACTTGTTAAACTACTCAGCTTTCTGTTAAGGAAGCCTGACTGGTACTACAGTGCTCAGTGAATTAAGATACAAAATCATGCTTCTGAGAGGAAAGAAATCCTTTCTGAATAATTGCAAAGGTGCAGAATACAGATATAATAATGACAACGTAAAATCGTTTACTATACCTAAGCCCTAAGCAATGAATAATGCTATGGACGTATTGTTGATATAGTGTTATGTATATGTACCGGCGCAGGCTGGCTTATATGTCCAACATTGAGCTACCTGTCATTTGTATAGCTGATCAGGATCATCTTCGGCGATCGTTCTTCTTCTTCTTCTTCGTACGCAGTCAGACAGTAACCATTATTTTTTCGAAAAAAGCGGCGGTCATCCTGAGGCTGTCGACACTGCCATAGAGCTTTTCCACTGGTGATGGCCACATCTGCTCTCTCTGATCCTCGTATGTCGGGCAGTTCTGTAGCAGATGTTCAGCGGTCATTTTACCAGTACCGCACGGGCATCCGTCGGTACCACCTATCTTCAATTTGTTGAATAGGTGGTACCTCATTCTATTGTGGCCAGTGCGAAGTCTGAAGACAATGACCTGCTCTCTTCTGTTCAACTGGTAATAGGCATCATTTTTGGTGTAACCAGTATGTTCGGTTTCCCATTTGGTCATGTATCTGGCTTTGATAAGCCGTTTTGACTCTTCGTACGTCATACTAGTATCTGTTTGTGGTAGTCTTGCACCTTCTTTTGCCAGTCTGTCTGCCTCCTCGTTGCCGTGGATATTGCAGTGTGATGGGACCCACTGTACCACTACCCTTTTTGGTGCGGACTGCTGGCACAGTTTGCAGAGTGCTGCTCTTAAGTCATTAAGCTCAGTGTTTTTCTGGCTTTTTAGCGCTGTGACTACGGCGAGAGCATCTGTAAGCAGGACGGCGATCGTTCAACAGTAGCCAGTCAACATTATAGTGATATCGTTTTTAGCGATAGTTTATCATCCTTTAGCAATTTCCAGGTGAAAGCGATCAACGTGCTCGTCACTAACAGTTCCTAAATTGTCAGGTAGTGAATTCAATTGGGAATGAAGAAAGTGAATCTTTAATGAAATAATACAGTCAATCGTGCGCTCTACCAGTTTCTTATAGCTTCTAATCTGACATTTCCAATAAATAATGGATGAGACCATGCGAAAGGCATCCCAAGCTTCGATCTCGTTACCTGCAAGCAGCTTGTGTTTAACATCTCGACTTTGAAGAATACGTAGATCTGAGGACCGACACAAATTCCATCTTTCATTTTCTATTCGATAAGTCAAGGGCATTTGTCAGCAAAGTATTTTAAAGCTGATCCAGTACGGTCTACAGTGTGATGTGTGGTGGAGGTGGCAGCATGTTGTGCTTTTTTGACAGTGATGTCTAGTGGAGGCGGCAGCATGTTGTGCATTCCTGACAGTGATGTCTAGTGGAGGTGGCAGCATGGGGTGTGTTTATGACTGTGATGTCTAGTGGAGGTGGCAGCATGTTGTGTGTTTATGACAGTGATGTGTAGTGGAGATGGCAGCATGTTGTGTGTTTATGACAGTGGTGTGTACTGGAGGCGGCATCATGTTGTGCATTTCTGACAGTGATGTCTAGTAGAGGTTGCAGCATGTTATGTGTTTATGACAGTGATGTCTAGTGGAGATGGCAGCATGTTGTGTGTTTATGACAGTGATGTCTAGTGGAAGTGGCATCATGTTGTGTGTTTATGACAGTGATGTCTAGTGGATGTAGCAGCATGTTGTGTGTTTATGACAGTGATGTCTAGTGGAGGTGGCAGCATGTTGTGTGTTTCTGACAGTGATGTCTAGTGGAGGTGGCAGCATGTTGTGTGTTTATGACAGTGATGTTTAGTGGAGGTTGCAGAATGTTGTGTGTTTATGACAGTGATGTCTAGTGGAGGTGGCAGCATGTTGTGTGTTTATGACAGTGATGTGTGTATACTAATCTTCTCTCCAACCTTAATAGATTTTCCCTAGGCAAGTATCTTCAAGATATCTCATTCAAAAAAAGAAATGTCAGTACGTATATTCCAACTTAAATTCCACCAACAGAGCCACAACCTGCATGTCACGTACTTGATGCCTAGAAGACATTCTAGCAACCGTTTTAGGTTATTGTAAGGTTCTTTCAGGTACACTTCGTTGCTGACTGGATGGAATGGAAGTTAATGCATTATGCTGCAATATCAGGCTTGTTTCTCAGTGTAGATGAGTCTATGAATATAATTGCAGGTCATATCTGATTCCCGGAGCATTCATTAGACGATTGACATCGGAGCTTAACACAATGACAACTTCCTGTCTGATGTATGGAGAAAACTAATCATGACAACGTCCTGTCTGACGTAAGGAACAAATTAAGCATGACAACTTCTTGTCTGACATAAGAAACAAACTAATCGTGACAACTGAAAAACAAATAGAAAGTCATATTTTTTAAGACGATTCGATTGTTTTTGCCTTGGCCCACGTAACTCCACGTTAGCGTTGGGTAGCTCCAGATCACGTACGTTCTTACAGTTAATGATGGATGATGCAGAGAGATGCAGAAGACGCTTGATGGCAGACTTACAGATCATCAGCAGACTTCGAAGGCTACGGGTAAATTCATCTTTGGTTCACCTCGATCACGATTGTTTGAATCGATGGACAATTCATTTGAAGGTTGGGGAAAATGATCGAATCGCGGAATTGGTCAGAGGGTAGTTAGCATCCGAATTATAGGTCATGCAATATCAACTTTACTGTACTGATGCCCCTTTTCTTGCTTGCAACTGAGCTACTCTCAAAAATAACACCAGCCATCAGAGCTATGAGTACAGTACGAAGCAGTATTACCGATTGCTTAAAACATCATCAAATTACGTGCATTGTTCTCGTGACGAAGGGTTAAATGGAAGCCGCTACAATGACTTGCTGATGTAACGAGACTTTCCACACACATAGCGACTACGTCATTATAGAGAACGGTCGGAGCCCTCGATTTTGTGATTGAACAAATATAAGACATGGATACAATGCGATTGGGGACGCTGTATGTATGAAAAGCTGATGCAATACGACCCAGTACGGATATAGAAACACGGCATTGCGAAACGGCTATCTACTGAATGCAGACTGAGGTGCCTACACTTCAAAGTTCATTGTTCTTGTAACCAATAATCGAATGACAAACTGCATTGCAATGTTCATGTTTAGGTCCGATACATTAGTAAAGATTGACTTTCATTTCAAAGGCAATGTTTGTGGTATTTAGTGTTTTTTGGCGTCTTGGTTCCATTTGCAGCCGGTTTTACATGCACAACCGTTCTTAGTCTCCCTTTGAGGGTCGCAAAGAAGGAAGCAATCGCCATATACAGTTTGCCCAGGGAACGACTCGGGTGACCTTCCTCTTCCTGCATTGACAATGGAGTGGGAGATGATGAACACAAATATATAGGGATTGGAGCGAGCAGAAGAGAGAGAGAGACGTGAGAGATGACAGGTCATTTGGGAGAGAGTGAGAGATGGCAGGACATTTGAGAGAGACGTGAATGATGACATGTCATTTGGGAGATATATGAGAGAGGACATGTCATTTGGGAGAGACGTGAGAGATGACAGGTCATTTGCGAGAAACGTGAGAGATTGCAGGACATTTGGGAGTGACGTGAGAGATGGCAGGTCATATGGGAGAGACGTGAGATATGGCAGGTCGTTTGGGAGAGACGTGAGAGATGACAGGTAATTTAGGAAGTAGCAGGTAAAATAATCTAAGGACAAAATAAAGTACGCATTAGTAGATATTCTTAAACAAAAAATGAAATGTAGATCCATCATATAATAGTAACAGCAATGGATCAGATGGGACAATAACAGTATACATGAATGGTCTCACGAAGTGATGATGTGTAGATGGAAGACTAAGCCTGCTTAAAATGAGGAAGTGTAGATGAACGACTAAGCGCCTGCATAAAATGAACAATTGTAGACTAAAGACCAAGACTGCTTAGAACGACGATGTGTAGATGCATGACTCATCATGCTTATAATGAGGTTAGTTTAGATGTAAGACCAAGACTGCTTAGAACGAGGATGTGTAGATGCATGACTCATCATGCTTATAATGAGGTTAGTTTAGATGTAAGACTAAGACTGATTAGAATGAAGAAGTGTATGTGAAAGACAAAGACTTCTTAGAATGAGGAAGTGTAAATGAAAGACCAAGACTTCTTAGAATGAGGGCGTGTAGATGACAGACCCAGACTGCTTAGAATGAGGAAGTGTAGATGAAAAACAGCCCGCGTAATATGGTTTATAAATCCAAAACAGAAATACATTAAGAGAGAAGTAGGGATATAATTATATACATATATGAGAGTGTGTGAGAGTGAGCATGATAAAGAAAGTGAGAGACACAGACAGAAAGAGAAAGAAATTAACCGTTCCTGTCGATCCATTTCGTGATTGTTAGGTCTAACACATCATTCGACTCCCGTAACTAGCTTTCAGGAGAGCTGATCTCAACTGGGTCCCAGTTTTTTTATTTAGTGGTGGCGTTTATATAGTGGATTGCCAAGTTTCCTTAGTCGTCTCTTATAATTTACAGAGAACGAAAAAGTGGCTGTATTCTATTTTCCGCTGCGATTTCTCATAAGAAAGAGAGAGGGTGAGAGAGAACAAGAGAGAGAGAGAGGGAAATGGCAAATTAATGTCTTACATCAAAAAGGAGAATTGAGCAACTGCGGATAATAAATAATTTAAAATAAGAGGAAGGAAATGTCAAAAATAAAATGAAAATGAATACACATGAAGATAAAAAAATAATGGGTAGAAATAAGACAAAAATATAGATAAAGAGAATGTGGACACTAAAATGGAGGTAACTAGAGAGATGGCGCTAGGAGTGAGGAGAACAGACAGCAGAAGCGACCTATTTATGATAAATTGCGGTCTGAAGCCAGCATATTTCTAATGGCACAAAATGGGGCAGCCTCTAATATAATTTTTCCTGCGCAATATAAAAGATTATGCGTGGGAAAGATTGAAAATGTCTCAAATTATTACGCCCTGCAAATAACAAGGTTTGAATTTTCTCTCTTGCAGATAACACGTTTGACGCCTAGGGTGAAAAGACACTTCTAAAATCGTTAATACAAGGGACATGATGATAATAGAAACTATAACGAAGAGAAGAAATTAGATCCCGAGTCCATGTAATTAGAATTTCTTAAAATGAAAAACATGACACTAGAAATTGACCTTAGCTATTGGATGCAGTATAAAATATAGACTTATTTCCACACTGAGACATAACCATTCTGTGACCAGCCATCGTCTGCCTTTTTGATAAAAAATAGCTGATGAATAATTCGGGTAACAACCTAGGAGCAAAGATCGCGCAACAACAATCTTCTGTAACGTAGTCAACATTTTTCACAACGACCTCTTGTTAATACACTCTCTCTGCACTTGAAATGTTCGTCATCATTCAAGACTCCGTGCTAAACCATCCCTGAACTGTTCTTTCTGTCTTTCTCTTTTTCTCAATAAAATCTGAACCAGAGCTGCCAAGACCCTTCTAGACCTCCACGCGGTGATTCTGGTTAACAGGCTGCAGCAGGGCAGAATGGCTAAGGAGAAGAGTTCGAATATGGAATGCTAATCAGGTACTGAAAAAATGCTTGCTGAAGTCAGATGTGTTGGATCGAAAGGTGCAAATATCACAATCAAGCTGTAAACTACGACACAATACATTATGCTACTTAAGCCATTTCAGGGTTTGGTAGCGGGAGATTGAGAACGAACGAAGCCAAGCCAAGCCATACGAACTATTGTTTAATATCTAATTGAAATAAATATGGAAAATGGTTCACGGAACCATCATCATTGAATCGTTGAGCTTATGTGCTCACTACCTTTCATTGCTCAATTCTGACGACACAGTACGAACGTTCCCGCTGGAGTCCCGCATTTTAACTCATTTTAAAGCTGTGTTGACTAAATGAAGCGGACATTTATTGAAACAGACAGTTTGTGTAGTAAATCAGTTAGATATATTGCTTGTCAAGTTAAGTCAAAGACTGTCGGGTAACAGATCAGTTGGATTTCTTGCTTGTCAAGTTAAGTCAAAGACTGTCGGGTAACAGATCAGTTAGATATATTGCTTGTCAAGTTAAGTCAACGACTGTCGGGTAACAGATCAGTTGGATTTCTTGCTTGTCAAATTAAGTGAAAGACTGTCTTGTACAGATCAGTTGAATTTCTTGCTTGTAAAGTTAAGGAAAATAATACTGTGTCGCAGATCAGCTATATATCTTGCTATTGAAGTTAAGACAAAGACTATTCGTAAAGTAGATCAGTTAGATGTCTTGCTTGTCAAGTTAAGACAAAGACTGTTTGTGTAATAGATCAGTTAGATATGTTACTTGTCAAAGTACGAAACAATTACATGTAGCAAATCAGTTAGATATCCTGCTTGTCAAGGTAATATAAATGTTTGTGTAGCAGAGTACATATATATCCTGCTTGCCGAGGTAAGGCAACGACTCTTTGTGTAGATGACTGGCTAGAATGCTTACTTGTCTATAAAAGGGAGCAAGTGTCTATTTAGTGGTTTTAGCTCTTTTCTGCCAAGGTGATATAGCCAGTGTCTGTGTAAACGGGTGTCTAGAGTGTTTACTGGCCAAGGTAAATTTCAGAGTGTATGTGCTTGCATTTCTCACTGGAACGTGTCCAATTGAAATGGAGCTATATTGACAATTGGTCGTTGTACACTAAAACAGTAAATGCTACCTAACAGCCTGAAGTTCCGAACACTATGTGTTGACCTTAAATGCTATATACCACCTTGTATTAAATTTGAGTCTCTAATGAAGAATATTTGCGAAGGTCTCAATACAAAAAAGCTATTGTAGTGAACCTGCAAAAAAAGAAAGCTTGCAATTTAAACATGATTAACCATGTTGTGAAACAGAAACAAACAACATACGGTCAACAAAACAACGGTGGGCGTTGTATGTGTATGCATGCAAATCTTGTTTAGCAGCGGAATAATATATCAACATATTACATGCATAGCTTCAAAAGGGAACCTAGGAGACACCAGGACAATGCTGTATTTAGTGTATCGATCTTGTCGTGGGAATAAATAATTGTATTTATGCTTGTAACGGAATCATGTGACAGATAAACCAATGTAGACTGCGCTGTGGTTCCTAGAATAGTACCAAGTCACCCTCGCGCATGTCATAAAATTGAGCTAAAGAGGGTTGTGCGTGAGGCTATTAAGACCAAGCAAAATAAATGATTCCAGAAGTAACAACTAGAACAGTGAACCCATTACTTTTAGGCAGTCTTCAATGTGGAGCCATTGACAGTTTATGGCGTATGGTTAGGACAAAGCGAAACAGGAATGCTTATAAAATTAACGGGCAGCCGTATCATACTTTGCTGTGTGGATGAATTGTTAATTACTTTATTTGCAAGAAATGAATGAATGAATGGATGAATGGTTGAATGAAGAAGTGCCACATATTTAGTGTGTATTCATATATATATATATATATATATATATATATATATATATATATATATATATATATATATATATATATATCATCTTTGGAGTATCAGTCTTTGTAGACGATGCGCGGGCCGCACGATGCATTTTGCCCAGATCTATCTCCTGCACTTATGCACTGTCTGCAATGACTGTGAAGTCCGATCTACGAGTGACAGTGTGTTCCTCAGAATGTACAACCATGCTGGAGAGGCTGCCTTGACGGGGTGCTCCGTGATATCTTCGGTCTTACTCTGTTCACTGCAGCCAGATGGCGTCTTCGAGCGTCGGTAGCAATTATGGCCCTTCCACCTTATTGTCTCCTTACAGCTCGATCCTGAGCAGTTGTTTCCCAGCCCTGGGATGGGAAGTCGCAGAACTTCATGCGCCTCTAGCACACGTTCTTGAATCGCAGTGTGTGACAGCCGATTATTCAAGTTCCAATGGCCAGATGTCCATAGAGGATATCCTTTGGTAGCCTCTCATCTGCTATGCTGTACACATGCTCCAATCATCGAAGACGTCGCTGGCTGAACAGCGATTACATGCTCCGAGCATTTACCACTTAATCTCCAATATACACCATAGGCACTTCGTGTAAAAAGGGTTGAGCGGCCATTACTGCTTACTGTAAGTACTTCATGTTTCGCTTCCATACACGAGAGTGCCAATAACGCAGATCTGATAGACTCAACGTCCGTGGTGTATTGAGACAGCGCATTTGTATTTTAAACTATCTTCGCCAGGCAGGCATGACGGAACTCGCATTGCCAAGCCTAATGTCTATCTCCTCAATCGAGAGAGTGTTGCTGATGGCAGCCCTCAGATAAGTGAACTGTTAACGATATCCAGAGTACAGCGATCAATCTTTATGTATGGGGGTGGGGGTGGTAATACCCTGTGTGCAGACCTTTGTATTGAAATACTTATGGTGAGCTAAAACTACTGGCAACTCTCGGCAGATCTGTCTCTCAGTCTCTGCCTTCTCACTATCGGTCACTATATACAGGAACGGTGGTGAACAAAATAACTTATTGCAACGGATATTCATAAGAAAATGCTTTACGTTTACAGTAAAACATGTTTTTTTTGTTAACCAAAGTGCTTCATAACTGTTCTAAAAAGAACTAGAAAGTTGCTGATGTACCCTGACCCAGTCGCTATGTTCAGAATGCAAGATTAACATCTTTGCGGTGGGTAGGGGAGACGATTAGACGTAAGTGAGTAACGAAAAAATCGTCTGCAACTGCAATATGGTGTTTGCATAGTTTTGTCTACATCTATTGCAGTTCCAGAACGTTTACTCAGAACGGCTCCGAAACCTGGACATTGCTGAAACATGACATGTCGAGACTGGAAGCCTTTCACGTGCGCAGCCAGCGGCCTTATCCTTGGCATCGGATGACATGAGTACATCAGCAATGTGAAGGTCTCTGCTAAAACAGGCCTTCACCCAATCTCAGAAACACTTGACCGACGCCGAGTTTCTTTGTTCGGTCACATTATACGGCTGGACCAGGAAACTCCTGCCAAGTGGCCGTCCCGGAACAGTATTGATCCAGCACGTAGGAACCTCCTCTTCCACCCTGAACGTGGCCTGAAACCACGCCACAGATGATCATGGATGTGGCCGACCGACGCAACGGGCATGAGACGCGTAAGCGAACTTTATTATTATTATTATTACTCAGATAACTGACTGACAAAAACTAAATGAACGGAATGAATCAGTCATTGCACTGATACAGTAATGGAATATATGTATCAAAATCGGAGGCAATTTTGTTGACAAATAGAGCACAATGTAAATGGGTTTACAGCTAGTTTTTGTACGATTTAAAAACACAAAATTACTTGCGTGACCTATTTAATGACACGCCATCTTTTTAGTTATTACATAACAAGTAGTAAAGGTCTGTACGGTTTACATAAAATAAACGATTTAGATAAAATAAACGAGAAATACTTATTGAGCATGAGATACGCTAAGGGTACATATTTGTGTTTTGATAACTATTGTATACTCGTTCATACACTCGGACGCAGTTTTAAACGAGTCATTGTTCCTAATTAATATCCAGTGAACCATTGCATGTTTTACATTAGGTACACGGGTGAACTTTGCATTGCTCTCGTTATGCACGCATGGAGACATTGCGAGGTTCCTATCAAATACACACACGAATATTGCATGTGTTACTGCAATATGCACTAAGGGCAACATTCGTGCGTATTATTTAATAACGTATCTGATATAGTGTCCGTGTATTATTATTATTATAACACAACGTGTCAATGGTTTCTAGTATATATCCGTTCTTAAACGACTGAAAAGCAAATGTGATTAATATCATAGCTAGCATAAATGAAAACAACATAATTATAAAGAGGATAAAAAACACGGATATGCTGAGTAGTTCATGAGCTGTAGCGGTCAGCGACCTAAAGATGTCTGCTATCGTCAGCGCTAGCGACCCTAAGCTGACAAGACCCTTCTCCACCTCCGCGTGGTGATCCCAGGCTGCAGCAGGACAGACTGGCTAAGGAGAAGGGATCAAAAAGGAAAGGCTAACCCGGTACCCAGAAATGGCGTGCTCAAGTCTTAAGTGTCGGACCAGAAGGTGCATTTATTGCAGTCAATCTGTAAACTAGAACACAGTGCCTTCCATTCTCCGGAATACATCCTGCTACTAGCTAAACCTTTTCAGGTCTTGATAGCGGAAATGTAAGAGCGCACGAAGAAGTTAAAGAAAACAGATAATTAATTCGATGATCATCAAAGAGAGAAGAATGTTTTTGGAATTCTTGTTAGTCATCGAGATTCTACCAAATAGCATATGAAACTGCATATACATATGAATGTATATGCGTTTGGCCTGGATCGAATTCCCGGTAAAGCATAATATGTATGTCAGCTGAGGTGAAACATCCAAACATAACTAGCACACGATGCGGAGACAGCAGTGGCGATGCGGCATGCATTCATCAGCGTACAAACACTTCGACTACCCCATAAATGAGAATACAATCAGGCGGCAGTTGCTTTTTATACTTATGAAGAATGCTACATAGATTACCAATAGCGAAAGAGAGAGAGAAAAAAAACAGTAAGAAAGAGTGTATGTGAGAGAGAGAGGGGGGAGACAGTGAGCTGTAGAGATAGAGATATAGAGATAGGTGGGGATGAGGGGGGCATAGAGAAAGAAATTGTATAAAAACATGTTTGTCTGACTCAGCATCAGGTCAGGAATAAAATTAAACCCAAGTTTCAACCACTAGGTCTTCATCATAAAAAAAAGAAAACTCAGAAATACGTTGACGAATCACGACGGTAATCGTGTGATTGGGTTTAACAAGGTAAATAAAACTACTTGAGTTGACATATGTTAAGCGGAGAGTGGACTGGAATGTCTTAATCAGGCAATTAAAACAAGAGTCGGTCAAATAAGACATGATCGATATTATTAGACAAAACAAAATGCTTTATAGTTTGAACAATGGAATTAATACATGCGTTGAGATATACATACGCATACACATATGTATAACACATGAACCAATGAATATAAACACTAGCATTTTGCTGAAGAACTTTGAGAACTCTTCTCTAGAAGACAAGACTCACAGTTTTGACAACATGTATTAACTCATTTTCTCATCTCATATATTTGGACTATGTGAATTCTTAGACCCATTGATATGGAGGAGAGATTCGAACCTCTGACAATGTTTTCGATGTATAAAAACACGACTAAGTCACAATATACAATCAAGTGCTATAGATACAACAAAGAGCACACCCACGTTTCTAATAAAAAGAGCCCAATCAAAGAGTTGAAATGTAACAAGTAGATAATTGTGTTGATGATGACAATGATGATTCTCTTAGAGTAGATGCGATTCCGAGTATATAAACGTGTATGCAGGAATGTATGGGTATGACTGTGGCGGAGGCTGGAGTTTTGGCAATGGACAGAGTTTCTCTCAGACCGAATGTGATGGAAGCGACGTTCTATAAAGGACATGCTACATGATGATGATGATGATGATGATGATGATGATGCAGGTTTACGGTACTAGTAGAATAGTTGAAGATGAGCATATACTTCACATTATTTCTGTTTCTGTTTCTAAGAATCGATGTCACTGCACTCCGGGCAAACCCATAAGTGCTCAGTCTCTCATCAAATGGCGAAAGGTATGGATGCTGATGGTCCCTGTAGCTCGCTGGTTGTACACTCTCCTACGCCGTCTCTCATGCCCCCCCCCCCCCCCGACTTCTCCTCTCACTCTAGCCGAGAAACTTCAGTCTGATGTCCCACTGCACACGACTGATCTGTCGGTGTATATGACAGCGCCACTCTCCTTGGTGTTCTCAGTTATCAGCTGATTCACCTCGTACTCTGCTCTCCCGGTGAACCTTTCTCTGCATTCATTGCCTAAGGGTATGGTGACTCTCTGGTACTCTATCATTATATCACCAGTGTGGACCCATTCTTCTCTATTGGCTATCGTCTAAGCTGGAGCAACGTGTCCGTTTGTTGTCTCAGTTATTGCCATCCATGACGACCCTCTCTTGATTCTTGATCACTTGGTGTTTGAGATACTATTGTACAGAGGGTGCCGCGTGTCTGTGGTGACACGCATATATGATTTGACTTGTGCCAGTTTATGTCTGGATATCACCGATAACAATCCCAACATGTACTGCATCATCACAATCTGGGTATCTCTAGTGCAGTCCAGAACCAGTCGCACACCTTCATTCTGGATGGATTCCAACCTTTCACACTGTGTTCTTGACAGTGTGTGGATGCCTAGTCCGTAATCAATGACAGACAACACGACCTGACAAAATAAGATGAACAGGGGGCGTTGTTCAAAGTCGGCAGCAGCTATGGCTTTGAGTGCTCCTAACCCTTTCTTGCATCTTTGCACGATGTGGTCAACATGGGAATTATAGGAAAGACTGCAATTAAAAGTCACTCCGAGGTATTTCAACCTATCGCACCTGTCAATTGGGCAATTATTAAAAGTGATGCTCAAGAGCTCAGTTTTTACTATGGAATTATTCAAAGAGCAACAAGAGCGGAGGCAGAGGCACTGAAGGCTGCAGTAAAAGCAACGAAAGCCAGATAGTCCTGTTTACAGATGCCCTGGCCATGGTTACATCACTAAAAAGCCAGACAAATACTGAACTTAATGATTTAAGAGCAATACTCTGTTTACTATGCCAGCAGTCCGCACCAAAAAGAGTAGTGGTACAGTGGGTTCCATCCCACCGTAACATCCAAGGCAACGAGGAGGCCGACAGACTGGCAAAAAAAGGTGCAAGACTGCCACAACCAGATTCTAGTGTGACCTACGAAGAGTCCAAATGGTTTATTAGGGCCAGATACATGGCTAAATTGGAAACAGAACATACTGGCTACACAAAAAAATGATGCCTACTACCAGTTGAACAGAAGAGAGCAGGTCGTGGTCTTCAAACTTCATACAGGCCACAACCGACTGAGGTACCATCTATTCAATAAACTGAATATAGGTGGCACTGACGAATGCACTTGTGGTACAGGAAAAATTACCTCTGAACATCTTCTGCAAAATTGCCCGACATAGGAGGACCAGAGGAAGCACATGTGGCCATCACCAGTGGAAACACTGGTCAAGCTCTATGGCAGTGTCGACAGCCTCAGGATAACAGCTGCTTTGTTCGAACAAATTCAAGTTGACGTCTGCAGCGTACGAAGAAGAAGAAAATTCAAAGAACAACACATCATGCAGACCGTATTTGGATTGATCTTGGAGCTTGATTCGCCGCACCACTGTGAGATTGTTTGCAAGATTTCCTGGATGTCTTTGACCAACTCTTGCATATCTGAGCCAGTCATCTACGTAAGGATGTCATAAAGAGAAGAGACAGGAAGGAAAACGTCGAAGAAAGTAAGATAGACGTAGTTTAAAAAATGTACGAATAGGCTACTGGAATTGCCGCAGCGCCACCCAACGCGAAGTGATTCTGCAAAAATTGGTTTACGATTTCGATATCTTCAAGATCCAGGAAATCTGTTTAAATGAGAATGTTACCATCACGTGTCCAGCATACAGGTGCTACAGTAATCCATGCGGACCCGGTAAGCGGGGACTGGCGATGTATGTGAAGCAAGAACTTCCCCATACATGGATATATACTAGCAACTGTCAAATTGAGGATGTCGAGATACAAGGGATTGAAGTAACAATCAACCACCAAGAATGGAGAATCTACAACGTATACGCTCAAGTAGATCACCTCTTCGATGATGTAAAGTGGGAATTTATGTCGGACTTGTCAGAGTCGCAGAGCAAAAAAGTGTCTCATTGCAGGTGACTTTAATGCTAGATTAAAGGAGTGGGGAAATGCCACTGAAAATAGGCAAGTGGTCGACTTGACCCAGGCATTAGTCTAGACAAACCACACTGCCGTGAATGACGTACGTCCAACTTCACATTATTGTGAAGAGTAACGTTTATCTCTGATCCATTTTGTTAAAAGATCCTATCTTGACTAGGCTGTTGATTTATTTATTTTGTTTTGTGTTATTTTTGCTTAATTTGTAAATCTCTAATCTTTGCAATGCTTCTGTTTTGCGGCTTTTCTTATTTTTATTGATTACATTTCGGTACAAAGAGATGGTTTTGTTGTTTTACCTTTTGCTCAAATCTCCAGTTTATTTGTTCAATTGTTAATTATGTTATTATTTTAGGAATAATAACACACGCAAAAGTTGCACGAATGTGTTCAAATAGCAAACACAATCACACACAAATATTCAACGGATGAATGTAGACATGATAATGCGACTTAAGGAGACAACACAATGCCTAATCGTGATAAAACAGTGTGCTTAGCATCCTTATTCCGTTTAATAATAACCATATTATGTTTCAGTGCCCGTGATTTTAAAGAACATTTCAAAAAAGGCTGTAGAACCTCAATTCTTGCTTACCTTAAAAAAGACAAAGCCGTAAACAAAGAACTAACAGTTGTGCATGATGCCTTGAAAGAATACACATTTCAGCAGTCAGTTATATTACATAAATAATACATCAATAAGAGTTCCATGAAGTAGCGCAATAAAGACAAGAAAATTAGAGAGGTCTTTGAGACTAGGTTGCAGCCTCGAGCCATAATCTATGCCGTAAATGCAGACTGCATTATCAGAAACCAGGATATGTAATTCTATATTGTTAAATACAAGGAAACGCAGAATCGAAAGAAAAGACGCTGAGCTGAATTCAAAAGTAATTTCATAAATCAACAGAATCAGACTCAACATGGTTGAATCTAGACGATCAAATACAAAATTAGAAAACAAAGATGTGATAATTTTAACCACAAATGTTAGTGGTTGAAAGCAGATATGGCTATATGTTTTTTAAAAACCCGGACAAAACCATTTTAACATGTTTTCTATGTGCAATTTCTTTATTTCGAATATGTTAAGGAGAATACATTCAAAGGTTGTAATGCACGATTATGTTCACTGTATTCATGAATGAATCCAATGTACCAGAAAACAAAGAAAAGGGCACATGAAGCAGTGTGTTATTGGACGAAAATTAAAACAAAACAGTAGAGTTTTATTGAAAATTAAAACAAAACAGTAGATTTATATTGAAAATTAAAACAAAACAGTAGAGTTATATTGACAATTTAAACAAAACAGTAGGGTTGGTTATATTGAAAATTAAAACAAAACAGTATAGTTATATTGAAAATTAAAACAAAACAGTAGAGTTATATTGAACATTAAAACAAAACACTAGAGTTATATTGTATCACCAGTTTAAAAGATGAAATTAAGTTCTATATCCCGAATGGACTGATATCAAGTAAACGGAGATGGCTTTACGCACCAACGTCTTATGTACGGACATGATCAACTATGATTGTGCCTTATGTGTGGATATAATCACATGTTTTAGGTGTCTTATGTGTTGATATTAACCTATTTGTTAGTCTCATATCTGGAAATGATCCTATTTGTTAGTGTCTTATGTGTGGAAATGATCATATTTCTAAGTGTCTAATGTGTGAAAATGATCCTATTTGTTAGTGTCTAATGTGTGAAAATGATCCTAATTGTTAGTGTCTAATGTGTTGAAATGATCCTATTTGTTAGTGTCTAATGTGTTGAAATGATCCTATTTGTTATTGTCTAATGTGTTGAAATGATCCTATTTGTTAGTGTCTAATGTGTTGAAATGATCCTATTTGTTAGTGTCTAATGTGTTGAAATGATCATATTTGTTAGTGTCTAATGTGTGAAAATGATCCTATTTGTTATTGTCTAATGTGTTGAAATGATCCTATTTGTTAGTGTCTAATGTGTTGAAATGATCCTATTTGTTAGTGTATAATGTGTTGAAATGATCCTATTTGTTAGTGTCTAATGTATGGAAATGATCCTATTTCTTAGTGTCTAATGTATGGAAATGATCCTATTTGTTGGTGCCTTACGTGTGGAAATGATCAAATGAACCTGTGTGATATTTGTGGAAATGATCAAATGAACCGGTGTCATATTTGGGGAAATGATCAAATGTTCTGGCGTCTTATGTGTGGAAATAATCAAATGTTTTGGCGTCTTATGTGTGGAAATGATCAAATGTTCTGGCGTCTTATTTGTGGAAATGATCAAATGTTCTGGCGTCTTATTTGTGGAAATGATCAAATGTTCTGGCGTCTTATTTGTGGAAATGATCAAATGTTCTGGCGTCTTATGTGTGGAAATGATCAAATGTATTGCTGTCCTATTTGTGTAATTTTAAATTAAAGTACCATGATCTGTCGTTCGTCTTCTTTTTCAAAGTGGTGTCCACTGTTATGTGTTTTGAACATAACGAAACAGTACACGAAACTTCAAAACGAATTTTTGCAAATCATTGTATGTTCCATAGACATATGACTTCTCTTTTCATAGATCATAAACAAACAAGATTTGGTTATGAGATGTGCCCCTACCAATTTGCTCAAGGAACAAATAAACATACCGCTGGGGTCTATGTGTATGCCAATGACAAGATTAACACCAGTACCCAATATATAGCTTGTCGTGAGAGGCGACTGACTGTGTGACATGGCATAACACCGATCATGGTTAGGTCATTTATCAAGAGCAGCATAGATGGCGCCTAACACGCTAAGCAGAAATACATCATCTCAGCTACTTCAAGATCATACCATAGATATGACCTGCACAAGGGAATACCACCCTTGTAGAAGTACAGGTCCACTAAGAATACTACTTATAAAAGAACATGATCACATGAAGTGGCGTTTTGTATCTGGAAATGAATACATGAATTAAAGTTTTATACCAGAAGCTGAACATATAAATAATATAGCTGATTGTTAGTTTTTATCCCGATCATATTAACTAAAATCTTTCCAATATTCTTTCAGTGAGAACTCATATATGCAGCAACACATATATTGGATACTGAAAGATAAACAGAAAAAAGCGAACGCCGATCAGCGAGTCGACACCTTAGATGAGTGTCTCAAGTGCAGCAGAGACGGATGGGATAGGATTTGGCCAGAAAAATTCTGAACTTAATGATTTAAGAGCAGTACTCTGCCAATTATGCCAGCAGTCCGCACCAAAAAGAGTAGTGGTACAGTGGGTTCCATCCCACTGTAACATTCAAGGAAACGAGGAGGCAGACAGACTGGCAAAAGAAGGTGCAAGACTACCACAACCAGATTCTAGTGTGACATACGAAGAGTCCAACATGTCTATTAGGGCCAGATACATGACCAAATTGGAAACAAAACATACTCGCTACACAAAAAATGATGCCTACTACCAGTTGGACAGAAGAGAGCAGGTCGTGGTCTTCAGATTCCGTAAAGGACACAAAAGACTGAGGTCCCACCTATTCAATAAACTGAAGATAGGTGAAACTGACGAATGCACTTGTGGTACCGGGAAAATGACCGCTGAACATGGTAAAGAACACCAGCTTGAAGTAACGTCCGTATTTTTCTATCCATCAAAATAGACGCATGTATTTTCTAGAAATGGATATTTTTCCCTGATCAGGGTTTTTGTTGTGGTCACATTATGTAGACGTATACATTTATGTTGCTTTACGCTCCAGATGAAGGCTTCTTTCGTCGAAACGGCCGCTGCTAAGGTAACATTCAAGTAAATAATATATTCAAGTTTATTGCAGGATTCACGCCCTACTGAGAATATGTCGCGAAAAGGAGACGGTGGGGCAAAACATAATTTCTTGGTTATGTGGTTAGGGGAGCAGCATAGATGGAGACTGGCAGGAAGCGGGTCTACATTGCTCTAATTTACACCTCCACCACCATCAGTATAAAAATAAAGCGATCGCATATTGTAGGGACTACCAACATACTGGGATTGACCTGACAAGTCAGCAGCGGATTTTCTCCCGCTGCAAGAAATATGAAACAACGGAGTTCAAACCTGCCCACGACGACTAACGACACACGTGTACTGAAGAAAGATAGATAGACAGTAAATAAGATGTTTATTTCTCTACGACAACGTAATAGCTCAATATTAAACATTATGTGTTGTTATACATAATAGACATTACTGCACTACATGCAGACTGATAAGTGTTTATTATCTCTAAGTAAATCGTGCAGAGTATCGATACAATATGTCTCTGTAGACTTAAACTAGTTTATCTCATTACCACAACAATACTCAAGGACAAAGACAATGACGTCACTATTAGTGGTAACAAACCTAGCTACAGTAACAAAAAAACAACAAATTATGAAGGAAAACCCAGTCTAATAGTGAACGGATAAGGTAAAAAGCGGACAGATACGGACTAATATTGACACAAACTAACTTCCTTGTTTTGAATGTTGCCAGTAAGAATAACAAAATACTGGTTTATATTTTTTTAAATATTCCATAAACGGTCAAGGTGATTATGAAATGGCTGCTTTGGTTCTGATGTAATGTGACGTAAGAGAGGTAAACCTTCCAGGGGAAATGTCAAGGAGGCGCTTGTATAATTGTATGCATACATGGCGGGAGTAGGGCGGTGAGAAATTATAATTAACGTAAGCATCAACACAGTCTTCTTGTGTGAGTGCATGAGCGGACGGGAACGAGAGACAGAAGGCAAGAGCGACATGAAGGCAGGCAGGCATACATACAGACATACGCAAAGACACATGCAGGCAGACGGACATACAGATAGGCAGACCGACATATTCGCAGACAGGCAGACACCCGGACAGACAGACAGACAAACAGACAGAAATATATACAGACATACAGAGAGGCAGACAGACAGACATAAATACAGACATACAGGCAGACAGACAGATAGACAAACGGATAAACGTACAAACAGACAGGAAGAAAGACAAAGTGGTTGATCAAGTAACTGACTAAATGACTGATTGATTAACTAAACGACTGAACAAATGCAAGACTAATTGACTGATTGAATGACTGACTAGGTGATTCACTAAGTGCCTGATTTGGTGACTGATTTGTTGGTGGACTAAGTGACTTACTAGGGGACTGGCATCGTGATTACAATATAATTCGTAATTGAATATGTGCGAATGATAAAGGACCTGATAAGATGAGTGACTAAGTGTTTGACTAGGTAGCAAACTCGGTGACTTTATCTGCGACTGCATGATGAATCACTACATTACTGGTTGATTAATTGGCAAAATATCTGCCATCTTGACTGGCAAAGTGACGGACGCAAAAACTGAATATAAAACTCATATTTTGACTGACATAATTGCTGACTGATTACATACTGCAATGAGTGGCTCTTAGTCTGACAAACTATTGACAAAATAACTTGACATGATTATTGGCAAAGTCACTGTATAATAATTGTAAGATTGACTAACCCAATTCGTACTATAAATACTGACATCATTGTGAATGGTTGATTAACTTGACAAAATGAAGAACTGACATATATTTTTTTTTTTTTGGTTTTGTTTTGCGTTCGCCTTATTTATCTATTCCCCAAGGCGTGTGTGCGTTACACTGTGGGTTTTTATGTTGCGCCTGTCGACCCAGTGCATCCGACTTCAGAAGGCATTTTATGTAAGGGTCTGCTTCCTCCTGCATTTTCTAAGGGTTTGCTTCCCCGGTGTAACGGCCGGTGCTGTGATGGGGATCGAACCCAGCACCTTCTGGTTGTGAGCCGTGCCACTTAACCACTAGGCCACGCCGTCCCCTTGACAGATATGATTACGGACATAATTGTGTACATACATGGATTGGTCACGGAAAAAGGGAAGACAGTGGAATCTACATCGCACACTACAACGGCCATATAGTCAATGACTCAATAACAGATGCAGATGAATGTACCAATTTCAGAGCTGAAGAAACAGCTGTACATGCAGCAATTTGGATTCATAGCCAAAAATCTACAACAGGAAAAACGGTCATTCTAACAGATTTAAGGAGCATACACATATCGATCTCAAACAAGATGAGAGGATGCGTGGCCTATTGGTTAAGTGGCACGGCTCACAAACCTAAGGTGCTGGATTCGATTTCCATGACTGCACCAGCCGTTACCCCGGGGTAGCAAACACTTAGAAAATTCATGAGGAAGCAGCCCCTTACATAAAATGTATGCCAAAGTCGGATACACTGGGCCGACAGGCGCAAAATAAAAACCACAGTGCAACGCACATCGCCTTGGGGCATATAGAAATAAGGCGAACAAAGAAAAAAAATGAATCCTAAAATGTCTGAGCGAATGACGGGTATAATATATAACTGATGATTGACATAAGGACTGACATTCTATGAGGTGCGTTCAAATCAAACCGAGACTTTTTTTGTAAACAAAAAAATTTTTTTTTTCAGGAAGTCAAAATATCATTTATTTGTCCACATATTCTCTTGCAATGTTAATGCACTTATCCCAGAGTTTAAGTAATAATTGAAAAGATTTAACGTAGAAAGATTTGTCAGTATGTCTGAACCAATCCAGGACGGTCTGTTTCATTTCGGCATGATTGTCATTTCGTCATCAGTGCTGAAATGCTAACCTCCCAGGATCAGGATATCTTTCAGGGTCCAAGTAGGTGGAAATCGCTTAAAGCAACGTATGGGCTGCAATGTGTGTGTGGCAAAAAATCATAGTCGAATTGCTGCAAATGGCACATAGTGCGATGAGCAGTATGAGATGTGGTGGGTTGAGAGCCACCTCGGCTTGGATCATCACTCAAGATGTTCGACCTTCTCTTATACATTTACACCATTCAAGTGTCTTACTCTGAGTATTGTACTGAGTTGTCTCGCCGCAGCGATTCAATCTCACCCAGTGTTCGCACAGCGATCTCAGTCCCGCCAAACGGAGCGATAGCTTGGGCTTGCCGGAAACGCTCGCCCGCCTATCCCCGACTAGGTAGCGGGACGCGGTTTGTGTTGTCGTGTTCTCCGCAGAGGTGCGCTACTCTGGCCCGTATAGAGAAACTTTGACAATCAGTGGTGATTTTAAGAAGGCAAATAGCAGAGCTCGACAGTTTGTCTCGCTGGTGGTCAGACTCTCGAAAGGAGCTTGTGACCGGCAAATCGAAAGCAGGAATCCTGCCTAAAGGCCCTGTTCTCGCCCGACCAACCATCGTGAGAAGGGCAGGCCGGTAGGCAAAATATCGTCTCCAGTCCCTGTGAAATCTATGACCGGGGCCGTTGGGATCCGTTCAGCACAGAGCGATGCCATCTCTCCTCGAGCGAGCCGGGTCGGTCGGTCCTCTGGTGTGTGTAGGGGCCCCTGTCAGGCGGTCCTAGGTTGACGACGGAGTGACGGACGGAACAACCGTCTGTCCGTCAGTCAGTCGGTCCCTGTGGCCGTCCCAGTTAGGCTTTTTACACAACCGTCCTCCGCCGACCGGTGTGTGTGCGGCTCGTACGTCTCATATCTGGTTGATCCTGCCAGTAGTCATATGCTTGTCTCAAAGATTAAGCCATGCATGTTTAAGTTCACACTGTCTCATGGTGAAACCGCGAATGGCTCATTTAATCAGTCGAGGTTCCTTAGATGACACGATCCTACTTGAATAACTGTGGCAATTCTAGAGCTAATACATGCTTACCAAACTCCGACCCTCGCGGAAAGAGCGTTTTTATTAGTTCATAACCAATCTTCGTTTCCCCTCTCGGGGTTGCGGCGTCCCCACTGGTGACTCTGGATAACGTTGTGCTGATCGCATGGCCTTATGTGCCGGCGACGCATCTTTAAAATGTCTGCACTATCAAATGTCGATGGTACGTGACATGCCTACCATGTTTGTAACGGGTAACGGAGAATCAGAGTTCGATTCCGGAGAGGGAGCATGAGAAACGGCTACGACATCCAAGGAAGGCAGCAGGCGTGCGACTTACCCACTCCCGGCACGGGAAGGTAGTGACGAAAATAACAATACGGGACTCTTTCGAGGCCCCGTAATTGGAATGAGTACACTTTAAACCCTTTAACGAGGATCTATTGGAGGGCAAGTCTGGGGCCAGCAGCCGCGATAATTCCAGCTCCAATAGCGTATGTTAAAATTGTTGCAGTTAAAAAGCTCGTAGTTGGATCTCAGGCGCAGGCGGTCCGGCTCGCGCCGGTTCACTGCCCTACCGTCTGCCGGCTCTCTCCCACGGGTGCTCTTCGCTGAGCGTCCTGGGTGGCCGGCGCGTTTACTTTGAAAAAATTATAGTGTTCAAAGCAGGCATCGGCTGCCTGAATAATGGTGCATGGAATAATGGAATAGGACCTCGGTTCTATTTTTTTGGTTTTCGGAACTGGAAATAATGATTAACAGGGACAAACGGGGGCATTCGTATTGCGGCGTGAGAGATGAAATTCTTGGATCGCCGCAAGACGAGCTACTGCGAAATCATTTGTCAAGAACGTTTTCATTAATCAAGAACGAAAGTCAGAGGCGAGAAGACAATCAGATACCGTCGTAGTTCTGACCATAAACGATGCCGACTAGCGATCCACAGGAGTTGCTTCGATGACTCTGCGGGCAGCTTCCGGGAAACCAAAGTGTTTGGGTTCCGGGGGAAGTATGGTTGCAAAGCTGAAACTTAAAGGAATTGACGGAATAACACCACCAGGAGTGGAGCCTGCGGCTTACATTGACTCAACACGGCCAAACACTGAAATGATTGACAGGCCGAGAGCACTTTCGTTGGTTCTAATATGGAACGGGTGGTGGAATTAGACCCTCGAAAGTCTGGGGCTGTCCTCCCGGTAGCTTGACTGTCTCGCATCCAGTGTTCGTTAAAGGAATTGACGGAAGGGCACCACCAGGATGGGAGTCTGCGGCTTAATTTGACTCAACACGCCAATACTGTAGAACGACTGACAAATAATAGCACTTTCGTTGGGTCTAATAGTGAACGTGTGCTGGTATTAGATCCATGGAAAACAGGTCAGCTCTTTAACCTTCTAATGAAAGAACGCTACGGAAATCGTGTTTAACCCCGCAGACACCGCAGGTTTAAGATACCTGGTCATTGACAAACAAAAAAGCCCTCTATTAATTCGTCCGGTCTAATAGTGAACGGGTGCGGGTAATAGACCATCGGAAGACAGGTCAGTTTTATCGTACTAATGACAGGGCGTTGCTACGGTAATCCTGCTCAATTCGAGAGGAGCCGCATACATTTAGGTTCACGTACCAGGCTGATAAGCCAATGGCAAGGCTACCATGTCAGGGATTACGGCCGAACGCCTGTAAGTTGGAATCCCGCCCAAAATCTCTGCACCACTGCAATGGGAGGCTTCGATATGGTCGGGACCTGGGGCTCGCGCCTCAGCCCTACCCGGTCGAGCCGCAGAAAGAGGTCTCTGCCGTCCGCCGATCAAAGCGGCGGATAGCTGCTCGATATTCACCCTATACTGCGATGGGGTTCGAAACCACCAAAATAAGACTTAGTTCTTGGTCGGGGTGTCGAAAACAGTAGAGCAGCCACCTCACTGTGAACTGTCGAGACTCAACCCATGACCTTGAGATATTTCCGTACACCAGGCGAACAACATCTCCGTGACATTACCAGGCTTGTCCCCTAGTTAAATGCACTTCTGCCTCGATCTCTACCTCTGTATGCTATCAGCCATACCAATGGACGCAGAAGAGATGCAGACTAGCGGACATTGCAAATCTGCCCTATTGTGTCAACTTCCCAGGTGGCGGGGAATGCTAGGCGTACCATCACTGCAGAGAAGCCGAGAAAATAAAAGGAGCAAAGAGATACCCCACTCACATGCAAATGCTACGTTTCTGGCAGGACGTGACGATCCTGGGATACAGACACACTGGACTGGCTCTCTTCCGGGTTCATACAGGCCAGTACATAGTCCATATCATATATCATATCTCATATATCATCACCGCACCCTATATACACGAGTAGTGAAGACTCGTTAGTCCTGTAAGACAACTTCCATAAGAGAGACAACTCTGATCACAAACAACTGCTGTCTTGCAAATAGGCTGGAGACAGCCAAAGGCTAAGGAGGGCATCCCTAAAGAAACGCCTGTTGAAATCGGATGCACTGGGCCACAGGCTTAACGAAACAGTGCAACGTAAATCGCAGTATGATGACCATACAACTTATCAGAAAAACGTATGGCGCTCATCCTACGGAGTCCCGCCAGGCAGCGAGAGTGCCGGGCCTCATGCTTCGAAGGGACCCACCCTTGACTACTGGTGGTCACCCACCCATGTGTTGTGGAGTCAAGGCAAATGGCTATGGGGCAATTTCAATTGACCAAAAACTCAAGACCCTCAAAATACTACAGTGGAATGCGGAGGGTTTCATTAACAAAAAGCTTTCCCTCAAACATCACTTACATGAAGGTACGATTGACGTGGCATGTATCCAAGAAACGCACCTCTACAGCAACCATACATTCTCAATCAGAGGATACCAGGCCTTCCGCCTCGATAGAGAAGGACACACAGAAGGGGTTCTGATACTGACCCGTAACTGCATACCGAGAAGCGCGGTATCTGTCAATCACACCGGACAAGCAGAAATTGTAGTAGTGGACATAATGGCTCAAGAGACGAAGATCCGCATCTTCAACATGTATGGACCACCAAATATGGACAAATCGCTCTCGAGTATGGAAGTCAAAGACTCCAACTGCATAGGAGAGATGGGGATACTCGGATATAGACAGCAGATGTGACGAAGTGGAAGATTGGGAGATAGACACAAATCTCCATCTAATCAATAGGCCGGAGGATAGCCCTAACTTCTATTCTAGAACATGGCATACCACCTCTACTCAAGATTTGGCCTTCTCCACAGTGGAGATTCACAATACAATAGACCGCTAGGTGCTAAACCAATTGGCAGGTAGCGACCACAGGCCAATTAGGCTAGAAATTTATATGGAAGTAGGCCCACAGGAAACAAAACCGTTCCCACGTTGGAATTGCAAACGAGCCGACTGGGACAGATTTGCAAACCTGACAGATGGGCTGTTTGAAACCATCAACACACGGAACAACAAAATAAAGCTCATGGTGGAAAGCCTAAGCAAAGCAATAATGCAAGCTGCCACTGAAACCATTCCAAGAGGGGTAAGGAAAAATTATAAGCCTTATTGGAATGATGACTTCCAGAAAGCGGAAGACGGTGTCACAAATGCTAGGAACATGGCAGAGCGAGAACAATCTATGGAGGCAAATATCGCCCTCAAAGCCGCAACGGCGAAATACAAATACACTCTAAACCAAACAGCAAGAAAAAGATGGAAAAAAAATACAGAAAGCCTCAACTTAGACTAAGAAGGGAACAAACTATGAAAGTTAGTCAGAGCCATGAATGACGAAACTCCGTCAAACAAAAATTACCATCAAGCAGGGCGAAAACTTGCTCACTGGAAAAAAGCCGCAAACGCCTTTGTTGAACACTATGCCAGAGCGAACCACATAGATGTCCCTGCAGATAGGCATATATACATTAATGAAGAGTAAAAGAGGCACGACAAAATCAATATGGCACCAGAAGAGCATATGATGGCAAAAATTAATAATGAACGAAATGGAAGACGCCATGAGAACATTAAAGAAAAGGAAATCTCCCGGAAAAGACGGGATAACAAACGAAATGCTGATGGGGCTGGGCCAAACAGCAAAGAGGAAACTGCTATCAGTCCTGAACCAAAGCTGGACAAGTGGTATTGTACCCAGGCATGGAAAGACGCAGTACTTGTACCAGTACTAAAGAAAGGAAAAGACAAAACAGATCCAATTGGATACAGGCCTATGAGCCTACTGAGCTGTGTCAGCAAACTGATGGAACGTATGATAAAATCCAGACTGATGTGGCATCTGGAAGAAAAACGCATACTAATTCCACAGCAAGCAGGCTTTAGACAGCACAGATCCACTGAGGATCAGGTCATCCTCATAGCTCAGTCAATAGAAGATGCCTACCAGGAACAGAAAAACACAGTAGTTGTTTGGATGGACCTGAAAAAGGCATTTGACAAAGTCTGGAAAGATGGACTTAGAGTCAAGCTCAGAAGAAGTGAAGTTTGTGGGAAAATGTACAAGTGTATCAACCACTACCTCAAAAACAGAACGGCCAGAGTTCAAGTACAAGGGCAGATGAGGTAAATGGTGACACTTGAGCAGGGAGTACCCCAAGGGGGAGTACTGTCACCCACACTCTTCCTGGTGTATATAAATGAAATTACAGAGAAAATACCAAGAAGAATCCATAGCTCAATGTTTGCAGACGATCTGGCTATGTGGACCTCTGAAAAGAATTTCACCATAGCAAAAAATCGGATACAGCAGGCCCTAACATCGCTGGAAAAGTGGGCGAACTCATGGCTGGTCAAAATAAACGAGGACAAAACGACATGTACAATATTCTCGCTATCAATCAAACCCCAAACTCCCAAATTAAGTCTAAACGGCAAATACCTGCAGCCAAACGACAACCCAAACTACCTGGGAGTCACATTTGATCGGCGCAAGACATGGAAAAGTCAGATTGAGAGAAACCGAATGAGAGCCAGAGAAAGAATGGCAATCATGAGGAAACTTGCTGGCACAAGCTGGGTAGCAGACGAAAGTATACTAAAGAAACTACACTGGAAGAGTGAGACCAATTCTCGAGTATGACATTGCGGCATGGACAACAGCAGCAAAGGCGAACTTCGATAAAATTAGCAAACTCCAAAACCAAGCCATGAGAGTTGTAACAGGAGGCATGAAGTCAACGCCAATTGTAGAACTTGAAAAGATCACAAAAATGCAATCCATGACCGACAGAAGAGACTGCAGAGCCCAGCAGCAATCAGAGAGACTCAGAAGACTGACTGACCATCCAATGCACCAGAGACTAAACAATTTCGGAAATGTGATACTGAAGCGAAGAAACTTTGCAGAAATAGCCAAAGCAAAGATGCACGAAAACCCCATGAACGCACTAACACAAAAGCCCATCTCTACTGTACGAAAACCTACCTAGAGGCAGCATATATTTCCAGAGGTGGTAGAAAATATACCAGGTATTGAAAACAAAAACTTCCAGACAGAAAAAGAAAGAAGATATACTACCCTGAGCTACATATCGAAAAACTATCCAAGTATGGACTGGGCCCATGCTTACACCGACGGTTCTGTAGCAAACACAACACAGAACGGAGGGGCCGGAGCATTTCTGAACCTACCAAATGGCAGACAAATTACACTGTCATTCGCTACTGGAAAATACACAAGCAATTTCAGAGCGGAGGCAGAGGCACTGAGGGCGGCAGTGGAAGATATGGTGACAGGTAAAAGTAATGAAAGCCTTATAGTACTGCTTACAGATGCATTGGTCGTAGTAACAGCACCAAAAAGCCAGAAAAATACTGAACCTTATGAATTAAGAGCAGTACTCTATCAACTATACCAGCTGTCCGAACCAAAAAGGGTAGTGGTGCAGTGGTTCCATCTCCCTGCAACATCCAAGGCAACGATGAGGCAGACAGATTGGCAAATGAAGGTGCAAAACTACCACAACCAGATACTAGTATGACATACGAAGAGTCAAAACGGCTTATTAGAACTAGATACATGAACAAATGGGAAACCGAACATACTGGCTACACAAAAAACGATGCCTATTACCAGTAGAACAGAAGAGAGCAGGTCGTGGTCTTCAGACTTCGCACTGGCCACAATAGACTGAGGTACCGCCGAATGCCCGTGTGGTACCGGGAAAATTACCGATGAGCATTTGCTGCAAAACTGCCCGACATACGAGGATCAGAGAGAGCAGATGTGGCCATCACCAGTGGCAACACTAGACAAGCTCTATGGCAGTGTCGACAACATCAGGATGACCGCTGCTTTTTTCGAAAAAATAATGGTTACTGTCTGACTGCGTACGAAGAAGAAGAAGAAGAAGAAGTACCCCTTTTTTGTGATTGCAGTTATCTATACATTTCCTCATGTTTTACCCTCTTCTTTTACAAAAAAAGTCATCACAACACTCTGTATCATGCAAGAACAAATATTGTTGTCCGCCATTTGTGTTTGTCTGTCACGTTATTGATCTTTGGCAAATGTTTTCACCTAAGTGCCTCATGTAGTTACTAATAAGGCAGGATACGTATTATAGACAGCAACGATTGCATAATTACAGATCACAGCGCGCAGTGATGAGCACAAACTGTACAGTTTAGGCTGAGAGAGTAGATTAACGTCTGGTCAGACAAAACATATCGGGATCAAAGAAAAACTCCAAAAGTTCAACACTGGGATAAAACAGACGCTCCATAATTCAACACTGGGATCAACGAAACGCCCAACAACTCAACATTGAGATCAAAGAAACCCTCTACAACTCAACACTGGGATCAAAGAAACGCTGCGAAAGCTCAACACGGGAATCAAAGAAACACTATAAAAGATCAACATTGGAATAACAGAAAAACTACGACAGTTAAACACTGGGATCAAAGAAACACCCCGAAAGCTGAATACTGGGATTAAAGAAAGACTCCACAACGGAATGCTGGAATCAAAGAAAGAATCCACAACTCAACACTGGGATCAAAGAAAGGCTCCACAACTGAACACTAGGATGAAAGAAAGGCTCCACAACTCAACACATGGATCAAAGAAAAGCTCCACAACAACACTGGGAACAAAGAAAGGCTCCACAACTCAACACTGGGATCAAAGAAACACTCCACAGCTCAACACTGCGATCAAAGAAAGGCTCCACAACTCAACACTTGGGATCAACGAAACGCTACAGAACTCAAAACTGGGCTAACAATTTCAACATGTCGGCAGCATAACCCTTCTCACTTAACGTAGACTAGAAGTTTACATTTCTGTAACGCCGAAAAGCAAGTTCAGTTTAACAAAACAAGAATAGAAAGAAGGAAAAACTAGATGTAGGTAAAATGCACTGCCCAAGATCCCAACCTCACTTCCATGCTGTTCTCACTATAAACAGGCTGTTGAACGGCAAGCTGGCTGGCGAAGAGGAAATCATAATTATTCCCATAGTAGTGAACGCTGTAGAGGTGAAGCCAAACATAGCACACCAACCTGGAATACGCCAGTTTACCTTCATCAGTAGGCTTAGGATGTGAGTAAAGCTACTGCAAATAGCTACACAAAGCTCTTTTGTTGTAAGAGTTTGCGGTTGAAAATATCACAATAACATATCACATATTAGATAAATGCGGGCATAAATAAAGTTAATTAACATGGGAGAAGGAATGGGATAGAAAGAGCAAAAATAGAATATTGATAACATTGGAAAATATAAATCCGTTGAGAATCGCATTGCGAGACATCAGTCTTGAACAATGCCGATACATATGCAATACTAATTATTTGTTATAATTTTGAAGATAGCACCTTATTCGTGTACAATTTTATTGAATGTACGGTATTTTTAGAAACATATTTTTCCTCCATAAACATTTATCATTTTAATTGACGCAAAAGTGCACCGAGCAGCTCATAATTAAGCTAGTATAAGTTTAGTATAAACACAATACGAGCCTTATTTATAGTATCACAGCATCGGGTTCATCATTCTAACGAGATATTTATATTTTCCCATTTACGTACTGAATTATTCTAATAAGGCCATATTTAACCATGTTTAAACGACTTCATTTCTCTTGTAGATGTCGATGTTAAAGCAAATTCAGGTCCCATGACAATGATGTAAATGGATACATACATGCATATTTATTCGCCTGTAAATATATTTGTATACTTACCTGAGATTGTGTAACCATTGGCTTTAGTGAGAAATTATGGACTCAAAATTTCGCCAGGACTCTGTAATGATTGGTTGACGTGTGAAACATTTTCAACTCGTCTTAAAAAATGATCAAATATTAAACTTCTGCATATCTTTGGGGAGTGTGATCAAATAAGAACTTTAAAAAAAAATTGTTTTAACAGCATAACTGTATCATCTTGGAATATGTAATATTGTGTATTTTTACCTAAATAATGTATTTTAACTGCATATGAGCACACCTGAGCGAATTGTTATATACTGTTATTACTAAGTGTGAAAACATTCTAAGACGTGGACATTAACATGTTCTTTTCTTAAGCATCATATTTTTATACTGTAAGTTTTTTTAAGGTTGAGGTATCATTACAATATCTTTACAAAATATCCATATTAGAAGTGACTCAATTATGGTCGCTCAATACTAATATACTAGTACATCTCCCACAATCATAAAACATGAAACAATTGAGAAAAAAAACAGGTTTAACTGCATGTTTACAAATTGCTAGAAGTAGCCATTTTAAACATGTGTGTGTGTGTATGTATTTATGTATATATATATATATATATATATATATATATATATATATATATATATATATATATATATATATATATATATATATACATACATACATATTCCCAAGTAACCATCTATGTTTCGTTGTATGCTCATTCACTGGCAAGATCTTTAGGCTCGCATTATTACAAAACATATTGATATCAATAGTACGCAATGTAATAGTGATGCTAAATTATTTATATACAATACGATGCTAAGGAATAATCTCCATAAACATTTGCTTGTGGCACATCATTTGTGAAAGGCAAAAACATTTTCTGCGGTCGAACACATAAGCGATGTGCACAGAGGACCAAAAAAAAACAACAAGAATGATTTCTCATAATTTTGAGACGCCTGTTCGTCATCATAATGACAGTCATATTGTTTGGTTCGTGCCTACTTTCTATTTTTCAAATTATTATTCATGTTTTTACTCACTGGTTAGTTGTGTGGTTCGTAAGAGTACTTAATTATTCCTTTCTTGTATTTTTTAAAAAACAACATTATTGTTGGGCCATTCGTTCATTAAGTAGTAATTCTGTTAGAAACAAATAATGCATTTGTCAACGCAAAAGGAATAAAACAATGAAATGCATTCACACAATTGAAGCTATGTAATGCAAAATGTATGACAAATAATGGAAAGAAAAGACTGCTGAATTGTGAACGTTCTGAAAAGATAGTGAAATACAAATTAAAAAGAGACTGTATAATGTAGAACCTGGCCATTATCGTATTGGTCTTGCATGTTAGTATGCTCTGTTCTGTTTATTCCAGCAGGAGCATTGGACAAAAGAATCCATGTCCATGAAACTGATAAGAAGACAAATATGTGTCTGCACCAAAGTAACATGCATAGCCAGCAACAACAACAACAAATTAATGAAAAGACAGCCCGAAATTCAAACACCGGATCTCCAGATGAGGAAAGTGCCTTGCCATAAGGTAGAAATGAGCTAAGATACTAAACCACCCAGAAACACTTTAACACATTTATTAAATATGATATAGTCTTTCGTCATTAAACACTTGCTACTGTGAAATATAGTTAGGGTTTGACCTCAAACATTACATTTAAAGACTATATTTGGTCAATGGCTGATGATAGAAACGCTGGGAAGTAATTCAGTCTATAAATTTGCTTGGATCAAACTCGGACTTTATTACAATATGGGTCCACCTCTACAATTGGCCACTTTTAGTGAATGCTGAATCAATTAATTAGTATGCTCTTAGATAGTGCATGTCGCAATTTAGTACATTCATCATATCGTTAAACAATTATCGAGAACCCATATTTTACAAACACACATTTGGGCATATCTAATATCAATCAGAAATTAATACAACGCATTACTACTACCTAAAATATGTAATTTTCACACATATAAACACATTATCTACCTAATGAATACAGGTGACACACGTATATGGCCACAACATCAATTTTATAGAAACAATTGACACACATAAGTCGCCACACAATCTACCTTTACAATTGACACACCTACATGAGCCCCAAATCTGCACAAACATTACCCCAAAAATATACCTAATAAATACACTCGACACACTTTCATCACCCCAAAGCTACCATATATATATACAATTGGCACACACACGTCACCTCACAGCTACCTAATATATACAATTCGCACAGGTAAGTGATCCCAAATCTACATAACAATACAATTGTTACATACATACGTGACCTAAAATGAATCTAAAATGTACAAGTGACACACATGTTACAACACAATCTACTAAATATATACATTTAGCCAATATTTATGATATTACAATCTCCTTAAAATATACAATACATAACCCCCAAATATACCTAAGAAATACAATTGACCCAAACGCAAACAGACACACACACACACAAACACACACACATACATACACACACATACACACACATACATACACACACATACATACACAAACATATATATATATATATATATATATAAATATGTACATGACCATGACATCTATCTAATAAACACTATTGACACATATTAATGATAATAGAACGTTACAAACTAAACGCATTTGCCAGAAATGTGACTTCAAAATCAACGTAATAAAAACTATTCCCAAACGAAAAAGACTGCATTTACAATTGACACACAGAAAAAAAAAACATACCTAATAAAGGCTTCGTCCTCTCGAGGTAAACTTTGAGTGCATCCAAGTTCATGTCTGCAGATCTTTTTCCCCAGCTTGTGAAACCTGTTTTGCTCCAACTAGGCCGTTTTCCCCACATGTCCATATCACGCCAATTTCGAACATTTCTGTATGTACGCTTTCCCCAGAGACCTTTTTCGTGGACCTTACTTTTCTGCAGTGGATCAGCGCTCCTTTTGCCCCAAGCCGACATTTCTCTCCACCTTTTATCACTGTTTTGTGTTGTGTGTCTTTTTCCCCATGCTGCCATTTCTTTCCACTTTTTGTCGAAATCTGTGCTTCTTTTCCCCCAAGCCGCCATATCCTTCCATTTCTTATCCATCACGTCATCTCTTTTCCCCCAAACAGCCATATCCTTCCATTTCTTATCCATCACGTCATCTCTTTTCCCCCAAGCTGCCATATCCTTCCATTTCTTATCAATCAAATCATCCCTTTTCCCCCAAGCCGCCATATCCTTCCATTTCTTATCAATCAAGTCATCTCTTTTACCCCAAGCCGACATATCCTTCCATTTCTTATCAATCAAATCATCTCTTTTGCCCCAAGCCGACATATCCTTCCATTTCTTATCAATCAAATCATCTCTTTTGCCCCAAGCCGACATATCCTTCCATTTCTTATCAATCAAATCATCTCTTTTGCCCCAAGCCGACATATCCTTCCATTTCTTATCAATCAAATCATCTCTTTTGCCCCAAGCCGACATATCCTTCCATTTCTTATCAATCAAATCATCTCTTTTCCCCCAAGCCGCCATTTCCTTCCACTTTTTATCCATTACAGACGTTGTGTCCCGTTTTCCCCATGTAGCCATCGCTTTCCATTTTACGCTGGGATCTTCCTGTTCTCTCTTCCCCCAACCCTCCATATCGTTCAAGCTTCTAGCAAGAGTTTCCTGTCTCTTTCCCCAAGCAGACATGTCTTTCCATTTTTTAAAATTCTCAATTGTGTCTCTTTTTCCCCAGGCAGACATCTCCCTCCATTTTTTCTCCATATCGCCGTCCCGTTTTCCCCAAGCCGACATTTCCCTCCATTTTTTCTCCATATCGCCGTCCCGTTTTCCCCAAGCCGACATCTCTCTCCATTTTTTCTCCATGTTGGAGTCCCTTTTTCCCCAAGCTGACATGTCCCTCCATTTTTTCTCCATATCGGGGTCCCGTTTGCCCCAGGCCGACATTTCCCTCCATTTTTTCTCCATATCACCGTCCCGTTTTCCCCAAGCCGACATCTCCCTCCATTTTTTCTCCATATCAGGGTCCCGTTTGCCCCAGGCCGACATTTCCCTCCATTTTTTCTCCATATCGCCGTCCCGTTTTCCCCACGCTGACATGTCTTTCCATTTTTTTTCTATATCGGCGTCTCGTTTTCCCCAAGCTGACATATCTTTCCATCTTTTTTCCATATCACCGTCCCGTTTTCCCCAAGCTGACATATCTTTCCATCTTTTATCCATATCGCCGTCTCGTTTTCCCCAAGCTGACATATCTTTCCATCTTTTATCCATATCGCCGCCTCGTTTTCCCCAAGCTGACATATCTTTCCATCGTTTATCCATATCGTTGTCCCGTTTTCCCCAGGCCGACATCTCTTTCCATCTTTTATCTATATCGTCGTCCCGTTTTCCCCACGCCGACATCTCTCTCCAACGCTTGTCTGCTTCGGAAGCCAGCCCATCTTCGTCCTCTCTTTTACCCCACGAAGTAAAACTTGACCACTTTCTTTTATCAAAAAGGTTATCATTAGCAGCCCCTGTTGACACATTCTCTTCAACACTATCAGCTTCAACTCTGTTCTTTATCTCAGAAAGGAACTCTCTCAATCTCGTTTCTGCCAAATGCTCGGGCAGCAAGCTAGTCGGTTCTTCAAATATAGAATCAGCACCTTGATCCTGCCCTTTCTGCAGTTCGACACTATTAAGGTTAATAATATCTTTAGCATTATGTACATCGAAAGAACCGCTTTTTGGCACGTTTATAGAAGCAGATCCTACTACAGTCCGGTCATTTCTTTGATCAGTGTATGAAGGCTGTTGGTATTCTAGAATCTGGGTAGCTACGGTCATGTCTTTAGCGAAGGAAACAATGGAGACTTGTAGAATGGTTAATGTTATAGTTGTTAAATGTCTAATCTCCATGTTGCTATTTGATGTCTTTGCTGCTTAGTTTTTCTTGTGAATCTTGTAGTTATCTGAAAGATAAGAAAGGAAAAAATTAACTTAAATTCCTCGAATTACAAAAGACCATAGCGTCAGTCCCATATCAAATATTGCATATGGATATGTGATGATAGTTATATAACAATAATACTAGTAATTATGTGTGCTCTCGCATGCGAATATGCGATAAGAACCGTGTACTGCGAAATATGATCTAAAATGGCTATAGAGACATTTCCTGACACGTCCGCCGTCACCGCTCTCGGGAACTCATGTGAGGAATAGGCTGTGGAGTCGTCATGCCTTCTGCTCTATCAGGCGGCACGTTTACTCTGACCGTTTACAATCTGAGCGCCTTTGTTGATTCTAACAAGCCAGGTGGAACTGTTCAGTGCAAGCAACTCCCAGGACGTGACATACATGTTGAAGCTGTTTAAGTACACTTCCAATTATTCTTTATCGTATTTCCTCTGTCCTTCCTTGAGCATCTTCTTGGTCTGAACTCACCATTAACCATATGCATGGGAGTATGCTCTTCGGGCATGCGAACAACATGTCCCGTTCATATTAACTGCGATATCGACATAAACGTATGGATGATCATCATGTTTGTCTGACTAAGAGTCAGGAACTTTGTCATACAACCGATACGAGCATCCTACGCAGACATCTGAAATGAAAACGATAAAGCAGTCTGGTGCGTCTGATATACATGTTCATATTTCTCAGGCATTCAGCAGAATGATTTTCACAACAAAAGACTTCAGCCTTGGTTTCGACACCCATGCCATATAATATTATCATGCCAACTGTTATATGGAGTAATTGGACCAGTTCATTTTCTTAATTATTCAGAGGCTGTTAAATATTTTCAGCAATTTGTGAGCCTACTAGATTACCTACGGTGTTCGTATCGTCGAGTGAACAATCCCTCTAACAGACCTGTCACTACGATACTCTTACGTGCTAGACAAACACATAACGTTTCAAGCAAGAAACATGATGGGGAAATATGCTTTCCTTGTTACCTATTTGTTACATTTCACCTCACACTCGTTAAATCACTGTCATCTATAAATTGCATTAGGAACAAACAGTTTGAAATAGCAGAAACATACTTCTCTATGTGATAAGATGTCTGCTGGTTATATTCATTAAACCTGCCATTGAACAATTTAGCATAATAATTTCTTGCTCAAATTACAAATCTGACAAAGAAATGTGCTCCTGTGGGGAAAACACAACACAGTATTAGAACATTCCAAGAAATTCGTAGCTATGAAACGCGTGAGACAATTCGTGGTCGTCTTCAACCAGTGTCAGTGATGTACTATATTTTGATATGATTAGCTTAAGGCAGATCGCGCGTTTAGGAAGGACATCTCCGGGTTGATTTGAGGGATACACGTTCGTGGTGTTAGCTTAAGGCATCTCGCAAGTTTAAGAAGGAAATGTCCGGGTTGATTTTAGGTATAAACGTTCGTGGTGTTAGTTTAAGGTAGATCGCACGTTTAGGAAGGAATTGTCCGGGTTGATTTGACGGATAAACGTTATGGTCGCGTGGGTAGCTTTCGGTAGATCGCATGTTTAAGAAAGAAATGTCTGGGGTGATTTGCGGGATTAACGTTCGTGGTGACGATAGTTATTTGAGAGATGAACTGTGTGATAACGATGTTTATTTGAGAGATGAACTGTGTGGTGACTATGGTTATTTGAGAGATGAACTGTGTGGTGACGACAGTTATTTGAGAGATGAACTATGTGGTGACGACAGTTATTTGAGAGATGAACTGTGTGGTGACTATGGTTATTTGAGAGATGAACTGTGTGGTGACTATGGTTATTTGAGAGATGAACTGTGTGGTGACGACAGTTATTTGAGAGATGAACTATGTGGTGACGATAGTTATTTGAGAGATAAACTGTGTGGTGACTATGGTTATTTGAGAGATGAACTGTGTGGTGACGATAGTTATTTGAGAAATGAACTGTGTGGTGACGATAGTTATTTGAAAGATGAACTGTGTGGTGACGATAGTTATTTGAGAGATGAACTGTGTGGTGACGATAGTTATTTGAGAGATGAACTGTGTGGTGACGATGGTTATTTGAGACATGAATTGTGTAGTAGCGATGATTATTTGAGAGATAAACTGTAGTAGCTGTATGGCAGAAGCCTAAACAGAGCACACGTTGATGTAGGAAATATATGTGTTTATTAAAAGAATGAACAATATAGTGATACAAAAATTACTAGACGAGCCGCTATGTTTGTTAAATGAAGGAGATCCATATAGTTATGTGTGAGAAAAAGTTCATGCCAACGTTATAATGACTGGTATAATCAATCAGTACGGTCAATATATGGATATTGAAACAACAATATAAGTTCAATCATATATAATAATTGTTGCCATTAATTTAATGAAATAGCTATAATTTAAGGGAAACTATAAACTAGTTCATCAATTGAAATAACTTTTTATATCAACACTCACTTAAGCACACAAATAAGTCAGTCAAAATATGATTGTCCACATCTTGAACAAATCACTCCGTACCATCAGTAATAACAATGTCTATGGGAAGGCCAACTTAAAATATATATGTGCGCCCATAAATTCCACTATATCAGAGTAAACAATTGTGTCTATGAATGCAAAATTAAAAACTACATTACTTCAAATAATATCATGTTGTATATCAACTCTGTCTTTAGCACTTCATTTCATCAGTCAAAATGAATTTGTCTCTGAATGCGCGTTTTGACACTCCACCTCATCAGTAAAAATGAATTTGTCTCTGAACGCGAGTTTTGACACTCCACTTCATCAGTTAATATAATTTTGTTTGTATCGAGACTAAATTTAGAACTCCACATCATCTCAAAATAATGTTGCAAATCATTGATAATTTCAATATCCAATTTGATGAGGGAATATAATTTGAATATCATCGATAACACTCACCGAATGCAGTTGAAAACATTTTGTCTAACAGTTACACAATGGACTTACAGTTAACTGCGCGGTTTTAACATGCATCTCTGTCACGTAAAGGGAATCACAGCATGTCCTATTGTTTATGCTTGAAAGCGTGAACTGACTGTTTTAACGCGTTTGTAATCGAATACCAGAGGGAAAAGGAATCGGCCATCCATCATCATAAAAGTCAATCTCTAGCATAAATAGTATTCCTTCTACTGTGCAGGATCTGTTATCGAACCGGCAGACTCTATCATTTGAATCAGTAACATCAAATGAAATTTAATCACGTATTTGAACATTCTACTCTAAAATTCAAAATACAAGATCACACGAAAATTACACATGCCGTTGCAGCTAATCATACAATACATGCACAGACAACATTGTAAAACAATGCAACTTTTACCAGCAATCTGTCAGCAGCTTCTAACCTTGAAGCTTGTAAAAATGTTTGCGAACTCAAATTCCTAGCATCAACGCGATTTTCTTGTTCTCTTGTAATAATAATTTGACTAAAAATTTAACGCAGCTGGAAAATATCTCCGTAATATGCATGCGCGGTAACTGCCAATAATTCGCGCGGCTCAAGACGAATGTATGGATGTATCATTTCCTGGGAGATTTTACCAATACGTCGTGTTTCTTGTACGTTTTCGACTAATTCAGAAACAAACTCCTACATCAGTTTTTAAACAGCGAAACTGCATACGTTGCGGTAAACCCAACTTAAATATGACATGCCATTGGCTGATTTCTCATGGTTGCGAAATCGGATAAACGTTTTGAAGTCATGAAATAGTTGGCTTGTTTTATAGATAATAGTTCTTGTGGGTGGATGTAGGCGTTTCTGTTTGTAAGGTGAAACGAAGTGTACAAAAGAGATGGAAAAAAATATGAGTCTATGAATCGTTATTGCCGAATAATTATATCTTTGTATGTGACAGTAATACCCTGGGAGGGAGAACTACTTTTACCATACATATACCAATGAAGGCTAAAGAGAATAGTTGATGAAGTTAGTAAACTCATTATGTTAAATTAATTGTTACTTACGAAACTTTTGTAACAATGCACGCTGGTGTTCTAATACATACGTCATATCACGTTCTTAACTACGAATTAAGCGTTGCATGTATGGGAACGAAAACATGGGGGAGAAAGAGCGGTTTCGCCCTTATCCCTCTATTGTAGTTCTCAAGAAATGTGTTTGTACAACAGCAATATTCTTCTGTTCGATGTCTTCTTTATTTTCACCTGCATTTATGGTACCTCAAATGATCTGTTTGAGTTGACCGTAGACGCAGCAAGGAATGAGCTAACATATGTTAGCGATGCATTGTTGGCTGCAAGTGTCAAATCTGTTAACTATCGCTGACTAAGAACATATTCCGTCTTTAAGTTGTGTCCCTGCATACAGACTGCACAAGAGACTGCTTATCTAAGAGAATAAGTGTCGATAAGGAAACACAAACCTCGTTAAACCGTGTTGATACTAGATCCGCCAGGCCGAATTATATATTGTAGTCTCGCTGAAACATATACTATAAACTTGTCCTTTACACGATATAGGTAAAGACACATCAGAAATACTTATTATTTTAACTTCCTCCTCATGAATATTCAGAATTATCATAGTTATATTCCACAGTTGCATCCAATATCGCCCATTTTGTCTACATTGTTTAGCGTTTTTCAAAGAGTGACATATTCACATCCACTACCCTGATGTACACTATTTATGTAACCGGCTGTTGTCTTCGCCCCTTTCTTCCTTTTTTCATAGACTTTCCTGGTTGTTGATGTGGATGTCGCTACCTTAAGAAAATAGTCCCATAGAAGACACTGAGGTCGGCGAAAACTTGTGCTAAACACTATTTTTCATAAGGCCGTCCGCAGTCCTTGCTGACTGTATTTCCTTAAATCACTAAACAAAGTATCCACGTACCACTGGATAGACTGGACGTTTTGGTCAGAGGACACGTAACTGGTAGATTTGCTGTGAGAAGCAAACCCCATTTCCCTCTGTGACTCAAACACTCTATCATATATATATATATATATATATATATATATATATATATATATATATATATATATATATATATATATATATATATATATATATATATATATATCAGAATAGTCGACACGTGTTTGTGAAAGATGATGTTATGGAGAACACACATTTAGAAAGGACATGGCAGGCGTGACTTTCACATATATTATTGAACGGATGTTACAGAAGTTATTTTGTGTGTTGTGATCGTTGTACCGTCGGAGTTGATTTTACCCTTGATTGAACAACTTCATCATCATGTAGCATGTTCTTTATATAACGTCGGTCTCATCACAGTCTGTCTGAAAGAAATTCGTTCCCTTGCCAAAACTCCAGCCTCCTCCACAGTCATACCCAAGCATTCCTGGATGCCTTGGTGCCATCGTCTTCTTGGTCTACTTCTTCCTCTTTTACCTGGAACCATACCTCCCATCACTGTCCTCTCCAGACCGTTGTGTCTGTTGATGTGACCAAAGTATTTGCATTTTTCTAGCCAAAATGGAATTGATCAACCAGTTCTCCTCTTTGTTCAACTCTTGCCGAATGTCTACATTTGTCTTTATTTCTCTGTCTATGGTATTCTGAGGATCTTTCTGTAACATTTTGACTCGAATGATTCGATTCTTTGTCTTGATGTTTTGGTAATCGTCCATGATTCGCAGCCATAAGCTGCCACAGGAAAAACACAGGCTCTCAGGACTTTTACTTTTATCATTTGGTTGTTGCTCTGCCATAACATCTTCAGGCTGTTCAGTCTCTGCATTGCCATGGCTACTCTTCTTCTGTTTTCTTTCGAGTAGTCGCCATTTTTGTTAATTCTGGAGCCCATATGTTCAAAATGCGTGACGTCATCTATTTCCTCACGATCCACTGTACATTTATTCCGACATTGTGTTTTGTCGGTGGTCATTATCTTTGTTTTATTTTTTGTTTCCAAACAGGTTTTGATCGTTACTGTGTCGATTTGCGGCTGAAATTAGCTATTCTAGCCCTTTCCACTTCTTGATAGCATCAATGTGTCCTCTGAACAATTTACAAATGTCAATATATGAATTTTGCTTGAGAAGTCATCATCAGAGACACACATATGGCTTAATAAAGCATATGGTGATACCCTATTTAAATAATCGCAAGTATTTGAGTTGCACAATTCTCAGTCCTCTGAATGGAAATCTCCCACATCTCCCTGGACACATACATTTCGTTTAAACAAGAGCAAAGGGAAAGTTATGTTTGTATTGTTTAAGAAATGTCCAAGGTATTGGCTACCATGATTTCATTCACGAAAACATGTGAATGAACGTTGATATCCTTCATCATGTGAGATATGCAATGAGAAGAAAACGACTACAACAGATTTAGAACAAAGGTTTAGATTATACTCCATGATAATGCGCCAGGACATCGATCCCTACTAATGAAGCAGTGCCTTGCAAACCACAATGTGATAACCTTGAAACATCCTCCATATTCTCCTGACCTGGCAGAGGCTGATTTTGTCTTGTTCTCTCGACACTGAAAGGACACACATTCACGGATGCTGAGGACGTTAACACCAATGGTAATAGACAGCTGAGAGGGTTGTCAAAGAACGGGTTCCACAAATGTTTCCAGCGGCTGAGAGGGTTGTCAAAGAATGGGTTCCACAAATGTTTCCAGCGGCTGAGAGGGTTGTCAAAGAATGGGTTCCACAAATGTTTCCAGCGGCTGAGAGGGTTGTCAAAGAATGGATTCCACAAATGTTTCCAGCGGCTGAGAGGGTTGTCAAAGAATGGGTTCCACAAATGTTTCCAGCGGCTGAGAGGGTTGTCAAAGAATGGATTCCACAAATGTTTCCAGCGGCTGAGAGGGTTGTCAAAGAATGGGTTCCACAAATGTTTCCAGCGGCTGAGAGGGTTGTCAAAGAATGGATTCCACAAATGTTTCCAGCGGCTGAGAGGGTTGTCAAAGAATGGGTTCCACAAATGTTTCCAGCGGCTGAGAGGGTTGTCAAAGAATGGATTCCACAAATGTTTCCAGCGGCTGAGAGGGTTGTCAAAGAATGGGTTCCACAAATGTTTCCAGCGGCTGAGAGGGTTGTCAAAGAATGGATTCCACAAATGTTTCCAGCGGCTGAGAGGGTTGTCAAAGAATGGGTTCCACAAATGTTTCCAGCGGCTGAGAGGGTTGTCAAAGAATGGATCCCACAAATGTTTCCAGCGGCTCAGAGGGTTGTCATAGAATGGGTTCCACAAATGTTTCCAGTGGCTGAGAGGGTTGTCAAAGAATGGGTTCCACAAATGTTTCCAGCGGCTGAGAGGGTTGTCAAAGAATGGGTTCCACAAATGTTTCCAGCGGCTGAGAGGGTTGTCAAAGAATGGGTTCCACAAATGTTTCCAGCGGCTGAGAGGGTTGTCAAAAAATGGATTCCACAAATGTTTCCAGCGGCTGAGAGGGTTGTCAAAGAATGGGTTCCACAAATGTTTCCAGCGGCTGAGAGGGTTGTCAAAGAATGGGTTCCACAAATGTTTCCAGCGGCTGAGAGGGTTGTCAAAGAATGGGTTCCACAAATGTTTCCAGCGGCTGAGAGGGTTGTCAAAGAATGGGTTCCACAAATGTTTCCAGCGGCTGAGAGGGTTGTTAAAGAATGGATTCCACAAATGTTTCCAGCGGCTGAGAGGGTTGTCAAAGAATGGGTTCCACAAATGTTTCCAGCGGCTGAGAGGGTTGTCAAAGAATGGGTTCCACAAATGTTTCCAGCGGCTGAGAGGGTTGTCAAAGAATGGGTTCCACAAATGTTTCCAGCGGCTGAGAGGGTTGTCAAAGAATGGGTTCCACAAATGTTTCCAGCGGCTGAGAGGGTTGTCAAAGAATGGGTTCCACAAATGTTTCCAGCGGCTGAGAGGGTTGTCAAAGAATGGGTTCCACAAATGTTTCCAGCGGCTGAGAGGGTTGTCAAAGAATGGGTTCCACAAATGTTTGCAGCGGCTGAGAGGGTTGTCAAAGAATGGGTTCCACAAATGTTTCCAGCGGCTGAGAGGGTTGTCAAAGAATGGGTTCCACAAATGTTTCCAGCGGCTGAGAGGGTTGTCAAAGAATGGGTTCCACAAATGTTTCCAGCGGCTGAGAGGGTTGGCAAAGAATGGGTTCCACAAATGTTTCCAGCGGCTGAGAGGGTTGGCAACAGTGTGTAGTTGCAGAAGGAACATACTGTGACAGAAATGTAGTGCAGATAATTATATTGTGACTTATTTATGTCTAATCCAGTAACTCAACTTTTTGAAGCTACCTCGCATATACAAGTATTCTTATTTGAATAGCAGCGTGTTATGCCAATGAAGGATCAGAGGTAAAGGTATCAGAGGTAATGAAAAACATGAGTCCACGAAAATTGAGACAGTAACAATAGAAAGCGTAGGATAACGTCTATTTCATCAATATACATTCTTGTGAATTAAGCAGGTCCAACTCTTGTTATCTGCACTAATGTAGTGCTAGGGAAGCGAGCAGGGGAACTGGCCATATAGCTTAATAATCAAAATGTGGCCTTGTACAATGGAGTATTGCATATGGAGTGTCTGCTATGGAATTACATTGATCCTATGATAAATTTGTCGAGTACGGGACGTCATATCAGAACTCCGCGTTCATCCTCCTGGTTCAAAGCTAACGACTTGTGGCTGTGAAAAAATGTAAATCTAAACGAATGTTCCGTAAAAATAGCATATACAAATGATAGTCTGAAAATTGAAGGCAGCTGTGCATGAGTTGACAGCAGCCAGGAACTAATAGATGGCTACTATCACCAGGCTTAGCGAACTAGAGCTGACCAACCTAATTTTTCTGCTTCCAAGTGACGTCTCTGTCAACAAGCTGCCTCATTCACCAGTGTAGTCTCACCAAACGATAGCGATCGCAGTGAAAAGGAAAACTCGGTACTACAAAAATCCAGCTGAAATCGGATGAGTTCGACTGAAAGGGTTAGATATCGGAACCACGCTGTAAACTACGACAACATGTCACAAGAAAAGAAGAAAATTAAGAAGATAACTGAAGAAGTACACTATTTTATCAATCTGGGCAAAACCAATGACAAAGAGGAACAATAAAACAAGATATTACCGCCATGATTAACAAAGACAACTATGCTTTCAAATATGTCTGCTCAATTTTGAACACGCAGGAATCTCAATGAAAAGTACATTCAGGCCACACAACAACTAATTTCAATTCAGTCATCTCATATGACCATGTAACATGCCCTTTAATAACTTATTTCACGTCCAGACTGTCTCCTTCGACAACTTACGTTGTTGTCAATATTTGAAGTCTTGACGTGCTCAATAGCGAATACAGGTCGGTAGCATTTTGCAGGGTACCAACAAATACATCTAGAGATTTGGTAGGAATAGTGACGAAGAATGGGACATACTCAGAAAAATGGTTACAAATATTACCAGATGTTCGCAGGATTGAAACAACAAAAAGGAAGGGGAGGTTGGGTGAACAAATACTAACTAGCAAAGAATGTTTTTGAAAACTGCCTCAATTAGAGCAGATGTGGAACAACCGTTTGAGCCCCATGTTACAAGGTGATCTAGATCGGCAAAGATAAGTGAGTATTTCCCTAGAAAGAATGCGCTTACGAATTTCTTATTATGGCTTGGTCTGGCTTCGTTCGTTCTCAATCTCCCACTAACAAACACTGAAAGGGGTTAAGTAGCCCATTGTAGTCCGGAGAACGGAATGCGTTGTGTTGTAGTTTACAGCTTGGATGCGATATTCGAATATTTCGGTCCAACACATCCAACCCAGCAAGCATTTTTTGAGTACCGGGTTAGCATTCCCTTTTCGATCTCTTCTCCTTAGCCAGTCTGCCCTGTTGCAGTCTGTTATTCAGGATCACCGCGTGGAGGTGTAGAAGGGTCTTGGCAGGTCTGGATCGCTGGTCCTTACGCTAGCAGTCAGCTATAGGTCGCTGGCCGCTGCAGCGCATGTGCTGCTCAACATATTGATCTTAGTATGAGTTTGCAGTGGTCATTTTTGTAGCATCTAATGTTACACGATGAGGTTGCTAGTCACAAGTACAGCTCTCGTTAGTCAATTTCACGACATACAAGGAAGTACTTTGGTACTGCACCTACCTTCTCAAACATCGGGTCTCGAAGAACCAATCTTGAACTAAATACTAACTGCATAACGTGTGTGCTGTGTATGTATATATATATATATATATATATATATATATATATATATATATATATATATATATATATATATATATATATATATATATATATATATATATATATATATATTGTTGGTTATTGATCCAGCGACATATGAGCTTCTGCATTTTTTGCTCAATGTCATATATTGGTATCTGCAATTGATTATAAGCTGTTGTTTAGTTCGTACAAAGTGTCTCATTAGTCTGGCCAATGAAGGAAGAAGCTCTTTCCTAACAGTGGCAAGTGCCAGGCATTCAAAAAGATGATTTTTAACAGTTTCATAGTGATGTGTACACATCCGACACTCTGGAGTTGTTCTGGTTGGATTATGTTCAAGTGTCTGTTATGTTTGTATGTGTTTAGTGCGAAGTCGAAAACTGGTGCTTACATCTCTCGTTTTCGGGCGGTTTATGTTGTGTTTGGGATATAGGGCAGACATATATTTGATTTAAATTTTTAGATTTCTCTCCCAGTATTTCCTATTGCCTTTTTGTTCGCAGTCTTCAGTAGTTGTTTGATTGACTGTAGGGTTATTGGTGTGTACTGTTGTTTCTCACATGCTCCCTTTATTAGCAACTATGACTGCTCTGTCGATAAAATATAAATATATATATATATATATATATATATATATATATATATATATATATATATATATATATATATATATATATATATATATATATATATACTTAACCGAGGAGGCATCAGAACTCACAAGTATGCCATCAAGGCGAAAGACCAGAAGAACGAGAGGTGGAAGAAGAATACACAAACAAATGCACTCAGAAACAGATACCTCAAAGCTCCACCCCAGCGATACAAGAGAAGAGAAGGGCTACCGAGAAAATGAGGCACACGCTGACACCATACTGTCTGCATCCGAACCCTTCACTAGAAGTCTTGACAATGTCTTGCCTCTAGCACATGTTGTGTCCGGACGAGAGAGTGAGGAAGATCATGCGCACATCTCTCTCCCTATAAACACATTGCGCAACTCACGACATCACCCTACAGATCACACCCTGACTAGCAGCTCGCAACTGGCAGGACCCCCAAACTGCAGCCACGGAACAGGCAGAAAACGATCACGAAAACTACCCATCACGCTTGCAGCATGGAATGTCCGCACGCTACTGGACAACACCAAATCAAACATACCCGAATGACGGATAGCACTGATCGCCAGGGAACTGGCTAGATACAACATCTGTATAGCTGCCCTGAGCGAGACACGACTGGCAGAGGAAGGGCAGATCACAGAAGAAGGCGCTGGTTATACTTTCTTCTGGAGCCGAAGCAGCAAAGAAGAACGCTGTGAATCTGAAGTTGGCTTTGCCATCAAGACCAACATGATAGACACGCTCACAAGCATGCCCAGAGGAATTAATGACCGCCTGATTACACTGCGTCTCCCTCTAATAGGAGGGCGCCATGCAACACTTATCAGTGCGTACGCACACACAATGACAAATCCTCAGGAAACAAAAGATAAGTTTTATGAGGACCTTGAGGCGCTCATCGCTTCAGTTCCCAAATCTGACAAACTGGTCATCCTCGGTGATTTTAACGCTAGGGTTGGCACAGACCATACAGCCTGGGAGGGGGCCCATTGGCAGACATGGTATCAGAAAATGCAATAGTAACGGACTGCTCCTTCTGAGGACATGTGCCGCAAATGAACTACTCATTACAAACACAGCTTTCCGACTTCCTGTCAGAAATAGAACCATATGGATGCACCCAAGGTCCAGCCACTGGCACCTCATTGACTACATTATCATCAGACGTAGGGATCGAATGGATGCCATGGTAACGAAGAGCATGTGTGGTGCAGAATGTTGGACCGACCATCGACTTGTCATTGCCAAGCTAAACTTCAAGATCCGGCCCAAAATACGCCCCCATGGAAAGAAACCACCGAGGAGGCTAAATGTCTCTCAGCTGAAATACGAACCCACGAGAGGAGGCTTCCAGGAAAAGCTTGAGGGTAGACTATCTGAGCTTCGTTTTGAAAAGAACGACATCGAAAAGAACTGGGCATCATTGAGAAACACACTCTACGATACAGCTGTTAAACATATTGGCCCACTCACGCGCAAGCATAATGACTGGTTTGATGAGAACGATCTGGAAATACAGGGCCTTCTCGATGCAAAACATGAAGCGCACAGGGACTACCAGAGGGACACACCATCTCCGGCAGCAAAAGCTGCCTTCAATACTGCTCGCATAGCTCTCCAGACCAGGCTTAGAGAGATGCAAGACTCCCGGCTCAGCAAAAGAGCTGACGAAATTGAGATGTTCGCCGAGCGTCATGACACCAAACGGTTTTACGAGGCACTGAAAGCTCTCTACGGCCCGCAGCCCTCTAGTAATACTCCAGTTCGCAGTGCGGATGGAGTACTGCTAACAGATAAGGTTCAGATTCTAGACAGATGCAAAATACTAAACTACCCATCGTCCATAAATGAAGAAGCCATTCGGCGAATGCCACAGGTGGAACTGAACCTGGCGTTGGATGAAGTCATTACTGAGGAGGAAGTCAACAGGGCAATCAGTTCACTATCTTTAGGAAAAGCTCCAGGAGCTGATGCAATACCAGCAGAAGTATATAAGACTTCTGGCCCATCCCTCACCAGAAGGATCACTGAGCTCTTCTGTCACATGTGGGCTGAAGGAAATATTCCGCAGGAGCTAAAGGACGCCTCAAAAGGCAACCGTCAGGAATGCGATAATCATCGTGGAATATCGCTACTCTCCGTAGCAGGCAAGATCCTAGCTCGCTTACTGCTAAACAGGCTCAACAAGCACCTTGAACAAAGCCACCACCTCCCAGAAAGCCAATGTGGATTCAAAGCCGGAAGAGGAACAGTGGGCATGATTTTTGCCGCTCGCAAAGTACAAGAGAAGTATCGAGAACAAAATCAGGCCTTGTACACCAAATATATTGATTTGACAAAGGCATTTCATACAGTTAACAAGGAGGGCTGTGGATGATAATGTCTAAGTTTGGCTGCCCCAACAAGTTCATAACAATGGTGAAACAGCTACACGAAGGCATGTGTGCTCGTGTACTGGACAGCGGTGCAATCTCTAAAACGTTTTTAGTATCAAACGGAGTAAAACAAGGATGTGTACTCGCCCCGACTTTGTTCAGCATGATGTTCGCCGCCACGATGACATATGCCTTCAGATCATTGGAGCTTGGAATATCCATAAAGTACCGCACATATTGCAAACTACTCAATTCCAGAAGAATGAAGGCCAAAGCCAAAGTGGCTGGCGACATAATCAGGGAACTTGTATTTGCTGACGACTGCGCTCTAATGATCAATTCAGAACTGAACATGCAGGTTGGAATGGACCTTCTCTGCCGCATGCAAACATTTTGGCCTTATAATAAATGCCAAAAAAACAGAGGTCATGTACCAACCAGCAACAGGCATGCCGTACACAAAACCAGAGACTACAGTCAGCGGGCAGACGTTGAATGCCGTAGACAAATGCATATATCTGGGCAGCACGCTGTCGAGATCTGTGAGCCTATACGATGAGGTGGCAAGCATAATAGCAAAGGCCAGCACAGCCTTTTTTAGAATGCGCTCGATGGTCTGGGCACGTCGTGGCATCAGCGTCAAGACCAAACTCAAAGTCTACCGTGCTACCATCATTCCAACCCTACTATACGCTTGCGAAAGCTGGACTGTATACTCTGGACATGCAAGGAGGTTAAACCACTTCCACACAGGTTGCCTGAGGCGAATATTCCACATCCGATGGCAAGATCGTGTCACTGACATCGAAGTTCTCTCAAATGCTAACATGCCCAGCATCCATGCACTGCTAGAAAAAGCACGAGTAGGATGGGCCGGACACCTCGTCCGTATGTCAGACGAGCGGCTCCCAAAGAAGCTTCTCTACGGCTAGCTGAGAGAGGGATGGCGGGAGAGAGGGGGCGCCCAAAGAAACGTTTTAAAGACGGTCTGAAGGACTCACTAAAAAGTTGCCAGATAAACATCGACACCTGGGAATGTCTTGCGCAAAACAGATCTGACTGGAGAAGCGCAGTCAAATCGGGTGTATATGCCGGTGAAGACGACCGTGTTGTGAAAATATATATATAACAAAAACGGAAACACGAGCAGTAAAACAGCAGAAAAGATAATGCAGGGGAAGTGTAAGATAGAGTGAGATATGGAAGGGGAAAGGATGGGATGAGAATGTTGGGATACCGAAAAGTGTTGATAATCTTAGGATAAGGTCCTGGAGACTGACCAGTGCAGTCTTTTAGTCCCATGAGGCCAAATTGCTAAATAATTTTTTGCAGAACTGCCACTATTTTCATTTCCTGTTTTAAAATTTTAGTAGTTTTAATTCCAGAGGGTTGTTTCAATTGGCGGGGTGAGATAAGCCCGGATGATGGAAATAAAACATAGAATGGTCAAAGCAGGGCATCTGAATGCCAGCATTGGATACCTGATTGCAAAAAAAAAAACTGACAAATACGTATGCGATCCGCATGTACTGCTTGTCGTCTCACAGCTGTCTCGTCTAGACGTCACAGTGAATTCCTTTCTAGAAGGTCGACACAGGCGCCAAGGCAAGGCAGTGATGATGATGACATAATAACTTAGGTAAACAACTCCGCTACAAACACATGAATCCACAAATCCACACAAATATAATATTGAAACCTATGTTCCACCAATTGATTTAATGTTGAATGACATTGTTTATTAACATCACATTTTGGTCTAATGACAGACGATGTTTAACATTGCATGTTCTGTAGAAGTCAGCAACCCAGAGCTGAATGCTAGAGTCAGGGCCAGCGATCCAGAGCTGCCCAGAACCTTCTGCACTTTCACGTGGTGATCCTTGATCACATACTGCAAAAAGACAACCTTGCTAAGGAGAAGGGGTCGAAGAAAAAAGGTTAACCATGTACTCAAAAATACCCTGCTGAAGTCGGATGTATTAAACGAAAGGTGCAAAAATCGCAGCCAAACTGTTAACTACCTTACAACAAAGTCCGTTCTCTGACCTATATCCTTCTATTTTCCAAGCCCTTTTCAAGGCTTGGTAATGGGTGTTTCATAACGAATGACACCGAAGAAGAAGAAAGTCTAATACTATAGCAATTTCAACCTGCACGAATGAAAAATAGTATAACAAATGTCGTAATGCGTGGCGTCTTAAGTATACAGTTTTTCTTCTCTTGTTACTTTTGGACATCTTAAACGGGACATTACTATCACATAATCTGGCATTCGTGCAGAAGTTGGGAGTCCAAAATTGTTTCGTTGGCATTGAGTGTAGTAATTTGTTTTACGTGACGCGTTCCGCCACTGGAAGCACTAGGTCCAGTTTTACAACACGCTTAGGGCTTGGGATAGTGGGCCTGTTCTACCATATCCATTGACAGTTCTAAGAATTTACACGGGCGTGAACAAATTGATGTGATGAAACTTCGGGTGGAAATACTGATAGAGCGGAAGTATTAAAATGGAGTGAAATATTTATGAACGAGTAGTACCGTAATTCACAAGAGGAATGAGAAGAAGAAAGTAAACACAAAGGTAGAGAGCTAGTATAAGAATACGTAGGAGAAAAAGAAAATGAAGAGTATGAAGAGAAATGGCAGTGAAAGATAACAATGAAAAAGAAGAGGATAAGAATACCCAGCGAATAAAAAACAAAACAAGATAAAATAAAGAGAAAAATAAACATCACAGTTGATGATGGTAATAATGACACTGACAATAAATAAGGAAAAGAACAGAAGAAAGACGACGATCTATGGCAATATGAAACGAGGACAGTTTTTGCACTTTGATGAAAAATCGAGAAATAAAGAAAAAGTTGTTCGTGATGTCTTTGAGTTTCTTCGAACTGCTGAAAACCATCTTTGAACTGTTCTGTTTAAGACGTGGACTGAGCATTAGTATCCAAAGAACATGTTTTTGTTTTTTGGCTGATCGTGAATACGAGCGATGAAATTGGAATGAAGCTTATTGATGTGGGATGTGCTTTTTGCGAAGGAAATGATAACCTGCGTTTGGACATTACTTCTTTATTTGCCTTTTTCAAGTCAGTAATAACAATTTTAAATGCGTGAACGTAGATAGGCATACAATAAATACTAATAATAATAATGAAAGACATAATAACAATAATAATTATTAATTTGAATCTTATTCCTAATCTCTGCTAGTCTTCGCTGAGGATTTATAATGTTGATGCACAAAAACTGACGGTATCGACATACGCCGTGCTATTTTTGGATTTTTTTAACATCCTGATAACAATCGCGGTCTTTGGGAGGAAGAGGAAGGGAGAGGGGGGGGGGGGAGGGGTGTGTGGAACTATCGTCTTGTGTTTTTCATTCTTAGTTCAAAGTCAGTCGACCTATACTTCTAAAGGGGTGGGTGTCCCTGTGCAAGTTTCAGCTCTGGTATAAGCTGAATGTCTCCGGGAGAAGGATTTCTTGCTTAGCAGGCTAGGCTCAAACAGTTTATTACAACGCAGCGTTTGGACAGGTGCCTCGGAGGGTGATTAACGGAGGATCGAGTCCATCTAAATGTACTCAGATACTAGAGCAAAGTAGACCCGCAGCCTGTTTGGCGCCGTACATGCTGTTCTAAAGAAACCACCTAACCATTACCGATGTTCTTCCATGCGACAGTTAATCGCCTCTTACTACTTCCAGTATAAAATATAATAAATGTTACATTTCGGTAGAGACCATCTTACCATGTATTATAACTTTATAATGATCAACTAAAATGTGAATACTTTTCCAACTTACGCAGAAATAAATCAGACAGCAACAACAAATACAAGCCCCTACGGCAAGAAGTAAATCACTATCTGAGAAAATGTACGCGAGTCATTTAACATTTATAATGTTTAAAGTGTAAAGGGGTGAGTGTAATGTTTCAAAAAAACAATCAATTATAATCATATAACTCTCTACTGCCGAAGACGGTTGTGTCGAACAGAGAGGTGCAAATATAGAAGCCAAACTATAAACTAGCGACACAACGTATTTCGTTATCCAGACTATATCCTGTTACTTTCAAAGGCATGTTCAGTGTGTGGAAGCGTATTGCGTTTAGCAGTTTCGTAGTACCTATCATATCAAAGATATCCTTCTCGCTCTGACCAAAATAAGATATGTGGTAGAGTCTAGGTTTATGTGAGTATTTATACTTATCTAACGAGTTACAACATCTATCCACATCACGACACGACATCACACAGAAAAACGCAGTAAGCACTATCCTGAGGGGAAACATAACATTATCATTTATTAACATGCATATCAACAAAATAATATTAACAGACAGAACAAAATACATCAAAACTAAATAATCATAATATATATATATATATATATATATATATATATTGAACTACGATAGAGGTTTATAAGCACTGCCTTTTTATGTTTCCCCCAAACAACATAAACCATGTTATTGCCGCTGCACTCCCTTATCTGCACACCTAACATACAATTACCAACTCATTCTCACGATCATATTACGTAAATAGACGTTCTCTGCATTCACATATAATCAGATCACCTTCAATCATGTGATCTGTACATTCACATTCAATCGGTTCTCGTATTTTCTAGCGACCTGTGCAATCATATGTTATTATATCACGATACTTATAGTCGGATCACTTACTCACGTGTGATCATGTACTCAGTCGATCTGTGCATTCACATACACTCGGTTCACATAGTTTCCTACATATACGACAGACTTTAAGATCTCTTACAGTTCAGAGGGGTGCACCATAAACGTCTATAAAGTTACATGCCAAAACTCGAGTTGAATATTGGTCCAGTCACCCTGTAAACTCACAATCACAGACTCCTGGCAACCTCTCAGTCACTCTCCTAGCCACTCTGAATGAGTTCATCTTTGCAGAGTTTGTTATAGTCTCAAACAACAACATGACTGTCCGATGGTCTTCTGCTAGTTGTCTGACTGAGCCATTACTCTACGTTGTAACGTTTCCAACTAATTATTATAAGATGTCTAACCCCGAACCCCTGTCACTCTGAATGGTCGTGGCGGCATCTTACTGTCCTACCTCCCCCAACTACGCTACTTCGTAGACAAGCTCTATGGCAGTGTCGACAGCCTCATGATGACCGCTGCTTTCTTCGAACAAATTCAAGTTGACGTCTGACAGCGAAGAAGAAGAAGAAGAAGAAGAAGAAGAAGAATAAGAAGAGGGAACGCCAGAGTGGTCAGCTACGAACCCCCACCTCGGCTTCGAACATACACCCCACCCCGTCCTTCCCTGTACCAGACAAGTTCTTTCACCTGAATCCCTCTTTTTCTTTGTTGTTCTAGTGTCGAGACGGTGTTCGACAATCTGAGTGAATGGCATGTGAATGACAATCAACAACATAGTTGGTAAATGACTCACGTGATATAAGTGTATAGAGGTCCATGATCGCCAACGCCAACCGGCAAGGCACATGATAATGATTATTGCAATAGTTTTACATATAACTGTAATAGAACTACATGTTCATTGGCGGAATAATTTAAAGTACTTATGAATAATAGCCTATTTCGCCTGCAATTGCCGTGCAGTTTTCATGCTAAATTTGTATTTTTTGTCACGGACTGAAAACTAATATTTCGCTTATGAAGGTTTTAGAAGCGACCGGTTTGATCAGAAGACAGCACACTGGCTACTCGGTCACCTGGCACTCTACCTCTCTCCCACATTAAGCAAATACATATTGTTAGCACGGGAATTTATCTTCAACGCCAGGAGGCATGCCACACGATGATGATGAGATACTAAAAACAGAAAAAAAAAGCTATTTGTAAATTGAAGAAAGAAATAAAACAATAAATGAGAAAATGGGGAAAAACCTGTCAGACAGACAATTCTGAGATTAGCAAGCTTAAACTCGTGTTGTGGCACTGCCAACGGGGATTTCAACCATTACACACTCGAACCGGAAGCAAATTCGTTACCTCCCCTTGTCGATCATTCCTCCTCTAAACGCAGAAGAATGCTATTAAGAGGCAATTACTCTGGAGTTCTTTATTATCAGGATATCCAAAGATTGTCAGCGTATTAACGCCCCTTGATATCGGAAATCTGAAGATGACACAAAGACTACAAAAGAAGCACATAAAAATATAGAGGAAACGTTAGAAATGATTTCAGAGAGGGAGACCACACGAAAACAACGTAAACATACACACATTTGGCTGGTTAAAAGTGAACAAAATAGAGTTAACGTTAAATACACCAATCACAATGGATAAAATAAAAAAATGGAACACCGAAATGAAGCAGTAAAGAAATCAAGATATAAGAATGTGTAGAGGTGTTCATAATTATGAACCAGATCTGGACAAACAAAGAATTAAAGACAAGGTGAAACTGAGGATACAAATGTAAAAGAAATAGACGCACAATGTGTAGATTAAAAAAGAGGAAAGATAATATAATGCAGCATACAAATGAAGTAAAACATGTAAGTTAAACTAAGGACAATATAACTTCGAGTCAATAAATAAAGATCGCACATATGAACAAACATAAACAAAAGATCCATATTTTAAAATAAAGAATGGAAAACAGTGTTGCAAGGGTAAATGAAAACTAGAGGTATTCACAATGCGTAATTCAAAAAGAAAGAAATAGGTTAACAGAGAACAACATAGAGAGAGAGAAAGAGAGAAAGAGAGAGAGCGAGAAACAGTGAGAGATAAATGAAAGAATAAACGTTAAAAACAAAATGCATACACATAACGATAAACGGACGTATTATGGGGTGAGAGAAAGACAAAGTAATACAGGACCTGGAAAAGGCATTTGACAAAGTCTGGAAAGAAGAAGAAGTGATGTCTGTTGGAAAATGTACAAGTGGATCAACCACTACCTCAAAAACAGAACGGCCAGAGTCCAAATACAAGGGCAGATGAGCAGAAAGGTGACACTCGAGCAGGGAGTACCCCAAGGGGGAGTACTGTCACCCACACTCTTCCTGGTGTATATAAACGACATTACAGAGAATATACCAAGAAGAGTCCATAGCTCAATGTTTGCAGACGATCTGGCTATGTGGACCTCTGAAACGAATCTCACCATAGCAAGAAATCGGATGCAGACGGCCCTAACATCGCTGGAAGAGTGGGCGAACTCATGGCTGGTCAAAATAAACGAGGAGAAAACCACATGCACAATATTCTCGCTTTCCCTCAAACCCAAAAATACCAAGTTAAGTTTAAATTGCAAATTTCTGCAGGCAAACGACAACCCAAACTATCTGGGAGTCACATTTTATCGGCGCATGACATGGAAAAGTCAGATCGAGAGAAACCGAATGAGAGCCAGAGAAAGAATGGCAATCATGAGGAAACTTGCTGGCACAAGCTGGGGAGCAGACGAAAGCATACTAAAGAAACTGTACACTGGAAGAGTGAGACCAGTTCTCGAGTATGGCATTGCGGCATGGACAACAGCAGCAAAGGCAAACTTCGATAAAGTTAGCAAATTTCAAAACCAAGCCATGAGAGTTATAACAGGTGGCATGAAGTCAACGCCAATTGTAGAATTTGAAAAGATTACAAATTTGCAATCCATGACCGATAGAAGAGACTGCAGAGCCCAGCTGCAGTCAGAGAAACTCCGGAGACTGACCGACCATCCAATGCACCAGAGACTAAACAATTTGGGAAATGGGAAACTAAAGCGGAGAAACTTTGCAGAAATAGCCAAAGCAAAGATGCACGAAGATCCCATAAACGCACTAACAACACCAAAACCCATCACTACTGTACGAAAACCTACCTGGAGGCAGGATATATTTCCAGAGGTGGTAGAAAATATACCAGGTATTGGAAACAAAAACTGCCAGACTGAAAACGAAAGGAGAGATACTACCCTAAGCTTTACATCGAAAAACTAAACAAGCATGGACTGGACCCATGCATACACCGACGGTTCTGTAACAAACACTACACAGAACGGAGGGGCAGGAGCATTCATGAACCTACCAAATGGCAGAAAAATAACACTGTCATTCGCTACTGGTAAGTACACAAGCAATTTCAGAGCGGAGGCAGAGGCACTGAGGGCGGCAGTGCATGAAATGGTGACGCTTAAAGAAAATGAAAGCCATATAGTCCTGCTTACAGATGCTCTCGCCGTAGTCACAGTGCTAAAAAGCCAGAAAAACACTGAGCTTAATGACTTAAGAGCAGCACTCTGCAAACTGTGCCAGCAGTCCGCACCAAAAAGGGTAGTGGTACAGTGGGTCCCATCACACTGCAATATCCAAGGAAATGAGGAGGCAGACAGACTGGCAAAAGAAGGCGCTAGACTACCACAAACATATACTAGTATGACGTACGAAGAGTCAAAGCGGCTTATCAAAGCCAGATACATGACCAAATGGGAAACCGAACATACTAGTTACACCAAAAACGATGCCTATTACCAGTTGAACAGAAGAGAGCAGGTCGTTGTCTTCAGACTTCGCACTGGCCACAATAGACTGAGATACCACATATTCAACAAGTTGAAGATAGGTGGTACCGACGAATGCCCGTGCGGTACCGGTAAAATGACCGCTGAACATCTGCTGCAGAACTGCCCGACATACGAGGATCAGAGAGAGCAGATGTGGCCATCACCAGTGGAACTGCAAGACAAGCTCTATGGCAGTGTCGACAGCCTGAGGATGACCGCCGCTTTTTTCTAAAAAATAATGGTTACTGTCTGACTGCGTACGAAGATGAAGAAGAAGATATAGGAAACCATTTACTAAAGAAAACTATATAACAGTGGATGGAGTTAATGATGTAAGAGCGTACAGTTACATACACACACCCTCGCTGTGTGTGAGGGATATATAAATAAATAGATATGCAGAGAAAGAGAGAGAGAGAGAGAGAGAGAGAGAGTGAAGGAGACATATGGTAATTTTGCAAACAAAATAAAACACACATTCGTGCATATATACAATATTTTAAAGAGAAACACAGACAGAGATATAGAGAAAGAGAGACAGAGAGAGATAGAGAGAGAGAATGAGAGATATAAGTATGGTCATACCAAACTATTGATTGCACGTTTAGATAAGTTGAGAGCCCAAACCGGCATGTCTGTCACTCACGTGATCAAACATTGTAATTGACCCCCATGAGCCACTATTGTGCCAAGTGGAGCGGGACTATTTGAAGAGACTAATAGAGGACGTGTTTCTTCAGACCTGCAGACATGTTGAGGGTGGGAAATGTGGCTGGAGTTGGTGACCAAATGAAATATGCGCCCGCGTGATAATAAATGATCTGTGTGTGTATAGATGTATATATATATATATATATATATATATATATATATATAGATAGATATTTATATATATATAAATATACACACAGATCATTTATTATCACGTGGGCGCATAATATATATATATATTTGTATATATATGTAATACTGTCGGTATTTGCATGTTAGTTTCTCCCAAACATATGCAATATATATGTTTATCACCGAATTTGAGATATAGAAGTAACATAGTAGTCCACGTTTTTACTGTTGAGGGTGTCAAACATTTTGCGAGAATAGACGATAATTTCTGCTACCGACTGTCCATGCCGTCTCAGTAATGGATTTCTTGAATACGTCAGCGTTGGTTCATGGTAAGGAGAGTAGAATCCAGTTTCTACAACAGCTTATCATTGTGTATGCTCGTGAGACAATGTTATAAAAACCTTGTTATCTAACCCTAACCCTTATCCTAATCCTTTTACCAACACTTACCCTAAGCGTGCATCTAATCATAACCCTAAGCCAAAACCAAACGCTATCCCTGATAATAAACCTAAACCAAACCTAACCATGAACCTCTTCCTTAACCATACACTAACTCTGACCATAATCCTAAACTTAACCCTAATCCTAAACATAACCATAACCCTAACCCTAACCTTTGTGAAACTGAATATATCTATATTTTCTTCACTTTCAGTTTTATATTTCTTTACTTATTTATTTAAAATAAATGTTTATCGATATGTCCTTCCCTTAACACAGGGTTACACAGATAACTCTTTTTAAGGTCACTTAAGACGCAATTACCCCAACTGTCTTAAGGTAGAAAACAATCAAATGTATCACCTTCCACATCCAACCATTTAAATAAAACGGTTAAGGTATCTAATATGAATGGCTGTTAAGTACTACGTTTTAGAACATTTACTGTAACACGCTTCACATTTTTACGACTTGAGAGTTCAGTTTCCCACGTCGTTGCTCCTCTTTTTCTAACATTAAAATACCAACCATTTTACATGTGGGTTTGCTGGAGCTTATCGTTAACGAGTGCACATGTGCTATGGTAAGCCGGCTCATAAATAGTGTTCGAATTCATGAAACAGTAAGGTCGTGCCTAATTCGAGTACGCCTCTTTAAACACTGTGTGCGGAATTCGGATATTCTATGCCGTTATGCACAAAACAAAGAGCAACGAACACAGCCCTAAGCAACAAACAAACGAACAGAACAACAACTATTTTAATTTAAATTTAATAAAGGCAGCCAATTCCATTGCGGTACGCTCCTATGACAGTTTATATGTTTAGTAATTATAATACTTATTTAAATAATCTTCAGACACAAGGTGGACTCACGTTTATCTTATTACTTGTCAAATGGGATACCGGTATATTACCTGTTATTAGCATTATATAGTACCATAATAATATCGTATTACTGATTTCATATGATACCGGGATAGTATCATATTACTGGTGCAATATGTTCCTGACCTAGTTTCGTATTAACTATGATGATTGGGAGAAAGATCACCAATCGCACAGACTGGCACCGCACTATTATTAAGGATGTTCAGAGATATGATGCACCATGCATACATGAGTATATACAGAGACGATCGCTCCGTAACTCTGTTCGCATCAACCCTTCTTCAACCTTAGTGGTAGGGGGTGACATATTTATTTGTGCTAAATGTGACAGACAATTCCGAGCTCCGATTGGCTTATTTAGCCATCTTCGAAATCATGCGAGAAGGGAATGTTTATAAAGTTTACCTCATCGATTATAATGGACCAATAGTATTGCTGGTCCCAAATCAGACTCGGATACTATTAGATACTCAAGAAATGAAAGTAAATGGCATATTGGAAACATTTTGCAAATTATTATAATTTCTGGAGTCTACGATGGTGGGCTATAACACTAATTGCACAGTGTCCATTTGCCAATACAGCAGCCATGCAATCTGCCTGAGGTTTCCATTGTTATCATGAATATAAACTATGCCAACAGATGCATTAGGGAAGGACTTTAACACACGTTACGCCTTGGACATTCAACTGCTGCTCGTAATACATGAATTTAAAAAAAAACATATTTAAAAAGAACTACATTTTAGGTAATAGCTATTATTTATACAAAGACGTGGTTTTTGTTTTTGTTTTTTTGGGACTTTAATGGCAAACCTGTCACGAACTTCGGCCAAAAACTTTCTGAAACTAATGCGTGACGAGAATACGAGTGAGTGGCTTATAACACACATACTTTATATATATATATATATATATATAGTTCAATAGTAATAGTCCAAGCCGGTGCATGAGCCAACTAAAGAGGGGTATACATGTGACTTGCAGCCTGTCCGACATTATTGCTACGATACCGTCACACCAAGTGATAGAATAATGATCCATGCACAATCGTCAACTGCAGCGGTAAATGTATGCTTAAGCTTCAGCAAAGAAATGGATAATCGTATTTACACACATACACATCAATGAAAAGTGAACACATGAACTGAAAGTCACATCGATACATAAGACACGTAGGCCAAAAATCAAATGTGGAACTTAATGAAGATGACATGAATGTTGGCACGTACAACGGGACATGGACAATCCTTGCAGGGATCTGAATTATAAATTATCGTTCTCTAACATGATCAAGGATAGACTTGGCACGTCTTTGCGCTCGATGCCGATGTGTCCCTTACAAGATGGTGTGGTTGGAAAGACGCTCTGGGTGTATATAGTATTTGCTGGCTTTTATCATTTAATATTAACAACTAATATCTAATTTGATACTTATGTCACTCTACCTTTCTAATTTAATATGGGATATACTACTTTTATAATTTTACATTTATAGTTTAATATGTGATGTACTACTGTTGTTACTCTACTTTTGGGGACACTCTCTGCATAGCCAAGAACCTCACTCAAACGGGTGCCTACCAAACAAATGCCTTTCCCCACGTCAACAACTTCTCGGATGATGACACGACGGTTCTGTAAGACCATTATCCGTACTTGGTCAATGCATTGATCATTTCGACGTGCTGAAGGTCTACCGGAAAGTGATGCGATCGCCATAGATGTGTGGATATCGTTGAAGCTATTGCACCACTCTTTAATATGTGGGATGTTCATGGAATTGTCACGCCTGTTGAATCTTCCGAATTGTTTTTACGTTGGTATTGCTTAGCTTGTTGGCTAAATGTGATGCAACACCGCTGGTCAATTCTTTCCGTCATGTCGTGGTGAATGAAAACCCGACAGGAGCTCATTACACTCAACGCTGAAAGGCTGACTGCAATCGGCTGACACAATCTGCATTATATCACAATCCCCTATATCTAGCTGCTAAAGGCCAGCACCAATGTTTCATTTACTTTCGCCGAACAAAATTAAGGGGCGGGGGGGGGGGGGGGGGGGGGAAGGGGGGGGGTTCCTTTTTTAACACACTTGAAATATTTATAGTTCGCAAAAAGATGTACAAAGTGATAAACGGAAACGGTGGGCAATCGAGTCGCGCAAGTTTCAAGCGATCCGTGGTCTTAAAGGAAATGGAATCAGAGTGATTGCATCATGAGTTACCTCCAGTCGTTTCAACTTATGACTGCCATTGGTAGCTCGGGACCAGAGATTGATGTTGATGACCAGTGCAGTTTCTCTCTCGCTATAATCAAAATACAACACCAGTTACATCATCAATACACAATAACCTGATGAAGCCGCATGTGGCATCTAACTACTGTTATCACTCAACATTGCTAGCTTTGTGGGTGATGTACTACTTTTATCATTCTATATTGATAATTTGATTTGTGATGCATTACAGTTGTCATTCTTCGTATTCTAGCTTCATCTATGTACTATTTCGACTAACTCTATCAACATTTTCAATATTATTAAAACATTTTATGTGAACTAAGACAAACTACATATATCTAATTGTTTGTCTGAACTGTCATTCCACATTTACCCTACCCTATACTCAATCATGCAATATGTGTCTTTCACACTCCCTCTCTCTTTCTATCTCTCCCTCACTATCTCTCTCTCCTTTTTATTGTTCTATCTCACCCACTATCATTCTTTTCTCCAATGTCTTACTTTTTTCTCCTCATCTTTTTGAAATGGTGGCTACCGTCTTTCAAGAAAAGTATAAATCGTATTGCAGTTCTGAGGGCCAGAGTGGACCAGAGATCGCTTCTGGTGGCAAAGGTACCGGATTCATTGACAAGTATGGATACTGTCTATTTCGTTCAGCTGTAAATAGACATTCGGCTTATTTGTTAGGGAGGAATGACAAAGACAAAGATAACTAACAAAATCCGCTTGACCCCTACCCTCTCCCGAAGTTTCCACACTGCAATGCGAATAAGAGCTACAATTACTGGCTTGTTCGTTTTATTTAAAATTGCATATTCTATCAAATAGGCTGGGCAAAAATGTGTCAATGCTATGAAAACAAATGTTGCGTATTTAAGCGGCGCCACTGACTTAATCTATATATGTTAAGATAATTACGTTTATATTAGCTTAATCTTTCGTCGAGGTGTAGGTGATCGTATGTTCATTTATGTCAGGACGATGTGTAGGTGCTCTTATGTTCATTTATGTAAGGACGAGGTGCGGGTGATCGTATGTTCATTTATGTAAGGACGAGGTGTGGGTGATCGTATGTTCATTTATGTAAGGACGAGGTGTGGATGATCTTATGTTCATTTATGTAGGGACGAGGTGTGGGTGATCTTAGTTTCTTGTATTTAATAATTAGGTGGAGATTCTTCCTGATTTTTACATTGTGACTCATAGTTTCTACACGATACGATATATGTCTTCATGCCCTACCATGCTTAATTGCTTCTGTCAACTCCAGAATCAGGCTACAGTGTGCAGCTTGTTATTTCCCTTTCGTGCTCTGCGACACTGGTGACTGTTTGGCATAACGCTCTATAATGTTTGGAATGCAATCAGTATTACATAAATTATTGTTATTATTTGTTTTTATCTTCATCAGTTTATATATGTTATTGTTAAGGAGATTATTACACGTTGTACCACTATTTTTAAAAAACATAGCTTTTTGCTAGAATGTTGAATTGACAGGCCTCATAGTTCAAAGCAACGCTTTGAGAAACACTGAACTCTGACAGTGTGTAACTTCAGCCTACTTTGGAAACAAATAACTGTTATTTATTATTGCCTTGCCCTGCATGTATAGCTATGTCTGTTTTTTTTTTAAAGAAAAAAAGAAGGAAACAATCGATGGACAAATAACAAATCAAGAGGAATGCTGATCTCGTGAAATAAAAACAGCGAACTGACATCAGGAGTGTTCAGTTAACGTGTTCGTCTATGTGAGGGCGTGTGTATTATGTATTCCTTTGCTGTCAAATAAATCAGGATTCTGTCTTGGCCTTGCCCATCGTCTGGTATTCTACACAAGCAGCGACTATCGAACATCGATGTTGATTCAAACAGTGGCAGCTTCAACATTGTTTGACAGGAGAAAGTATCGTGATTGTGCAGAGAAGAGACGCATTGGCTCTGGTTCGTGTCGTTAATTTCATGCCACCTTGCCGGAAAATTATCAATCTTTCTCTCTGGTTTTGCCTTTTACAGCATCCGGAGTTATAGGATCATATTTCTAGAGAGACCTGACCGTTGACGTGCGACTCCCGGTCTATGTCGACCAGAGACGAAAGATCTCTTCGATCTGACTTAATGATCTGGTTTTATTTTTTTGGCACTTCATTGAATCTCCGCATTTCAAGACATCAGTAGGTAATGAACAGGCGGTTTTATTGTTCACCCGTTGCGTAAAGTGCCAACCTTAGAACATTCACCGAGACGGCGACGAGAAAATACTTTCGTTTTCGTTTTTTAGTCTAAAACATTATTGTCTTCAACAATACGAGTTGCTACATTTTATACAGTCAGCATATTTTGTGTGTCACAGTCTATATCATTCACCATTTCCAGCGTGTTCATTTCAATACATGTACAATGTATTGTGCTAATGTCTACATATTTCACCATAACACGTGAAATATCTTCAATATCGTTCATCCTCTCCCATATGCAATCTCAATTCCTTGCACCAAATACACTGTGTTTTCTTCTCTAACATTCACGGTCTACTGTATTCGAATATTCACCATCACTCAGGTGTTAACTGTTTATCATTTTTCCATCTATAGTATTGTAATGTATTCACCGTGCATCATCATTCATATGTTTCCATCTGCATTTTGTATCACTTGCCATATGTTTACTGCTGCATCTTGTATCACTTCCTCTATGTTTACGTCTGCATCTTGTATCACTTCCTATATGTTTACTTCTGCATCTTGTATCACTTCCCATATGTTTACTTCGTAACATTTAACAATATATCATATGTTAAATTGTTTAACTTTTAATTAATTCCGGTTTGTTAACTTCTCCGCATCTGATTCTCAATCCATATAAACTAATTTGCATTTGAACATATCTCTTTTATTAACAATCGTTTCATTCACCACTGTTGTTATGGTAGCTGTTTCATCTTTCACTTATCCCAGTAAAGTAAGTATTTCATCGTTATACGTATCTCGTATGTTAAATTCTTCAATGCCCATCATTTCATGAACGTTATCTGCTTTTACGCTCACCATCTCTTGTATGTTAACTGTTTCACCAATCACCACCTTATGAATTGTGTCACAACATGATACATGTTAATATCTTCCCATTTCACCAACTTAGAAATGTTACTTAGATAATTCGATTGAGCTTCGAAGAAAGAGTGATGGTTGTTGCTGTTGTTGTTGTTGTTGTTGTTGTTATTGTTGTTGTTGTTGTTGCATGCACACAGTGAGACATATATTATTTTGTGCGCCATGATATGGCTTTAAGGGATGGGTTTTGTGTAGGTTTCCCCAATCCTTTGAGTGCTGATGACTGTCGACAGGGAAGTCCAAATGGCTGTGCTACACAAGGCTATATCAGATATCCGCTTACTACCATTGAAGATCACGTCGATTCCACAGTTTGTTACTCAGGCTGCCATAACAACAGCTGGCTTCCATGGATACGTGCATGAAATTGAGGTTGGGGCTTTTAGACAATATGTTACCTGACTAACATGCCCGATAAACATGTATTGCCTGCCCACACGAAAGTCTCCTCTCGTCTAGTAGAGTGGTAGGGTACTGGCATCTTATAAAGAAGGTGACGGGTTCAGTCATCGTTACTGACACGCTCTAGTTGACCCAGCAGTTAACGGTACTATGATTCATGGTTCAGGAATTTAAGACAACAAGAAGTGAAACTATTTACTCAATATCTTAAACAAATAATTAGAGTACCATGATGTCCTCTAACACTTCATATCTGACATCGATGTCTTCATTTTCTTTACACGTCCATATACCTTAGCTACAAGTTGAGCGTGGAAAAAGGTTTCACTAACTGTTATACTTCTTTAGTTAGAGCTCTCCTAACGCATCTGTTTCTGCTAGCGAGACAAGGCTCGATCATCATCTGTAGGGACTAGTATCTGATGTTCGGGTATCTGTTATCACTTATCTATTGTTTGATTGTCTGGCCTTCTCGATTTTTTCCGCTTCTATTTAACACTGTTTAAAAGACCTAGAAGTTACGATTCGAGATTTTCGTACTTAGATAATCTCAGAGCAGATGTTGAAACGTGATACACACACACACACACACACGCAAACACAACACACGCGCACCCTCAGGCACACACAAACATACACACACGCACACACATGTGCTCGCACACACACATGCAAATCACACACACACACACACCCATACACGTGCACGCACACACACACAGAACACATAACACCCTCACGCACACACACAAATTCACACACGCACACACACGCGCTAGCACACACACATGTCCCACACACACATGTCCCACACACACACACACACATACACACCCATACACATACAAACACATACGTGTATGAATTTATGTACTCTATGTGTGTGCATTTATGTATGAATGCATGTATGTGTGTATGCATTTATGCATGTATATATGAATGTATGTATGTATGTATGTATGTATGTATGTATGTATGTATGCATGCATGTATGTACGTATGTATGTATGTATTTTTGTATGTATGTATGTATTCATTTATGTATGCCTGTATGTATGTATGTATTTATTTGTGTGTGTGTGTGCGTATGTGTGTGTGTATGTGTGTGTGTGTATGTATGTGTGTATGTATGTATTCATGTATATATGTATGTATAAATGTATGTATGAACGCATTTTTTAAATGTTGTTGGATCAATACAACACTTTAGATGTTCATCGTGTTCATACCCACTTTGCTTTATGTCATTCGATATATCTGCAAGTATGTCTTTCTCTGCTTGTTTTTTTTTTCCTCAATGTTTCCCGATGTCATATCATTGTTCAAGTCCTACTTCTTGAAAATACTTCCAACGAAACCTGGCTGTCTCCTTTTATGTTTTAGTTCGTTCTGATAGAAAATGTAACAAACAATCTAATGTATAAATTATCGATTGTCCAGAACTCACATTCACAAAGAACTGTAGGTCCTACATACAATTTAATATTCTTTCTTCGTCCCTAGATTGTAAAGGATTTGTCTGTGTATGCTTCTTATTTCCTGATTTTTTTTAAAACTATGAGTGTTCTGTTCTTTGTCTCTGCTATGCATTTCGCATTTTAATTTATAATTATTTCTAGATAACTCATAGTTATTTTGTGTTTTAGTATTTTTGTCTCTATAGTAATCTCACATTACATCGCTGTTTACTTTTAGTTAAAACTAGTTACATGTGTCTGCAATATTCTTGGTCTAAGTATCAGCCATTCTACATGATTCCGTTAATGACACAGCAGCGTGCACACTTGATTGTGCCGATGTTTTCCTTGTCTGAAACACAAGTTGGCAGTTGAAGAGGGCATTGAGTTCATATTCTATGAAAATCCAGCATGATAATAATTCTAGATCATCAATCACCGAACACGGCTTTTCACACAAGTTCTCTTCAAATCCTTGATTGATTGGTCGATGATAAAATCTGATGGAAATTTGACAATTTATCAAAGTGTGGTCATGGTTTCTGTATCAGCTCATTGTATCATCGTGAGAGCTGGGGCTATTTTCTTCCTCAATACATATTTTATTAATGGAAAATATTTTGTTGTGTATATTTTTAGGGAAAAATATCAAAACTAGGACGTTCCAAGCCTGGAAAATAAATTCGATAGTTTCATTAAACAAAGATTAGTGTAGGATAATGGTGTTCTTGGCTGCCTTTGTCACCTGTCGATCTAAGTGCCCGATATATCATAATTCGTCACGTGGGCTTGCGTCAGTTTCAAAAGAATGACATTTCAAGAGAAATAAAAGAAAAAAAAAAGTATCGTAGTCTTAAGAAGACACGAGACACGAAAAGTACAAGAAAATCAACAAATGCGTGCCAGTTGTCAAGAGAATGAAAGAAAATCCTAAAATGAGACTTAAAGTTGATGCAATCGAAGAAAGTAGAGCGGTGGTTCGATCAAAAGATGATACTCGTAATGTTGAGTTGCTACATGTCAGCGGTTCTCAGTTCATATTGCACAGTGTCATGATATTTTCCAAAGATCCCAAAAGGTGTCGTTAATAATTATGAAAGTTCGTCGGTTTCATAACACTTTTACAATGGCTCTATTGTATTCGTGGGTTTTCTCAGAGTTTCACAGTGGTCTTCTTAGTTGTATTCATGGGTTTTCTCAGACTTTTACAGTGGCCCTGGCTAGTTGTATTCATGGGTTTTCTCAGACTTTTGCTGATGCTCTCTTAGTTGTATTCATGGGTTTTCTCAGACTTTTGCTGATGCTCTCTTAGTTGTATTCATGGGTTTTCTTAGAGTTTTGCTGATGCTCTCTTAGTTGTATTCATAGGTTTTCTTAGAGTTTTGCTGATGCTCTCTTAGTTGTATTCATGGGTTTTCTTAGAGTGTTGCTGATGCTCTCTTAGTTGTATTCATGGGTTTTCTTAGAGTTTTGCTGATGCTCTCTTAGTTGTATTCATGGGTTTTCTTAGAGTTTTGCTGACGTTCTCTGATTCGTCTTCAAGAGTTTTTAAAACTTGTACAGCGGCTTTACTTAGCCTTCTTGAAGATGCATTTAAGACTTCTACATGGGCTAACTTCTTCAAGAGCTTTCCTAGACTATTACAGAGACTCTCTAAGTAGTCTTCAAAGCGTTTCTTAAATTGTTACAGGGGCTAGCTCAGCCTTCTGCAAGGGTTTTCTGAGATTTCTACAGGGGCTATCTTAGCCGCCTTCGTGAGATTTCTGGAATATTTACAGGGATTAGCTTAGCCTTGTTCGTGTGTTTTATGGGGACTTTTACAGGATCTCTCTTAGCCTTCTGCATGTGTTTTCTGGGACTTTTACAGGATCTCTCTTAGCCTTCTTTGTGTTTTATGGAACTTTTACAGGATCTCTCTTAGCCTTCTTCGTGTGTTTTATGTGACTTTTACCGGATCTCTTAGCCTTCTTCGTGTGTTTTATGGGACTTTTACAGGATCTCTCTTAGCCTTCTTCGTATGTTTTCTGAGACTTTTACAGGATCTGTCTTAGCCTTCTTCATGTGTTTTCTGGGACTTTTACGGGATCTCTCTTAGCCTTCTTCATGTGATTTATGGGACTTTTACAGCATCTCTCTTAGCCTTTTTCGTGTGTTTTCTGGGACTTTTACAGGATCTCTCTTAGCCTTCTTCGTGTGTTCTCTGGGACTTTTACATGATCTCTCTTAGCTTTCAGTGTGTTTTATGGGAACTTTTACAGGATCTTTCTTAGCCTTCTTCGTGTGTTTTATGGGACTTTTACATGATTTCTCTTAGCCTTCTTCGTATGTTTTCTGTGACTTTTACAGCATCTCTCTTAGCCTTCTTTGTGTGTTTTCTGGGACTTTTACAGGATCTCTCTTAGCCTTCTTCGTGTTTTATGGGACTTTTACAAGATCTCTCAGCCTTCTTCGTGTTTTATGGGGGATTTTATATAATCGCTTAGCTTTATTCGTGAAATGTATGGGGTATTTACAGGGGCTCTCTCATGCTTCTTCGTGAGTATTCTGGGACTTTTACAGGGACTCACTTAGCCTTCTTCGTGTGTTTTCTAAGTTTTTGGGAGGGTTCTCTGAATCCTCTTCGTGGGTTTTAAGGAGTTCCATTGATCATCTTGTAAATGTTTTTCTAAGACAAACAGTATCTCTTCTGGTCTAATTCAAGAGTGTTATAAGACTAAGAGGCGCTCTCTCCACTTTATGGAATTTTACAACATTTTTCAGCGGCTGTCTTAATCTTCTTCAATGGTTTTCTAAGATTCCAAAGAGGGTCTGTTAGCATGCTTTCGTAAGCGCCCAGAGACCTCGTTATAACATCCGTTATAGTTCAACTGGGACTCTTACGTATGTGTCGTTAATGCCCTTTCAATATCACGTTTGAGCTTCACAAAACACTACCAGTTGCTCCCCAAAACCTAGATAATGGCTTCATAAGATAACAACCTGGATCTACAAAATCTTTTTTCAGTCTCCACAGAGCTGTCCAGCTATATAATTGTTTGTTGTCAGTTGTAAAATGAATTTTGAAATTTTTTTTTTTCCAAATTAAGATTGTAGACATAAACAAAATCAAATAGTGAAAGTCAAGTATAGTTCAAAATTAATAGGTTGACATGATTGATGGGCTCATTTGCATAGGAACTCATCAAATACAACAATAGGAAATTGATATAGTTGACGCATAGATTTTACATTTTCTAGCCAAAATGAAATTGATAAACCAGTTCTCCTCTATGCTTAACTCTTGCCGAATGTCTACATTTGTTGTTTTTTTTTTCTGTCCAGAGTATTCTGATGATCTGTCTGTAACATTTTGACTGAAAGGATTCGCTTCTTTGTCTAGAAGTTTTGGTAATCTTCCATGATTCACGGCCATACGCTGCCACAGGAAAAACACAGGCTCTCAAGACTTTCCCTTGTATCATTTTGTTGGTGCTCTGCCGTAATTTCTTCAGGCTGTTCAGTCTCTACTTTATATAATGTACAATTGATCCTACAACAGCATGACTTTGTTTGATGGATTTACTTTCCTTCGTGACAGGACACTGATGTTTCCTCAATTAGAACACAATCAGCTATGGGTTATTGTCAGGGTCACTAGCTGGTTCGAAACACTACCTCACCTTTCTTCTTACCTCCTCTCCAAAGAAATACAAAAATATAAATACCACAAAACTACGAACAAGCAGCATAAAAACCTTGTCAAGAAACATTTAAAAAAACACATTCATAAGTATGGTCAGGTATCGCAGAAAGACGAAAACAGAAACAAAACATACGTTACGACCAACAGCTGTTCACATGTAACAACGAACAACCAAAATATGAGTTAGCGACTCAAAGAGGAACGTATGACTGTGTACAAAAATATTAGGTACTGAGATGGATAGCACAAACAATATCGACAGTAGTATCCTAGCCGGTGGCTACGTCAGAGTATCAAATGGAGATCAAAGTAACAAGCACATGAAGCAGACATGAATGTTCAAGTAGCCGTCCCACCAATACTGCATCATTTAACTTGCATGTAGTGACTCTGTGTGACGTAGTTTATAGTATGGTATTGCGTTTGAAATATGCACATAAAGTCAGTCAACCATTAAAACAGTTGAATATTGCATTGTTAGGTGAATAAAATAAACAGCATTATCATGTCTGACCATTATCCATTGTAACAAATATGACACTGTCTTATTTTGTAGTTGCTCTAGCAACGGTGTTTATGTTGTCTGTAGTGACATCCTTTATGCTGCCATAGTGATAATCTGACATTTTTTCCAATACAAGGCTGATATGTTTTCTTATTCTAAAGACGTAAAAGAGAATATACAATCAAGGATACACATTATTTTATAGTATGTGAGCAATTACATTAAAGTCCTTTATTTCGACACGCATTTCAAACTGCTGATATTTCTAAGCAAATAAGACACTAGGAACGAGTTATGAAGTAATTGTTATCATGGTTCATCCAAGTTATAAAGCATTTCTCTCGCATGAAACGTTTATATATATATATATATCATTAGCCATTCATAAAAAAAGATACCAAGAGATTTAAATACATACAAAGAGACATTACGGGAACGAGAGAGAGAGAGAGAGAGAGAGAGAGAGAGAGAAAGAGAGAGAGAGATAGAGAGAGAGAAAGTGAGAGAGACAGACAGAATAATGTGGATTCAGGCAACTGAAAATCATATATGAACAGTGTTGGGGAAGTTAATTTCTCAATGAACTGTTTGTGGCTAACAACTTGTATTTACTGACAAAGTGTGGAGTGACCAAATCGAATCACTTATTAATAGCCTGCATGACATCCTCAAAATATGTGCTAAATAATCCCATACTAGAGATTATTCAGACTAATCTGACGTGGCTCATTTCAACGAGGGCAAGTCAGTAAATAGATCACGAGTGACAATTTAAAATTTAAACAAAAACAAAGATGAAATGATACATGATCTGGAACGCCCTGTGTTATTGCACTGACATTGTTCCTGATTTCTCAACATAATTCCCAAAAACATTGGTACGGCTTTCCCATCTCTTAATAAAGGCAGCAAAATAAACAATACATACACGTCTACTGTCACAGCCAAACTTCCTCTTCATGTTCAGCCGCTTCGTTAATCACAGAACGTCTTACGCCAAGAGTGGATCACGCATTGTGATGTAGGCTTAACCATGCGATCACGCTAGCACTGCTACCATAATGCATATCGTTATTCACATGTAAGCTCGAATCTTCCACCACCAACAACAACGATGCTTCTGTACCTGCACGCGGCGACCAGGTCGAGTTTCATCAGCTGTTTGTGAGCGTCCATGACAAATTGAATTGACCCAATTAGTCCCGAGTTTAGCGTCACACACTTCACATCGTACACAAGAAGTATTTATTGTTTTGAAATGTCATTTGCAGATACCTATTTTACCCCAAAAAACTCACAACATCACGATGTTCGTCCATTGTGTACTTGAGATACGCACATGTGTACACATAGTGTGAGCTACGTAAAGTAATCACAACGCTAGGTGTTAGATAGATTTATAAACTACCAGTTACATTTTTAAGCAGCTCCATTTCATGTTATGACCTACTCACTAACTTACTCTCGTTTTTGTGATTTTAGATTATTTAAAAACATATTTTTTGAATATTGTAGACCGGCTCACAAACTAGTATTGCAATATTACGTAAAACACATTAGTTATTTGCAACTTGGTGGATGGACTGAGTTTGAGATTCTAAATACACACTGTTTTCGATACTTTTCCGGTTTTTTTCGGAATGGGTTTTCCTAACGCTCGGAAAAAGACAACATCTTCGCTATGATTCTCGCTACATGTAAGATCCAATGTTACGATCCATATAATTTGAACATTCACATATTGGATTTCCGTCCATTTCGAAAGTGTCGACTAAAGAGAGTTGTGGATCAGACTAGCAATTTCATAGTGAAAGGATAGTGTTACAGAAACTATGATTTCAAGATGAATGAAAAGTGTGTTGGTGCAGACTTCATAAAGGAGGTTGACAATACTTGGTGTTCTATGCTCCGACTGGAATGAAAAGTGACAAGAAGAAGAGCAAAAAGGAACGATCGTGGGCCCAGAACGAGACAGACGTGATACTTCCCTACATAAAGACGTTGGGGGCGGGGGGATAGGTTATGTAAAAAAAGGCGGGTGTTATGGGGATGGGAGTCGAAGAGAGGTTGACTATGTTTCTTAAATGCGTGTGTTGTTGTTGTTTATCTTTCTTTTAATATTTCATGACGCAACTACTTCAATTTGAGGAGACAAGGAATATCAACATAATGTACATTTCGTCAGGGCTAACTCTTGAACAACGCTAACGTACAATGTTTATGCGTCTCGCGATTGGTCATTGTAATACGGGTTAGCTTTCGTCTTAGTTAAATGACATCTCTTTCGATCACCGATATCTTATTTAAGTTATGTCAGACATATCTAAACATATCATCGCCATACATGTCTGAAGTATTGAGCAACAAAGACAAGCTTTTAACCCAAACGGAGTTAAACTCCGAGAAAACCCCTCGGCTTTTGACAGTAGTCAATTACAGAGACCTGTACAACTCTAAAACGTCACATTAACCTAGACATCGCTATTCAGTGTTTGCTCTAGCTATAAACACGTACAATTTGACCTAACCAAATCTGAATGTTACCCATGTCAATTCTAGAGATCAACTATCACTCATAGCGTGTGCATGTTCTTCGCATGTAAGATGGTTGCATTCCCAAAGGCATCCTCTCTGGACAGATGGCGGATGACAAAACAACAGTGTGTCTACCACAGTTGAGTTTCAAAAATGTGTGTAAGCTGGATATAAAGGCCTTGCACATGAATCTGACATCATGGGAAGACGAAGCTGCAGACCGATCCAGGTGGAAATGTAACCTGAATGGCCAGCTGACACTCGGTGAGAAGTTCTTCCAAAACAGAGAACAAAAGAGAAAGAGAACAAAAGGTAAGTATATATGTGTTGTTTATCTTCTTCGAACGCTGTTTGTTCTTCTTTGTGCGCTGGTTTTGCTTATCACTCCAAGCCATATCATCATATCGTCAGTCATGGGCGGAAGAGGCTACTAGCCAGCTAACTGACTATCATTACTTGTTTCTCCTTTTTACTATAAGATATGTCAAATCACAGGTCAGCAATGCAGTTGGCCATTTGGAAGAGAAGCCAGGATGAACATATGTGCAATCCTTCCACTTCTCGCTTCAATTTGGAACAAATCTTTGACCTGCAGGTGGGCCGACTACATGAAGCATCCATCGGAGATTTCACATGGGGCTGATTATTGCGGAAATGTATTTTTATCATGATGAGGCTGCTAGTCACAAAGACAACCTTCTTAATTGCTTTTTATGACAGGCTTGAATGGTGGCAGTAGGCCTAGTCTCTTCATCCCGGCACCGCTGGTCCACTACGACGGTCCAGAAATGGCAGAAACGTAACTGAATAGGGTTGTGTATGGAGCTCAAAAACACATAATGTAATTTAAAAATGTACTGAAAACACTACTGCACGCGTAAATGGTCTATATATTGTCATGGTTTTATGCTTTGGAAGAAATACACAAAACCAATACAAACACATACTGAGTGACCACACAATGACAAAATGAAAACAATAACTTCTTTACGGATACTAGGCATTCGTAGTGACACATAACGAAAAACTACTGACAAATGACAAACAAAACCACGACACGATGCCAAATAAACCGTTCACGTTGGCTGCAGTAACTGGGTGTACCAGAAAAGTGTGGGACACGGTATACCAGTTATGGAATTGAATGGTTCAAATAATAAATGGCCAATACAATTACACACAAACACAAACAGACGAATACGTGAGAGTAGAAAAGTAAGAAGTGTGATCTTTAGAGAAAGCCGCTTCCTACAACCGCTACCTATTTGGTTGTTATAAGTTTATTGGCAAACGTGCCATACGGTGGTTGCTATTATTTTATGTAAACGTGACAATATTACAAAAAAAAACAAAAACACAAACACTTAAAAATAAATAACGAGAATCAAATATACAAACATAGGGAATGGAAGAAACATTCAGAAAAAAAGCTTTAAATACAAATGAATATGTACATATCGACACATGTACGTGTATAATGCATAAGGAAGAGGAAGAAAGAAAGAGAGATGGAGAGAGAGAGATAGAGAGAGTGAGAGAGAGAGAAAAGAAGAGATGCAAATGATTAAAGAGCGACATGACAAGGTTACATATGAAATGCGCAAACATATGAAATATATGCACACAAAAGAGTAAACTTACTTATTGTAGGCATTAAACAACAACATATGTATATTCTTCTTCCTCTTCTTCTTCATCGTACGCAGTCAGACAGTAACCATTATTTTTTCGAAAAAGGCAGCGGTCATCCTGAGGCTGTCGACACTGCCCTAGAGTTTGTCTAGTATTGCCACTGGTGATGGCCACATCTGCTCTCTCTGATCCTCGTATGTCGGGCAGTTTTGCAGCAAATGCTGAGCGGTCATTTTCCCGGTACCACACTGGCATTCGTCGGTGCCACCTATCTTCAATTTGTTGAATAGGTGGTACCTCAGTCTATTGTGGCCAGTGCAAAGTCTGAAGACCACGACCTGCTCTCTTCTGTTCAACTGGTAATAGGCATCGTTTTTGGTGTAGCCAATATGTTCGGTTTCCCATTTGGTCATGTATCTAGCTCTAATAAGCCGTTTTGACTCTTCGTATGTCAAACTAGTATCTAGTTGTGGTAGTTTTGCACTTTCTTTTGCCAGTCTGTTTGCCTCCTCGTTGCCTTGGATGTTGCAGTGAGATGGAACCCACTGCGCTACTACCCTTTTTGGTGCGGACTGCTGGCATAGTTGACAGAGTACTGCTCTTAAATCATTAAGTTCAGTATTTGTCTGGCTTTTTAGTGCTGTGACTACGACCAGAGCGTCTGTAAGCAGGACTATGTGGCTTTCATTCCTTTTAACTGTCACCATTTCATCCACTGCCGCCTTCAGTGCCTCTGCCTCCGCTCTGAAATTGCTTGTGTATTTTCCAGTAGCGAATGACAGTGTTTTTTTCCTGCCATTTGGTAGGTTCAGAAATGCTCCTGCCTCTCCGTTCTGTGTTGTATTTGTTACGGAACCGTCGGTGTATGCATGGGTCCAGTCCATGCTTGGGTAGTTTAAATGTATATTCAATTAAAGTTCATACCTGTATAAACGTACGTGCATGCTTATTTTGATTTATTTCTCAAAATGTGTTTGTAAATGCCTCCCCTTGATTGTTACTGTTTTCTTTTTTGTGTTGATATGTTCATGTCCTCGCCATCTTTGTTTTTTGCACAACAATACATTTACCATTTTATTATTGGTTTAGTGTTTTTTTATAATTGCATATCGCGTTTCATAGCTTCGTGGCCCATCCAGTAATGGCGGCGATCTTAAACATGTTTCTTTTCATAATGTCTTGCTTTTGATTGTAATTTGTTAGTTCTCGTATGTTCTTTGTTGCTGCGAATAAAATTTAGCCATAACGTAGGTGTCGTTTCGATTCTTTTTGTTATGATACAATCACTGATTTGTTACCTAAACACTATTAACTCTCACCATGTTATAAATATATGCGAATATCTGGAACAGTATTTCTGTGCCACTCGTTATGACCTTATAGATTTGGTCCTGGTCATGCTGCATTCCTAACCTTTTTGATGTGACACACCCAGTTGCCTTGCGAGACACATGTTTACAAAAATGGCTTCGGGAATAAACCCTGAGTAAAAATCTGCATCCTGTGCTATATCAGTCGTCCTGATAATGTCTTTCTACTTGTCAAGGGTAGCTCATGACGAGATTTTGATCTTGACATATTGGGAAATCTTCCTCACGTTATTCCAAATCACGGCGCAAGTCACCCATTTCATCGAACAGAGCACAATGAGCAAAGTGTCTGCGTGACTGATCAAAGAGAGTGGTCTTCATTAAACATAATGGACGAACATCATCACCTGTATAATGTATGTGTATTGTGTGGAGTATTGGACGTTCGTGCATCAATCCATTTATTTCTTCAAATAATATACAATAAAACAAAGAAAGAAATGGAAACAAATTACACGACTGTGTCGCAAAGAAGGAATGCTAAAAGCAATCCTGCTAGGACATTCAACAACAAAGATAATAAGGAGCAACATTCTAACGAACATCTCATCCAAAGATATTAAGCTGTCGTATTTTCGTGAAAGAAAGCGCCGGACAAACAGAAACCAAATGTCCCATATATCTTGCTGCACTTGCAAATGATTCGATTTATATCACTAATGAGTTTTTTTTTTAAATTTAAAAAAACAAGCATGTTCATGTGATCCTTCCACATGTCGTACTTGCCTTGATCAATAAAGAAATTGCCTTTGTTAACAACATGTGTCGATATTAGGAACCCGTTATACATGTTTTCTGAACAGCAGTGTCACTGCGAGCTTCTATTTGTCTCACACACACCAGATACCGTAAATCACATGTAAAACACGAATCAAATCTCATCAGTTATAGCTGACAAGTCTTCATTTCTCTAGAAATTCAACAAATTAGATTCCGGTATCCGTCACAAAGATGGATTTTCGTACATGATTAATCGATGGCATCACAATATTAGTGGTGCTCCTACTGAAAAAAAAAAATATTATTGCCTAAATATTACTTTATAGTATATCGTATAAGGCGACTACAGAGGGTTGTGCATCGGGATTGCAATTTCGTATAATCCGTGTAATTGAAACTGAACCTGCACATGCTTTGCAATGGGTCAAATGTGATGATAGCCTCATGATTCATTTGAGGCGGAAAGACACGCCAGTCTTCATTGACATTGCAAACCCGACCAATCATAATGCGAAACGTCTCAAGACGTTTCTTGGTTTGAATGAAAATTAGAATTATAAAAGAAGATCAGTCCATTATATATGTATATACATATATATATATATATATATATATATATATTTATATATATATATATATAAATGTAATATATATATATATGTATATATATATATATATATATATATATATTTATATATATGTGTGTTTGAAACGTTGGGTACAACATTTTACAGAGATATTGAATCGACCACATCCCACAACAACCCCTAATTTTGATAACGAAATAGACATGCCCCTCGTACTAGTGTCCTGTGCAGCATTTACACTCGCAGAAATAAAAAAAAGAGTCATCTACAAATTACAGAATTTCAAAGCAGCAGAAAATGATGAGATAACTACTGAAATGTTAAGAGCCAGATGATACCACATTCACCCATCTCCTATTCATCACAAATGATGCGTTGAAATAAGAAAAAACAAACATCTTACTAGAGGAAGGATGGAACATTTGTATAAATACCAAAGACAATAGACTTATTCGATTGTAACAACTGGTGTGGCATAACACTCCTGTCATTACCTTGGAAAGTACACTGCACCATACTATTAGAAAGACACAGAGAACAGGTAGATGTCATCATAAGAGCAGTACAGGCTTGCTTTAGATCAAAGCGTTCTTGCATTGATCAAATTTTCACACTCAGAACTATCATAGACGAATCAGTAGATATGCAAACCCCACTAATCATCACCTTATTGACTTCCTGAAGGCCTTTGACAGTCTACACCATCCAATATTATGGATAATTCTAAAGAATGTTGGCGTACCCTCAAAATACATAAACATTATCAAAGTCTGACATCATAATTCACAAGGCTGTGTTCGAACAACCGAAGGCAACCCTGAATGGTTTAATTTCAAAACATGAAATGAACATCAATGCATTTTATCACCTCTACTATTTGGCACAGCTGCAAGATATTGGATTATACCAAACTATGTCCATAATAAGAATGTAGGCATATAATGGACAGCTACAAAGATGTTAGAAGATCTTGATTTTGCAGACGACCTAGCGCTACAAAGTACCACTAATGAAAAAAAACAAGAAAGTTAGATGGACTATGCCAATGGTCAGAACAGATAGAACTCCAAGTAAACACCTAGAAGACGAAAATCATGGCTTCTATAACCACAATAGTTGATATCAAGCTGCAGTAGAAATCTATACAAAATGTCCAACACTACACATACCTGGGATACAAAATTACACAAGATGGAGATGCCACGAAAGAGATTTGACATCATGCGCCTTTAATCAGCCCATCAACATCTATAAATTAACGACACTGAGCAAACATACCAAGCTCAGACTATTCAATTACATCGTAATATCAGTTCTGGCATATGTATGTGAAAGCTGGAAGACATCAACAGCGCTGGAAAACAAACTAAATGTCTTTGAAAATTACTGAACAAGCGCTAGGACCAATTCAAAACTAATGACTCGATAAGATCAGATACAAACCAACCACACGTGTCGATCATCATTAAGAAAAAACGTTGAGCAAACATTGGACATGTTCTTAGCATGAACAACAACCGTCTTCCATTGCAAGCACTCAAATGAACAGCAATAGGCGTTAGGAAAAGAGGGAGACCAACGGAAATTCTCAGAAGAACAATTATCCGAGATGGCTCAACTTTGGGCCTCAGCACCATACACGATCTAAAAAAACAATGGCGTAACACCGTTCCAACTGGAGATCATTTGTTTCTGCCGTATGCGTTGCATTTGGCGCACAAAGTACATATATACATATAGTATGTTGTCAATTCTAGGGCACAGATAGTCCAAGCTCGTGACCTGTTGTATTTCCACAACCCCGAATTTGAATATACTTTGACTTGGTTTATTGGTCGTCTCAAGTTATGTTTTGTTTTGTGAAAAGAAGTGTGTTGAAGACACAAGTGAAAAACTGAACAACGATGTATAAACAAGGACGTGAATTAACGAAATATTTTCGTGACCAGGTTAGGCGCATATTGTTGCATCAGACAATGTGATCGCCAAAATTAATGCAGTAATTCGGATGGACCGTCGCCAGAGCTTACATTCGCCAGACTTCTGTCACCATACGCTGCCTGCATTCTGTGATGATTGCCAACTGGTCGACATGCTTTAGCTGTCAGAGAAACCGAAACACCTCTTGCTGATTAACTCTAAACGGATTCCGTATCACATCTGCCATTTCTCAACGGTCTTCTAAGGAAGCTTTGAGTCGGAAGATAATGCAATTTCTCAAACTTTACAGTTGGTATGTGCTGGTTTCATCATACGTGACGTCATCATGAGCATCAACCGTATTTTCACTTGTTGCAGTTAGGTCCAGTTTAATTTAAACACGCCTCGTATGTATATCCTACATGGTAGTTTGTCTTCAGATGTCGGCCAAACGATACAATTCTAATGTGAGGGATAATTGATAACTGATAAACACAAAATGGACACGTTTTTAGCGTTAGATCGGGAACAGTCCATGATTACATTTCGACAACATAAAGTGTATTTTTGGGGACTACATCGAAGGAACAATTTTACTAAGATTAAAATAAATGGCATATTGAAATAAAACTAGACATTATTCATGGTAGAGAAATGCAAAGGTACCTAGCCTACATGAGAAATGATTGACAGGACACAACAAACTGCGAATTAATTTTCTAGGTCGTACAGATATTGTATATGATCAGTTTTAACATCATGCCTAAACAATAGTAATGTTTCTATGAATTGTTAAATTACGTAATGACAACGAAACATAAATGAAGACCAATAGTTATCATCAGAATAAAACACGTATATCAAAAGCAGTGCAATATAGCGATGCCCGTCTTAGCTGCACATTTATTATGTTTACTTAATAAATTCGTGGAAATTAAAACTTAAATGATACTCTACATGTGTAAATCAAGATGCTGAGCAGCGCTTGTGCTGCAGTGATCAGCGAACCATAGCTGACTGCTAGCGTCAGTGCCAGCGAACCAGAACTGCTAAGACCCTTCTACACATCCACGCGGTGATCCTGGATAACAGGCTGCAGCAGGGGAGACTGGTTAATGAAAAGGGATCAAAGAGGGAATGCTAACCGGGTACTCAAAAATGCTTGTTGAAGTCGGATGTGTTGGACCGAAAGGTGCACATTTCGCAGTCAAGTTGTAAACTACGACAAAACACATTCCGTTCTCTGGACTACATTCTGCTACTTAAGCTCTTTCAGGGTTTCCTTGTGGGAGATTGAGAACGAACGAGGCCAAGCCAAGCTATACTTAACATGCAAATATATAGGAAAGACGTCACACAAAGAAATATATGTAGTTCAGCTAAAGGACAGATTAAATATAAATGACAATTATTTTTTGTAAACTAAAAATGAACAAAAGCATAAAGAAAATGCACATAAACACGTTTGACTCATACTGAAATTTTTTCAAGAAAATATTTAAAGTTTATATATATAATACTGTTGACGACAAAATTATGCAGAAAAACAAATAAAACAAAACAGCAACACATTCTCATTGAAATCATATGATTGCCCGATATCTTTGTAGAATAAACAACACATTTGTCAAAAATAGCGTAACACATTAGGTAAAGTGTATTGGGAAATGTAAAATGTGTTAGACAAAATAGATGTGACAACAGACATTTGAGAAAGTAGTGATGATTACACGAATAGCATGAAATGAATCCTTCGGCCTTGTGTTGCAATATTAGAATTCGAAGAGTTGCTATATTTCCTAATACATATTCCAACGAATCTAATGACCACAAAAAGGCGAGAACAAAGTAAGACGAATGCAAATTGGAAATAACAAATTGAAGAATGAAAAAAAGATACTGTTCAACTTTGATTGAATCCATCAATTCTCTTTCATCCCATGTTTCTCTAAAATGTCCTACTTTGTTTCCATTTATGATCACAAGATGCACATCAGTCTTCTAAACAATAATAAAAAGAAGGTATATGCCGTCTGAGTAGTGGCGCGAGGCGGTTAATAATAATAATGTTCGCTTAGGCGTCAAAGGCCCGTTCCGTCGATCCACCACTACTATGTCCATCTGCTGAGGCTTGTCCATGCGTAGTGTGTCGACCGAAATGCCCACAGACTCCCCAGGGGGAGGCGAGTACTCCGCTGCCTTGGAATAACCGGGACGAGGAGTGTGTTGAAACAATGTTTATTATCTGACTCCATGTTTTCTCACTTTTTGTCTCGGGGTATCTATACTCTGTCCACCATCGTGTCTGCGTGACCCTTGCTGTACTGAAAATACTAGGTTGGGCGAGTCATCGTGTAACCACCGGCGACTGGGGACATGAGGGCGCCAGTTTCATTCCGTGTAGAAAGACCCTTGAGTAGTGAAAACCTTGGCTGATTTCTTGGTTGCAGTCAAGCGGAACGTTGAACGCCATCTTGTACTGATTTCCCACTGTTTATACTAGGCGCAGTCGCAGCAAGATGCAGCACAACAAACAAGATAAGCGATCGAAATAAGATGCAGCACAACAAACAAGATAAGCGATCGAAATAAGATGCAGCACAACAAACAAGATAAGCGATCGAAATATTGTTGATTGACCAATTGATGACTACTCGTTTTGATAATGAACGTTTTGGACGTGATCTGTTGGTTTCCAGTAAATATTCGACACCAATGTTCACTAGATATAACGATATATGTTACACATCGCGTCTTGTCAGTGCTAATTGTCAAGATTATGTGCAGCTGTTTAGTTTCTTTAACAAAAAAGGATGACGTCACCGGAATGGTCATCGCTGACCACAATGGGAAATGCACATTCTATGATGTTTTTCGCATATGAATTTTGGTTTCGAATAATTGAACTGTTGATGTCCAGCACGCTTTCATAGACTTTACTACTTCTAATTTTCTTTTGGTTCACGCACATCATCACAATCTGGTTACGCTACCTCTCCTACTTCATATGGGTTTTAGGCATTCCGAATTATGGATGTATGATGCAACTGAGTAGAAACTTGTAACCTCATCGGATCCATTTCTTCCGCTACTGCCTTCTGGGATACGTGATCGTAAGAACGGCTTCAAGAGATGAGGTTCTAGTGTTAAATAATAAACATTTGTATAAGTAGAGTAGATGTAGAGTCTGCTTAGCCAATTATCGTAGTTTAGGTTTTCTTGGTATTACATTTAATATAAATGCCAGGCTTTTGTTCTTTACTTGATTCACACATTTATATAATTCATGTCCAGGTTCAGACATTATAACTGTGTTATATTCATGTCTGGTATTTTTATTGATACTTCGCAGATAACGAATCTTGACATTTCATTTATTTGTTGACAAGGGGACATCCGTCATTCTTGTCGTACTGCACTTTTAAAATATATGCATGATGTGTACATCCTGCCAGATCTTACTGCGAATTTCTTCTCAGTTCAGACTACTACGTTTTCTTGTGTCTTTTCGATCCATTCTAATCTTTTATGGATATGTGTTAATTTGTTTTCAAGCAAGACAGACAAAAGATGCTTTCCAGCATGAAAAGCAGATACACATGCTTTTTGAGTACTTCTATACATTTTTCTGTTTGTGTTCTTATGGATAATATTGATTCTCGTGTATTGCTGTTCTGTGGAAAACCAATTTATTCATCTGGAACTTCATTGTCTGCGTCTAATTCCCTCCTGCATAATATTGCCTAGTATCGGGTATGGTTCATCAGCCTGATTGTCCTGAAACATGGACATTCGGATGTACGAGGTTTCTTTGGTATTGTTTGAAAAAAAGGTGAAATCATGTCTCGTAGTGTAGATCACTACATGGCCGCTTCATTGTATCTACACCGAATTCCTATATAACCTCTGTAATTTCTGTTTTCAATGACGCTTGATTGTATCTACACCGAATTCCTATATAATCTCTGGCATTTCTGTTTTCAATGACGCTTGATTGTATCTACACCGAATTCCTATAGAACATTTGTCATTTCTGTTTTGAATGACGCTTGATTATATTACACCGAATTCCTATATAACCCATGCCATTTCTGTTTCGAATGCATCCATACATGTTACTTTCCCCTTGCTTATAAGTGTTATTGATTTCTCTACTTCTTATCTGAAAGTGCTGGATCTGTCATGCATAAATGTCCATTGTTTGTTATCATTTCTGTCGTCGAACGATTGAATATTCTGCATATGTGTTTGATATCTCTATCTCTTCAAGCAATATATCGCAAGTTTTGTTCTTAATGCATCCGAAATCTTAAGCAAGCCTTTTCGCGTACCAAAGCAACTATAAATTTTGATGTATTGCTCTCGTGATATGCTTCTTTTCCATTTCTAATACTCTGCATTGTCATAATATCCACTGATTATTTGCACGTCAGCACATCTTACATATCGTAGTGTTCAGTGACATTTTGTTCTGGAACGCTTAGTGTGTTTTTATGTGTTTTATTTTCCTTAAGATATCATCTGCGGCTTGATGTTTTGAAAACTCGTGTTTCTTTTGTTCGATCGTGGGGGAATAAGCTTCTTTATAGCAAGTCCCACTGAGTGTTTTTATTCTATTCTGGGCCTTCCATTGTGTAACGTTCCGTCGTTTCAGACAGTAGATATTATATTTATTTTTGATTTCAACATAGTGTTGCTGCTTGATCTCAGACTGCCGAAATGCAAATATATGGACATCTTGTACAAACAAAACCCTGATGCTGTCATTGAAAAAAGGGTGTTCTTAGATGTTTTATGGAAGCAATACTGAAATACGCAGGCAATCAGCAAACAACACAAAGATCACTAGAGTCAAAGAAGATGTGGTTTTACAGATAATTGGACAGAATTTCATTGACTGCCAAGTAGACTAATTGTGCGGTACTTAAAAAATCACATATACATAGACAACGCAGGTCATGGACAAAACCCAGGTTATGGCAGCCATACCTTTCATACATGCCATGAGGAGAGACGAGTAGAGACACACTGTGACAACAGGTAAAACAGCAGAGTTGAAATACGACACCGCTGATAGGAATTTATGTAGATTCTTGATCGCCTAGGCACATCGACAAGGCACATAATATATAATGATATACATATATAACGGGTTATAATGTACAAGATGTATTGATATTCACCTTCATCGACTAAAAAAAAGGCGTTTGATTTGGTAGAGCCACATTTTCTTTGGCATTCAGTGTTGGAATAGGGTGAAGATCATGGTTATATCAGAGTTCTCATCAACAGTTATACCTACTGCACTACCACATTTCATCCCTTCCAACGTTCAATTATGGTACCAATTCAAAATGGAATCCACCAGAACGATCCTTTCTTACAGTACCTCCTCTCTGCATGTTATGAATCAGTCACTAGCCGATGCAACTGGGACACCGTTGATATCTTATTGACGGCAGACGCATCATTCACCTTCGATTTGCCGAAGACAAAGTGCTCATCACAGAGTCCGCAGCGGAAGCCAATCATATGATGCAGCTTCACAATTGAGAGGGCAAGAAAGCGGGTCTGGAGTTGAATGTCTCGAAATCAAAGTGTTGCGCAATCGCTTCGCCACTTATGATCCAGTCTTCCTTGGCGAGTTACAATAAGAGGATGTCAACGAGTATGTTTACCTTGTACGTTTTCCTGAATATGAAGAATAACCTTGAACCTGAACTGACAGGTCGTCGCCGCGCGGATTGGACAGCCTTCTCGTCTTTTAACACGGTCCTGAACGGTTATCATGACCAAGTCCTATGAACCTCTCTCTTCAATTCCATTTTACTCCCTGCAATGTGCTATGGTGCTGAGACTTTGCCAATAACAAAATCACAATAGGACAAATTGAGAGTGACCCATGCTTCCCTTGAGAGACGCTAAGTCGGAATCACTCCTCAGAACCAACGTATGCAAGGCCTCCATAATTGTTATACAAGTCGATTGTCCATTGTGAAGGATTCGGTAATACATGCATGCAAATCAAAACATAGATGCGCAGGTCACATGTTGCGACGAAACGATGGTCGATAGAGCACAGTGACAGCAGTCTGGTAAGCCCGATGTAAGTAGAGACCGCGAGGAAGACCTCCAATGCATTGGTCAGATTCCCTTGATGTACGCTGAACATCTGAGATACCTATAAAGGAGCACTTACCATGAACTGAACTTTCGTGGCCTATGACTAGGTCTGCTGGAGACGAAGATTGGACCGCAGCTACGCTGAGGAACGGTTCATCAACGTCAAGATATGTATATATATTTATATATATATATATATATATATATATATATATATATATATATATATATATATATATATATATTTATAATAATAAATATATATTTATATATACATATATGTATATATGTATATATGTAAATATATATATATATATATATATATATATATATATATATATATATATATATATATATATATATATTAGCATATTAATGCATGTGTGTGTGTCTGTGTCTTTGTGTGCGCATGCGTGTGTGTGTGTGTCTGTTGGACATATCATATTTATATTATCAGTCTGATGGCAATTTTAATCATTATACGATTTAGAATGAAATTGATACCTGCACAAAAATAGTTATAATTATTGGGTCACTATTTTGAAATGTATCCTTTATTGTAATAGTCTATCTGATATCCTGTTATACATCCTCTAATTTTTCACATAAATAGTCATTATAGTACTAATTGGTGAAATGTGTTATCAACATGATTTAATTTCATCAAAATGTGCATTTTTTGTCATTTCATTTTTCCAGCCCAAATTACCCATCTATTCTCGCATTTTCTGTTTGTCATATTTTAGAGCTCGTATTTCCAATTTCTGTCAGATAATTAGTTTATGTTATTGGTTTGAGAGTATGTTGTTTGTTCTCATTACATTATTTTGCTTCTTTATCATCGTGTTTCCGATTTGGTCCACACATCTGTAAAATTGTAATAACCAATTAAGATAATAATAAAACTGAGTTGGAAGAAACGAAGGTATGAGTTGACAATATTTATGACGTGAATGTGAGTGGGAGATGGAAGTTGAAGAGACTGGTAGACATGGATATGGTCTTTAAGGTAAAATCGCGTATGAGAAAGATTATAGTGGGCATAATTTAAGAGATACAAGGGAGTTAAAGAATAAATGGGTTGATAAGTATAACATCAATTAATTAAGAAGATGCGAGCTAATGGTTATGGCTCCTCGCTGTCCTTACCTCACTCTGTTTCATTTGATTCTGTCCTACAGTCACACTCTTGCACAACTTTCACACGCGCCCTCATGGTGAGGCCTTACCATTGCACTTTGGTTCCGCTGCCTTCTGAGAGCGCACACACTTATCTTAGGTACATGTACACGCACACATACATCTACGCACTGGTTTATGCGTCTTAATATCGTACAGCTTGACTACGGTCTAGGGAAGAATAGGCGTGCCTCCGCCAGTAGAAACTGGTCATGCAAACACATAACAATATTTTTTTAATTCAAAAGAGGGATGCAAATAGAAGGGGGCATAATTTATAGGATGGAAGTGAATTAAATATAAAACGTCAGATGACAAATTTAAGGAGGCCTAATTTTAGAAGATATAGGTGATATAAATATACATAGTTGGATGACACATATAACCGGCCATACTTTAGAGGATGCAAGTGGATGAAATATAAATTGTGGGATACTAAGTTTAAAAGACAGGATCCGCAGTGTAAGTGAGTGAAAGATAACCGGCTGAATTATATAAATTAAGACATGCTATACAAAAGGACAGTGAGTGAAAGATAACTAGCTGGATGTTAGATTTAAGACATACCTTACAAAGGGAAAGTGATTGAAAGATAACTAGCTGGATTATAGATTTAAGACATACTTTACAAACGGAAAGTGAGTGAAAGATGACTAGCTGGATGTTAGATGTATAACATGCTGTTCAAAGGGAAAGTGAGTGAAAGATAAGTCGCTGGATTATAGATTTAAGACATACTGTACAAAGATAAAGTGGATGAAAGATAACTAGCTGGATTATAGATTTAAGACATACTGTACAAAAGGGAAATTAAGTGGAAGATAACTAGCGCTATTCTATATTTGAAGGACAAAATCTATAAAGTGAATTGACAATAGCGGAATGCTAGAATGAGGGGACATAATCTATAAGGAATATGAGCCTGCTAAGTCAAATGTGTCGGATCGAAAGGTGCAGATATCGCAGTCAAGCTGTAAACTGTGACACAACACATTATGTTTTCCTGACTACATCTTGCTACTCGCAAAGTTCTGTTTAGGGCTTACTAGAGGGACATTGACAGCGAACGAAGAAGAAGAAGAAGGTGAAAGTGGTAAATAGGGGAATGTTAGATTTAATGAACAAAATACGAATAAAATATAAACTGTGGAATTCCAAGATAAGGATATATCGTTCATTCAGATGACGATGCATGAAAGATAACTATTGATTAGATGACCGATGAAAGTGACAAGAATTTACTTACGTAAAGTTTGTTACAGTAAAAAGAATATGAGGGCGGCAAAAAAAAAATGGAGAACATTTAATGAAATTGTGTCTTTTTTTTTCGTCTAGCAAACTTTTAAACTGTCAGCGAAATGACAAATTAGCAATGCTGCTCTGCAACTTTGAAAATGTATTTATCCCTCTGTATATCATATTTAAGCACAAATAAATAACTGTTTGAAGTTTATTTTCTGTTATTGAGAAGTATAAACACATGACAGTTGATCAATCCACTTTAAAATTTGAGATGTCTATAGCAGACCCTGTTAGTTGTGGTTACATTGTTAATAAGCTTCCGTCTTTGTTTTGTTTTTTAGGTATGATTGCCAGTTCGCTTCCCAGTTGACTTTCCTTCCGTAATAGTAGGATAGCAACATTAACAGCTTGGTAGACAGTAGCGGATCGGTAAAGGAAATTGACGCCGGTACATTTGCGGTGAAAGGTATCAACTTTGCCACTCTAATTATCAAATATATATATATTTTTTAAGAAAGAAGGGCATACGATGTAACATGGAGAAACGTGGGTCTGAAACTGTTAGTCAGGATAACATAGGTCCAAGACTGTGAGTGAGAGTAACGTAGGTTCAAGAATGTGAGTTAGAGTAACGTTGGCCTAAGAATGTGAGTCAGAGTAACGTAGGTCCAAGAATGTGAGTCAGAGTAACGCATGTCCAATAATGTGATTCAGAATAATGTAAGTCCAAGACTGTGAGTCGGAGTAATGTAGGTTCAAGAATGTGAGTTTGAGTAATGTAGGTCGAAGATTGAAAGTAACGTAAGTCCAAGAATGTGGGTCAGAATAGAGCAAGTTGAAGAATGTAAGTCAGGGGTAGGTAGTTCCAAGACTGTGAGTCATGGTAAGGTAGGTCCAAGAATGTGCGTTATGGTAAGGTAGGTCCAATACTGTGAGTTATGGTAAGGTAGGTCCAATACTGTGTGTTATGGTAAGGTAGGTCCAATACTGTGTGTTATGGTAAGGTAGGTCCAATACTGTGAGTTATGGTAAGGAAGGTCCAATACTGTGTGTTATGTTAACGTAGGTCCAAGACTGTGAGTTATGGTAACGTAGGTTCAAGACTGTGAGTTATGGTAAGGTAGGTCCAATACTTTGAGAAAATGGTACAATGATGAATTGTTATTAAAACAAGCCAAACAATATTTTTTAAAATAAGTTGGAGAACATGCCATATGACACGTGCAAATGAAGTGAGAATCATCATTAATTGACACATCCCATGGAAAAGCCACACCGAAAAGAAAAACTGATAAAGAGGTAAAGCGAATCCAGGCAGGCAATGATACATTTGTTAGCAAATGTCTGAAGGACAGACATAAAATCAATCACTGAAACACGTTATTAGAAAACGACGTCTTTCTGTATCACTGCATCAGGAGCATGCTGTTCCAACTGCAAGTAGATTTGTTGAATTCAACATGAATAATAATATGGATTTTTCTTTTCAAATAGTAGATTATGTAACATTTTGTTTTAAAACTGAAGTTTACCAGTTCCACATACAACTCTCCGTAGAGAATTTGTATGACAAGAATTGTATATAAAGTCAATCATTTCTATTCTACCTGAAAGGTCTCAAGGTATGTGCATGGTGTGATTGAGATTATACACAATTAATCAATATTTCTTCCACATTATCATACAGACCACGTGGTGACGAGTTTGGAACTACTATTTGGGGAGATCAAGATGCTGAGCAGCGCATAAACCGCAGCGGTCAGCGACCCATAGCTGACTACTAGCGTTATGGTCAGCGAACTAAAGCTGTCAAGACACTTCTATACCTCCACGCGGTGATCCTTGATAGCAAGCTGCAACATAGCAGACTGGCTAAGTAGAAGGGATCTAAGAGGGAGGGCAACCCTGTACTCAAAAGAGCTTGGTGAAGTTGGATGTGTTGTACAGAAAAGTGCAAATTTCGCAATCAAGCTGTAAACCACGACACAATGCATTCCGTTCTCTAGACTACATTCCGCTACTTCCAAAGCTTTTTTCAAGGCTTTGTACCGGGAGATTGAGAGCGAATAAAGAAGAAGAAGAAGAAGAACTATTATTTGAGTTTAACATTAAAAACAGAATCTGTAAATCGTCATTATGGATAAATCTCGTCGACTTGATTATATACATGGCTTAAGAACAAAAGCCACTTGCGCCGAACGTCGGCCGACAGAATGTAAGGAACGTTTAATTCCCAACCCTGACAAGAAGACCGCATTTCACAGATTCAGGCTGCTGTTTCCAATATGCAAGATCAATTACCCGACACCCGGGACCGGCGATTCACACGAAACGGTAACACAAGTATGACATAAAGGATATACATGATAGGATAGCTTGTTGTACACGACAGCCGGAAGTTGAATATGTGGACATCCTCAAATTCACACGGAAATTTGTGAAAATTCGAAGCAGCGCGTTGTAAACACGGAATCTTTGTTCGTGACAACGGTCACAAGAAAAGTATTTATTTGCACTCAAGTAACGCACACACACACACACACTCACACACACACACACATATTAATATATATATATATATATATATATATATATATGTATATATATATATATATATATATATATATATATATATATATATATATATATAAATAGTAAAGTACGTAGCATCTGTTTTGCATGAAGTCGTTCCTTACAACCGTTAGCCTTTTTGTCTGTAATAAATTTATTGGCAGGTGTGCAATACGGTAGGTTGCCATTACTATCTATACGTGGAAGAGCGATTGGACCGATATAAATAGGTGTCAGCCAAACTAGACAAGGCGAATTTCAAAACCTTGTGCGATAGGAAAGTGAAACGGGCGTTGATTGTATCGTAATATGTATAAATATGTATATATATATATATCGAACAGCTTCAGAGAAAGTGAAGTAATGGACAAATCCGAAATCAAATGCAGTAACGCCCGTGCCACAAGACAATGATCAGTTAAGATGCTTAACCATCTGGTCTTGATGGGCCATTTTGTATGTGATGAAATTCAAGACTTCTCAATGAGCTCTCTGCTTTGAATAGAACATTGCCCATCCCCACCTCGTTGGCAGGCTGATGTGGCACATCCTGTTTCCAGGGAGTACGACGAAGACGAGACGTGGGGTCTTGATCGGTATTTTTCACTTGAATCGGATTATTTTCCGATCCCTCTCGGGTTAAACTATAATTAACTACTACCGGATTTAGGATAAGTAGCATCAAGAATGAAACACTGTATCGAACAGCTTCTACACCAGCAGTATCGGGCAGAAATAAACCCAGTCAGGGGGACACACCCACCACAAAAAATGTTGCACACCCTTGCTCTAACAAACACAAATAACACCGATAAGATCTTGACAACATCTTCGTCCCCCTGCGTCTCCCACTCTTCCAATGACGTCATACAAGTACTGGAAAGATCCCCACGTGCGCTAATAGAACGTGAGAACCAGGGGGCTGCAAGTGATTCCAGCACGATGTGAAGAGTGATGAATGACTGCACTAGAGTACTACATGAGCGCGCCATGTACGGACAATGAAGTGGGACAAGTGTGCACGGTTTAATGATGGAGACCACAACATTTTATTGTGTAGTCTGCTTGAAGCAATGCAAGACTTTCTTCGTTCTGTTTACTAGTTTTATCATCAGTTATGTTTCTCTCGTGCAGTGGTAGTTCATACAATGCAGTTGTGACAATACAATAGCCTTAAGGAAGGAGCTACAGCTGTAGACACTGACAATTTAATGTGAACAACAAAAGATACGATATTGCATTTTCGAATTTCAAAGTAATACTGTATATGTGCTTTCTCTAACAAACTATTGCTATTATAGATGTTTAAATCATTTTTAAAGTTATCACTTAAAACAAATCATTTTTAATTTAAATGCAAAAATTGCATTTGGCCTATTGCAAAAATGTAATTCTTCTTTTTCTTCGTTATCTTCTTCGTATTCTTCTTCGTCTTTTCTTCTTGATCGTATTCTTCTTCTTCGTCTTCGTCTTCTACTTCTTCTTCTTCTTCTTCTTCTTCTTCTTATTCTTCTTCTTCCTCTTCTTCTTCTTCTTCTTATTCTTCCTCTTCTTCTTCTTCTTCTTCTTCTTCTTCTTTGTTATCAAACTCCAACCACCAAGCCCTGAAAAGAACTTTGAATGTAGCAGATGAGGTCCGGAGAACATAATTCATTGTGTTGAGTTAAAGCTTGACTGCGATATTTTGACATGTTGGTCCGACATATACGATATTATGTCGACATATATATATATCTGAAATTGTACTCCTCTCTTGTTAACAATGTAAATGCTGAAATTGTGTAAATTGTTGACATTATTTTAAACTTAAAATTATTGTTTTGTTGAAATTATTTACTTACATGAAATTACTTAATTGAACATTATTATTCTACAGGCAATGAACTATAATAAGATACATACGTTTTCTACATCATCTGTTTTTTAGCTCCACGATCTCAGGTCTCCTTATAGTGAAAAGGAAGAAGTAAAAAGAATCAAGGAGCACACCGGTCCGTTAGAGGTACAGAGAAACTAGATTAGAGAACATAACGACCATCAGTTTTAATGCGATCAGATGACACGTTTCTTGTCTCTATGATTTTACATACTAAGTAGTAAGTCAGGTTTCCATTTTCAGGTGGATACAATGTAAGATGTCTCTACTAGAAAACGAACCCCCTTTTTTTTTGGCCTGTAAAGCAAAAATGCAGAAAACTGGGTCACATTATTTACATATAAATAAGTGACCTAATTATAGCATTTCAACTCAATCATTCTTCTTCTTGTTCTTCTTCGTTTTCTTCTTCTTCTACTTCTTCTTCTTCTTCGTACGCAGTCAGACATTAACCATTATTTTTTTTTCGAAAAAAGCAGCCGTCATCATTAGGCTGTCGACACTGCCATAGAGCTTGTCTAGTGTTGCCACTGGTGATGGCCACATCTACTCTCTCTGATCCTCGTATGTCGGGCAGTTTTGCAGCAAATGCTCAGCGTTCATTTTCCCGGTACCACACGGGCATTCGTCAGTGCCACCTATCTTCAATTTGTTGAATAGGTGGTACCAGAGTCTATTGTGGCCAGTGCGAAATCTGAAGACCACGACCTGCTCTTTTCTGTTGAACTGGTAATAGACATAGTTTTTGGTGTAGCCAGTATGTTCAGTTTCCCATTTGGTCATGTATCTAGCTCTAATAAGCCGTTTTGACTCCTCGTATGTCATACTAGTATCAGGTTGTGGTAGTTTTGCACCTTCTTTTGCCAGTCTGTCTGCCTCCTCGTTGCCTTAGATGTTGCAGTGAGATGGGACCCACTGCACCACTACTCTTTTTGGTGCGGCCTGCTGGCATAGTTGACAGAGTACTGCTCTTAAATCATTACGTTCATTATTTTTCTGGCTTTTCAGTGCTGTGACTACGGCCAGTGCATCTGTACGCAGGACTATGTGGCTTTCATTCCTTTTACCTGTCACCATTTCTTCCACTGCCGCCCTCAGTGCCTCTGCCTCCGCTCTGAAATTGCTTGTGTATTTTCCAGTAGCGAATGACAGTGTTATTTTTCTGCCATTTGGTAGGCTCAGGAATGCTCCTGCCCCTCCGTACTGTGTTGAATTTGTTACGGAACCATCGGTGTATGCATGGGTCCAGTCCATGCTTGTGTAGTTTTCCGTTATGTAACTCAGGGTAGTATCTCTTCTTTCTTTTTCAGACTGGCAGTTTTTGTTTCTAATATTTTATACCACCTCTGGAAATATATTCTGCCTCCAGGTAGGTTTTCGTACAGTAGGGATGTTCTTTGGTGTTGTTAGTGCGTTCATGGGGTTTTCGTGCATCTTTGCTTTGGCTATTTCTGCAAAGTTTCTTCGCTTTAGTTTCCCACTTCGGAAATTGTTTAGTCTCTGGTGCATTGGGTGGGCAGTTAGTCTTCTGAGTTTCTGTGATTGCAGCTGGGCTCTGCAGTCTCTTCTGTCGGCCATTGCAGTAATGTAATGTTTTCAAGTTCTACAATTGGCGTTGACTTCATGCCTCCCGTTATAACTCTCATGGCTTGGTTTTGGAGTTTGCTAACTTTATCGAAGTTCGCCTTTGCTGCTGTTGTCCATGCCGCAATGCCATACTCGAGAACTGGTCTCACTCTTCCAGTGTACATTTTCTTTAGTATACTTTCGTCTGCTCCCCAGCTTGTGCCAGCAAGTTTCCTCATGATTGCCATTCTTTCTCTGGCTCTCATTCGGTTTCTCTCGATCTGATTTTTCCATGTCATGCGCCGATCAAATGTGACTCCCAGATAGTTTGGGTTGTCGTTTTGCTATATGTATTTACCGTTTAGACTTAATTTGGTGTTTTGGGTTTTGATTGATAGCGAGAATATTGTACATGTGGTCTTTTCCTCGTTTATTTTGACCAGCCATGAGTTCGCCCACTCCTCCAGCGATGTTAGGGACTGCTGCATCCGATGTCTTGCTATGGTGTGATTCTTTTCAGAGGTCCATATAGGCAGATCGTCTGCAAACATTGAGCTATGAACTCTTCTTTGTATAAACTCAATCATTCAAAACATATCTCATCTGCCAAGAGGACACACGAAGCGATGCTGAGAAAGCCGCAATGATTCTGTATCGTTGACTTTCATGATCTCTTCTAGGACCAACGTAAATGAAACTTGGAAGTCGTGGGCAGAGTTTGGACGAATCGACTAGGACATAAAGACTTGGCTTGCATTCGTTAAAGACATATGCTGCATGTGGAGCTGGACACTTTGACTAGATTAATTTAAAACAGTGAATATATATGTAGCATAGTTTTTGGTACTAGCTTTATGGGACACGTTCATACATACCCTGCGTAAGTCGTCTTAGTCAAGAAGAATTGTAATATGGATGTGAAAAATATGTAAAGCCCATCGCTTTACATTTGACATTGTTGCTGAACTACTCAACCAAGTTTCCGGTCTTTCATCGTTAAAGGTTTTGCACATAAATAAATCTCACTGTCAGCTCATGTACCATCATCCCGTTCCAGCAGTACGTTCTTATTAATCTTTGCGCATCATCATCATAGGCGACTCAGTCTCTATAGACCATGCATGTAGCGCCATGTAAGTTTTGTCCAGCTCAGTTTCCTGTATTTCGACACAGTCTGCTATGACTGTAAAGGTGAATACGCGAGTGATAGTTCCTGCCACAGATCGTACAAGCATACTGAGGAGAATGTCCTGCCTGGCTGTTCCTTGATCTCGTCAGTCTGGGTATTTTCTCGCGGCTAAAAGGCCTCTACGAGCGCCAGCAGTGATTATGCTCTCTCCAACTAACTGTCTCCAGATAGCTCGATCCTGGACCAATTTCTTCCAGCCCTCGGATGGGATGTCGCATGACTTCGTGTCACTCTTACAGACATCCTTGAAAAGCACTGCGGGAGATCCTATTCTGCTAAATCCAATGGTTAGATGTCCATAAAGGATGTATTTTGACATCATCTCGTCTTCCATGCGATAAACATGTCGCAACCACCGTAGACATCACTGACTCAACATCATCTACATGATGTGAGTGTTTGCTCTCTGAAAGACCGGTGTAAGAAAGGTGTTGGTCCGCCGTGTCTGTATAATGTATGTGCTCAAAGTTTCTCTTTCACACATGAGCGTGCCACTAACGCAGGTCTGATAGACCCCGACCTTTGTGTAGTGAGACAGCGCAGTTTTCTTCCAGACTATCTTCGTCAGGCAGGCCATGACGGTACCTGCCCTGTCAAGCCTACTGTCTATCTCCTTCTTGAGCGAGAGAGTGTTGCTGATGGCAGACCCCAGATAAATGAAACTGTTGACGACGTCCAGAGTGACGCCATCAATCTATATAGAGGGCGTGGTGGTAATGCCCTATGCGCAGACCTTTGTCTATTCCAAGCTTATGGTGATACCAAACTGCTTGCACTAATCGGCGACTCTGTCTCCCAGTCTCTGCAGGGCCTTCCCACTATAACTGCATCATCTGCAAATTGCATCTTCCTAAAGAGCACTGTCCTCGCCATGGTCATCGCACGACGTCGGGGCAGGTTAAAAAGCCGCCTATCTGACCCGGTGTGCAGATAAACGCCGTCCACATATGTGCCATAAACCTAGGATAGGTGCATGGAGATTAAATTCCCAAAGAGGGTAGGCGTGAGCACACATCCCTGGTTCACTCCACTTTTGATAATTAAGATTACTTCTATCTCTTCACCCTTCTCAAAGATGGTAGTCTATTTTGCTAACATCCAGAAGCACGATGGGAATATGGATTAGGACAACAGTCATCTTATAATTTTGTCTTAAGTGATAACTGAAAAGGGATATCTATAGCGCTAGCAGTTACGTGGTGCAAAACACATGCTTTCAAAACTATATCTACAAGTGATCGGACATATTCTTTGTGTAAAAGTGGAATGCTTTAGATATAGCCATATGCTTTCCTCGGAGAGAAAAAGCGAATCAATCACACAATCAATAAATATATCAAGTTATACATAAATTAGTCAAGTAATAAATGCTAAAAGAATAGAGTCGACATACACTTTCATTCCCAATGATAGGTCTACGATGTCAGCTCTTTCGTTCCCGCAAACATCAGCATGACAAGGAATATAGATAAACACAAGTTCCGGGAGGTCCGATGCCTCTATTTCCACTATCCAGTTCTGCACCTTTGGAAGCAAGGATTGGAAGTCAAAGACGACGGACCCTCATTAAATAGGTCACAACCTTATTAGAATAGAAGTCATAGCCTCGATGTCCATTCTGGTATTGTAAGTTGTCGTCAAATATGCACCGTTTCTCTCGACAACTATCATGGCTTTCATTGTTGCAGAAAAGCCCTAACCGGCTTAACACATAATGTATCGGTGTATATGACCGCATTAGCATCCAGGACACATTGCCCTGTTAGATATTTAACATAATGGTATGCCTTCCATTTCCACCAGTATATGCAGTCTCTTCCCAGAGTGATAATCACCTGCTCGCAGTTTGTAATTGTATTTCCAATTTGATTTCATTTTCCTGCTTTGTTTATGATCTTTACTGTGGCTACCTGGGCAATAGATCTCTCTGTCTGCGACAACTATGGTACTCCTCTCCTGATTCTACCTGTGTTTAGACTTTGTTCTGTGCCAATGGGTATGTAGACTTTACAGACCAAAGTCCAAGTATTAATCTCACAATTCACGACGGAGTTGTTGTTATTGTTGTTGGTATTGTTATTGTTGTTGTTATTGTTGATATTGTTATTGTTGTTTTCCACAATGAGTAGGTTTACTCTATTGTATTCCCCAAAAAGGACGTTTAGTGACGAGTTGTAATAGCGTTCGGACATCTCGAGGGTGCAGCTGATGGTAAACCGCGATACTTTAGGCGGCACTGTTATGATTCGCTTATTACTGCCGGGATTACGTCGATGCCCACCTCGCAAGCTAGACTGCCAAAAAGAACAGTCTGATTCCAGAGAGGACTACGTGGAAGTCGAGGTAAGGTGTCTTGGTCAGTATACTTTACCTGACCCTGATTACCTGTCTGATCAGCATGTTGTTCCTGACCAGACGTTAGTCCCTATCCCCGGTGTACGCAAGGGTCAGTCGTATTTCTTCATTCTGAAAGCGATCCAACCTTTCACACACTGACCTTGACGATGCCAACATGTTCAGCCCATAATAAATAATTGACTAAATCAACTATTTGCAAAAAATGAAAATCAGTCGCTGCTTTAAGTTGGTAGCTAAAATTGCCTTAAGTGCCTTAACCTCAGTATGATTTTATCAACGTGTGGCGTTTGAGACAGGATGCGATCAAAGGTTACTCCAAGATATATAATTGACACATCCCTCAAAGGTTATATTAGAGAGATCAACCCCTAATATTGAGTTGTTCACGGAGTACCACATCGCCTTTGACTTTGTGTCGAGATTGTCTTTCAGCGTCTCGTGTAGGCCCTTGATCATTTCACGCTTATCCGAATCAGTCGTCATGTGAGAATGCCATCTGCAAACGACAACGTGCGTCCAAGCCATGTAGGTTGAGTGTTGGTTGCTTTTATCGTGTAGACGTTGAAAAGTAAGGGCGATAGAATGAGCAATGGCGCAAATCTTAGCATGTGCGCATTGGCGCAAATGGCTATACTCCGAAAGCAGAGTGTAATTTTTTAATCTAAATTGTATGTTTTTTACAAATACTTATTTGGATTATTTTAGGAAATTGTTTAAAAATTTGTTAGGAATAAAAACATTTGTATAAATTTAAAACTAAAAGTATTTGTATATATATTTATAGCTGATTACACAACAAACTCAACTGTGGTATAATTACTCCCCTTGAAACTCTATTATCCTCACTGGTTAAGGGCCCTTGAAAAAACGGAATGAGACGATAATCCACTGCGCTGTATCGTGCACCCCGTTAATACTACAGTAGATGAGGTTGGAAACACCATTATTCAAAACGTATTGCTAGAAGATATATCGATACAAGAAAGGAAATCACAATTTAATGCATGTTGTCAGTAAGTGGATAAAACAGCAGGTACCCGACGTATTGTCTGTCCATAACCAACAGACACAAAACAAGCGGATTTATTTTACGGTTTTAGTTCAGCGTGTTAATGAACCATTCCAGTGATTACCAAATGGTGTAGGTGCTTCGGAACAGCTTCAGAAATGTTGTACTTGTGCTGTTACACTTAAAAAACATAGTTGTGAACAAAGTTAAAACAGCTTAGACAAGTAAAATATCAAATGTATGCATGCAATTAAAACGGACCAGTTGTGAATATACATAAAGTAGGCAAGTTATTGATATAGCCAAAACAGACCAGTTGTGAATTGAGATAAAGGAGACCAGTTGTGAATATAGCAAAGAAAGGTCAGTTGTGAATGTAGATACATGAGGCCAGTTGCTAATATAACTAACATAGATCAGTTGTGAATGTAGATACAAGAAACCAGTTGCTAATATAACTAACATAGATCAGTTGTGAATGTAGATACAAGAAACCGGTTGCTAATATAACTAACATAGATCAATTGTGAATGTAGATACAATAAACCAGTTGAAAATATAACTAACATAGATCAGTTGTGAATGTAGATACACGAGACCAGTTGCTAATATAACTAACACATTTCAGTTGTGAATGCAGATAAAGGAGACCAATTGTGTATACAAATAAATCGAGTCAGCTGTGAATACAGTTAAAACAAAATAGTTGTTGGTTGATACACAACAAACACGCAATATCACTAGCATCTTCATCGTCATCATCATTGCCAATATCGTCTTCTTCCTAACAGCTTGATGAAATAAGATATTCACCATTATCTCCGTAACTTAATATTAGCGTAGATGCTTTCATAACTTCTTTATCAAACCGAGCAGTTGATTCCGAACAGGGACAAGTGTTGGAAAGGCCTTCTACACTATGAAGGTGTATCATCTATCAGATAATCGGCCGGCACACGGATTATTTACTGCATAAAGTCTGAAGCAAATACCACACTACCATGAGCTCACTGTACAGTTCCATTACCCCTAGCGGAAGATGATGCGTTCCATATGGGCCAACGTTACCAGATTTGCCTCCTCGCCTGGGACATTCAGGCCCCACGCCAGTGCCGAGTCGCTCTAGGGCTCCAGAAATATTGGGATTTTTGTCGCCAGATCCTGGGATCAATTAGCTTGATATAATTACTTAAATTATGGTCAATGTCCCTGGAGCCTTATTTTTATTCCTCTGTCGTTTTTATGTTTTGTATTCCTGTTTATATCTTTTGATAAAATCAGTTAATTTAAAGTTATAAACAAATACGTTAATTGTCACATCAATACTTATGGTACGAATTAACATGTATTTTAATTCAAGAAATGCAGTAAACGATCTTCCATGTATTTAACATGGGAGGCAAATCTTCTTCTTCGTCGTTCGTTTTCAAACTTCTGTCACCAAATCCTGAAAAATGTGTTGCCAATAGCAGAACGTGTTCAAGAGAGAACGGAATGCGCTAGATTGTAGCTTACAGTCTGCAATAGGCTCGAATTGACTACACTTGAAATGGATACCTGATTTTAAAGTTATAAAAGGAAATGCAGAAAGGAAGTCACTTGGAAACAATATTTTGGAAAAATTAATACTCAAACAGTAATGGTGGCTCAGTGGTCTCGGGGTAAGGTGTCCGCCCGAGTGCCGGAGGTCCAAGATTCAAATCACGTGAAGACCGATATTTTGTCACGCTAACCGTCTGTTAAAAATGTCCCTGATCTTTGGGTAGTGAGATCGGACTTCCGTGGACAGCGTCGAGCACGTTGAAACTATTTTGGCAGTTAGAAATCGAAAAAGAGTAGTCTTAACGACCGCTGCCCGGACACAATTCAAAAATTCTAGTTAAAAACCTCAAATTATTTGTATCTTCCCCGGACCTAGTAAGCCGTAGGAAGTTGTAAAATACCTTCTACGTATAGCCGACGTCTTCAGCTATCTGGCAACAGACATTAACATGCTTTTTTGAATACCAGGATTCGAAGTATTCCAAGTCAGTAATGTCTCTAACTGTTGATCTTCAGATACTAAAATTGTAATATATATTAGTTGTGCAAATGAACATTTGAGAAATAGCTGGCGTTGAACAGTCCAATAGTATTCTTGAGCATAGGCACCTGATAAGCGGAACTCATAAATACGATTCACATTATATTTTGTGAAAGAGTACCTGGATAAAAAAGAATTCACTTTAATGATGGAGAAATCATTTAGGCAAAAGCATAAATATACAGATGGATTAGACGTTGTGTTGGTGAATTGATTGATTGGTCGTATGGATCAATATATTAATTGATTATTGGCAGGAGCGATCGATGGGCAAATAGATACACAGCTATTTCACCGTCTTTTTCACTAGTGCTTGGTGCGGAATCCTCTACTTACTTACCTACCTACCGTAGTCGCCCCCTTAGTCGTGTTGTTCTTGACTTGCCACTGGGGTCGGGCGACACGAGACGAGAGAGTGAGGATAAAAACTAGCGTAGTTAATCCTTACTAGAAATAGCTCTAGCAAAATTAATTATGCCATCATCATCTACGATGGACGGCGGCCGTTGCTTTATATGTATATACTGTACCCAATGTTAGAGACTGTTAATCCGTGGATCCGTTTTGCGATCGGAAAAATCACGCACCGTTTTGGTACCGAAACCCCCATCGCTCGGTTTGAAAGCCAGTGCATTATCCACTGCCCATCGCGATACAAAAGTGTGGGCTCGGGTGAGCTGGACCTAGGTTAGCTGATCATTAATTTAAATATATCAACAGCAACTCCAGAGTGTCAACTAGACACAATCATGTGTTTTCTTCACTTTCCTCATTAATGCACTTGCGGTACTGAATATGTGTCATTGGTTACGTTGTTACAGCATTAGCTTGGGCTTGTTCTATCTGTTCAATTTTTTTGGTGTTGAATATAGAATAAGAACGTTGTAAAATGCATCAAGGAAAAATATACACAACATTATGAATGGTAGTTATTTGCTGCAGAAAGTATGTGCGTGGCAATAACAATGGGGAACGTTTTGAGATTACATTTACACAGTGTTTCAATTAGTTTATGTTCATGCTGTTGTTTCATGCCCATAATGAGTAAGTTTACTATTTTGTGCCCCCTGAAATGGACGTTAGGTGGCGGGTTGTATTAGCTTTCCTCAAATCCGGAGCGTGAGGATCAAGGGGGGAACCACTGTCATCCAGGCGGTTGTGATATGCTGGGTTGCATCTGTATGGCGCTCACTACTACGGAGATCACATCGATCCACATCTCGTCAGCCAGTATGCCTTAACTATTTCCAGTTAACGTTATATGGAAGAGAGGTTGTTGTCTTGGTCAGTGCATTGTGCCTGACCCTGACGCGACGCTCTGGTCAGTATGGTGTGCCTGACTGGACTAGCATCTCAGTTCAGACTGTCTGCCTGTAATGTCTTCTAACACACAATAAACCAAACGTCTTTTGAAGTCAAATGTGAGACTCGAAGGGAGACAACTGACTAAAAACCTCTTTAAAACACTCTAGAACGCCATTCTACCTCTCGCATTTTATCTCAAACGCTACTGTCCTTAATTTAAGTAAGCAAGCACAACAAAACGAAGATGACCATGAGTATGAAATGGACGGTTGATTCGCCTCTTTGATGCATATGAAGCATATACTACCACTGTAGCTGGCCTCTTTAAAAAAAGCCTGTATCTTAGAATTTGCAATGGCAATGCCAATATAACTATTTTGCTTATGATGAGTTTGCAAGACCATAGTAGAACAATAAAGTAAACACTATATTGCATTTTCTCTTGATTCAATTATATTCAGATGGGCACAGGCAAACTTGCCATATCACAGCTCAGCATTTATGAACAGCCACTATAAAATGAGACAAAAAACAATCATGAAAGACAACGTCAACACGAGTAGCCTAAGGGAACATGACAGTACACACATATGCACACACACACTCAATCACACACACGCGCACACAACCACACACACACGCACACATACACACACACACATCTCTTCTTTCCCGCAACTCTGATAGTCATATTGTTCATCACATTTCACTACTGTTCATCCAACTTGAGTTTGTTTCTTCGACATCTTTCTAACTAGGCGGGACTCATCCCTATCCCGGCGGATTGAAAGGGTATCGATATTGCATTTGTGCTTAATCCTTTTTTTTGTGTGTTCTTTCGCCTTCTGGGTTGTGTTTTTTGGATTCGCGAAGTGCTGGTTCACAGAGGTTTCTCAGGCATGATACCATGTCTGAAACCGCAAACGTTGGTGGGGATGTGTGGTCGTCCGGAGTGCAGTAATGGTGTCACTTAGATATTTCATTGAGCTCGGATAACCTGTATTGTCTTTGAAAAAGTCGTTGAACGGGATGTTGAAATCCAGTTCCGGTCTCCGTTTCTTACTTGCATGCACTGTCCTGATTATATTAAGACCAGTATTAACTGGTCGTATTTCGATGCATCTATTGAAATCTTCATAATGGCAATCAAAATACTTCACTATTGTTGAATTACTGTGTCAAAATATACAGTTCCTTCCAGTGAGTATGTCCTCGATTGTAGGACGTCAGTGGTATAAGTTGCAATCCTCTTACTCTCGTTGTATAGCCAACATGCGCTTTCTCGTTGATTTGATATGCGCATCACTGTTCAAAATGTTCATCAGTCAGTATCGATGTATCTATAACCGTATACGATATAGCTTTAACAGAAAACCTTACAAAGGATTAACTGCGCTCCTTTGTATTCTTACTCCCTCGTCTCGGGCCGCCCGTCTCCAGTGGCAAGTCAAGAACAAGACGACTAGGGGGCGACCACGAGATGCAGGGGACTCCGTATCAATCACCCGTGCACAAGACGGCAGAGTCCGGAGTCGAACCCACACCATCTGATCATGAGGCCGACGGCTTAACCACCCACCACCGAATCCCCATATGTATATATATATATATATATACATATATATATATATATATATATATATATATGTATATATATATATATATATATATATATATATATATACAAATATATATATATATATATATATATATATATATATATATATATATATATATATATATATATATATATAAATGTTTATATATATATATATATATATATATATATATATATATATATATATATATATATATACATATATATATATATATATATATATATATATATAAATATATATATATATATATATATATATATATATATATATATATATATATATATATATATATATATATATATACATATATATATATGCTGACGGATTGTTTTTCTTCAATTAATACTAGATCGAATGTTCCTTTCTCTCAAGATGTTGACATTCCTCGTATTGGTCTAGCCACCAATTGTTTCGGGCCATCTTACATGTACATTTTCGATGTAATTCATTCTTGATGCGCTTATATGTGGCAATGCTACGATCTTTATTACTGTTTCATTTGCGTCTTTCTTACATTTTGCCAAGCAATTCATTTGATATACATCGTTTTTTTTTGTATTGTGGTTTCATGTTACCCATTGATATCTCTGAGCCATTCTTTACGACCTTTCATGTTCTGCAACTGTTAATTTATGGTTCAAGTATCGTATACTTTACACTACAACCCGTATTCACCGAGTTTTGGAAATGAACTCTATTCTTCCAATCGGTTCAGAGAACTTACATTTAACTTCATTCGTTTTTGTGATCCCCCTGGTTTCTCTATCTTAGTTGGCATTTGATAATAAGCAAGCTATGGTCAGTATCAACTTCCCCACATGACAATGCAAACGATAATTTCACTTTGTTTATTTAACGTGTGTTCCCCCATAAAGTAACGCGTATTATATATTACCCAGATCCCTTTTACATGTCCATGTGATCCTTCTTTTCAGGAAATGATTTATGAGTTGTGTTACTTTGTAGTTCTGCCGGTGACACAAGTTCATTATAATTTGGCCACTTTCATTATTAGTACCCAACCCATTTTCCCCAACTATGTCCCCTTCATAGCTGACGCCAACAACCGCATTCCAATCTCTCATTGTCACGAGATTGTCTACGGGGTGTCAAAGTCAATCGTATGATCGTCAATGCCAATTATACATGCACATTGGGCGAATCAGTAGGAACTTTGCAAATGCCGTTTGAAAAATAGAATAGGAAAGCGAACGAATTTAGCACGAAAATAAATACATTGAAATTACTTTGGTAATAGTCAAGCAACATATGCAGTGGGGATACCATCGAACACGTACATGACGATACACATATAGAGTAAACCATAACATAATATTCCAGCACTGAGACATACATTAAGACAAGGATCGCATTGGCAGAAAAAGGTTTAATAGAAAAATATAAATTGCTGACCTCAAAGTACAACTTGATGGAACAGAGAAAAGAAATAATCGCCATTCGTGTACATGAAACATGGACTAGCAAAGAATGTCCCCGAAAATTTTGAAAACGCTAAAAACGGGAGGACAACGTAGAATGGAACAAGTGAGTTGAACCGAAAACAATCCAATGGCAATGTCTTCAGTGAAGTAGACGCAAAAAGATACATATTAAAAAGGATAGACACAATTTAAAAAATTGAGTTGATTGAGATATGAGACATGCATGTCTTCTGCAGAAGATAATAGAGGACAAGATTCGTGGGAACAGATGAAGAGGAAGATCAAACATGGCTTTATATCCCAGGCATGCATATACATTAAAGTACGAACACTATGCTGAAATGAAGAGAGTTGCATAGGATAGGGATGGGGTCAAATGGAAAGACATTTTCAAACAGCCTTTCCACCAGTAAGATGGCCGCGCCTGATTGGCTGCACTCTCCACTCGCTCCGCTGTTTGTGTCGTTTTCTGCAGTTTGCTAGTTCCTTTTCTGATTCTAATTTTTTACTCCTTCATCATATGGCATCAAGGACATTATTCTGTTAAATTAATGTGCTTTTGTTTAGTTATCATGTTGTTATGCAGTATCGCACTGCGGTTGTGCTTGGCTTAAACTCTGAGAAAATAGTCCAGTATGAAATTGAACGTTCCGAATGACTGCATCACGGAATTCATTCCAGATTGTCATTACTCAAGGGCCTTCCTGCTTGGACATTCTCCTGTCCCCGTTTACCGGAGGTTACACCATAATTATCCCAGCTCCATATTATCAGTACAGCAAGAGTCACACTGACCCGAAGGTGGACACAATCTAGAGGCCACCGGGGCGGAACGCAAAGAAACAGGTAGTCATGCACGGACAGACTAGGAAAGCCGACACAAACATTTGTTCAACACACACTCCTTGCGGCCCTCATCTCGAGGCTGCGGAGTACTGGAAAGTCTGTATGAATTTCGGTCGACACACTACGCATGAACAATCCTCAGTAGTTAAACGATAGTGGTTGGTTATCGCAACAGGCCTTTGCCTTCTAGGGAAACATTATTTATTTATTATTATTTCATTCAGGCTCAGGACTGATCTATCAGCTGATGACGATACTATATATATATATCCGTACACAAGGAAAGCAGTTCCCTGGTTGACAAGAATAGGCCCACTTTAACCTTCCAAGCATACCGTAAATGGAGACTAAAAGGGTTGTGGATCATGTAAATGTATTTGTACTGAAAGCACCACTTCTGATCATGTTTCACATAAAGGAGCACGCTGAACTTGCGGCCTTATGCTTCATTTAGAACGAACAGATGAATTATGCAATCAATACGGGGAAGAAATGATACAACAATAGAACAATGATAAGACAGCCATGAACAGAGAGACAATAAGAACAGAAATATGTTATTTTTTTCAAATTAATTATATACATCAATGGGGATAACAATAGTGACGGAAAAAGAGGTACGCTGCAAGCTTAAAGACAAATTCGAGTCTTATAACTGAATACACTGATGTACGAGTCGTTTGCGTGCTGTAACATTACTCAATTACCTGCTCCGCCGAAGCACGTGAACAACTGCTCATTTGTATTGTGCTTTTATCTCAAATGCCCTTAGTTATTCCTACTCAGACGTGTTTGGTTTTTTTTTAAGTAAAAAAAAAAATCGACAAATGGAAAAGTACGACTCCTAATATGTTGTTCTTTTAACACGAAAATTCAGTAACAAGCTCACTAAAAAGAGACGTTGATGTGCTCTGAACAATTAGAAAATGTCGAACCTGTTCTCTGTTATTTTGCAAAAGTCTGAAATCATGGCTATTTTCTCTGTAAGTTGTTCTTTTTACATTTGGTAAACATAGCACATAGAATTAACAATAAAGACTGAAATGAAACACGATTGATGCAAAGAAAAGTACAATGATCATAAACAAGCTAGACAAGCCACAGGTTGTTTTGTACAAAGATGATAGTTGGATTCCAGAATTACAGTTATGAGGAACGACTCAGAAAAACGGGCCTACAGTGTCTCGAAGAGAGAAGAATTCGTGGTGACTTAATACAGGTTTATAAGATGATCAGAGGAATCGATAAATTAGACTATAACAAGTTTTTTAAAATACAGCCACCTACAATAACACGAGGGCATAGCTACAAGCTGATTAAAGAGAGGTCCAGGTTAGATATTAGGAAATATTTTTTTAGTCAGAGAGTGGTGTCTGCTTGGAATGCATTGCCAGGGGAGGTGGTGGAGGCAGGGACAGTTAATGCGTTTAAGAATAAACTGGATGCGCATAGATTTTAGAGCAAGGTGATGTAAATGTAACTGGTTGTATACAGACTCTGCAGGGTCTTCTAAACCAGTATAAAGACGTTAAGTATCTCACGCTACGTATGTTTCGCTTTTACACTATACGATGTTACGTTGGGAAACCATGGATACAATAATGGGTATCGTACAAGAGATGAAGAGTAACGTCTGATCAGGCACAACATGCTGACGAGAGATACTAGAGCCAGGCAAAACATGCTGATCGGATATGTTAGAATTAGACAAAACATGCTGATCAGAAATATTAGCATCAAGCAAAACATGTTCATCAGACATTTTAGTGTCAGGCAAAACATGATGACCAGACATGTTATAGTCAGGCAAAATATGATGACCAGACAGACATGTTAGAGTCAGGCAAAACATGCTGACCAGACATGTTAGAGTCAGCCAAAACATGCTGACCAGAAATGTTAGAGTCAGCCAAAATATGCTGAACAGACATGTTAGAGCCAGCCAAAACATGCTGATCAGACATGTTAGTCAGACAACATGTTTTGACCAAAACGCCACCCCCTCAATCGGACTTCCTCGTTGTCAACCCTGGAAAGAGGAAGTATCCATGGCAGCCTGGCTAAGCAGGAGGGAGATCGATGTAATCCCTATAGTAGTGAGCGACACAGAGATGAAGTTAAGCATAGAACAACCGCATGGAGGATCACAGTCCACTTTCCTCAGCACGCTCGGGACGTAAGAACAGTAACTGCAACCAACAACGTTACGTCTTTTGCAGGGCGCAAAAACGTAAATCTACTAATTATAGACATTCAACAACAACAACAACAACAAAAAGCATTCTACTAATACTACTAAAAATGGTAAATGTAGCCAGCGAACAGGCACTGCTATGCGACAGAAAGTATTAGACTTCATTGCACTATAAACAACTTATTTATGATTTGGTAACCGATTTCCTTTCTTACTGCATAACAATGAGCCACAATCACATGTATTTGAGCTTGTTTCCCACTTCAAAATAAAATGAAGCCCAAAAACAATCATGGAGTCGCTATTTCTGAGAAGTAACAGGCTTGCCTTTCAAGAATCGAACGCGCCAAATGGCGGAGTTTCGATTTCTAGAAGTTTCAAGCGTCCATTGGTTTTCAAGGGAGGTGGGATCAGTGTCTCGTCATTTTGACGATTGATGAAAAAAATGTGAGATCCCGTAAACACAACTGTGCTCATAGAAAATCCGTGTCAGTTTAAAATCGGTACGAGTAGGAAGTTAGCCGGTTCCCAGACAAACTGACATAAGTATTAACATTCCTACCCAACAAGTTAGCCGAGGGAAGTAACACTTACTGTACTAAACTAAATTATACTAAACTACGTACTAAGGATATCCGCGGCTATCTGGCAGAACTCATTCTCCTGTTTGAATACCAGCATTCCAAGTATTTTAATGAATACCAGCATTTCAAGTATTTTAATGAATACCAGCATTTTAAGTATTTTAATGAATACCAGCATTCCAAGTATTGTAATGAATACCAGCATTCCAAGTATTTTAATGAATACCAGCATTCCAAGTATTTTAATGAATACCAGCATTTCAAGTATTGTAATGAATGCCAGCATTCCAAGTATTTTAATGAATACCAGCATTCCAAGTATTTTAATGAATACCAGCCTTCCAAGTATTTTAATGAATACCAGCATTCCAAGTATTTTAATGAATACCAGCATTCCAAGTATTTTAATGAATACCAGCATTCCAAGTATTTTAATGAATACCAGCATTCCAAGTATTTTAATGAATACCAGCATTCCAAGTATTTTAATGAATACCATCATTCCAAGTATTTTAATGAATACCATCATTCCAAGTATTTTAATGAATACCATGTAGTCGTTAATACATTGTTTTGCTCTTCTGCCGTCTTTACACGTAAATGTATTTCCCCGTCCATTGCCAAGAAAAGTCAAGTAATCCGCCCATGCAACCAACGCTCCGTTACCAGATCGTCCATGACCTCGGTTGATGGCAGAGTCACATGCAGCATGCAAGACATAATGGGTAGAGGCGATTTGACTAGAGGCGGTTGTGTACGTTCAGCTAAGGGAACGACTCTATGAGTGGTGCGGTCTTCTCTGACGCTGATTAGCAGAGACAGTTGAGGAGTTGTTGAGCTTTAACGTCCAGACTAAGACAGACCACTTAGCTGAAGAAAGAGAGTCGACACCAATCAAGCTTTGTCTGACGCTGATTAGCAGAGACAGCTGTAGAAGTTGTTGAGCTTTAACGTTCAGAGAAAGACCGACCACTTAGCCTAAGAAAGAGAGTCGACACCAATCAAGCTTTGTCTGACGCTGATTAGCAGAGAAAGCTGTAGAAGTTGTTGAGCTTTAACGTCCAGACAAAGACAGACCACTTAGCCGAAGAAAGAGAGTCGACGCCAATCAAGCTTTGTCAACGTACTCTCGAGCTGCTTGAATCGATAGACCTCGGTATGTGTGACAAGGTTTGGTCAAGGATGCATCGTTATTTCCTCACGAGGAAGCCTTCAAACCACATCCTTTTTTACTATGTTTGCATTATTACTGGGGAGGAAGACTAATATCTAGTCAGGCAAAATATACTGATCGGACATGTTAGTCAGGGTCGGGCAAAACATACTGGCCAAGATACTCACCTCGACTTCGTAGTAGCCCTCCCTGGAAACGGGTTGTTTTCATGGCAACCTAGCGAACGCGGTGAGTGATCGACGTCATCTTCGTAGTAGTGAGTGACAGCCAAATGAAGCCAAGAATAGCAAAACCGTCTGGGGTACCCCGGTCCACCTTCATCAGATCGCTTGGGATGGGAGGAAAGCTACTGCAACCCGCCACTTAATGTCCTTTTCAGGGCGCACAAAAGAGTAATCTACTCATTGTGGGCATTCGCAAACAACAACAAAAACATTATTACTAAATGATGTACTTTTCGGGTTCGGCTTTGGGGAGGGGAAGGATGTGAGGGCACTGCTTAACCTAATATTTATTTACAAGTCTTACAAACCAAACGTCTGTGTATTCGTATATATTATTCAGCAAAGTAGCAAGGTTGTAAAATGTATAATGGATATTGTTTTTGTTTTTTTTTAGGTGGGAGTGCCGTCAGTTACAGAACTTAATCGTCTAAGTGCGTATTTTTTATACATTATTTCTATACTGTATATTTTTATGGATAAAGCTTATTCGTTCATTCTCGATTTTTGGATTCTTAAATATATTTAAGGAGCATCAAAGTGCTCGTGTTTGGGGCTAAGTATATTTACGGCATTAAAAGAACATAACTTAACTTCTACACAAGAGATCATATGTACTAATAGCGGCTGGAACATAGTACTTTTATAACACGTACTCTACACATTGTGCACGGTTCATAAAACATGAAGAGAATGTTTATACGGTTTGAATTTTATGTGATACGCACAGCTAACCGAATCTAATTCATGTGTGCATTGCTTTGATGAAGCGTAAACGAACTAAATAATGTCTTTGATATTTTCGCGGTCTTGTATGAACTAATCACATTCCTCGCGCATATACAAGCAACTGTGAGCAATAATTAATGAAAAAGTACCTCGAGGATTGATTGATACGCTTTCGGATTCGCTACGGCGAAGGGAGTTCCCTATTTACACCCCATATTAAACCTGCTTTAATCATTGATTAAATGTAAAATGGCTCTTCTACCATAATAACAACAAAAATTATGTAAGCATGGAATGTACGGAAAATAACTCATTTTTCTCAACCTTCTCAGTCTGGATACGAAGAATTACGAGCTGTTATCACGAGATTTCCACGAATAATCTGGTATCACACCGACCGCAACTAAATATGATTGATATTAATATGCCTTCAACTCGTTTTAAAATTCTAATTAATATGTATTATTCTTCCTTCTTTCTTATCCTCTATATTGTTGTTGCTATTCTCGTGGTTTATTCATTAACAAATGCTGAGACATGTCAAGAGTTTAGGTTATCAGCTGGAATAATTATAAAAGTGTCATTGCAAAGAGAAAGACGGATATAAGGAGATATACATAGAAAGGTATAAAGTGCATGAGAGTAAGGAAGTAAGAAGGATAGAAACTTATGGGCCGATACTATTTCCACAGCATCACATTGCAAATTCGCTTCAAAACAACTTCAGCGTCGTGAGTAAACGCATAGTTCATTTGCACCTACATATATATCTTGATCTTGATGACCGTTCCTCAGCGTAGCTATGGGTGCCAACTTCGTCTCCAGCGGACCCTGTCTTGAGCAACGGAAGTCCAGTGCGTGGAAAAGTGTTCCTCCAGAGGCATCTCGAGTGTTGCAGCGTGCAGCAAGGGAATCTGATCAACGCATTGGATAGCTTTGGTACTAGACTACTGTGGATGTGCTCCATCGTTGCAACATGTGACCTGCCCATTTATTTTTCGCATTATATAAATAGACTACCCCTTTCGTCACCAGAGACAATCGTATTATGTCAGAATGTGTGGAGACTTTGCATACGTTGGTTCCGGAGAGTGATTCCGACCAAGCGTCTCTCAAAGAAGGCATGAGTTACTCGCAATTTGTCCTCTAGTGATTTGTTTAGTCTTTACATCTCGACACCGTAGCACATCGCAGGGAGTACAGTGGAATTGAAGGAGGCTCGAAGGTCCGGATCTTGGCAATCGCCCAGGACCGTGTTAATACACTAGAAGGCTGCCCAACCGTGTGACGTCGTCTTGTCAGTTCAGGTTCCAGGTTATTATCCATATTGAGAAGACGTCCAAGATAGATGTACCAGTTGACATCCTCTAATCGTACCTCACCGAGGAAGACTAGATCACCTATATCAATATATGTATATATTAGCATGCACACACGCGCACACACACACACACACACACACACACACACGCACACACAACTTCATTCATATTTGATCACATGAACAGATGTAAGGTCTTGCAGAACACTACTGGAAGGAAAGATGGAATGGAAACGTGCCAGGGGTAACCAACGCTATACGTTGACGGATAACATCAAACTAATAACGGGGGAAAAACCTGCACTATGACGGCAGGAGGCATATGGCGATGAAGTTCCATTGCAGCCGACCTATACTCAGTAGATTGCATTTGAAATGAACTCATCTGAACCCACAAAATACAGCCACACAAGATACTCAGTTTTCATATACGCTTATATAATATTAGTTACGTCTTGTATACCATGACACGCAGATCGTATTAATCCAGGAAAGTCAAGGACGGATGGCGATGCTCTATTATTTCAATCTTGAAGATGGAACAAACGCCCGTCGAGGCTAATAACGATAATATCTCCTGCAAATTATCAACCGAGATTTCCAGACATAAAAAGGTTCTACCGGTTCAGTGAATGAAACGATTGATAAACTCAACCATTATGTGTGACACATTACATGTGAGAATTGGATGCGCTGGCGTGACGTTCTCGCGTAATTCATTGCGGCTGATCTGGATATCTGTCGGAAATAACGTTCGCATGGACGACCTTACTTCACACTCTATAGCCTTGAGGTGCTAAATCTGGTATTTGAGATTGAAACCGTCCAGCAGGTCAGAGAGAATTCGTTTTGCAATATAAGTATATTTACGCTTCTTTAATTCAGCGGAAATATAATGTATATATATATATATATGTATGAGTATATAACTGAAGAAAAGCTAAATTAATATACATGTACAATACAACCAATTGCAATATGTGGATTGAAACATAGGCGAGAAAAATATAAACATGGAACCTTTTTAAAAAGGGAATGATACCAAAGTGTGAAACCAGTTCTGAATAAAAAAGATGCAATGGCAATGTTTTCTTCGTTTTAGGAGAAGAAAAAAAATATTGACAAAGATACAACAGTTAAGACTAATTTGATTTACATTCACTATTCTGCATCTATGTTTTATGTTTAAGATACTAAATTGGAATTCCAAATACGAGAAAAAAAAAGATGAATGTGGAGACTGAGACATACCTTTACATCTCAGGCATGCAGAGACAAAACTATGCTAAACTTAATGAGCTGCAGAAGATATGATTAGATAGACGGACATACTCAGACAAGCCGGCATGGGAAATACCAACAATATTATAATTACATGAAAAGATATAATATATATATATATAAACGCCGAGTAAGTTCCGGGTCGATTAATGGGGAGGAAAGAATAGGACCACACACTACAAGACGTTAAACGTCTTCAAAAATAACTAATACACGTTCATATAATAACTAACAATGCAAAACCACACAGAGTGCTTTGGTGCATACTTTCTATATGAGTTCAAATGTAAAATCTCTATGCTCCAGTGGGAGTGAGAAAAGGGATTATGATCGCGTGTGTGCGTTTGTGTGTGATAGTGCAATCGCGCACTCTTGAACTTGATCTTCGTTGTAAATCAGCTCAGTTCAAACAAGGTATTCCTCGTGCATGCCTGTCAAATGATTTCCTTCAAAAATGGTTGTCAATACGATGTTGATTAATTATGTTAAAAATATACGCAATCTATTCGGTATCATCACTGGTGCTACAGAGTTCGTGCATTATACTGATGTTCTTAAAACAAATGGAGAAAAACAGAGCACGTATGGGTTAAACCGTTTGCACTGATGTTGATTTATCGACTAAACTAGATTAAACTGAATTAAACTAGCCTAAACTAAACGCTATTGATTTTATATACAGAAAAGTATTGTATCTGCCTGTCACTGATTGCGTTCATTAATTCTCTTGAAATTTCTAATATCCGGAAGGGCTAGTATTACGTTTCTTTTCTCTATATGAGATGCCCCTTAAATGTATTCATGTCATTATTCCAGAAGCCTGAATTTTATTTTACATTTTCATGCGCTAACGAAGAATTGCATGATGGTGTCTTAGACTCCAACAATCGATGCCCCAAAGTCATATTTTTGGTCGTCATTTAGAGTTCAACCCATTCCAAATCCGTTGTTATGCTATCCCGTACCCCTATTTTTTGCAGGGACATTTTTGTTGTTTCTCTCCCTCAAAATAGTTTCCCAATCAGATACAACACCTTCACATATGCGGCTTCCTTTTTTAAATTATATACCAAGACTGTGTCTTGTCTGTTTTTTTTCTCCATTTTAACCGTAATTTAGGACCAACACTACAGTAAGCTTCATTTAGAAAGCTTGCAGCAAATCACTTCGAATGCGCTTGCATCGCTGGTTCATATAGCAATTTGTTTTACACGATGATGATGCAAACCCCATGTAGAAATCTATGTAATCGCATTTTTCAAGACGCTTGTAGATAGATTGGTCCTTCTCAGTGCCGATCTCCTGGATCCACAAGAAAGTATGTAGCTAATATATTTTAAATGATACCATACATTCTCAGCTGTAGATGTAATTGTGGTGTTTCTGTTAATGACCTGTGTTTATGACTACATTTATCCATTAGAAATTAAGTCCATGTTCGTGAAGATCCAGTCTGTATATGGTACTTTCAGTTTCATGGATATATCATATGGTGACATCAACGTTTCAAGGTTACATTATTCTTTCTTCTGGTTGACCAGAGTACTCATCTTACACTAAATGAACATAAGACCGGTGACTATAGCTGTCTTTTACTTAGCGAGCATGTGGCACAGCACTTTAGGTAGTGGTTGTGTAGCAATGATTCGGCACAATGAGGCTGTGCATCCACATTTCTCTAATGTGTGCGACTTGCTTGGTAGGTTAGATTGGTCCAATTTGTTTCAAACCTGCTGAAAATACGATGTTTCAGTTGTTTTAATCTAATTCAACGTCTTTACATTGGTTTAGAAGCTTCTGCAAAGTCGATATGGAACCAGTTTCATTAGCATTCACTCGATTTAAAAAAAAAACTATGCACATGCAATCTTTTCCTGAATTCATTAATTGGTCATGTCTCCACTATTTTCTGTGACAAAGCATTCCAAACATTCACCACTTACTGACTTAACAAATACTTTCTGGTATCTAATCGTGACTTTTCGTTAATGTATTTGTAGATGTGCCTCTTTTCTTGAAGGTGGCTGCATTTTGAAAAGAAACTTGTTATAGTCCAATATATCTTTCCGTTAATTATCTTATAAATCTGAATTAAATCACCTCATAATCTCCTCTTTTCTAGAAATTGTAGGCGGGTTTTTTTTGTCGAATAAATCATGGCAGACACACGCCAGAACTCACACAGATGTGTCCATACTGTCAGACGGCATTACTGTTAAGTCTGTGGATCACGATACGTGATGAGTACTGAATCAAGAAAAAGAGTTAAGCCAACAACTTGGGAAACACAATTCTCTAAGATCCTTGTTCGTCTTGTTATTGCTTCAGATTTCTTTAATTGAGTTCCAAAATACGATCTTAATCGTTTCTATTCTGTTCTTTATTATTCCGTGTTCGCATTATGTGCTTCTCTGTTTTCGCAGTGCCAATACATCATCGTCTTGTGTGCGGGTTGAGTGATGATGATCCTACTGGCATTCAAGTATGCTTGCTTAAACCGATGCTGTTGTTGCATGTCAGCATTATGTTTTATCGCAAACCGAAGACAAAAAAACGATTTATTCAACCCTATATAAGAGTATACATCTTTTTGTGAGATCTCTGCTTTTTATATGTCTCTCACTCTTGCCTTCCTTTTCTCTCTCTTTCTCTTTCATGTTCTCGCTATCTCACACTCTCACCCCCATGTATCATCTTGAACACTGTTCCTGCTCTCTTTTTATATGTACCTTTATTATATTGTTTCCTTATTGTTATACAATCTTTCCATTGGTCTTACCGCTCATTAACTACTTATATTTCGCATATCCATTATTTCATCACAGTCGATTGTCTCTAGTATAAGTATATATAGACCAGTACTATCTCCGTCCCACTTTATCTCCATCTATCTCTAGTATAGGTACATGTAGACTGGCTATATCTCCGCCTCCCTCTATCTCTAGTATAGGTACATGTAGACTGGCTCTATCTCCGCCTCCCTCTATCTCTAGTATAGGTACATGTAGACTGGCTCTATCTCCGCCTCCCTCTATCTCTAGTATAGGTACATGTAGACTGGCTATATCTCCGCCTCCCTCTATCTCTAGTATAGGTACATGTAGACTGGCTATATCTCCGCCTCCCTCTATCTCTAGTATAGGTACATGTAGACTGGCTATATCTCCGCCTCCCTCTATCTCTAGTATAGGTACATGTAGAATGGTACTATCCCGCCCTACTATGTGTCTAGTATAGGTACGTGTAGACTGGTACTATCTTGACTCCCCCTCTCTGTCTCTAGTATAGGTACATGTAGATTGGTACTAACCCCGTCCCACTCTGTCTCTAGTATAGGTACATGTAGATTGGTACTAACCCCGTCCAACTCTGTCTCTAGTATAGGTACATGTAGACTGGTACTAATCCCGTTTCACACTGTCTCTAGTATGTGTACATGGAGAATGGTACTATCTCCGTCCCACTCTGTCTCTAGTGTAGGTACATGTAGACTGGTACTATCTCCGTCACGCTTTCTGCCATTTCTTAGTGGAATTAGTTAACACTATGTATTCTTCAATCCCGAACAAATGTCCGTTTGTTATAACGTAAGGTGCTCTTAATGCACATACAATTAATCAAATGTTTTATGTTTTTACCAATATAAAAATATATATCTCGCATGGAGATGTGTATGTGCCAATTATTTAGCTGTGAGGCAGCAACTAACAGCAAATCCATTGATATATGTTACCTTTGCATATTAAGTTCCATACACGCATCCAACAAAAGCATGGCGTTTTCAAATGCGGCATGTCACATATATATTATACAGATAAGCAAATAAGAAGACAGATAAAGTAAGATCAAAGAACTGGTGGGTGATTGAATAAAGCAGACAATTTACATATGTATAAGCAGCAACAGAAATTGCCATAACGAAATATGCAGAAGGATAGCCATGACATTACATACATTAACTAACATGAAAAAAACAACGTATGGCAGAACACTTAAAAAATTGCACAATTAAAGCTTGTGAGGACTTGCATGTTCCCTGTATCAACTTATCAATGTCCTATTGTGGGATCATGGTCAACCACACAAATCCTGCATAGGAAGATTGAAGCCTTCAATATTACAGCGAACAAGACAAAACGCAAACATTCTCACCCAAAAAAATATGTCAAAAAAGAACAAAACTGGCTGCTAAAGAAAATTATGTCTTGGAAATAAATATACTTTGGAACATCAAAGATCAGAATGGCCTAGAAACAATTAAACTGAAGGACATGGTAAAAGGTAGAAGAGGCAGAGACAGAACGAGGAAAAGATGGATGACGGACATTACAGAGGCTCTGCGGTTGACAGTGGAACAGGCGGGAGAACTGGCATTAGACCAAGAGTCTTACAGCTCTGCTGTCAAGACAATGATGTTCAGCAAAGGATATACTATATGATGTTGATATACGTATATCTATTTATCTATCTTTAGACCACGTATGTCGTTAGACGCCGTGGAGAGGCGGGACTTCCTGTGTTTCACATTTTTTTTTTCGGTTAAAAATCGACAGATGACTTGCCAGACCAGTTCCAGAATCTGTTAGCCACTGTAATATGTGATCGCCTATTCTTTAGACTAATGGAGGTGGAAGAGCAAATTAGAGCAAGGTAGACCCGCAGCCTATCAGGCGCCATTTAAGCAGCTCTGCTACCACATAACCAAGACCAGTTGTTTTTTTTAATCCTTACAATAATGTGAGCAGATTTGTATCTTGAGCGCAAGCCGCAGCCGTTAGGCCTACCCTTTTCGATTTCCAACTGCTGATGCATTTTTGACTCACGCGCTACTGAACGCGGGTGTCTGATCTCACTACTCAGAGATCAGGAGAACTAATTACCGGAAGATCCACGTGAACAAATCCCGATGTCTGCACGGGGATTTGAGCCCGCGACCTCTAAGCACGAGATGCGAAGACCTTACCTCGAGACCACTGGGTCCACCATATATGTATATATATATATATATATATATATATATATATATATATATATATATATATATATATATATATATATATATATATATGTATATATACATATATATATAATTAATTTGCGATTACAATTCCAAGATGGCACATGTTTTTTGCAACGGTCATCATATAGCGCAACAACTAACCAGTAACCGTTAAAAATACCCTTAAATTGACGGTTTGGACATAAGGGATGAGCAGTTCTAACAAACTGTTAACGAAAGAACGCGTCACTGTTCCCGATGCCTCTGCATGTTTACGGGATAAGCTTCATGAGTAAACCCTGAAGACCGATCTGCAATTGGTGTCCATCAAGGCAGTCTAGTTGTCGTTCCATCGCTATTCTAGAAAATCAAACGACATTACTGATTCCTTCTTCTTCTTCTTCTTCATCGTACGCAGTCACACAGTAACCATTATTTTTTCGAAAAAAGCGGCGGTCATCCTGAGGCTGTCGACACTGCCATATCGCTTGTCTTGTGTTGCCACTGTTGATGGCCACATCTGCTTTCTCTGATCCTCGTATGTCGGGCAGTGCTGCAGCAGATGCTCAGCGGTCATTTTCCTGGTACCACACGGGCATTCGTCGGTGCTCAATTTGTTGAATAGGTGGTACCTCAGTCTATTGTGGCCAGTGCGAAGTCTGAAGACAACGACCTGCTCTCTTCTGTTCAACTGGAAATAGGCATCGCTTTTGGTGTAGCCGGTATGTTCAGTTTCCCCTCTGGTCATGTATCTGGCTTTAATAAGCCGTTTTGACTCTTCGTACGTCATACTAGTATCTGTTTGTGGTAGTCTTGCACCTTCTTTTGCCAGTCTGTCTGCCTCCTCGTTGCCTTGGATGTTGCCGTGTGATGTGACCCACTGTACCACTACCCTTTTTGGTGCGGACTGCTGGAATAGTTGACAGAGTACTGCTCTTAAGTCATTAAGCTCAGTGTTTTTCTGGCTTTTTAGCGCTGTGACTACGGCCAGAGCATCTGTAAGCAGGACTGTGTGGCTTTCATTTTATTTATGTGTCACCATTTCTTCCACTGCCGCCCTCAGTGCCTCTGCCTCTGCTCTTAAATTGCTTGTGTACTTACCAGTAGTGAATGACAGTGTTATTTTTCTGCCATTTGGTAGGTTCAGGAATGCTCCTGCCCCTCCGTTCTGTGTAGTGTTTGTTACAGAACCGTCGGTGTATGCATGGGTCCAGTCCATGCTTGGGTAGTTTTTCGATATAAAGCTTAGGGTAGTATCTCTCTTTTCTTTTTCAGTCTGTCAGTTTTTGTTTCCAATACCTGGTATACTTTCTACCACCTCTGGAAATATATCCTGCCTCCAAGTAGGTTTTCGTACAGTAGTGATGGGCTTTGGTGTTATTAGTGCGTTTATGGAATCTTCGTGCATCTTTGCTTTGGCTATTTCTGCAAAGTTTCTCCGCTTTAGTTTCCCATTTCCCAAATTGTTTGGTCTCTGGTGCATTAGATGGTCAGTCAGTCTTCGGAGTTTCTCTGACTGCAGCTGGGCTCTGCAGTCTCTTCTATCGGTCATGAATTGCAGTTTTGTAATCTTTTCAAGTTCTACAATTGGCGTTGACTTCATGCCTCCTGTTATAACTCTCATGGCTTGGTTTTGAAGTTTGCTAACTTTATCGAAGTTCGCCTTTGCTGCTGTTGTCCATGCCGCAATGCCATACTCGAGAACTGGTCTCACCCATTCCTGTGTAGAGTTTCTTTAGTCATTACTGATTCCAAACTGAATCGGTTACTGCCGGTCAACTGTTCCGATTAGCTACGCAGAGAGAGTGAATATGGTAGGGGGATGGGGGTGCTGCTACACTGCCAATAACTTGTTCTTCATAGAAAGATACCCACTCGTACGAACTGGAGAGGCTGTACAGTATCATTCCGAGGGGAGTACGCAACACGTGGATCAACTGTTGGAATGGGATGTTTGGATGTCTGATAACCTGCATTGTGCATGCACAATGCTAACATGACAACGGTAAGTAATGACGAACTGAAAATGCTGAATGTAGGAATTTCATATCAGATTAGCAGCAAAGGCGATATTTGACAAAATTAGCAAACTTCAAAACCAAGCCATGAGAGTTATAACAGGAGGCATGAAGTCAACGCCAATTGTAGAACTTGAAAAGGTTACAAATCTGCAATCCATGACCGACAGAAGAGACCGCAGAGCCCAGCAGAAAGCAAAGAAACTCAGAAGACTTACAGACCATCTAATGCACCAGAGACGAAATAATTTTGGAAATGGGAAACTAAAACGGAGAAACTGCCAAAGCTAACATGAGCGAAGATCCTATGAATGCACTAACAACACCAAAGCCCATCCCTACTGTATGCAAACCTACCTGAAGCAGCATATATTTCTAGAGGTGGTAGAAAATATACCAGGTATTGGAAAAAAGAACAGCCAGACTAAAAACGAAAAAAGAGATCTAACCCTGAGGTACATAACGAAAAACTACCATAGCATGGACTGGACCCATGCATTCACTGACGGTTCTGTAACAAACACAACACAGAACGGAGGGGCGAAGGTATTCCTGAGCCTACCAAGTGGTAGAAAAAAAAACACTGTCAGTGGCAACTGGAAAATACTCAAGCAATTTCAGAGCGGAGGCAGAGGAACTGACGGCTGTAGTAGAATAAGTGGTGACAGGAAAAAGAAATGAAAGCCATATAGTCATGTTTACAAATACCCTGGCCGTAGCCACAGCACTAAACAGCCAGAAAAATACTGAACTTAATGATTTAAGAGCAGTACTCTGTCAACTATGCCAGCACTCCGCACCAAAAAGAGTAGTGGGTTCCATCCCACTGCACCATCCAAGGCAACGATGAGGCAGACAGACTAGCAAAAGAAGGTGCAAGACTACCACAACCAGACCCTAGTGTGACCTACGAAGAGTCAAACAGGCTTATTAGAGCTAGATACATGACCAAATGGGAAACAGAACATACTGGCTACACAAAAAAAGATGCCTATTACCAGTTGAATAGAAGAGAGCAGGACGAGGTTTTCAGACTCCGCACAGACCACAATACCTATTCAATAAATTAAAGATAGGTGGCACTGACGAATGCCCGTGTAGTACCGGGAAAATGACCGCTGAACATTTGCTGCAAAACTGCCCGACATACGAGAATCAGAGAAAGCACATGTGGCCATCACCAGTGGCAACACTAGACTAGATCTATGGCAGTGTCGACAGCCTCGGGATGACCGCTGCTTTTTTCGAAAAAATACAGGTTGGAGTCTGACAGCGTACGAAGAAGAAGAAGAAGAAGAAGAAGAAGAAGATATCAGATTAGCTCTGGATTAATGGGTAAGAAGGACTGCGTATTCTAGTGGAAATGGAAAGATGAGAATGAATAAAGAGACCACGGTGTAGACATTTCAGTAAATCAAGCATCTGACACACATGGTTGAGCCAGTCAAAAATGGTTCACAGCACTTGCTTACACCTTGTTCCCATACCACACTAGATTCCGTCACACTTGTCAGTTCAAATATACCTACCTAGTGCTCCACACCTGAAGCCAAAGATGAGTTATGTGGTGATTTATCAGCAGTCATAAGCATAGTGAACATAGTCATTGTGAGCAATAAACAACAACAACAACATCTGACTATGGCTGTTGAGAAGTAAACAATATATTGTGTCATCCAGTATCTTAAATTGGTATGAATAAACACTCATTATATTTAGTTACACAATGATTGGTCGCCATTGATACGTACGACGACAAAACCTAACACAATGCTTGTGGATGACCTAGAAAATAACATACATAGCTTTCACTGCCGTTAGATGTGTATGCTTAAAATACTGAATACACGTGGTTTGGTATATGCGCCTTAATTCACTCTAAACCAATTCATTGGGTTCCAATCGTACGTAATTGACAGCTACATGACTGTAACAGGACATTCAATTTTGAATTAAGGGGAGGACAGATTGATATAATTGTATTTAAAATAAATAAGTTCATACTTAAATGAAAGATAGGAGTGTAGACAAGGTGCACATACAAACCCTTATCTCACCTTTAATTAAACGATAACCGTAACCTTAACCTTACCTAACCCTAACTAAACCGTAACCTTAACCTTACCTAACCCTAACTAAACCGTAACCTTAACGTATACTAACCATAACGTAACCCTAACCCAAGCAATTCTTGCTAAGACGGCGGTAGAAAGCAGAAAACGAAGCAGAGATTATCGTTTATTTTCTCAGGATGTAAAACCGAAACAATTAAAACATTATACTATTCTGTGACATCACAACCTCTAATCTGGTGCTAAATATAGATATAATTAAATTTTTGGGGGTGAAAAAAGAAGCAATTACCCGAGGTTATTCATCTGCTGTTAGTGTAATCAGTTGTGTTCCTCACAAAATCACCTACCAATTTGCAGCAGGGTGAATAAGAGTGTATTACCACATAGGCACAAACATGTATCTATTGTTGAAAGGGACAAACCTTCTGATTGGTATGTCATGTATGCGCTCATATTATGACGGCATCATGTTTTTATCTTCCAGACTCCACAACCCGAATTCTACGGGCATACAATTATTAACTCCCAAATAATCGAGAAAGCTTTTAATGAAATTCACTATAAAACATGTCAGCTGAGAAGCTAATTACAGAAGGAACACGAGACATTGGCCAAAGATCTGATTCGGTCTAGAAAAAATTGTTTGTTCCGAGTACTACTTTCAAATAAGGCTTCAATCAAGACCATTTTCTGGTACTTCCTGCTCTTCGTGACAGTTCGTCTTTCAGTCTATATGTCTTTGATCTTCATCATGGGATGAAAGAAGTGTCAATATCACAATTTGGTTGTAAATTGCGGCATTCCTGGCCTAATGTTGTTAATTTCTTTAAGCGCCCTAATATGTAATTGAAAAAATCAAGTTTGTCGAACATCAAATCAAGTGTGTCGAACATCAAATCAAGTTTGTTGAACGTCAAATCAAGTTTGTCGAACATCAAATCAAGTTTGTCGAACATCAAATGCAGTAGTAAGGTGCGAAGGTTGAAGTATTTATGTACATAGTCTCGCTCAGAAAAATACAAAAACAACTTCTCTCTTAGAAATTCTCTTAACTTAACTTACCGCCTGTATAGTGGTTTAGAAGACTACAGAATCTCGAAAGTTTCGCTCAGTAAAAGGTTTCACTTTATTAAGAAGTCTTTCTCAGTAAAAAAAAAGTCTCGGTAGGTAAAAAGTCTGACTCAGCATAAATGCTCGATTCGCAGAAAGTATCGCTCAGTACAATTTCTAGCTCAGAACCAAATGTAATAATAAAAATAATAATAGCAATATTAAAAGCATAATAATAATAATAATAATATAGTAACAAAAATAATAATTTTAAAATCAATAATAGAAACAATAACAATAATAATACTTGGAATACTTCAAATTCAGCTATTCATACAGGCAGAAGGGTACGGTCTATCAGTATCAGGTATATTAAAACTTCCTGCTTCTAACCAGGCATGGTGGACGGTACATATAATTTGCGTAGATTTTTAACTTGATTTTGGAGTTGTATCTGGGCAGTTACCGTTAAGCCTGCATTTTTTTAGATTTCTGACTGTCAATGGATTTTTGGCGTGCTCAAAAAAGTACACGGGAGTCAGATTTCACTTCCGAGAGATCGGGAGAACTATTGCTAGAAGATTCACGTGAAAAAATGTCGCTCCACTGTGATTCAAACCCCAAATACTCCAAAACCCGAGGTGGAACCTTTCCTAGAGACAACTAAGCCACCTAATACAAATATACTTCAACACAATAATAATAATATTAATAATAATAGTAATAAGACTAATATCATAGTAGTAATAATAATAATGTAATACTACGTCTTTTACATTATTCCAAAAACCATTTGAAAGAAACAATAACATGTTCACAGAACGTTACATTTAAATTGCAAAACAACCATATTAGACATAACGATCATACGTTCACACAAAATAGGCACCCATCAAGAAAATATTTGAAAGCAATATTGTGTTCGCTAACATATAAAAACTTAAAAATTAACTTTGATAAAGATAACACACTACATAATATTTAGGCTTGGTTGCTATTCTTGGCATAGACAGTGAGAAATTGCTTTGAATGATATGACATACTTGATAAAATTCATTAAATTCAGTGAAGATGAAAAAGATACATTTTTGACAACATAAATATTGTTGTAATTATTGTTTGTGCTCAATATACAGCATGAGAGAAAACACCACGTTTCGGCAATCTAATTAGAAAGAAACTTGATCAACTATTGCTGCGCAATTAGATTAATAAGGGTCACCAGAAAGACCATGACAGATTAAATAATTCACTCTTTGGATCTCTAAACACATTTGTTATGCAATGTAAAATAGCCATTAGGAAGAACAGATAGAAAGAAACGTCAAGGAATACTTAGTATGGAGAAATTGTTATGTTTAAGTATGGGAAATGTTCAAGCCAATAAATCAGCTCTACGACATAGTCAGAAAGTTTTGGAGCCGATATAACGGCTCTACGGAGTAAATCATTTAACCAAACTACTTTGTGCATAACCCTGACTTTCAACACAAGCATTCTGGTCCAATAAAGGAAACATCAGCTCATCGTGGCACTTTGTGTCGAACGTTTAATGTAAAAAACACAAACAAAAAGAAAGCTCAAGCAGTACCGAAACAGAAAATGACGACATCCATAACGTGTTGGAGAATAGTGATGGTCTCTATTGTGTGGCCGAGTAACCAGTTCTCTTCCCTTCTACCATGCATTAAACAAATTTGTCAACATTCCATTTAACAGCATATTTGACTGGAACGTGTATAGACCAGAAACAAACTCAAGAAAGACAACACGTTTAAGGGTCATTCATTTCATTCGCTTACCAAGTAAGTATAAATAACTAAATCTTTTACATCTTTCAAAACAAATATTTAAATTGAAATAGATCCTTATCAATCGCCGAAATATAAAAATGTATTTCAGAAATAAATAATATAATACCACTAGCTGAATCAGGCTACAACAACATGAGAAACACAGTACCAACCAGCAGATGATACAATTCAGATAGATAGATATATATATATATATAGATATTTAGATAAATATATAGATAGATAGATAGATAGATAGATAGATAGATATAGATAGATAGATAGATAGATAGATCGATAGATAGATAGGTAAATAGATATACAGATATATATATATATATATATATATATATATATATATATATATATATATATATATATACTGTATCATACTGTTACAATTAGCCGATAATGCTTATGAACCAAAATGCATGTTCAAACAGAGGACGCGATGCGAGCAATAATACTATAATTCTGATAAAAACATTACGTGAACATTGGACAACTAAATCATGAAATCAATATATATATATATATATATATATATATATATATATATATATATATATATATATATATATATATATATATAAAACAAGAAAGCAATTTCAAAAGGTTACTGGAATCTAAAATAAAGAAATAAGAAGAACAATAACAAATTCCACCAATGTGGATCTCTAGGAGAGAAACGAACAGATGGCGGTGGAATAGGACATGAATAGCAGTTATTTGATAGGTTAATCACATAGCAGTGTTGAATGAAGTGGTGGCAACTCCATTCTACTGGATATCCGCGTTTTATGAGACTGTGTGGTCAGCTCACATTGTTATTGTCAATCATTCTCTAATAGCAAACCAGTAATCCCTTGACATGTGGCATGTCAGAACAATGCAGATAACGGTTACCAAACCCATACCTTTGTCAGGAGAAGCGAACGTTCTACCACATTATTTATAAGTACCTCTGGTGTGTCTGTACTACAACACAATGAATAATTATATCTGAAATATATGCGTGGCTCTGTATTTGTGTGAGGATGTAACATCGCAACGTACTACGGCTTCACTTTGATAACTTTGCGACGGACACAGACCTGCCAGTTTAAATACCAGAATTCTAAGTATTCAAATTAGTAAAAGTAACTTTCACCTTTTTCTCTTTATTTGAGCATACTAAACAACGATTATTTCGAATTATCTTCAATATCTTAACTCACACAGCGATTTCTACCATTTTATTATACACAAAGAAGGTTAAAGGTCCAGAAATACTTATGTTGTCTTACTATTCTTTTTTTTCAAATCCATCTCTGACATAGCTCCAGGCATTTGTTCAAATTTAATGACCTGTTACATATTTAACGTGACAGCTGCACCACTCAGATTCACTGTTCGCTTTTATTTATTTTATTATGTCATGTCTGTTGGACTATTCATTTGTAATTGTGATTTGTTTACTCCTGTCATCCTCTTTTCGATGGACAGTGCAAATGATACAGTTCTATATATATATATATATATATATATATATATATATATATATATATATATATCTATATATATCTATCTATCTATCTAGCTATCTATCTATCTATCTATCTATCTATCTATCTATCTATCTATCTATCTATCTATATATCTATCTATCTATCTATCTATCTATCTATCTATCTATCTATCTATCTATCTATCTATCTATCTATCTATATATATATATATCTGTCTATCTATCTATCTATATATCTATATATCTATCTATCTATATAAGTATCTATCTATATATAAATATATATCTTTCTATTTATCTATATATCTATCTATCTATATATCTATCTATCTATCTATCTATCTATCTATCTATCTATCTATCTATCTATCTATCTATCTATCTATCTATATATCTATCTATCTATCTATCTATATCTCTATATATATATATGTATATATATATATATATATATATATATATATATATATATATATATATATATATATATATACATATATATAAATATATAAATATCTCTATCTATCTGTCTATCTTTCTGTTTGTCTATCATTTGTCTGTTATCATCTCAGTCAGTCCGTCTGTGTGACTTTCTTTTCTGTCTGTCCATCTAGTAATCTGTCCATGTGTCTTTCTATCTCACGTTCTGCCTCTTCGCCATTTCGTCAATTCATCCTGAAACCAAACCATCCACCCACCTGTTCATACTCATGTTGCATTGCGTTGTGATAGATCATCGTTACGGCTTAGTTATCATGCTCGACATCCATTATCAACACCGCCCAGATGACATAGCTGTAAATGGTACCCGATCCACTATTTAGAAAGGAAAGGTAAAATGGAAGATAACCACCGCACCTTATACATTTAAGGAGTATTTCGTTGTAGACATAAACACTTCCCCAAAGTATTCTCTAGCAGTGTTTCCCAACCGCCGGTCCGTGGGCCGCCTGAGGCCGGTATACATTTCCTGTCGGTCTAAGAAAAAAATATATTGTTGCTGAACCCCATATCTATTTACTGCTCGAATTTTTTTTTTTTTAAATAGCTATATATTAATCATGTTATAATATTAGATTTAACAACCAAAACCAAAAAAAAACAAAACACTACGTACATAATTGAATTGTTTTTTTGTTTTTTTCTGTCTGAGAAATCCGTGAAACATATTTCCTATTTTCACTGGTTCGTGAACAATTGTTTTCATATTTTCACCAATGAGTTAACAATTATTTTCTATTTTCACACGTCCGGGAAATGGTTTTTTTTTGTTGCTCACCGGTCCACGATTATTTTTTGTTTTATATTTTCACCATTCCGCGAACAATATTTCCTATCTTCACTGGTCCGCGAACAATGTTTCCTATCTTCACTGGTCCGCGAACAATGTTTCCTGTTTTCACTGATGCGAGAACAATGTTTCCTATCTTCACTGGTCCGCGAACAATGTTTCCTATCTTCACTGGTCCGCGAACAATGAATCCTATCTTCTCTGGTCCGTGGAACACAGTTTACTATCATCAGTGGTACGCCAGTTTAAAACAGTTTACAAAGAATGTTCTAGAGTAACTCCAATGCCTTTTTCTCACGCATGTTGCATTTTGCTTGGTGAACCAGAAACAATCCTTGTCATAAAGGTGGCCATTGTAATTATATCAGCAGATAGTTAGTTGTGTCCTCTAAATATGAGACATGTTCCCATAAAATTGGATCTAACTGCACCATGGAAACATATATATGATGCGGATGATAACGTAATTATGATGTATACAGCACATACTAACCGTCAAGTTTGCAACATTCCAATATCCTCCGACTCATAGTTTCCTCAGCAGACCCTTGAAAACATGGCGGGTGTGATACGGAATCATTCTAGAGCTGATTAGTGATGCATCCATTTTGACGATGACATCTTCTGACCCAACAATATCAGCCTGACCTGGTCTCGGAAGATCTTTCATTAACTCGCGTTCTTTTATTGGCAAGACCCTCGTCTGTTTTTGTGGACGTTACATTCTAAGCGGTCTTGAGGTAAGGTTTCCGCCTCTGGTTCTGGTACCAGAAGTCGCGAGTTTGAGTCCCGCTGGACCGAGATTTGTTTTTCCACGTGGGTCTTCCGGTAAAAATGTCCATGATCTCTGGCTAGTGAGATCGGACTCTCCTGTCCAGTGTCGAGAACGGTAATAATTTATTAGCATAAATTAAAAAAATAATAGGCTTAACGGTCGCTGCCCGGATAAAATAATAGTTCAAAATCCACCCAACTTATTTGTACTCTTCCCCAGGCCTAGAAAGAGGCATGGCGTTTTAAAAAAAACCTACTAGTGATAGATGACTGTCTTCGGCAACCTGGCAACAGACATTAACATAGCTATTTGAATACTAGGATTCCAAATATTTCATATAATGTTCTCATATGTTGCGGGATACAAGTTTAAGGGAAACGCTTTGAGAGTAAACCATTAAAAAAAAAAAAGAGATGCATCTAGTACAATATCTAGTTCTCTCGGTAATGTCTTGCCTCTGGCGAGAGAGTGAGATTGACATATTGCGCAAATATTCTTCCCTTTAATCCAAATCACCACGCAAGACGCCCATTTCAACGGACAGAGCAAAATGGAAAGATCGTCCATACGACTTAACAGAGCAAGTGATCTTCATCTTACGTGATGGAATAACATCATGATTTCGAACTTCGACAGAACGTATCAAATTTTGACAGATCTTGGAATAGTTATTCAAAAAATTGTGTATCGAGATACTTATCGTTTAAACAAAATATGTTCTTGCATCAATACCGAGCTTAAAAGCTTCAAGTCGCCGTCAAACAGATGGATGCACGCGTTCATTGAGTTGTGAAAACACCGACACGTCAGAAGTAGTCATTGAAGATGACGCAAGTGTAAAAATGGACAACGGAGATGAACATTTTGAAGATTGGCATCGGCAACGAATACCAACAATCAACAACTCCAGTACACCGTGTCACCAAAGATACACTAACACTAAAACAAAATACTCTTTTGTTGTCACAAAAATTTAAAAAAAAGCACGTCAAGGCATGAATAAAACTTGTATTATATAGGGGTAATTTATTTTTATTTTCACATGTTACCCTATCAATTTATATTTACCTGTTACATGATTAATGTATATGCACTTGTTACATGATTAATGTATATGTACTTGTTACATGATCAATGTATATGTACATGTTGCATGATTAATGTATAAGTACCTGTTACATGATTACTGTATATGTACTTGTTACATGATCAATGTATATGTACTTGTTACATGATTAATGTATATGTACTTGTTACATGATTAATGTATATGTAATTGTTATATGATTAATGTATATGTACTTGTTATATGTTCAATGTATATGTACTTGTTACATGATCAATGTATATGTACTTGTTACATGATTAATGTATATGTACTTGTTACAAAATCAATTTATATTTGCGTATTACACGTTCAATTTATCGCCGAACAATATATTGCGCACGCAAACAACAAGTCTCCGTATTTTTTTTCTTTTGACACTGTTTGACATGAGAATGATTACCTGTACAATAATACAGGTGCAAAGCGGACACAACGACAGGTGAAAAGACGGTATAACTGAAATTGTGTGATCCTTTTGTCCCACAATTGGAAATAAAACGTGGCTCCAAAATAGTAATTTACGATAATTCAGAATGTTTTGATTATCCAGAATCATGATATTTACATTTTGTTATTATGACTTAAGTATTTATATGTTATATGTCTTATTACTATACCGATGTCTGATAGTTTGGCAATGCCAATTGTTTGATATTTGCAAAGAAATAGTTAGTTGTTGATAAAAAAATTCAATGAAGTCGGTTCGTATTTTGTATTTAAATTTGTTTGTGTTATTGTTTTTATAAACTTGATTATAGTTGGTGGAAGGATGGCTGATGGCAGAAAACTAAAGGATCTTCTTTATGGGAAATAACAGTTGGGGGAAAAGATCTCGGGACCGGACACTGCTTTGGTACAATGAAGTGTGCAAGAGCTAAACATTCATCAGGTGGTAATTTGAAGCATGTATATCAAAACCCTCTGCAGTGTCGTTGGCGATCATGCAGAACAATAACTAAAGGATGATTCTGTCCATGAGGCATCTCTGCCTAGCTTGTATCATTGTCCGTGTAGGTTGCACACGATTTCTTCTGCTTGTGTCGTCTCATTTTCTAACAGGTTGTAGCCCAGTGTCGTGATATGTATTTGTCGTTCGCCTCTCTCGTGGTCCGAGTAAAATGTGTCCCCATTTTACAGCAGGTCTTTTTTACACTGTCTATATCACCTTTTCCTCGGTCTACCTCTATCCCTTCTTTTTGATGTTCTCCTGTAGAAGGTTGCATGGAGAATTTGGTCTGGTTGGATTCTCACAATGTGGCAAAACAAATTAATTCTCTGTTGCTCCGTGTACTGTTACTACTGTCATACGACATTGTTCCCATTGCTGGGGTAGTCGAGGGGTTTTGAAAGCTGAGGACTACAGGCCGCCTCGCCACTGCAGTCGCCACGTCGTGTGCTAGCTATGTTTGTTTATTTCACCCTCAACAGAAAAACAACATGTGACATTACCTGGAATTCGAACCGCTTCCTCTCTTGTCGGCAGGCATTCCTCGAAACTATTCGGCCATGCGCTACTCTCCTTGTACTGTAGACAGGGAATTGTTCCAACCTTCTCCCGAATACTCATATTTGCGATTCGGTCTACTCTGGTGCTGTTAGTGACGTTTCGTAGGCATTTCGCAGATGGCTAACTTTCGTTCCTGTACTTTATTGAATGCCCACGTCTGGCACTGGTAGCACAAGGATAGGATGAAGATACTATTTACCATCTGCTGTTTTGCCTGAAGGTAAATCTTTGGGTGTCTTAGTCACTGACAAATAATCAGTGATTTCTCATGAATTTTAGAAAAAAGGGTGTTTCCAATTAAACAGTACTTTCTCACATACAGGTTCGTTGTTTTCATGAAACTTTCACATTCTGATGTTCAAATTACCGAACAACATGTTGATCAAATATAATTGACTTCTAATTCTTTAAATATGTTTTGTACGATGAGACTTTGTAAGCGACCATTCATTTATTTGGAGTAGTATGCATGCTAAATTACCAAATGCTGACCTGATCTGGTAACGTTTTAGCATCTTAAAGTTTCTTAAAGATGGAGTATCCAACTCTTGGAGCCGTTAAACGATCTAGCGGTTTCGAAAGAAACAATACCAGCCTCATAATAAAAGAAAAACTCTGCCATTCAAATAATAACTACAAGAGCTGCAACAAATTGTGCAGGCTTCCTACAGTGGTGGCCCTTACCCCTATCGGTCTTAAGAAGACGATGATTATTTGTTAGCCAATACGGGATGAGTCCAAGGGATGTAATTGTGTTTGCCTATTATATCCCCAGGGTGTTGTCTGACGCCTCTCGTATATTTCATCAATGTGTATGGCCTTCCGCTGTTACATTTCCTCCCAGCAGGACTTCTATTACTTTGACATATCATACTATTTGTTGGTTAGGTTCCACAACAGGAACACGAGTCAAATCACGGTATCTTTGGTATTGTCACATGAAATAGTCGATACTATATGAAAGACAAACACCACTCCCCAGGCAACGCCGCACCTTTGCCTTCTCTTTCGACGTGCTTCTATCTGTGTAGCAGTAATCAATTTGTAACGCCCACCAACCCACGATTCATTTCATATAAAATGTTCATTTCATTTCAGCTTTCTTCTGGTTTATGTTTGCAATTGTTTAATCATTAATACCTACATTTTTTCAAAACCGTTGTCATTAGGAATTGTGAAAGAAAATATAATCACAAAATTGACTACGTAACGTTCCGCTTAGATCATCAACAACAACAACAACACAAACAACAACAACAATAACACTATTTGATGTTACTACAGGCCCTTACAACACCCGGCTTACTCAACATATGACACGTCAAATTAAAGGAAAACAAAAACAAAACAACACATCAAGAACAAGGAACATAGGATTTCTTCTCCCCTGTATGGTTTATGCATTTACTCTGGAATATTTTGAGCTAGCGGCACACATGTTTTTGAAATATAAAACTTGCAGTAGGTAGTACAGTTACATTTATACATTTTTAGAAAAGTTGTTGTTACGAAACTTTAAATATAAGCCAATATCTCAGCTCTTTAGCATTGAAAGAAAGTGTGCAAGTCAATATATGAGCTCTGTAGCATTGTCAGAAAGTTTGCAATGCAATGTATCAGCTCTGTAGCATTTTCAGAAAGTTTGCAATGCAATGTATCAGCTCTGTAGCATTTTCAGAAAGTTTGCAAGTCAATGTATTAGCTCTGTAGCATGTCAGAAAGTGTGCAAGTCAATGTATTAGCTCTGTAGCATGTCAGAAAGTTTGCAAGTCAATGTATCAGCTCTGTAGCATTGTCAGAAAGTTTGCAAGTCAGTATATCAGCTCTGTAGCATTGTCAGAAAGTTTGCAAGTCAATGTATTAGCTCTGTAGCATTGTCAGAAAGTTTGCAAGTCAATGTATCAGCTCTGTAGCATTGTCAGAAAGTTTGCAAGTCAATGTCTTTGCTCTGTAGCATTGTCAGAAAGTTTGCAAGTCAATGTATTAGCTCTGTAGCATTGTCAGAAAGTTTGCAAGTCAATGTATTAGCTCTGTAGCATTGTCAGAAAGTTTGCAAGTCAATGTATTAGCTCTGTAGCATTGTCAGAAAGTTTGCAAGTCAATGTATTAGCTCTGTAGCACATACAGAAAGTTTGCAAGTCAATATATGAGCTCTGTAGCATTGTCAGAAAGTTTGCAAGTCAATGTATTAGCTCTGTAGCATTGTCAGAAAGTTTGCAAGTCAATGTATTAGCTCTGTAGCATTGTCAGAAAGTTTGCAAGTCAATGTATTAGCTCTGTAGCACATACAGAAAGTTTGCAAGTCAATACATGAGCTCTGTAGCATTGTCAGAAAGTTTGCAAGTCAATGTATTAGCTCTGTAGCATTGTCAGAAAGTTTGCAAGTCAATGTATTAGCTCTGTAGCATTGTCAGAAAGTTTGCAAGTCAATGTATTAGCTCTGTAGCATTGTCAGAAAGTTTGCAAGTCAATGTATTAGCTCTGTAGCATTGTCAGAAAGTTTGCAAGTCAATGTATTAGCTCTGTAGCATTGTCAGAAAGTTTGCAAGTCAATGTATTAGCTCTGTAGCACATACAGAAAGTTTGCAAGTCAATGTATTAGCTCTGTAGCATTGTCAGAAAGTTTGCAAGTCAATGTATTAGCTCTGTAGCACATACAGAAAGTTTGCAAGTCAATGTATTAGCTCTGTAGCACATACAGAAAGTTTGCAAGTCAATGTATTAGCTCTGTAGCACATACAGAAAGTTTGCAAGTCAATGTATTAGCTCTGTAGCACATACAGAAAGTTTGCAAGTCAATGTATTAGCTCTGTAGCACATACAGAAAGTTTGCAAGTCAATGTATTAGCTCTGTAGCACATACAGAAAGTTTGCAAGTCAATGTATTAGCTCTGTAGCATTGTCAGAAAGTGTGCAAGTCAATGTATTAGCTCTGTAGCACATACAGAAAGTTTGCAAGTCAATGTATTAGCTCTGTAGCACATACATAAAGTTTGCAAGTCAATGTATCAGCTCTGTAGCATTGTCAGAAAGTTTGCAAGTCAATGTATCAGCTCTGTAGTATTAATTGACAGTTTGCAAGCCAATATATTGATTCTAAGAAGTGAGGCAGTTAAGATGGAGGTCGCGAGTTCGAATCATGATGCAGATCGGGATTGTTTGGACGGGTGGATCGTCTGGTAAAACGGATTCTGATCTCTGGGTAGCGAGATCTGACTCAGTGTGGATCACGTTTATATCCAAATCTATTTGTACCTTCCCCAAAGTGTTTTGTTTAGAGCAGCATAGATGGAGCCTAACTGGCTGCGGGTCTATTTAGCTATAGTGTTTTAATCTTTTAAGATGGACTCTTACATCGATTAAACCACCCTCCAAAAAACTGGTAATGTTTAGTCTCACACTTATTAAAATGATGTGATCTTAAAAATATTCATTTAATTTTCTGATTGAATATCATCACATCATGTACATCATCATAGGATCTGCATGGTTCCGTACCAGAACAGAGAGGACAAGGACGTCCAAGGAAGAAAGGCCAGACAACATCACTGAGTGGTCAAACCTGCGTCTCGGTGAGGCACGACTGGCGGCATCAGACAGAGCAGACAGAGATAGATGGCGTGGGGATTACGGGAGTGTCTTCAAGTATGCTCCAACGACCTAATAGGTTACGAAATGAAATGCACTGAACTGAACATCATCATAAAGGGTCAACACTTAACTTAACATCTTTATACTGGCATATAAAAATCTGCGTAGTCTTTATACAACCACTTTTATATCCATGTCCTTGCTCTCAAAGTTCTGCGCACTTAATATATTCTTGCATGCATTCATTGTCTCTGCCGCCACTACTTCCTGTGACAATGCATTCCAAGCATTCCGTCCTCTCTGACTAAAATAATATTTCATAATATTTGATCTGGACCTGTCTTCAGTTTATTCGTAGCGGTGCTCTCTTGTTCTTGTAGGTAGTTGTACTTGAAAAAAAAAAATTGTTATTGTATAATGTATCCTTTCCTTTGATTATCGTATACACATGTACTATCACCTAAAATTCTCCTCTTTTCTAAACACTCTAGAGGAGGTTGTTTGTTGCTGTTTTAAATATAATATTAGATCGCTGAAAAAGAAGAAAACGAATACTTATCTATGTACCTTAAGGTAAGCCATTAAGACACACATAATTACTTCAGTCTCAAACTAGAGTCTTCTAAGGCGTCACGCAGGCGAATAATATATATTGCCTGATTGTCTGACAGACACGAGATAAACTAATATTAGATGCAGTTCAAGAAATATTTAGTCCCATGATTATATAATCATATTTATGTTTCAATGTCGTTAAATGATTCCCAAATAATTGCACTAATTTATCAGCTATAAAATAATGTAATATGTGAATCCGAATCAACTACATTTCGCAACATACGAATTCCGGATTAGCGCAATACTCGCAACTCGAAGGATTAAATTCTTCTTCTTCTTCTGCGTACGCAGTCAGACAGTAACCATTATTTTTTCGAAAAAAGCGGCGGTCATCCTGAGGCTCTCGCCACTGCCATAGAGCTTGTCTTGCAGTTCCACTGGTGATGGCCACATCTGCTATATCTGATCCTCGTATGTCGGGCAGTTCTGCAGCAGATGTTCAGCGGTCATTTTACCAGTACCGCACAAGCATTCGTCGGTACACCCTATCTTCAATTTGTTGAATAGGTGGTACCTCAGTCTATTGTGGCCAGTGCGAAGTCTGAAGACAACGACCTGCTCTCTTCGGTTCAACTGGTAATAGGCATCGTTTTTGGTGTAACCAGTATGTTCGGTTTCCCATTTGGTCATGTATCTGGCTTTGATAAGCCGTTTTGACTCTTCGTACGTCATACTGGTATCTGTTTGTGGTAGTCTTGCACCTTCTTTTGCCAGTCTGTCTGCCTCCTCGTTGCCTTGGATGTTGCAGTGTGACGGGACCCACTGTACCACTACCCTTTTTGGTGCGGACTGCTGGCACAGTTTGCAGAGTGCTGCTCTTAAGTCATTAAGCTCAGTGTTTTTCTGGCTTTTTAGCGCTGTGACTACGGCGAGAGCATCTGTCAGCAGGACTATATGGCTCTCATTTTCACTGTGTGTCACCATTTCTTCCACTGCCGCCCTCAGTGGAATGATTAAATTAATTATAACAAGCTTTTTTGTAATATATTCATGTGTAACAATGTTGAACAAACATATATATATAACGAATATATAAATTGTCTATGGTTCTGAGTATCAGATTGGCAGATAAATCTCTGTATCACCGTTTAAAAAGAAGGACTTGCATCTTTCCAATGGCAACGCACGGTTTTGAAATACACGCAGAAGGACACACACTAATGGAGACGATTGAATCAATCGTACCAAAAGCTTCAAGAAAGATCCTAAATTACCATAGGTAGAAAAAAATAAAAACACATAAATCTAAATTAAGTTTGAATAAATAAACAAATTAGCTAGTAAATAAAATGACATATATGAAACGAAAATACTTTGGCAAATCAAATATCGCATTTATCGTGATAAACAATACAGGATAACACGGTACCTGGAAAACAGATATAAAGGCGACGATGGCCACATAGCATTAAACAAGTTCGACGGACGACAGTGACAGATGTGGACGATCTGGCAAATGATCAAGAATCTACAATACCGACTGTTTCGATAAGAGAGTTCTGCATAAGTCATGCCACATAATAATGATGCCCCATGTACCTTAAATCTCACATAAGTAACGTTTATGGTTGAATTGTGTATGCATGTCCTCTGTGGTAGACTTTCAACATTTAGTTAGAAATGAGTACACGTTCAGCGTATATCTAGTCCAGAAAATATCACATTAATCTCATTTGTAGTATCACTACGTGTACTTACCTCCCGTCTGATGGATAACGCGGACACTGTATAATAGTTTCCCGCCCGCCGATTAACACCTTTAACCGTAATCCAATATCGTGGCTTCTTTATTTAATCAATTCTCTCGTGCACACAGCATCCTACCACTCGTAGAACACACATAAGTGTCATCGACATCCCATTTCCCATTAGAGTGTTTACACCTCCCATTTCTTCTCATTCTCCGCAAACCCATGTCTGCTTACATCTTCAACTCGGTCTCTCCAGTATCAATGGATTTCTAAACTAATGCTCTTTACCCATCGTATCTCAAGGACTACTCTTTCTTATCATTAGCCCATGTACATGGGCAGTAAGGTTGGATGTTATTTAAAACCGACATTCTCTTTTACTCTCTCTCTCTCTCTCTTGATATCTCTATCTTTATCTCTCTCTTTCCGAAACGTATCTATGTCTCATGTCTATCTGCCTTAAAGTTTACATCTCAAGCAGCTTTGCGAGTGCACTTGTTGCTTCTTCTTTGTCAAAATTACTGCAGGAGAAGATATACTCGAGAGCATGGATGAAAACGAACTACGATTTGTGTAAACGAGTGATGGATTACGTTCATCGTCGCCTTGCCTTAAATCAATTACAGATCGAACTCTTGTGAATGGTGTGAGAGTAAGAGACAGACACGAAGCTCTAAAATTAAAGATGCGACTGTCGTAGGATAAGGATATCCAGTTTAATCCTTGATCTCGAAGCAATGCCATTGAACTGGATAATTTCAAGTTAAGCTGTTCTTTGTTCGGTGTCTGATAGCAAGCTCTCTTAAGCTTGGTACAATGAATACATCATCACTGTGCCATTGCCAGTGAGATTGACGATCAGTTGGCTGTACAAACGTTTGTATTTTTAAAAAACTCATGACTTAAAATGTTTTCAAGCCATGCTTGTAGTGCCATCCCAGACATCACTTTCCTGTCTAGATCGTTCTCACGTGTCAACTTCGTTTTCTCAAATCCATTTCGAACTTGTTTTGATTAAGCTTAGACTATTATGTGTCTTCATTATGTGAATCAGTACATCGATTTCAGCTTAAATAATATATTCAAAGGCTTAGGACCTGATATCACGTGGTAAATTTGATAATTTTAACTTTCGACTTTCTGTAATTTCTATTATTGTCAGCCATAACCCGAACAATCTATATTGTTTATTTCTTTTGACACAATTGCACTCAGAATTTAGCACATGCATTTTCCGGCATACCACAAATTGTAACCACGATGGTCGTTGGAGGATATCACGCAATATTTAAATTGTAAAAAGTTGCCGTTTTGACATATGGTGCTAAATTTAAAAAAAATAATTTCAAGTTTAGTATACTAATAGAGGAATACCATTGCTTAAGCATACTGGAAACATATTATGTAAAAATACTGGAAAAAATAGACTGCGCCCAAGAATGCAATGGAGTAAAAACACATTTGACCAATCAATGTAAAAGTCGTTATGTGAATAGCCATTGTACAGTAAGAAAAAACACCGGGTATTCTGAAAAAAATGCCATATTAGGATCGGTTTACGGAAATGTTGTGTACTATTCCCTTTACTGTGTATCATATATTTTTTTTTTTTTTTTTTTTTTCTTTCGCCTTATTTCTCTAATCCCCAAGGCGGTGTGCGTTGCACTGCGTTTTTATTTTGCGCCTGTGGGCCCAGTGCATCCGACTTCAGCATGCATTTTATGTAAGGATCTGCTTCCTCCTGCATTTTCTAAGGGTTTGCTTCCCCGGGGTAACGGCCGGTGCTGTGATGGGGATCGAACCCAGCACCTTCTGGTTGTGAGCTGTGTCACTTAACCACTAGGCCATATATATATATGTGAGAACGCCAAAAATAGTTGATGAGGGAACCAACCTCAGTGATCACTTAAATCATATCTTCTTTACTGATAACAAAGCAGTAATAGAAGCTTCGGAAAAACTACTCAGGAAAGTATCAACAAACTTGGTGAGGCCTGTACGGATTACTGTATGAAAATTGATATAGAGAAAACGGAAGTTATGGCAATTGCAAGAACAGAAACAAAAACAAATATATTTACACAAAACCAACAAGTAAAAACAGTAGAAAAATGCCACGTATGTGGGTAATATAATGTCAGTGAAAGGCAAAGGAGTCGCTTAAATCCAACACAGATGTAATAAAGCAAGTCAAAGCATTGTGCAAATGTCCCCTATATTACAATGTATACACAAAGAACATTATACAATATGATATATCTACCAAAAGTGTACTTATAGAGTCAAAACTGGACACTAACAAGCAAAGATAAAAGAGACATTGTAACAACAGAGAAACAATGTGTTTGCAGAAAGCTTTAGGTTAAAATAATGGATAGAATCAGAAACGGAGATATTAGGAGACAAGTAGGTACAGCACCAGTGATAGACCTCATCAAGAAACAAGTAGGTACAGCACCAGTGATAGACCTCATCAAGAGACAAGTAGGTACAACACCAGTGATAGACCTCATCAAGAGACAAGTAGGTACAACACCAGTGATAGACCTCATCAAGAGACAAGTAGGTACAACACCAGTGATAGACCTCATCAAGAGACAAGTAGGTACAGCACCAGTGATAGACCTCATCAAGAGACAAGTAGGTACAACACCAGTGATAGACCTCATCAAGAGACAAGTAGGTACAGCACCAGTGATAGACCTCATCAAGAGACAAGTAGGTACAGCACCAGTGATAGACCTCATCAAGAGACAAGTAGGTACAGCACCAGTGATAGACCTCATCAAGAGACAAGTAGGTACAACACCAGTGATAGACCTCATCAAGAGACAAGTAGGTACAGCACCAGTGGTAAACCTCATCAAGAGACAAGTAGGTATACCACTAGTAATAGCCCTCATCAAACGACAAGTAGGTACAACACCAGTGGTAGACTTCATCAAGAGACAAGTAGGTACAACACCAGTGGTAAACCTCATCAAGAGACAAATAGGTACAACACCAGTGCGAAACATCAACAAGAGACAGCGACCAAATAGTTACACCACGTGACAAGCCAAACACCAGATGGTATCTCTCCGAAAGAAATGCTATACACACAATGTATACAAATCCAAGGGCCGACCACGCAAACGATAGATAGCAGAAATAACAGAAGCAGTAAAGTTTCATGTGTACAAAGCACATATTACGACTTGGTCAAGAAGCCGTGTCATAACCAGACGCTGAAAGGCACCCGTAGGTCACAAGTGAAAATAAGAAAGAAAAAGTGCACGAATTTAGAGCTAACATATGTAGAACTAGATGTGCCTTCATTATTAAAATGCAATACATCTTAGAAAAACTAACAGACTGCATTAAATTTATTTATATATATATGTATATATTTATTTATTTGCCTTTTTCAGATATCCGTTAATCGTGAAACATAACAGAAGATGCCGGCAATGTCACCGAAATTAGGAACATGGACCTATTGGCAAAATAGACATTCAAAAGAAAAACAGACATTGCTAATTTCAAATAATATCGGGATAAAACTGAAGAAATAAATCATCATTACTCATGTACTAATTGCATTGACAGAAGTAAACATATACGAAAAAAACACTTTGATAAGCTTGAAATGGTGTGCTACTGTAGGATGCAAACAATGCAAAACAAATGGAGATCCAATGGCAATATCCTCACTGCGGAAGGCGCACAAAGACAATTATAGCAAAAGTTACAAGAACGAATAATGCGTTGGCTGGGACACAAAATGATACATGAACGTCTTCTGCCGAATATGTTTGGGAGGCATAAACATGGTGTTGTTTATGTCGTTGGCGAAATGAAGTGACATGCGCATATAACGTTATAGTCAGTTTCATAGCTAATCACATGGTTATTAACGCAAACAGGTTACATGAGTGGTCTATTATGATCTAAGTGCAGCATATGACACAATAAATCATCGGAGACTACTAACAAAGTTATTCACCATTACAAAAGACTGGCGTCTGAAAAATATCATCAAATGCCGCCTGAAATTAGGCGATTCTATTTAACTCTGGGGAAAAAAGACAGCAGATGGCGAAACCAACACAACGGCCTGGCACAAGGACGTGTTCTAGAATCCATGCTAGATAACATATATACTAGTCACCTACACATGGACACAGACACAAGGACATGCATCTATGCTGATCACACAGCAGCTGCTGGCCAGGGAAAAGGGTTTGAGGATGTGGAAAGCAAACTATCACGTTCTCTCAATGCCCTTGCAGAATACTACCACAAGAATAACCTTACATCAAATCCCAGAAAAATCCAGGTATGTGCCTGCCACCTCAGATACAGAGAGGCAAAAAGAAAACGTCAGATTATGTGGCAAGGGCAGAAGCGTGAACACTGCACGGCTCCCAAATACCTAGGCGTGAATTAGACTGCACATTGTCTCACATAACGCACTGTCAAGACACAAAGTGTAAGGTACGCGCAAGAAATAATATCATCAGAAAACTGATCGGCACACATTCACCACATACACCACACACACACAAACCCACACCCACATACCACTACTCAAACGCACCACACACACACACACACACACCACACACGCACACACACTTCATGCACACACACACATACCACATGCACACATCATCCACACACACACACACACACCACACACAAACATACCACACGCACTCACACCACACACACACACAAACACCACACATACCACATACAGGCATCACACGCACACACCGGCCACACATACCCAGACACACACAAACACACACACACACACATATGTAAATCAAAATATATACAATATTACAATTAAATAGTACATTTCAGAGTGAGAGTGTCGCACAAAATACATGCGCGTTGAAATTATTATTTCTTTCGTATAGATGTTTAAACTGTAAAACGTTATGTCTTCATGCACGCTGACTGGGCAAAATAATATTCAACAGCAAAAAATACAAATATGTCATGTAAACACGAACACATGTAAGTTAATTATTAATTAAATGCTCTTTAAAAATATGTGCCAATACATTTGCAGATCTATCATTGTACAAACAGATAATTAATTACAAAAGCTGTTCATCATTATCAGCAATTCAGCCAAGTATGTGATGTACGCTATTTACATGTTTGGTCTACAAATTGTACGTCAAAAGTTATCATTCCAATATCAATTTAAATATAATATGTTATTGTTTCACTTATATTGTTTGATATCTTTCATAATTGGAAAACACAAACTGTCCTCCCTTCCTCTTCTCACATAAACCATGAACACGGACATCTCATCCTCCATAGAGATACTACACCATCTCTTCATCAAGATATCGGGAAAAACACGCCACTCCTAAACATGGCTATATATTTTAGAAAGGCTTTTGATACAATAGACCAAATATTTTTTGGAAACATGTTTAGCTATCATTGAATACTAGATAAATTTACAAGAATCAAACAAGTTATGTATTTCTTCTTTTTCTTCTTCTTATTCTTGTTCTTCTTTTTCTTCTTCTTCTTTTCTTCTGCATTTGTTCTCAATCTTCTCCTTCCAGAATGTTTCATGTAGGATAATCCTCATATTTAATTGTTTTAAGTCATTTAGAATTGACGGTGCTGCCAGACAGGAAAGTCTACTGTATTTCAGAAACCTTTGTTGGGATCAGAAATCCAGGATGTAGCAAACAACACAGGTAAGAAAAACAAGAATGAAATATATATTTAGTAAGCAGCTGGAATAACTAAATTGTACATATATACGTATGTTGTCACAAGTGAAACAAGGCATTCAAGGAAAGATACACAGACTAACATATGAAACAGGAATGAAATTGCAAATTACTATGAACAAAGGAAAAACAATGAGAACAAATAACAAACAAAGAGACGCCATAAAGCCAGAGGTCAGATAATTGAATTAGTGCAATATTTTTATTTACCTATAACTTAGCATTGATAAAGAAGAAGGAATAGACCAAGGTGTTAACGACAAGATCTACAAGACCATATTTGCGTTAACTCTCTTTATATTTCTTTATTTTTCCAACCCCCACATACCCAAAGGCACCGCCATCTTCGTCGCTATATGATTCGCACTAAAATACTCAGGCAGTAAATTAAGAGATCACCTCAGAAATCAACCCATAGCAAAGAAAAGAAAGGATGCGATTGGCTGCTGGAATGTACGTTTCATCACCTCATGTGCAACATAATTCCTCCAAGCAATAAAAGATGTTCGCAAGACCTCAATCATAAACGAGTCTCGCCCGAATAATGTGACTGTCCGCTCAGATATTTTGGTCACATCTCTTTCACTATTTCAGAGAATTCCGCGACATATACAACATAACTATAGGATGAGATGCAGTAGTCAAAATAGTAACGGTCAGACATATCTACTGATTTGACTTTTAACTTGTCAGTTATTAAAAAGTTGATACTAGGTAATCAGGCACTTAAAAATATACCTGACATAATTAACAGGGTGTTCTAAATGAAGTATCTAAGCTTATGAGCGATGTTTTGAATAGGAATATCTTTGGCATTGCCATCACATTTCCATCTACGTCAATGATTTTCAGACTTTACATTGAGCTTTAAAGGTACGCGGAAAAATGTTACATTAATTAGTGCTGAGAAACCTGATGCAAATATGAATCCAAGATTATATGACATTGTGACTTAATGAAACGCTTAATAGCAGATCACGCTACACAGTGGAAACTGTGTGTCAAAAACTGCCACAAGTCATCTGTAGATCCAACTACAGACATGGGCAATGGTTACCTCATTTAAAGAACAAAAATAATTGAAAGTGCTGTTCATTTGAAATGCAAAACTAGTATCTATATCATTGTCGTCTTCCTTTAACTCTTCCCATAACTTTCATTAGATTTCGTCCATGTTATAAATGCAAAAAACTATTTTCTGAATCATTGGCCTACAGTATATTGTGTTCCAAATGAAAGTGTAAAACTTATAATATCCCCATTGTTTTTGTATTGTTTTTATTTAATTTCAAAATGGCATTTCTCTTCTACCACTCACATAGTTTCTCAATATGATAATAATCTATGTTATTGACAATAACAAATCTGTAAATGCTTAAATACTGTTTTTTTTAATTCTGTACACCATATGTAATGGACAGAGCCAAACATGAAGCAGTGAAAAAGAAGCTGACAGCAGCCAGTGACTCATAACTAGATGTTTGCATCAGGGTCAGGGATCCATAACTGACCAATACCCTATTCTACCTTTACGCAGTGGCCCTGAAAACATACTGCAACCATGCTGCCTGTCTAAAAGATTAAGGATCGAAAAATGAAGGTAAAACCAGTCCCTAAAAGGCTCTGAAGTCAGATGTGTTGAACCAAAAAGTGTAGGTACTGCAGCATTGCTATAATCTTTGACATATAGCCACATACATCCTATTCAAGACCAACGCCAATGAAAAAGAATGATGGATAAATAAAAACACTGACAGGAAAATATATGCAAGAAAATTGATTTATTAAAGATGTTAGAAGATTTGCTTAGCAACACAAAGAGCATGTGAGGATTTAGGCATAACATTTTTAGGAAGTACTAACTTCAGCAGTTCCAGAATATCCTTCAGACATTCAATTGGTTAATGCTATGAAGCCAACCAGAAAAGAAATCTAGGAAACTATTTTACTTCTGAACGATAGTAAACCAAATGAACCAGATTGTGTTTCAGTAGAAAAATAAACAGACATTAAAACGTCAAAAGAAGTATACAGTTGTATATAGAGAAAACACCGGCAGACTGGAAGAAATACTATGTACTTCTACTGGAAAACGATGGATCTTTAACGGAAATAAAATTATAGGGGCAGGTGATTGAACGGGATTATTTTAGAATTACTTAAAAAGGTCATATAAACAGTTGTGGAACGAGCGGGCAGGTCTTGACAAGATAGATGTTATGTTGACCAGATAACTGTACCGCGATGAATTGTTCAACGTGGTGTAGACTGGAATAGGTCACATACATGGCCGATCGACACAATGGGCCTCAGCCGACATAGCGAACGTATGTTTATTAATAATAGTCAACAATCAGAAGAGTGTACACATATAGATTGCGTCAGTTACGCAGCGGGTTAGCATATATAGAATGTGAAGAGTCCGACACACCAATCCTAGCAATGATAAAGCAAAGCGCTTTCATTACTGATATAAATACAAATGGTAGGTGTACGCTGGAAACTCACATAACATATTTAAAAAACTTTGGAAAAGGAGCAAAGCAGTTTCAATTCGATCCATAGAAGGAAGTTAACAGCAGTCTATTTACCCTTACTGTGAAGACTGGACAGCAAGTAAACAGGATCGCTTTCGCCAGTTGCCATGACATAATAACATTAATTTATTATAGCTATATATTACACGACGTGTGTCTTTCTCGGAGTCGCTGTATGTTAGATAAGTCTTGACAATGTTATACTATTCCACTTTAGAATCGCTATTGATGATTTGAAATCAAGTCTAGACATCTAACCAGCCAATCTCAAACTAGCTTATGATATGAGAATAACAAGTAGTGAGGATTATATACATTTATATATATATTTATTTATTTATTTTTTTTTTTTTTGCGTTCGCCTTATTTCTCTAATCCCCAAGGCGGTGTGCATTGCACTGCGTTTTTATTTTGCGCCTGTCGGCCCAGTGCATCCGACTTCAGCATGCATTTTATGTAAGGGTCTGCTTCCTCCTGCATTTTCTAAGGGTTTGCTTCCCCGGGGTAACGGCCGGTGCTGAGATGGGGATCGAACCCAGCACCTTATGGTTGTGAGCCGTGTCACATAACCACTAGGCCACGCCGTCCCCCTTATATATATATATGGACAATAGAGTTAATTTAATAATTGACCGCTCGTTACCCTTCTTCTCTTTCCCAGGACATTGAGGGAAGTGCGTGGCTATTCCTGTATCATATACGTTGCATTTGTTTCTGTCTTTGCAACCCCTGCATGCTCTGTTTCTGATGGCTATAAAGTAAATGATATTGTTTGGAGTGCCATATCATCTAGAGTAGTTAGATCGCAACTTTAGTCTGTTTCCAATTTAAGCTCTCAGCGTGATGAAAAGTCTAAGAAACATACACAACCTTCCTTTGAACAATTAGCAATCTACTTTGATTTAAAATGAGTGACAAGTCAAGCACATAACAGCGCATGCTAAAAGAGGTGTAGAGTGTGCGCTCTTAGTGAGCAATGGGAACATCCTTCACATATAATCTTCACAATCTGCTCAAAGACCATTACATAGTACTAATCTAACGACCCTAATTAGTATAACGTAACAAACTGTAAAGGACAAGAAAGATACTAGTGAAACAGAACATGAGGAGGATGTATTCATACATTAAGGAAACCGGTTGACATCATTACAATACAGTCTTTGTTATGGAACCCCACTAGATGATAGAGGCAGACCTACTTAATCATTGCGAAGATAGTTTAGTGCAGGTATAAAATATATTGAGAATACATGCATTGAGCTGGCGACGATGACCCACGACATGGATGCTTGGCTTGCATTTTTTGAAGACCTCTGCTCCGCAAGCTGCTATAAAGCCTAGCAATACAACTGCCATGAACCTGTCACTCCTCTTCTAACTTAGGATTTATTACTTTAAAAAATGTTATTATATGTGTGTTATATGCAGTTTATACATGATAAAGTAGTCGGCCAGATGCCCAACTTCCCTTACCAGATTATTATGGTATGCTGTAAATAGAATGATATACATTGCTTCCATTGCTAAAGAAAAACCATCGATAGAGTAGGCAATATTAAACTGTGGACGATACGGTAAGATGATGTGTACAGGAGGCAGGTAAATGAGAATGTAAGAGCATTGTATCGTACGAGTATTAAACATTGTCTGAACCCCTGATGATGTCACATCTGCTTTTGAAATCAGTACTGATGTAAGGCAGGAATGTGTGCTTTCCTCTCTGCTGTCTAACATCTACATTGACGAAATTGCATCAGAAACTAAACAAATTAATATTTCAGATTAAGAATTGAACTCAATACTCAAATTGCTCTTTGCAGATGATCGGTGTCTGTTGTAGGAAGAAACAAATAAACTGCAAAATCACATGAACGCGCTTTCGACAACCTGTGCCAAACCAATTATGCGAATTAACGAAATTAAAAAATACACTATGTGGGTCAGCAGACTATTTTGGCCATTCACCATAAGTGTAAAAGATATGTCTCTTCAACAGGCCTATAGTTAGGATATTTTGGCCAGTTTTTCTTCGGTAGACATGGACATTTAGACTATCTGTCGGAAATAATCTACAGGGACTTAGTATTTTTGTTGTAGTTGTCACACCACTGCTTAAACACATGAATATTATTTTAGCGACAAAGAAGCAACAGCTGATAAACACTATTTTCATGAAGACTGTGCTACCAGTGCCAAACGTGGTTTATGTTCAATGTGTTTGAAAAAAAAGATGATATGTCACATGAAGTGTTAAAGCACCTAGAGGTAGGCTATCGGTGCTACCAGGGAAAACAGATTGCCATTCGATGACATTCGAAGTATGGTCGACACTACGTTTTGTGCAGAGTACATTAGCAGACACAAGATAAGCCGGTTTAGTCATCCCCGTGAGAATTTACCATCATCAAGTTCCAATGATGTTTACAACGCTGGTAGTTTCGGCTTCAGAACAGACGCAGATGACAGGGCATGTGGATATATGATATTAGATATTGTGACAAATACCGACGCAGCGCACTTGGCGCAGGACGGACGATTAAACTCCACGCGAGATATGTAAACTGTAAAAACAACTAATGAACTAACTCACCATGTAGCATGTCCTTTATAGAACGTCGATCCCACCACAGTCTATCTGAAAGAAACTCTTTCCGTTGCCAAAACTACAACCTTCAACACAGTCATACCCAGACATTCCTGGATATCTTGCGGCCATCGTTTTCTCGGTCTATCACTATCTATTTTGCTTGGCACTATACCGTCATTATTCTCTCAGGACGGTCGTGTCTCTTGATGTGACCAAAGTATTTACATTTTCTAGCCAAAATGAAAATTATAAACCAGTTCTCCTTTATTTTTAACTCTGCCGAATTAATTCGTCTTTTTTTCCGTTCAACTAACTAACTAACTAACTAACTAATTAATTGGCTATCTAATTAACTCCATTATGCATGGGAATTTACAGTGTGACTGTCTCTACTGCATATTCGAGCAAAGGTAACACCCGACATTGAGAAATAATTCATATACAAGAGTTGTTAAACGTTATCACTATATCCACAAAGAAACGAGAGTGACAACTTACTTGAAATTAGCCGTTCACTTGGAATAATTCATTGTTAGAACAGCTGGTGAATTACATCACGCATTACACAGTCTCAGCGCGTTCATACCGACAAGCAACACAACAAAACAGCGGCTAAAAACAAGTCTACTTTACCGTTGTTTTATTTTTTTCTTAAATATAATTAATATTCATGTGCTATTTTTCCGAAACACAGCCCCATACCTCATTGATTAAGTTACATTCAATTTTCCGCAGCGGTGTGCATAATTGCGCAGTGTCTGTATGGCAAAGCAAGAGGATTTTAAGGTAGGAATCGTTTATTAACCGGCTGTGAACTAGATTCCTCTTCTTCTGTTCTTGTTTGTCAGTTTCTTCTTGGTGTTCTTCCTTTTGCCGATATTATTCTTTCTCTCATTCTCGGTCATGTGCCTTCTGTTACTCTTTATATTTCGTAATCTTCTTGTTCTTTTTCTTTTTTGTTTCTTCGTTTTCATATTATTCTTGTTCCTCTCATTCATCGCCATCTCTTCCCACTTCTTATTTGCTTACTTAATTATCAGGGAATGCTTGTCATTCGTCTATTGTGTGTATATTATAGCTACTGAAGTGGGGCTGACCAAGACCGTCTTGCAAGGCACTGTGCATGGGGAGATTGAGAGAGGGAGATCAGAAAAGAAATAGGAGGACAATATACAAGAATGGACCGGAAGGTCTTTTGCTGAAACTAATACGCTGGCAATAAATCGAGACGCATGACGGGAAGTGGTTCTGCATACTGCAATAACGGATGATGATGATGATGATGATGATGATGATGATGACATTCATTTTTTATCGACGGTCATCAGATCAGCCGCATTTCGCAAGTCGGCGACTTTAATGGATTTGTGCCTCCTACCCGATAGAAGTTTGATGGCTCGTACACAGCCAGTTGGATGAATGGGTGATGCTAGGAATGAAGTTGTCTAGAGTACTGTAATAATATTGGGTGTTTAAACAATTAGTTGGTTTTTATATTAACAGTTGTTATCCTATGTTGTATCAAATATGCGAGATATTCACATGAAACTTTATCTAACTGTACCAAGTGAATATAAGTACGATGCACATATTGGCGTTACCTGCCACCCGTCAAGTTTTCAAAAGTTCATTATCCTCCGACTCATAGTTTCCTCAGCAAACCGTTGAAAACATGGCGGGTGTGATACGGAATTCGTCCAGAGTTCATCAGCGAGCGGTAATTCGACTTCTAACAGCTGGAGTATGTCGACCAGTTGACATTCATCGCAGAATACAGGCAGTGTATGGCGACAAAAGTGTGTTCAAGATAACAGTGAAGAGCTGGACAACGGTGTTTACAGAAGGACGCGAATTAACTAAAGATCTTCCCAGACCAGGTCACCCGTATATTGTTGCGTAGAAGATGCCAGCGCCAAAATTGATGAAGCAGTTCGGGTGGACCGTCGCCATGCTCACAACACGTTTGTTACGATACACTGTCTGCATTCTGCGATAAATGCCAATTGGTCGATAACCTGCATCTGTTAAAAACGGAATCACCGCTCGCTGATTAACTCTTGACCGATTCCGTATCACACCCGCCATGTTTTCAACGGTCTACTGAGGATATTATGAGTCGGAAAATAATTATATTTTCCAAATTTGTCTATTAGTATGTGCTGTTTACATCAGAAGTGACGTATACATGCGCATCGTACGTATGTTTACTTGGCACAGTTCGGTCCGTTTTCATTTGAGCACGCATTGTGCAATAACATAGATTCTCTTATCTGTAGTTTTATTTAAGGCTTCTCAATAAGCTCATCAAATAGTGATCAACGACTCGATCCCGGCCGTGTTGTATAATATGTCGTGATCCGGCTTGTTTCTGGAATACAGCGTGGACAAATAGTGGTGTCTTCTTGATTAGTAGGTTTTACTTAACAGTGACTCTTGTTGTGGCTGTCATTGTCAGTATTAGTGCATCTTCTGTGATTTCTTCTCTATGTGTTGTTTGTGAAAGCACTCCTCTCAAGTTGTTCGTTCTTGCAAACTATAGTTACAACGTCCTCTTATATTCCACGAAGAACTGAAGAAGCTGACCTGCATACTCCTGGCCGTAGGGCATTGAAATGCTTCTCAAGCGGACAACTAATGGAAATCACAATATCGATACACATTTCACTGATCAGACTATTGTAACTCAATCTGTTTAAGAGACCACATCCAGAACTTGGGCGACATGTGAGCTTTTGTCATTATGTTTCAGCTACCTCTGACAGTTCTAGACCTACCCCCTCCTCCCCCACCCCTGCCTGATACGGTTATATGTGCGTATCATTCAAGACAATACTGGATATGTTGTCGTCTTTTTGGAAAGAAGCCGAGACTCTCTTCATTACATGAATTTGAACTGCTGAAAGTGTAAAACATAGTAAGATTGTAACTCGCCAGCGAAGCAGTAATATTTAACAAAACAGGGCTGACAATGGGCCCAGAACCAACAAGAGACAGATCAATAGATTTTTACTTTAACCAACGTAACATTGATTGTCCATAGCATACGAGAATATTGCCACACTATCATTTACGGGCAATGATGGTATTGGATCTATAATATATATATATATATATATATATATATTTATATATATATATATATATATATATATATATATATATATATATATATATATTCCGTGGGGAAAGTGTTAAGCCATCGGCCTCGTGATTAGGTGGTAGGGTTCGTCTCCGGACTCCGCCGTCTTTTTCACGGATGCTTGATGAGGAGTCCCCTGCATCTCGTAGTCGCCCCCTAGTCATCTTGTCCTTGACTTGCAATTGAAGGTGGGGTGGCTCGAGACAAGCGAGTGAGGGTGAAAATTAGCGCAATTAATCCTTACTAAAAATATCACTAGCAAATACATTATGCTATCATCGTCTACAATGGGCGGCGGTTTTTGCCTGTTTTGCTTTGAATATATAAACTATATCAGTATCAAATAGTCTATTAACTGCGTACTGGCATACGTGGCTGTTAAGCTTCTGTCCATACCTACGGGTAAATCGTTTAGTTTTAGTAAACGTAATGTTACTATATGGACACATGGTTCCGCAGTGGTTAATGCACTGGCTGCCCAGTTTAGCGATCTGGGTGCAATCCTAAATTGATGTGGTGTATTTTTTCGATTTCATGGGGAGCCGGTGTCGACCCAGCTTCAAACATTGAGTACCAGAACAAATCTGGAAATTAACGGCGGCTGGCCATACTCATCTTCCCAAGTGGTAAGTTGGTAAAGGATATATGGATCTAATACGATATGTACAGTATTCCACATGATGTGTAAACTAGATTTGTACATTATTCTTGGCTTTTTAAACCCCTCTTTCTTCTTCTTCTGCGTTCGTTCTTAATCTCCTGCAACGAAGTCCGGAACAGGGCAGGATGTAGTCGGGAGAACGGATTGCGTTGTGTCGATAGTTTACAGTTTGACTGCCATATTTGCACCTTTCGGTCCGACACATCCGTCTTTGGCAATTTTAAACCTCTAAATCCCCGTATTCATCAGGCACGTATGTATGATGCCATTTCTCATTTCGCTCTTTTGCCTTGGTGTACCGTGTTGAACTCTGGTTCTCCTTCAGGTCATCTCACCTTCGGTTGACCGAGAGAGAATGCGAAGTTCAATGACCATCAGGAGGTCATTCTACGTGTATATCTGATATCCAGCATGTGCACCCCATGGACCAGACCTATCTGTATCTTCGTAACAGCGGGACATCTATAATGTCCTTGAAGGGCGTTCGACATGTGATCTCTACGTTGCGACTTTGTCTGGAAGGGAGATCGTCAATGTTCTTCGCTCTGTCAATTGTTGGGCAACATGACGTTTATCTGCATCAGCTTTCCTTAAGTTCCATACCCGTATCTTTTTTTCTAGATTCATGCATGTTATTTCCTTGATTTCCTTTTTTTTTTACTCATTTACAATTTATCACTGGAACTTGAGAATAAGTACATGGACTGCTTAGATTAAGCAGAAAACACATTTTTGAAAAACCATGATCTAAATTATGTATTTTTTTTATGCGTATAAGGTCATTCATGCGGAAGCTGATCATTCGTCTTGATGTCCGTTGTTAGATATGTGCACCACATATACATGACATACACATATGTATGTTATATTACCCAGCAAAACAAGCAACATTGTTATCAACTGTATTTCCTATTTGATGTATTGTTATGCATTTGAATGCACGGCAATATAACTACTACACACATACTCCACACACACACACACACACACACACACACGCGCGCACACTCACGCACGTATGTCCACCCACCTGTAGTATCTGTGTTATTTTATATATTGTAAGATAACGAATTGCCCGCTTGTTCTGTATCTGTTATGTTATATAGTGTAAGATATACAATTATCCTCCTGTTGTGTCTCTATTATTATATCTAATAAAAGTTATACCATTGCCCGCCTGTTGTGTCTCATTGTGTCTCTGTTATTTATCTATTGTAAGATATACAATTGTCCATCCACTGTATATCTGCTATGAAATATATTATATCCTTAGGACTATCCATTATCAATAGCTATTGGATTCTATATTCTACATTCTACACGAATATCTGTTAACGATTAATCTGTTAATATGTCTATATGACTATACACGAATATCTGTTAGCGATTCATCTGTTAATATGTCTATATGACGCGACAGGAATGTCCGTTAACGATTCATCTGTTAATCTGTCTATATGGCTCTACATAAATGTTCGTTAACGATTCATCTATCTGTTAATCTGTCTATATGACTCTACAGGAATGTCCGTTATCAATTCATCTGTTAATCTGCCTATATGACGAATGTCCGTTTACCGCTTATATATGTATGCAGTCTGCATATCGCCGCGTCTTGATTCTACGAGAGGGCCTGACCCGCACCTCCAATAGCGTGAAATGCGATCAAATGTACAGTTGTACCCTGTTTTTATTGCATGTTTTGTTGCAAAACCAAAGGGCAACTCATTTATCTGTCTGTGTGTCCAAAAATTGGCTAACTGTCAGGTTTAGACAAATGAAAATTCTTTAAATGTATTCAACCGTGTGTATATCTACAAGTATATGTGGTTTATGTATGTGTCTGTGTGTGTGTGTGTGTTGGTGTGTTTGTGTGTGTGTGTGTGTCACTGTTGGTGCAAACGTGTGTTCGTGTGTTTAGATTTGTTTGCTTGTATGCTCAAGCAGGCTTGAATTCACATGTTCATTGTCATAAAGAAACATATGTATGAACTCGTATGTATGTATGCTTTCTTTCCGACAGCCGAGATTTAGACAAATTGAAATACGTGTTTATTGTATAATCTATCGTGTCCGTTGTATATCTTTGTGTTTGCATGTTTGTGTGCTTGCATTGTGGTGGTAGTGTGTGTACGTGTGTTTGTGTGTGTATGCGTTTGATTGTGTGTGTCTGTATTAAGGTATTCGTATGTATGTGTTTGTGTGTGTTTATATGTTTCATTCAGCTCGTACATTTAGACAAAAGGCAAAATGTGTGTCTGTGTGTGTGCGGTATAAGGTCGAGTTTGTTGTTGTTGGAAATGCTTCTTCTTCGTTCGTTATCAAACTTCCACTACCAAGCTCTGAAAAACACTTTGCAAGCAGCAAGATGTAGTCAAGGGAACATAATTCGTTGTGTCGTAGATTACAACTTGACTTCGATATTTGTAACTTTTGATCCACCACATATGACTTCCATGACTTCAGCTGGCCTATGTAAGTACCGTGTAAGTTAGCCTTCCCCCGTCAATCCCTTTTTTTGTAACCAGTCTACTCTGTTGCACCGTGTTACATGATCACAATGGGGAAGTGGAGAATGGGATTTGCAGCTTTGGGCTGCTGCCTCCTGCAGCTCATACACTTCTCAGCATCTTGATTCATGTCGGAAATTTAAAATGTGTTGACATGTCTTGTGTGTGTGTGTGCGATCGTATGTGTGTGTGTGTGTGTGTGTGTGGGTGTGTGTGTACGAGCGTATGTGTGCTTGTGTCTGTACGTGTGTTCTTGCACTAGCTCGTAAACTATAATGAGACACACATGTTTGTCCTACGGTGTGTGTATGTGTGTGTGGGTGTGTGTGTGTGTATGTGTGTATGTATGTGTGTGTGAGTGTGTCTTGCACTAGCTCGTAAACTAAGATGAGACACAACTGTGTGTCTTACCGTGTGTGGATGTGTGTGTGTGTGTGCGTGTGTGTGTGTGTGTCTGTGTGTGTGTGTATGTATGTGTGTGTGTCATTGTCTATGCTTGTACGTTTTTCAGTGAAACAAAACTGTCTGTCTAGATGTTCTGGTTTAGAAAACAATGAAGTGTACATAAACTAATATCTTGTCTATGTCCCTGTTTCAAGATGAATGTGTTCACCGCTTGGGTCCCTGTGTTGTTTGGGACATAATTTGATCACTGATCATCCATACATGTTGTAACACGTGTCAAAAGAGAGTTATGCATGGGGCCAGCAACCTCAACGTGTACAAAATTGCTGCCGAAGCCACAGAGCACAGCCTTGTAAAGCACTTCTGGCAGGATCCATAAATGAGGCCAACGGTGATAATGACCAAATACTACGACTGGAGTGAAAGATGCTCAATAATAAGAATGTGTATACACATCTAGTATTATATCTTCTTCTTCCTCGTTCGGTAGCAGGCATTCACATCAATGAATCAAACAATGCAATTGTGTCTGTACTTTATAGCACGCATTGCGTCAACCTATCTACAATCTGTTACCTTAGTATAGTTGGTACATTTTCACCAAGCATTTGTTAGATGTTTCTTCCTTAGCCATTAGTTGTTCTAGACTACCTGCAAGGCAGCACGAATGTAGCCAGATATATTTCTTGTAGAAGAAGGTTTGCAAAAGAATAAAGAATAAAACATTATACAACCCTCCAGAAGTCAACGGAAAACCATCGCTGTACGATTTCATGTTTAATAGTGGATCGACGCGCTTTAAGAAAACGTGTTGTAGAGATCAATGATAGATTAAGTCAGTCGGCAAGGCACTTGAATGAATGGGGTATTATGCTGTATGTTGTATATACGTATGATGTACAGCCTGTGTGTTCCTGTTATAAAGTCTATATGATTCTGATGTAAGTCTAAATGTTTATATAGTACAATATGTATTTATCTGTTGAGCAATATATACGTTTCTGTTGTACAATACATATGTTTATGTTGTGCAAAATCTATGTTTCTGTCGTACATTGTATATGTTACTGTTGTGTAATGTATATTTTTCTGTTGCACAGTATATATATTTCGGTTATACATCTTATATGTTTAGGTTATACAGCCTGTATGTTTCGATTTTACAGCCTATATGTTTCAGTTATACATCATTTATATTTCAATTATACAGCCTATATGTTTCGGTTGTACATCATACACGATTCGGTTGGATAGTCTACATGTTTCTGTTGAACAGCCTATGCGTTTCTGTTGTGTAACCTACATGTTTGTATTGTACAATTTATGTGTTTCTGTTGTACAGTCTGTACGTTTCTGCAGTGCAATCTATGTTTTTCTTGTGCAGTCTATATGTTTCAGTTGCAAAATCGTTTCTTTTATGGTGTACCGTCTATGTAATTCAAATGCACATAACATATATATATATATATAGGAATGTATGTCAAACATATATATACATGTATATATATATATTTATATATATATATATATATATATATATATATATATATATATATATATATATATATATATATATATATATATATATATACACACACACACACATGCTTCTGTTGTAGAATCTATTTGTTTCTGTTTTGCAGTCTGTGTGTGTCTGTAGTATAATATGTTTGTGTCTGTCGTGTAATATGTATGTGTCTATTGTATAGTCAATGTGTTTACGGTGTACATTGTATATGTTTCGGTTGTGTAGTTTATGTGTGTCTTTTGTGCAGTCTATATGTGTCTGTTTGAGAATCTATATGTTTCTGTTTTGCAGTATGTATGTGTCTGTATTATACTATGTGTATATATTATGCAATGTATATGTGTGTATTGTGTAATCGATGTATTTATGTTATAGAATATATACGTTTATTCTTTGCAGTCTATATTTTTGTGTTGTGGAGTTTATACGTTTATGGTGTGCAGTGTAGATGTATGTGTTGATAAATTGATACGGTTCTGTTGTACATTATATATGTTCATGTAATGCTGTCTATATGTTTCTGTTATATAATCTATATCTTTTCGTTGTGTAGTCTATATGTTGTTGCATTGTCTTAATGTCCCTCAGCTTGAAAAAAAAAGAATTTGTCACTACTATCGTCTATGTCAAATCGTTTGTGTTATATGAATCAAGAAAGTCAACTGCATCGATAGACTCACGCCCGTGTAGCAGCAATGATTGTCGAATGTCAACTACATAGTTAGATTTACGTCAGTGTTGGGACAATGATTGCCGAATGTCAACTACATAGTTATATTTACGTCAGTGTTGGGAAAATGATTGCCGAATGTCAACTACATAGTTAGATTTACGTCAGTGTTGGGACAATGATTGCCGAATGTCAACTCTAAAGCCAGCGTCACACCAGTGTTGGGGCTTTTACTAACGAATGTCAACTACAGTGTTAACGTCATTGTAGTGCTGGAGTAACGAATACGGGATGCTAAGTGCAGTGATAGTTTCACGTCAGTGTTGGGGTAATGCACGATGAATGTCCGCTGCATAATTAATTTTAAGACAATTTTGGAAAATTAATAGCAAATGTCAGTTTCACCGTTAGCTTCAAGTCAGTGTTGAGGCAATGACTGACAAATGACAACTACATCGCCAGCGTGACGCTAGTGTTAGGACTATTTCTAACGAATTTCAACTACAGTATTATCGTCACATTAGTGTTGTTGTAATGAATGGCATATGATATCTGCAGTGTTAGTTTCACGTCAGTATTGGGGCAATGCGCTATGGATGTCAGTTAGATCATTATATTTAAGCAAGTTTGGGGGAAAATACTAACGAATGTCAGTTTCGTCGCTAGCTTCACGTCAGTTTAGTGGAAAATTACTAACGAATGTCATCTACATCATTAGCTTCAAGCCAGTTTTATGGAAATTACTTATGAATGTCAGCAACATAATTACATTCAATTCATTTTTATGGAAATTACTAACGAATGTCTGCTATATCGTTAACTTCATGCTAGGCTTAGGAAAATTACTAACGAATGTCGGCTGCATCATTAGCTTCAAGCCAATTTTAGGGAAATTTCTAACGAATGTCTACTACATCATTAGCTTCAAGCCAGTTTTATGGAAATTACTTACGAATGTCAGCAACATCATTAGATTCAAGCCAGTTTTAGGGAAATTACTAACGAATGTCTGCTTTATCGTTATCTTCATGCTAGGCTTAGAGAAATTACTAACGAATGTCGGCTACATCATTAGCTTCAAGCCAGTTTTAGGGAAATTACTAACGAAAATCGGCTACATCATTCGCTTCAAGCCAGTTTTAGGGAAATTACTAACGAATGTGAAGTACTTCGCTAGCGTCATCCAGTGTTTGGGTAATGAACGACGAATAATGACACTAACTGGGAAATAACTTGAGGACACAATACATCTTCCGTCTGAGCAAGAATGTTCCCTCAGGGGTGTTTATTTGTCCGGTTGCAAATGTGTTATATTAACCGCCTAGGGCCAGAGTTCCCAAAAATATAGTCTTTCCATTGATCAATGCATGCTTGCGCAAGCTTATACGGGGAACTAGTTGAACCAAATTGTTTGTAGATGTCTAGCGGTTCTCCGGTTTGATTATAGGAAGTACTTAACCTCAAGGCAAATCCAATATATTGAATAATTCAACGTAAAATACTGAGTCTATCTGCCTAAACGGTCAAGTGTCGGATCAGTAGGATGTCTTGCCTGTTGCGTCACAAAGGACCGTGTGTTGCCTCTGGTCATGATACGCTTCAATAAGATTACGTTTGTTTCAGGTACTTGAATATTAAGATGTGGTGATGATATGTTAGCGAGGCAATGGTCTGGTACCGAAAGATGATTATAGCTAACATTGTGTGCAATAAAGACACTAACGCGTCAATTCATGTCATAGCGAATTGCACCATTAGCATATTCACAAGACTGATACGTCTGAAGTAGCACTCGTGGTTTGTTGATAACACTGCAATATATGAAGCAATAATCTACAGACTGCAAAGGTTTGACCTTAAACGGAATAGGACCCATGATATGACGGAGCAGGAGAGTGTACAACCAGCGAGCTACAGAAACCATGAGCATCCAGACAGTGTGCCATTTGCTGAGATTGACTGAGCACTTATGTTATGGGTATGCGAAGAGTGCAGTGACGTCGATTGTTAGGAACAGTTTCAGTTCAGGATGGCTTTAAAAAAACACCAAAAAACATGACTTTAAGTAAAGGTGTGCTTAACTCATTTTCACGGAGATCTGAAAGAAGAAGGTTATTGTAAAGGCAAAACTCTTAGAAAGTTCAACATGGCGTTGTTTGGAAGTGGACAAGTCCTTGATATCACGATAATTCAAAATTTAAATTAGTTGCAATTATTACTTTTTGTGATATGTGAATCATGACTTCTATTTTTGGCGCAGCAATTAAGAGCAGCCATATATTTAGTGGTTATTACTAAAAATATATTTTTATTAGATTCCCAAAGCAAAGGTGGAATGCGCTGAATCTGTTGTCGTATTGTCCTGAGGCTGCGTTGTATAAATCGACTATTTCAAGATATACTTTTTCTAAAATTGAATCACACATTTTCATAGAGCATCGACACGGAAATTATATGTTCCGCCAAATGTCTCCTTTACCTATGGGTAGTACTTATGTGTTTTCTTACTCTGCTCATGCTTCTTCAGTTCAAAATTATTATTTTTAGTCTGTTACTTCAAGTTTCCTTCCACACCTCTTTCTATCGTTATGTGGTTGTGTTCGTGTGTGTAAGATGCTGTTCTTATTTTTACTTCATTTTCATTTTTTTTTATTTTAGTTATTATTCTGTTTTATTTTTGTTCGGTTCGCCGTTTACGACCTTTTAAATGTATGTATCTGTTTTGTTTTTCTACTTCACCCTATTCTCAGTAAAATAAACTGTTTGTATCATTCTCTTTTGTTTTAGTCTCCATCTTTTTTATTTTCCTTCTAATATACTCTGCTTCATTGCCAATTTGTTTATAATTTACCCTTTTTTACTTCTTCTGTGCCATTTCTCATAATTTGTTGTCAGTATTTTCCTGCTACTGGTTTCTCTATTTTTGTCATTATTTAGTGTAAACATCATATACAGCTTCTTTTCTTCTTGATCATACCTTTTTTTTCAACATCTTCTAGTACTGCTTCATTACTTTGTCTCACACTTTGTAGCGAACATCTTTTTCTACTTCTTTATTACTTCCTTCCATTATTTATGTTAATATCATGCTTTTGAACTTTATTTTCTCCTTTACGTTAAAATTTTCAGTTTCCCCTCCACAAATTCATTTTTGTTCCGTTGCGTATCATCTTCATTACCGTTTTTTTCCCTATCCTTGCTCTAATTTCTTCCAGCACTTTTATTTGCTATATTTTCATTTATTCTTCATCTTTATTTTCTGCTTCAAATTTGGCTCATTTTTCTAGGGCAGTATTTAAAAATTACCATATATTCCTTTAGCTTGTGTATCCAATAGATCAATTTCTTGGAGCCACTGGTGACCGATTTCTTAAAGAGACAAACGAAGAATAAACATGATTATTTTGTCAGTACATTTCTTTCTTTTTCCTCTATTTATGTTGACGGGCTTAATCAAATTAAATTTCCCTTTTCCCAGGCATGTCAATTGCACTTTGCTTGAAACATAATTTGTCAGTTTTGTTTCTTTTAGTTCATTGTTTACATTGTATTTCTGATATATCTTGCTTGCAATATTATTTGTGTTATGTCTAACTATTGAAGGCCATTTGGCCATACATGATATTTATGATTTTAAGTATTTCTTCTTCTTCTTCTTCATCGTACGCAGTCAGACATCAACCTTTATTGTTTCGAAAAATGCAGCGGTCATCCCGAGGCTGTCGACACTGCCATAGAGCTTGTCTAGTGTTGCCACTGGTGATGGCCACATCTGCTCTCTCTGATCTTCGTATGTCGGGCAGCTTTGCAGCAAATGCTCAGTGGTCATTTTCCCTGTACCACACGGGCATTCGTCAGTGCCACCTATCTTCAATGTGTTGAATATGTGGTACCCCAGTCTTTTGTGGCCAGTGCGAAGTCTGAAGACCACGACCTGCTCTCTTCTGTTCAACTGGTAATAGGCATCGTTTTTTGCGTAGCCAGTATGTTCGGTTTCCCATTTGGTCATGTATCTAGCTCTAATAAGCCGTTTTGACTCTTCGTATGTCATTCTAGTATCTGGTAGTCTTGCACCTTCTTTTGCCAGTCTGTCTGCCTCCTCGTTGCCTTGGATGTTGCAGTGGGATGGAACCCACTGTACCACTACCCTTTTTGGTGCGGACTGCTGGCATACTTGACAGAGTACTGCTCTTAAATCATTATTTTTAAGTATTTGTACCCTCGCTATTACTGAGCTACGAGGCGTGTTTAAATTAAAGCGGACCTAACTGCACCAAGTATTATAAGTTGTTCACTATGGATACTGATACTACATGCTTTTGCTACCACCAGTTGAACTATCCGTAGCAAGACAGCGGATTTCTCTGCTAGCAAAGGTAAGCTTTGGCAACGGTCTATCCGAATTGCTTCATCAATTTTGGCGATGACATCTTCTGACGCAACAATATGCGCTTGACCTGGTCTCGGAAGATCTTTCGTTAACTCAAGTCCATCTTTGAACATCGTTGCCCAGCTCTTCACTGTTGGCTTTGACACACCTTTGTTACCATCCACTGCCTACATTCTGCAAAGAATGTCAGGTGGTTGACATCCTTAAGCTGTTAGAAACCAAATCACCGATCGCAGTTCAACTCGTAACGGATTCCAGCTCAACTACAACTGTATAACACCAGCCATGTTTTCAACAGTATGCTGGGAAAATTATGTTTTGGAAGATAATGACATTTTGCAAACTTGACGGTTGGTATGTGCTGTCTACACTTGAAGTGATGTCATCATGTGCATCATATATATGTTCACGTGGTGCAGTTAGGTCCGGTTTCATGTGTACACACCTCGTGTATGTGTTCAGTCAGATATCAACTATCATGTTATTAGTTATACTTCACTCATTCATAACATATCGCCTTCTACTTTGGCTTTGGACTAGAATGGTTAGGAAATGGCAAACGCCTTCAATAATAGTAAGTATACTAGCATATATAATGCAACTTCTAGGTACAAACACATAAATACCTACGATTTGTATAGAGTCCAAGTAATGATAAGAAGAGAATAACGATTGATTGCATTCGAGTAATGAAGAAGGCAGAACAACTATTGAATATTTTGTTAGGACATGTTAACGAGACAACAATTGTGGCCTAAACTGAAAGTAGTGATGATGCGAGATGAACTACTGCCTACGTTTTAGTTGTTCAACAAAGGATAACATTTAATGCCGACATGCATGTGAATGATGAAATGAGAACATATCATCTAATGCGTGTATATTAACCAAAGATGAAGTGAGAATACTACATGCGACCATGTTTTTAGCAATAATGAAGGTAGAACTGTTTCTGTGATCATTTATTAGCAATAATGAATGGCAAACACATGATGTAAGCATTTTTAGTAATGATGAAGGGCGAACGACTAATGCGGACGTTGATGAAAATAACAATACGAAATAATATACTGCTACGCTTAAGACAATGAAGACAGAAGAATAACTCTTGCCTAAACTATATTTAATGTTGAGGGCTCAACAATACGTGCTATTTTGCAAGTAATATATTATAAATAACACCTGTTCCCTGTATCTCAGATAATGATGATCAGAGAAAAACTATTGCCTACATTACAAGCAATGATGACGAGGGGGAAAAACTGCTGTTTACATTCAAAATAGTGATGATGAGTGATAAGCTATTGCCTTTATTCAAAGTAAGGATGGAGAGATGAAAAACTACTGTCTACATTCAAAGCAGTGATGATGAGAGAGAAGCTATTGCCTTTATTCAAAGTTAGGATGAAGAGATGCAAAACTACTGTCTAAATTCAAAGTAGTGATGATGAGAGAGAAGCTATTGCCTTCATTCAAAGTAAGGATGAAGAGATGAAACACTACTGTCTACATTCCAATTAAGGATGAAGAGAGAGCAGATATTGCCTACATTCCAAGCAAGGATGACGAAGGGTAGCACCTACACTCCAAGTAATGATGAAGAGATGTCTACTATCCAATCAGTAAGAAATATACAACAACAGTTGTTTACATTCCAAGCATCCATCCGTGAACAGATATTCAATTTATTCTGCAACGTTCTTTCCATAAACCGAACTGAGACACACATGAATCCACAATCATAATAATTCATTACAGACAAGGCCATTTACTAATTGTATGCTCAAACAATTCAGTACAGTAAACTCTATTCATGTATTGTATCTTTACTCGCATAAGGATGTCCAGTAATATACTAGTGAGTATCAGGATGAAAATGTCACGTCTATCCATGCTCTGAGGGAGTTCATTGGACAAAATAACAGACATCGTAATGTAGACATGTATTAATTACAAAAATATTTTGATTTCGTGACAACTTGAACCAGTATCAGTTGCACAGTATACAGTAATATCTCAACATGTATAGCTTACAAGATTATCTTGTCAATAAATAGTCCGTATTTAGATATTACTGTAAGTTTTAGCTGGCTGTAGTAATTTTACAACGATCGTATCTTTTTAGTTTAACAGTAATTTTAGTTTACAGAACCAAATGTGCTAGCCTGGCTTGTCAATAACTTTATCTCTTACCAGGCCACATTATGCCAATAACCAGGACAATGTGTTCCTAACATCTAGCAGTCGATGCTTTTAAAGTTTAATTGATGGAACTACTGATCTCCGTGCTAGTTGGACTGACACCCTGTAATCATTCTCTGGTATTGTAAAATGTCAGAGGACGTGGCCGTATTACGTACATATTTAACCCTTGTGAAATACTCGGGGAATGATTTTTATTTATTTTTGTGTTTGATATTTTGTGAATGTAATTGGTATGTGATATAGGATAAATGTCAGCCATGATCATCATGTGCTTGTTTATTTATAGAAGCAGAATAAATTAAAGAATATTATTGACACTGTTGTTGTGTCTGGTCTCTAAAACAAACATGCATGTGAGGTTTACTGAGGTAAGTGAGAAGGAAACATCAATGGAGAGAAGAAAGGCCAGGATAGATAATATTATTTTAAGTTTTTGTTCAAGACACATTGCAATGATGTAAATGAGAAGGAAACTTCAACAGCGGGGAGAGAATATTAGTTGTCAATTTATATTTAAGACAATTGGAGGGCAGTTTTGTCAATGAGAAGGAAACTTCAACAGTGGGGATAACATATCATTTGTCAGTTTATCTTTAAGACACTTGGAGGACAGTTTTGTCAATGAGGAGGAAACTTCAACAGTGGGGAGAGAATATCATTTGTCAGTTTATCTTTAAGACAATTAGTGGACAGTTTTGTCAATGAGAAGGAAACTTAAACAGTGGGGAGAGAATATCATTTGTCAGTTTATCTTTGAGACAATTAGTGGACAGTTTTGTCAATGAGAAGGACACTTCAACAGTGGAGAGAGAAAAGTCTTTGTGTCGTTTATATTCAGGACGAATTACAATGATGCACCTAAGAATAACAAGTCAACGGTAAATTTAAAATAGTCTTTCACTATTTATATTCAAGGTGTATTACAATGATTAATGTGAGAAGGAAACGTCTTTTATATAACGATGACTGAGAGTAGGCTAGGTCAGACATATACAAGACTATTTCAGGGGAATTATGTAAGTGAGGTACATGGATGGAGAGAGGGGTGGGGGAGACGGGGTAAGCGATCATAGTTTCTGATTGTTTATGATGAAGATAACGACAGAATAGCCAGGAATCGTAAATAGGTGATACTGCTACCTGCTCGTGGCGTACATGCGCGATACGACAGAATAACAAAGATAACAATAATGAGCAGTAACACAAGGTGCCTGCAGAACAAGCCTTCTGGATTTGAATTATAAATGAATTCTCTGATAAGGCATCCAAGATGCGTTGGCACCTATATCAACTCGGTGATGAAATTCGAACAATTTATTATAACTTTTGAATATAATGAAACGGCTAAAAGTTATTCATTATTTGTGGTATGGGAAGACCTTCATCTTTCTAGTAAAAGGGCAACGATATAATACAGGAAGTAACATGACAGGTAAATATTTTTAAAAATCCGTCTTGTCGTTGATCAGGAATACCATCGGTGTATATTATTCAAGGCATGATACAGTTATGTATGCAAATACTGAAGGGGCATCGGTAAGAAGATATAGTGGCCGCCCGTACGTCCTTTGGTTGCATCCAGTTTGGTATTTACGCAGCGGCAAAATACACGCGTCTTGCCAAAGTAGTTTGCTACGCAGTGTCAAAGCTAGGTTTTTCTTTTACCCCAATATAACACATGTACTCACTGAGTTTGTGAAAACCTGTTGATTTGATCTACGGACTAACGGAACCACAGACACATTATCAGGTAACACGAAGACTGCAAAATGTGAGAGTCGGACACATCAGACAGGTTATACAATAATCTATTAATACTCCAGGTGGGATTAAGTGGCTGAGCAGGACATGGGCTTTAGCAGTCAGCGACCCAGACCATTCTCTATCTCCCCGTGGTGATTCTGAATAACATACTGCAATAGGGCAGACTGGCTAAGAAAAAGGAATTGAAAACGGAAGGCTTACCCGGCACCTACACATGTCATTCTGAAGTCGGATGTGTCGGAATGAAAGGTACGCATATCTAAATCAAGCTGTAAACCACGACACAACGCATTCCCTTCAACTACTACAACCTGCTAGTAAAACTCATTCAGGGTTTGACAGCGGGGGTTTGAGAACGAACGGCGAAGAAGTAGAAGATTTTAAAAGTAACATAATGACTGGGATATTTGATAAACGAAGATATAAGTAGGGTTATATAGTAATCTCGAAAAAAGGGGTGGGAAGTAGGGTAAAGTAACAAAACGATGGTGATGTTCGATAGACAGAGACATTTTTAAAGTTATCATATGATCATTGGGTTTATCATCCAGGTCATATAGTTACTGCGATGTTTGAAAGACAGAGACATCAGTAAGGTTATATTATATATCGTGGTTGATTCTGCAGGTATTATAACACATGCGGTGTTTGAGAAGGTTAACGGTTGAAGGCGAGTGCTCGACTTCATCTCCTCGGGTTTCTCCATATATCTCAGTCTCACTCAGCAGAAATGTATCCCGCCTGCAGACATCATCGAAAAAAGCACGAACTCAGTAGCTCCAGCTATGACCCCAGGGATCTCTGGAAAGTCTGACATTTTGAACCGACCATCGCAGCTCAAATTCGAACCCCGACCGTCTGAACACGAGATAAACGTCTTGACCACGTCGCCACAGAGACGAGAGATGAAGACAAACATCTGCAATTAGATAACACCGCTTTTCTGGAGTAGACGTTCATTACAATCTGAAAACAATGATATCAACATGATGGCAGCTTCCGTATTTCGCTAAAATGTATCAATGGTATCCGTTCATTATTATAACTCAGCAGCGATGCAAAAAAAAAAATTCATAAAGAATTTGGCAAACCAATATATGGTCTCTCTGAATTTATTGACACCATAGTAGGAGATCAGATGATTACGAAAGAACGATTCAGTCTCTATCTGGGAGTAAAATTATATTCTAAATAATTATGGAACAGCGATCTAAAAGGGATAGAGAGAAGAAAGTACGAATTCATTCGACAGAAATGTAAAGGATCGATGGTGTGTTCGTGTCGTCTGTATGTTTTCAGTTTGAGACACGTCTCTTGACAAAGGCACATTACTTAAAGGAACCCCACACATGACAAATGGATGCCGGAGCAGTCAGAGTCACTCGAAGATACACAGTCAGCAATTACATTCCACGGAAGGTGGGAACAATGATATACATTATATGTACACATGGACAGAGAATTGTATGGTTTAGAGATCGGACACGAAGTCCTGCGAGTCTAGAGGACACACGATATTATAAGCGCACATAAAGCAGCGTATTCCAAGACTAGATCACAGGGCTCATTACTGTAGAAAACATAACAGAGTAGATATACTGCGTCTCCAAAAAATGTAATGAACACCAACTAAAGAGAGTTGCGCGTGGAGTTAGCAACTGTGTCATGTAAAACACTACGAAAATAAACATGAGGAATAGCACATAGAGTATTTGGATTAGTTGTTCTAATAGAGGTCAGCTGTAGTGGTGCTCTTATACTTCTACTTGGGAGAAGGACAAGAAAAGCAAGAGGAAAATAGCTACATAGCAAAAGATCGACAACGAAACAAAGGATTGCATATGTAAGACTTACTAAAGACACTGACAATGAAAATGAAAACAACACAAACGACACATACACAATTGTTCATTTCCCCACAGCGTATTTCAACATAAGTAGACAGACCGGATAAAAAAAGTGCGAAAAGATATAACAATAGTCAGATAAAGTATAATTTATCGACCCTTGCTTTCAAAGAAATAGGAAAACAGTAATAGAAATAAGAAAGAGACACCACACGTTGGTCAGAGAACAGTCTCTTGAAGTATGTGTTGAAATGTTCGTTCATAATGTTCATTCACTGAAATTTAAAAAAAAAAACACTGTATGTTTAATATGAACAATGAGCTTGCAGCCATAAAACAGACTATTAGAATGTAAACAAAATCCAGTCGAGACAAACATATATAAGTAATGACCCAGTGACAGCAACAGAACAACAACTAAACAAAACCTACTACCTTAAAGATTCAAGTCCTTCGTAAGTGGCAAGGAACAAGCTAAACCAACTAAGAAATCACACTTACTTGTAATCGTTTCCAACTCAAACTGTATCGTATTACCGACTTTTATCAAGTTTTGTTTATGTTGTGCTTCGTAAATTTGTTGACATATTTGTATGTGTCACTGATGAAGGGATCGTGACCATGCCGTAAGTTTCGTTTTGTATTTGTCCTGTTGCCGTCACTGAGTCATTGCCTAAATGTGTTTTTATGGACGTTTGGACTTCAGTACCACCGCCCTTTGAATGATTTATGTTGATACATAATCCGGTACTTATAAATGCTCACACCATTGTCAAGAAAGACATGTATGATCTGTATATCACGCCATACAACTAATGATAATAACATTAGAAGTTTGCGCATATATTTACATAATTACAAATATATACACTGTTTTCGTTACTGGCAGAAATATGTGTCATCTGTTGATATCGCTCTCACTTCTTTGATATCGTTAGTTCCCCATGCGCAAAAAACAATTCTACACAATTTGGCACATTTACAAAGACCGTAACAGCTCGAAAATGGCACTAATGTATACGTCGATGGCGAATGGTGCAGATAACACAGAGATAACACTTGATAAGTTGATGTAATCACAATAGAAAAGCGTATACAATTTGGAAAGTGTTACTTTAGCTGTTATTTGAGTACCAACAAAATAGTCCGATTATTGTTTTCTGATATCAGCCAGCAAAATGCCAAAACATGTCCCTGCTCGAATGTGACATTACGATGACATATACATACACGTTCTACTTTCCATTATTCCTCACCGAACATATTAATTGCATACCCTTTGATTTAATTACACCTTCTACACGAACCACTTTTACAATGCGATAATTGGCGTCTACGAATTCACACACTTCAGATAACGAGGGTGGCGTAAACATATATTCCAAATAATATATTAACTTGTTGCCTGTATCAATTAGATGCCGTATCGCAAATGTAATTATTTATTATTTTCTTAAAAATATTTTTGAATATGTGGGATGCAAAATGCACTCAATTATTTTCCAATACAAATAACAATGTCATACATATTGAACTACTGGGCGACACATTTTTTGGTGAATCAGCAACCTGGAGGTTACAGTAACTGGGAATTTATTGCGAGTAGAGATGGGTTGCTGAAATAGCGAGTCAGAATGCATAGCGTTCGCTCTTTCATGAAAAAGACCATTATATATAGCTGCAGTACTGTCGGTGTTATATGAATGGGTGATTCACTGCGAGCTTAATTACATTAAGATGCATAGATTTGCTCCTTTTTCAAAATCGGTGCCAAAAATATATGGTAGCAGTCACAATGGATAATAAAATCAAAAATTATCAATTATTTTCAGAATTGGAATTAATAATAGCTTGTCGTTCTATCATGATCAGTATCATCATGTGCCAAGCTCGCTGAGGTTGGCGATCTCCACCTCATATTATGACGTTTACCAGATCCGCCGTTAATAGTTCCCAATGTTATTCCTTCAACCTGTCCAGTATATTATCTCACTGCCTTCCTTTGTCTCTTATTCCTACAATTATGCTTTTCATGTCATGTCCGAAAAAAAGCTGAATGTTTTCATTTGATTGCTGCCATCAACTGCCTATGTTAGTCTTCTATGCAGCACATAGGATTCTTGTGAAAATCTACATTTACTCTTCCTCCAATGATTCGTGTCCTTTTCTGTTGATAATTAACAACCCGTTGCCTTATGGCAGTACTGGTTCAAATTTGCATTCAAGAGATCTCTTCCATTATTCAAGTGAAAGGGTTGTATTGCACAAGATTCTCCTCTAGAAAACTGATTTTGCATTGTCTATTACTTTCTTCATCAATAACTGCATCTCCGATCATATGTTCTGTTGGTGCTCATGCTTTTAGAACAGTGCACTTGTCTCAGATCCGTCTTCCATCTCGGATTAAATGTGTACATTTGTCTCAGTTCCGCCTTCTGTCTCGGATTGATGGTGCACTTGTCTCAGCTCCCCCTTCCGTCTAGGATTGAATGTGTGCACTTGTCTTAGTTACGTCATCCGTCTCGGATTGAATGTTTGCACTTGTCTCAGTTCCGCCTTCCGTCTCAGATCGATGGTGTGCACTTGTCTCAGCTCCCCATTCCGTCTCGGATTGAATGTGGCACTTATCTCAGCCCCCCCCCCCCCCCCCATTCCGTCTCGGATTGAATGTGTGCACTTATCTCAGCTCCCCCTTCCGTCTCTGATTGAATGTGGGCACTTGTCTCATTTCCGCGTTCCGTCTCGAATTGAATATTTGCGCCTGTCTTTGTTCCGTATAGGATTAAAATGTGTTCTCTTGTCTTAGTTCCATCTTGGATTAAAATGTGTTCACTTGTCTTAGTTCCATCTAGGATTGAAATGTATTCTCTTGTCTTAGTTCCATCTAGGATTGCCATTTGTTCTTTTGTCTTAGTTACTAGGATTGAAATGTGTTCTCTTGTCTTATTTCCATCTAGGATTGACTTGTTTTTCCTTGTTTTAGTTACATCTAGGATTGAAATGTGTTCTCTTATGTTAGTTCTATCAAGGATTGACTTGTGTTCCTTCGTCTTAGTTCCATCTAGGATTGACATGTGTGTACATGTCTTAGTTCTGTCTCAGATTTAAAATACACTGCAGAGCTGACATGACCAGTTCAGAAGTAGCCGAACAGAGACGGGACAAAAGAAGTATATTAAAATATGCAAAGAATACTACAAAAACGGCAAATTGCTGCAACTAAACTTTTCCAGGTTTGCAGTTCTTGTAATATGTAGAGACTAGTGGGTTATATACACATACCAATTGACAGAGTTAGTGACTAAATGTATTTACTGCAAGATTAGTGGTCACAGGAAACAATGTATATACTCGATTACATTAACAAGTAATAGTTTCGAACAACTGAATGAGGAATATACAAAGCAACATAATCAGGAGGGACGGAGGTTAACGCCCTGGCTTCGCGTATGAGTGGCCCTGGGTTCATTCCCCAGTTTAAGCGGACATGTTTTTTCATAGCACAGTGGCTTCCGGGTCGACGCAGCCTTAAATGGGTACCGGTTCAGTCCGAGAAGTAAAGGCAGCCGGCGTGATGCTGACCATATCATCCACTAAGTGCCGTGGGTTACAAAATAATGTGGGCCTAACACTATATTTCATATGCTCCCCATGACGGTACAGATCTTTATTTACTTACTAAAACTCAAACAGGTTTTTGGCAGTGGATAAAATGGTCCTGGTGATCCAATATTCTGGAATATGTGTCTACCATGACCTATGAATAACACAACAGATAGAAAATGCACATCAAGAGAAACAGCAGGAATGCGGTTTAACAAAATGAGCTCTATACTACGGAACGAAATTTATCATTTATAATGCAGTATTGCTGACTAATTATCCTTATACCACTCTAACTGTTATTCGTATTATACGTCTGTACACGAGCAATTATTGTGGCGGTTTCGTAGCATTGGTTCTGCATAATGATGATGCTAGCCCTAAGGAAAAAGAGGACATTTATCGGTCATATACTTAAGCTGTTTTTATAAAATAAATAAGACAATGGAAAACAAGGAGCAAAGAGGGCTCATGTTCCATTCTAACGAACAAGAAACAAGTGAACTGCTGCATCAATGTAATGTCGGTTGTTAACGTAATGCATTGCTCGTCACATTCAAAGAACATAACTCAAAATTATGATAATACCAGACAGCGAATGTCCTCACTTTGATGATATAAGAAGAGGTGCTTCAAACGATTACAAATCTTCAAACGTTATTCATATGTCGTTAAATAATTTGTTTCGTTTCAATCCTTACCCTGTTCATGTGCGTCTTTATTTTTCTACACGTTAATGAATGTACAATAGCGTTAATCGGCGAGCGCTGTCTTTCAATCCATTGACAGTGAAATTGGCTATTTACTTTCTAGAAGATAACTCGACAGTTTTGATTCACCAATCACTGTCTTAGGAAACGTTACGTGTGTGTTCAAATATATTATATATTGTCAATTCTTTTCTCACACTTCATCGTTTCTAGCCATGTTCTTTGTGTGTGAAATAATATTAACAAATGCATCGCTATTAATTCTTAAAAAGGTGACATTCAGACTACAAAAAGTTACAGTTTTGTTCTTAGAAATTAAACCAACGCGTTCAGAAGATGAGATTCACACATAGATAACGTTTGAGTTTGAAGAAAACAAAAAACAAAAACTACTTTAGCGTTGAACTATATCAGACCTAACTGATATACAATCAATCACAAAATCTAGGAAAAGAAAACATTCCTATATTTACATATGAGCAAGCACTGTCTCTATTGGTTAAACACGGTTAATAAATGGACGTTTCCCTTAAAATGATTCTGTCAGCTCAGATATGACTGTGCAATGTACACCCTCATACATATATCAGTTGGGAAATTCAGTTGACGTAGAAGATATACTTATGGAAATCAATAACGTGCTGCCTTGTATAAAGACTAAAAACTGTCAATGATTAGTGAAGTCACAGACATGACTTTGTTGATTGTTAAATGAAAATATATTATGCTGAATAAGGAAGGACAAGAAAATACAATTCTGAAAAGGTTTCCGAGAATTGTCAATCAATTTCATAGTGAACTAATATGTTTTTGTCAGGCTTAACATGAATAGTCATTTTGAAAGTAGTAGGTTAAGGCTACGTTAGTAGATACAGGTGATTGTGGCCCTTTGTATTACCTGCAAACGACAGTTTTTACAGTTAAATTGAGACACGATTATAATTAACTGAATGCAGAAGGAGGGAGATGCCCACATTGACTGCCACACTGAGTGATGTCCGAACGACTCCTTGCGGTTTTAGGAAAGGCACGACACACAACGACAGAGATAACCCACAACACCGCCAACTGCCCTGTGGAATACATGCTTACGAGAAAGGCTTCTGGAGTAAACCCTGAGCAAAATATGCATCCGTTGCTATCTCCAGTCGTCTCAATAAATATCTTGCCACTGGCCAAGAAAGTGAGGTTGACAAAAGTTCAGTTTCTTCCTCACTGTAATCCAAATCACCGCGCAAGTGACCCATTTCAAAGCGCACAGAAAGCGGAATGACTGTAGAACGACTTAACAGCAAGAACGGTCGTTATCACTTGTGATGGACGAACATCATGTGTATACGCCCTCCAGGTTATTAAAATAGGTGCACCACTTATAAGCAAAACGGGGAAGGAAAAGATATATACATATATATATATATATATATATATATACATATATATATATATATATATATATATTTATATATATATTTGTTAAAATAGACACAAAAAAAGGTGATGTCGGAATGTTACATACATGTATCTAAGTGGTAGGTCTGATTTACTCGACGGCTGGAACGCATGTCTCACACTTCAAAGGTTACAGCTTCGTGTCATTTTCAGAACACGTTCTTCTGAACCCAACTGTAAATATTACATGGCCTATTTATGGAAAGCAATGCATGACCTGGTAATTACATTTAAAAATCGACTTCGAAGCCTTTTAGAATCACGTATATAACACTTCATACAGGAGAGCTTTGCTTGTTGTGCAACTTTCCTAAACTTGTTTCTCCATATGACAGCATTTAGTAGCAACGATGCCAATTATGATGACAAACTATGTTTTCGTGTTAAAAAGTAACTTGATTGGTTATTTTCTTTCGAGCGCTCCTTCGAATATTAACTATATATATATATATATATATATATATATATATATATATATATATATATATATATATATATATATATAAATGTATCAATATATATAGATAGATATATAGATAGATAGATATATAGATATATAGATAGATAAATAGATATATAGATATATAGAAAGATAGATAGATAGATAGATATATAGTTAGATAGATTTATAGATAGATAGATAGATAGATAGATAGATAGATAGATACATAGATAGATAGATAGAACGATAGATGTTTCTCCCACCTATTATACACATCCTTTTTATTGTTCTTTCCCACGCAGTTATATCATAATTTCTATGTTGATGTCTTCCTCCCACGTATTGATTGTACTGTCCTTCTATTGAAAATGTACTTCTTATTTAAATCAATATCTTCACTTCACGTCTTCCCTCTCACATTCACGTGCATCAATTGGCACCCATGTCTTCTTCTTACATAATCCTCTCGTACGTGCAACAATAACTTAACCTTATTATTTATATCACCTGTCACATTTTCCCGGCTTCACGGTGATGTTTCTCGCTAAATTATAACTGTATTCCCATTGATGTTTCTAGCAATTGCAATCACTTTCTTACTATTAATGTTTCCTTCCCATTCAGTTTTATCGTTATCATCCTTCTGCAGTTTGCATTCAAATTTAATTTCTAACACGGTTCGCCACAAAGTTTAATATCTGTCTATATGCCTGAAATAGATTATGTCACATGTTTATCTCTTTCAGCGTTTCACACTTATTGCATAATATGGTATGGAATTATTCGTTTAAATCCAACTCACAAATATTCATAAATACAAAGCTGTCGTTTCTGTTTTTTCACTTCATTCTTCACCCTGCCACTGTAATCATTTCTTACTTGGCGATGAGCAACTATACATTTGTCAACGCAATGATTCTATGAAACGGTTGCCCCAAGTTTGAAAATGAATGATTTTATATCATATAACTTGAGTATTATAGTTGATCCACGTATGACATAGTTATGACTATTTTATATGTGTGCCTAGTCGTGGAGAAATACTAATCACCTCACTTGGGCTTTCCAGTAGCCCTCCTTAAAAAATGAGCTGTTTTCATGGTAGCCTGGCTATCGATGTGAGGAATTGACGTGATCCCCGTAGTGTGAGTGAGACGCAAATGAAGTTAAGCATAGAATAACCCCTTTGAGGACTCCGGTTCACCTTCATCACCACTCTCAGGATGAGAGGAAAGCTACTGCAACCAGTCACTTAATGTCCTTTTCAGGTCTCACAGAAGAGTAACCTACTCATTGTGGGCATGTGCAAACAACAACAGCAGTCTAGACAAGGATCATGTTCAGGAGGACTATATTTTTTAAATTTGTGTTGTGAATCTGAACTGATTCAGACCACATGCTTACACTGTCGATGTAATGCACGCGATAAAAGAAAAAAAAAGAAGATTGGAGAACAGAAACATCAGAGTAATAAAGAAGCGCTCACATCGGTTCGTGAGATGTATATGAACATGTTGAAGCAAATGTCGACCTATGTCGAGTTTTTATTTTAAGCAGTTTTATTAAAATAAGCACATATGGCTTAAATGTGTTTAAATTCATCCCTTTATTCGTCATTACTTCGCAAAATATGTTGTTTCTTCTTCATTACTTTTTTCTGTAGTGGACTCCAATCCAACACCCGATTGGTTGCATGTTTCGAAAAAAAAAGCAGGTTACAAAGAAGAAGAAACGAAGAAAAGTGAACTGAACATAAATGGTGTTCGATGATTTACGCCAATGTTTGTGCTAAAACGTTACGCAACATTTATTCATGAATATGTTGTTTTTGGTAGCAACATTTGTAAATTTTTTAAACAATATAGGAGGTGACTTGTTCAAACAGTGGGTTCAATTCATGCAAGGCAAATAACAAATGAACAATATTGTCTGTCTCCATGGGGCGTGGGTAGAGTGTTGCAATAATTGTGTTTATAGACTTTGCTTCAGTGCACTAATCTTGTTAGAACTATGAAACAATTGTTATGTTAATTGTCATCTGTGTGGGAGATGCCAGCGCTGCATCGGCATGAAAAATGGAGAGCATAAAATGAGAAACGAGGGAACAATAGATGGGGTAATGAGCACTCTCTAGTCTTGAAAGTGACATCTGGGATGAAAAGTTGTAACACTTAAAGAGGGATTGACCCTGAGCAAGACATACGTTTAGAGAGTCTAGCCTATTCTTATATGTGTTTCAAGGAAAGAGTGTTGAGGCACGTAAAGGTGGCGAATTGTTGAGAGGCATGGCAAAGTTTGTCTGGCCATGTTTTATAACGATTTCCGTAGCGTGGGTACTATCTACCGCCACTTTCTACATTTGATCTGAAACTGCATTGGGTTATTTTGTCATTTTTTCCATTATGTCTTAATTTCTTGCCATGTTTTGTTGGCCTATTTATTTTATCCGTCGCATTGATTTATTAACGAGAGACTGGAGATGTCTCTGCATTGCCTTTGTTGGTCTTCAAGTTATTTCTCCGTACTGGAGCACTGCCTTGGCATTGGTATTATACAATTTCAATTTGGTATTAGTCTCTATAACCTTAGATGTTTGTTTATCTCTCAGCAAGATGGCTGCTATACTTGCCTTTTTAATTATAGCCCTTACAACTATCTCTGTAACAAGTATCAAGAGTGCTACCAAAATTAGCTTTAACATGGGACACATGTATAAGAGCTCTTAGGTGCGTCCATTATTATCGGTTATATATTGAACTTGTCTTTACATGAAGTTGTTGCTAACGCCCCGGCATGTTCATAGAGGGCAGAAGGTTATTCCATCTGCAGATAATAATTAGTATGAAACTCATATTCATCAAACTAAAGACATTTACAAAAAAACGTGGCTTTCAATTAATGTATCCCGTTCCCATGTGAGGATACAACTGCAACGGATCATCTTCTCCGTTGGTTGACAGCTGAAAAGCTTCAACCTGCAAACAGCAGGCAAAAACAAAATAACATACCCATAGGCCTCTGATGGGCATAGCAGTCATTCTACAGATGTCAAATTAAATGATACGATTTCTATCAATTATATAGATTTGCTTAAATATATATATATATATATATATATATATATATATATATATATATATATATATATATATATATATATATGTGTGTGTGTAATATCCGTCCATCGCAAGCGATGATGACAAAAGCAGTCCGACATGTTGTGTTGCACCTCACCAGTGAGTTCGGAGGTAGCTGTATAGTACAATTTTAGTTCAACTGGTACGGAAAATCCTTCCACATACGTGAAATGTAATGTCAGAATTGAACATGTAAGCGTCAATTGTTTTGTCTTTTTGCAAAGTGCGTTTTTTCTATGCTTCATGAGTACAGCGTTCTTCAGCAATGAAGGTACCTCTGACGGCCCTGTGCGAGGCATTCCCATGCGTTTACAACTTTACTGAAGCGTGTCAGAAATACTTTGTGGGAGTCTTTGAATGCCTTCTTTTGGCCATAAACAGGACGCAGGCCATCTTTCAGCTTTGTCTACCTGTTTATTAGCTGTGTGATGTCTAACACACTTTGTCCACCTGTCCAATAGCTTGTGGATGTCGAGCACACTTTACCCACCTGTCCAACAGCTTATGGATGTCCAACACACTTTGCCCACTTGTCCAATATCTTGTGGATGTCCAACACACTTTACCCACCTGTCCAATAGCTTATGGATGTCCAACACACTTTGCCCACTTGTCTAATATCCTGTGGATGCCTAATACACGTTGTCCACCTGTCCAATAGCTTGTGGATGTCCAACACACTTTTTCCACTTGACCAATATATTATGGATGTCTTTCTTCTTCTTCTTCGTACGCTGTCAGACGTCAACCTGTATTTTTTTAGAAAAAAGCAGCGTTCATCCTGAGGCTATTCACACTGCCATAGAGCGTGTCTAGTATTGCCCCTGGTGATGACCACATGTGCTTTCTCTGGTCCTCGTATTTGGGGCAGTTTTTCAGCAGATGTTCAGCGGTAATTTTTCCGGTACCACAGCGGCATTCGTCAGTGCCACCTATCTTCAGTTTATTGAATAGGTATACCTCAGTCTATTGTGGCCTGTGCGGAGTCTGAAGACCTCGACCTGCTCTTTTCTGTTCAATTGGTAATAGGCATCATTTTTTGTGTAGCCAGTATGTTATGTTTTCCATTTGGCCATGTATCTGGCTCTAATAAGGCTTTTGGACTCTTCGTAGGTCACACTAGAATATGGTTGTAGTAGTCTTGCACCTTCTTTTGCCAGTCTGTCTGCTTCCTCGTTACCTTGGATGTTACAATGGGATGGAACCCACTGTACCAGTACTCTTTTTAGTGCGGTCTGTTGGCATAGTTGACAGAGTACTGCTCTTAACTCATAAAGTTCAGTATTTTTCTGGCTTTTTAGTGCTGTGACTACGGCCAGAGCATCTGCAAACATGACTATATGGCTTTCATTTCATTTGCCTTTGAGTGTTTTCCAGTTGCCACTGACAGTGTTATTTTTCTACCATTTGGTAGGCTCAGGAATACACCTGCCCCTCCATTCTGTATTGTGTTTGTTACGGAACAGGCTTTGGTGTTGTTAATATGTTTATAGGGTCTTCGCTCATATTTGCTTTGGCTATTTCTGCAAATTTTCTACGCTTTAGTTTCCTATTTCCAGGTCTAGTTAGTCTCTGGTGCATTGGATGGTCTGTCAGTCTTCTGAGTTTCTCTGCTTGCTGCTGGGCTCTGCAGTCTCTTCTGTCGGTCATGGATTGCTGATTTGTAATCTTTTCAAGTTCTACATTTGGCGTTGACTTCATGCCTCATGTTATAACTCTCATGGCTTGGTTTTGAAGTTTGCTAATTTTGTCAAAGTTTGCTGCTGTTGTCCATGCCGCAATGCCATACTCGAGAACTGGTATCATTCTTCCAGTGTACAGTTTCTTTAGTATACTTTCGTCTGCTCCCCAGCTTGTTCCAGCAAGTTTTCTCACGATTGCCATTCTCTGGCTCTCTTTCGGTTTCTCTCTATTTGACTTTTCCATGTCATGCACCGATCAAATGTGACTCCCAGGTAGTTTGGGTTATCGTTTGGCCGCATATATTTGCCTTTACGATTTATTTTGGTGTTCTGGGGTTTGTTTGAAAGCAAGAATATCGTACATATTGTTTTGTCCTCATTTATTTTGACCAGCCATGAGTTCGCCTACTCCTCCAGCGATGTTAGGGCCTGCTGCATCCAATTTATTTGCTATGGTGAGATTTTTTATTCATAGATCCACATAGCTAGATCGTCTGCAAACATGGAGCTGTGGACTCTTCTTGATATATTCTCTGTGATGTTGTTTATATACACCAGGAAAAGTGTAGGTGACAGTACTCCTGCTTGAGGTACTCCCTGCTTAAGTGTCACCTTTTTGCTCATCTGCCCTTGTACTTGAACTCTGGCTGTTCTGTTTTCGAGGTAGTGGCTGATCCATCTGTATATTTTCCCATACACTTCACTTCTTCGTAGCTTGACTTTAAATCCCTCTGTCCACACCTTGTCAAATTCCTTCTCTAAATCCACCCAAACCGCTACTATATGATTTTTCTCCTGGTAAGCATCCCCTATTTCCTCGGCTTTGAGAGTGTTCTGGTCCTCAGGGGATCTGTGCTGTCTAAAGCCTTCTTGCTGTGTAATTAGTATGTGTTTTTCTTCCAGATGCCACATCAGTCTGGTGTTTATCATACGCTCCATCAGTTTGCCTACACAGCTCAGTAGACTGATATGCCTGTATCCATTTGGATCTACTCTATCTTTTTCTTTCTTTGGTACTGGTATAATTACAACATCATTCCATGTCTGCGGTACAATTCCCCTTTTGCCGCTTTGATTCAGGACCGATAGTAATTTCCTCTTTGCTGTTTGGCCAAGCCTCATCAGCATTTCGTTTGTTACCCCATTTTTTCTGGGCGATTTCTTTTTCTTTAAAGTTCTGATGGCCTCATCCATTTGATTCATTGTTAGTTTTGCCATCATGTGCTCCTCTGGTGCCATATTGATGTTGTCGTTGCTCTTTTGTTCTTAACTAATGTCTGTATGCCTGTCTGTAGGGACATCAATGTGGTTTGCTCTGGCATAATGTTCTATAAAGGCGTTTGCTGCTTCTTTTCCGGTAAGTATGATGTCGCCCTGCTTGATGGTAATTTGTTTATTTGATGAAGTTTCGTCATTCATGGCTCTGACTAACTCCCATAGTTTGTTCCCTTTTTTGTATCTAAATTGAGTCTTTCTGTTTTGCTTTTCCAGCTGTCTCTTGTTAGTTGGTTTAGTGTTCTTTTGTATTTCGCCGTGATGGCTTTGAGGACGATATTTGCCTCCAGAGACTGTTTTCTTTCTACCTTGTTCCTAGCATTTGAGCCTTCGTTTTCCGCTTCATAGTTCCAACGTGGGAGCGGTTTTATTTCTTGTGGGCCTACTTCCATATCTACTTCTAGCCTAATTGGCATGTGGTCGCTATCTGCTAATTCGTTTAGCACCTGGCGGTCTATTTTGTAGTGAATATCGACCGTGGAAAGGGCCAAGGCTGGAGTAAAGGTGGTATGTCATGCTCTAGAATAGAAGCGAGGGCTGTCCTCCGGCCTATTGATAAGATTTATATTTGTGTCTATCTCCCGGTCTTCCACATCATCACCTCTGTTTTCTGTGTCCGAATATCCCAATCTCTCTGAGTGGCTGTTGAAGTCTCCAACTACTAGGCAGCTGGAGTCCATGATTTCCATACTCGAGAGCGACATGTCTTTGTTGGGTGGGCCATACAGGTTGAAGATGCGGATTTTCGTTTCTTGTGTCATTATGTCGACTCATACAATTTCTGCTTGTCCGGTGTGATTGACAGCTACCGCGCTACTCGGTATGCAGTTACGTGTCAGTATCAGAACCCGTCCTTGGTGACCTTCCCTATCAAGACAGAAAGTCTGGTATCCTCTGATAGAGAATGTGTAGTTGTTGTTGAGGTACGTTTCTTGGATACATGCCACGTCAATCGTAACTTCATGAAGATGATGTGTTAGGGAAAGCATTTTGTTAATGACTCCCGCCGCATTCCACTGTAGTATTCTGATATTGTGTTTTTGGTCAATAGTTTTTGCCCCATCACCTTGTGCCTTGACTCCACAGCACATGGGTGGGTGACCACCTGTAGCAATGGGTGGGCCCCTTCGAGGCGTGAGGCCCGGCACTCTCGCTGCCTGGTGGGACTTCACATGATGAGCGCCACACTTTTTTATGTTAGATTGTACCGTCATCATACAGCGATATACGTTGCACTCTTTAGTTAAGCCCGTGGCCCAGTGCATTCGATTTCAACAGGCGTTTCTATAGGGATGCCCGACTTAGCCTTTGGCTGTCCCCAGAATATCTGCAAGGCAGCAGGTGTTTGTGGTCAGAGTTGTGTCTCCTAGGGAAGCTGTCTTGCAGGAGTATCGAGTCTTCGCCACTCGTGTTTTTAGGGTGTGGTGATGATATGATATGGACTGTGTATTAGTTTGTACTATCCTCTGCAGTGATGGTACGCCTAGCATTCACCACCACCTGGGAGGTTGTCACAATAGGGCAGAGGTACAGTGTCCGCTGGCCTGCATCTATTCTGCGTCCATTGGGATGAGTGATAGCAGACATAGGTAAAGAGCGAGGCAGGAGTGCATTTAACCAGAGGACAAGCCTGATCATGTCGCGGAGGTGTTGTTCGCCTGGTGTGCGGACATATCTCATGGTTAAGGGTTGAGTCTCAACAGTTCGCAGTGAGGTGGCTGCTCTACTGCTTACGACACCCCAACCGAGAACTAAGTCTTCTACTAGTGGTTTCACACCTCAACGCCGTATAGGGTGAATATCGAGCAGCTGCCCGTCCGCTTTGATCGGCTGGACGGCAGAGACCTCTTTCTGCGGCGCGATCGGGTCGGGCTGAGACGCGAATACCTTGTCCCAACCATATCGTTGCCACCCGGCGCAGTGGTGCTGAGATTCAAGGCCGGATTCCGGCTAACAGGCGTTCGGCCATAATCCCTCAGATGGTAACCTTGTTCCATTAGCTTATCAGCCAGGCACGTGGACAAAGAGTCTGAGATCTTCGATTCCTCTCTAATTGAGCAGGGTTACCGTAGCAACGCCCTGTCATTAGTAGGGTAAAACTGAATTGTCCTCTGAGAGTCTAATAGCAGCACCCGTTCACTATTAGACCCAAAGAATCAAGAGAGAGCTATTTGATAGTCAATTACCAAGTGTCTAAAACGTGCGATTCCTCTCGGATTGAGCAGGATTACCGAAGCAATGCCCTGTCGTTTGTATGGTAAACTGACCTGTCTTTCGAAGGTCTAATTCCAGCACAAGTTCCCTATAAGACCCAACGAAATTGCTCTCAGCCTGTCAGTCATTTCAGTGTTGGCGTGTTGAGTAAAATTAAGCCGCAGGCTCCACTCCTATGGTGCTCTTCCGTCAATTTCTTTAACTAAAACTGGATGCGAGCCGATCGAGCCACCGAGAGACTAGCCCCATATTTCCGAGGGTCTAATTCCAGCACTTGTTCCATATTAGGCTTAATGAAAATGCTCTCGGCCTGTCAATTATTTCAGTGTTGGCGTGTTGAGTCAAATTAAGCCACAGGCTCCACTCCTGGTGGTGCCCTTCCGTCAACTCTTGTAAGTTTCAGCTTTGCAACCATACTTCCCCCGGAACCCAAACACTTTGGTTACCCGGAAACTACCTGCAGAGTCATCGAAGCAACTCCTGCGGATCGCTAGTCGGCATCGTTTATGGTCAGAACTACGACGGTATATGATCGTCTTCGCGCCTTGAGTTTCGTTCTTGATTAATGAAAACATTCTTGACAAATGTTTTCGCAGTAGCTCGTCTTGCGGCGATCCAAGAATTTCACCTCTAACGCCGCAATACGAATGCTCCCGTTTGTCTCTGTTAATCATTATTTGCAGTTCCGAAAACAAACAAAATAGAATAGAGGTCCTATTCCAATATTCCATGCACCATTATTCAGCCAGTCGAGGCCTGCTTTGACCACTATAATTTTTTTTCAAAGTAAACGCACCGGCCACCCGGGATGCTAAGCGAAGAGCACCCGCGGGAGAGATCCGGCAGACGATAGAGCAGGAGACAACGGGCAGTGAACCGGCGCGAGCCGGACCGCCCGCCTGCGACTGAGATCCAACTACGAGCGTTTTAACTGCAACAACTTTAATATACGCTATTGGAGCTGAAATTACCGTGGCTGCTGGCACCAGACTTGCCCTCCAATAGATCCTCGTTAAAGGGTTTAAAGTGTACTCATTCCATATACGGGGCCTCGAACGAGTCCCGTATTGTTATTTTTCGTCACTACCTCCCATTGCCGGGAGCGGGTAAGTTGCGCGCCTGCTACATTCCCTGGTTGTGGTAGCCGTTTCTTATGCTCACTCTCCGTAATCGAACCCTGATTCCCCGTTACCCGTTACAAACATGGTAGGCATGTTACGTACCATCGACATTTGATAGGGCAGACATTAGAAAGATGCGTTGCCGGCACATGAGGCCATGCGATCAGTACAAAGTTATCCAGAGTGGGGACGCCGTAAACCTGCCAGGGGAAACGACGATTGGTTTTGAACTAATAAAAGCGCTCTTTCAGCGAGGGCCGGAGCTTGGTAAGCATGTATTAGCACTATAATTACCACAGTTATCCAAGTAGGATCGTGTCATCTAAGGAACCTCGATTGATGTAATGAACCATTCGCGGTTTCACTGTGACACAATGTGAACTTAGACATGTATGGCTTAATCTTTAAGACAAGCGTATGACTACTGGCAGGATCAACCAGATATTTGTCGGAGACTGACGAACCACACACACCGGTGGGCGAAAGATGGATGTGTAAAAAGTCTCTATAGTTCGGCAGCAGGGGTCGACTGACGGACGGACGGTTGTTCCGTCCCTCACTCCGTCGACGTAGGGACCGTCTGGACGTGGGCCCCCGTACACAGAACAACCTACAGACCGGGCTCGCTAGGGGAGGGATGGCAGCGTTCTGTGCAGAACGGATCCCAACGGCCACGGCGATGATTTTCACTCGGACTGGAGACAATGTTGCCTGCCGGCCTGCTCTTTTCCGACCGGTTGGTCGGGCGAGCGAGGACAGGGCCTTTAGGAACGATTCCTGCTTTCCACTTGCCGGTCACAAGCTCATTGCGAGAGAAGGACCACAAGCGAGACGTACTGTCGAGATTGGCTATATACGCGCTAGCCTTCGGCGAACCACACGGACTAGCAAAGCTTCTCGATACGTACTACAGTAACGCACCCTTACCAGCGGTACGATTCCACCAAATTGGTCCTGCTACAGTGCCGGGGGGAGGCCGGCGAGCTTGGTAGGCACGCCCACGCTCTCACTCCGCCTGGCGGGAAAGAGATCGTTGTACGAACACTGGATACGAGTCAATCGAGCCACCGAGAGACCAGCCCCAAATGTGCATCTGTCCAATAGCTTGTGGATGTCTAACACACTTTTTCCATCTGTCCAATAGCATGTTGATGTCCAACACACATTGTCTACCTGCCCATTAGCTTGTGGATGTCCAAAACACTTTGTCCACCTGTTCACTAGCTTCTGGATGCCTTCAAGATAGAATGTCTTTTTGTATAACGCATAAGCAAAGTTGCACTGCCTCCTTACCTCATTGTTAGCTACATTGGGACCCCTATGTTACCCACTTTCTCATAACCGTCATCATGAACAAGTATCTTCACAGCGCCATGACTCACGTTGAATCAACGGCTATTTCAGCAATAGTGATTCATATGTAACCCCGGACTAGATTGTTTATCTGGTATTTCACTGTATCAGTTGCCATGCTTGCTGGTCTCCCACGATGCCGTTCATTAAAGACGTTTTGTAATCTTTCTACTCATTCATATGCTCACCTACACCTTAAAAAAAAAAACTGTCTCCATACTGAACTTTTGAATATTTTCAGATAGTTTCAAACTCTTTGATCACAAACAAACAAAAATATATCTTTTTTTATTCTTCATCGGTTCAAATCAACAGGTAGGCGGTCATGGTGTACGCTATATTGCGCATGTGGATACTGCTCGATCGCGGCATTTCCTAAATTAAGTATTGTTAAAGAGCAATTCCGTGTCCTAAAATATGACAGCTTTCATACCATGCACTGTATAATAAATGTACTGTTACTGTGTTATTGTCCCTCGTGTATGTGTGTGCATGTTTAAATATATACATATATGTATATATATATATATATATATATATATATATATATATATATATATATATATATATATATATATATATATATATATACACACACATATATATGAACAGCAATATAGGCTTAACCTTTGTGGACATTCATACATGCAATTTATAATGACGACTGTTGAACTTTTTTCTATCAATCACATTAAAAATCATTATTTAAGTGAAGGAAAAGAAGAAGCAATGTAGAGAAAAGAAAGGATATAATACATACACACAAACTAGAAATTGTTATGTAGCTAGAATGAAGCAACCTAATACAACAAAAACACAAACAAAAACTGTCAGATGAGTACGTACAGCTAAGACATCGAATAAATAAATGGCTTCCCAAGGGAGAACTTGGTACAGTGATTCAATGTAAGAACTGCAATTTATTCTCCCCTCAATAGACGCAAGAAATGTGGACTGGAAATAACAAATGAAATATAGCATTTTAGAACGTTGCACTGGTTCACACCAAATTGATTTTTTATGATAGACTGATGAATGTCGAATATTTGTCAAGCGTACGAAGAAGAAGAAGAAAAATATTTGTCATTTTTTTTTAGAAGTGGCAGCGCTGTTGATGTGTATTGACTTCAGGCGTTTTGGTAATGATGATATTTGCAGAACGTAAATTACCATCACCAGTTGTACTAGAAGAAATAGCAATTATGTATTTTGAGATGAACAGGACACACTCTTAAGGGAAAAGAAAAGTATAACAGACATACTATTGACCGATGAGAGAAAGGAAACAAGAAAGGGTGCATTTAAACAAGAACTGGGTTCAAATTTGTAGAAATATATGCCAAGGATTCGATCAGTGTGGGGTTTGATTGGATAAGCAAAGGGTCACAACACAGTATTTAGTCATCATCGGCGTCTGTAAATCTACGTTAAACTGGCTAGAGAAATAATTTGTCATTATATATTTCTTAATGAGCGTAAGTTAGAATGTGTTAAAGGTCCTTGAATGTGATTGTTTGGACTATCAAACTGCAATTTTTTGGGTGAGTAATAGTCATTGCTTGATGTTGGTATAGAATATGACAGAGTTTATTTGAGTAATGATCATATCGTGTCGTTGATGCATACTAATTTAACTTAATATACTTATTTATACTGATTTAGAAAGAGGCAATAAGGCTAACGTCTGTTCAGGCAAAACGCAATGATCAGAGAATGTTAGCCAGGGTCAGGATAAATATACTGGCCAAAGCCCTCACATGACCTCCTCGTTGGTCGTCCTGGAAACGGGCTGTTGTTGAGAACAACAGTCTGGCTCACAAGATGATGTTCGACATGATCTCCGTAGAAGTGAGCCACAGGCAGACGAATCCAATCATAACACAACCACCTGGAGGACCCCGGTCAACCTTCATCAGCACGCTCAAGATGTGAGGAAAGCTACTGCAACCCGCCACTTACCGCCCTTTTCGAGGAGCACACAAGAGTAACCTACTCATGGTGGGCATTCGAAACAACTGATTTCGAAAACTGCAGAGTATGTACACAACCAGTTTCTTGTTCTCTATTGATCTAAAAATAGACATGTGCATCCAATCTATTTATGATTGCATTAACTTACCCTGCCCCCCCCCTATTTCCTTTGGCAATGTATTTCAAACATTCAACACTCTCTTACTATACATGTCTTTACCCAAATATCTAATCTAGAGCTTTATTTAATTAATGGGTAGCTGTACCTTCTTGTCTGTGTAGCCGTCTGCACTGAAAATGCGTGTTATAGTCTAATTTATCCCCTCCCTTGATCATTTTATGAACCTGTACTTAATCTCTTCAAATGGTTCTCTTCCAGACACTTTAAGAGTTCGTGACCGTATGGTTTCGATTCCTACCTGCTGACAAGAAGGGCAGCAGATCGAAACCCCTGTAAATCATACGTTGTTTTCTCGTTGGGAGTGAAATAACATACATAGCCATCAAACGACTTGGCGACAGCAGTGGCTAAGCGTCCTGTAGTCATCTGCCTAAAATGTAATAACAAATCTCCAACTACCTCAGCAATGGAAATAAAGGCACAAAGAATAGGCCGGTTTCTCTGAGTCTTTCATCATAACTTTATTTTCGGAATCACACTTTCAGTTTGTCGTTCTTTTTATATCAGTTCCAGCATGTGTATACCTTCTCTACGATAATGACTCCTCGCCTGAACGCATTACTCAAATCATGGTCTAACTAATGCTTTATACAATATGACTATCACTGCCTTTTTTATATCAGTTCCAGCATGTGTATACCTTCTCTACGATAATGACTCTTCGCCTGAACGCATTCCTCAAATCATGGTCTAACTAATGCTTTATACAATATGACTATCACTGCCTTTTTTATATCAGTTCCAGTATGTGTATACCTTCTCTACGATAATGACTCCTCGCCTGAACGCATTACTCAAATCATGGTCTAACTAATGCTTTATACAATATGACTATTACTGCCTTGTTTATATCAGTTCCAGCATGTGTATACCTTCTCTACGGTAATGACTCCTCGCCTGAACGCATTACTCAAATCATGGTCTAACTAATGCTTTATACAATATGACTATCACTGCCTTTTGTATATGTTTAATTTTGTTATCATTCTTCCCATTGTATTTATCTTTTTCACTGCTACTCACTCATTCACCTTACCTGTAGTATCTATTATAACCTCTAGGTTCCCTTCCATTTCTATCTTTCTAATAATGTTATCTCCTATCCTGTAATTATACTCTATTGTTGGATCTGCCAATCTGGATTAATATACATGTATCTACATTAAACTCCAAATGCCAAATGCCGGCTATCAGAACATTCGTGAATTGTATGAAAGGAATCAAGACGCTGATCAGCGCATGAGCTGCAGCGGTCAGCGACCCATATCTGACAGCTAGCATCAGGGCCAGCGAACCAGAGCTGCAAAGACCCTTCTACGCCTCCACGCGGTGATCCTGGATAACAGGCTGCAGCAGGGCAGACTGGCTAAGGAGAAGGGATCGAAGATGGATTACTAGCCCGGTACTCAACAAATTATTGCTGAAATCGGACGTGTTAGACCGAAAGGTGCAAATATCGCAGTCACCCTGTAAACTATGACACAACGCATTCCGTTCTCTGGACTACATCCTGATTTGTTAGCCCTTTTTGGGTTTGTTAGCCGGATATTGAGAACGAACAAAGCCAAGCCAATTGTATGTGCATATAATCTCAACATATCCACATATGCTTTAGATGAGACAGCTGTACATATTTTTAATATATAATAAGTATAGAAGAGTTTGGTTGAGTAACTACCATTGTTTATCTGTGGAATAGGATTTTGCAGAGTTTGGTTTATTAATTTACATTACGTGGTTCTGATACAGAATTTAGCAGTTTGTTTGGGAAATGACCATTCCTTGTCTTTGGTATAGCATATAGCAGTGTTTGCTTGAGTAACGACCATTACAAACCGGTATAGAGTATAAACGAGTTTGGATGAGTAAGAACCATTTCCTATGGTTGGTCTAAAATTAAACAGTATTGCTTTTAATAAAACGTATAAAAAAGTGAAAAAATATGATACAGATAGTGTATGAATTAGAACGATACCTACGTTACGATCAATAAGCCTTCATCAGGGACAACTGACGATACATATAAGAAAAACTAACAAATTATGGAAGTACGGATAAACACATACACAATTATACAGAGCTAGGAATGGTCTTTAGGGACCGTCAGCCATGTTTGATGAAAGTGAAAGTGACAAGTCTGGGCAGCAACATGTGAGAAGTAGAAAACATGAAAAAGTGAAAAACTGTGGGCAGTGTATGCTAATATAAGACAAATGGAAATGGCCAGATGCCGATACGTGTACGTAAACTCAAATAGTACAAACACATACATATTCAGATAGGGAAGAAAATAGAAAATGAAGGAACGGATCACTGATTAGCGGCTACATAGCCTAAGAATATATATGGCAAGTGTTGACATCATGCAACTGAAGGCAGCCATTAAGGACATGTGTCTTATACTCCAGCTATAATCGATGCGGATTATCTGAAGTGGAATAATTATACACCTTTAATGTCAGTATTCCAGTGGTGTCCACAACTGTTAAAGTAGTTTGCAATCGTAGATGTAGCTTTGGAGATATCATTAAGATTTTTTGCCGAAAGCGCGAAATGAATTCCATGCCAGTTTTACGGATTGACCGTGTTGACTGAATATCATTGCTGGTCATCGATTTTAATAGTGGCAATGGTTTGTTGATCAGGAACGATCACTGTGATTGTTTTTTTAATGCCCACAATAAGTAAGTTTACTCCTGTGTGCATCCTGAAAAGGATGATAAGTGGCGGGTTGTAGTAGCTTTCCTCACGTCGCGAGCGTGCTGGTGGAGGTTGACAGCATCCTTCAAGAGGGTTGCTTTGTGATTGGTTTCATCTGCCTGACGTTCACTATTACGGGAACCACGTCCATCCACATCTCGTCAGCCAGACTGCATTAAAAACAAACTATTTCCAGGAAACGCTACATTGAAGAGATATATTTGTTTTGGTCAGTATATTGTGCTAGACCCTGTTCAAACTTCCTGGTCAGTATATTGTACCTGACCCGACTAGATTCCCAGTTTATCATGTTGTGCCGCTAATTTGAAATCTAAAGTTTAGCTTTGTTCTGGAGTATTACTTCGTGTCGGTATAAAGTACAGAAGTGTTTGATTGGGTACTGACCATTATGTGTCACCTATCGAAAATACCAGACAGAAAATTGAAATATATGCCATCGATACCAATAAACGAAGGTGTCTTCAAAATAAAAGTGCATAGCTTAGTCAGGCATGTGACTGAATTGTTAGTTTCCCACACTTTGCGTGTGGGATGTTTTAAAAACAAATATTCGTAGCTTTTTAGTCTATAGTTAAAACCACAAATCTTCAAAAGTAAAGCGTGCGATGCGTGTTCTATTATTTTCAAAGGTAGTATCAATAAATATGTATTATAACGTCATTGTGCACATAGCTTTATAAAATCAGTGTGCCAGAGAGAGACTGTAATTTGGCCACGGTGTAATGGTGTCAAAAAGGCCGGACGCACTTTTGGGATCTGTTCCATATGGTGAAGAATTAAAATGTTACCGCATGTTTGTATTTTGCGTGATGGGGAGGCGATGGTGCGTAGGAGGATGGGCAATAGGTGGAAGACAGAATGAGACCAGAACATGAAGTCAGGATCGTGGTGGGTGAAATGCAATTGCGTTTAACATTAAATTATTGAAACACCGCGTTTCCCAGTCAGTGGTGATCAGACAAGTAATTGATTTGATATCACGAAAAAAACCACGTGAATGTCAATCAATAAATCAATCAATCAATTCATCAATCAATTCATCAATCAAAGACCATCCATTCTCTCAGTGCACAGGACATTGGGAACATCCCACCAGCATATACGGTCTTGGGTTACTCTTTCTTCCTCTCTCTAGGTGTAATCATTTATTATTAGTTCTTTCCCATATTTTCTTCTCCGGATATTTTGAAATGTATCTCTCATTCTCTCCGTTTGATGATTTCATGTAAGAGCATGTCTGACTATGTGTTGTGTCCTCTTAGGCGTATGTCCTATCCAGGGTCCTTTTCTTCGTTTAATATTTTGTCAAATGGCTTGTGTTGCCTCCTTCCCATAGGATTTCATTCCTCACAATGCCCTGCCACTTTATGCCCATTTTCCTTCGTAGGCATGTGTTAACAAACGTCTGGAGTCTTTTTTGTATGGCCTTGATCGTTCTACATGTATCCGATCCATATAGCAACACCAACTTGACAATGCTGTTGAGTATTAAAACGTTGGTGTGCATCTTGAATTCTCTGGATCTAAATATGTTCTGTAGAGTCAGAAATGCCCCGCTTGTCTTTCCAGTTATGATCATTACATATGCATATATACCTCCTGATGTGTCTATTCTAGTGACCAAATAGATAAATGTATCCACTTCTTTAATCTGCTCTTCCTCCAACATGACTGTTTTTTGTGTGTGATAATTTTGAGTTTAAGAAGCTTGCTTCACTTCGCGCTGATATTCAGTCAAAATGGGGATTATTGTTCTTACATACTACCAAGTTTATCATGCATTTGACTATGACTGTGTGACAAAAGTGCCAGATGATCTGTGTAGTCCTGGTCCTCCAATTGTGACAATAGTGACCACTGAATACCAGTTATTTGTCATTCCATTGCTGTCTTCATTTTTCAATATATAGCAACCAAGAACAGGAAACTTAGACCAGGTATCGCTGTCTCAGCTCTGTCTGGACCCTGGGCTATCAGTCAGTGCTTCTTCATGTACCACTCTTCTAACTGCATCTTTGTACATATTATTGATGAGGGATGTATAATTGTCAGGCATCCCAAAGGGTCTCAACAGTTGCCATAGAGTATTTCGTTCAACATTGTCAAACGCATTTTCAAAATCTAAACCATTTGCGTGTAGTGGTGATTTACATTCACGATTACATTTTGCTACGATGCGTAGGGTAGCTACATGTTACGTCAATATGCTTAGACAGGAATTGTATTTCCGGCATAACATGATTATTGCCCTAACCTACATAAAAATGCGTATTTTCATGAGATTTCGGAGAAATGTCAATATAAAACAATTACTAATATGGTCCTCTGGCAGTGCCGTAAAATAATGTTAAGAAAAAAAACGTTGTTTTTCTTTTACACTTAATAACATCATCATTATGTGCTAACATGGTCGGCGGAGAAAATCTTTAATAACCAGATGTTATATACATTGTGTTTATCCATTCGGAAGTTGACATTCATTCATGTTGAACACATCGATATATTTTGTTGTTCTATATGTTGTTTTATGACCCTATTTCCAAAAATTACGTTTGCTGTTACACTTCTCTATTTTTATACATTCGCTGGAGACGAAGTTGGGACACGCAGCTGCGGTGATGTACGAGGACCGTTCACATAGGGACTTTTTGTTTTAGTTCTACCTGAATGGGTTATTGCGTGCTGATCAATTATCATTAATTAGCGCGACTTGCGTCCTATTACTCCTAAGTGGCGCACTTTATATGGGTCAGTTACGTGACAGCTAAATAAAAATGGCGGACACCAATGTTAGTGCTTGTATGGCACATCGTGTTGTGATGAAGTTTCATGTTACAGAAAGCTAGAAACCTGCGGAAATGTGCATCACAATACGGGGATGAGCCACTCATCCGCAGTAAGTTATGTATATGGTGTAAACGTTTTAGAGAAAGGCCGTACATCCATGAGTGATGATCCTGTCCGTGGTGGCTGTCCACCATAGTCATTCCTGTGAACATCCAGATGGTGGTATGCCTTATCCTAGAAAGTCAGGAAACCTGTCGCTAACCAGCACAAAAGCTAAGTTTTTCTCTGGGTATGGTGAACACTATTATTCAAGAACATTTGCATTTTCTGAAGGTAAGTGCACGCAGCGTGCCCAGACATATATATATACATGTGCACTACATGTACGTGTATGTCATGTATTGAACACTAAAACCATTATCGTCATCATAATCATCATCTGAACTGCAGGCTTCATTATGCCCTCGTTAGTCGTTAGTAAGACTCTTATGCTGATAATGCTGGTAAGCAAATTGGGTTGAATGTTAGCTGTTTGAAATTATGCCGGTGGTTTGCACTGGAATATCATTTTAATCTAGCAGTTTCACTGAATCTATTCTTCCTTCGCTTTTTTTAGCAACATCCTGACCGTAATTAGCTGCATAGCTACCAGAACATCACTGTTCGTGTTAATGTGATTAGATATAGTCCGATCAGATCAACAATATAGTCAAGTAAATCGACATCAAGATAGAATCAAATGAGATCAGGGAACTAGTTATGACTGAATGAAAGACAGGTCAGATCCATGTGGGGCATAGGTCCTCAACAAATAATCGCCATACATTTCTATAATGAGCCATCTAAGCCAATTCTGTCCACGTCTTGCCTGCTGCCTTTACATTTGCTCCCAGATCCCTCTTGAATGAGTGTCTTGGTCTTTCTCTACTTCTCTTGCCTTGTTGATTCCAGAAAAGAGTTTGTATGGTGATGTTATCAATTTGTTTCTGTAATTTTTGGCTTATCCATCACCTCCGTATTTCATGCTCCACTGGTATTTGTCCCGTTTTTCACATCTGTTCCACGTTGGTGAACTTGTCCAATCATTTGCCTCATTGTATTTTGCGAAGGCAACAATTTACAAAAGTATGTACCTTTTTTCATAAGTACCTGTGTTAGCCTTCGTATTTCAGAGCCATATAAAAAAGTTGGAGTTGAAGATTTTTGTTTTGGTAGGGGTTTTAATTTCTTTTGAGTTCCATAAATGTATCAATGCAATGAAATATTTTATCTCCTTCTGTATTCTTAACTGAACATCGTTTTGTGCACCTACTAATATGTCTATATTGCTGCCTAGGTATGGGAAAGACTTCACATTTTGAAGGTGGGACCAGTCTAGTAAGTCAGCATAAAAATTACGTCAAATCACCTCAATGGTCAAATAAGCCAGCATAAAAATAAAGTTAAGTGAGCTCAAGGGTCAAGTAAGTCAGCATAAAGATAAAGTCAACTGAGCTCAAGGGTGAATTAGGTCAGCATAACGATACAGCCAAGTGAGCTCAAGGGTCAAGTACGCCAGCATACAAAATAAAGTTAAATCAACTCAGGGGTCAAATAAGTCAGCATATAGGAAAAGTCAAGCCAATTCAAGGGTCAAGTGAGCATTACCATAAAGTCAAGTGAGCTCACGGATATATTCAAGTAAGTCAGCATAAAGAAAAGTCAATTGAGCTCATGGATAATGTCAAGTATGTCAGAATAAAGATAAAGGCAAGTCAGTCCAAGGGTACAGTCAAGTAAGTCAGCATAAAGATAAAACAAGTCAGATCAAGAATACAGTCGTGTAACTCAGCATCAAGATAAAGTGCACAGTTAGCCAAATCAGGGCACGAATAACGGAACGTATACCAGACTGTAAAACCGCACAACCAGGTATAATGGGCTGCTGACTATTCTTCTAGAGATCTACCAGATCTATAAGAAAGAAAGAAGCTGTGCAGCACACACGATTGATCGTCCTCATTGCGTGATCTCTTTCCAGAATGCTCTAATCGTCAGCGTGATCTAACTACCTTTAAATTGCACAATGAAACACCATAGTAGTCCTCACACAAGAACAGTGTTGTTTCTGATTACAGTCTTTCCATCTATCCGCTACACATTCATTCACAGGCCATGATTCTATGTAATTTACTCTCCTTAATAATATACATGTATGGATGTGCTCAAGTTGTTTGTCGAAAATTATTTAAATATTCAGATCGCGGACATTTTCTACCTTTGTATGTGCTCCCGAATTAATACAAAACAATAAAATATTCTGCTTTTTATTATTAATTTCATTTACCTGTTTTGTGTCATGTTTTCACAATTATTTTTTTAGACGTTTGTCTACAAAAGAGATGCTAGTCAGGTATATTACTCACTTAATGTAAACTGCTTGTTAAAATGTGTTTTTTTTTGGTAGTAGTAGTCTTCTTAAAATGCGTTTGTAAACATCTCCAGTTCAAAGTTATAGTGTTCTTCAATTGTTACATATTGTTCTTAGATGAATATGCGTTTTAGCATTTCTTTTAAAGTTGTTATTATGAGCTACAATAAATTCATGGGAGATAAACAGACTGGCCTGTTTAATAGAACGAAGCAGAATTGTGCTCAGCCAGCAAGCAACGTGAATCGTAAATGTCAAAATCCTTAATTATTTGCTGAAATAAGCAATAACAAGGCTCCTCTGAGTGTAAAAATATTATTGTTTTTAAATATAGCATACACCACTTAAGTGATAGCCCGTTTTCAGTAAATGTCAGCTATCCATCTCTGCTTTTTCGTTTCAATATGGCCATGGTCCACTACATAGTTGCATTTATTGAATACAATTTTGCGTTATATCATGATCTTGCTTGTGCAGTGTTTGTATTTATATTTGTCCTATTACAATTTTCAAAATATGAGTAAAATAATAAAGTATTCCCCAAAAAGGGGTCATCTAGTCAGAACTGTGGGGTTCCGATATTCACGAGAATAACATGGCAATGGCAATATGTTTAGTTTCTAGCCAGAACAAAGAAGAAGAACATATATTGTACATTATTTCGAAATGTATTGCCTACTGAAACGAATTACGTTTATGGTTTTAACATAGGACATATGTCCAACAATTAAACATCCACTCAGTTGGTAACTCTGAAACGCGCCACGTTTTCGTACTTGGGGGGGGGGGGGGGGGGATGGGGCTTAATACATGAGCTGATGACATGTTAGATACGCCGCAGTAATATATGCTGGTGGCACTTGTAATACATACTGGTAGTACTAGTACTATTTGCTGGTGGTACTAGTACTATATGCTGGTGGTACTAGTACTATGTGCTGGTGGTACAAGTAATAGATGCTGGTGGTACTAGTAATATATACTGGTGGTACTAGTACTGTTTGCTGGTGGTACAAGTAATAAATGCTGGTGGTACTAGTAATGTATGCTGGTGGTAAGTATTTTGAATTTGTTGAACATGTGGTGTCTCATCCTACTGTGACCAGTTCTGAGACGTATTTTGATAACTTGGTCTTATCTGGACAGTTGGTAGCATCTATCAGCTGCATGATATTTAGGGTGTTCCTCTTCTCCTACATTCTGGTATCCTTTTACAATGACTTTTGCTTCCACATAGTTGACCAGGATAGTTTCATGCATCAGTGTCGCTTCCTCTTTGGATATACAGTAGGAATCCTGCTTTCATACGGTGCTACATTGTGGTGGTACCCACTGAATTATTGCTTTCTGGAACATGCGAGGCATTTTCACCATGTCCTGTCCTCAATAAGATCAGTTTAGTGTTCTTGTGTTATCTTAGGGTCTTTAAGACTTACTATGAATCAATTCGTGTCACCGTTGTCTCATTCATTTAGTGTATGATCTGAAAATCACTATATGGTGCCTTACTGTCCAGATTAGGGAGACGGCGTGTGCTAGTGGTTAAGTGAGACGGCTCACAATCCGAAGGTGCTGGATTCGATCCCCATCGCAGCACCGGCCGTTAACTCCGGGGAAGCATACCCTTAAAAAATGCAAGAGGAAGCAGACCCTTACATAAAATGCATGCCGAAGTCGGATGCACTGGACCGACAGGCGCAACAGAAAAACTGTACTGCAACACAGACCACCTTGGGAAATAGAAAAATAAGGTAAACGCACAAAACAAAAAACAAGAACTGTCTATATTATTTTAGAACATGTTCCTATGTTTCCTTCCAATTCATATTATATTGGACTAGGTTTCTATATTTTCTGTCTATTCTTATTATACTATAACATATTTACAAGTTGTATTCCTTCTTATCATAATGGACCTGGTTTCATTCATGCTTCCCTTCCTCTATGCTTCCTTCATTTTATTATTATTCCAGACCTGGTTTTCTTTATTTTTTTTCTTCATATTATGGTAGACTATATGTTCTGCTTTCTTTAAATTATAAATACACAAACCTAGTTTATCCATGATTTCTTCATTTATTTTTATGCTAAACAATATTTATATGTTTCCTTCCTATTCGTATTATACTAGACTAGGTTGTCTATGTTTTTTTCCTATTCTCATTATACTAGACTAAGTTGTCTATGTTTCCTTCCTATTCTTATTATACTAGACTAAGTTGTCTATGTTTCCTTCCTATTCTTATTATACTAGACTAGGTTGTCTATGTTTCCTTCCTATTCTTATTATACTAGACTAAGTTGTCTATGTTTTTTTCCTATTCTTATTATACTAGACTAAGTTGTCTATGTTTCCTTCCTATTCTTATTATACTAGACTAGGTTGTCTATGTTTCCTTCCTATTCTTATTATACTAGACTAAGTTGTCTATGTTTCCTTCCTATTCTTATTATACTAGACTAAGTTGTCTATGTTTCCTTCCTATTTTTATTATACTAGACTAAGTTGTCTATGTTTTTTTCCTATTCTTATTATACTAGACTAGGTTGTCTATGTTTCCTTCATATTTTTATTATACTAGACTAAGTTTTCTATGTTTTTTTCCTATTCTTATTATACTAGACTAGGTTGTCTATGTTTCCTTCCTATTTTTATTATACTAGACTAAGTTGTCTATGTTTTTTTTCCTATTCTTATTATACTAGACTAAGTTGTCTATGTTTTTTTCCTATTCTTATTATACTAGACTAGGTTTTCTATGTTTCTAATCTATTCTTATTCTACTAGCTTTTTTTCTTTTTTCCTTCCCGTTCTAAATATACTACACTCGTTATTCTATGTTTACTTAAACTAGATTGTTTGTTATGTTTTCTTCCTATTCCTATTAAGCTAGAATATGATTTCTAAGTTTCCTTTTTATTTGTATTAAAATAAATACTTAAAATACAAGACTGAGTTTCTACATTTCCTTCCTATTCTCATTATACTAGATACGGAGTGGTCTTCGGGGGTCTTGGTGTGTGGCAATAACAAGAACAGCACCACTGCCTCACATAATGAATGTCATAAATGGCGACTGTGTGACATGGCATACCACCGGCCATGGTTAAGTAATTTCTTAACAGCAGCATAAACGGCGCTTAACACGCTGCGGGTCTACTTTGCTATAGTGTTTGATTATATTAAGATGATCTCACACATTGTTAACCACCCTCTGCGGCACTTGTCCCTACGCAGCGGAGTACTAAGCTGCACGAGCCTAGCCAACAAAACAGGAAATCCGGTTCCAGGCTTTATCCAGCTCACGCCAGAGCGGGGACATGCCCATAGACATCCACCCCTGTATGAGTACAGGTCGAATAAGACTAAAGACTAAAGTGTATATTGTTAATTCTTATTCGTATTATACTTATCTAGGTTTATATTTTTCCTCCCTTTTCTTATTACACTTGATATGGTTTCATTAGTTAGTTTTCTTTCCACCTATGCCGTTAAACGTCGTGGGGAGCTGAAGTCGTCTTTTCTTCATATTCTTATTATACTAGACAAGGTTACGTTTCATTTCTATTATTACTATAATAGACGAGGGTTTCTATCTTTCCTTCCCGTTCTTATTATTCCAGGTTTTTTTTCTTTGTTCTATTTAGATTATGCATAACATGTGTTTCTGTTTCATAATGCTAACCCGGTACTAACAAAATTATTGCTGCAGTCGGATGTGTTGGACCGAAAGGTGCAACTATCGCAGTCAAGCTGTAAACTACGACACAACGCAGTCTGTTCTCTGGACTACATTCTGCTACTTAAGCCATTTCAGTGTTTGGTAGGGGGAGATTGAGAATGAACGAAGCCAAGCCAAGCCATTCATATCCAGAGAGCGTATGATCAGCATAGTGGATAGATATGTGGCATTTCACGGCAAATGCACTGAGTGTATCATCTATGGTTTCGATAGTTCTTGTCTGCTTTGTTTTACATATCTACCTGACAAACTACTAAGAAAAGAAAATATGTGCAGCTCATGCCAGTACGATTTTCAAACGGACAGAATCGCTGAACGGCTGACTTATATCTAACAGAACCAGAAGAGAACAATTCAGTTTCTTCAAAATAAAACAATAGCGCTAAAAATTCCGATAAATTATATGCTTCTATTTAGCGATATTCAGACACCATTATTCCCACTTGTTTTGCTTGACATTTTCGCGTCTGATGTTGAAGAACAATGTTAACCTTTTGTCGAGCAGCTTACCGGAAGTATCCTGTTTTGTGACCTCTTGATATTTTGTTAGGTAGACATGTTACTCAATAGTTCTGTTTGTAGATTTTGACAGTCATCGGAACCTGAGAAAGATTGTTTTTTTTAAATTCGTAATTCTCTGTGTCCCATTTCAGAGGTGTATTGTTATTTACATATTCAACAATGTGTTGATCATTATATTTGCATTCCGTCAAACAATTCATTTGCTCTTGACTTAAAACTAAATAATAGGTCCAGTGTTTAGACATGCAAGTCGTAAAATGTGACTGATGTGAGCTGTGCATGGGGTTGGCAAATTAGTTATGTAAAAGAAAATGCTACAGAAACATTCACTGCAAAAGCAATAACGTGTTTTTGCGCAGATTTCCTGAAGAATGACAACTGTAGTGGTTGCCCTATGCTCTAGCTGCACTAAAACATGTATATATATATATACGTACACACACATATAACTTTCTCTCGCGTTATATATATACTTGATTCATTTTGTGAACCCTCACTCCCTCTCCTTTTGGTTAAACTCTCTTTACAACGGTAATAAACAACAGCCTTTCTCTACTGCCTTCTCTACTGTTATATTCACACTCGTAAAATATAAACCCATAGCATCCTCTATATCTCTCTATCCATCTATTTCTTGCTCGCTGTCTCTCTCTCTCTCCCTCTCTCTTTCTCTCTCTCTCTCGATTTTTCTTTCTCGATCTGTCTCACACTTTTCCTCTAACATCATATTTTAAACTCGCATGCTATTGTTCAGGTACATTTTCCCAACTGCCAGACATTTAATAAGGCGATGAGCAAGTTCAGAGGCTAGAAACTGGCATTTAAATTCAATAGCATATACAATTTTAAACAGAACAAACATTTCGAAAGCGAAACATAACACTTACAATTGAGAAATCAAATAAACCGTCTGTTTATATCAAGGTTTCTGATCTGGGTTTATTTCTAGATCATTGTTGTGGCGATGTCCACTTGTTGGCGGCTTGTGTTTCTGAAAATACCAGCTTCTGTCATCTCTAGTTAAATTAATTGTAGCCTCTGACAAGGATAATTTGTGTTTCGCCACTACTAGGGCCTTAGAACTTAATTACTCCAGACATCTTGATATCATTATTTGTTCTATAAAGTCTGGATAGTTTGGACGGAAGTCAATTTCCTCTGGTCGTGAACATAATCCACTTGGCTTAATTTTGAAACTTTCAGGGGAGTTAAATGTTGAAATATAGAATTAATTTCACGAAATATAATGTAGAGTTATGATTATAGTACATTAGTTGTATTAGTAATTATGGCTGTGTAGACTATGTCATTGACATGTATTCTTTCAAATAGTCTTGTGTTAACCTATTTTATATTTCAATACGTCATGTACAATTTATGTAATGCTGACATCATTTCAACACGACATGTACAATCTAGGTGATGCTTACAGCATTCCATAACGTCATGTACAATCTAGGTGATGCTTACAGCATTCCATAACGTCATGTACAATCTAGGTGATGCTTACAGCATTTCATAACGTCATGTACAATCTAGGTGATGCTTACAGCATGCCATAACGTCATGTACAATCTAGGTGATGCTTACAGCATTTCATAACGTCATGTACAATCTAGGTGATGCTTACAGCATTTCATAACGTCATGTACAGTCGAGGTGATGCTTACAGCATTCCATAACGTAATGTACAATCTAGGTGATGCTTACAGCATTTCATAACGTCATGTACAGTCGAGGTGATGCTTACAGCATTCCATAACGTAATGTACAATCTAGGTGATGCTTACAGCATTCCATAACGTAATGTACAATCTAGGTGATGCTTACATCATTTCATAACGTCATGTACAGTCGAGGTGATGCTTACAGCATTCCATAACGTAATGTACAATCTAGGTGATGCTTACAGCATTCCATAATGTAATGTACAATTGATGTAATGCTGACAGCATTTCAACACGACATGTACAATTCATTTGATGCTGACAGCATGTCATAACGTCATCTACAATTGATGCGATGTTGATGACATACACGTGTAACTTTGGAGCTTTAATGTTATGAATCCTCAACGTCTTCGGTGCCTGTCATTTTGGCACATTTATTATGAACTTCTGGATGATTCCTTCAAACGCCACATGATAATTTTGAATCTTTATTTTGTATTTTGAGCTTCCATTCTTCTTAATTGACATTATATCAAAACATTTTGATCTTTTCAAATATTGAAAACTGTTTTGCATAGATCATAGATATGTTTCTTTTATATTGTATATGTTGCATTATTGTACCAACAATACTCTATTCGTTGCTCGAGATACAAGGTCCGTGCAAATAGGACATTACAGAACACATCATAATGCAAGCGAAGGTAGAGACGCCAGCGAAGGTAGAGACGCCAGCGACGGTAGAGACGCCAGCGAAGGTGGAAACGCCCGAGAAAACGATGGAAAGACAACATCCATAATTGACCTACGACCCGTAGAGACACAGAAAGCAGACACAGAATGAGAGAAATGGCGCAGGATTATGGAACTGTCGACAAAGGTGCCCCAACGTTCTCAAGAGATCACGGAATGAACTGAACTGATATGATAATTGTATTTATTATATCTCTTGTTAAAATTAAGTTATTTTCTTGATGATTGCTTTATTTTAATTGTTGCTGTTGCAAGCTACTCTTCCTGAATTCATCACTTTTGACAAGGCTTTCCTTGGTAGCGGGCTGGTTGAGCGCATCGTAAATACCGAAGATGAAGAAGGCCATTGGTATTATTGCTGTAGTGGAATTCTTTTTTATTTGGCTTATAATTCATGAATGTAATGAATTAAATGCAGATTGTATTGCAAATCATATATAGCTAAATCCAAAGCAACATAAAATAATTAAAAATGATTAGTTATTCGGATATCTGATTCTCACAGAAACAACCCATCACACACACACACACACACACACACACATACATACACACTCGCACTCACATAAATACAAAGATATACTTATATATATGTGTGTGTGTGCATGTATATGTATGTGTATATATATATGTATGTATATATATATATATATATATATATATATATATATATATATATATATATATATATATATATATATATATATACACACATATATATGTTGAGTATTCTTCTTGTGTTATATTTCGACGTTTGTGTCTTATGAAAATGCTTCTTCTCCCGTTTCGGCCTGTTCCTCATGCTGAAACATCTGTGTACACCTGTATACATTCCTTGGCCTTGTATTTCTCTTCAACCATCCGCTGTGTTAAAGTTGTAGGCTTGTAGACACTGTATTTGTATTTTATTTTCAGTCCGCGGATTGCTGTACTTCTTGCGATGGTGTTTATGTTTTAGCTTGGTTCTTCATAGTTGATAAGCACCTATATTTATGCAGGTTGGTTGAAACCATACGAATGAAACTGAAACACCCAATAAACAACATACTTGAGAGAACCAGCTTCTTCCATATGATCACACTTGTAGCACCAGGAATGTCGCTATGAGGTATAAGCGGTATGGTCTCTAGAGCAGCTTGATACATAGAGTCAGTATAATGGTGACGAGAGCAGCCCGACACATGCCATCATTCATTGAAGGAACATAGATGTGATTATTTGAGTGATTAACTGTATGGTCACAAGAGCAGCCAGACTCATACCATCATGTTTTGAAGGAACATATATATTATTATTTGAGTGATTAACTATATGGTCACAAGAGCAGCCAGACACATAGAGTCAGCTTCTTGGAGGGAACATGGTTGATTAAATGAGTGATTAACTGAATGGTGACAAGATAAGACTGGCACATACCAACATATTCTGAAGGAACATAGATAGGATTATTTGAGTGATTAACATTATGGTGACGAGAGCAGCCTGACACATGCCGTCATGTTTTGAAGGAACATAGATAGGATTATTTGAGTGATTAACATTATGGTCACGAGAGCAGCCTGACACATGCCGTCATGTTTTGAAGGAACATAGATAGGATTATTTGAGTGATTAACATTATGGTGACGAGAGCAGCCTGACACATGCCGTCATGTTTTGAAGGAACATAGATGTGATTATTTGAGCGATTAACTGTATGGTCACGAGAGCAGCCTGACACGTGCCGCCATGTTTATAATATAACAAGATGTGATTATAATCGAGGGGATATAAAAGACGTTTAAAAAATCTACAGCACGTTAATGAATTATTTGTACACAGATTTAAAGAAAATGAAATGCAATGAAATGCATAAGAAGGGTGATCAATGCACAAGCCAGAAACTGCAGTATAACGTACGTGAAAAAAACATTCAGACCTAACGCACGTAGAGAGAGGGGAAAAGGACAATTACATCATATACACACAGAAAAAAACGAGTGGCTGGTAATCAATATGTGAATGAAGATAATATACAATATATAGAGAAACAACATCAGAATCTTGGCGTTTTGAAAAGGGATAAAAACTACAGAACACGAAGAAGATGACGCAAATGAACAAACAAACAAGTAGAAGATAATGAACAAAGAAAAAAAAAAGAAGGCATGAGCATACATACACATTATTTAAATATATAATCATACATACAATACGTGCTTTAAAAAGCTTGTCATTGGCAATCGATTCGATATATTGAGGAAATTAAATTGTGTATGAACCATTACTTCATCTTCATCTGAACGCCCACGGAACGTGAGTTATTCGCTCTCTGCTCAACATAATTTCATATTCGAGACCGTGTTTCTAGAGATTTCTTTCAAATCAAGTAATTCATAAACAGCGTCAAACGTGAACTTTTAGCAGTATATCGGAGAAATTGACTAAAGTTACAGTCGATATCAATAATAACATAAATATCGATAAAGAATCCAAGAGTACATTTATATAGAAACAATAACAGATGTGTACGCACGTTTCGTCATAATCAGGCCTTCAACAAAAACTGATAAAACAAAACAACATTCATTAAACGGGGAAACTAAGTTCAAATGATCATCGATATACACTATTAAACACATCTGAAATAAAAATATAATTATTTAATGCATTTTCGTCAAACTAATAAAGATTAAACCATGTATAAGATTTACAACTACTATAGTAAATAACCTGCCTCTGAAAGAGATAAACATGATACAAGCAAAAACAAGGAAGGTAGAAAGAAAAAGTATCAGCATCATGTTCTATGCCCTTCGCAGGACATCGTTCTCGTGACAGCCGATCTGTAAAACACTGAGATCCTTCAAAAGCTCTCACGTCGCTTCCACTGTCAACCTCAGAGCCTATGTAATGTTCCTTGTCCATCTTCTTATCACTCTGCCTCTTTTGCCAAGTGCCATAACTTCAAGCATCGTTCTTTCAAGGCCATCGTGACGTTTGATGTGGCCAAATTATGTTAATTTCCTGGACGTAATGCTGTTTACTAGCCAGTTTTGTTCTATATCGAGATCCTGTAGGATTTATGGGTTTTCTTTTTCGTTATCCATTGTATTTTGAGAACCGTTCTGTAGCATTTTAGTTCAAAGGATTAAAACTTTTTTTTCCGCAGGGTAGTAGAATAAGTAAAGAATTTTGAGTTGGAGCAAAAGGATGAGCTAATGTAGCTCAAAACTCAACCAGCCTCGCTAACGAAGAATTAACTGCGATTAATGTTGTTGCTATTATGCTCTAATAAAAAAAAGTATATTAACTTTATTCATAACTGATTCCAAACCATAACCAACACAGTCAAAACATTCGCTAAAACTTACTTATATAACAACAATGATTTGATTCACTTTTAACATTGCGTGCTTCATCTTTGAAAAGAAAAGCACAAACAATAACACATGGATTTGCGTCTAATTTAATAACTCACAACGCACTGTTTTAAAACCATTGCTTTTTTTGGTTACGGGATATTCTAGTGGTAATAAGTTAACATTCAAGTGAGTCGCAAAAATAATATTGTTTGGAATTTGATATCAACTCAGCGTGTTGGTTATTAGAAGTTTATGTTCTTTGACAAAATTGAGATCTTCTACTTAATCGTATGGTTGAGATAAATGTAATCCCTTAGCAGCGACTAGGTCTCTGATTCTTTTAAGTGGGATAAGCGGATCATTGGTCTCGTGGTAATGTGTCTGCCGCGGGTGCCCGAGGTCGTGGTTCGAATCACGACGAAGACCGGAATAGTTGTTACGTGGATCTTCTAGCAACAATTCCCATGATCTTTTGGTAGTGAGATCGAACCTCTGACCTATGGGTAGTGAGATCGGACTTCTGACCTATGGGTAGTGAGATGGAACCCCTGACCTATGGGTAGTGAGATCGGACCTATGACCTATGGGTAGTGAGATCGGACCCCTGACCTATGGGTACTGAGATATTACCCCTGACCTATGGGTAGTGAGCTGGGACCCCTGACCTATGGGTAGTGAGATCGGACTTCTGACCTATGGGTAGTGAGATGGAACCCCTGACCTATGGGTAGTGAGATCGGACCCCTGACCTATGGGTAGTGAGATCGGACCCCTGACCTATGGGTAGTGAGATCGGATCTCTGGGTAGTGAGATCGGACCCCTGACCTATGGGTAGTGAGATTGGATCTCTGGGTAGTAAGATCGGACCCCTGACCTATGGGTACTGAGATGGGACGCCTGACCTATGGGTAGTGAGATCGGACTTCTGACCTATGGGTAGTGAGATCGGACCCCTGACCTATGGGTAGTGAGATCGGACCCCTGACCTATGGGTAGTGAGATCGGACCCCTGACCTATGGGTAGTGAGATCTGACCCCTGACCTATGGGTAGTGAGATCGGACCCCTGACCTATGGGTAGTGAGATCGGACCCCTGACCTATGGGTAGTGAGATCGGAACTCTGGGTAGTGAGATCGGACCCCTGACCTATGAGTAGTGAGATCGGATCTCTGGGTAGTGAGATCGGACCCATGACCTATGGGTAGTTAGATCGGATCTCTGGGTAGTGAGATCGGACCCCTGACCTATGGGTAGTGAGATCGGACTCCTGACCTATGGGTAGTGAGATCGGATCTCTGGGTAGTGAGATCTGACATATGGGTAGTTAGATCGGACCTCTGATCTATGGGTAGTGAGATCGAACCCCTGACTAATGGGTAGTGATATTGGACCCCTGATATATGGGTAGTGAGATCGAACCCCTGACTAATGAGTAGTGATATTGGACCCCTGATCTATGGGTAGTGAGATCGAACCCCTGACTAATGGGTTGTGATATTGGACCCCTGATCTATGGGTAGTGAGATCGAACCCCTGACTAATGGGTAGTGATAGTGGACCCCTGATCTATGGGTAGTGAGATCGGACTCATGATCTCTGGGTAATGAGATCGGATCTCTGGGTAGTGAGATCAGACCCATGACATATGGGTAGTGAAACCGGACTCCTCTGTCAGTTTCGAGCGCGTTAAAAATCTCTTGGAAATCGAAGAAGAGTAGGCCGCTGTCCGGACACAATTCAAAACGTCAAGTTTAAAATAAACCAAAATTAGTTGTACCTTCCCCCAGGCCTAGTAAGTTGCAGGACGTTCTAAAATAACTACTACCCATAACCGAAGCCTTCGGCTACCTGGCAACATACATTACAGATGCATGTTTGAAAACAAGGGTTCTAAGTGGACCAAGCGGATCCCTTCCTCGTTCCTATGTCCTCTCTAGCTTTATCATGTATCTATATACAGCGGGGTAGACTGAAATGTACCGAAGCAAATGATCAGATTGAATCCCAAGTGAGACAAGACAACTAATCACTGAAATATAAACGTTAAAAATAAAGCAATCTTATGCATTCCGGGAACACTCCAGACGGGGTCGAAGTGTTTTAAACGTAATACAAGGTTCAGCTTTTTTCTATTATGGAGAGATCATTTGTGTGTATCGCCTGTCTTACTTGCAATGGCTAATTGTAAGTAAGGAATCAATTTACATTTTGTGGACGGCGTGGCTTAATGGTGAAGTGACACTGATACAACCAGAGGTAGGATGCACTATGCCGACAGACGAACAATAACAGCTTAGTTTTGGTAATTAAAGAAATAAGGGAAACACATCAACAAATTACAGTTGTATATTTGTTACTGTGTGCCGCAGTAGCGCACCGGCTTACCAGCCAGGGGATCAGGGTTTAATCTCCAGTTGGTGCGGAATTTGTTTATGATCGCACACTGGCTCCTGTGGCCGACCGAGCCACAGCAAATTGGTACCATACAAATCTGGGAAGTAAAGGCGGTCAGCGTGATGCTGACCACATCATCCACTTTGTCGTGGGTTACAAAATAATATGGGGCTAACACCATATTTCCTAGGGGCCATTGGGCGTGACATGATCGTTACTTTATTGTTTTTGAAAGAAGTCTTAATTTAATATTTTTGTTGTCTAGAGAAACTAGTACTGAAATACGTTGACAGTTCGAACATTGAAGTCTCTAACACACCATCATCAATGACAGTGTCTGTTATGAAACAACATTTTTTTTTAAATGTCGCACACATAATCGACCTTAGTCGTAGAGTGTCTTTTTTGTGTGGGTATCGACCGTCGAGTCGACTGTGGAGTCGACCGTATATCTGAGTTTGTCATTAGTTGAAGAATGAAAAACAAAATAAATACGTCTTAGCAAATCTATTACTAACATGTCCTAAATTATATCACAGTCGTGCACACAGGAATACTAAAAATGCGACTTTCAGAAACTGATTGAAAACAAAACCGAAAGAAAACAGAGTGTATAAGAATGAATAAACTGTTAATAATAAACACAAGTGAAGTGTGTTCAAATACGAGTATCATGATATTTTACAGTCAATATAAATAATAATACTACTAATAACAATAATACAAGTAATAATAATATTAATAAAAATAATAATAACAATAAAAATAAAAGTGCACATACATAAAAACTCATAACAATCTGTTTTGAGACGTTTATGAGGACCACCTACATCAGTCTTTCCACATTTAACTAATCAGTTTTGTACTTACGGGTGGTTCTTGTGCTAATTAGGTTAACGCGAGCGTTAAAAGTTCAGGCATAGGACCAGCACACGTTATCTGCAGTGTGTTTTGCTCTTGTAGTGGAATTTGTGAACTGCTTGTTCGACTTGTTCTCTGATCAAAAATTAGGGCGTAACGTTTACATGATATCTTCTATCGTGATCATTATCGTAATCCTCGTCAGGATTATCGATCTGTTGAGCAATAACAACTGTAGCATCTCATCATTGATGTCCACCATTTCCTTTTACTTTTCAAAGTCTTATTTTTTTATTGATCGTGTCATTATGAATGTGAAACATACAAAAAACAGGCGAAGATAGAATTAATGGTGAGATGATTAAGTTGGCTGACGACACAACTGTATGACACTTGTCAATCATACACGAAAAATGGAGAGGGGATAATCCACCACCGCATTGGAAAGATGCCGTGATTGTAAACATTCTGAAAAAAGAGACCTATCGGGCTGCAACAATTGGCGTGGAGTGACGCTACTATCGTTGCCAGGGAAAGTACTTTGTAGTTGGATGAAAAGAGGACTCAGAGGGACAGTAGACGAACGACTGCGGCAGAAGCAAGTTGGGTTTCGACCACAGCGATCGTGCATCAACCACATCTTCACCCTCAGAATAATTCTAGAAGAGTTCGCAGAGATGCAATCACAACTTATCTTAAATTTAATAAATTTTCAAAAGGCATTCCATAGTCGACACCGACTATCACTTTCTCATCACATATGGCTTCCCAACCAAGTTTGTAATGGTCAAACAAGCAATATATGTTAATTCACAGTGATGTATGTGGCCCACTGTAGAGAAAGCTGAATGGTTAAAGATTGAAACAGGAATGAAGTATTGTTGTGTTATATCCTTTATGCTATTCAGAGTGACATTAGACTGGGTTCTGCAAACTTCCACACAACAACCAGTTCGGCATTAAGTGGATAGATGATAAATTCATAGATGACCTTGATTTCGCAGATGATTTGGCAGTCCTAATTTCAAATATATTAGAAGAGCAAAAGAAAATAGATCAACTCTGCAAAAAATCAAATAGACATGACTTCAGATAAATGTGTCCAAGATTAAAAGCATGAATCTCACACTCACAGCGGCCAATGTCCAGCTTAATGGTCAAGTGATACAGAAATGTACACATGTTACCTATTTATGCAGTAAAATTGAGATGCTACACAGAACATTTTCACTAGGATCGCAATAGATTTAAATGCCTTCACATAATTAACAACTATTTTGATATCTACATCACTGAGTAAACGTGTCAAGCTCAGGACACTTAACTTTAATGCCAACTCAGGACTCAAATACGACTGTGAAAGTTGGAAAATGACAAATAGACATAACAATTCATTGAATGCATTTGAAAGTGAATGTCACTGTCGTATATTGGACAATATCTGGAAATAATTCATGACTATAGCACAAGTACGATTACATTCAAACTAAAATTATGTTTCTAAAGTCATCAGAAAGAGATGGTGGGCATATACAAGGCATATGCTTTGGATGAACAATGGCATGCTGCCGTTACAGGCCATAATGTGGAAACATAGAAACACAAGAAAGTCGGGAAGACCAAGGGAGACTATGCAGAATTAGCACCAGGAAGGGTGCAGCCATGGGGCTAGGAAACATGCAAGAACTACAGAGAGTGGCGGGGGACCGATCGAACTGGTTCATTTTGAGTTCTGAATTATGCACCGCATGTGGCGCTGAAAGACCATACAGAAATAGTCCTATTTTCCGATAGTGTATGCATTTTTGTTCACAACAATGTGTCCCTCGAGCATTTAATGATATTATTTGTTACTGTCTAGCGTGGTGGTTGGACATGCAACGTAAGTATCAGATTATTGTTTACTGTCCAACGTGGTGGTTGGACATGTAACGAAAGTATCAGCTTATTGTTTACTGTCTAATGTGGTGGTTGAACACTGAACGTAAGTAAGTATGAGCTTATTGTTTACTGTCTAACATGGTGGTTGGACATGTAACGTAAATAAGTATGAGCCTATTGTTTACTGTCTAACGTGGTGGTTGGACATGTAACGTAAGTAAGTTTGAGCTTCTTATTTACTGTCTAACGTGGTGGTTGGCCACGGAACGTAATTAAGTATGACCTTGTTGTTTATTGTCTAACGTAGTGGTTGGACACGGAACGTAAGTAAGTGTGAGCCTAGTGTTTACTGTCTAACGTTGGGGTTGGATATGGAACGTAAGTAAGTATGAGCCTATTGTTTACTGTCAAACGTGGTAGTTGGACATGGAACGTAAGTAAGTATGAGCCTATTGTTTACTTTCTAACGTTGGGGTTGGACATGGAACGTAAGTAAGTATGAGCCTATTGTTTACTGTCTAACGTTGGGGTTGGACATGGGACGTAAGTAAGTATGAGCCTATTGTTTACTGTCAAACGTGGTAGTTGAACATATAACGTAAGTAAGTGTGAGCTTATTGTTTCTCCACCCAGTCTGTCATGCAAATTAAAATCATTACTCTGTTTTCCTCCGCTGCACGTGTCTTCAATTACACATTGCAGTACATGTAAAGATAAGAACATATTTGCAGCAATTCGTCAATAAAGAAAAGACCTACCTGTGGAACAACTCGTTAACGAAAAACAATGCTTTGTACCTGGTATTTTTACAATATGTAGAATGAGTTATTTTTTTTTAATCGTTAATTTATTATTAGTTTATACGACTTTGTTTGAATGTAACCAAATTCGATTTACATTTTAACGCAATGTTATTTATTATTAAGTGATGGAAAGTATGAAGTCAGACAAGAGAGGAAGAGATAGACAAAGAATGCGATTTCCTCAAAATGACACGAAATTCTTAGGCATGACTCTGGAACAAGTTAGAGATTTCGCAAGAGATCGAGTTTCTTTGAGAGAAGCTGTGATTGAAGTGACGCTCAGCAAAAGTTGACCTGCATGATGATGTTGTTTAGTATATCTGACGAACAGATTTGTGACGGATTGATTAATATAGTAGCTGCGACGTCATGCATTGCACAAACTAAATTATTCCATTACGATCATATACATACGAACACAACATATGCATGTTTAGTAAATACCATGACTAGTGAACATTTATGTTATTCTCCTGCTAATGTAATCAATGTTATTTGTCCATTGAATAGTGTTTTCGAATGTCCAGTCTGTGTTTGATACATGCTCTTATAGGTGGAATCGGATATACACAGTTTTATTGTTCTTATGTAAACATGTCCTTCCCGAGGTCTAGTAACCCACAAGAAAGAAACCATAAACAAACATGCTATGAACAGCCAAGATAGTCTGAAAGACAGACAAAGATGACAGCAGAGGGTGACACATTATTAATAAATGACTATACGGACTGCAGAAACTAAGATAGCGCCTGACACATTACACTATGAATCACGGATCTACTTGATTGATTAACCAGGAAACATGTGATTCAGATTTATTGTTTTCAAGTTACTGAATATGATACAGACAGCGTTAAATAGTTACAGAGAACGTGTGCGTCATTACTAATGTTATTGGAGAATACAATAGGGGTGATTCATTTGGTTAGTGAAAATAACACGAGTGAATATGACGGATGGACAAAGATACGCTCCTTCATGAGGAGAGTACCATGTGATAAAATGACTGCATTCTTTATCACACCGGTATGTTTCCTGTTGTGGTTTGATTAGCAACATTTTTAACGTCAAATGCACCATATTCGGCACGCACATGTCTACCCAGTTGTCAAATGATACAGGTAAGCAGCGGCAGATATCAAAGGAACTCGAAACTGTACCTCATAAGCTAGATGTGGTTGTCTCCACAACCTTATCCCCAACAGCAGTGTCTGCTGTCTATGATAGCAGGCCAGTTAGAAGTATTCACATTCAATCCTGCATCTTTAGTCACTAGTTCTCGGGGCACTAAAGTCCCACATGTTTAAACCATGCATAGATAATACCATAAAGTTGAATAAGCAGATGCAATATTTGTCAATCTGAGAATTCTGAAGAAACCGTTTGCAGGGCGAGACGGGATGGGAAGGCACGTGATTGAAGTTTAGGAATTGCTTGTTATAAATAGTTCATGAATTCAGTATGTGACCTTTGTATTTGATCCTCTATACAGCACATTGATGAAAAAAACACCACCTCAACGTAATGATACGTATCGCCAATGAGGCAATTCGACTAGCCGTCAATCACTCTTTACTGCTGCACGAAAGTACCTCGGGGATGTATATTTGGAACGTATTCAAGTCTGAATGAACTAAGAGATAACTTTGAGAAATAAATCATAAAGAAATTGAGAAATAAACGGGAGTTCCGTAAAGTTATGATTGCTCTATAGGGATACAATCTCCTTATAAGTTATGGTTCGAGCATTCGAGTTCATGAAGATCGATTTAGCAGAAGAGTTACATTGCTTAGAAATGGATACATGAAAATAACGTTGCTGGCTTTTCATAGCAATCGTTTTTGTATATAAGTGGTTTTAGTTTGAATGTAAATGGGGATCACGAATTGCATATTTAACAATGATAGCACGCGTGAGTACTTAAATGTTGAATGATAATCACTTAACTTAACTTCTATTGCACTGTGTTTTATTTATATTAACGGATTTTTAAAAAAAAATAGAAAATACTGATTCTAGTCGGTGCAGTGCAATTCTATAACAACGACTTGAAAAGCCAAAGTTGCTACAAGTTTCTATAATTGCCCTTTCCGACATGCACAGAAGGAAACTTTAGTTCTGTACTGTTTGCCCTGGACGAAAACATTCGAGCATTTGGCTTTAATAATATTTAATTATTATGAGTAAAATCGAGTGGCGAACGGTTATGATTTCATTGTATTGACCAAAGAGACACCAGCTCAAATCTTCGATAATGTCAACATTGTTCTACCCTATGCAAAATATAAACCTCGCCAGTACACTGTGCGCGACTGCTAAGGAAAGTGACTTTTAATACTCAGCCATAACAAATATTTCCGACGAACTGAGACATAGAGACTAAACACCCAATGGCAGTTTTAAATAATATGTATTCCACATTGAGGTACTACTTTGTGACGATCGTGTTCCCATTTAATGGGTTTTTTTGTGATGGTTTAGTTATTTACATCACAAATGTAGCCATTTACATAATAGATGTAATCATTTTGATCGCAGATGTAGTCATTTACATCACATATGTAGTTATTTACATCACAGATGTTGTCATTTAGATCACATATGTAGTCATTTATATCACATTGTCGATTCCGTCAGCCATTGTGTTTATGTGCCATTGTTTCTTAATTCTTTTTTTAACTATCCACAGTCCCCTGATGACGTAGAAATCAGTATAGCTTATAACGTTCCCTAAGAATTGTATTTCCATTCTACGTTCCTTAAATAACCTATTACCTTGATAACGTAGACATACTATCTCAGAGTGGACCATAATATTCAGTGATATTGTAATGTTTTAAATAAGTTTAAATCAATTTGTGAATTTGCATAAATTATATAATTTAAACAATTATTTTTCGGAGTTCTCGTATTGGAATCTGTTTAGTTCATTCTAACGTTAGAATAAATACCGCTTACTCGATCAATATTTGCTTGGTGTGCAAGCAATATTTTGTTATTTCCCATTTGTAGTACGTATCGGGGTTCGAGACTTAGTTGCCCAGAATATAGGGCTAATATCCTTACCATCATTCAGACGCTTACGTCTGCTATACTAAATCATTCGTTATATTTATAAATGTGAATAACTGATTGCAAATAATGTAAAGTGTGCCTAATATCAGACGATGTGGTCACGGGTGAAGAGTCGGTCACTTTACTGTACTAGTTATCAGCTATAATTTAATATAGATGCACCACTTTTCTTCAACTCTGCATTTCCTTCCATAAGAGTAGGGCTACACAAATTTACAGCTTAGTACACTGTAGAGTATCTATACAGACGGTTGGACCGTGTACCTTTGGCACACACAATTAGCGTTCTAGCCATCCTGCAAAGCAGACTGATTAATTTGTACCGGCACTTAATTGGCTCATGTAGCGACAAGAAAAGAGAACGTTGTTGCGACAGCTTCTCATGTCTGTGCAGATCATCAACTACGAGGCACCTATATAATTATCAATTTGACAATGGATGTAGAACCAGAAAAAAAACAAAAAACATGAACAACACTTGACGCTTTATTAATTTTTAAAAAATAAAAAATTCCGCGTTCGCCTTATTTATTTATCTACCAAGGCGGTGAGCATTGCACTTTGGTTTTATGCTGTGCCTGTCGGTCCAGTGCATCTGACTTCGGCATTCATTATATGTTACGGTCTCATTCCTTCTGCATTTTCTAAAGGTTTGCTTCCTCGGGGTAACGACCGGTGCTGTGATTGGGGAGCGAACCCAGCACTTTCGGGTTGTGAGACGTGTCACTTAACGACTGGATCACGTGTCCCCATGTTATTAGAAAAACTGACTTTATGACTAGACAAATGTATATACGCTCCATTTTTGATCAAACATTTATTTTGAAAATGTAATTTGACATGAACACAAAATAACCTTTCAAATAATCGATCAAATAACGCGCTATTTGTCAACTTAGCCGCATTCTCAATGAATAAATATGCGAGTGTGAACAAACGTTTGTCGCAACGTTTACTCGGATTAAAACCGCTTTCATCTACTTACTGCTCATACATGCTCATGAGTCTTGGCCAAAATGTCAACACTCTGTAAATGTCTATAGACCCTGTATAGCTAAAGTGACTAAATAGGCTAAAATGCTGAGAATGTTGGAAAAATAGTAATTTAGCTAAAACATCTTCATTGAAGGTTTGGGTTACAATGACAGTGCCCGCGTTGATGCTAGATACAATTAATACTGTTATTTCAACGCACGCACTTCCTTATTATTATTATCCAAGTAAAAGTATTTTATTTTCATACATTTGCGAGTGTTTATTTAACGTGTGTTGGATATTTGTTTGTAGCCGTGTCAAGCGTGCTTAGTCAGGTTAAACTAGTGGAATCAAACATGGCGCCGTCACTAGCTGAGGGGTCTACATTGCTCTGTTGTTTTAGTTCATTATGGAGGCACCAGACCACTGGTGTGCTTGGAATTCACATTAGTTAACCATTTGCACTTGTATTTACGGAAACGTGTTGTTGTTTTCTATTTGGACTGGTTAATTCGTTCGGTGTTTGTGTTTTCTTCGTCCGATTACCCAGGAATGAACATCGGATATACGAATAGCACTACGCATAAATATGTGCCGTTTTTTATGTTCTTGTTAACACGGCTGAACTTCATGGGATTGACGCCCTTTGTCTTAGCTGCAAGAAAGTGTTGGTTTTAATGTGTGAAATTTAGACACAACTGTAATGGACTGAAACACAGCAGGGAAGAGACGCCCAACTCACGAACACGCTGAGCGGTGTCCCTACGATCTCTGTGGTTTTGGAAAAGGCACGACACACAATTTTAGATGGCATCCCCCCTCCCCCCTCCATTGCCGTGCGGGATACCTGTTTACGAAAAAGGTTTCGGAAGTACACCCTGCGGAACATTTTGCAGCCTGTGCTATCTCCAGTCGTCTCGATAAATGTATTGTCACTGACCACCAAGGGTAGCTCTGGACCAGAGGGTGAGGTTGACAAAAAGCTCAGTTTATACCTCACTTAAATCCAAATCGCCGCACAAGTCACCCATTTCAGTGGGCACAGCAAGAGAAAAAGACTGTCCACACGGCTGATCAAAGCGAGCGGTCTTCAACACATTTGATGGACGAATATTAGGGGGATCAAGCGTTTTCTGAAAACATTTCCTTAATCGTTATCACCTTTAGCTATTCGATTAAGCAAGTTGTTTTCTATGTCTTGACGTTATTCAAATAAAACTTAAACTCGCTGCTATAACAACGACAACACATTTTGAGCATGTTTTCATTATGTATGAATCTGTTATGACATGTGTACATGTACAAATCAATCCTATGTACAAACAAAATAGATTTAAAAAATAATAATGTCATTACAAAATGTAATTAACATGCAGGATTATGCTAATAATGTTAGTGGTTCGATTAATTATAAACACATCCAGACACTAGCGAAAATCTAAGCTGATGAACATCAACTACGTACATACACATATCTGGTAGTGACAGCTAGCGTAACAAGAGATGCTTTTTGTTTCCGGACTCTTATGTAAACTGAATTATACTTATTTGTGTTTTTACTGACATATGCAATATATATTATTGTGTTAAAAAGGAAAATAGCACATACATTCGCATCTGTTATTTATCTGTGTGGCTAACTGGAATTATAGGATACATATTATTGAACATGTAATACGTTTCTGTTCTTTCAATAGGCAATGGTTTCTTTGATAATATTCGACGAATGTATTGTGTTCAGTATGATATTTTGTGAAAACACCTCAATAATATTATTATAAATTGAGTTCAGTATTGAAGAATGTTCTGAAAAATATTACAAATGTATTTAAATAAACAAAGATATTATTCTTAAAATTTAAAAAAAATCATGAAACAAATATTGTAAGAAAGTTGTTTAATTCTGCATATCAAATTACGCATTAAATGTGTACAGCCACAGACATGACAACCTAGTTGACAAAACAAATGTATTATTCGTTGTATTAGGTAATACAAAAATGGGCAATCTAAAGAACTCCCTAACAGTAATTATGATTATTATTAGATAACCGGCCCCAGCTACGTTATCTGGTAGCTGATAATGTTAAATATAATCATCATCATCTTCGCTACATTATTGTGTAGTTTTACTGTTCTGGAAGGTGCATTATTCATTCTGGTTCGGTGTTATTTTAATTCGGTCCGTTTTACTTTATCCGGAAGTTTATTTTGATGATTTGTAGTTTCCTCTAGACTAATTTAAACTGTTATTTTATTGGTGCCTGTGTCAACATTCTGTATTCAAAAAAGCAGACTAATCTGATAAGCAATAGTAGACAGCATATTGTTATTAACTGCAAAAACTATCGACATGAGCAAGACACCGTAATTATAAACACTACTGTGATGTTACAAACAATACATTATTATTTCCTTTCTCAAAAACTAATACCAATGGCTAATCTCAGCTATTCCCATAAGACTTCAAGAATCACGCACTACCAGCGCATTTGCATTGACTGCTTGATTGCTGATTATTGATATACAATATTTATTGTTAGTGTCCAACGCGTGCGCACTGATTGACAATTACTTTTATATGAAGCGCCGAGGAGAATTATACACAACATCTGTTACCAAAAAGAACGGACAGCAGAAAATTATTAAATCAAACAGAATTATGGAAAAAGACAATGAATATTCGAAATTATTGCTGCGATGAATATTCGAAATTTTTGCCGCGATGAATATTCGAAATTATTGCTGCGATGAATATTCGAAATTCTTGTCGCGATGAATATTCGAAATTTCTTGACGAGATGAATATTCGAATTTTTTGCCGCGATGAATATTCAAAATTCTTGCTGCGATGAATATTCGAAATTCTTGTCGCGAACATGTTTAATATAGTCCACATTTACTAATCTAGCAAAATAGGAATCTTCCGCATCTGATGAAATTTTGCAAAAGAACGTGTGCCGACAAACGCTAGGATGCAATTATATACACCCGTTTAAGGACACATAAAGGACGAACACAGAAAACAAGTACAATTTCTGAACCAACTGATTGGAAAAGGATAAAACAGAAACAGCACGAATATCAACTGGAAGTCACTATCATTACAAAATGTATAACCATTAACGAACGATTGCAAGTTGAGTACACCGAATGAACCATTATTTTTGTTTTAGATAACGCAATTAATTTAAGCTTCTTGAAGAAAACAACATTATGAGAATACAATTTCATCTCTGAAAAATATTTAAATAAATCAATTAAGAAAATGATCACAATTTTCGAACTATTTTAACATTAAAAATAATAGGAAATTTAAATTCACATTTTTTCTAAACTATCTCAAAATACAAAGAACATTAGGCAAACATTGGGAAATTATTCGATTATTGCGGTAACTTGCAAGACAAGATAAATCTTAACTCAACTTACCGCAGACAGTAAGCGTTGAAATCTGTTTTGCCTCGTAAGGTTGAGGTTGTCAGTTGGCGTTGACAGTGAAGATGTTTTGACGAAAACACTTTCTTTGTTTCATCAGCTTGTCAAATGTAGTAACATTGTGTCTATGTAAAAAGCAACGAATGTATGTATTGTTTCTATGTCAGTGAACAGCGGTAACCCGCAGAGTACAACACTTTTGGTTACGTGTATTTGTAGATGACAAAGAGGGTTGTCTGGACTAGTTAGATATACGAGCCCCCTGCTGAAGGTACCAAATGTTCTTCTCCTGAAAGCGCTTTCTCGAAACTCGGCTTTATAACCGCTGTTGGCATTGGCGAGTGTGAAGGTGGACTTAGTGTCTTGTGACGTATTTCACCTCCCACTCTCACTGTCTTTTGTGGTTGATGCAGTTTATGCCGATTAAAAAACTCAAACAATTTTACAGAGAACTTTTCTGAGTGGCGCGGGAACATCCAGCGCCATTAATTATTATTATTCGTCGCATCCAGTCAAACGGCGCACGTGGAGTCCCACGCATGCGCAGTACTATCTATCTTTTTTACTCTGTGGCTCCCGTTTCTCTTCCCAAGTCTTTGTTAAGGAAATTCTGAGTTTGCTCGCGAAGACCTCAACGCACTTATTCCTCGCGCGGATGCAGCTGACTGGATCTTTCGATCGAGCAGACATCATCTTCCCACAAACACTAACGCCATTTTTTTATTTTACTTTTTTGTTTTTTGTTTCCTTTAATTGTTATATTTCCTTTTCAAAATCCTCCTTCATTTCCTGAGCAACAGACATCAAGCATAATCATCTTAAATGAACAGGACCTTCAATTAAATGTTGAGCCAAAAACGTGTAATACAAGAACGCTGGTCAAGTAATTCAGTATACATTTATGTATTTTGTAGATTTGTCATCATGGTAGGTCATAATAGAACTACGTCAAACTTAAACGTTGCTGTAGAAGAATACTACTGACAGCTGTGCATGAGGCTAGCAAACGCATGATGTGTAACGAAGTGCTGCAATACAAATTACTGGAAGAGATCCACGCGCCTGTTCGGAGACATGATTCCTAGACAGGGCAAGTCGTCGCTCCGTGTTTCGTGTGGAAATGATGAACAAGGAATTACATTAATAATAGGTGCGGTATATTATAATCACATACTGACTGTGGGTGGGTGACGTAAGTGCCACATATTGACTGTGGATGGGTAATTTTAGGGCTACATATTTAATGTGGGTGGGTGATGTTAGGGCTACATATTGACTGTGGGTGGGTGATATACGGCAAATATTGAATGTGGGTGGGGGATGTTAGATCCACAAATTGATCGTATATAGGTGACGTTAGGTCCATATATTGACTATGTGTGGGAAATGGTATGGCCACATACTTATTGTATGTTGGTGATGTTAGGGCACATATTCATCTTATGTGGGTGATGTTAGATCCACATACTAACTGGAGGTAAGTGATGATACTTACACATATTGACTTTGGATGGGTGATGTTAGGGCCATATATTGACTCATGAGGGTGGCGTTATGTCTATATATTGTCTGTGGGTGGGTGATGTTAGGGCCATATAATGACGATGTGTTGGTGATATTACGTTAACAGATTGACTGTGTGTGGGTGATGTTAGGGTCACATATTGACATTGTGTGTGTGACGTTAGAGTTTAATATTGACGGTGAGTGGTTAACGTTAGGTCTACATACTGATTATATGTGGGTAATGTAAGGACCACATATTGATCTTATATTGTTGGTTACGTTAGGTCCACATATTGCCTGTGGGTGGGTGATGTTAGGCCGCATATTGATTGTGGGTGGGTGAAGTTATGGCCATATATTGTCTGTGGGTGGGTGATGTTAGGCCACATATTGACTGTGGGTGGGTGATGTTATGGCCATATATTGTCTGTGGGTGGGTGATGTTAGGCCGCATATTGACTGTGGGTGGGTGATGTTATATCCATATATTGTCTGTGGGTGGGTGATGTTATGCCGCATATTGACTGTGGGTGGGTGATGTTATATCCATATATTGTCTGTGGGTGGGTGATGTTAGGCCGCATATTGAGTGTTAGTATGTGATGTTAGGGTCACATATTGGCTCTGTGTGGGTTATGCTACAGTCCTATATAGACTGCGTGTGGGTGGTGTTATGGCCACATATTGACTGCATGTGGGTAACGTTATGTCCATATATTGCTTGTGGGTGGGTGATGCTAGGGCCACATGTTCACTGTGTGTGGGTGATGTTAGATCCACACATTGTCTGTGTGGGGGTGATATTAGGGTCACATATTGACTGTGTGTGATTGGTGTTAGAGACACACATTGACTGCTCGTGGGTCTTGGTATGGCTACACATTGACTGCTCGTGGGTCTTGTTAAGGCTACACATTGACTGCTCGTGGGTCTTGTTATGGCTACACATTGACTGCTCGTGGGTCTTGTTATGGCTACACATTGACTGCTCGTGGGTCTTGTTATTTCTACACATTGACTGCTCGTGGGTCTTGTTATGGCTACACATTGACTGCTCGTGGGTCTTGTTATGGCTACACATTGAGAGCAGATGTTGTTTTTGACTTCACAGATAGACTGAAGATAATAATGTTGTAGTAATAAATTTAATGTAGAAATGGATGTTGTAAACATATATATATATATATGGTGTAGTAGATGTAGATTATATATACATTGTTGGACTGAAGATGCGAATGGCATTGACTAAAACTGACTATATATATGGATGTTTCGTCCACAGATGGACTGTAGATATGTACTTTATAAAGATATGTGGGCTTTAGATGTGATTTTTCTTTACACAGATGGACTATAGATTATTGTCTGTATACGTGGATGTTATATCCATTGATGGAGTGCAGATTTAGATATTACAAACTAGGTGTTGATGTTAAAGACATAAATTTAATGTAGATGCAGCTTTCATTGGCATCTATTAAATGGAGATGGGGAAGATAAATGTAGATGGAATGTCGATGTTGATTTATTGACATCGCCGAATTGTGGGTGAAGATGGTCTAGACATACTGACGGTTAATCGTAGATGGAAGATATATATAAGCGGTCTGTAGATGGAATCCTCGTCCATCTTCATCTTCATCCATTATTGGCAGAAGAATCAATGTAAATTGTGTATTAATGAATCGAAATAACTCAAAACACTTTCGCAAACGTTTTATAACATAACATCTGATTTAAAAGTTTCTAGAGATCTTAAACTTTAATTGTTTAGAACTGTCTATCAGCCATTACTGTAATTAATTCACGCGTGGATGTTAAACTGCTCGGAATTTTTTTTGGATTCTCTGTTCTGGAACTTGTTGTTTTGCATAATTGTCCTCCATGCGTTTCATCTACGACTGCATGTTGTCATTTTGTGTTCTAACATTCCTTATTTTCATATTATATCAGGAAAAAAGTAAGTATTGCATGTTAATAGTAATAATAATAAGCTGTATTCCCTCAGTACACCTTCTTTATTCTACCTACCTGTCAAATGGGTTCTTACAATTAATCGTTCAACTAGATTTGTGTAATCTGTTTTGTTGAACGATTGTTTATGATTCACATCTTTAATTAGAGGTTCGGAGTTATGTAAGAGACGTATTCATATGAATACTGATATAAACTGTGACAAGTGAGCATACGTACGACACGCATGATGGCATTACTACTAGTGCAAACAGCACATACCAACCGTAACGTTTTCAAAATTGCTTTATCCTCCGACTCTTACTTTTCTCAACAGACCCTTGAAAACATCGCGGGTGTGATACAGAATCTGTCCTGAGTTGATCACCGAGCGGGGATTCGGTTTCTAACAGATGAAGGATGTCGACCAGTTGACATTCATTGAAATAACCTGGGCAGTATATGATGATAACATTGAATTGAAGACAACAGTGACCTACTTGGCAACGATATTTACAGTAGGACGTGATTAAACGCAACAATATGTGCTTGGTCTGGTCTTGGAACTTCTTTCGTTAACTCACGTCCTTCTTTAAACATCGTTGGCTAACTCTTCACTGCTGTCTTCTACACACTTTTGTCACCGTACATTGCTTTGCATTCTGCGATGAATGTAAACTGGTCAGCATCATTCAGCTGTTAGAAACCGAATCACCGCTCGCTGATCAACTCTGGACGGATTCAATATCACACCAGGCATGCTTTAAACGGTTAGCTGAGGAAACTAGGAGTCGGAGGATAATGACATTTTCAAAAACATGATGGTTGGCTTGGCATGTGCTGTTTACACCGTACGTGACGTCATCATGTGCATCGTATGTATGTTGACTTGTTGCAGTCTGGCGATAGACTGGTAATAGACGCATAAAGCACCAGAGAGTCATCATAACCTTAGGCAAGGATAGCAGAGAACGGAGCAACGGGAGAGCAGAGCACCAGGTAAATCAGCTGAAAACTGAGAACACGCAGGACAGTGACGCCGTCATATACACCGACGGATCAGTGCTGCTCATTGGGGCATCAGGCTGGGGTTTCTCGGCTAGAGTGAGAGGAGAGGTCCTTACTGAGTGGGGCATCAGGCTGGGGTTTCTCGGCTAGAGTGAGAGAAGAGGTCGTTAGTGAGTGGGGCATCAGGCTGGGGTTACTCGGCTAGAGTGAGAGAAGAGGTCGTTACTGAGTGGGGCATCAGGCTGGGGCTTCTCGGATAGAGTGAGAGAAGAGGTCGTTAGTGAGTGGGGCATCAGGCTGGGGTTACTCGGCTAGAGTGAGAGAAGAGGTCGTTACTGAGTGGGGCATCAGGCTGGGGTTTCTCGGCTAGAGTGAGAGGACATGTCGTTACTGAGTAGGGCATACATGTCAACAACCTCCAGTATGAGAATGGAGACGGAGGCAGTGACCTCAGCCCTGAAATGGATATCTGAGACTTCTATAACAAGGGCAGTCATCGGGACAGACGCGAAAGAAGGTACAGAAGGGATGGTTTAGGTACGAGTGATAGCGACTGTTGAGGCCTCAAACCTCCAGGGGTTGACATGGATCTACTGTCCTGTTCATGCTGGGGTTCAGGGCATTGAAAGAGCTGACATCATGACTTCACAAGCTTCCATCATGGCAACATTATTGATGGATAGAAGTGACATTTTAAAATCAATCAATGGCCGCCTGCTAGATGAGGACACAGAAATAGATGAAGGAGCAATCCACAGACTGCAAAGTTTTGACATGAAACGTAGTTCGAGTTAAGTATGGCGTATGAGAGGACGGAGCAGAAACGTGTTCAACCAGCAAAGAACAGGGGCCATAAGCATCCATACATTAGGCCATTTGATGAGACTGAGCACCTATGGGTATGCACGGAGTTCAGTGACGTCGGTTCTTAGAAACAGAAACTGAAACGTGTTGCAGTTTGTTTCAGTTTCATTTTAACACGTCTCATAATTGTCTTTCTGTGTACTTTCCTAAGGACGTGTATATAACTCATTACATTGTTGGTAAAGTTGTTGTTGTTGATGGTGTCCAATTCTGTGTTCTATAGTGTACCTCACACCAGAAATCAGTATAGTGCACATGTATATGAATGTATTAGCCCGTTATACTATTTACCTATTTCCACACATGCTTAATAAAACGTGTACGAAATACAACATACATATTATTATATCAAAGACAGAACATATCAAAATAATCAAATCTACAGCCCTTCTAAACATATATGTCAACAAAAACAGGAGCACAAGTTCAAATTCCTGGAAAGTATATTTATTGAGTACGGGAACGTTTGCAGACAAATCGCTAGAAAACGAAATGTGCCAACGGAAAGCTAGGAGGTAACACGTTGGACAAAAATAACTGAATAACACTATATCTGTTTTCCATATCTAATAGCACGAACTCCGTAGATGCAATGGCAGCTCAACAATTGTATTCATTCTTCACCAGGAACCGATTTACAGGTGAGTTAACTGGAAGATGGAGCCATACCATTAAAAAAAAACCAGAGATGCATAGTTTGTCATACTGAACACGGGTTGATTCGAACTTAGTATGGTTTACATGTTAACTATATTTGGGGGATGAAGGTTTGCGCTATCATTAAACTGATTTTATCGTCCTCAGCTATATCGATTCATTGGCTAGACGAAATTGTCGTATTGGAATGGGAGTAGACAAAAATACAAATGAATATTTTTTGGATTTTTTTACGGGCTGCTAGACGTTTAGGTAACGTTTTGGATAGGAATTTAAAAAATTTTTGAAATTATAATTATGCTCGGACAATGAAAAGTCTATTTTTTAATTCAAACTGACAAGTGCTTTTTCACATGCAAGGTCTTTACACGGGACTTCAGAGATGATAGTGTCCGTGCTGGTTGAGACTTGACTCGGCGCCGAGCACAACAAGCAGCAATGAATGAGCTGCGACTTACATATGGCTGCGCGCGTCATGGTCAGTGAATCATAACTCATCAAAACATTTACAAATATCGCAGTCAAACTGTAAAATAGCGAAACAACGCAAATTCGTTTTCCGGACTACATCCTGCTACTTGCAAAGCCCTGCTCAGGGCTTTGTAGCAGAAGATTGAGAATAAACGCAGAGGAAGATGACGGCAGGGATGTACCCGAGTTGTTAGATACTAGGTAGGGTTCACTGTTGTCGAGATGTATGGCACTCGACTCTTAAAGCGATAAACGGAAACGGTAGGGTATTGAGTCCCGCAAGGATTCAAGCAGCCCTGGTCTTAATGGAGATGTGATCAGAGTGACTAGATCTTGAATGACTCAAGGATTCAATCAGCCCTGGTCTAAAGGGAGATGGGAACAGAGTGACTAGATCTTGAATGACTCAAGGATTAAAGCAGCCCTGGTCTAAAGGGAGATGGGATCAGAGTGACTAGATCTTGAATGCCTTCCTTTCGGCCGAATTATCGTCTTGTCACTCGGCGAAGGTGGCTTGGAACCAGAGAGTGAAGTTGATAACCAGCGCAGTTACTTCCTCACTATAATTCAAATACAGCGCAAGTTACACCATCCAGGCAAACCCGTCTTATGGTATCGCCATCATCGCTTGCAAATGGCAGCTCAACTAATTAACCCACGGAGAACACATTCCAGTTTCCAAACTTCGACATGAAATAAATAGAATCACGTCCGCATTATTAAAACAGATATGTAATGTTGTTGTTGTTTGCGAATGTCCACAATGAGAGGGTTACTGTTTTGTGTGCCCTGAAAAGGACGTTAAGTAGCTGGTAGCACTAGCTTTACTCACATTCGGGCCGTGCTGATGAAGGTCTCCAGGCTGTTGTGCTATGTTTGGCTTCATCTACGTGTCATTGACTACTACGGGAATCAGTTAATGCCTCGCTTCGTTAGCCAGGTTGTCTTGACTACAGCCCGTTTCCAATGGAGGGCTGCTAGGAAGACAAGGTGTGGGTCTTAGCCAGAATGTTTTACCTGACCCTGACATGCCTGATAAGTATATTTTGTCGTCCTACTCAAACAGCTGTGTTAATAATATATTTGATTAATGATGTTAATAATATATTTGATTAATGACACATAGAAGATCACATTTGCCCCAAACTATTTTTTGCAAATTGACAGAAGAATTAATGATGATGATATAAATCCTTAAGCTGTAAGCTGACAGATCGTGACAGCCAAATGCCTCATTGACAAAAGCACATGTCTTCCTCAGTTGATGTGGTGATGTGTAGTGGATGTTGTCAAAAGTGAGGTGTGGTGCGAGCAGTTGGTCTTTCAGGTCGCTTAGACCTGAACACAGGCAAGAGGTGATGGACCGATTCCTCGTGATAATGAATCTATCTATACATATATTTATATGTATGTATTTTTTTTTGGCGTTCGCCTTATTTCTCTAATCCCCAAGGCGGTGTGCGTTGCACTGTGGTTTTTATTTTGCGCCTGTCGGCCCATTGCATCCGACTTCAGCATGCATTTTATGTAAGGGTCTGCTTCCTCCTGCATTATCTAAGGGTTTGTTTCCCCAGGGTAACGGCCGGTGCTGTGATGATGATCGAACCCAGTACCTCTCGGTTATGAGCAGTGCCACTTAACCACTAGGCTATATATATATACATGTATATATATATATATATATATATATATATATATATATATATATATATATATATATATATATATATATATATATATATATATATATATATATATTGGCTTCTTAGAACCACCACCTATTTGGCTGGTATAAGTTTCTTGGCAAGTGTGCAGTACGGTAGGTTTATCATTACTTTCCGCAAGTGGAGGTGGAATGGCCCGAAAGCAAAAAAATCAGTTATCTGCCTAACTGGACACGGTGGAAATCGAACCTGGTAAGTTGGCACTGAAAACCTAGTTTCACTGCTAGGTCACGCAGCCTCTATACATAAATATATCATGACAACTTTACTGAAGGTTGGACAAAAATAAGAAGTTGACCTTCAATAGGTTAAATTATATTGCTTATTCACACATAATAACTCGAATCCTGGCTTAATATTCGTCACTGCTTCTCGAGCTTTCTCGATGCTCTAAGATTTGAGCTGTATTTTATTGTAAGTGTTGTCAATGTTGGAAATAAGGATTTTCACAAATAAGTGGTAACAAATATAACAAGATCTGCTATCGTTAATTCCAGATGTATGGGGGATTATATCTAACATGAAGCGAAAGAGTGTTCCGCAGTTTTTATTTTTAAAATTGAATTTTGAGATTTGAATCGCATTGACGTTCTGTAAATTTTTGCTGAGCTTGCAACGGGATCTGTTTCACATTTTCATTACCATAATAAAATGGTTTTGAATCTAGTCTATCTGATTATTGTGTATTTTGGTAAAACGTATCTGTGGTAATTGTACTTACGTTTTTTTCGATTATTTCAATAGCCTTTAAAAAACATCACAGTCATTGTGGAATATGAAGCATGCATTCAACTCACTTTAAAGGCTCTGTACTGGTTTTTAAGTTTTGCAGAGTCTGTACCTAACTAGTTTCTTGTAGGGTGTTTAATGATTACTAAATTAAAAATCGTATTTCCCGTGATATGAAACAACACATCTGGAATTAATGACAGAGTTCCAATTATATTTCTTGATCTTCTCTAATTTATCTCATCATTATCTCTTTCTAACTGTAAACCGATTTCCTAAAAATGATACTTTAACGACAAGCAGTTACAAAGAGTAGCGGAATACCACAGCGTACGACGAACATGCTTAGCACGTCAACAGCGACTGACATTAAGCTTCTAAATAAAAATAGAAGGTATAAAGAAAGCGTGTACTTTTTTTTCTGGATTTTCCATGTATTTTCGCTTATATCCTGCTTACGCATTTCAGCGTTAGTTTATGAAGTGTTTTCGTGGTCGGGTCCTTACATGTGATTCGTACACGGGAAGCTTTACTGCTTTTGTTATTTCTGCTATACAGCGTGTGTGTGGTCGGAACTTGACATTGTATCGAATTATTTGTATACCAATTGTTTCTGAGGGAAACTATCTGGTGTATGACGTATCATGTGGCCGAATCATTTGGTTTGCTTTCCCTTGTAGAGGTCTAGCACTGGTGGTGCACCTGCTTACCTCCTACTATCTTCGTTTCAAATTCCATCCATTCTTGTTACTCCAATCAATATGAGCAGGCATTTCATCAATGTTTTTGCAATGTTTCTTTATCTTTGTTTGTCAATGTTCAATTTTGCTACTAATAGCACAACATGGATAAGACTATCGTCTTGTATAGCGTTATTTTTGTATGTACGAGGCGTGTTCAAATGAGACCAGACCCATGGGTGTTATTACAAACATATGAAATTCACATTATCTGGTGTGGCATAATTACATTTAGCAATTGTTATAAAGCAAACATGCCACAGTTAGACAATGTCGTCATATGCATTGATACACGCATCCCACTGGCTGGTTTGACAGTGGATGGCGTCCGAAAAAAATGACTGGTACAACTTCGTCACCGAGGCCATGACTTCTGCATCGGAGTCGAATCAGTGTCCCTTCAGAGATTTTTTAAGAATCCGAACAAATGGAAGTCACCAGGGGTCAAGTCGGAGCTATATAATAGGTGGGGGCAGTGCTTCCCATCGTTTCTGTGCTAACGCTTACTGAACAATATTCGCGACATATGGACGCAAATTCTCGTGCAATAGAATCACTCTACGGGAAATCATGCCGGGTAGTTCATTCTTTGTTGCTGTATGCAGCTTGCCTAGTGTGTCATTGTAGCGGATGGCATTGATGTTCACACCAGGCTCTTTAAGTCGACCAACAACAGTCCCTCATGGTAAATAAAAAAGGACAACGCTGTCACCATAACCTTACCAGCGGAATTGTGTGACATGAACGATTTTTAGCTTTGGTGATCCGATATGGTTTCCATTGCAGGCTAGCAGTTTTATCTGCTCGACTGCAAGGGATGGCACCGCGATTCATCACTCGCCACTATGTGCACACACAAAAAAAAATCACCCTCCTTTACTTATCGCTGCAAAGGGTTCAAACTCCACCCCATGCGTTTTTCCTAATGGGCGTTGGTCAGCAACCGAGGTACCCATTGTAAACATTCCTTCTGATACTTCAGTTTCATGCTAACCAAAATTAGAACTGTCGCTATCGACACAGTGAATTCCTCCGCTAGTGAACGTAAGTCCCGGCGACGGTCCACCTGAATTGCTGAATTAGTTTTGGCGATGACATCGTCAAACGCAACAATATGCTCCTAGCCTGGACTCAGAAGATCTTTTCTTAACTCACGTCCTTCTTTAGACATCCTTGCCCAGTTCTTCACTGCTGTCTTCGACACACTTTTATCACTATACACTGTCTGCATTCTGCGATAAATGTCAACTGGTCGACATCCTTCAACTGTTAGAAACCGAATCACCGTTCGCTGATCAGCTCTGGGTGGATTCCATATCACACCCGCCATGTTTTCAACGGTCTGCAAAGAAAACTATGAGTTGGAGGATAATACAATTTTGCAACAATGACGGATGGCATGTGCTGTATACACACTGAAAGTGATGGCATCATGAGCATCGTACGTATGTTCACTTGTTGCATTTCGGTCAGGTTTCATTTGAACACACCTCGTATATACAACATATATTAATAGTAATGCATATATTATGAACACTGTTCCGTTCAAACAAACGGCCACTGCACGATTTGAATAAATAAACAAAATGATCGTCCTTTACGGCTACAATCTGGAAACAGAACGACATCAGCTGAAATGTTGTTTTGATTGTAACAGGAAGTCAAAAGACACAAAACTCGGATCATGACGTAAATACGCGACCACGTGTATACGTACCACAAGTGTGTTATTTGCATAGAGCATTACGGAAAAGTGAAGACTATAGACTTCATCATGGCGACTGGCCTGCAGATAAAGAATGACCAGAAGATCATGAATGCAAAGAAGAAGACGGAAAAGACTAGTGAACATGTGTACTATATCACATGATTTATATATACACATCTCGTTTGCTCTATTGCTACGTTATAGGCATCTTCATATGGGCCACATATATATTTACAATACGTCAATATACCAACAAACAAATAAAGTGTTAAAACATCATGAAAAACTCTGCTGGTTACTGGACACACAAAAACGTATATATATACATACGTCGACCCAGTATCACTCAGAATAATATGCGAAGCCAGCTCGCTAACCTCTGCGCTACGCTGCTCACTGATGACTGTATGAATGCGTATTTATTAATTTTGGAATGCAATATTAAATTGTAGAATATGTACAAAGTTGAGCATTGAGATGAATTTAACAACTTATTGGTAGTTAGTACCAATATGTAGTCAACCTTTGCATTCTTTTTTAAATGTCGAACATTTCCCTTCCAGGTGTTTGCTATTGAATGCTTCGTTATTAACACACCATGGTAGTGGACTTAATCCATGCTCATTATTATGGCACATGTTCACTTTTTATTTTCTTCCTTTTTTCATATTTTGTTCAGTTGTGTGTCATTATTTAATATTGAAAACCGCTAAAGAATATAGCCCCATTTTTAATATTGCTTGAAATTCAGTCACTAAAATGAATCTTATAATGTAAATTAGACGTGTCGACATTCTGAAACCTACACCTACATCGAGGGTAGATAACATATAATTAGTCTATATTGTATGCTCTACTTAATATCATGTATTTAGGTGATTGTTCTGTGTGAGAGTGTGTAAATACACTCGATTTTACACGTGTGAGCATGTGTGTTTTGTGAAGGTGTGTTTAATATGCATAGTTTCTTCTTGAGATTGTGTGTGTGTGTGTGTGTGTGTGCGTGCGCGCGCGGAGCTCTCTACCTAGCTGTCACTAATCGATACAGGTCAGTAGGTTACAATCATTATCTGGGTGTGAGAGTTTAAGCCAGTCTGAAACTAACTAAAGCTAATCATGCCTACTGCAGATGCAGACACGCAGTGACAATTACACCTCATAAGTACATTTGCTTCAACACCAAACCTGTATTTATTTGTCTTTCTTAGAGCAAATGTTGTCTCGCCTTGCTCAAGAAGGGGAGTATAGACTCTATGTATTAGCTCAAAACTCTAGCCTCGTTTTTTACACATCAATATATAAATATATATATATACATTAGTCAGAATTCACACAGTAAAATTATTACTTAAATAGGGGGTTGGGGCCTGGGCGCTCTGGCGAAAACTAACAAGCTTTACATTTATTTGACTGAAGTTGCAGGATGGATCTGTACTGGTTGATACTGCATGGTTTTGCAACATGTTGTCTGCAGTTTCGAAATGTGTGCAGAACGTGTTAAGTTTATAATTAAAATTGCAGTTCTACTCACAAATGAAAGCCCGCACCTGTAAATTAATACATTAATTGGCAATATAATATCATATCTATTTGATTAGTATGCACATCTTAAGTGTGTGAAGTAGATCACGAAATAATGGTCAAGGTTGGTCTTTACATTTCGTATTTAAAGTACATCTTGTTACTGTTATCTTTAAGATTTATTTGCTAGTATTAATTGTGTATAAAATTGCATGTTAAAGCGCATAGGTAGGCTGTAAGAGTTGGTGAATTAAGGTCTAGCATATTATCATTGGAGAAGAGACAGAAATAAAATGGAACAGTCAATGTCGTATTGAAGCAATATACCCCTTTTTAAGATAGAGACTCGTAAGACGATAATGAAGTGCTGTCTTAGGTTATACAATATATATATATATATATATATATATATATATATATATATATATATATATATATATATATTCACATGTGTGTATGTATCCAAATTATTTGTGTTCTTGCAGGTAACATATGTTTTGTGAATCTATCTATCTATCTATCTATATATCTATATATCTATCTATCTATATATCTATCTATCTATCTATCTATCTATCTATCTATCTATCTATCTATCTATCTATCTATATATATATATATATATATATATATATATATATCTATCTATCTATATATCTATATATATATATATCCATCTATCTATATATCTATATATCTATATATATATATATATATATATATATATCTTTATATATAGCTATATATTTATCTATCAAATCCTAAATAGTCTAATTCATTATTACAAATCAATGGCTCTATCTAAATCGCCACCTGTCATCCTGCAGATAGCCTACTTTGGTGATGATATGTCGTTCATGTCAGGGTTGCTGCTTTGGCCGTTCAAATGTATCAACAAAGTTTAACATTTGAGCTGTGTTTTACTTTCAACTGTTTGCAGTTTTCAAATGTTTGAGACATGGCCTTTTGGTGCCCTCGTTATACTCGTATCAAACAATTGTGTTCTCTGAGGGCTCATGTGATGCCCTCTCTCTTTCCGAACTCACGTACCAATGGGATCTCCGTTCCAAAGATTCTTCGAATCCCAAATAGAATCGAACTCTCGTATAATTGGGATCGCCGTTTCTAGGATTCTTCGAATCCCCAATTAAATTGAACTATCGTACCCATGGGATCTCAGTTCCTAAGATTCTTCGAATCCCGAATCTAACCGAACTCCCGTACAATTGGCATCTCCATCCCTAGGATACTTGGAATCCCGAATAAAACCGAACTCTCGTAAATTGAGATCGTTTCTGTTTCTGTTTCTAAGATTCGACGTCACTGCACTCCGGGCATACCAATAGGTGGTCAGTCTCTCTCATCAAATGGCGTAAGGTATGGATGCTGATGGTCTATGTAGCTCGCTGGTTGTACACTCGCATGCGCCGTCCTATCATGCGCACCACTCCGCTCGAACCTCGTTTAATGTCGCAACTTTGCAGTCTGTGGATTGCTGCTTCATCTATTGTGGTGTCCTCTTCCAGCAGGCGGTAATTGATTGATTTCAAAATGTCACTTCTGTCCATCACCAATGTGCCCATGATGGGAGCTTGTGAAGCCAAGATGTCAGCTATTTTATTGTCCTGAACCCAGGCATGAGCAGGACAGTAGATCCATGTCAGCGCCTGGAGGCTTGATGCCTCAACAGCAGCTATCCACTCGTACCGAAGCCATCCCAACGATGCCCCACTGCTCACGACTGATCCGTCGGTATATGTGACAGCGTCACTCTCCTGGGTGTTCTCAGTTATCAGCTGATTTACCTCGTGAGCTGCTCTTTCCTAGTTGTTCAGTTCTCTGTATTCGTTGTATAAGGTTATGATGACTCTCTGGTACTATATCATTCTATCGTCAAATTGGGATCGTACAAAATGCCAACGTTTTTTCACAGACACCAAATGCAATGGTCCCTTTGGAAAACAGTCGGTCTGTCGTCTAGATAAAATCAATTCGTACAGAAACGAATCTTTTCATTCGATGTAATCGGATCTCTATCTCATTTTTGATCACATGGTGTCCCTCAGACAAAACCAATGAGCACATAGCAAGACTCTCGGTATATGATCGGATAACCATCCCGTAAACGGTCTCTTTCGCTCGGAATATCTCGAATCCATTGTGCAATGTCTTTTATAAATTATCTACGTAACTCTATAACAGACATGGCTGACCAGTTGTCCTCTTCCGTTGGCTGGTCACCCATCACTCTCATTTGTTCCCTCCCAATCTAGAGACCCATTGATTGTACAGAACATAGGTCATTGTGCGTTCTTATTATCAATCAAAACCGCTACCACTTAGATCCTATACTAGAATTGGTCAAACCGACAACCACCCCCAATCTCATGTTCACCGTGAAAATCTCACTTCGTACTGTGCGAAGACTTGGTGTCAGGACCGGAGTTTTACCTGTGCTCGTGTAACAACATTCAGACATCATTTGTTTCTTAGATTCACCAGCCCAATATCCCCTTGCTCTAAACGCACCTGCTCTAGCTAGAACTGTCACCATATTGTTGTAACTAGGTACTTTGATGTGTCGTCGTGCATGTTGCAAGACGCCCTACATCTTTTTAAAATGAGTGTATTTCATGTTAATATCTTGCAATCTTTCATTGGTCTCGTGTTGAACTAGTTGGAACTCTCTTCTTAAAACCGCCATCCCCCTTGCATTGTTGTAGTTGTTAAATGTCTTTGCATATGTTCATTCCATTATGTACCTTCTTTTGATTTTTCTTAATTCTCGTCTGACTATTCTTGCATAGTTAAATATGTTGTGCTGGTTCTCTTAAGTCCCTTTTGCGTATAATTATAATATATATATATTATTATATATATTAAGAGTAAAACGAAAACAAATTGAAACATAATTAATTGTGTGTACTACATTGTTGTCACTTTAAATGACATCAACAGTCTAGGTTAGTATTGTTTACAAACACACACACACACACACACGTGCACACACATACATACACACACACACATATACACACACATACACACACATGCACATACATTCACATACACGTATATACACACATATACCCACTCTCACATAATAACACGATTTTTGATGGGCAGACAAACATCGATGCCAAAAATGTATCCGTTTTTGGAGCTTGTTGGTTTTGACAATTTCCGGTTGCTGATTGCGTAACAGGATATCGCTGATACACTGTGACGCCCAGTAGGCAGTATGTAGACGCTATGATGAAAATAATACAAACAAGATTACTTACAACAGCCAAAACATAAATCGGTATAGGATATTATAATTGAAAACACAAAAAGGACTGTAGGGCGTTCCAGAATAACTCGATTCATCTTTGAGAACTATCATTGTTGAAGCAACAGCAATCATATTTTTGGAGCCGCTGTAGCTGAAAGGTAATAGTCTTGCATTTCATTGAAAAGAAAGCACGAGAAGTTGACGTTTCGAATCTCACAACTTGGAAGCGATACTGGTCTCAATTACATTGAGACCAGCGTAAGTCCTATTGGAGACTTACGAAAAACATGACAATTAAATGTACATTATGTGCATGTAAATGAGCAATCCACAAGTGACATATGATTTGTGTATGGGCTTAATGGAGACAAATGTACATTAGTTCATATGGTAATATCAAATATGAAGCATAATTACACTATGGGAGTGAACAATATTAGACAGATAGAAAAAGAAAAGGACCTATGTGTTATAATTTATTATACGTGAAAGGTGCGAGAGCAAGTCCATGTGGATGTGAAAGAGGTTAATTTAATGCTGCGTAGGATTAAAAGAAACATTACACACCGAAGCAAAGAAGTGATAGTCGAACTATATAAATCATTTGGGGGACCTACATTGGAGCACTGCATTCAGGTGTGGAGTCATTATCAAATAGTAGATATAGATATGATAGAAAGGATAGAAAGGAGAGCTACACAAATTATCGTCAGATTCCAGATTTATATTTCTGAGAAGAGGCTTAGAAAAACTGGTATTGTGTGTCTAGAAAAGAAAAGAATTCGAGGTGACTTAATACAGGTTTATACATTAATCAATGGAAAGGATAAATTTGACTATAACAAGTTTTTCAAAGTTCAACTGATCAAAACTAGAGAACATAGCTTCACATTATTTAAAGTTAGGTCCATATTGGATATTAGGAAAATTGTTTCAGTCAGAGAGCTGTGAATGGTTGTAATGCATTGGCCACAGGATGTCGTGGATGCAGGCTTAGTTAATGCATTCAATAATAGATTGTATGATCACAGTCATTTTTAAAGTGGAATAAACGGGTTGTATTAGGACTCTGTAGAGTCTTCTAAGCCAGTATAATGAAGTTTAGTTAAGTTAAGCTAACCGTTGTTGGAGACAATTTCTAAAAATGCGACACATTCCTAATTAATACCCATTCTTTCTTTCCTCAGCGGAGAAGCAGTTGACGTATAGTCAGGCAAAACATCCTGCTCAGAAATGGCAGTACGTGTCAAGTGAAAAATACTTGTCCCGAACTCCGTCTTACTTCTCCGTGGTTTTCTATGTAAACGGGCCGTTTTCATGGCAGCCTTGTTAATGAGGTGAGGAATTGACGTGATCTTCTTAGTAGTGAGTGAGACGCAAAAGCCAAGCACAGCACCACCGATCACGGTCAATCTTCATCAGCATGCTCGGGATATGAGGAAAAGTTCTACAGTCATGCACGTAACACTCTTTTCAGTGCGCACAAACGAGTAAATATACTTTTTGTGGGCATTAAACAAGAACAACAACAACAACCTTCTCCCAGGCCTAAATCCACAGGAAGTAAACATTGCAAAATAAAGAACGTGATGCAGATAGCCTACGGCTACCTGACAGGAGGTTTCAAGTGTCTGGTTGAATACCAGGATCCCAAGCGTTCCTAGTCAAATGTTCTTGCTGTTGCGACAGCATTAACTGTGTAAGTTAGTTGCCAGAACGGTGTTTTGTTTGCCAAATCTTAATAAAAACACATTTACGAAAAGAAACACGGCATTTTCTGTTTTTGTGTGAAGCTCCATTACAAGCGTTTACAAAAAAAATGTTACAGTGCGTTCCAAAACTAATGCTTTCAGATTTCATCTAAAATCTCCAAAACTCATGCTTTCAGATTTCATCTAACATCTCCAGAACTCATGCTTTCAGATTGCATCTAAAATCTCCAAAACTCTTGCCTGTATCAACATGAATATTTTCCCGTGGTCTTTCATTTCACGTGACATTAAGAGTTCATCATTCATAATAACGCAAATTTTACCATTTTCTCAAAATGGGAAGTTTCTTTGAACTTCGACATAATTATATTACCCCTTAAAATTGAAATCATAGTAATTAAACAAATTGCTCGCTTTTGAGAAGTTTTCAGCGTATCTTGAATTTCTATCACAAAAATTCATAAATCTGAGTAAGGAATAAAACTCTTTAATTGCCTGTTGCTCGAGTATTTTTTTAAAAGTTCTTATTGTGACGGAAATGTATGACATTGTTACGTCTCGTGCATAAACACGGCATCTGGAATTAACAAGAAGTAAAAGAACAGATCCACATGTATAAACAGCTTACGAAGCAGACAGGAATAGGTGCCGGTTAGTTCTGTTATCAATCTTGATGATGCAGTTTTCACAGATGATGGTATTTTCTGGTTTTAAAATGTGTTCAGGATTACACCACCGTTTGCCTGTAAATGTACTGTTCGCATGTTTTCTGGTAGAAGTACGTGTGATCTATATTTCAATTTATTTAGAGTCAGACGAGTCTAACATGTTGATGACTGTTCGTTGTTGTATGAAGCACAAACCATGACTTTGTCAAATAGTTTTCTTCCTCTCGTGAAACTTGGTTATCATATATAGCCCAATAATCAGTGTCTGTCTTTGAGATGGCGGCATATGCAAGTTCTTCTTTGATTTCGCACAATGCGAATGTTTTATTTTCATCTGCCAACTATTCTTTAATTTTTGCCAAAGCTATTTCTGTTGGGTTTAGGTTCGAATGGTATTGTGGCAGTCTCAAGAATTAGATGCACATGCTCCAATATTATTGTATATATACGAAATATACTGTCCTGTTTCTGCTTTACCAAGGAAAGTGATTTCAATTGCAGATACATTTTGTAAATGTGTTCCTTCTTGAGTCATACATTATTTCATGTTTTGAAATCGATGAAATAGAGACTGTGTCCTCTTGTGACACTGGGATGTGGTATGATGCATTGTCAATTATTAAATAAGAGAGTCTATTTAGGAAAGGAGGGACAGTTTTCTCAATCCACTTACTAAATATATAGGCATTCATCTCCATGTGGCAGTCAGAATTGTCGGTCGCCATTGAATTTAAAACGAGTTCAGCATTATTCACCATCAATTTAAATCTGCTACAATCGCTGTCCTTTGTTACTTGGTACAAATCTCCGATTCCTTCTGTCTGCCGATTGCCATCCCTTCTCGTCTATGTGATGAGCATTGATAAATGTTTCATCCAAATAAACAATATCATAGCATCATGTACGCATTTCTCTTACTTCAATTAAATACTTGCTTATTATAGCAACTAGGTGTGGATCATGGAAATATATAGCGTTTCTTTTTTTTTTTCTTTTTTTTAAAGAATATTCTCTAAAGAATAAGCTGCACCCCCTTACAGTTCTACTTAACGTAGATTTCGATAAATCAATGCCGTTGTTAGTTTTAGTCCAAATTTTGTAATGTATTTCTTTCAAACCAAACATTCTACAGCTGTCTCTCCTAATGACGTCTACGACAAAACTATTTACACTTGTCTATCTTTCCATCTTTCTCGGCAAATTTCAATATGAAATTCCAAATGTCTTGAAGTCAACGAAGCAATCAATAATCGTTTACGTAAACCTAAATGGTTAATTGTGCTATTGTCTGCTTATGATTTACACCGATAGAAACACTGCAACAATATTTACTTATATTCATTGTGATTTTTGAAGTTATACAAATTTTACTTCTAGAATCATTGTTCACCTTATTAAAATAATTTCATGTACAACGCATATGTTTAAAAACATGTTTGTTACTGTAGTATGCAGAGCACCGGAAATTACTATCTACAACTGTTGTTTTAAATTATTACTATTTGCTGTACGTCGTATATAAATCAACAATACACATGCAAATTCATGTTTTCAAGATTGCTTAACAAATGAATACCTCTAAGATACTGTGAAAAATTGAAATGTGTATCTTGTTTACTTTTGCTAGTTTTGTAAACCGTAAAGAAACAAACATAAAAACAAGCGCTGTGTTACCACTTATTTGTGTTCTTATTTCCGTGAATATTATGGTAAATTTAGTTTTTTGCAGTCCGAATTTCTTCTACATCTATTACATGGCTGTTCAGTTATAAATCTATAGAAAAAGTAAGATTTTAGAAACGGACAATAACACCTTCTAACAGTGAAATATATATGCCAATGACGGGACATCTAATATAGTAAAGGGATTAGGATCAATTCACCCTAATCCGCATGCTGTCAACTTGAGTTAACTCAAGGCGTACTTCGAAAAGCTGACAGTAGTGCAATGCGAGGCTCTGACGAGCGAGTAAACTCACTATTATGGGGTTTGCAGCGACATTCCCCAACTCGTTTTTTTTTATATAAACTTGTTTTCATGAGCACAAATGATGATCATCATCTAGGTATGTATCATCTGACCTAGATTACATTTGTCTCGTAGACCTAAAATTAAAGGTTTATAGAGACGTTACTTTGTTATGTTTTTTTGTTGTCAATGCGTGTAACGTATCATATTGTATATTATATATTAGTCAAAAGAACTGACTGCAGGAGCAGTACAAACGGTGCCGTAACACAATGTAACATAAGAATGACCGTATCAAAGCAGTTACAAAGATGGGAACACCGCGACAAGAAACTGACAGAGCATTGAGGGACACCACGACAAGAAACTGACGGAGCATCGAGGGACACCGCGACAAGAAACTGACGAAGTATCGAGGGACACAGCGGCAAGAAACTGACGGAGTATCGAGGGACACCGCGACAAGAAACTGACGGAGCATCGAGGGACATCGACACAAAAGAATGAAGGAATATCGAGGAACATCTAGACAACAGCCTGACGGAGTATCGAGGAACATCGAGACAACAGACTGACGGAGTATCGAGGAACATCGAGACAAAAGACTTAAGGAGTATCGAGGAACATCTAGACAACAGCCTGACGGAGTATAGAGGAACATCGAGAGAACAGACTGACGGAGTATCGAGGAAAATTGAGACAACAGACTGACGGAGTATCGAGGAACATCGAGACAACAGACTTAAGGAGTATCGAGGAACATCTAGACAACATCCTGACGGAGTATCGAGGAACATCGAGACAACAGACTGAAGGAGTATCGAGGAACATCGAGACAACAGACTGACGGAGTATCGAGGAACATCGAGACAACAGACTGAAGGAGTATCGATGAACATCGAGACAACAGACTGACGGAGTATCGAGGAACATCGAGACAACAGACTGATGGAGTATCGAGGAACATCGAGACAACAGACTGACGGAGTCTTGATGCAGATTTCTTACAGTATTAGGCTAAAATATGTTACCAAAGACTGAGATCCCCAAAAGTCTTTCGACAACAGTAACATCACCAGATGCAGTGGTTACACTAAGTGAGATCATCCATGCCATCGGGCAGTCAGAACAAGGAACAGCCTCGTGAACGTTTGAAGTAACTAAAGACGTAGGTGAAACGCGAGGGTAAATTATCGCAGTTTAGCTGGCAAAGCCATTTAACAATTGCTTTGAAAAAGTACAACTTCCTGGGCAGCAGAACTCCCCAAAGACTATTCTAATCCACTTCAAAATAAATTGTAACTGTGTCACTGAATTCCGGATAAGGGATCCCGTACCAATGTGACATTGAAGGCTTTTTTCTCGATACAAGGTCAACAGAAAATGAACATTCTTAAGAAGAGTTATTTGTGTACCACTGGTCAGTGTCACACCAAACTTTAACAATATATATGAAATAAATCACTACATATAGAACTACCAATTTACGATTGGCGGGTTCGAGATTCCAGAGTTATGATGCGCAGATGATTCAGTGATACTATCAAGAAGTGCAGAGGGATAGAGCAGCTAATTTCAGCCGTAGATGGACACAGTATAGATCACAACCTGTTTGTAAACATAAATAAAACAAAGATAATGACCATCGACAAAATACAAGGTCAGTATACATTTACAGTGGGTGGTGAGGAAATGGATCAGGTCACAAATTTTGAATATCTGGACTCCAGAATTGACAAGAATTACGACTGCTCGAAAGAAATCAGAAGAAGACTGAACATAGCAATGCAGACTGAGACTGAACAGCCTAAAGAAAGTATGGTAGAGTACCAACAAAATGATAAAAGTAAAAGTCTTTAGAGCCTGTGTTTTTTCTGTGGCAGCTTATGGCTGCGAATCATGGACGATTAACTAAACTTCTAGACAAATGATTGAATCCTTCGAGTCAAAATGTCACAAAAAGATCCTCAGAATACCACGGACAGAGAAAAAGCCATATGTAGATATTCTGCAAGAGTTTAGCATAGAGAAAAACTGATGTATCAATTCCATTTTGACTAAAAAATGGAAATACTTTGGGGCACATCAAGAGACACTACGGTCTCGATAGAACAGTGATGAAAGGTACGGTGCCATGTAAAAGAGGAATGGGTAGACCAAGAAGACGATGGCACCAATATATCCAGGAATGCGTGGATATGACTGTGGAGGAGGCTGGATTTTTGGCAACTGAACGAGTTTCTTTCAGACACAATGTGATGGTAGCGACGTTCTATATGGGCATGCTACATTATGATGATAACCTACAGAACTGGACAAATGGCGCGCTCCGCCAGTAGAAACTAGTGAGGTAAACATCTAAGCAACAACAAAAAATCATTTTACTCTGCCACACCTCACCCTGTGGGGCACTCTTCCCTTCTCTCTCTTCTCTTACCTCACTCTGTTTCATTTGACTCTGTCCTACAGTCACACCCTTGCACAACTTTCACACGTGCCCTCCTGGTGAGGCCCTTCCATTGCACTTTGGTTGGGCTAGCTTCTGAGGGCGCACAAACCTAGCATAGGTAAATACAGACGCACACATTCATCAAAGCACTGGTTTATGCGTCCTGATATCGCCCAATGGACTACGGTCTGGGGTGGAAAATGGCGCGCCTCCGCCAGTAGAAACTAGTGAGGCAAACATCTAAGCAAAAAAACAAAAACAAATGTTACTCTGTCCTACAGCCACATTAGTGCACAACTTGCACACGCGCCGTCGTGGTGAGGCCCTTCCACTGCACTTTGGTTGGGCTAGCTTCTGAGGTCATACACAAACCTAGCACACATACATCGAAGCACTGACTTATGCGTCCTGATATCCCCCAATGGACTCATGTTTGGGATGGAATGGGCGTGCCTCCGCCAGTTGAAACTAGTGAGGAAAATATCTAAGCAAGAACAACAACATTACCAGACTCCATCAGCGGAGTATCTGTAGACATCTTCAACTGTCCAGTGGTACAGATAGCGGAGTATCTGTAGACATCTTCAACTGTCCAGTGGTACATATAGCGGAGTATCTGTAGATATCTTCAACTGTCCAGTGGTACAGATAGCGGAGTATCTGTAGACATCTTCAACTGTCCAGTGGTATAGATAGCGGAGTATCTGTAGACATCTTCAACTATCCAGTGGTACAGATAGCGGAGTATCTGTAGACATCTTCAACTGTCCAGTGATACAGATAGCGGAGTATCTGTAGACATATTCAACTGTCCAATGGTACAGATAGAGACTAATCTGCCACACATTAAACAATAAACATAAAACAGGGAGGGGGGGGGGGGGGGCTATGACAGTGGACTGACACAATAACATAAATACCAGAAGTCAAAGTGAGAGGTCCCTAAGCAAGAAAATGGACCACCTGTAAGTCAATTTTTAACATCTGGCCTTAATCAACTATTTGACAACATTTTAAGCTCCTATAGAAAATAAATCCACCTCTTCAAGTTATAATATACATTGATATCTCCTTGTTCCTCTGTTACATTAACTACCATCTCTCATATTTCTCCTGAACTTAGACCTTTGCATTCGAAACCTGTATTATCATGATTGTATGCCGATATGTACTGGATGTGTACTTATATACATGTGTGTGGAAGTAGTTGTATGTGCATGCATGTACGTTTCTTTTTTTTCTTTTTTTTTTCATTTTTATATTGTTTTTTTTTTGTTTGTTTATTTTTTTTGTACGTGAATAAATTAATATGCTTCTGTGTGTATAAATGAATATGTGTGATGATAAAGAAACATCTATATGTGTGTATACATGAATATGCATGGGAGTGTATAAACAAGTAGGTATGTGTGTGTAAGTGAATATGTATGTATGGATGTGTACGAATGTGTAAGCATATTGCCTTTGCAAATATCTCAAAGAAACAAAAAAGTACATTACTAACTTTTTGCAAATGTAAATCATTTTAAAATGATTTAAATTGATGTCACCACTCACTTCAGAAAATGTAACTCCCACCATCTCATGTTTCATCTCATAGGAATTTATCATTTCATTTCACTTCACATCATGCACAAATTTTATTTGACATTTTTTGTTAAAATTTGAAAATTGTAATAATTTATTATGTGCAATAAAGTTTTTCACCACAAAAAAAAATTGAAGTACATGCAATCGAACCCGTATCGAAAAATAACAATACGGGACTCTTTCGAGGCCCCGTAATTGGAATGAGTACACTTTAAACCCTTTAACGAGGATCTATCGGAGGGCAAGTCTGGTGCCAGCAGCCGCGGAATTTGCGTTTACTTTGAAAAAATTAGAGTGTTCAAAGCAGGCCTCGGCTGCCTGAATAATGGTGCATGGAATAATGGAATAGGACCTCGGTTCTATTTTGTTGGTTTTCGGAACTGGAGGTAATGATTAACAGGGACAAACGGGGGCATTCGTATTGCGGCGTTAGAGGTGAAATTCTTGGATCGCCGCAAGACGAGCTACTGCGAAAGCATTTGTCAAGAATGTTTTCATTAATCAAGAACGAAAGTCAGAGGCGCGAAGACGATCAGATACCGTCGTAGTTCTGACCATAAACGATGCCGACTAGCGATCCGCAGGAGTTGCTTCGATGACTCTGCGGGCAGCTTCCGGGAAACCAAAGTGTTTGGGTTCCGGGGGAAGTATGGTTGCAAAGCTGAAACTTAAAGGAATTGACGGAAGGGCACCACCAGGAGTGGAGCCTGCGGCTTAATTTGACTCAACACGGCCAACACTGAAATGATTGACATGCCGAGACCACTCTTCTGGGGTCTAATATGGAACTGGTCCTGGACTTAGATCCCCAGAAATCTGGGGTTATGCTCCCTGTGGCCCGGTTTTGTCTGCATCCAGTGTTTGATAAAGGAATTTGCGGAAGAGCACTATCAGGAGTGGAGCCTGAGACCTAAGTTAACTTCACACGCCAATATTGCAGAATGACTATAAAAAAAGTACACCTTCGTAGGGTCTAATAGAGAACATGTGCTGGAATTAGACCCTCGAAAATGTTGGGGCTACCCTCTAAGAAACTTGATTGTCTCGCTAAGGGAATTGACGGAAGGGCACCACCAGGTGTGGAACCTGCGGCTTAATTTGACTGAACACGCCAATACTGTAGAACAACTGACAAATCGAGAGCACTGCCGTTTGGGTCTAATAATGAACGTACGCTGGTATAAGACTCACGGGTGACATGTCAGCTCTCAAACACCCAAACGAAAGAACGCTACGGAAATCGTGTTTAACTCCACAGAAACCGCAGATTTCAAATACCTGGTCATTGACAAACAAAAGCCCTCAATAAATTCGTCTGACCAAATAGTGAACGGGTGCTGGAAATAGATCATCTGAAGACAGGTCAGTTTTACCCTACAAATGACAGGGCGTTGCTACGGAAAACCAGCTCAAATCGAGAGGAGCCGCAGACACTTTGGTTCACGTACCAGGCTGATAAGCCAAGGGCGCGAGGCTACCATGTGGGGGATTACGGCCGAACCCTTGTAAGCCGCAATCCCGCCCAAAATCTCAGCACCACTGCAATGGGAGGCTCCTACATGCTCGGGACCTGGGGCTTGCGCCCCAGCCCTATCAGGTAGAGCCACAGTAAGAGGTCCTTGCCGCCCGCCAATCAAAGCGGACTGACAAACTGCTTGATACTCACCCTATACGGCGATGGGGTGCGAAAAACACCAACCAAAGACTTAGAACCTGGTCGGGGTGTCGAAAACAGTAGAGCAGCCACCACACTGTGAACTGTCAAGACTCAACCACTGACCATGAGAGTTGTCCGCACACCAGGCGATCAACATCTCTGTGACATTACCAGGCTTGTCCTCTGGCTAAATGCACTCTGGCTACGATATCTACCTCTGTACGTTATCAGCCATAACTATCATGCTGGACGCAGAAGAGATGCAGACCAGCGGACATTGCACACCTGCCCCACTGTGTCAACACCCCAGGTGGCGGGGAATGCTAGGCGTACCATCCCTGCATAGAAGCCAAGAAAATAAAGGGAAAAAGAGATACCCCACTCACATGCAAATGCTACGTTTCTGGCAGGACGTGACGATCCTGGGATACAGACACACTGGACTGCCTCTCTTCCGGGTAAACCAGTCCATCTCATATATCACATATCATCATTGCACCCTATAGACACGAGTAGTGAAGACTCGATAGTCCTGTAAGACAACTTCCATAGGAGAGAAAACTCTGATCGTAAACAACTGCTGCCTTGCAGATAGGCTGGGGACAGCCAAAGGCTAAGGAGGGCATCCCTACAGAAACGCCTGTTGAAATCGGATGCACGGGGCTGCAAGCCTAACAAAACAGTGCAACGTAAATCACAGTATGATGGCAGCACAACCTATTCGAAAAACGTATGGCGCTCATCCTGAGGAGACCCGCCAGGCAGCGATAGCGCCGGGCCCCACGCCTCGAAGGGGCCCACCCTTTACTACTGGTGGTCACCCACCCATGTGTCGTGGAGTCAAGGCACATGGCTATGGGGTAACGACTATTGGCCAAAACCTCAAGACCCTCAAAATACTACAGTGGAATGCGGAGGGAGTCATTAACAAAAAACTTTCCCTAACACACCACCTGCATGAAGGTAAGATTGACGTGGCATGTATCCAGGAAACGCACCTCAACAATAACCATAAATTCTCAATCAGAGGATACCAGACCTTCCGTCTAGATAGAGAAGGCCACAAAGGAGGGGTCCTGATACTGACCAGAAACAGCATACCGAGTAGCGCGGTACCTGTCAATCACACCGGACAAGCAGAAATTGTAGGAGTTGACATAATGGCTCAAGAGACGAAGCTCCGCATTTTCAATCTGTACGGACCACCAAACAGAGACCTATCGCTCTCGAGTATGGAGGTCAGAGACTCCAACTGCATAGTAGTTGGAGATTTCAACAGCCACTCGGAGAGATGGGGATACTCTGACACAGACAGCAGAGGTGACGAAGTGGAAGATTGGGAGATAGATGCAAATCTCTCCCTAATCAATAGGCCGGAGGATAGCCCTAGCTTCTATTCAAGAACATGGCATACCACCTCGACTCCAGATTTGGCCTTCTCCACACAGGACATACACTATAAAATAGACCGCCAGGTGCTAAACCAACTGGCAGGTAGCGACCACAGGCCGATCAGGCTAACCATTGACATGGAAGTAGGCCCACAGGAAACAAAACCGCTCCCACGTTGGAATTACAAACGAGCCGACTGGGACAGATTTGCAATCCTGACAGATGGGCTGTGTGAAACCATCAACACACGAAACACCAAAATGAAGCCCATGGTAGAGAGCCTAAGCAAGGCAATAATGCAAGCCGCCACTGAAACCATCCCAAGAGGAGCTAGGAAAAACTATAAGCCCTACTGGAATGATGAGTTACAGAAAGTGGAAGATGCAGTAACAAATGCTAGGAACGTGGCAGAACGAGAAAAATCCATGGAGGCAAACATCGCCCTCAAAGCCGCCGCGGCGATGTACAAACACACTCTCAAGCAAACAGCAAGAGAAAGTTGGAAAAATAAAACGGAAAGTTTAAACCTGGACAAAGAAGGGAACAAGCTATGGAAGCTAGTCAGAGCCATGAACGACGAAACCCCGTCAAATAAACAAATTACTATCAAGCAGGGCGAGAACTTGATCACAGGTAAGAAAGCCGCAAACGCCTTTGTCGATCACTATGCCAGAGCAAACCACATCGAGGTCCCTGCAGATAAGCATACAGACATTAGCGAAGAGCTAAAGGGACACGAAAACATAAATACGGTTCCTGAAGAGCACATGATGGCCAAACTAACAATGCGCGAAATAGAAGAGGCTATGAGAACACTAAAGAAAAGGAAATCTCCCGGAAAAGACGGGATAACAAACGAAATGCTGATAGGGCTGGGCCAAACAGCGAAGAAAAAACTACTATCGGTGCTGAACCAAAGCTGGAAAAGGGGTATTGTACCCCAGGCATGGAAAGATGCAATACTGGTACCAGTACCAAAAACAGGAAAGGACAAAACAGATCCAAATGGATACAGGCCCATAAGCCTACTGAGCTGTGTCGGCAAGCTGATGGAACGGATGATAAACACCAGACTGATGTGGCATCTGGAAGAAAAACGAATACTAATTCCACAGCAAGCCGGCTTTAGACAGCACAGATCCACTGAGGACCAGGTCATCCTCATAGCCCAGGAGATAGAAGATGCCTACCAGGCACAGAAACACACAGTAGCTGTTTGGGTGGATCTGGAAAAGGCATTTGACAAAGTCTGGAAGGATGGACTTAGAGTCAAGCTAAGAAGAAGTGATGTCTGTGGGAAGATGTACAAGTGGATCAACCACTACCTCAAACAAAGAACGGCCAGAGTCCAAGTACAAGGGCAGATGAGCAAAAAGGTGACACTCGAGCAGGGAGTACCCCAAGGGGGAGTATTGTCACCCACACTCTTCCTGGTATATATAAACGATATTACAGAAAATATACCAAGAAGAGTCCATAGCTCAATGTTTGCAGACGATCTGGCTATGTGGACCTCTGAAAAGAATCTCACCATAGCAAGAAATCGGATGCAGACGGCCCTAACATCGCTGGAATAGTGGGCGAACTCATGGCTGGTCAAAATAAACGAGGAGAAAACCACGTGCACAATATTCTCGCTCTCATTAAAAACCCAAAGTACCAAATTAAGCCTAAATGGCAAAATCCTGCAGCCAAACGACAACCAAACCTATCTGGGAGTCACATTTGATCGGCGCATGACATGGAAAAGTCAGATTGAGAGAAACCGAATGAAAGCCAGAGAAAGAATGGCGATCATGAGGAAACTTGCTGGCACAAGCTGGGGAGCAGACGAAGGCATACTAAAGAAACTGTACACTGGAAGAGTGAGACCAGTTCTCGAGTATGGCATCGCGGCATGGACAACAGCAGCGAAGGCGAACTTCGATAAAGTTAACAAACTTCAAAACCAAACCATGATAATTATAACAGGTGGCATGAAGTCAACGCCAATTGTAGAACTTGAAAAGATTACAAAACTGCAATCCATGACCGACAGAAGAGACTGCAGAGCCCAGCTGCAGTCAGAGAAACTCCGAAGACTGACGGACCACCCAATGTACCAGAGACTTAACAATTTGGGAACTGGGAAACTAAAGCGGAGAAACTTTGCAGAAATAGCCAAAGCAAAGATGCACGAAGATCCCATAAACGCACTAACAACACCAAAACCCATCACTACTGTACGAAAACCTACTTGGAGGCAGGATATATTTCCAGAGGTGGTAGAAAATATACCAGGTATTGCAAACAAAAACTGCCAGACTGAAAAAGAAAGGAGAGACACTACCCTAAGCTTCATAACGAAAAGCTACCCAAGCATGGACTGGACCCATGCATACACCGACGGTTCTGTAACAAACACTACACAGAACGGAGGGGCAGGAGCATTCCTGAACCTACCAAATGGCAGAAAAATAACACTGTCATTCGCTACTGGTAAGTACACAAGCAATTTCAGAGCGGAGGCAGAGGCACTGAGGGCGGCAGTGGAAGAAATGGCAACACACAGTGAAAATGAGAGCCATATAGTCTTTCTGACAGATGCTCTCGCCGTAGTCACAGCGCTAAAAAGCCAGAAAAACACTGAGCTTAATGACTTAAGAGCAGCACTCTGCAAACTGTGCCAGCTGTCCGCACCAAAAAGGGTAGTGGTACAGTGGGTCCCGTCACACTGCAACATCCAAGGCAACGAGGAGGCAGACAGACTGGCAAAAGAAGGTGCAAGGCTACCACAAACAGATACCAGTATGACGTACGAAGAGTCAAAACGGCTTATCAAAGCCAGGTACATGACCAAATGGGAAACCGAACATACTGGTTACACCAAAAACGATGCCTATTACCAGTTGAACCGAAGAGAGCAGGTCGTTGTCTTCAGACTTCGCACTGGCCACAACAGACTGAGGTACCACCTATTCAACAAATTGAAGATAGGGTGTACCGACGAATGCCCGTGCGGTACTGGTAAAATGACCACTGAACATCTGCTGCAGAACTGCCCGACATACGAGGATCAGAGAGAGCAGATGTGGCCATTGCCAGTGGAACTGCAAGACAAGCTCTATGGTAGTGGCGAGAGTCTCAGGATGACCACCGCTTTTTTCGAAAAAATAATGGTTACTGTCTGACTGTGTACGCAGAAGAAGAAGAAGAAGAACCCGCATCGGGCAACGATCATGTCATAAAAACGTTTAGAAGAAAGACACCGATATTCTTGAAAAAAAGCCAAAATTTATCTCCAACCGACAATATGCCAAATATTAATTAGAGCTATTGTAGCCAAAGTGTCGACAGGCAGCCCGACAAAGACAATACCTCGTGAAGACGTCGGACGCAGTACAGGGTTATGCACCACTTGCCGGCTCCACACGATCAATCAAATTATGGCGAGAACACGTGAACTGCGCATACCCTCATGCCTTGTATTTATTGATTAAGAAAAAGTCGTTGACAGTACGGAAGCGAATGTTCTCCGAAATCAGGGCATTTCCAAAAATGGCACAAGAATGGTGGAGGAAATACGGCAATTGCCTGTTTCTATCGTCCAGTATATATTCTGGAAGCAAGAAAACGTCAGCGAGGCGACATGATATTTACAAAGTTATTTATAGCAGCTCTCAAAGAGATTTAACAACAGTTACATGGAATCGATAGAGGCATACAAATAGATGACGAGAGGCTCACACATTTACGATTTCCAGACGACATTATGCTCCTCACTCGTACCTTTGACCAGGTCCAATAATCCTTGAGCGATCTAAATGAGATCGGCAGATCTGCTGGTTTTAAGATTTATAAAAATAGAACACAATGACTGAGAAATCCCTACTGGGCGATGAAATCATCAAGGATGTCAGATACTACGTCTAACTGGGCCAAGACACACATGCCACCCACACTATTGAGCTCACAATCTCTAGGCGGAGAATAGTGGCTTGCTATCGCTTCAAGTGAATAATGCCGATTTCCAAACAGATTTTAGATACCATAGCAAGTGCACACACCTTCGAGGTCATTCTATCCATGATTTACGGCTATGAAGTATGCTAATTGGGCAATGCAGATGCTGAAATGCTCAAATTTTACTCAAAGAGCAATGGAACACTGCATACAACATATCGATTTGATATCAGATCCGAATTTTGACTTCAAACTCTATTTCGGAACGTCGAACTTACAACATTATTGGTCAGATATCACTGCACTGATCATTTGGCGCGCATGCCTGGTAGATCGAAACGGCGAACAACGATTTGGAGACCTCGTGGGTATTTACGTTCACTGGCCGTCTACTTGTGTGGGTTGACAAACTTCTAAGACCACAATCCTATAATACATCATGGGATCTGATCGTGTGCAGCGTACCTGCCGGCTTGACATCAAGTATAATACGAAATGACGTGATGTGTTATTGCAACTCATCGAACAGGCACGCATCACAATTTACCTCATTGCAACATGATGCCGTGTTATCGAAGTAGCACAAGAGTCTACCTATAACGACTATCGAACAACTTTTGATTCGGTAGAACTACATTTTGTCTGACGTTTACTGTTGATACAAAGTATCGATTTTAGTTATACTGCAATTCGTACAGTTATACGAATTGCACAACCATGTTTCGTCCCTTCCAACGCCAAGTTGTGGTACCAGTTCATAATTGTGTCCCCTAGGGGGATCCGATCTCATGGAATCTCTTCTCCGCTAATTTGGAATCAATCAACAGCAGATGAAGCTGGACACCTCTGACATCCATATTGGCAGCAGACGCGTCAATCTCTCCGATTCTGCGACGATAATAATTTTCATTACATAGTCCGCAGCAGATGGCAACCAAATGATGCAGCTACCTGATGGTGAGGACAGGAAAGTGTGACTGAAGATTAATGTATCGACGCTTAAAGTCTTGCGCAAGTTTTTCGCCACTTGTGATCCAGTATTCCTTGTTGGAATACAACTGGATAATGTCAGAGAGTAAATATTTCTTGTGTGCATCTTCAATATGAAGAATAACATTGAATCTAAATGGAAAAGACGACGTCGCGCGGTCTAGTTAACCTTCTAGTCCATTAACACGGTCCTGGTCGGTTGACACGACCAGAACCTACGCTCCACTCTTATTATTTCCAATGTACGTCCTGCTATGTGCTACGGTGCTTAGACATGGACAACAACAAAATCAATGGATAACAAATTCAGAATGACCCAGACCTCTCTTGAGAGACGCTTGGCTGGAATCACTATCCGAAACTAACCTATACGAAAGCTCCACAATTCCGATATACGATGATTGCCCTTGTGAATGACGCAGGGACCTATGCAGATAAGGCAATGGATTAATGAGCTGGCCACATGCTTCGACGAAACGATGGTCGATTTAGCACGGGAACAGCAATCCGGCATCTCCGAGGTAAAAATAGATCGCAAGGGTGTCCTCCAATGTGTTGATCACAGACATAAACACATGTACTTCCTGTGCTCAGCTAGGCGGCCTCTTTTGTTCGCATCAACGGTTGTACTGTCATGCCCATATGCATTTGAACCCTTTGAAATAAAATATAGGTTTTCTTCAGGACAAACCATATCACGCCCAGATCGCACCCCCATCCCCTCCCCCTTCATCCCCTCGATAAGGTAACATACATATATGGCTACTTACAACTTCGATATCAGCACTACACTTATATAGTCAATCGCTGCTATTTGGTCAGGTGTCGCTGAAAATAGAATCGCGCGTAGAAAATGGCTCCCTTTTCTCATTTCAAAAATGCCGTCTCTAGAACCGGACTCGCGACACTGAGCTAGGATGGTGTGCATCTTCAACTGCCGCTCCATATGGTCCCTCCACAGCTTATTGACGAGAGTAGAAGGTTGAGTTACAGCTCCGTGAACATTTGAAGTAACTAAACACGTAGTTGAAACGCGAGGGGAAATTAAACCAGTTCAGCTGGCAAAGCCATTTAACAATTGCTTTGAAATAGGACAACTTCCTGAGCAGCAGAAATCCCCAAAGACTATTCTAATCCACTTCAAAATAACTTGTGTCTGGATAACTAGAATCCGGATAAAGGATCACGTACCAAAGTGACATTGAAGGCTAATTGTAACTGTCTTTTTTCTCGACATACGGTCAAAAGTGAATGAACATTCTTAAGACGTTTTATTTGTGTACCACTGGTCAGGGCCACACTAAACTTTAGCGATAAATATGAAATACATCACTACCACAGATTTAACCATTTACGATTGACGGGTACGATATTCCAGATTTATAATATGCAGATGACCCAGTGATACTATCAAGAGGTGCAGAAAGGTTAGAGTAGCTAATTTTATCCGTAAAATGATACAGTAAAGATGAAAACCAATTTATAAACATAGATAAAACAAAGATAATGACCACCACTAAAACAGAATGTCAGCATCAATGTACAATAGATGGTGAGGAAATAGATTAGATAACACATTTTGAATATCTGGGCTCCAGAATTGACACAAATGGCGACTGCTCGAAAGAAATCAGAAGAAGACTAGCTATGGAAATGCAGAGACTGAACAGCCTGAAGAAATTATGGCAGGGCACCAACAAAACGATAAAAGTAAAAGTCTTGAAAGCCTGTGTTTTTTCTATGGCAGTTTATGTCTGCGAATCATGGACGATTATCAAAACTTCCAGACAAACAATCGAATCTGTCGAGTCAAAATGTTGCAGAAAGATCCTCAAAATACCCTGGACAGAGAAAAAGACAAATATAGACATTCAGCAAGAGTTGAGCATAGAGGAGAACTGGTTTATCAATTTCATTTCGGCTAGAAAATGCACAAAACTTTGGGCACATCAAGAGAAACAACGGTCTTGAGAGAACAGCGATGGAAGGTATGGTGCCAGGTAAAATAGGAAGGGGTAGACCAAGAAGACGATGGCAGAAAGATATCTAGGATATGACTGTGGCGGCGGCTTGGATTTTGGTAAGGGAACTACTTTCTTTCAGACATACGGTTATGGGAGCGACGTTTTATAAAGGACATGCTACATGATGATTATGACCTATAGAACAGGACACATGGTGGACAAGTGAACCTTACCTGTAACATTTGACAATTATTACATTACCTTTAGTTTAAATTATGGGTAGAGTTGTATGTAAATAAAATATAGGTTATGTTCAGGGCCAGTCATATCACGCCCACCCCCCTTTATCCCATCGGTCAGGTAAAATACATATGTGGCTACTTACAACTTCGACATCGGCACTAGAATTATATAGTCAGTTGCTGCTATTTGGTCGGTATTGCTGACACTAGCGTCGCGCGTAGAAAATGGCGCTGTTTTCTCATTACAAAAAATCCGTCTCCAGAATAGGACTTTCGATACTAACCTTGGAAGGTGTGCATCTTCAACTGCCGCTCCATATGGTGTCTCCGCAGCTTATTGACGAGACTAGAAGGTTGAGTTACGTCATCATTGGCATCTCAAAGAGCAGACGAAACAAACAAACTGTCAGCAACTTGAAATGCCAACACGAGCGCTTAGATCGTCGCCTTCAAGATCAACTCTAGGAGGTGTTGGTTCTCTCGACGCCGCCCACATTAATTACAAACCTACACCACTGCCTGGCTTTTCTTGTATTACCATTTCCCACGTTCACAAGTTTGGAAGGGAAATTAGTGCAGAGAAAAGTAAAATAATGGTTATTTCCCAACGGGCCCAACAAGCCCAACTGCGATCAAAAGCGAAACATTGCAAATAGTTAAACAGTTTAAAAAGCTGGGAGTACTACTACATACGGATGATTCCAGAACTGAAATTCGGGGACGAACATCGATGACCATTTCTGCTCTAACCTAACTGAGATAGATAAGGATGGACAAAAGTATCAACCTGAGATCCATGTATGCACTTATCATTTTTGAGTACCTTTACGCGTACGATACTGACAGCAGTTCTAGAGCGAATAATGTGCACAACGGAGATGAGATGTTGGTCGAACCCGCGATATTTCGTAACTAGACCACGTCGCAAATAAGCCAGTTCGGTACACCGTTAGGAGATAGGTCGGCTCATTTAAAGACCTATTGGGTATTATAAAACACGCAAGCTCACATGTTATGGACATGTTTCACGGTCGTCTTCAAGGTACTGTGGTTGGGAAGCGTAAGAGAGGGACGTAGAAAAAGAGAAGAACAGAAAACATCAACGATTGGACGGGAAGGTCCATAGACGCAACAAATATCATGGCACAATACCGAGAGGAGTGGCGGGGACAGGTCCAACATTTTGCAGTATTGGTGCCCCAATGACATTTTAAGTTACTCGACTGATGATGATGATGATGGTGATGAAAATGATGATGGCCATCTCCAAAAGCGGTACTGCTACCAACATTAAAATTATTGCACCGACAGAAGGCAAAGACGAACGAGAACACGCTGTTTTCTACGACAACCTCCATGATGTCATGCAACCACGCCACAACTGCTACAAGATCATTATCAGCGACTTCAATGCCAGAATAAGGTCTTGTCAACATGGTCAAACCTATGTGGGACTGCACTATGGAGAAACCAGGAACGATAAGACGACAGCTTTTTCCAGAAGCACATCCACATTGTGTACAAATACGTGGTATACAGTGAAATTCATCTTCACGAAATTGACATGTCTTGCTCAATTGTAGATCGACAACAGATGTCGCAGTGGTCAGTTACTGCTACACTGGAAACGGCCCTCGCTGTATACGCTCCTTTCCACTTCAAAATACAATTTACAAAACTCCAGCAGGAGAGATTATTTCGACGTTCAGAGACACTTATCAATGAATCGACGTAGTCAATCATTATGTTGGATAAAGCCCAGTACTGTAATACACAACGGATGATGTGGTGTGCTGGCCATTGATTGATGTTAAGATATGCGGAAATTTCGCTCATTTTCATTCGGCTATTATTCATTACGAGGCAGTCAAGACTTGCGTCATTACTCGGTGTGTCTAATCCGGTCGTGAACAGTCTGTCACAGAGCTCACACCGTTTTGGAACTGTCTACTCTTCTCATACATTTGCTGGTGTAAATGGCATGCATCACCTACTGTACCTTCATTCGCCGATGAAATGTTGTAGTTTCACCCCTTCATCGATAAACATAACCGGTAACAGAACGCTTCTCCTCTTTGTTAAATGTCAATAGTGAGAATACCATCTTTTAACTGCAATTCTAATATCATGTTTTGTTGGTCTGTGCCGTGATGGCAGGCTCCCTACTTTCCCGACATGACACTTTACGATATTTGGCCTGTCTCTCAAGCCGAATGTTCAGTTGACAGGGACCCGATTTTATCCCGAGAAGACATTATGCGGAATCCGACGCCACAGCTGTACTCCATTCCCTAGAGGTCTTTAAGACATGTTTCATACAAAGGTGGAACCTTTTGGAGAAATGTGTGGAGTCCAAAGGAGAGTACTTTGAAGACGATTAGGGTTTCAAACATGTTTGAACACACCTTGTAAATAGTGCATTGTCCCAAAGAAACGTAATAATAACAAATCATAGGAACAAACCATTTCACCATCACCCCTGTCCTTTATTAGGTCTTCTGTAAAAGAATCCAGTACACATTGAAAGAATTAATGTGAAAAACAATATTTGTCATTACCTCGACACAGCTTTGGAACCGTTGATGAATTATATTATGTTTTATTCCGAATGTGATGTAGTCTCACTGTGTCGTTATTATGTAGGTGTTTGGTTTAACAGTTCTACATAACCCTTGTTAATATGAATTTTCTTGTGCCCAATTTTACTGTCTGCGGGTATGCTATTTATGTTCGTTTTTCCAAGAAATTGGTACATTATAGTCTTAAATTTCTAAGAACCTTAGGTATTTACTTTGGTAACTGCTTTTCAGGAAAAAGCTATGATTATGTAGTGAAAACGGTCGAGAACATCCCAAAGGACAATATGTTGATTATTAGTCTGCGCAGGATAGCGCTGTGAATTATTAGTCAATATCGCCATCATCGTCTTCTTAATCACCTTAATTTGTATCAGTATTATTTTACAAGGCCAGAGGCATATGTGACAGATAGTTAAGGAAGACACTTCACTATGAATACATGTTTCTGTCGATCATTCCAGGCACATATTCCAACACGACGATAACGCTCTTGTCTGCCGTTCTTGGTACGGTAGGGTGACCTAATGATAACACTTTCATGGGAAAGAACTGAACTGGATTACAATGTTGTATCTATTAGTTTCCGCATTTGGGTCTACACTTTCCTATCGAAGTTCATTCTGAGGCGAAATTTAAATGTATCACTTGTTCTATTCTACAGTACATCTTCTTCATTTCATTCCTCCTCCGATAGGAGATGTGTTGTTGTTGTTGTTTGTTGATGTTGTTTGTTGGAAAGCGTGTGTGTAACTGAAGAGTTTACGGACCTAACGTTCGATGTTCAAATAATGTAAGCCTGAGCTTGACCTAACTGGTCACAGGATAGATTTGTTCCTGTTTCTATTAGTTATCTCTCTCTATATATCCCTCTCTATCTCTCTCTCTCTCGCTCTATCTCTCTTTCTTTACCTATTTATCTCTCTAGCTAAGCCGCTTCTCTGAGTCGACCCAGTTGTAAATAGGTACCTGACAAAGTATGTGAACTATTTCTTAGCCGCCACCAGTCCTACGGAGTTCGTGTTTGGTCGAGAAATTTTACAATGAATCAGACTGCGTGATTGAAACGATTTTGTGAGACATTTTACAATGAAACAGACTGCACGATTGAAACGGTTCTGTGAGACATTTTAGAATGAAACAGACAGAGCGATTGAAACGGTTCTGTGAGACATTTTACAAAGACACTGACTGCGCGATTGAAACGGTTCTGTTAGACATTTTACAATGAAACATACTGCGCGATTGAAACAGTTCTGTTAGGCATTTTACAAGGAAACAGATTGCGCGATTGGAACGGTTCTGTGGGTCCTTTTCAACTGTTGTGTTTGCTTAAAATTGTATTTAATTGTGATGTTGTTGCCGACATGTACTCGCGCTGAGGAGAGATAATTTGTGATAATGTTTTGTTGGTAGCAGGTTTTAGTAGCTCTTCATACATCCAAAAATTGACTTAATAAGGTGCTCCTAATTGCAGTGCAATGCGAGGTTCCCCAGTAAGCTCGGGAGATAGCCGTATCGATCCACACCGTGTTGGTCGAATTGCTGGGACACACTAGGCCACCAGGAGTATGATAGTTTGACATCAGTTGGAGCATCCTCAGATTGACCTAGATTACACTACAAATACTTGTATTTATCGTTAACATTATTTTAGTCAGTCTAGTCACACATGTTCAAGTCTTCTGATCATGTCACACCAATGTCTTCTGTTAGTCAGTCCAGAGACTGGTGTTCAAGTCTTCTGATCATGTCACACCAATGTCTTCTGTTAGTCAGTCTGGAGACTGGTGTTCAAGTCTTCTGTTCATGTCACACACATGTCTTCTGTTAGTCAGTCCGGAGACTGGTGTTCAAGTCTTCTGTTCATGTCACACAAATGTCTTTTGTTAGTCAGTCTAGTCACACATATTCAAGTCTTCTGATCATGTCACACCAATGTCTTCTGTTAGTCAGTCTAGTCACACATGTTCAAGTCTTCTGATCATGTCACACCAATGTCTTCTGTTAGTCAGTCCGGAGACTGGTGTTCAAGTCTTCTGATCATGTCACACCAACGTCTTCTGTTAGTCAGTCCGGAGACTGGTGTTCAAGTCTTCTGATCATGTCACACCAATGTCTTCTGTTAGTCAGTCCAGAGACTGGTGTTCAAATCTTCTGATGATGTCACACCAATGTCTTCTGTTAGTCAGTCCGGAGACTGGTGTTAAGTCTTCTGTTCATGTCACACAAATGTCTTCTGTTAGTCAGTCTAATCACACATGTTCAAGACTTCTGATCATGTCACACCAATGTCTTCTGTTAGTCAGTCCGGAGACTGGTGTTCAAATCTTCTGATCATGTCACACCAATGTCTTCTGTTAGTCAGTCCGGAGACTGGTGTTCCAGTCTTCTGTTCATGTCACACAAATGTCTTCTGTTAGTCAGTCTAGTCACACATGTTCAAGTCTTCTGATCATGTCACATCAATGTCTTCTGTCAGTCAATCCGGAGACTGGTGTTCAAGTCTTCTGTTCATGTTACACAAATGTCTTCTGTTAGTCAGTCCAGAGACTGGTGTTCAAGTCTTCTGTTCATGTCACACAAATGTCTTCTGTTAGTCAGTCTAGTCACACATGTTCAAGTCTTCTGATCATGTCACACCAATGTCTTCTGTTAGTCAGTCCGGAGACTGGTGTTCAAGTCTTCTGATCATGTCACACAAACGTCTTCTGTTAGTTAGTCCGGAGACTGGTGTTCAAGTCTTCTGATCATGTCACACCAATGTCTTATTTTAGTTAGTCTGGAGACTGGTGTTCACATCTTCTGATCATGTCACACCAATGTCGTCTGTTAGTCAGTCCGGAGACTGGTGTTCAAGTCTTCTGTTCATGGCACACACATGTCTTCTGTTAGTCAGTCCGGAGACTGATGTTCAAGTCTTCTGATCATGTCACACTAACGTCTTCTGTTAGTTAGTCCGGAGACTGGTGTGCAAGTCTTCTGATCATGTCACACCAACGTCTTCTGTTAGTCAGTCCGGAGACTGGTATTCAAATCTTCTGATCATGTCACACCAATGTCTTCTGTTAGTCAGTCCGGAGACTGGTATTCAAATCTTCTGATCATGTCACACCAATGTCTTCTGTTAGTCAGTCCGGAGACTGGTGTTCAAGTCTTCTGTTCATGTCACACAAATGTCTTTTGTTAGTCAGTCTAGTCACACATGTTCAAGTCTTCTGATCATGTCACACCAATGTCTTCTGTTAGTCAGTCCGGAGACTGGTGTTCAAATCTTCTGATCATGTCACACCAATGTCTTCTGTTAGTCAGTCTGGAGACTGGTATTCAAGTCTTCTGATCATGTCACACCAATGTCTTCTGTTAGTCAGTCCGGAGACTGGTGTTCAAGTCTTCTGATCATGTCACACCAATGTCTTCTGTTAGTCAGTCCGGAGACTGGTGTTCAAGTCTTCTGATCATGTCACACCAATGTCTTCTGTTAGTCAGTCTGGAGACTGGTGTTCACATTTTCTGATCATGTCACACCAATGTCTTCTGTTAGTCAGTCCGGAGATTGGTGTTCAAGTCTTCGGTTCATGTCATACAAATGTCTTCTGTTAGTCAGTCTAGTCACACATGTTCAAGTCTTCTGATCATGTCACACCAATGTCTTCTGTTAGTCAGTCCGGAGACTGGTGTTCAATCTTCTGTTCATGTCACACAAATGTCTTCTGTTAGTCAGTCCGGAGACTGGTGTTCAAGTCTTCTGATCATGTCACACCAACGTCTTCTGTTAGTCAGTCCGGAGACTGGTGTTCAAGTCTTCTGATCATGTCACACCAATGTCTTCTGTTAGTCAATTCGGAGACTGGTCTTCAAATCTTCTGATCATGTCACACCAATGTCTTCTGTTAGTCAGTCCAGAGACTGGTGTTCAAGTCTTCTGTTCATGTCATACAAATGTCTTCTGTTAGTCAGTCTAGTCACACATGTTCAAGTCTTCTGATCATGTCACATCAATGTCTTCTGTCAGTCAGTCCGGAGAGTGGTGTTCAAGTCTTCTGTTCATGTTACACAAATGTCTTCTGTTAGTCAGTCCGGAGACTGGTGTTCAAGTCTTCTGATCATGTCACACCAATGTCTTCTGTTAGTCAGTCCGGAGACTGGTGTTCAAGTCTTCTGATAATGTCACACAAATGTCTTCTGTTAGTCAGTCTGGAGACTGGTGTTCACATTTTCTGATCATGTCACACCAATGTCTTCTGTTAGTCAGTCTGGAGACTGGTATTCAAGTCTTCTGATCATGTCACACCAATGTCTTCTGTTAGTCAGTCCGGAGACTGGTGTTCAAGTCTTCTGATCATGTCACACCAATGTCTTCTGTTAGTCAGTCCGGAGACTGGTGTTCAAGTCTTCTGATCATGTCACACCAATGTCTTCTGTTAGTCAGTCTGGAGACTGGTGTTCACATTTTCTGATCATGTCACACCAATGTCTTATGTTAGTCAGTCTGGAGACTGGTATTCAAGTCTTCTGATCATGTCACACCAATGTCATATGTTAGTCAGTCCGGAGACTGGTGTTCAATTCTTCTGATCATGTCCCAACAATGTCTTCTGTTAGTCAATCCGGAGACTGGTGTTCAAGTCTTCTGATCATGTCACACCAATGTCTTCTGTTAGTCAGTCCAGAGATTGGTGTTCAAGTCTTCTGATCATGTCACACCAATGTCTTCTGTTAGTCAGTCCAGAGACTGGTGTTTAAGTCTTCCGATCATGTCACACCAATATCTTCTGTTAGTCGTTCCGGAGACTGGTGTTCAAGTCTTCTGACCCTGTCACACCAATGTCTTCTGTTAGTCAGTCCGGAGACTGGTGTTCAAGACTTCTGACCGTGTCACACCATTGTCCTCTGTTAGTCAGTCCAGAGACTGGTGTTCAAGTCTTCTGACCCTGTCACACCAATGTCTTCTGTTAGTCAGTCCGGAGACTGGTGTTCACGTCTTCTGACCCTGTCACACCAATGTCTTCTGTTAGTCAGTCCGGAGACTGGTGTTGAAGTCTTCTGAAACGGTCAATCCAATGCCTCTTGTTAATCAGTCCGGAGACTGGTGTTGAAGTCTTCTGATCATTTTACGCCACTGTCCTTGGTTAGTGAGTCCAGTGACATATGTTGAAGTCTTCTGACCCTATCACACCAATGTCATCTGTTAATCAGTCTTGCGACTGGTGTTGAAGTCTTCTGATCATGGCAAGCCACTGTGCTCTGTTAGTCAGTCCAGAGATGTGGTTTGAAGTCTTATGTCCAAGACACGGCAATGTCCTCTGTTAGTCAGTCTGGAAATTGGTGTTGAAATCTACTGGTCACGTCACGTCGCTCTCCTCTGTTCCAATCAGCTCTTTTAAGCTCAGTATAAGTCTACACCAATCTATTGTTGCACGCATGTGTGATGTAATTACTTCTTGGATGTCTCTTCTTCTATTCCCCTGAATTGTGTATTCTAGTATTTGTAATAGTAAACATCCATGTCTCATGTTACTATCAAACCAAAAAAAATATACCTTTGTGCATACTCGTAATTAGTTGCCTATACGAATCTATATCTTTAAGCACTAGTTCCTTTGATAATGTTCTGTCCAGTTCACGCTTTGCATTCTCGCGAAAGTACCCCATTCCCAAAGCTAACAATGTTTCTATTTGTTCAACCTTTTTGTTTAGAGTCCATGTTTCAAAGCTGCAATGCTACGGACCTATATGTAAAGATCCTTTTCTTGTCCTAAGATCAATGTTGATGTTATTTGTTGTTAGAGGTTGTTGTGTCTTACTTAATACCGTTTTTGCTACTGTGATCCATGTTATCATGTTTACCTCGCTGTGAGCATCCCCTGCAATAACTTGGTACACCTGTTCTCTACTCTGTCCCTAGATGAGATGCTGAGATTTAATCGTTGGGATAGTTTAATAACGTCTGTGACAGGTGAAACAGACTGATACAAATTCCACGTCACATCCTCGTCTTTTACTTTAATAGAAACTGTTTTCCAGAATCCTAGTCAGCTAATTTGAAAGCACCTGTTATCACTATAGTGGTGAACCTATTGAAGCGTATTGAATTCCACTACATCCAAAATAGCCAAAACCTGCTTTCTTGAAATGCGAACCTCGTAAATGAGAAGAGCAACTTCAACCTGCTTGAAGATAGAGGTAGTCAAGAGTGGAAAATGCAACACGAGTAGCTTCAAACAGCAACATAGCAGATTGAAGCCAGAAGTAAACTCAATGGTTTCCTCAACGACTTACACAGGAAACATAGATGATCCTCCATGTCGGAGAATGTTACCCGCTCGTTCACTTGGTGGTATGGCTAGTGGATTCTTCTTCTTCTTCTTCTTCTTCGTTCGTTCTCAATCTCCCACTACCAAACCCTGAAAGGGCTTACGTAGCAGAATGTAGTACAGAGAACGGAATGCGTTGTGTCGTAGTTTACAGCTTGGCTGCGATATTTGCACCTTTCCGTCCAACACATCCGATTTCAGGAAGCATTCTTTGAGTATCGGGTTGGCATTCCCTCTTCGATCGCTTCTCCTTAGCCAGTCTGCCCTACTGCAGCCTGTTATCCAGGATCACCGTGTGGAGGTGTAGAAGGGTCTAGGCAGCTATGGTTTGCTGGCCCTGACGCTAGCAGTCAGCTATGGGTCGCTAACCGCTGCAGCCCATTTGCTGCTCAACATCTTGATCCCGCTAATGGATTCAACGAATGATGATAGTGGTACACAGCCAATATAAGAATTATGGAATTTGTTTAAATACTAGAGGAAGTCAAAAATGAAGCTTGATCTTGCTTTGGTAACACAACTTGCCTAATATTGCGTAGTTTTCTTGCCCATTGAATTCATTATTGTCAATTGCATTAGTGCTTTTCGAGAGAACTCTGTATAATAAAGAATCGAGAAGAGGACCTATGCAAGCAGATCGCTTTGGGCAAGAATTAGTAAGGTCCAAAGATACTATGAATGAAGGTCCACTAACGCCTGGGATTAACCGCAGTTTACACTATTACATGTCTGTTAAAATTGGGACTAATAATACATCTTGAAAAAAGTAAGATTATGAGAATGCATGCGACTAAGGACAATAATAGTCTTGGGAGATACGCCTAGTAAAGGAAAAGTAAAGTAACCGTAAAGCCCTAGGGGTGTGAGGTGTTAGCGATCTCACATTTATAATACTCGCTATACGAGGGCGGTAGCCATCTCCTCTCCTTCGCCGCTTTTACTTCCCAGTCTTAACAGGTATCCATTTAAGGCGTGGTCGACCCGGGAGTCATTGTGGGGAATGAAATCAGGACCACTCAGATGCGAAGCCAGCGCGCTAACTTCTGCACTAACGCATATCCCTAGATACGCCTACATGATGTGAAATCATGCATAAGCCGTGGAACCACATTGACAAATTAGGAGGTACATTTTACGATGTTCGTTATTAAAATGCGTACGGTTAGATGAGCTTTCAATGTGTTGGGCAACATGCTAACTTCCAAAGAAATCAACACATATACAAATCTACAACTCTAATGTAAAAAAGGTCGGTCTGTCATACTGCGATATACGTTGCACTGTGTCGTTAATCCTGTGGCCCAGTGCACCCGATTTCAACAGGCGTTTCTGTAGAGATGCCCTACTTAGCCTGTGGATGTCCCCAGCCTATCTGACGGGCAGCAGTTGTTTGTGATCAGAGTTGTCTCTCTTATGGAAGTTGTCTTACATGACTAACGAGTGTTAATTACTCGTGTCTATAGGGTGCGGTGATCATATATGAGATATGACATATGATATGGACTATGTACTGGTTTTTACTATCCCGGAAGAGCGACAGTCAAGTGTGTCTGTATCTCAGGATCGTCACATCCTGCCAGAAACGTAGCATTTGCATGTGAGTGGCTGTTTATCGACAGTTCACAGTGAGGTGGCTGCTCTACTGTTTTCGACACCCCGACCAAGAACTAAGTCTTCTGTTGGTGATTTCGCACCCCATCGCAGTATGGGGTAATATCGAGCAACTACCCGCCCGCTTTGATCGGTGGCCGGCAGAGACCTCTTTCTGCGGCTCGACCGGGTAGGGCTGAGGCGCGAGCCCCAGGTCCCGACCAAATTGAAGCCTCCCATCGCAGTGGTGCTGAGATTTTGAGCGGGATTCCGGCTTAGAGGCGTTCGGCCGTAATCCCTCACATGGTAGCCTCGCGCCATTGGCTTATCAGCCTGGTACGTGAACCAAAATGTCTGCGGCTCCTCTCGAATTGAGCAGGATTACCGTAGCAACGCCCTGTCATTAGTAGGGTAAAACTGACCTGTCTTCAGAGGTCTATTTACAGCACCCGTTCACTATTAGACCGGACGAATCAATAGAGGGTTTTTTTTTGTTTGTCAATGACCAGGTATCTCGGAACTGCGATTTATGCATGTTTACAACAAGATTACCGTAGCGCTCTTTCATTAAAAGGTTAAAAAGCTGACCTGTCTTCCGTGGGTCTAATACCAGCACACGTTCACTATTAGACCCAACGAAAGTGCCCTCAATTTGTTAGTCATTATACAGTATTGGCGTGTTGAGTCAAATTAAGCCGCAGGCTCCACTCCTGGTGGTGCCCTTCCGTCAATTTCTTTATCGAACACTGGATGCTAGACAGTCAAGCAACCGAGAGCATAGCCCCAGATTTTTGAGGGTCTAATTCCAGCAACCGTTCCATATTGGAGCCAACAAAAGTGCTCTCGGCCTGTCGATCAATTCAGTGTTTGGCCGTGTTGAGTCAAATTAAGCAGCAGGCTCCACTCCTGGTGGTGCCCTTCCGTCAATTCCTTTAAGTTTCAGCTTTGCATCCAGACTTCCCCCGGAACCCAAACACTTTGGTTTCCCGGAAGTTGCCCGCAGAGTCATCGAAGCAACTCCTGCGGATCGCTAGTCGGCATCGTTTATGGTCAGAACTACGACGGTATCTTCACGCCTCTGACTTTTTTTCTTTAGTAATGTAAACATTCTTGACAAATCCTTTCGCAGTAGCTCGTCTTGCGGCGATCCAAGAATGTAACCTCTAACGCCGCAATACGAATGCCCCCGTGTGTCTCTTTTAATCAAGGTCGGTCTAAAGTATAACTCTGAAACGCAGAGAGGAACAAAAGCAACAACCAATAGCAAACTTACATTGATCGAAGTAAGCCTCAGCAGCATATTGTTATTGAAATGGTATACCAAGATTGAAATGATGGAAAAAACCAGCATATATCAGTTGAGCATGCGTTAAAGATGAGCATAAACAGGGCACCCAATAACGACACGAGTTCATTGCATTACAAGGTACTCTCTGTTCTTGAATTTCCACAGTAAAGATATATATAAGCAGACAGACTGAAAAAAAAGTCAGACTGCTTCAGACCGACATCAATAAAACAAAAAAGACATACATGAAGCTCACAAGAGGACAACTCGGTGGTATAATCATTAAAGACATATGCTTCAGGTGGAGTTGAAAGGTTTTGACGAAAGACGTGCCAGCTAATGTCATGTAACCTTATGATGTAGAATGAAGGTTAAAAAAAACACATCAAATGTTATGGTTTTGTATAATCTAAATCATCTCAACCCAGGCAGATAGATATGCTCATGTCATATTAGGGCAATGATTTGTTGACAGTTGATTCATGTAGCTGGCTGCCGGTAACACTGCTAATCAAACTTGTTAGACACGTCTACAGGCTTTGTATTCAACATTCATTATACAGACATGTTACCTGCTCATGTGCAATCCATCTAGTCGATTTAATTGCTCTAAATGACATGCTATCTGCTCAAATGTAATTCATCTGTTGGAATGATTTGCCCCAACATACAAGAATACCAACAACAGAGTGAGTCCTGTTTTCTCTGTGATTAGGAAACATCATGGGAATATGTCATGAAAACATCCCTAACTCTAATATGAAAACATCAATATCTCTAATATGAAAAAATCACCATCACTAATATGAAAACATCACCATCACTAACAATAAAACACCTCCACCATTAACATGAACACACCTCCATCATTAACATGAAAAAATGTTTGTTATTAGATTTCCTTTATCGACACGCTTCCGAACATCATCTAGTTCAATCGTACCTTTGACAAGGCAGTAGTAGGGGCTCTGACCTATGCCTTTTGTAATGAAGTATGTGACATCCCATTCTCGCCAGAAGTGGCTAATATGGAACTATCTTTCAATCAAACCAAACTGTTTCAGTTTGAAGCACGTGTATCCAACAAATATCCATTGCCTGATCAAATGTTGGCCTTTTCATATTTGTTGAGATATTGTGTGACTTAAATTTTCTATGGGATGAGGTAGTCAGCATCATACCAAACCTTCCTGAGTTGTCCGTTACAATGTTATGGACAGACTACAACGTTACTATTCTTGTCTCCCCTTTTTGGCTCTGGCTGCACCTTTACTTAAAAACGGAGACGCTAGTCCAGGCAGGCATACCTCACTGACCAGGACGCTGCGTCTGGGTCAGGCATAATATACTGACCAAATCGACTACTTCTCTTCTATGTAACGTTCTCTGGAAATAGATTGTTGTCAGGACAGTATAGGTGACCAGATGTGGATCGACTTGATCTCTACAATAGTGAGCATCACGCAGTTGAATCATAACATCACACAACCGCCAGGAGGACCAACGACCATATTTATCAACACTCTCGTGATTTGAGGAAAGCTACTATAGTCCGTCCTTTAATTTATTTGCAAGGTCCGAAGCAATTTTCTACTAAAATGCAAATCAGATTCAAATGATTGTTCGCATGCAGCATCAGAATATCCATGGCGCTAAAATATTTGTATTTATTTAGGCCATAGATATTAAGACATTTGCACATTGACGATATCTTTTGATCCGTTAGGACCATTGCAAAGAAATAATGTTACATTTACTATGTTACAGAACGCAGATGAATTTCTCAGAATTCTGTTCAAAGGCGTATCTCCTTAATGAATTGAAAGATCAATTGATTGTTTGTGTTGCCCTTATGTACAATCGTAAAACGGGTAGAAATAAGCAACAGTTAGTACAACCATTCGGTCACCTTTTGACCCCCAGGATTGTATCAACTGCACAGCAAATGGTATGTTGTGTAACGCATTTGAATATTGCAACTTGGATTTGTTGGTGTTGTAGGTGCACCTATGTCTTCTGATTAACATATTGTAATTTATCACAGTCTGCTAATTAGTATGTCCACAGAAGATTAAATTAATCATACGAATATGTCGAATCAAAGACGTTTGGAGTCTGCTGCATCTTGACGCATCTGGTTTTCCTATGCCTGCTCACCAATACACAAAGCCTGCCTCCAGCGCGGTCTGTCTTTGGCAAGTTCCTCCCAGTTGCAGGAATTCATATCTAACGCCTTCAGGTCACGCTTTAAAACATCTAGCGGAGGAATGTTCTACTTATTTTACGTTTGCCCGTGGTCAACTCTCTGCAAATGAAATCGTTTGGTATTCGCTCATCCTCCATTATGTGCAAGCCGCGTTGACGGATAATCGTAACTAAACTGTTAATTGTTGTACGGTCCAACACGTTGCTGTTAGTCACTTTGCCACTCCATGAAAATCAAAGTATGCGTCTCAAGCAGCGCATATCTTCTTCTTCTTCGTCGTACGCTGTCAGACGTCAACCTGTATTTTTTCGAAAAAAGCAGCGGTCATCCTGAGGCTGTCGACACTGCCATAGAGCTTGTCTTGTGTTGGCACTGGTGATAGCCACATGTGCTTTCTCTGATCCTCGTATGTCGGACAGTTTTGCAGCAAATGTTAAGCGGTCATTTTCCCGGTACCACACGAGCATACGTCAGTGCCACCTATCTTCAATTTGTGGCCAGTGCGAAGTCTGAAGACCACGACCTGCTCTCTTCTGTTCAACTGGTAATAGGCATCGTTTTTTGTGTAGTCAGTGTGTTTTATTTCCCATTTGGTCATGTATCTAGCTCTAATAAGCCTTTTTGACTCTTCGTATGTCACACTAGTATCTGGTTGTGGTAGTCGTGCACCTTCTTTTGCCAGTCTGTCTGCCTCCTCGTTTCTTTGGATGTTACAGTGGGATGGAACCCACTATACCATTACTCTTTTTGGTGCGGACTGCTGGCATAGTTGACAGAGTACTGCACTTAAATCATTAAGTTCAGTATTTGTCTGACTTATTAGTGTTGTGACTACGGCCAGGGCATCTGTAAGCAGGACTATACGACTTTCTTTCATTGTATCTGTCACAATTTCTTCTACTGCAGCCCTCAGTGCCTCTGCCTCAGCTCTGAAATTGCTTGTGTATTTTCCAGTTGCCACTAATAGTGTTATTTTTCTACCATTTTGTAGGCTCAGGAATACCCCTGCCCATTCGTTCTGTGTTGTGTTTGTTACAGAACCGTCGGTGTATGCATGGGTCCAGTCCATGCTTTGGTAGTTTTTCGTTATGTACATCAGGGTTGTATCTCTTCTTTCTTTTTCAGTCTGGCTGTTTTTGTTTCCAATACCTGGTATATTTTCTACCACCTCTGGAAATATATGCTATCTCCGGGTAGGTTTTCGTACAGTAGGGATGGGCTTTGGTGTTGTTAGTGCGTTCATTTGGTCTTCGTTCATCTTTGCTTTGGCTATTTCTGAAATGTTTCTCCGCTTTAGTTTCCCATTTCCAAAATTCTTTAGTCTCTGGTGCATTGGATGGTCAGTCAATCTTCTGAGTTTCTCTGCTTGCTGCTGGGCTCTGCAGTCTCTTCTGTCTGTTATGTATTGTAGTTTTGTAATCCTTGCAAGTTCTATAATTTGCGTTGACTTCATGCCTCCTGTTATAACTCTCATGGCGTGGTTTTGAAGTTTGCTAATTATATTGAAGTTTGCCTTTGCTGCTGTTGTCCATACCGCAATGCCATACTCGAGAACTGGTCTCATTCTTCCAGTGTACAGTTTCTTTAGTATACTTTCGTCTGATCCCCAGCTTGTTCCAGAAAGTTTCCTCATGATTGCCATTCTTTTTCTGGCTCTCATTCGGTTTCTCTCGATCTGACTTTTCCATGTCATGCGCCGGTCAAATGTGACTCCCAGGTAGTTTGGGTTGTCGTTTGGCTGCAGGTATTTGCCGTTAAGACTTTTTTTGTGTGTTTTGGGGTTTGTTTTAAAGCGAGAATATCGTACATGTTGTTTTTTCCTAATTTATTTTGACCAGCCATGAGTTTGCCTACTCTTCCAGCGACGTCAGGGCCTACTGCATCCGATTACTTGCTATGGTGATAATATTTTCAGAGGTCCACATATCCAGATCGTCTTCAAACATTGAGCTGTGGACTCTTCTTGATATATTCTCTGTAAAGTTATTTATATACACCAGGAAGAGTGTGGGTGACAGTACTCCCCCTTGGGGTACTCCCTGCTCAAGTGTCACCTTTTTTGTTCATCTACCCTTGTACTTGGACTATGTCCGTTCTGTTTTTGAGGTAGTGGCTGATCCATTTGTACATTTTCCCACAAACTTCGCTTCTTCGTAGCTTGACTTTAAGTCCCTCTTTCCAGACGTTATCAAATGCCTTTTCTAGATCCACCCAGACCGTTACTGTGTGTTTTTGCTCCTAAAATGCATCCTCTATTTCCTGGGTTATGACGGTGATCTGATCCTCATTGGATGTGTGCTGTCTAAAGCCTGCTTGCTGTGGAATAAGCATGTGTTTTTCTTCCAGATTCCACATCAGGATGGTGTTTATCATACGTTCCATCAGTTTGCCTACACAGCTAAGTAGACTGATAGACCTGTATGCATTTCGATCTGTTTTATCTTTTCCTTTCTTTGGTACTGGTACAAGTACTGCATCTTTCCATGCATGAGGTACAATACCCCTTTTCCAGCTTTGGTTCAGGACTGATAATAACTTCCTCTTTGATGTTTGGCCCAGCCCAATCAGCATCTCGTTTGTTATCCTATCTTTTCCAGGTGATTTCTTTTTCTTTAAAGTTCTCATGGCCTTATCCATTTCATTCATTGTTAGTTTTGCCATCATGTGCTCCTCTGGTGCCACATTGATGTTGTCGTGCCCATTTTGTTCTTCCCTAATGTCTGTATGCCTATCTGCAGGGACATCCATGTGTATAGCTCTGTCATAATGTTCAACAAAGGCTTTTGCTGCTTTTTTTCCAGTGAGCATTTGTCGCCCTGCTTGAAGGTAATTTGTTTGTTTCATGGAGTTTCGTCATGCATGGCTCTTTATCTAAATTGAGGCTTTCTGTTTTTTTTCCAGCTTTCTCTTGTTAATTGGTTTAGAGTGTATTTGTATTTCGCCGTGGTGGCTTTGAGGGCGATATTTTCCTCTATAGATTGTTCTATCTCTCTGCCATGTTCCTAGCATTTGAGAGTTCGTCTTCCGCTTTCTGCAATTCATCATTCCAATAAGGCTTGTAGTTTTTCCTTGCCCGTCTTGGGATTGTTTCAGTGGCAGCTTGCATTATTGCTATGCTTAGGCTTTCCACCATGGGCTTCTTATTGTTATTCTGTGTGTTGATGGTCTCACACAGCCCATCTGTCAGGATTGCAAATCTGTCCCAGTCGGCTCGTTTGTAATTCCAACGTGGGACGGTTTTATTTCCTATGGGCCTACTTCCATATCAACTTCTAGCCTAATTGGCCAGTGTTCGCTACCTGTCAATTGGTTTAGCACCTGGCGGTCTATTTTGTGGTGAATATCCACTGTTGAAAAGGCAAAGTCTGGAGTAGAGGTGGTATGCCATGTTCTAGAATACAAGCAAGGGCTATCCTCCAGCCTATTGATAAGGCATAGATTTGTGTCTGTCTCCCAATCTTCCACTTCGTCACCTCTGCGGTCTGTTTCCGAGTATCCCCATCTCTCCGAGTGGCTGTTGAAGTCTCCAACTACTATGCAGTTGGAGTCTTTGACTTCCATACTCGAGAGCGACAGGTCTATGTTTGGTGGTCCGTACAGGTTGAAGATGCGGATCTTCGTTTCGTGTGTCATTATGTCGACTCCTACAATTGCTGCTTGTCCGGTGTGATTGACAGCTACCGCGCTACTCGGTATGCAGTTACGGGTCAGTATCAGAACTCCTCCTTTGTGACCATCTCTTTCCAGACGGAAGGTCTGGTATCCTCTGATTGAGAATGTATGGTTTTTGTTGAGGTGCGTTTCTTTGGATACATGTCACGTCAATCTTACCTTCATGCAAGTGATGTGTTATGGAGAGCTTTTTGCTAATGACTCCCTCTATGTTCCACTGTAGTATTCTGAGGGTCTTGTGTTTTTGGTCAATATTTTTTGCCCCATCACCATGTGCCTCGACTCCGCAGCACATGGGTGGGTGACTACCAGTAGCAATGGTTGGGCCCCTTCGAGGCGTGAGGCCCGACACTCTCGCTGCCCGGCGGGACTCCACAGAATGAGCGTCATGCTTTTCTCTATTCGGTTGTACAGTCATCATACAGCGATATACGTTGCACTGTGTTACTTGTTAAGCCTGTGGCCCAGTGCATCCGATTTCAACAGGCGTTTATGTAGGGATGCCCTCCTTAGCCTTTGGCTGACCCCAGCCTATCTGCAAGGCAGCAGTTGTTTGTGATCAGTGTTGTCTCTCAAATGGAAGTTGTCTTACATGACTATCGAGTCTTCACCACTCGTGTCTATAGGGTGCGGTGATGATACATGATATATGATATATGATATGGACTATGTACTGGTTTGTACTATAGCCTCTGTACGTGTCAAATTTTTTTTTTGGGTCACCCTTTTTCTTCCAAATTTGAATGATTATAGCTTGCTGCCAGTCATCTGGTACGCGTCCGTCTTCCCATGCCTTTGTGAAGAGTCTATGAAGTCAGAGTAAACCTGTTATCCCACATCCGTGAATCACCTCCGTTGTTATGCCATCCTTGGGACTATTCTTTACAATTATCTCCGTTCCTTGAATCATTATCTCGGGTTCGGTATGATCTGCGTTGCATGGTAGAAAAACTGAATTTCCTTTGGAGGTAGTAGGGTTGAAATGTTCTTTCCCCGATCTCCTCTACTGAGCTCATACAATATAGGGAAGCCATACTTGTCATTGATGGCTGTTGTAGGATTGAAAAACTCGTCTCTAAGTCGCATCGCCTTGACACGTATGACAAAGTCTCTAGAACGATTTCGACATATTGAAGTGAGTTGCTCGTCATAAAATTTCCAAGATTCTTCTCTGGCGTGTTTTATTACTCTTTTGGCGTTTCGTCTTGTTGTCTGATAGACGTCGTAGTCATCTTGCTTTTTGTAGGTCAACCAACCCTTGTAAGCTTTCTATGTAGACAGTATAGCCGCCCTTAGCCCATCACTCTACCAAGTTGTTCTCTTCTGATCTTTTTCGTGACGTAAGTTCTTTGCTCTACAGTACTTATAAAGCGCAGTCGCCAAATCTGCTGTAAAAATAGCCCATTCAGTATTTTTGTCCCTAGGTTCTTCTGTAAGTGCCATACAGACATTTGTAACTTCTGAACATACACTATTTTGAACAGCTTCCTCCTTTAACGTATGGAGGTTTGTTAATAACATTGGTTTTACTGTCTTTGTACTCTCCCTGTGTGGAAGTACTTGTGGCAACACGACTAATCGCTGGTCAGTATCCGTACAGATGTTAGGAATAACCCTATAATTTGTTACGTTTCTTCTCTGCCTGTGTCTGATGAGAATGAAATCGATTTGAGGCACTACGTCCGTGTTGTTCTACCTGTGCCACGTTTTGATATGACAGGGTCGGTGCTGGATGATGGTATTTGTTATTATTATCCCCTGTTCAATACATAGGTTACTCAGTTCCTCTCCATTGCTGTTCCATTGTAAAGAGGTGTCACCGTGTAACCCTAGGCAGTATTCATGAGATGATCTTTTCTTTCCCGTTCTTCCATTAAAGGCACTCATTATAATCAAATCATCCGTGTCGTCAACGTCGTTGATAGCGTTAGATAGGTTCTGGAAGAATACCATCATGTCATCCATATTGCTGTTATCGTTACACGGGGCGTATACCTGGATCAGTGCAGTGGTTTTTCCACACTCAGTCAATTGTAGGCGTATCAGTCTTTCACTGATGTATTATGTGCTCGTAAATAACTTGGCTGTCTAAGGGTGAAGAAGAAAGCCACCGTTCTGACTCTTTTTATGATGTTGACAGCACTCCACAACATAACAAAACCGCCATGTACATGCTTGATATTCTGCCCTTTCCTTCGTGTATCTCAAATGACGAGGATTCCGACTTTAGCTTCGGCCAGACTCTACCTACTCTGATGTATTTAAGCCAAAGCGAGTAAAATTTAAAGTCGCTACTTTGGTTGTTCGCCTTATTCTTATTCGTTACCTGTTCGCCTCGCCCTGTTGCATTTCGTTGCGACTATCTTGATTTAGCTCCATTATTGGTTTCAAAGCATCAGCAATGACGCTGTCGGCTTGCTAGGCCAGTCACATCATAGTTTAGGCTGTTTCTGCGCTCGGTGGAGCCTAACCAATTCCTAGCTGTAAAGGTTACTTAGCCTGAGACTTTAGTGGAGCGCTTGCTGGTCAGACCGGGTCACCCTTTTTCCAATGTGCTGATGGCGATGAAGTTGAATAATCACTATATTAGGATGGTCACACGGTACACGGTCTCAAATGTTTTATCACTGGCTTGTGTCGTTGTTTGTCTGGCCTAACGAAATTTGAAGGGACTGTGTGTACTGGATCCTGGGAGTACGTCACAGGGCAGCCAGAAAATTAATTCAAAATTCCGAAGTTCATGCCAGGATAATCGGAGGGGAAAACACCACAGAATGAACACACGAACTAATAGAAATATAAAACATCGACGCGTTTATGTGAACACAATGTAAGTTGTCAACGAACGTAACTACCAGTCAAATCCATGGCCCAGATTCCTCAATGGTAAACTAAAACACTGGAGTAAAAATAAATGCCTTGACCAGTTTTGGGCAATTTTTAAGCCCCGTATCTCATGTCTCAACACAGGCGTATACGCCTAAAACTATTAGGCAGTTCCGCATGAATATCGTTTTCTGTTTTACGACATCAACACAGTGTGTAACTGTTGCACGAGAAAAGCAGGAATTTGTATTTACTGAGCGTATTTGAAGGTCAAAACATCTAATTTTAAAACATGTTAAAATTATTTCCAATTCATCGAGGTTGCTTTTAAAATAGACTAACGAATATATTTTTGTTCAAATACATCAACTTTCTTTAAAGAAAAACATATTTCCATAACGCCATGGATATTCTAAGACTGCAAGTAAAAAATCATTTGGATCTGACACGCAGTTTAGTAGAAAGTTGCTTCGGACCTTGTTTATGAATTAAAAGACTATACAACCCGTTAATTAACGCTCTTTTCACGGCGCACAAAAAGAGTACACATTCTCACAGCATGCGTTGCAAAACGAACAACTGACAGCGCAATGATATGATATCACTGTAACGACTATACAGATTTATAATACATGCAGCTTTCTTTTACCACATAATCTGTTGCATATTGGAAACATAAAAAATCATAACCCAAACTGGGAAAATTGGCAGCTATTTATCTGGTGGTTCATTTAATTGTTGACCTCAGCGACTTACATTGTGTCAATCAAACATCCCACGTTAGGACGCTCTCAGAAATGTCTCCTCTCTCTCTATACCAGGATCAGAAAGTCTATAACGTTTCCTGAAAGGTTGGTTGTTTGCCTTGACAAAGTTGACAACTTGCCCGACTATTTTGATGTCTGTAAATTTTGTGTTTGCTTATCTGATGACAGTGATCAATGGAGACAGCCGATAAAGGAAACATTACGAAAAAGTCCCATTAAACAAATAAGAAATAGTGTATAATATGCATGTTAATAAGAAATACATTTGTTCATGAAGAGAATAACAGTTATACAGTATCTCTTTGCAACCACAATTTGTTCTAACTTAGATCAACTACACAAATCCTTAGGTGTTCGGTATTGGACAAAATATTGTTAATCATTAATACAGAACATGTATAATAGAGAGTGGAAAAAGAGACTACATATATGTGAATATATATATATATATATATTGATTTTGATTTTGATGAACATATTGATGCACCGTTTCTCAACGTAGCTGCTGGTCCCAACTTCGTCTCAATCGGACCCTGTCTTAGGCCACGGAAGTCCAATGCGTGTTAAGTTCTCCTCTAGAGGCATCTCGAACGTTGCAGCGTACAGCAATGTAGTCTGACCAAATCATTGGATGTCTTCTCTGTGGTCTCGTCTTACCTCGGGGGTACCTGAGTGCGGTCGCTGTGCTCCATCGACCATCGTTTCATTGTAACATATGACCTGCCCATTTATGTTTCGCCTTGTCTACATAGATTAACGCATCCTTCACTGGCGACAACCGTCTTATGTCATACTTTTGCAGACCTTGCACACGTTGGTTCCGGATATTGATTCGTACCACGCATCTCTCACGGGAGGCCTGGGTAACTCTTAATTTGCCCTTTAGTGATTTTTAAAGTGTCCACGTATCAGCTCCGTAGCACTTTGCAGGGATATAAATCAGGGATATATATATATATATATATATATATATATATATATATATATATATATATATATATATATATATATATATATATATATATATATATCATCATTATTTGACATTATCTTATCATGACGTAGTCTCTGTTGTGGCAGAACTGGGCATATCGTGGTTTCCAGAAAGTCGTCCTGCGGCACACAATGTCATCTTCAAACTGTGAGTAACATTTTGATATACTCTCTTCTTCTTAGTCTCTATATCCCCTTATTTCCGTGCAGCGAGTTTTCTAATATCAGCCACTCCTGACAAGTTTGTCTTTTCATGTGACAGAAATATTTGTTTTTTTTTTAATTTGTGTAATGGTAATGTTCATACATGTTTTATTCTACATAGTTGTTGCACAATTTCTCTGTTCATCTTTTTCTTTGGCACGACATTTTATTTCAAAAAACGTTATCTTTTTCTGCAATTATTTAATCTCCATATCTTGCAACCATATGATGCCATAGAAACAGTTGACGTCTTGATCAGTTGGATTTTCTTCTTGCTTGTGCCGTGTCCTACATTCTTCATCTGCCTTAGTTTGTGAAAGACAACTGCAATCCGCCGATTAATTTATATCAAACAGTTGCCAAATGTTTTGACTCAAACTCAAATTGTTTCACATTTTCTGTTTCTGCATTATCTGTAGCGATTCTCAAGTCTCTCAGTTCAGTTTCCATCAACTTACGCGGTTGAGCGTCGCGGAGAGCTTAAGTCGTTTTTTCTTGGTTAAGCATGTTGTGTCTGTTTTGGTAAGCCTGTATCGTTTTGAGATTATTCGTATGTCAGATATCCATCTTCCACGTGGCCTTCCTCGTGTTCTGTAGAAATATCGTCCTATGTTGTAAGCGAGCAGAGGGAGTTGGATCAGGGAGCATTCTCGATAGATGACCGAACCATGTTATTTTTATGTCTTCCAATATGCAGAACAGAAGGGCACATTCGTACCAAATTAGTAATGTCCGAATTTTGCATTATGTCTATCCAGGTGAAACTGATAACCTTGCGAAACCATGTCGTTTCGTACATTTATATGGTCGATCTTCCTTGGACAGGGGCCAAGTTTGACATTTGTAGCACAAAGTTGGTAAACATATACTGTTTAGTAGTTGCTGTTGTTTATTAGACAAGCTGATGTGTGGGTGTTGTTGTTTTGTGTTTTGTTTTTTCTAGGGGGAAGGGTGTCCTTCAGCCGGTTGTGCTATGCTTAACTTTATCCGCGTGCAACTCACTACTACGAGGATTGCGTCAATCTCTCACCTCCTTAGCCAGGCTGCCAAAAGAAAAGCCCGTTTCCATGGAGGGCTACTATAAAGCCGAAGTGCGCGTCTTATCCAGTATGTTTTACTTGAAATTGACTAACATGTCTGATCAGTACGAAGTGCCTGACCCTGACTAACATGTCTGATCAGTACGAAGTGCCTGACCCTGACTAACATGTCTGATCAGTACGAAGTGCCTGACCCTGACTAACATGTCTGATCAGTACGAAGTGCCTGACCCTGACTAACATGTCTGATCAGTACGAAGTGCCTGACCCTGACTAACATGTCTGATCAGTACGAAGTGCCTGACCCTGACTAACATGTCTGATCAGTACGAAGTGCCTGACCCTGACTAACATGTCTGATCAGTACGAAGTGCCTGACCCTGACTAACATGTCTGATCAGTACGAAGTGCCTGACCCTGACTAACATGTATGATCAGTACGAAGTGCCTGACCCTGACTAACATGTCTGATCAGTACGAAGTGCCTGACCCTGACTAACATGTCTGATCAGTACGAAGTGCCTGACCCTGACTAACATGTCTGATCAGTACGAAGTGCCTGACCCTGACTAACATGTCTGATCAGTACGAAGTGCCTGACCCTGATTAACATGTCTGATCAGTACGAAGTGCCTGACCCTGACTAACATGTCTGATCAGTACGAAGTGACTGACCCTGACTAACATGTCTGATCAGTACGAAGTGCCTGACCCTGACTAACATGTCTGATCAGTACGAAGTGCCTGACCCTGACTAACATGTCTGATCAGTACGAAGTGCCTGACCCTGACTAACATGTCTGATCAGTACGAAGTGCCTGACCCTGACTAACATGTCTGATCAGTACGAAGTGCCTGACCCTGACTAACATGTCTGATCAGTATATTTTGCTTGACCTGACGTTAGTTTTTCTCCAAATTCATGGGTGTTCAATATGTGAAGATAATTCATAGATCACATCATATACTTTTTGACAACTAATTTCGATTTCTCAATCAACCCCTCCATCAGCTGTAACAATACCGTACATAAATGTGAACTCTTGGGCCTACTTGAAGTTGATATTGTTACTATGTATATTAAGTGGACGTGATGATCGTCTTCATAAAAACTTACGTCTGTGATGTGATAATCCTGATATGAATACTTTATAGTTTATACGATTATATTTTCTATATTCATTTTCTGTTACTGTCAGCAAAGAGTAGGTTATGGGTTCAGCTTAGGTATCATGTTTTCACTACTTTGTCTATTCTCATAATTTAATTATTCTGTGTGTGTTTGTTACATATACCTTATCTTTTTCACTGTGCCTTGTTGTTAACAATTTCTTTGCTTTATTGTATATTTGCTAGCCTAACGCAGGTCGACGATAATAGGACAGTTTCATTCGCGTATCTGATTTATGGTATACATACTGTATATATGTATTGTACTTCTTTGTTCATCCTTATATTATGGTCGTACTTTCTCTTACACACACCGTTGTTTGTAAAGGCTGTTTTTTTTTCTCTGTGCAGCGTGTGTGTCGCATCAGTCTCACGAAGCCGATGATGTTCTCTTTCTTACAGTGTCACGAAACGCGTTGTCGCTCATCTGCTGGTATTGTTCTTTCTTACAGTGTGACGAATAGCTTTGTTACTCATCTGCCGGTATTGTTCTCTTTCTTTCAGTGTGGCGAACAGCTTTGTCGCTCATCTGCCGGTATTGTTCTTTCTTACAGTGTGACAAACAGCTTTTGTCGCTCATCTGCTGGTATTGTTCTGTTTCTAACAGTGTGACGAACAGCTTTGTCGCTCATCTGCCGGTATTGTTCTCTTTGTCTTAATGCTCCTGAGTTCCCTTTATTTTGAAATCCTGTATGGTTTGTACCATCTTAGGGGAATATCATTTATCCATAGTTTTATTTGAGATGTTTGTTTTAGCTCACAAACTAATACCTTACTTATGATTGTCCTTGCTAGATCTGTTATTTCTTATTATTAATATTAGTGGTTTCTCTTTAATCCGCCTCTTCCTGTGCGGTGTTTTCTGTCATAAATTGGATGATCTGAAATTCTATTGAACTTGTTCCCTGCCAGAGTGTTTGTTTTTTTTTTTTTTTTTTTTTTTTGTGGTAATCTTGGCCCCTTTCCATACTTTCCATTCCTGTGATGCACTCAATTGCATTTATTATTGTTTGTTCTCAAAGCTCCATTAATGATCCGAAAACATTTTGTTTTACTTCTTTTAATTTATTATTACTTATATTATGTTGGATTAAATGTATTGGTGTCAGCTTCCCATGTTGAACTGGCTATCTTTCTCATTATGACCATTTTGTTATTAGCTTTGTTGGAAGCTTTTTGGATCTGGTTGTTTCATGTCATCCTTGGGCACATTGTTATTTCAAGGTAAGTTGACATTGTGTTATGGTTAGAGTCTGACGATTTACTTTCACGAGTACTTCTTTGGGTTTAGGAAAAACGGAGAAAATGAAAGAAGTGGGGATGACGATTTACATTTATGTGTCCATGTCTCTATTTAATTCAAGGCTTGTGGCATTATTTGCACAGTTGTGTACACAATGCCGAAGATCATACATAAAATAGAGATATGGACACAGAAATGTACATCGCCATTACCACTTTTACAATCTCTTTCTCTCTCTCTCTCTCTCTCTCTCTCTCTCTTTCTATATATATATATATATATATATATATATATATATATATATATATATATATATATATACATATAGATATGTATTTATATATAACATTTCTTATGTATATATTCTTCCTCGTCTTCAGAAGATGTGAGAGAAGCAAGGTAGTATTCACCAGTGTTTCCATTTAACTAAATATGCATGGATCTTGTCGAAAGACGTTTGGCCTTTCCGCATTATTTAAAGTGCATTGAAGAGAGTTGGAAGGCCTTCTACGCTTAATGAGCTCAATGTTGTAGGTGACTTGATAAGTCGTCTTGTCTTCACAGTCGTTGCCATCAATACACATGTCAGGTCGAAGGCTAGACTCTAAAATTAGATTCAAGTAGCGATGATAGACACTTTATCAGATAAGTAGACCATTTTTTTCCGTATATGTTGATTTGCTAGTTCAGCATTGTTTTTTTTTTGTTCAGCCTGATAGTGGCCTATTGGTCATAACGTAGGTTTTGTTTTTGTTCTCGTCCTGTTGTTGTATCTGACCATACCCTTTTTATAAAATGTTGATTAAATTTAATTTTAATCAACCTTAAACATTTTTCATTTATTTTTTTCCTCTCTATATACACCCACAGTGCCGCTTCAGCCTCGCCTTATTTTAAAATTAACATTGAAACCTTCTTGGCATGTGTAATGATGTTATATTGTAGGGTTGGAAATGAGCACCTGTACCAAAATTTGTAAATGCTGAAAGGCAGCCTACCAAGTAAATGTTATCACCCTTTGGTAGAAGACAGCTGACGACGTTAAGTCTACCAGTTCATTTAGTCCTTCTGGCTATCGCTTTACTCATTTCTTTTTGTGATTGTGTTCTTTGGTTCCGCCCATGAAACTATAGAGCCAGTGGATTTATTTGTATGTTGTCCTTTACTCTCGATATATTCTTTGGTTTCCCTACTGCTCTCATTATCTCGGAGTAACAATTCAATTCAAACAGTATGAAATTATATGATTGTTAAAATTTTGTTTTTTTTCTTTCATAATGTTCACTTACACTTACAAGAATAAGTCATCAACAGATCTGATAGAAAAATAATTTGACTGTCCATGACGCCGTGGATACTTGAGAAGGTGGACCCATGATCTCCATGCTGTAGTGTAGTGCACAACTCATCAGACAATTTGCCGCTATGGGGGATACAGAGTCTCTATCTACCTCGCCGGACAAATTGATGTGGCGCATCATGTTTTAAGGTGCACCACGAGTATGACTGGTGGGGAGTTTATCATTATGTTTCGATTTGGTTCCTCTATGTTCCCACCTTAATCATAATGTTTCACCTGACCATGATGTTATTCTATGAGTCCCACCTTAATCAGAATGTTTCACCTGACCATGATGTTATTCTATGAGTCCCGTCTTGATGTTTCACTTGACCATGATTTTATTCTATGGGTCCCACCTTAATCAGACTGTTTCACCAGGCTATGATGTTATTCTATGGGTCCCACCTTGATCAGAACTGTTTACCTGACCCTGGTGTTACTCTACATTCCCACCTTGATCACAGTTTTTCACCTGACCCAGATATTACTATACGCTCCCACCATAATCAGTGTGTTTCACCTGAACACAATGTTTCTCTACGCTCTCACCTTAATCATAATGTTTCACCTGATCACAATGGTACTGTACGTTCCTTCTTTAATCCGTATGTTTCACCTGCTCACAATGTTACTCTACGCTCCCACCTGAATCAAAATGTTTCACCTGGTCACGATGTTACTCTTCGCTCCCACTGTAATCACTATGTTTGATATTATTTCACCATGATCATTTTTTTTCACCTGTCCATGATTGTACGTGTCGCTGCCCGTTAAAGAGAGCGAAAAATGCATTTTAAAAGACAACAAAGAACGAATACAAAAATCAATATACCATATTTGATTGGTTGTTAAATCTTTTTCCAACTGCCTTTCCACCTTTTTTGAGGTATGCAGTGCTGAGTGGTAATTTGTAGCATTTGTTTTTGTAAATAAAATACACCTGACTAATAAGCCACATAGAAACATAAAGATAACTAACTTGACTCAAAGCACATACGTAAGGGAAATAACTTATGTGTTGGATCGGCTAATAACATTAACCCAGGCTCAGCCATATTCACGTCAATTTCATCAACTGACAGTCAGGCCTCGCACTTTAATCAGACCCGGTCACGCGAGTACGTGCCAACAAAAGGATACACGGAAATCAAACGATGTCATTCTTCCAACAGTGCGACATAAATGAATGCTGGAAATGATTTGTTAAATCTTCTTACTTTAATTGGTTTGTTGATGTCCATGCAAGCACATTATTATTGTCTTGTTCTGGTGTGTAGATTTAAGAAAACGTTTAAACGAAGACGTTCAGATAATATGCTGCTTGAACTTGAAATTAAATATACATATTAGATTTGGTTGTTTTATTTTACATTTATTTACTACTTTATGTTGTTGAATATATTTACTTGGAATGTTTGTTGATCTGCAATACTATACTTGTTTTATTGAACTATAAATGTTGCATTTTTTATTAAATGACTTTACAATAATGTATTCTTGATTCTGTTGCTGAATGATCCTTACTGAGAAATACATTCATAAATGACGTAAGATGAGTAGTCTATCAACTATGTTTTTAATCCAAACCCAGAAGAGTATTAGTGCAGTGGGTCCCATCACACTGTGACATTCAAGACAACAAGGAGGTAGACAGATTGGCGAAAGAAGGGGGATTGTTATAACAACCATATTCAAATGTGACTTACGAAGATTTCAAAAGATTGATACGGTCCAGATACATGGTGAAGAGGGAAGCAGATACTACTGGCAACTCAAGAACGGCAGCTTATTAGGAATTGGACAGAATAGGGCAGATGGGGGGTCTTCAGACTCCGCACATGTCAAAACAGTCTGAGGTACCATCTACTCAACAAACTGAAGATAGATGCAGCAGACGAGTGTACTTGTGGGACCGGGAAAAAGGACCCTTGAAGATCTGCTTCAAAATTACCTGAAATACGAGGACCTGAGAAAATACTATTGGCTATCACCAGTGTCAACACTAGACAAACTCGATGGCAGTGTCAACACAAGACAAACTCAATGGCAGTGGCAACACTAGACACAATCAATGGCAGTGTCAACACAAGACAAACTCAATGGCAGTGGCAACACTAGACAAACTCAATGGCAGTGGCAACACTAGACAAACTCAATGGCAGTGTCAAAACTAGACAAACTCAATGGCAGTGGCAACACTAGACAAACTCAATGGCAGTGGCAACACTAGACACAATCAATGGCAGTGTCAACACAAGACAAACTCAATGGCAGTGTCAACACTAGACACACTCAATGGCAGTGTCAACACAAGACAAACTCAATGGCAGTGGCAACACTAGACAAACTCAATGGCAGTGGCAACACAAGAAAAACTCAATGGCAGTGGCAACACTAGACACAATCAATGGCAGTGGCAACACAAGACAAACTCAATGGCAGTGGCAACACTAGACAAACTCAATGGCAGTGTCAACACTAGACAAACTCAATGGCAGTGGCAACACAAGACAAACTCAATGGCAGTGTCAACACTAGAAAAACTCAATGTCAGTTTCAACAGCATTATGATGACCGCTGCTCTATTTGAATAAATCAAAAGTCGAAGTATGACAGTATACGAAGAAAAAGAAGAAAAAGAAGAAGACGAAGAAGAAGAAGAAGCAGCAGAAGACGACGAACAACAACAATAAGACAAAGAAGACAAAGAAAATGACGAAGAAGAATAAGCATGCTTATGCAATAATTAATTATTGTATTGTATTGTATTGTTTTGAATTGTATTATATTGTGTTGTTCGTCGAAAATCATTCCTTAAATTGGTTGCTTCATTGGATGGCCATACCACAATCAGTTCATAAAATTGACATTAGAATGACATTACTAAAATATACGTCTGAAATAGTTATCCAATAGATATACTCGGAGTTATACCTGAATTGATTGTTGGATGATCATTTACAAATGTATTTTCGTAATATTGTGTCTAAATGGCATTGCTAGAACATGGGACAATTTGGGAGAAAGTATTGAAGAAGGAAGGCTAACCTGGTACCTAAAAATGTCACCTGAAGGCGGAAATGAACGACACAAAGTTACAAATATCGCAGTAAAGATGAAACCACGATACAATGCATTCCATTAACATGAATCTTGCTTGGGAAGCCCTTTTCACTTACAGGAAGTTTGAGAACGAACGAAGAAGAAGAACAATTACTATAATTGTTTTCTGAATTGGCTATTGAATAATCATATAATCATACTTGTATTTATACCTGAAATGGTTGTTCGATGATATTACTCAAAGGTATTCTTGGAATTGGTTGTTGAATAACCATACATGTTTTGGTTCCTGAAATGTGTGTTGAATAATTTAACTTCAATGTTTCTTGATATAGTTGTTGACATTACCCTGTCAGAATTGGTTATTTAATTAGTTGTTGAATTGCATACTAGCATTTTAAAAAAAAAATTGTTATTGAATAATCAAATTGTTTATGACTGTATTTAATTAAAAAATGTGTTTTGTTTAATTTAAACATGTATAACAATACAAGATTGCCCAACTAAGTAGTGTACATCTAAATACTAAATCACAAAAATGAATCTTCTGCAAAACTCCATCCGAAGTTTGTTTTAAAATTACAATAAGCGATCCGTAATGAAAGTAGAATGCAACATTATAAGACCTTCGATAGTAAAGTCAAACTCGAATTGATAGAACGCTGTCCAAGCAGTTGCAGAAACGTTCGTATACTGAAACTTTTACATAGGGATTAAAGAAATTGTATACATGATGAAACATAATAGAATAACTAAATGCTAATGCGTGATCAGAAAAAAAATACACAAAAATAAAAACAACATTATACGAAATACCTGCACATAAATTAAAGTGGAAAACTGATTTACGTCTTAATATAATCAAAATCACTCTAACTGTTGTTAAAACAGCCGTGAATATACAATACGATTGGAAAACCATAACACACAATGCCACGAGAAAGCCAGATTGTCTTGTGTCATGTTGTAACATGTGTGATATTTAAATGTTAATAAACAAGTTTATTGGTAATACATATATCCATTTATCGAACAGTTGATAAATTAGACAATTAAATACGTCTTCAAAGAAATAAAGAAACTTGCTTGAAATAATATTAACAATACAAGTTAACTTCATTAATTGCAGATGTTAGAAATTAGAGTCCAAGAAATATCGAGCCACTTGATAATGATTGAGAGCAGTAACAGCAGAGATCGTAAGGAAGGAAAGATATAAGACGCATATAACATACTGGAAATAATACAATCACCGGAATTGACTTACTATTTACATATGTGACAGAATATCACTAAGATGGCTAATAGACTATGATGTATGTGTTGGCACAAGACTGACACGTCATCACTTAGGACAGAGTGTCAGAAACAAGTGGACGATTTTAGCTTTCAGGTATTTAAATTACATTAATATTATGATGGCAGTGCAGAGGCTACACAAAATGAAGAAACTGGGGAAGAATACCAGCAAACCAACTACGCTGAACATTTTGAGTAGCTATGTTTTTTACTTGACAACATACGGTTGTGAAACATAGACAATTATCAAAACCTCAAAGATGGGAATCGAGTCTTTCGGGGCAACGTGTTATAAAAAAGATTCAATGGACTCAAAAAAAAGATTAAATGCAAAACATTCGACGTAAGTTTAGCAGCGAGGAGAACTGGTTCATAAATTATATCATGGACAAAACATTGAAAAGCTTTGGCCACATCAAAAGACTCAACTGTTTCGTAATAACCGTAATGGAAGGTACGGCTCCGAACAAGAGAAGCAGATACAGATCAACTATGCGATCTCACCAATATGTCAATAGGGCACGACACTGATGCAAGATGAACATTTGGCAATATATCGAGTTTCTTTCAGACGGGCTGTGATGGAAGCGACATTTTGCAAAGGACACTTGATGATGATGATGATGATGATGATGATGATTATGATGACGATGATGATGATGTATTAAAAACATTGGACGATTGCAACATCTTTTTCTATTTAGATTTTGGTGGGCGGTAAGGATAAGGTACCCTCAGGAAAGTTAATCAAGTGGTCGTCAAGTACAACAAATGTTGACCAGCCCTAGTGTAGAAAATGCATGTTGAAAAGGGGGACTAAAGTGTCTTGCGCGCGGCTAGCCACCTCGTCGTGTATATCGCATTGTAACAGAAACCACTAATGCAAAATCATACATATTGGTTTGACTAAGTCTTCCCAAAGAACGTCATTAATAGTTGTGACCATATGCTCTAGCTAGAATGCAAATGGGGCAAGATGGTAAAACTTTAAACATATTGTAATTTTAAAATATTGCTCTAATAAAAACACACATTTTCAATATCTATTTCACGAATATGCAAGCATTAGATATGGCTGCACAAACATGCAATTATTAGATATTGTTGCACGAATTTATAACATATTATATATTGCTGCACGAATATGTAATTATTATATATGGCTGCACGAATATGTAATGATTAGATATTACTGCACGAATTTATAACATATTAGATATTGCTGCACAAATAGGTAATTATTAGATATGGCTGCACGAATATGTAATTATAAGATATTGCTACACACTATGAAATTATTCGATATTTTTGACAAATATACAACTATTATACATTGCTATTACACATTTGCAAGTGTATAGATATTGCTGCCACTTATATATAACATGTACATACTGTTCTAACATTAGCCACTATTAGACACGGATGTCACACATATACAACTAGTAGATAGTGCTGCAACACATTGTATTTATTTGACATTTCCATCAAACACAAGCAATTGCGACTCACGCCTATTCATCCTAGGCGTATCAGTCTTTGCAGACCATGCGCGTAGCACCCTGTGAGTAGCCTTTCAGGGTGCAAGATTGGGTGCTGAATATGGAGAAACTGGGCTGCCCAAACTGCAGGATCCTCCTCTCGGCCTCGCTGGTGTAATCTAAAGGAATGCAAAGCATGACAATTTGGCACCAGCTCAGCTGCAGGAGCTGCTGAATGAACTCGCAATTTTGAAACCATCCGCCTTAGGTTTCCACAAGGTAGTAGAGTCGTTGCTTGCAGATGGTAGTTATTCGAGACATTCGATGATATTCTCATCGTCTGAAGACTAGCCAGCACTCCCTGGGACTTGGTTTAAAATCAGAGTTCCGCCTCTTTTAGGTGAACTGCCTGAACAGACTAACCAGCGTCGCCTACCCAGGTTTAGAATCACAGTTCACCTTCTCTTAGATTGGCTGCCAACCAAGGTTAATGAGCCAAATCTGCCCAATCTAAAGTCACACATTTGCACCTGTGTAACATGAAGACTCCGAGACAGTGAGGTGTACACAATACATGTTTGTTTGTGACATCGATCACAAGACAAGTATGCATATGTTCTCGGAAAACAAATATAACGAACAGCCAAACAGATCCTGAAGTACTTATTAGTTGCGCGTCTCAACCGACGATGGCCAAATCAACAGACGGATTTGTCTTGATGATGTAACCTGCGGTGTATTTGGATTATAGTGAAGAAGAAACTGCGCTTTTCATCAACCTCACTCTCTTGTTCCGAGCTACCTTGGACCAGTGGGAAGACATCAATCAAGACAACTGGAGGCAACTCAGGATCTTTTTATAGCTATGTTATATTGTTGTCACAAATGTGTAACTAGTTGACATGTCTGTTACAAATGTGCAAATATGTGATACTGTTGACACAATTGTGTAACGATTTGCAGCAATTGCATAAATGTATAACTTTGGAATACAGTAATCACACATACTCACTTATAATATATCACCATGTCGTGTGTGCAACTGATACATTTGAAAATGTGGTCCCACACGTTTGATAATATTAGACAAATGTGTAATATTGCAGACACGCAAATATGTGATCATGTTAAATACTGCAAGATCTACGTTTCACTGACTTTGTTCTCGTGATATGACGGATAAAATTGGAAAACCTCATGACAGCTAGACAATCTCTTATTGCTTTTCATCATAATTTGATTGTCAGTGCCGTTAAGAATGGAAAGAGTGAAGCAATTGTGCCCTCAATTTGTGATGCAGTATTATATAACGGAGAAACCGGGAATAAGTAATCGTCATTGTTTAAGTGAATTAATTATCTATTTGTAAGGCAATATTTGGACGATTTGCAAAGTGACGGAAAGTGACGTGTGAATCTACAGCAAAGGGTATTTGTTAGTGTCTATACCATATTTGTTCTTCACACGAGTGAGTGTCACAAGTAGCGCTTTACGCACGCATTAGCCAGTCTTCAGAAAACAACTCTTTTCTTAAATGTAATTTGTATAATCGGCTTTCAACTCTGCATTTCTTAACTCGATACATTTTACTTTTTAACAGTTCACTAAATTTCTGGTTTCAGGATTTCAAACTAAATCTACTCTAAAGGTAGAATGAACTAAAGTTCAGCGATCCTAAAGATAATGATACAAGATTGGCATGAAGTCAAACTGGAAGGGATATGTGTGCCATTGCGTTATGTCATAAAGATCAAGGGCAGCAATAAGTCAAGTTCAATAGCCCAAGAACTATACGAAGGGGAAGAACAGTGGCATTGCGTTATGTTAATGGGCTAAGAATGGCCTGCGTTATGTTCAATGGACTAAGAGTGGCATTGCGTAATGTTCAATGAACTAAGAGTGGCATTGCGTTATGATCAACAGACCAAGAGTGACATTTCGTTTTGTTTAATTGAAAAAGAGGTGCATTGCGTTAGGTTCAATGGACCAAGAGTGGCATTGAGTTATGTTCAATAGACCAATGACAGCAAAAGTGATATGTAGTCAGGTTCATTGGATTAACGGGTGGCATTGTGTTAAGTTCAAAGGAAAGCAAGAATTCCAGTTCAATAAATTAAGATTGACATGAAGTCAAGTTAATGAGATTGACTGGCACAGGACCACAATACATGGCGTAGAACTTTCATCGAAGGCGTATCTCTTGCTGAAAAACGCCGGCTAGCAGAACCGTTGAAAAGTATTCTTTGCGAAATGACAAAACGAATGACTCTCATGCCCAGCACGACCTTAAATGCTGTATATGTGGAAGGAGTTTCTGTGACAGAAAGTGACTATACATTCACCTCAGGACTCCCTTGCTGCACACTGCAACATCTGAGATCCCTCTAGAGGAGCACTTACCACGCACTGGACTTATGTGGTCCAAGAGAGGGTCCGCTGGAGACGAAGTTGGGACTCGCAGCTACGGATGAGGAACGTGTCATCAAGATCAAGATGTATATATATTTACAAATTTAAAAAAACACAGAGATCAATCGCAAGTCTCAACACGTTCCGGTCTACTCAGCTTCAAATTGTTAACTGACTGTAAATTCAGTTAGGCAGGACGGGTGAGAAAATGATTAAATTATGTAACGTCAATTAAACGCTTGACCTACTACACTAACGTAACTAATACCTGATTCATAAAAGCAGTTTCAGATACGGGATGTGCATTACACTTCCTTAAGTATCGATGCAAAGATATATATAAAGGCCTACCGTTCCTTAATGCGAGCAACTTCTTACTTGGCAAACCTTTAGCGGATCGGCGTTAACTTTGCACCAGTCTCTGCAATCTTGCTTCCTGTTACGGTGAATCCGTTGTAACATATCATTATATCACCATTATGAACCTTATATTATTACTTGACTTTCAGCTTAACCGTAGTCACCTGTCCAATTATTATTTCTGCTTAGGTTGTTCATGATATCCTTCTCTAAATGTATGTTGCTTTTACGTCAATGTGAAAATGTATGCGGATGTCCTTAGTCTGCATAAGTCAACTGCAGCTTTGGCTGATGTCAGTGTAGGTCATAATGTCAGAGCCACAGGGATTACCATGCACGCAGTTACTATAATCTCTCTAAGGAAGCTCAATATTAGTTGATTTCCATCATCAACGTGTTCCAACCTTTACAGTGTGATCTTGATGGAGTGAGGATGTCCAGTCCATAATCATCAACTGGCATAACTGACTACTTAGGTTTAAAATGAATCGATGTTCCAAGTTTGCATCAGCCTCTATCTTGTGTGCTCCCATCCAGCACTTGTATCTGCATATAGCTGTGTCGTTGTGTACCTATGTCACATGCTGCAATCAAATCATGTTATTGTTCCGAAGTATTTCCGCCTGTCGCATCTGCCAATGACACATCCATAAACGGTAATGCCCAGTTAGACAGCCTTCATTTCAGAGTTGTCTTTTGTAGGACTGATTGTGGAAGTGTAATTCCCTTTCAACGTAAAGACCTGCTGCATGTCTCTTGCAATCCCATATCTATCTGAGTCATGCATGTCTGACTCTTGCAATCCCATATATATCTGAGTCATGCATGGCTGACACTTGCAATCCCATATCTATCTGAGTCATGCATGGCTGACTCTTGCAATCCCATATCTATCTGAGTCATGCATGGCTGACTCTTGCAATCCCATATCTATCTGAGTCATGCATGGCTGACTCTTGCAATCCCATATCTATCTGAGTCGTGCATGGCTGACTCTTGCAATCCCATATCTATCTGAGTCATGCATGGCTGACTCTTGCAATCCCATATCTATCTGAGTCGTGCATGGCTGTCTCTTACCATCCCATATCTAAGTCATGCATGGCTGACTCTTGCAATCCCATATATATCTGAGTCATGCATGGCTGACTCTTGCAATCCCATATCTATCTGAGTCATGCATGGCTGACACTTGCAATCCCATATATATCTGAGTCATGCATGGCTGACACTTGCAATCCCATATCTATCTGAGTCATGCATGGCTGACTCTTGCAATCCCATATATATCTGAGTCATGCATGGCTGACTCTTGCAATCCCATATATATCTGAGTCATGCATGGCTGTCTCTTGCAATCCCATATCTATCTGAGTCATGCATGTATGTCAGTATGATCCCTGTACATGATATTCTTCGCGCAGACCCTGCGGGTAAATGTTGCCTTGCGTATATGTTAATTTGATCTTTGCGAGCGATACGCAAGTACCTGGGTTGTGTGAAACAGATCATTTTACATTCTACCTGTCGAATCGATCACTTTACATTATACATGTCGATTCGATTTATTTTCATTCTACCTGTTAAATCGATCATTTTACATCCTAGTTGCCGAATCGATCATTTTACACACATGTTTCATTTGTATTTTATGTTACTTCCTAATCGGATATATATACTGCTAACTTTACTTATTTATGTGGTAAATGTATGTATGTATGTATATATATCATTCTAAATGTTGGTGTAGGCGAGGATGGCGTTGGGGATGATCTCTCAACAACAATTAAATGCTCATATGGTGAGCGTCTCATTTAGCCAATGAAAACAATGTCCAACTCCTGGCCTTTGCGCGGCAGAACTGTTTTGACTAACAGGGAAATGGATGGAAGGCGAATCACTGGCGACTTAAAACCAGTAGTTTCTTGCAGATATGACTTGAAAGCCCAGAAAGGCAGCTCATCTAGGAGAAATAAAAACTCTGATTTCAAATAATCTGATGCTTTTGCAAATAAGATACTGGCGTATCTTGTCGGGTTTTGTCAGATTCAGATATGGCTGTGCAACTTCTTTCTGACAACTGTCGAGCACATGCAAGAGTATACACTGCCTTATCCTAGAGCGAAGAAAGACAGCCTTAGGTGAGTGTTGTGGGAGAGCACACTAGGCTCTCAGCCTTGGTTGGCGGCTGGTCTAGGATCAAAGCCCCTTCAGATAGAGCATTGTTTTGCTAATCCGGCAGCTTCTGCAGCTTGCCTTGCTCCAAATGAATTGGTATTAATTTTCCCTTGGAAGCAGACCGAGAGAGGGACCATACTGCAAAGGCAACACACGGTCTCTGTATTTCTGATCGGGCTTTGTGCTTATAGCTCAATTACTATCGTCTGACAAGACGAAAAGAGGCAATATATGTATATATATTTATATATATATATATATATATATATATATATATATATATATATATATATATGATCAAGATGCTGAGCAGCGCATAAGCTGCAGTGGTCAGCAACCCATAGCTGACTGCTAGCGTCAGGGCCAGCGAAACATAGCTGCCAAGACCCTTCTATACCTCAACGCGGTGATTCTGGATAACAGGCTGCAGCAGGGCAGACTGGCTAAGAAGAAGGGATCGAAGAGGGAATGCTAACCCGGTACTCAAAAAATGCTTGCCGAAAGGAACAAATATCACAACCAAGCTGTAAACAACAACACAACGCATTCCGTTCTCTGGACTACATTCTGTTACTTACCCTGTCAGGGTTTGGTAGTGGGAGATTGAGAACCAACGAAGAAGAAAAAATATATATATTTATATATATATTTATACAAATATATATATATACACATAATTTCTTATTAAGCATATATATTGTATTAAATATATTTGTCATATATTTAATTGTACTGATTTATCTGATATATAAAACTACTATCTGATAGATAACGCTATATATTGTTATCTGATAGATAAGGCTACATATATATATTAAATATAGACCTTCATATTTATCTGATAGATAAAGCTACAAATGTATCTGAAAGACATGGCTACATATTTATAAGAAAGATAAGTCTGCATAAGTATATGATCTAGCAGGCTACATATTTATCTGATATGTAGTTTTATTTATGGACTTAATATGTAATTGTACTTCGTTATCTGATCGATAATTGTATTGTTTTAGCTGATAGATAATTGTACTTATGTACGCGAAATATCATTTGACTTCCTTGTCTTACACATCAGTTCACATTAATGTTTAATGTATCATTTTCGTCGTACGCCTTATTTATCAATTCAAATATGAATACCGTATCATTGTATGTTTATGCCTGATATATCGTTTGTTTCCAAAGATCTGACATATTGTTTTCCTTATTTGTCTGAATATTCCATCAATTTTAGATTATACTTCATTTCACGTCCGAATCGTATGGATCATTTAATTTATATTTTGTATTTATCGTTTCACTTGTGTGCGTCTGATGTATTATTGTATTCCTCTTTGGCAAAAATAATGTATCGCTTATAGATATTTATATTTATTGTTATTATTGATCGTTTTGCGCGAATGTCACATATTGCATATTATGTCTAATTCATTATTTCATTTCTGAGTCGGCAAATTTTAACTTTTATATATTATATAATATTTTACGTCTATTTCTGATAAATTAATTAATTAATTTTCTTTTCATATCACGTACCATATATATATATATATATATATATATATATATATATATATATATATATACATTCTTTACTGGCACGTTAAGTAGGCAAAATTTCATTACCTTCCGATTCATAGTTTCCTCAGCAAAACGTTGATAACATAGCGGGTGTAATACTTAATCTATCTAGAGTTGATCCGCGAGCGGTGATTCGGTCTCTAATAGCGAAAGGATGTCGACCACTTTTCATTCATCCCGTAATGCATTAGGTGTAATGTGACAAAATTGTGTCAAAGACAACAGTGCAGAACTGGACAACGATGTTTAAAGAAGGACGTGAGTAAACGCAAGAATATGCGACTGACATGATCTCGGATGATCGTTCGGTAACTTACGTCGGCCCTTATATCGTAGGCCAATTCTTCACTGTTGTCTTCTACACCCTTTTGTCACCATACACGGCCTACATTCTGCGAAGAATGTCAACAGGTCGATATCCTTCAGCTGTTAGAAACTCTGGACGGATTCCATATGTTTTCAACGGTCTGCTAAGGAAACTATGAGTCGGAGGATAATGACATTTTGCTAACTTGACGTTTGTTTGTTGCTGTTAACAACAGAATTGAAGTCATCGTGTGCATCGTACGTAACTTTATGTGTTGCAGTTTGGTCCGGTCTCATTTTACACGCGTCATGTGTATGTCTGTGTGTGTGTGTGTGTATGTATATATATATATATATTGTTGTTGAATGCTAATAAAGAATACTTTTACTCTTTTTTTTAGCCCTGACAAGACCGTTAAGTGATGGGTTGCAGTAGCTTTCGTCATTTCCCGAACGTCCTATGAATGTGGACTGTTGTCCTCTTGGTGGTTGTTTACTCACGGTATAATCTGAGTGCTGCCCACTACTGAAATTGTCACTGGCACACACACACACACACACACACGCACATACACTCAAATTCACACACACACAATATATATATACATAAATGTATGTGTACCATTTTGCTTGTTTAATATATTGCTTCAATTCTAATGTCTGATACATTATTTTATTATTTAATATTGTTAATAACATATCTTCTATGTTCTTTGTGTCACGTAATTCACATGTTTAATTCGTATTTTACTTTCATGTCTAATGATCGTGTCATAATGCGTAAGTGAAGTTTATTTTTGATAAAAATTTGTTGTTTGAAATTCAATTTAGATAAAGAAATATGTTCTTGTATTGAATCAACATTTTTCAATTCACCAGGTTACGATTTGGATTACGATTCTATGGCATTTAGTTTAATTTCCTTTTCTTCTTCTTCTTCTTCTGCGTACACAGTCAGACAGTAACCATTATTTTTTCGAAAAAAGCGGCGGTCATCCTGAGACTCTCGCCACTACCATAGAGCTTGTCTTGCAGTTCCACTGGTGATGGCCACATCTGCTCTCTCTGATCCCCGTATGTCGGGCAGTTCTGCAGCAGATGTTCAGTGGTCATTTTACCAGTACCGCACGGGCATTCGTCGGTACACCCTATCTTCAATTTGTTGAATAGGTGGTACCTCAGTCTATTGTGGCCAGTGCGAAGTCTGAAGACAACGACCTGCTCTCTTCGGTTCAACTGGTAATAGGCATCGTTTTTGGTGTAACCAGTATGTTCGGTTTCCCATTTGGTAATGTACCTGGCTTTGATAAGCCGTTTTGACTCTTCGTACGTCATACTGGTATCTGTTTGTGGTAGTCTTGCACCTTCTTTTGCCAGTCTGTCTGCCTCCTCGTTGCCTTGGATGTTGCAGTGTGACGGGACCCACTGTACCACTACCCTTTTTGGTGCGGACAGCTGGCACAGTTTGCAGAGTGCTGCTCTTAAGTCATTAAGCTCAGTGTTTTTCTGGCTTTTTAGCGCTGTGACTACGGCGAGAGCATCTGTCAGCAAGACTATGTGGCTCTCATTTTCACTGTGTGTTGCCATTTCTTCCACTGCCGCCCTCAGTGCCTCTGCCTCCGCTCTGAAATTGCTTGTGTACTTACCAGTAGCGAATGACAGTGTTATTTTTCTGCCATTTGGTAGGTTCAGGAATGCTCCTGCCCCTCCGTTCTGTGTAGTGTCTGTTACAGAACCGTCGGTGTATGCATGGGTCCAGTCCATGCTTAGGTAGCTTTTCGTTATGAAGCTTAGGGTAGTGTCTCTCCTTTCTTTTTCGGTCTGGCAGTTTTTGTTTGCAATACCTGGTATATTTTCTACCACCTCTGGAAATATATCCTGCCTCCAAGTAGGTTTTCGTACAGTAGTGATGGGTTTTGGTGTTGTTAGTGCGTTTATGGGATCTTCGTGCATCTTTGCTTTGGCTATTTCTGCAAAGTTTCTCCGCTTTAGTTTCCCAGTTCCCAAATTGTTTAGCCTCTGGTACATTGGATGGTCCGTCAGTCTTCGGAGTTTCTCTGACTGCAGCTGGGCTCTGCAGTCTCTTCTGTCGGTCATGGATTGCAGTTTTGTAATCTTTTCAAGTTCTACAATTGGCGTTGACTTCATGCCACCTGTTATGATTCTCATGGCTTGGTTTTGAAGTTTGTTAACTTTATCGAAGTTCGCCTTCGCTGCTGTAGTCCATGCCGCGATGCCATACTCGAGAACTGGTCTCACTCTTCCAGTGTACAGTTTCTTTAGTATGCCTTCGTCTGCTCCCAAGCTTGTGCCAGCAAGTTTCCTCATGATCGCCATTCTTTCTCTGGCTTTCATTCGGTTTCTCTCAATCTGACTTTTCCATGTCATGCGCCGATCAAATGTGACTCCCAGATAGGTTGGGTTGTCGTTTGGCTGCAGGATTTTGCCATTTAGGCTTAATTTGGTACTTTGGAGTTTTAATGAGAGCGAGAATATTGTGCACGTGGTTTTCTCCTCGTTTATTTTGACCAGCCATGAGTTCGCCCACTCTTCCAGCGATGTTAGGGCCGTTTGCATCCGATTTCTTGCTATGGTGAGATTCTTTTCAGAGGTCCACATAGCCAGATCGTCTGCAAACATTGAGCTATGGACTCTTCTTGGTATATTCTCTGTAATATCGTTTATATATACCAGGAAGAGTGTGGGTGACAGTACTCCCCCTTGGGGTACTCCCTGCTCGAGTGTCACCTTTTTGCTCATCTGCCCTTGTACTTGGACTCTGGCCGTTCTTTGTTTGAGGTAGTGGTTGATCCACTTGTACATCTTCCCACAAACATCACTTCTTCTTAGCTTGACTCTAAGTCCATCCTTCCAGACTTTGTCAAATGCCTTTTCCAGATCCACCCAAACAGCTACTGTGTGTTTCTGTGCCTGGTAGGCATCTTCTATCTCCTGGGCTATGAGGATGACCTGGTCCTCAGTGGATCTGTGCTGTCTAAAGCCGGCTTGCTGTGGAATTAGTATTCGTTTTTCTTCCAGATGCCACATCAGTCTGGTGTTTATCATCCGTTCCATCAGCTTGCCGACACAGCTCAGTAGGCTTATGGGCCTGTATCCATTCGGATCTGTTTTGTCCTTTCCTGTTTTTGGTACTGGTACCAGTATTGCATCTTTCCATGCCTGGGGTACAATAGCCCTTTTCCAGCTTTGGTTCAGGACTGATAGTAGTTTTTTCTTCGCTGTTTGGCCCAGCCCCATCAGCATTTCGTTTGTTATCCCGTCTTTTCCGGGAGATTTCCTTCTCTTTAGTGTTCTCATAGCCTCTTCCATTTCGCGCATTGTTAGTTTGGCCATCATGTGCTCTTCAGGAGCCGTATTTATGTTTTCGTGCCCCTTTAGCTCTTCGCTAATGTCTGTATGCTTATCTGCAGGGACCTCGATGTGGTTTGCTCTGGCATAGTGATCGACAAAGGATTTGCGGCTTTCTTACCTGTGATCAAGTTCTCGCCTTGCTTGATAGTAATTTGTTTATTTGACGGGGTTTCGTCGTTCATGGCTCTGACTAGCTTCCATAGCTTGTTCCCTTCTTTGTCCAGGTTTAAACTTTCCGTTTTGTTTTTCCAACTTTCTCTTGCTGTTTGCTTGAGAGTGTGTTTGTACTTCGCCGCGGCGGCTTTGAGGGCGATGTTTGCCTCCACGGATTTTTCTCGTTCTGCCATGTTCCTGGCATTTGTTACTGCATCTTCCACTTTCTGTAACTCATCATTCCAGTAGGGCTTATAGTTTTTCCTAGCTCCTCTTGGGATGGTTTCAGTGGCGGCTTGCATTATTGCCTTGCTTAGGCTCTCTACCATGGGCTTCATTTTGGTGTTTCGTGTGTTGATGGTTTCACACAGCCCATCTGTCAGGGTTGCAAATCTGTCCCAGTCGGCTCGTTTGTAATTCCTACGTGGGAGCGGTTTTGTTTCCTGTGGGCCTACTTCCATGTCAATGGTTAGCCTGATCGGCCTGTGGTCGCTACCTGCCAGTTGGTTTAGCACCTGGCGGTCTATTTTATAGTGTATGTCCTGTGTGGAGAAGGCCAAATCTGGAGTCGAGGTGGTATGCCATGTTCTTGAATAGAAGCTAGGGCTATCCTCCGGCCTATTGATTAGGGAGAGATTTGCATCTATCTCCCAATCTTCCACTTCGTCACCTCTACTGTCTGTGTCAGAGTATCCCCATCTCTCCGAGTGGCTGTTGAAATCTCCAACTACTATGCAGTTGGAGTCTCTGACCTCCATACTCGAGAGCGATAGGTCTCTGTTTGGTGGTCCGTACAGATTGAAAATGCGGAGTTTCGTCTCTAGAGCCATTATGTCAACTCCTACAATTTCTGCTTGTCCGGTGTGATTGACAGGTACCGCGCTACTCGGTATGCTGTTCCTGGTCAGTATCAGGACCCCTCCTTTGTGACCTTCTCTATCTAGACGGAAGGTCTGGTATCCTCTGATTGAGAATTTATGGTTATTGTTGAGGTGCGTTTCCTGGATACATGCCACGTCAATCTTACCTTCATGCAGGTGGTGTGTTAGGGAAAGTTTTTTGTTAATGACTCCCTCCGCATTCCACTGTAGTATTCTGAGGGTCTTGAAGTTTTGGCCAATAGACGTTACCCCATAGCCATGTGCCTTGACTCCACGACACATGGGTGGGTGACCACCAGTAGTCAAGGGTGGGCCCCTTCGAGGCGTGAGGCCCGGCGCTATCGCTGCCTGGCGGGTCTCCTCAGGATGAGCGCCATACGTTTTTCGAATAGGTTGTGCTGCCATCATACTGTGATTTACGTTGCACTGTTTTGTTAGGCTTGCGGCCCCGTGCATCCGATTTCAACAGGCGTTTCTGTAGGGATGCCCTCCTTAGCCTTTGGCTGTCCCCAGCCTATCTGCAAGGCAGCAGTTGTTTACGATCAGAGTTTTCTCTCCTATGGAAGTTGTCTTACCAGACTTTCGAGTCTTCACTACTCGTGTCTATAGCGTGCAATGATGATATATGAGATGGACTGGTTTACCCGGAAGAGAGGCAGTCCAGTGTGTCTGTGTCCCAGGATCGTCACGTCCTGCCAGAAACGTAGCATTTGCATGTGAGTGGGGTATCTCTTTTTCCCTTTGTTTTCTTGGCTTCTATGCAGGGATGGTACGCCTAGCATTCCCCGCCACCTGGGGTGTTGACACAGTGGGGCAGGTGTGCAATGTCCGCTGGTCTGCATCTCTTCTGCGTCCAGCATGATAGTTATGGCTGATAACGTACAGAGGTAGATATCGTAGCCGGAGTGCATTTCGCCAGAGGACAAGCCTGGTAATGTCACAGAGATGTTGATCGCCTGGTGTGCGGACAACTCTCATGGTCAGTGGTTGAGTCTTGACAGTTCACAGTGTGGTGGCTGCTCTACTGTTTTCGACACCCCGACCAGGTTCTAAGTCTTTGGTTGGTGTTTTTCGCACCCCATCGCCGTATAGGGTGAGTATCAAGCAGTTGTCCGCCCGCTTTGATTTTCGGGCGGCAAGTACCTCTTACTGTGGCTCTACCTGATAGGGCTGGGGCGCAAGCCCCAGGTCCCGAGCATGTAGGAGCCTCCCATTGCAGTGGTGCTGAGATTTTGGGCGGGATTGCGGCTTACAAGGGTTCGGCCGTAATCCCCCACATGGTAGCCTCGCGCCCTTGGCTTATCAGCCTGGTACGTGAACCAAAGTGTCTGCGGCTCCTCTCGATTTGAGCTGGTTTTCCGTAGCAACGCCCTGTCATTAGTAGGGTAAAACTGACCTGTCTTCAGATCTATTTCCAGCACCCGTTCACTATTTGGTCAGACGAATTTATTGAGGGCTTTTGTTTGTCAATGACCAGGTATTTGAAATCTGCGGTTTCTGCGGAGTTAAACACGATTTCCGTAGCGTTCTTTCATTTGAGTGTTTGAGAGCTGACTTGTCGTCCGTGAGTCTAATACCAGCGTACGTTCATTATTAGGCCCAAACGGCAGTGCTCCCGATTTGTCAGTTGTTCTACAGTATTGGCGTGTTCAGTCAAATTAAGCCGCAGGTTCCACACCTGGTGGTGCCCTTCCGTCAATTCCCTTAGCGAGACAATCAAGTTTCTTAAAGGGTAGCCCCAAAAATTTTCGAGGGTCCAATTCCAGCACATGTTCTCTATTAGACCCCACGAAGGTGTACTTTTTGATAGTCATTTTGCAGTATTTGCGTGGTAAGTTCTTAGGTCTCAGGCTCAACTCCTGATAGTGCTCTTCCGCCAATTCCTTTATCAAACACTGGATGCAGACAAAACCGAGCCACAGGGGACATAACCCCAGATTTCTGGTGGTCTAAGTCCAGCACCAGTTCCATCTTAGACCCCAGAAGAGTGGTCGTCAATTCCTTTAAGTTTCAGCTTTGCAACCATACTTCCCCCGGAACCCAAACACTTTGGTTTCCCGGAAGCTGCCCGCAGAGTCATCTAAGCAACTCCTGCGGATCGCTAGTCGGCATCGTTTATGGTCAGAACTACGACGGTATCTGATCGTCTTCGCGCCTCTGACTTTCGTTCTTGATTAATGAAAACATTCTTGACAAATGCTTTCGCAGTAGCTCGTCTTGCGGCGATCCAAGAATTTCACCTCTAACGCCGCAATACGAATGCCCCCGTTTGTCCCTGTTAATCATTACCTCCAGTTCCGAAAACCAACAAAATAGAACCGAGGTCCTATTCCATTATTCCATGCACCATTATTCAGGCAGCCGAGGCCTGCTTTGAACACTCTAATTTTTTCAAAGTAAACGCGCCGGCCACCCAGGACGCTCAGCGAAGAGCACCCGTGGGAGAGAGCCGGCAGACGGTAGGGCAGGAGACAACGGGCAGTGAACCGGCGCGAGCCGGACCGCCCGCCTGCGCCTGAGATCCAACTACGAGCTTTTTAACTGCAACAACTTTAATATACGCTATTGGAGCTGGAATTACCGCGGCTGCTGGCACCAGACTTGCCCTCCAATAGATCCTCGTTAAAGGGTTTAAAGTGTACTCATTCCAATTACGGGGCCTCGAAAGAGTCCCGTATTGTTATTTTTCGTCACTACCTCCCCGTGCCGGGAGTGGGTAAGTTGCGCGCCTGCTGCCTTCCTTGGATGTGGTAGCCGTTTCTCATGCTCCCTCTCCGGAATCGAACCCTGATTCCCCGTTACCCGTTACAAACATGGTAGGCATGTCACGTACCATCGACATTTGATAGGGCAGACATTTGAAAGATGCGTCGCCGGCACATGAGGCCATGCGATCAGCACAAAGTTATCCAGAGTCACCAGTGGGGACGCCGCAACCCCGCAAGGGGAAACGACGATTGGTTTTGAACTAATAAAAGCGCTCTTTCCGCGAGGGTCGGAGCTTGGTAAGCATGTATTAGCTCTAGAATTGCCACAGTTATCCAAGTAGGATCGTGTCATCTAAGGAACCTCGACTGATTTAATGAGCCATTCGCGGTTTCACCGTGAGACAGTGTGAACTTAGACATGCATGGCTTAATCTTTGAGACAAGCATATGACTACTGGCAGGATCAACCAGATATCTGTCGGAGACGTACGTACAGCACACACCGGTCGGCGGAGGAAGGGTGTGTAAAAAGCCTCGCTGGGACGACGGCCGCAGGGACCGACTGACGGGACGGACGGTTTGTTCCACCCGTCCCTCACTCCGTCGACCTAGGACCGCCTGACAGGGGCCTCCCACACGCACCAGACGACCGACCGACCGGGCTCGCTCGAGGAGGGATGGCAGCGCTCTGTGCAGAACGGATCCCAACGACCTCGGCGACGAATTTCACTGGGACTAGAGACACAATTTGGCCTGCCCTTCTTCTCCGTAGGGAGAACGCAGGGCCTCGAGGCAACGATTCCTGCTTTCCATTTGCCGGTCACAAGCTCTTTGCGAGAGTCGGACCACCAGCGAGACGTACTGTCGAGCTCTGCTATAGCCTTAGATAAATCACCACGGACGGACCACGTTTCCTGATACGGACCAGACTAGCGCACCTCGGTGGAGGAGCCACTACCACAAACCGCACCCAATTCGCACTACGGGGAAAGGCAGGCGAGCGTTTTCCGCAAGCCCGCGCTATCGCTCCGCCTGGCGGGACTGAGATCGCTTTACGAACAATGGTTGAAATTGAGTCGCCTTTTCGATAGGAGCGGTTTTGTTTTGTCCCTATTTAAATAAAATTAAGCTTCAGACCATCTACCGGAAATAATCTGATGAGAAAACAGTTCTAATGAGGTATTTTAGAGGTGTTGAAAAAACATCTCAAATTGTTTGATGGATGGGACTAGTAAACTGCCTATGTAAAGTCAAGAGCTATGAAATCACCCGCAGGGGGTAGGACCAAAGTGTCTAAAGGATAGTATCGCACGGTGAGAGAATCCACATGTTCAATGGCTAACATTATATTTTTGTTCCCCTTCTACTGTTTAGCTCCCGTAAAGCTCATAGAGGCTGCCTGTGTACGACAGCACCCTCCTAACCCCCCCCCCCCCCTCCGGTATAGGCTTTGGCTGGCCGGCTAAACTAACTGAGGGAAACGACCAGAAGCAAAGTCCACACGTGACTAGTACACACATGTGCTGGTGCAAGAGGAGGAATATATACTTTTTTGACAACGACTCTGAGGGTGGGAGCTGGAAAAACTTGGTATTGGCCTAAGAGCGCATCAGAGACTATAATTGGTAAGCGGCCGGAACAACGTTCAGATAGCAATGGCAAACTATTGGACCTAAAATGCCAAGAAACCTATGGTGGTCAATAGAAATGAAACGCAAAGTTCTGATGTTTAGGCCCTCAGGCCAGGGAGATCATCGACGCCAACTGGGGAAGAGGCCGATTTCAGAGGCAGAACAAATACTATAGATGACGGCCTAAAGCTCGACTTCATTACAGTGAAATTCTGAAATGGGACTTTAAAAAAATCTAATAATAGGAACCTGGAACGTCAGGAATATATATACTTGATCAAGCTGTTTACGATTGGAAAAGAAATGGAGAGAACCAGGATAATTGTGCAGAGAGTCTCTAAACACAGAAGGACCGGTCAATGGTACTGTATCAACACATCACAAGAAACATTCACATACTCTGGGATGGACAGAGTTGGAAAAAGTGGGGTCAGCTTCAGTATGTCAAAGAAGACGACACATTCACTACTCGGTTACAATCCAGTTAACGACCGAATAATTGCATTAGGGCTAAAGAGGATGACAAGAAAGTTAACACTAATTCAAATGTGTCCCCTAAAATCAGCAGCTGATGATGGAACATTTCAAGTTCCAGATCAAAACCTGTTTTAAAACATACATGAAACAAAGATAATGACCACCCACAAAACAAAATGTCAGCATAAATTTCTAGTGGGTGATGAGGAAATATGATTGAAAACGTTACCGTTGGGGAACTGTTTGGCTCAAGTGACCATGAAATCATCCGTTGGGATCTTATTGCAGGGAAAGATCTAAACATAAAAACGCTAACGACTACTCTAAGGCAGATGTTAATAGGATGAAAGAGGCAGCGAACCACATAATCTGGAAAGATATTGTCGTAGGAACAGATGTTGAACAGGAGTGGGATAGTTTTAAAACAGTTCTAGAAACGCTAAAATAGGAATGTGTTCCATGTAGGGAGGTAAACCCCAAGCGTAAAATGTGGATATCTAGATTTGTAGTGAAATGTAGAAGAGCGAAAAAAAAAGCATGGATAAAATATATAGAGGCAGGTAAATCAAAAGATATATATGTAAAATATTTGGAAAAACAGAACATATCTCAGAAAGCAAATAAAAAAGCAAAAATAGACTTCGAAAAAAAACTTGCTCAGAGGGTCAAGACTGATAGTAAAAGCTTATTCTCGTATGTTAGAAATAAACAAAGAACGAAAGACAAAATAGGCCCTATCATAGACAGTACAGGGAAAATAATAAGTGAGAATAGGGAGGCAGCAAATTTGCTCAATCAGTACTTTGGCACAGTCTACACAAAAGAGGACCGCTCCAAGATTCCAGAGCCTTTAGATATTTTTCAAAAAGACATGGATACAGCGGGATTAAGATCAATCTGTATTACAGAGGAAATGGTTTTTAAAAAATTGGAGGGGTTGAAAGTGAATAAATGTCCAGGTCAAGATGGTATTCATCCAAAATTGCTGTATGAAATTAGAGACCAACTTGCAAAACCATTGGCTATATTATGTTCTCAATCACTTACAAAAGGGATTGTACCACGGGATTGGAAAGATGCAGGAGTGATCCCCTTATTCAAAAAAGGCAAACAATCCGATCCAGCAAATTATAGACCGATGAGTTTAACGAACATAGTCTGTAAATTGTTAGAGTCAATAATCAAAGAAAACAATGTAATGCATTTAGACAAATTTAATCTAATTAGAAATAGTCAGCATGGGTTTACTAGAGGGAGATCATGCTTAACAAATCTTTTAGAATTCATGGAGGAGGTTACTAAAATCATAGATAAAGGGGAGCCAGTGGACATTATTTATCTAGACTTTGCAAAGGCCTTTGACAGAGTACCTCATCAAAGATTATTTCGAAAGTTAAAATCACATGGAATAGGTGGGGAAGTTGCCAAATGGATTGAAAATTGGTTAACGGGAAGAAGGCAGAGTGTGGGCAGAAATAAGGAGTACTCTGAGTGGTGTGAAGTGAAAAGTGGTTTGCCACAGGGCTCGGTTTTGGGACCAATTTTGTTCTTGATATATATAACTGATTTGGACATTGATATGGGATCCATGATTGCAAAATTTGCTGATGACACAAAACTATGCAGTAGTGTCTCAAATAAAGTAGAATTGGATATATTTAGGTCGGACAGATAAAATTCGAGAATGGTTTGTAAGCTGGCAAATGGAGTTTAATGTTGATAAATGTGCAGTCATCCACATGGGTAGATCCAATATGGAACATAATTACAGAATCAGAGAAAACAAAATTAGAAAGATAGATAAGGAAAGGGACCTAGGGGTTATAATTGATCATACAGGAAGGATGAGTGAGCAAGTTAAGGTAGCAGTGAAAATGGCAAATGCAATGTTAGGTATGATACAAAGAAATATTAAACATAGGAGCAAGGAAGTGATCGTCAAACTGTATAAAGCTTTAGTTAGACCTAGATTGGAGTAATGTGTACAGGTGTGAAGTCATTATCATAGAGGGGATATAAACATGCTAGAAAGAATACAAAAAAGAGCGACAAAGAGGATAGTGGGATTATATAATTACAGTTATGAGGAACGACTCCATCGCCCTCAAAGCCGCCGCGGCGAAGTACAAACACACTCTCAAGCAAACAGCAAGAGAAGGTTGGAAAAATAAAACGGAAAGTTTAAACCTGGACAAAGAAGGGAACAAGCTATGGAAGCTAGTCAGAGCCATGAATGACGAAACCCCGTCAAATAAACAAATTACTATCAAGCAGGGCGAGAACTTAATCACAGGTAAGAAAGCCGCAAACGCCTTTGTCGATCACTATGCCAGAGCAAACCACATCGAGGTCCCTGCAGATAAGCAAACAGACATTAGCGAAGAGCTAAAGGGACACGAAAACATAAATACGGCTCCTGAAGAGCACATGATGGCCAAACTAACAATGCGCGAAATGGAAGAGGCTATGAGAACACTAAAGAAAAGGAAATCTCCCGGAAAAGACGGGATAACAAACGAAATGCTGATGGGGCTGGGCCAAACAGCGAAGAAAAAACTACTATCAGTCCTGAACCAAAGCTGGAAAAGGGGTATTGTACCCCAGGCATGGAAAGATGCAATACTGGTACCAGTACCAAAAACAGGAAAGGACAAAACAGATCCAAATGGATACAGGCCCATAAGCCTACTGAGCTGTGTCGGCAAGCTGATGGAACGGATGATAAACACCAGACTGATGTGGCATCTGGAAGAAAAACGAATACTAATTCCACAGCAAGCCGGCTTTAGACAGCACAGATCCACTGAGGACCAGGTCATCCTCATAGCCCAGGAGATAGAAGATGCCTACCAGGCACAGAAACACACAGTAGCTGTTTGGGTGGATCTGGAAAAGGCATTTGACAAAGTCTGGAAGGATGGACTTAGAGTAAAGCTAAGAAGAAGTGATGTCTGTGGGAAGATGTACAAGTGGATCAACCACTACCTTAAACAAAGAACGGCCAGAGTCCATGTACAAGGGCAGATGAGCAAAAAGGTGACACTCGAGCAGGGAGTACCCCAAGGGGGAGTATTGTCACCCACACTCTTCCTGGTATATATAAACGATATTACAGAGAATATACCAAGAAGAGTCCATAGCTCAATGTTTGCTGACGATCTGGCTATGTGGACCTCTGAAAAGAATCTCACCATAGCAAGAAATCGGATGCAGACGGCCCTAACATCGCTGGAAGAGTGGGCGAACTCATGGCTGGTCAAAATAAACGAGGAGAAAACCACGTGCACAATATTCTCGCTCTCATTAAAACCCCAAAGTACCAAATTAAGCCTAAATGGCAAAATCCTGCAGCCAAACGACAACCCAACCTATCTGGGAGTCACATTTGATCGGCGCATGACATGGAAAAGTCAGATTGAGAGAAACCGAATGAAAGCCAGAGAAAGAATGGCGATCATGAGGAAACTTGCTGGCACAAGCTGGGGAGCAGACGAAGGCATACTAAAGAAACTGTACACTGGAAGAGTGAGACCAGTTCTCGAGTATGGCATTGCGGAATGGACAACAGCAGCGAAGGCGAACTTCGATAAAGTTAACAAACTTCAAAACCAAGCCATGAGAATTATAACAGGTGGCATGAATTCAACGCCAATTGTAGAACTTGAAAAGATTACAAAACTGCAATCCATGACCGACAGAAGAGACTGCAGAGCCCAGCTGCAGTCAGAGAAACTCTGAAGACTGACGGACCACCCAATGTACCAGAGACCAAACAATTTGGGAACTGGGAAACTAAAGCGGAGAAACTTTGCAGAAATAGCCAAAGCAAAGATGCACGAAGATCCCATAAACGCACTAACAACACCAAAACCCATCACTACTGTACGAAAACCTACTTGGAGGCAGGATATATTTCCAGAGATGGTAGAAAATATACCAGGTATTGCAAACAAAAACTGCCAGACTGAAAAAGAAAGGAGAGACACTACCCTAAGCTTCATAACGAAAAGATACCCAAGCATGGACTGGACCCATGCATACACCGACGGTTCTGTAACAAACACTACACAGAACGGAGGGGCAGGAGCATTCCTGAACCTACCAAATGGCAGAAAAATAACACTGTCATTCGCTACTGGTAAGTACACAAGCAATTTCAGAGCGGAGGCAGAGGCACTGAGGGCGGCAGTGGAAGAAATGGTAACACACAGTGAAAATGAGAGCCATATAGTCCTGCCGACAGATGCTCTCGCCGTAGTCACAGCGCTAAAAAGCCAGAAAAACACTGAGCTTAAGAGCACTTAAGAGCAGCACTCTGCAAACTGTGCCAGCAGTCCGCACCAAAAAGGGTAGTGGTACAGTGGGTTCCGTCACACTGCAACATCCAAGGCAACGAGGAGGCAGACAGACTGGCAAAAGAAGGTGCAAGGCTACCACAAACAGATACCAGTATGACGTACGAAGAGTCAAAACGGCTTATCAAAGCCAGGTACATGACCAAATGGGAAACCGAACATACTGGTTACACCAAAAACGATGCCTATTACCAGTTGAACCGAAGAGAGCAGGTCGTTGTCTTCAGACTTCGCACTGGCCACAACAGACTGAGGTACCACCTATTCAACAAATTGAAGATAGGGTGTACCGACGAATGCCCGTGCGGTACTGGTAAAATGACCACTGAACATCTGCTGCAGAACTGCCCGACATACGAGGATCAGAGAGAGCAGATGTGGCCATTGCCAGTGGAACTGCAAGACAAGCTCTATGGTAGTGGCGAGAGTCTCAGGATGACCGCCGCTTTTTTCGAAAAAATAATGGTTACTGTCTGACTGTGTACGCAGAAGAAGAAGAAGAAGGAACGACTCCGAAAAACCGGCCTACAGTGTCTCGAAGAGAGAAGAATGCGTGGTGACTTAATACAGGTTTATAAGATGATCAGTGGAATGGATAAATTAGACTATTACAAATTTTTTTTAAATACAGCCACCTACAAAAACAGGAGGGCATAGCTACAAGCTGACTAAAGAGAGGTCCAGATTAGATATTAGGAAATATTTGTTTAGTCAGAGAGTGGTGTATGCTTGGAATGCATTGCCAGGGGAGGTAGTGGAGGCAGGGACAGTTAATGCATTTAAGAATAAACTGGATGCGCATAGCATATAGAGCAAAGTGATGTAAATGTAACTGGTTGTATACAGACTCTGCAGGGTCTTCTAAACCAGTATAAAGACGTTTAGTTAATTTAAGATCAGGTCACGCATTTTGAATATCCGAACTCTAGACTTGACAAAAATGGCAATTGCTCGAAAGAAATCAGAAGAAGACTAGTCATGCCAATGGAGAGACTGAACAGCCTGAAGAAATTATGGCAGAGCACCAACAAAACCACACAAGTAAAAGTCTTGAGAGTGTGATTTTCCTATGACAGCTTATTGTTGAGAATCATGAACGATTACCAAACTTATAGACAAAGAATCGAATCATTCGAGTACAAATGTTACAGAAAGATCATCAGAATACTCTGGACAAAGAAAAAGACAAATATAGACATTCGGCAAGATTTGAGCATAGAGGAGAACTTGTTTATCAATTTGATTTTGGCAAGGAAATGTAAATACTTTGGTCACATCAAGAGACACAACGATCTTGATAGAACAGTGATGTAAAGTATAGTGTTAGGCAAAAGAGGCAGGAGTAGACCAAGAAAACTACGGCACAAATATATCAGGGAAGGCCTGGGTATGACTGTGGCGGAAGCTGGAGTTTTGGCAAAAGAAAGAGTTTCTTTCAGACAGATGGGAGCGACTTTCTATAAAGGACATGATACATAATGATTACACCACCCCTCTGATGAGCACACATTAGGGATTTGGCATGATTTCTGCAAGGTGTCTAGTTGCAGTGGTCGCCTTTTACTTGATCTCGGGCTGCTGGTGCGCAAAAAAAACAGATAGAGTGATATAGTTGATTTCGGCCTACTGTTGTTTTCTGGAAATAATAAAGGAGATGAGCTCAAACAAACCAGAAGTGACGACACGCAGATCCACCATCCACAGAGTTACATAGAATCAAGAACACTCATAAAACGATCTTTGACGACCATCACAAAGATTACAAGAGGGAAATGACACTATAGGCAAACTTTGCAAAGATGATCAGACAAAAATCTTCAGACTCAGACCAGGACATCGCAGAATCATGGACCACCTCCACAGAATAGGTCTAAGAGACACCACCACATAGGAATAGAGAACTCTCATACATACACCAACTATAGGACTGTCTCACTAATGTAGGCCAACCAAAGGTTGCTACAAAGGAGCGATCATGCTCGAAAAGATTTGGGTGACCGGCGAAGACCTGTTACACAGTCGCCTTCGTCAACCTCGCCAATTTACAAACATTGCATCAGTTGATAGACTATAATGAAGAAGATGAAAACGAAGAAGAAGAAGAAGAAGAAGAAGAAGAAGAAGAAGAAGAAGAAGAAGACGAAGAAGGAAAAAAGAAGATGAAGTCATGGCAATAGTTTACAAACTCAAGATTATGTCCTTGGCTGTCTCCAAGTCACCTACGGCCGTTTTCAGTTCAGCATAAGTCTTGACCGCGGTGGCTCTGTATGTTTATGTCATAAAGTTAATTCTGCTCCTTCCTCTTTTTTCATATGCTTATCTTCCACGGATTTTATTTCGCTTTGCTTTTGTGACGCATGTTGTGGCTCAGGAAGATCATTCGTTGATGTATCTTGTGACGCAGCTTTTCGTTCCTCTCCACTTCCACCAGCACTCGTTCGTTTGATTTTCATTCTGTACAGCTCACTTCATGTCTCCCTCAGTAATACTACTTGTCAAATCCTATAAATTACATTCATTTACAAATGTCTCTTTATCTGCAGAGAAATAACATGGAAAATGAAAAAAAAAGACTCAACACGTATGCTATTGAACGCACCGATGTCGATACATGTAAATGCATTGTAGAAACATTTGAACCATCAGCCTCTTTTCCCTACACCATTTACTGAATAAGACCTATGAATATATATGAAATATAGTGATGCCCACTCTGTGTTAAATCCCATTCGTTAACATAAAATAAATTGGGTTAGATGTAATGTTAACAGTGAGTTATTTATTTTTTTCAAAGAGGAAGTTCATTTCCCCCTGTATTTATAACCAACGGCAGGAATATTGACAAGTTGACAAGCACCACAGATATGATAGTGACAAATGTAGTAATTAAATTACAATGTCTTCTATATTGCTGAAGCTTAATGGAGTGATCAATGTTGTTGTTTTTTTCACTTCTTCACCAGTGATATAAGGAATTCTTTAATGTGTCCTAACAGGAGCAAATCGCTTGGAACGAGGTCTGGAATGTAAGGTGGTTGTGGACATATCTCCCAGTCGAATTGATGCAGATGGCACATAGTGCGGTTAACCGTTTGAGGTCGAGCGTTAAAACTTGCAAGGCAGGACGCTCTTTATGATTAAAATAAACGTGCATTAAACTTCCGAAAATGCAAATGTTCATGAAAAATAGTGTTCATCGTACCCAGAGAAAGTCTTGCCTATTGTGTAATTGCCGATTTAGTATGCGTATATTTTCCAGGATAATGTGTTCCTCAATCTGGATGTTAACCGTAATGACAGTAGTGGGTTGAGAGCCACCACGGCCGGGATCATCACTCACGGATGTACGGCCTTCTCTGAAACGTTTACACCATTTAAATGTCTTACTGCGGCTGAGTGTTTCATCACCGTATTGTGATTGCAGTTGTCTGTACATCTAAGCTGGTTTCACGCCGTTTTTTGCAATAAACTTCATCACAATACGCTGCTCGATGCAAGCCTTTACAGTGTTGTCCGCCATGTTTTAGTTATCTGTCAATGACTGGCTCATGGTAAGTGAGCCGCATATCAGTAATAGAACACAAATGCCCCTCACTAATGTTAGTAGTTCCAGTCCGATGTAACCCATTCAAGTAGAACTAGAACAACAAGTCGCCGATGATATGAACTCCCCTCGTATATGACCATATAGGAAGTAACATTTTCGGAACATCGTTAAGCTCGAAGAAGTCAAAGAATTTATGATATGGTCAACGTTACCGTATGGTGGTGTACACAGCTGGCCTTCCATAGTGTAATGCCGATGCATTAGGTTCATATGCTGCGTTAAATTGGATGTGTTGAGTTATCAGCCGAAATTTGGCATTCTGATCTCTTGTTGTGAGTTTATTGTCCCTGCCGTCAATTTAAATAAGTTACCATGTGTATTTAGACGTATCTATTAAAAGTTTTCATATACTATTCATTCACCGTGCTTTCTTTGTTGTTCTATGACTTGTGTCAATATTTGTAGAGTTGTTTCTGTGCGAGGTTGTACGTGTTGTGAACCTTTCTTTACTTGTCTATTTACTTTTCCGTTACCATTTACATTTGATTGTATAGGGATCTAGAGTATTTCTATTTTCATTATAAGGAAGTGATATTGTAGCCATCTTTTATGGATATTTAGGTACAATTCGGTCTACAATGCACTACATTTTATAATCGTTGAAGGGCGGACGTCTGGAAAAATAATGCTTTAGACTTTTGAGGAAGAGACATCAAGTACAGTCTTCAGATGATGCACAACGACTTCAAGTGCAATAGTTTCAGCTTAATAATTAGATCAAACTTTGTAGCAAGTATCAGAAGCTTATCACTTTATATGTATAAATATTCTTTAAAAAATGTAATAACCTGCTTTGATAGTTGCCTTGCATTTAGTTCCATTAATACCTTCATAGACCCATTCATCGGGATAGGCATCAATATTTCGTTATGGTTTCAGCATGAGAGTTGTTGGATTTAAACTTTTACTTGTATCATCTATTTTTATTTGGTCAGTATTTATGGTGTTTTAAGGAATGCTTGTAGTGGTATGTATTTTACTGCTCTCTGTTATTCTTTTTTTTTTCTTGGATGTGATATGTGTCTTTGATTTCAATGTCACGGTAGAATAAAGATGTTTGTTAAATGCTACATTTTAGCTGCAAGTTTTACAAAAGGCGTCTGTTGAGATTACCCCGTTTCACTCTGCTACTTGATAAGAAGTTTCCTTAAACGTCATCTCTACTGAACCTCATAAGGTTCTACATTTGTGCAGATTTCACAAGGCGCCATTGATGCTGACCTCATTGCTCCACTAATACCGCATACATGTCTGTTCTGCACCCTGTTTAGGATTTGAAATTCGATTTTGAATAGAGTTGTTAGAAGAACAAACTTATATTCTATTGCTTCTGCCGAAGACGGATGTGTCGGGCCGAAAATTGCAAATATCTCAGACAAGCTGTAAAATAAGGACACAACGCATTCCTCTAACCGGAATACATCATGCTACTTGCTAAGCCCTGTTCGGGGCTTGGTAGAGGGAGATTGAGAACGAAGGTAGAAGAAGAAGAAGAAGATTGTATTGCTAAGTGGGCATAAGGTGCACGTCTCTCAGAGTATCTTAGTCTAGTCCCCAGGATATGTCAGTAAACTACGTCAATAACTGTAGACGTATCACAGCTTTTCTCATCACATTCCGGATGTGATATTTCAGACTGGGTTGCAGGACAAAAGTGACTACATGATATGTGAGACGTTCCTCTCGTATCAACGTGTATTAACATTGCCCGGGTGGTGCTTAGCAACAGGTCAAATAGCAATAAGAAGAGCAAGAACGCATTCCAGTCTACAAATATATGGGAGTAAAGTGAAATCGCACGCTGTCCTGAGCGGTACATTGCCAGGAGACAAAACAGAAAATAGATGCGAGAAACAGTATCATACGAAAACTGACTAGTACATCATGAGGAGCAAAGCCAGATGTCCTCAGAACATCAGCATGTATAGTGTGTTTCTCCGTAGCTGAGTACGTCGCACCAGTCTGGAATAACTCAGCACAGGTCAAACGTATTGATTCAGCGATAATGAGACCGGTCGGATAGTCAGTGGGTGCCTACAACCTACACCGACTCGGAACATGTACCGCATGATTGGCGTACAGCTTCCTGAGACACGAATAATTGTCTGGCCAGAGATTCAATTAGAGAGACAGGTAAACTACACAAGGCACCATATATTTGAACATCTAGTGCAGCGCACAAGCTAACATGATGACGACATGTCTTACAGTCAACCTAGCCCCAAACATATTAGTCCTGGAAAACGCCGCAACGAAAGATTGAAAGATAGAGTTACGAGATGAACTTTCACCTGGACATCACCTCCTTACGCGACAAGGGACTCATTCAATATACCTTGAACTGGCGTATCACCATGCAGGAAAATCCCAAATATATGGGCGATTCAGGGATGATGAAACATGCGAAAATGGAGCCAGTCAAGATCAAGACCCCCTGATATTCTGCACAAACCTTTCGGAGACTTAGTGTATTGAGGACTTGCTGAGTGGCATCGACAGGGAAATCGCTGTGGCCGAATACTACAAGAATAAAGAATGGTGGATGAAGCAATGTATGGGACATGGATAGTAAGTAAGTATCCACTGGTGTTCTCCTAATCTCGTAATCATCTTTTGTTTGTCTACCTTCTGCTCAAGGTGAAGATCGTATACACTCTCATTGTTCAATTTATTTTCAGTGTTTATGTTTGATAGTTAACTAGAGGACATCTAAGGTTTCCATTTAGTTGAGTGCCCTACTCTCAATATCTACATGGCTATGACACATCGCCAGGTAACAGCATACACAACCGTTTAGGCTTCGATCTGGACAAACTAGTTATTATTGTAGACCAGGACAAAAGTACCACTTAACTATGAGCCATGTGGTAATTTTTTCTCAGAGACTTCTTCAGAAAATATCACATCCTTCATCTGCTTTTGGATTATTCGCTTATGTAGTACTTTGCTTATAGGTATAGTCTGCTATGTTAAATGGATTCACCTGCTGATCTTCTCTCTAGACACAATCATACGCCAGTGGTGCATCAAAGAAGATGGTCACTGTATGCTTATTGTTCTAAAAGCTATCAAGTATTTATTGGGCCAGCAAAGAAAATAGATCTTTTGAAAGTTTCCGATTCTAAATTGTTCTTGTTCCTAAAAAAGGGTGTTAGATTTCTCAAATAACCAATATAGACGTAGGTGTATCATTCTCTTGGCTAATTTGTCTATATAAATGAAATTGTAACATTTAGATAAGTCTTAGGTTTTATTTTATAGATTATTAGGGCAAATAAACGAAGGTCAGTTAACCACGCAGTCGCCGAACATGGTGCAAAGCAAGATTTCATTTCGCGCCGGATAAAAAAAACAGCCAAGTTCTTTTAAGAGTTGAACCCGTTCTGTCCTAGTCACTCTGCGCGACATTCTTCCATATGTGATATGAGCAATCAATCAAAAACGTGCCTTCATTTCCAATCAGATTGGGATGAAATGGACACCAAAGAAACAAAACACTATTCTCGGATGATCCTACAAGTGAAAAACAAACGGCCCGACATTGAGACTAGTGAAAACAGAAATGTCTTATCTTCAGATGACGCACGGCCATATCTGGCTACCATAAACTGAGTCTGTTGTCGTGGACCTGTCTGTCTTGTCACCAGGAGACCCAAGAGAGTAATTTGTCAAAAGCCAGAACTAACGAATACAACTATTTTCTTAAAATATGTGAGAAACATTTTCATTATTAACATTATTGGTCTTCTCCTTTGTTTCCGTCTGTAGTTATTTACTGTTACCTTTTTCTCACTTTTCGTCTCATTACATTCTTTCAATTTTCACATTCTTTCGTCTATGTAGGTAGTTTTTTTTTTCCTTTTAAAATCTTCTTCCCTATTCTTTTGTTTTCTACTTTCTTAACTTTATTATTCTTTTTCATCGTCTGTCCCCATTATCTTTCAATTTGTTTACTCCAATCTGCATCTCGTGTCATTTTTATGTCTGGTTTTTGACTTGGTTATCCCGTTTTAACTTAGTTTTTTTCTACTATTGATCCTTAATTTTCTGTCACCTTTTATTTTAATTTCTTCTCATATTTCTTTTTGTTTGTTGATGTACTTCATCTTCTGCTTTATTGTATTTTTCGAATAATCTGTTTCCTAATTTTCAACATTCTTTGCGGAGGAAATGTGTGTTGTTGTAAACTGTATTCGTTATTCACTTTTTTATTTTTTTTATTTTTGCCGTGTTTCAATTATCTCACACTATCCATCTCTCTCTCTCTCTCTCTCTCTCTCTCTCTCTCTCTCACTCTCGTTCTCTTCCTGTCTGTCTTCCTCTCTTTCTTTCTCTCTTTCCTTCTCTCTCTCTCTATTTCTCGTTCTCTCTCTCACTTCAAAGGGGTATTTGACATTATTGTTGGCAGTATGTATTAATGTCGTCCACGTCTTCAGTTTATTTCTTCATACCATGTCGCGATCATTATTATAGTCATCGATTTGTTTTCTTTACCTGTCGATCCATTTTCATCGTTTTATGGTACTTATTTCCACTCTTCGTCTTTATTCTCCCAGTCGTGCGCCAAATTCTTGGCATACAAAAACAATTAAAACTACAAATTATCTCTCCTGCTAGACTGTATCAAAACAGGATAATCAGTGACCCGACACGACATAAATAGTTTAGCACAGTGTTTCTCAACTGATGTTACGTGTATCTGTAGAGTTCTGATTTGTCAACCTATGCCCCGTATATCTGCAGCGTTCTGGTTTGTCAACATGTTTCCTGTGTATCTGCAGCGTTATGGGATCTCTACTAATATTACGTGTACCTGCAGCGTTCTGAGATCTCTACTAATACTACGTGTATCTGCAGCGTTCTGGGATCTCAACTAATGTTCTGTGTATCTGCAGCGTTATAGGATTTCAACTAATGTTCCGTGTATCTGAAACCTTATGATTTCTCAACTGATGTTCCATGTATCTGAAACCTTATGATTTTCCAACCGATGTTCCATGAATCTGAAGCCTTGTGATTTCTCAACTGATGTTCCGTGTATCTGAAGCCTTATGATTTCTCAACTGATGTTCCGTGTATCTGAAGCCTTATGATTTATCAATTGGTGTTCCGTGTATCTGAAGCCTTGTGATTTCTTACCTGGTGTCCCGTGTATCTGAAGCCTTATGATTTCTCAACTGATGTTCCGTGTATCTGAAGCCTTATGTTTTCTTAACTGATGTTCCGTGTATCTATAGCCTTATGTTTTCTCAACTGATGTCCAAGGTAACAACAGACTTCTAGAAACGTATCGGATGTTTTTAGTCAATTATTATAACTGAATTAACGTCGGTTCATGTTCTATGCATCTTCCTTGTTCTTTGGCAAGTGAATGATGCGCCATTAAGAGCAGCAAGAAACTCACGCCTGTTACCCGGTCTGCAGGCATCCTTCGTGTAATGATTCATGACTCTGATTCATGATTTTCAATTTCCCGTTTTCGGTTTTTCACCAATGGTTATTAGATCGGCATCCCTGTAGCCTGACCTTCTCCGGATGTCTGGCGATGTTATCTCGTTGTCTTTTTTTAGGACATGGTCTTTCCAATTCTAGTCTCGCACATTGTGTATGGTGTCCATGCCTTCTTGTTTGGTCCGCGCAATTATCTCGTTTTGTGAATGTGTCTCCATGCTCTAAATAAAATAATTAAATATAATTAATACAACGTATCGTATCCAATACTATTTGCTGTATTTTATGTATAATTTATGCTCCGGCTAGAGTTATTTGAGATGTGCGAGGGCGAGTCAAGATGTAATTGCAAAACTGTGTTATTATCAGAATATGCCATACTACGGATAGTTCTCCTTGTATTTATATATTAATTGTTATACGTGGGTTTTTTGTTAATGTGACATCAATTTCAGGGAATTGTATGTGTTACAAATGTTGAAAAGGAAAGGTTTATTGAAACCGGGAAAATAAGCACTGAGACTGAACGTCCGTTAAGGAGGACACGCTTTCAAGTGCATCCATAGTTTACTTTATACAGTCTCAGACAGTCTTTACAATCAACTTTCTTCGTCATATTTTCAAGGAAGTTCTTATCAATATGAATGCTAATAGTCTAAAGAGAATTGACATTATATTTCTACAGCGATGTCATTCAAACACCATCGTGTTATTTTTAAATCTTTAGGTTCCAGATTTGCAGATTTGAACCTGTTGCGTACATTGATCAGGCCATGATGGTACTCTATTTGCTGCTAGGTACAAATCGTTTGACTGCGCTCGCAATCCTAAACCTAATATTAGGTTAGGTAGTCCCACAGCAACTTCTGCGGCTGAGGATATCTTATAAATGTGTACAAATTAAGCGACTCTGCGACGGTACTAAAGGATGCCGCAAGCATTTTCGAATAATCATCGATGTGTGTGTAGTTAAGATAAACGCTCTCTTCATTGTTGCATTGTTTTAATTAGCTTTAATATTTATGGCTGTGCAGACTTAAACACAAAAGGACAAGGTTGTGTACCCTATCTACGAAAAACATACTATCCAGATGCTCTGTCATTCCGGTACATGGTCAACAATTGCCGGTGTATATATATATATATATCATCATCATGTAGCATGTCCTTTGTAGAACGTCGCTCCCATCACAGTCTGTCTGAAAGAAACTCGTTCCCTTGCAAAAAACTCCAGCTTCCGCCACTGTCATAATCAGGCACTCCTGGATATCTTGGTGCCATCGTCTTCTTGGTCTACCGCTTCCTCTTTTGCCTGGCACCATACCTTCCATCACCGTCCTATCAAGACCGTTGTGTCTCTTGATGTGACCAAAGTATTTGCATTTTCTAGCCAAAATGGAATTGATAAACCAGTTCTCCTCTATGCTCAACTCTTGCCGAATGTCTACATTTGTTCTTTTCTCTGTCTAGGGTATTCTGAGGATCTTTCTGTAACATTTTGACTCGAAGGAGTCGATTCTTTGTCTAGAAGTTTTGGTAATCGTCCATGCTTCACAGCCATAAGCTGCCACAGGAAAAACACAGGCTCTCAAGACTTTTACTTTTATCGTTTTGTTAGTGCCCTGCCATAATTTCTTCAGGCTGTTCAGTCTCTGCATTGCCGTAGCTAGTCTTCTTCTGATTTCTTTCGAGCAGTCACCATTTTTGTCGATTCTGGAGCCCAGATATTCAAAATGTGTAACCTGATCTATTTCCTCACCACCCACTGTAAATGTATGTTGACATTGTGTTTTATCGGTGGTCATTATCTTTGTTTTGTTTATGTTTATGAACAGATTTTGATCTTTACTATGTCCATTAACGGCTGAAAGTAGCTGCTCTAGCCCTTCCGCACTTCTTGATAGTATCACTGTGTCATCTGCATATCGTAACTCTGGAATCTCGTACCCCCCAATCGTAAATGGGTCGAAACTTTCAATGTTCTCATCTTCTCGCACATTTCTCATTATACATTCTGCATATATGTTGTACAGATAAGGTGAGAGTATACATCCCCGTCGGACTCCCTTTTGTACTGCAAACCAATCAGATGTTTGCCCAGATACTCGGACAGCGGCTTGTTGATCTTGGTATAATGTTTCAATGAGATGGACTATATGCAAAGGAAACCCCATTTCCTTCATGATTCTCCACAGATTTTGATGTTTTACCGTGTCGAAGGCCTTAGTGTAATCAATGAAACATGTGTACAGGTCTACATTAAACTATCTACATTTTTCATAGATATTCCTTAAATTGAATATGTGGTCCCGGGTCCCTCTGTCTTTCCTAAAACCTGCCTGGACTATGTGAGATTCAGATTCAAACCTTTTCTCTATCCTTCTTAATAGGATTCGCAGGAGTATCTTGCTAGCATGGCTGATCAGTGCGATAGGTCGGTAGTTCGTGCACAGCTTCAGGTTGCCTTTTTTGGGGAGGGGAATATAAATTGATTTCTTCCATGCTTCTGGCCACTCTGCACTGTGCCATATCTGTTTACAGAGCTTGTGGTAGACTCGAGAACATGCCTCTCCTCCTGCTTGTATTAGCTCTGCTGGGATATCATCGCATCCTGGGGACTTTCCCTTTTTCGGGCTTTTAATTGCAGAGCGTACTTCTTCCAATGTTGGTTCAGGTTCTTTCTTATCCTTTGGTAGGATTATAACTGAGCGCTTTGTGCTGTCTCCATACATGGTTCTGCAGTACTCTCTCCATCTATTCAGTATGTCTTTGGTTTCTGTTAGTGTGTTATCCTCTTCGTCATTTATGACATGTGGTACCGGACGGAATTCCCTTGTCAGTGTTCTAATTGCTTTGAATGCATCTCTTTCTTTGCCTTGTTGTTGTAGGTTTTCTATATCCTTACATGTTTCTACTATGTATCTTCTTTTATCTTTTCGTATTTCTCTTCTAACTTTTCTTGCGCAGTTTTTATATGATGTGTTGGTCCCCTTACTTCCCATTTGTTTTAATTGTTGCCTTTCTGCAATGAGTTTCTGTGTTTCGTCTGTTATATAGCTCTGTGTCTTGTGCAATATCTTTGGAATCATTTCTTTTACTGTCGAGATCAAAATCTCCCTTGCGTACGATGTCAACTCCTCAGATGTCATCTCTTCCTGTATAGCAAGCAACGCCTCAAATTTGTTTTCTACTTTGATGTTGTATTCAGTAGGTATTGCTGAAACATCGAAGCGTATTGGCTGGCAACCTTTGTAGATCCTGCGTAGTCTTGTTTGGAAAACTGCAAACAATAATTCGTGGTCCGTATCGCAGTCTGCTACTGGCAGTGTTTTTGTCGCCAGCACATTTGATCTCCAACTTTGTTGCACTAGGATGTAGTCTATTTGGTTTCTGCTGTTGCCATCCGGGGAGGTCCACGTGTACAGTCTTCGTGGATGTTGTTTGAAGAAGGTGTGGGCAATGGAGAGGTTGTTTTCCATGCATAATTCAACCAGTCTTTCTCCTCGCTAATTTCTGTGTCCCAAACCAGAAGGTCCTCGAACACTTCTCTCCTCTTCGGCTCTTTCCTCTCCGACTTTCGCATTGAAATCTCCAATGATTACCAAGATGTCTCTTTTTTCAACTTTTTCCATCGCTTCTTGCAAGGTGTTATAAAAATCATCCATTTCACAATCGTCTGCTGCTGATGTTTGTGCATACACTTGAATTATTGTTACATTTCTAGTCTTTTTCTTTAGTCTGATTACAATTATGCGGTCGTTGACTGGATTGTAACCCAGTAGTGAAGGTGCTGTCTTCTTTGACAGAATAAAGCCGACCCCGCTTTTTCCACCCTTGTCCGTCCCAGAGTATATAAATGTTTCTCCTGAGGAGCTGGTACAGTGTCCTTGTCCGGCACATCTATGCTCAGAGACTCCAAGAATCTCTATCTTGGTTCTCTTCATTTCTCTTCCGATCATGAATAACTTGCACTGGTATAGGCTCCTGACATTCCAGGTGCCTATTCTTAGTTTTGTTTTTAGTCCCATTTCAGAGTTGTCCACCGTAATGCAGTCAGGCTTTAGGCCGTCATCTCTATTACTTGTACTGACTCTGAAATTGGCCTCTTCCCCAGTTGGCGTCGATGATCTGCCTGGTCTGAGGGCCTCACCATCAGATCTTTGAGTTTCGTTTCTCTCGACTGTCATAGGTTTCTTGGCATTTTACATCCAGTAGTTTGCCATTGCTTTCTGGACATTGTTCTGGCCGCTTACCAACTATGGTCTCTGGTGCGCCCTTAGCCCGATACCAGGCGTTTCCAGCTCCCGCTTTCAGAGTCGTTGTCGCACAGGTCGATCTTCCGCCTCTTCCACCAGCAGCTATGTGTACTTGTCAGGGGTGGACTCCCCTTCTTGTCATTTCACCCACGTAGTTTAGCCGGCCAGCCAAAGCCGTTGACCGGGGGGTGGCGCTGCCGTACACAGGCAGACTCTAGGAGCCATACGTGAGCTAGACAGAAGTGGGGGAACCAAATAGGATCCTGGCCATCAAGGATGTGGCTGCCTCTCACCGTGAGGTGCTATCCCTTATACACTTCTGCCCTACCCCCCTATATATATATATATATATATATATATATATATATATATATATATATATATATATATATATATATATATACATATACATATATATATTAATATATATATATATATATATATATATATATATATATATATATATATATATATATATATATATATATATATATATATATATATATACATATATAGTTCTTCTTCCTCGTTCATCTTCAGACCTCAACTTCAATGACTCTAACGAAGGCAGCAGTTGACTCAATGCTCTGTATGCTTTCGTACAGCTTCTCGCGGAAGGACACTGGCTGTTGCCAAATGCTACTTCTTGTGTCGGTATACAGTGGACATGACTGCAAAATATGATCTGATTTCGTGGCAGCTGTACCGCAGGCACGAAGGTCTGTAGTGCCAATCTTGAACTTGTTGTACAGATGACATCTAAGTATGTTGTGACCTGTGCGTAGCCAGATAATTATCACCTGATCTCGCCTAGAGAGTTGATGGTAGGAATCATTTTCTATGTGGCCAGGGTCGTCTTTTTGCAATTTTGCATTGCACGTTGCATGAATGCTTTTGTCTCATTGTATGCGATTTCTATATCACTCTGCTGCATCATTCCTCCCTCTCTGGCGAGTATGTCTGCCTCCTCGTTGCCTGGAATGTTGCAGTGGGCTGGTATCCACTGAACAGTGTTTTTTTTTAAGCACTGGGACAGGCGTTCGGGGGAGTGTGCCAGAGCACCAAATTAATGTGTGTGCTTGTTCTTGGGCGCCATAAACACTGCGAAGGCGTTTGTAAAAATGACAACTTGCTTTGCTGTCTGATTCTTATGGTATGTAAGGGTTTCAGCTGCTTGTCTCAGGGCACTGGCTTCAGCACTGAAGTTGCTGCAGCGACTCCCAGTGGCAAATGCTTCTTAGTACACTATGCTTTAAAGTTGTATAGTGATGCCTCTTCCCCCGTTTCCAATGGCATTTTTGGCTGATCCATCTGTATAGGCGTGCATCCAGGTTGTTGGTGAACATTTTGGGAAATTCACACCTGCCATGTTTTCAACAGAATGCTCAGGAAACTATGAGTGGGAGGATAATGAGATTTAGCAAACATGACGGTCTGTACGTGCTGTTTAAATAAGAAGTAATATCATCATAAGCATCGTACGTATGTTCACTTGGTGCAGTATCGTCACGCCTCGTATATATATATATATATATATATATATATATATATATATATATATATATATATATATATATATATATATATATATATATATATATATATATATAATAAATACACATCCCTAAAACAGTCCCATACTTGCTAAACAAAAATGAACACAAATGTATACACTATTTTAAAGATCTCAAAATGAAACCACAGAACAGAAAAAAACCAGAAGTAAAGCACTTTATCTGAATCAAGTTTATCTCTAGATAACACAATAAAAAACGATTACACGAAAAAAAGACGTAAGTTTGTGGATACTTATTGTTCTTCATATCTTCTTTTCCTTTCCCCTGGGGTATAGGACGGCCACTTGTTCATGAAGTTTGAGCCAAAACAATGTGTATGCTCTTACAGTTTTAGTTTATGTAGCATCATCAGTTTGATTTACACGGTCAGTTTGTTATCCCCATGGACAGCTTTCTTTAGTCGCCTATTGCTCTATTCATTGAAGTGCAGTGACTATATTTTTTTCATATCCAACGAGTGAACACTAGATCGACTCGGCGAGCAAGAATACTTGCCTGCGTAATATGTAACACTTATCTGTTCACTCAATGTATGAGTTCCCAATTTCGACTGAGTAATGTTTCAGAAAGATCCTCAGAATATCTTGGACAGAGAAAAATACAAATATAGACATTAGTCAAGAGTTGAGCATAGAGGAGAACTGGTTTATCAATTCCATTTTGGCTAGAAAATGCAAATACATCACATCAAGAACACAACGGTCTCGACAGAACAGTGATGGACGGTATGGTGCCAGGTAAAAGAGCAATGTGTAAGCCAAGAAGACGATGGCACAAAGATATCCAGCAATGCATGGATATGACTGTAGTGAAGGATGGAGTTTTGGCAAGGAAACGAGGTTCTTTCAGATAAACTGTGATGGGAGCGGAGAGTAGTTATATAAAGGACAAGCTACATGATGATGATGCATGCTTAAGTGATTGTTAAACTCTGCACAATGAAAATCACAAAGTTCACATATCTAGTTGTCAGCCGGTATCTAAATAAAACTATTGCCAGCAAACCTTTACCTAAAGATACCCCATTGGCCCATACCCGGATGACCTGGCGTGAAACCAAGCATTATTTTGAGGAACAGATACATAACTACAATACATACATTGTAGGGATTTGGATGAGAAAGTTGCAATAAATAACACACTCAAACAGAACCATAACATTAACAAAATGCATGACATCGATTGAAACGCACGGAGAAAACGAATGACAAGGAAGGCACACATGCTTGACAAAAAACGCGTAAAACGAAGCCAAGACATTTAGAGACACATGAACTGAGCTAAGAAAACACAACACATAATATACAGTGGTGGAAACCAATAGGTGCAGTGATCTGTTCCAATGTAAACTAGAAGGATTAACTAAAATAGGTCGTGTAGTTAAGACCCAATATCGAGGAGCACAAACATATTACGATATGTTATTCATAGTTAAGATGCTGAGAAAAATGCATAGATCAATTGCATTTAAGTCACACATTGAGGAAGTCAAAAATGTAAGTAATAGTTAAGACACTGATGAAGATAAATAAATAACTCGCAGTTTGGAGACATATTGTGGAAGTCAAAAAGGTCACTCGTAGATGTCACTGAGTAAGATAAATAGACCACTCGCAGTTATGGCCCATATTAACGAAGTCAAAGAGGTCACTCATAATTCTGGCACGTATTGAGGAAACTAACAAGTTCACTGGTATTTAAGACAAACATTGTGGACGAGAAAAGTTAAATTTAGTTTAGATAAACATTTATGAAGACAAATAGGATATGTGTAATTAAGATACATATTGTGCAAGACAAAAAATGCATCGTAATTAACATACACATTCGGTAACAACTGTATCACGTGCAGTTAACACACACATTGAGGAAGACAAAAAAGGTCACTCACAGATGACGTCAAAGATATCACGCAAAGTTAACACACACATTGAAGAAAGAACAAAGGTGACTCACAGATGACGTCAACGATGTCACGCAAAGTTAAGACACACATTGATGAAGTCAAAGTTGTCACTCAAAGTTAAGAGAAACATTGAGGAAGTCAAAGAGGTCACTAGTAGTTAATACACACATTGACGAAGTAAACGTTCTGATCCTTATAGGAAGAGTAGTGAGGAAAACACGGAGTAAAGAGTTTGATAATACAGCAAGCGAAGAAATGGCTGCTGCAACTGAACTGTAAAGACCCTGGGACTTCCCTTGCATTTGCTGAAGACGTGTGCTCTACTTTTGAAGCCAGTCAATACAATTCTAAAATGGTTACTGTAAACATGGAGGTATTTTTTTGTAGCATCATATGAACATGAAAAGACATGTTCCTACATCGTCCTATGATTTTATGTTTATGTCAAATTTAAAGATGTGTTTTGGAAGAATGCGATGTTTGGATTAAGTACCAGGCCAGTTGGTACAAATGTCATACACTGTTATTTTTTAAACAAAATAATAAATGCATTAAGAACTTGAAAACCATTTATTATTGCAGTTACATTGTACTTTATTGATCAACATGATTTTACCAACATTGATGTACTTCTCACATTGCTCTAAAACCTGCAGCATATAAGTAAGTCTTTGGTCTGATATGACAACCACATTTGCACTTCACTCTCAACATCTTATTCATTTGCAAAAAGTCTTCTTTCAAGGTAGGATCATGCATTATGATGTAGGCTTAGCTAGGTAAAAAATTATATTGCATTTTCTACATTGCCAATTATTATTCGCCTGCCAGCCCGAATCATCTCCACTACTAGCCATACATATGCTTTTGTTGTAATCTGAATAGGAAATCCAGGTTGGAATTTATCAGCAATTTGTTTGCGTCCTTGAGAAAATATATCCACCCAGATTATAAACCGTTTTACACGATAAGCACCTCTCGCCGTCAGCAGGAAGCATTTATTTATGAATAAACTTGGCAGAAAGTCAATATTACACTCTCCCTAACAACAAGAGAGACTCACAATAGCGCGCTGTTCTTTAACTGTACATATTGAAAGCAAGGAAGTCACTTTTATCTCGGCTCAGCACATTCATGCGACATCATACGTCAGCTACCTATTTTAATCAAAAAGCAGGATGTTACTGCCACTTTTAGAAACTACCACAATTGTTTTAAGTTATCAAATAGAAGTGTGTGACCTATTTACTGACTTGCCCTGGTATTAAAAATAAAACAGCTGTCAATACGACTTTTTCCCATTGTTCGAGTAGTCGAGAGGCGTTTTAGACTGATAACAATAGGCCACTTCGTCACTGCTGTCGCCACGTTGTGTGCTGGTCATGTTTGTTTATTTCACTTCCAATAGAAAAACAACATATGCGTCATCGGAATTCAAACCAGGCAGACCTCGAAACCATTCGGCTACGCGCGCTTCGGCACTGCAATGTTAACATATATGTGTTTAGTATCAACAATTTGATTTTGGTCTGTGTACAATATGCAACAGATTAGAGTTAGAGAGAGTGAGAGAGAGCGATATATATTGATTGATAGACCACCACCAAATACAAATTATATTGGAAGAACTGAAGGCGTGGTCACATATATTATGAAAAAGGTTATCAAAAAGTAGACGACTTTCTCATAGAGTTAGGGACACTACGCTACAGTGAAAGAGATGGCATTTATTTATTTTGGTATAATCATATAAAGAGTGGGAACAATATATCGTGGTATCAGACTAAGAATGGAGAAGGTGAAATAGGGTCTTTTTTTGAATTATCGAATTTATGGACTTCGAGAGAAATTAAGTTAGCCATAAATATCAGTATTTCCAACTCTAGTGGTAAGGCAGTACTACTATATAAATAACATACTTGACAGTCAACAAGGATACTACGATAGAAAGTGCACATAGGAGTATATATGATCAGCTATCACACATAATATTGTGAACTAAAGGATAGGATATGTTTGCTATGGTAGACCTGTAGCTTATAACTAAGCAACTGGGAGACAATGGGGAGATACACAGTACAGGTTGGCGATAGATAAAGCACACTTAGCAGAATAACATAACTAGACAGTTACTATTTTGGAACCAGGAAGAAAAGAGACACAGACGCGGCGCGAAGCACACTAATTCCCGATAGCTTGAGATAGCCATAATGGAGGCGGGGTGGGATAGAAGTGGGTGTTGTTTAATGGTCACAACGAGAAGGTTTGCTCTCTTCGTGCAGCCTGAAAAAGACATGTTTTGGTTGGTTGTTGTAGCTATCCTCACGTCCTGAGCCAGTTTATGAAAGCGGACCAGAGTACTCTAGACGGGTGTGCTATGCTTGGCTCCATCTGCGTGTCGCTCACTATAATGGGTATCACGTCGAGCCCCACTTCGTTTGCCAGTCTGTCCAGAACAACAGCCCGTTTCCAGGGTATGTTAGTGTGAGGAAGTTGAGATGGAGGTCTTGGCCAGTATATTTAGACTTATACTGACTAACATGTCTGGTCAATATGTTGTACCTGACTAGACGTTAGTCTTCCTCGCAGGATGGTAGATGTAGGAGATGCAAGCGAATGACGAACAGACGTGATGAAGACATGCTCCAGAGAGGGTGATATGGTTTTGTTTGATTCATTTACCATAAGAATAAGATGTGTTGTTGTGTTCAAAGGTGTCTGTATGTAGGTTCAACACTCTTGGTGTATTTTGCTCAGTAGCCAGTACCTGCTTGTCTTACATCTAGAGCGTAATGAATATAGTGAATATATGTCCACCATGCTGTAGTGCAATGCAAGATTTGTTAGCAAAACCAATGCTCTAGATTTGTCAGTTTGTAGTTACACAGACTGATTGCTGGTATATGGAGTAAATATAAAACGTGACAAAGGTCGATGTGTTGTTTCTGATGTTGGTGCCTCCATAATAACAATATGTTTGTATCGTTATTACACCATTGAGAAGGAACGACAGACCCAACAGTTTGGCGGTCAGGTCTATTATCCCGATGACGTTCAAATCATCGGAACAGCACATTATATTTGTTTCTTTTGAAGTTACAATAAAATAGAAAAGTTAGTTACGGCAACTAAGGAACAAACAGCTTATATTCTTGATCCATATAAATACCCATCGATCTGAAGAAACAAAAATGCGCAAAAGTGATAGTCTTAGTTTTGAGTCGGAGTAATGTATTGAGAAACACCATCAGGTATACATTTTTTAAAAAGTTGTTCTTCCTAAGATGGGTCGAAAAACACCGAGGCAGTTCGTTTATTCCAGTTTTACATGCGACGTATTGTTTCTAGAGATTTCATTCAGCGACAGTCAAAAACGTCAAGGCTCAGTCCCACGGAAACAGTTGCTGTCGGGGATGAAGATAACTCTTAGTGTACTAAGTTGCATTGTATGTGAGATGGGGGAGTCTATGGGTGGCCAGTTCTTATCCTTGTTTTTTTTACCTTTCCAAATCGTACGTAATACCTATTTCAAGCTGGGTTGACTGGAGGAGCGATCCAACCACGGCCTAGGTTTGTTTCTGTTTGTCCGTGAATTCGAACACAGACACACTTTAATCCCAAGGCTAGCAAGCCAGCTCACTGTCGACTAGGCTACACGCTTCACGAAGACAGTAGTCCACTCGAAAATAAGCAGGCGTTTCTGCTATGTGAATGACAGACTGTACAATGACAAGATTAACTAAGTGGTTTTTCTATAATTTTAGACAGATAATATAGTTTTGTTAGTCGCGTTTTATGATAAGGTGTCAATGAAAGAGTGATCATTTGCACAACACTACAAGTTTGAGTCGGGCTCCCTTGAAACAAGCTGTGTCACAACAGTATGGCCAACGAAGTATGGATCGACACTGAGCTTACCGAGGATACTTGCTTTGCACCTTTTCAATTACACCTGGGGATTTTAGAAGAGCAACTGTAACTCGACATCAAATTAACGCATTCAAGAGTTCAATTAACTCAGTCTGAGTGGCTTCCGCAACACCCGCAAACAGACCACTCAAAGAAACCACACCAGCTATGTGGTATGGCATACGTTACTATTGAATGTAGCAAGAACGCATATATGAATTGTAATGTACAGACTTAACTGAATGATTAGCATATCGCATTTGTAGTTCGCTATAAGGCATACCTACGATAAATAGCTGATAAGCTTACAGTGTTCGTTGTTTTTCTCCCAACCAATGTTGAAGTGAGTGTTTAATATACGTACTATTTTCTTCTAATCCCACCTAACATAATTATTCGATCTTGAATGTATTTATCATTTGTAGGGGAGTTGCTTTATAACTTTCAATTATAGTTTTAGAAGGTGTCTCTACAAGTAGCTGGATATCTGGCAGAGTCAATTACTGGTACATGAATGTAAGTGTTGGAGAGTCTTCTAGCCAAGAATAATTTGGCCACGACATGTGTCTCTAATTATATCATGCTGCCAGTAATACTGTGTCATAGCACTCCCCCCAAACCACTAGGGAACTGCCCATTGATACGTGATAGTTTTATATGAACTAAATTCATTGTCCAGGCATCCGTTGCTTTGTCAGAATATCTTGATATCCCAGACTAAGGCGATGTTCACAAGATTGGCTCTAAACCTTCAAGAAGATGCCACGTCACTACTAAACCCGTAAACTCGGTGGCAATGAACGTTAGTGTATGTACGGGTGTCGCTAGGACTGTCTTTAGTATCGGTAGTTAATCATCGTGGTCTGGTTCTCGATTAATGTAATAGAAACAGATCTGAAAGTGTCTCTGCTGGTGTTGTAAGTGCAAATAAGTTTTCAAGATAACCGGAATACAAAAGCCAACCTAACGCCATCAACTTCACATAGTCGAGGACTTTTATATCACTATTATTTGCAATGCATTTTTTGGTCTCATCACCCTTATAATCTCGTGTTTGTTCCATTTCTTCGCCTGTTTTGGTGTGGTGTTGTAAGTTTCATCCTCACTATGGGCCATTATAGCAACTGTTTAACTGTCGCGGACTATTGACTTTGGTCCGTCTCTTTGTAATAAAACGAGCGTCTATGTTTTGAACATTTGATCGTTTAAAATGGACTTTGTTCACCAATCAAGCTTGTCATGCCATGACATAGCTGCCTTTTATGGCTTCGGCTGTGTCGTTTACCATTGATATTTTAATTGTTGCAATGTGTTCGATAGTCTGTATTCTTTTTATATCAAATGATCTTAAAATAAACAAAATCCTCACGCGTCCTGTGGATCATAGGTCTAACACATTCTTGTCATATCCTCCTGACCCTCCATCAACCGTTCTAAGACTGTCGGCGTCTCTCATGTTCCATCTATGTCCTCTCCGTGTGTTATTTAGTCTGCTTTTGCAAATGTTCTAGCACGTCTGTAGATTTTCATAAGATAAAACAAATAAATCCGCAGTTCATATCCCTTGCAGCTTTTTTTCTACACGGCGTTATCTCTTTTTACGGAGATCATCTTCTGACTTGATTGTTAGAGCTGAATTGTTATTGATAGCTGATTTGTCCATATTTGGTGAACCCTTTATGGCTCAGAATGTCTACAGGATGAGGTTTTAAGTCATGAACCTTGCCTTCTTTAATCTATTTTTAGGACATGCTTTGGCAGATTTTAAGGTGTACTACTCTTTGCCCCACGTTCGGTCCGGCAATACTCTAACGTCAACAAACACAGTATTTAATCAATTATTATAGATGGAGGTTGTTTCTTTAAAAAGCACTCTCTCAATACTTCTACAGTAGATGATTACCATATACGGTAATTACGAAAATAAGAGCATCTAACGACAGGCGTGCAGCCTAGTCGACATTAAGATGGTTTTCTAAGCTGCAATGACAGCGTGTTAGGGGTTTGAATTCACGGACGGACAGAAACCAAATCTGGGCCGAGGTTCGTGCCTGGTTTGAACATTCCTTCAGTCGACCAAGCTGTAAAATGGTACCTGACGTATGCGGTGTGGAAGGTAATAACAGCAAGGAAGGGTACTGGCCATCCCTCCTCACACAAGCTGCGGCCTAGTACATAAAGAGTTATCTTCATTCTCGTCGGTAATTTTTGTCATGGTACTGACTTTGAGCTTGAACCCCAGATTCTACTAGGAGATACAGTGCTAAAAGTCGTAGATTAGTTCATGTCTTTATAGCAATATAGACACAATCACAAGTACCCATAGAGGTATGAACCCAAGAATACAAAAAGTGAAAGGGTCTTTTACTGTTTAAGGAATTTGTGAAAATCGAAATAAAGTCCACTAAAAAAATTCAGATCTACACATCCATTGTAAAGTTGATATGTTATATGGCGCTGTGATGCGGAGAACAAAAGAAAAGTACAGCACAAAGGTTCGAGCTTTCATCAATTGGCTGCCTTCCCCGAACAAAAAGAATAAAATGGTATGATATCACCACAGATATAGAACTGTGGGAAGAACAGGGCAAATGCCAGTCGGACGACATAAAGAGAAGACGTTGAAGATGTAAACGACACACAAACGGAATTATAAAGCTAGTTGACATGGGTACTAGGCAGTCACTGCTCTGGAAACATCAGGGCACGAGAAGTAAAGACAGACCTAAGCAGTCATGGATAAGGAAATTCGAGAAAAACTTCTTTCACACAAACATCAGGAAATATGTTGAAGAAGCTGGAAATGGCGCGCATCATATAAAGAAGTATCGTGCAGTTGATGAGGACATATACTCCGCAGGGAGCTTAAGAGGTTTGACTGCCTGTTTACTGTGTGGTGTTTGACATTGTCATCATTAGTCGTATTCCGTTATTAAACAAATACATTCTCACGTGTAAGCTTTGTTGTTCTCTGCCGTATTTCCTTCAGTAGCTGGCCTTCATCCAGGAGAGTAAGGAGCATCTCTTGTAGATTAGTAAATGTCCAGTCTGGCTGCTGTTACTTGTTCTTGTTTAGACTGTTCTTTTTGACGCGTGTGATAACTGTTCTAGAAAACATCTTTCTGGCAGTCTGCGTGGGTAGCCACTGCTGTACTAGAAGTATGCACATCTGGACAATGATATAGAGGTCATGTTATTGGTAGTCTGAGAGTATGGGCAGTGCCATCGGAGTCGAGATATTGCTATATTGGGCGTTTGAGCACTGTTGTAAAAGTTGCGCTTTGGACAGGATGAACGTGTGGCTATTGCTGTGTGAGTCAAGTTATTGACAGTCTGAGTGTATGGTTTTTGCTGCGGGAGTCAAGTTATTGACAGTCTGAGTGTATGTTGTTTGCTGTGGGAGTCAAGTTATTGACAGTTTGAGTGTATGATCAGTTCTGTATAAAACACCCGTCTGGCGTGCGTATCGTATTGTCAATGCCGCAGAAGTCGTCCATTTTGGAGTATGTGTTAAACAACTGTGATAACGCTTTCATTGGTGTTTTAGTTTTCACACCCATTTCTTATGTGACCTTGTTTGAAGCCCACAAGTATAACTGCCTTTAGATGCATCCTTATGCACTGAATCTTTTCATTGTCCTTCATTCCTCATTTACCTTCGTGGTTCTCCGTCACTTATAATAAATAATGTCGGTGTTGATTTGATTGTAATTGTGGTCATCCTTTCTTAAAATTGGCGCTCTGGTGAAAGGTAATGGAATTGCTAAATCACACACAGCTGTCAAAAGGGAAGGATTACAAGATTTACTGCTCTAGGACTCAGCCATTTTTGAAAGATAGTGTAGGCAGTCCCAATAACCTGTGCGTTTCGTTATCATACATGTACCAATTTATAACTGGTTTCACTAAAGGGCGATGATAACATAGGATTGATGCTGCTATTGTTGTTGTGGAATTCACTCATGCTTGAGTTATTGTAACTTGGCGTTACTTTGGTGACGGGTTATTTTTGCTCTTTTTGCATTCCGTAGCATAATTGAAAAGGTTATTGTTGCTGTTGATATATACAAGTAACACTCGTTTGTGTGTTATATTTTCTTGACGATGTGTTTGGTGGCCTGTTCCAGCTTCTCTTTTCGGCGCATCCCGGTGTGTTCAAGAGCACCTAGACAGGAGAACCTTATACTGCATTGCAATGCAAGGTTTCTTCGTAAGATCACCACAACGGGATGACAAATCAATATCTCGTTGGTCAGGTTGCCTTGAAAAATCATGTTTCCAGGGATAACTTCTTCGAAGTGAGATTGGTCTCTGATCAGTTTCTTTGACATGACCATTTCTAACATAATCGTATCACCATGTTGCATATGACCATGGCTAACATAATCGTATCAGTATGTTTCATATCATCCTGGCTAACATAATCGTATCAGTATGTTTGACATAACCCTGGCTAACATAATCGTATCAGTATGTTTGACATGACCATGGCTAACATAATCGTGTCAGTATGTTTCATATGCCCATGGCTAACATAATCGTATCAGCATGTTTTATATGACCATGACTAACAAAATCTGATGCGTGTGTTTCTCCTGGCTCCGAATAAAATCATTGTGTCTAGATGTTTCACCTGGCCCTAACTAAAATAATAGTATCAGTATGTTTAACTTGACGATGACTAACACATCGTATCAGTATTGTTTCACATGCCCCTGGAAATTATAATCTTAATATAATTATTCACCTGGACCTAACTAACATAATCGAATCAGTGTGTTTCACCTGGCATAAACTATCAAGATCGTATCAGTATGTTTCACCTGGCCATAACTATCATAATCGTATCAGTAAGTTTAACATGACCCTGCCTAGTATAATTGCATCAGTATGTTTCATCTGGCCCTAACTAACATAATCTTGCCAGCATGTTTCACCTGACCCTGCCTAACATAATCGCATCAGTATGTTTCACATGTCTATCAATATTGTACCAGTATATAATTTGGCCTGACCGGACGTCATCCTCTTCTCCGATACTTCAGAAAATAAATCGGATTCATACAGACTAGTGAAATCCACTGCTTCTCAGTATGCAGTGAAAATTGCAGTGCTAATCACCACATTTCTGCTCAGACTGATTCCATACAGTCTGTTCACCGTGAGCCTGGTAGGGGTCGGGGGTCTTGATCAGTATGTTTCACTTGCCCTAATTGCTATTCGCTTTTCGTAACGAGGATCAAACCCTGGATCTGTGCTGCAAAAAACATCTCTACTACTCTGCTACCCATAAAGTCCACGTTACTGACCATACCTAAATATATATGTAAAACGGTTTATCTTTATATATATATATATATATTTAGATATATATATATATATATATATATATATATATATATATATATATATATATATATATATATATATATTAACTACTCGACAACTAAATTTGTTAGTAGCAAAATGGGGTCATCAACAGAAAGTATGCATTGATGAAACACGTAATCGTGCCTACCAACGTTGGATGAAATTAAGTGAGCCAGAAATGGTTCAATATGAAATGTGTAGGTAGCACACATAAAATTCCACCATAGTTGAATGTTAATGCCATTCTTACGCAATGTCAATCATCAAATCAATCAACAATCAATTAAATGTCATGGTGAGTTCGTTCACGGTTAATCCCGTCATCATCTGAAGAATGTGTTGGACGTACTACAAGGCATTTCTTCACGTCTTTTAATATCATTTGTTTCTAGTTATGTCTGCCTTTTCCTGTTCAAACATCCATCTGTCCTGTTTTGAATATTTTCTTGTTTCTCCTGCTGGAGAATGTGTTAGATGAGCGAATACGTGTTCGTTTGCTTATATTTTACAACAATATTGCTTATCCATTTACTGTAATATATTACACCTGGATTTAATTTATGTACAATGCAAATATAAAGATCAAAACCTGTTTATAAACATAAATAAAACAAAGATGATGACCACAGACAAAACACAATGTCAGCATACATTTACAGTGGATGGTGAGGCAATAGATCACGTCACACAGTTGAGCATAGAGGACAACTGGTTGACCAATTCCATTTTGGCTAGAAAATGCAAATACTTTGGTCACATCAAGAGACACAACGGTCTCGAGAGTACAGTGACGGAAGGTATGGTGCCAGGCAAAAGAGGAAAGTGTAGACCAAGATGACGATGCCACCAAGATATCGACTAATGCATGAGTATGAGGCTGGAATTTTGGCAAGGGAACGAGTTTCATTCAGACAGACTGTGATGGGAGCGACGTTTTGTAAAGGACATGCTACATGATGATGATGCAAACATTTAATTCTTCTAACGAACTAGATATGATCGTGCAAGTTATTTGTGTATTCTGTAGTATTTGTTCGATGTACTAGACTGACATCCAATAATACTTCAAGATCCGTTATCTCCATTTCAGAGTCGTGGATGTGCTTGTCGAATGTTTCTAATCAATTGGAGATAAGCCTTAGATAATGCTAGTTATATATTTATGAATGCTATATAGATTCTACTCGGATATACATCAATTGTCCATGGAGAAAGATGCAGTTATTTATGCAGACAAGATGAAACATCTCTAGGGTGCACTTACTGCAAACAACGGACGATCGTTAAAGCATATCTACAGCAACTTGGTACAACAGAGACAAGAAACGACCAGCAACACGTTAGACCTTACATCCCGCAAAAATATTCACAATGACACACATGGGCGACTCATTGTCCACCGTGGGACAATACAGAGACCATTGAATGAGCAGTGGGACCCCCAACGATGTAACCGCCGCTGAAGAACGGGTCGTCTAGTACCACAGTAAATCTAGAAATACAGATACAGTCATCCGTTATGATGGTACGAATGAGTCTGAATGGTGCAGCATACAGTAATGCTCATCTCTCTACAATTACCTCTTATACGATTGACGTATTTCATGTTAATACATGCGATGTACATCTTTAATAAGGTGCTACTAAAACTGTAATTATAAGTACGTGATTGGATAGACCATGTGATGGATATATATATATATATATATATATATATATATATATATATATATATATATATATATATATATATATATATATATATATATACATATACATATATATATATATATATATATATATATATATATATATAATATATATTTATATATATATATATATATATAGATATATATATATATATATATATATATATATATATATATATATATAAACAGACATACATATATATATATATATATAAATAGACAGACAGACAGACATATATATATATATATATATAGATAGATAGATAGATAGATAGATAGATAGATAGATAGATAGATAGATAGATAGATAAATAGATAGATAGATAGACAGACAGACAGACAGACAGACAGACAGACAGACAGACAGACAGATAGACAGATAGATAGATAGATAGATAGATAGATAGATAGATAGATAGATAGATAGATAGATAGATAGATAGATAGATAGATAGATAGATAGATAGATAGATAGATAGATAGATAGATAGATAGATAGATAGATATATAGATTAGATATCATGTCACATGCACGAATGTAATAAAATTGTTGAACGAAAGGATGGATGCTCAGACAGAGGGATGAGTGTATGGATTGATCAATAGACCAAACGATAAAATGGTGGGCTGGCTTTAAAGCTAGTAACTGATCGACTGACATTTTGACTGATTTATTAAACGATTAATTGATTTATAAAGTAGATAGCAGAAGAGAAACAGAAGACTTCAGCTGCCACATTTGTCTATAAACACGCACAAGTTGATAGCATTCCAGAAATGAAATTACCAACTGATTCACTCGACAGCCTTCGACCATCGATGTCCACAAATTACTGGGAAGGGCCCAAATCTAGAATTAACTGCCCTGCGAAGTGTACCCTTCAAAGGAGCCGGATTAATGAGGGCTTAAGTGGTTTCTACACCAGCCTCTGAAAACAGCTGGGGTCAATGGAGAATGTGTAATGTCTGGAGATAGAACTCCAAGCGGTGCTTTAAAGAATATAATAAAAATAGTTCAATAAAAGGACACTGCGTTCGGTGATTAAGTGTTGGGCTTCACTGTAAAGTTAAATGTTAAATTAGGTGGATATGACCATTTGACTACATAGTGACTAGGCTTCCTCAGTAGCAAGTCAAGTAAACATTTACATCTGGGTAGACTGAAGCATATCGCTATCGGTACATTTGGCAATAAACACAAGATACGTATTTGTCAATAAGATAAAGATACAAGTAGTCCATAAGTATGTACTGCTGTCAAAAATGAAGTTCACATTTGGTAACAAGTGAGTTGAGTCTCATATCAGATTTTGTCTAGTCTTTTATGTTCTATAACACAGGGGCAGTGATTCCTTCTTTCAATGTGTGAGGTAATATATGTGTGAGAAAAGACTATCGTCTGGTCAGGCAAAAAATACTGATCGGATTTGTTAGTCAAGGTCAGGTAAAATATGCTGGCCAAGATCATCCCCCCTTTTTAAAACGCCACCATCTCTCTTTTCCGTAAGTGCCCCACGGAATGGGATATTTTCATTACAAACTGGCTAACGAGGTACGGGATCGACGTGATCCCTGTGGTAGTGAGCGGCACACTGATGAATCTAAGTATAGCACAACCGCCTGGTGGATCATTGTCCAACTTCATCAGCACGCTCGTTATTTCAGAAAGGCTTCTGCAACACAACATTTGAAGCTGTTTGCAGGGCGCACACAATAGCATGCTTACTCATTGTGGGAATTTAACACAACAACAACAACAGAAACAACAACATTATGGATTTCTAATAATCGAGGAGTTATCTCGGTCATGTGTAAGGTACTGATCAAAACCCATACACATACGCTTTTTCGTGCTCCTTGAAACAGCATATGACATTGTATTCTGACCGGTGAGGTGTGGATCGCCACCAAGATCCCTATAGCAGTGAATTTACTGAGGAGCCTCGCAATGCAATGCATCAAAGAAGAACTTCTCCAAAGAAAGCCACCTTCTCAGGTACATCTCGAGATGCTTGAATACCCGCTGTACCCGTCAACTAAAGAATGACCGTCAAAAGTTAGGTTAACTAATAATATGCACAGGCGTCTCTACGTTTCCGGACCATGCTCTTGGAGCCATGTGAGTAGCCTCTCCAGGGTGCAAGCCTTGGGGCTGAATATGGAAAACTTGGGCTGCCCAAACTGCAGGATTCCCCTCTTGGCCTCACTGGTGTAATATAAAGGAATGCAAAGCATGACAATTTGGCACCAGCTCAGCTGCAAAAGCTGCCGGAATGAGTTCGAAAATGTGAAACCATCTGCCCTAGGTGCTACCACTCCGGATGTTATGCCTGGTTTTACTCCCGTAGTACTACTCTCTGCCGAGGTTTCCACAATGCCCGCTGATGATAGTTACTCGAGACATCCGTGTATACTCTCATCAGGCTAACCAGTTTCGTCTACCCGGGTTAAAAGTCAGAGTTTACCTTATGTTTGATTGGCTGCCAACCAAGGATAATGAACCTGATCTGCCCGCCCAGTTACACCTACGGGTACTCTGGCGTGCCCCAAAGGAGGTTCTGTAAGAAATAGAAGGCCCCCTCATGAAGGTGTTGCTGGTGACACAATAATGAAGGATAAGTCATTGGCATGGGAACTGTTGCCCGGCAAGCCGAACAGTGAATTATGTGGCGATCTCTACATCTGGATAGGAGAGGCTTTAACAGACGCTTCACTTTCCTTTAACAAGTGGGACGAACAGCTCCGACCTCGCTACCTTCCGTTAACTAATAATAACTAAGAACAACTACAAAAGCAACACTGGTATTATAATTGCTTCCTACCATATATGTTGCACTTTCCATTTATTTTAGGTAATGATTATACATTGAAGTAAGTGATTTTTCACTTTTTTCAGGTTATTTTAGCAGTTCGTTAGTGATTTCATCCATTGGTTCATTGGCTGTTTTCCTATGTTTGCTGAAGTCACATCTGTTATATATATTAACGAGAAGCTGGTGCACAGGATTGACATCACCATTCTGCAGAAGAACGAGGTGTACCTTTGACAAAAGTAATGGACACTTTTAAGGAAGGTAAAGTAATGAAGAAGAGAAATGACGATATCAGCTCAATAAATAGTCAAGACATCGTATGTTCTACTTTCTCCAAAACACCATGTTCTGCTTAGGATCATTTTAACAATGTACCAGTTGTCCTGTTTCTGAATATTTAAGAATGCAAGGGATGCGCTTCACATTACTTGTATTTTCGCCAAATAAGATTATTCGATAGCAACGCTTCGATTCGCGTTACAATATTATTTTAATAACTGTTTGTCTCCTACATATTATATCATTGTTTCTTGTTTCATACAATTCTGATCGTGCTTCCAATTTGTCAAGTAACTGACATTCAGACAAAGCATGTCTGTAATCGTGCAGAATGTAAATGTTGGATAGCGATTATTTATCTGACAGCCATTACTGATAATGATCTTTGTTAACGTTAGCCAGAATGATTGGTCATTCATAGCCATGACGACAAGAACAGTTGCAGTAATTTGAACTTTGACATGCGCGAGACATTAATAATTCGCAATGTTTTCAAAATGTGAAACGAGAGCTTTGGAATGTCACTGGGTTCAATGGTTTTTTTTGTTGTAATTTTTGAGTCATTAAATTTGTGAGCCATAGTTTTCAAATTAGCGAAATGAACATACCGGAGATTGCAGAAACGATAGAGCAGGATTTGAGTGAAATTGAAGACTAAGACAACGGAGCTGTTTGCGTCAGTATAGGGTAAATTGTTTTGTGAAGAAACGGGATTTAGTAAAGAATCTTAACAGTGGAGCAGCATAAGAGGTAGATAGAGCAGAATAAGTGGCATAAACAGCAGAACAAGAGGTAGAAATGAGAATGAAATGAAGAAATAGCACAATAAGAGGTAGAAACAGTAAAATAAGATGTAAAACAGCATAATATGGTGTAGAAACAGCGGAATATGAGGCAGAAGCAGCAGAATAAGAGGTAGAAAGCAGAATAAGAGATAGAAACAGCAGAATAAGGCAGAAACAGCAGAATAAGAGGAAGAAATAGCAGCATAAGAGGTAGAACAACAGTAGAATTAGAGTTAAAACACAAAAGAGGTAGAAACAGCAAAATAAGATGTAAAAAGCAGTATAATAGGTAGAAACATAATGATATATAAAAAGCAGAATAAGAGGTAGAAACATCAGAATGAGACAGAAACAGCAGAAGAAAAGGTAGAAACAGCAGAATAAAAGGTAGAAACAGCATAATAAAGGGTTGAAAGAATAATCGGTAGAAACAGCAGAATAAGAGGTAGAAACAGCAAAATAAGAGGTAAATAGCAGAATAAGAGCCAGAAACAGTTGAATAAGAGAAAGAAATAACAGCATAAGAGGTAGAAACAGTAGAAAAAACACCACAAAAAGAAGTAGAAACATCAGAATAAGATGTAGAAAACAGCATAATAGGTAGAAACAGAATAAGATATAGAAATAGCAGATTAAGCGGTAGAAACAGCAGCATAAGAGGTAGAAACAGGAGAATAGGAAGACAAAAACAAACGAGGTTTCTTTCACGTTTAGAGGCCAGTCCATGAGAAGACAAGCTGTCAATAACGATAAGTTTCCAGAATGGTTGACAGTCTGGCTATAGTACTCTCGTCTTTACAAGGTGCCCCTTTGTATGACCTTTTTCCCTTCGACAAGATCTCAGTGTGCGTGACCTAATATGGTAGCTGGATATTTTTGGACACCCATTCTCTGTTGATCCCAAGCTTCCCAAAAGCGGCCCATCATCAAGCACCATGCCGACTGTCGCGAATGATTGTGATTCTATTGTTTAATTCTCACAATGCGTATGTTTAGTCTTTTGTTCGCTCTGAAAGGACGTTCATTAACGCGTTGTAGTAGCTTTCCTCACAACTGGTGCGTGGTGATGAAGGTGGGCCGCGGTCCTGTTAACAGTTGTGCTATGTTTGGTATCTGCTGCGTGACGCTCACTACTAAGGGGATCATGCCGATCTCGACCGCGAGACTGCCTTAAAAATAGCATGTTTCCAAGGAACGCTATATGGAATAAAGATAGTGGTCTTGGTCAGTGTAGTGTGCCTGTACCTGAGGCCACGTCCTTATCATTACAGTGTGCTTGTCCCTGAGGTCACGTCCTGGTCAGTATAGTGTGCTTGTTATTGAGTCACGTTCTGGTCAGTATAGTGTGCTTCTCCCTGATTCACGTCCTGGTCAGTAAAGATTACTTCTCCCTGAGTCACGTCCTGGTCAGTATAATTTGCTTGTCCCTGGGGCCACGTTCTGATCAGTATAGTGTGCTTGTCCCTGAGGCCACGTTCTGATCAGTGTAGTGTGCCTGTCCATGAGGCCATGTTCTGATCAGTGTAGTGTGTCTGTCCCTGAGGCCACATTCTGATCAGAGTAGTGTGCCTGTCCCTGAGGTCACCTTCTGATCAGCATAATGTGCTTATCCCCGAGGCCACGTTCTGATCAGTATAATGTGCTTGTCCCAGAGGCCACGTTCTGGTCAGTATAATGTGCTTGTCCCTGAGGCCACGTCCTGGTCAGTATAATGTGCTTGTCCCTGAGGCCCCGTTCTTATCAGTATAATGTGCTTGTCCCTGAGGCCACGTCCTGGTCAGTATAATGTGTTTGTCCCTGAGGCGACGTCTTGATCAGTATAATGGGCTTGTCCCTGAGGCGACGTTCTGATCAGTATAATGTGCTTGTCCCTTAGGCCACGTTCTGATCAGTATAATGTGCTTGTCCCTTAGGCCACGTTCTGATCAGTGTAGTGTGCCTGTCCCTGAGGCGACGTTCTGATCAGTGTAGTGTGCCTATCCCTGAAGCGACGTCCTGGTCAGTGTAGTGTGCCTGCCCCGGAGGCCACGTCTTGATCAGTGTAGTGTGCCTGTCCCTGACTCGACGTCCTGATCAATGTAGTGTGCATGTCCCTGAGGACACATCTTGATCCGAATGTTGTATTTGATCGGTCTAGTGATTCAGTTTCCTCGTCACGAATGGTAGCGAAAATGCCATTATGTCCACCTATACTGTACGTTGCTAACATGCCATCATGTCCACCTATACTGTACGTTGCTAACATGCCATCATGTCCACCTATACTGTACGTTGCTAACATGCCATTATGTCGACCTATACTGTACGTTGCTAAAATGCCCAATCGTTTTAAGAAATGCGTTAACATTAAACTGATATTGTTTGTTCTAATTTTACTAAGCGTGCTGGAACTAATAGCATTAGGCAGGTGCACTTGTGTCATATTACTGCTATGCGTCTCACTTGCCATAGGCCTGTCACATGACATATACATAAAAATGGCGGTCAACAATGTTACTGCTAGCTTGTACCAGCGTGTTGGGGTTGAGTTTGTTGTGAAAAAGGCGTGCAACATGCGGACACGTTCTATTTCGTGGTGCCACTATCAACAGGGAACAGTACATACACACTTTGAGTGGTGTGCATAACCGTCTGCGGAAAACCAGTTTTATTCAACCACAAAGGGCGTCCTGCTCCTGCAAGATAATGTTCGACCTTATACGGCGTACCGCAATATGTGCTATCTTCAACAACTCGGCCGGTGAGGCATTGCCGCATTCACCTTACAGCAAAGACCTCACTCTAAGCCATGTTCACCTGTTTGGACTCGTAACATAATTTCTGGGAGGTCAGCATTTCAGCACTGATGATTAACTGAAACAGGCAATCCTAGATTGTTTCAGACAATCGCTGAAGCTTTTCCAGCATTAATTGAACATCGGGTTAAGTGATTACATGTAATAGGAGATTATATTGAAAATAAAATAGCAATTCGACTACATGACTAAATTTTGTTTTTCCTTGCAAAAACAAAATTCCCCATTTGATTTGATCGTCCCTCACAAGATAACAAATCAGACAGACATGGTTTAAATAATAAACATAACGCGATAATAGTGGTATAAAAACTAACCCCCCCCCCCCCCCCTTCCCACCTCCACCATCGCCCCCAGAGATGCAGAAGGACAAATAAACATGCATTTACGCATGGACTTTCCTTGTAACCATTGAGGTAGTTAAGGAAATCAACCGAAATGGAATTTCGTTGCTCTGAATATCTACGTTCCTTCTGATTTCACAATTCGGGAAGTCGTGGGCTATGTGATTAAATGGCACGGCTCACAACCCGAAAGTGCTGAGTTCGAGCCCCATCCCATCACCGGTTGTTAGCTCAGGGAAGCAAACCCTTAGAAAATGCAGGAGGAAGCAGACCCTTACATAAAATGCATGCTGAAGTCGGATGCACTGGGCTAACAGGCGCACAATAAAAACCGTAGTGCACCGAACGCTGCCTTGGAGAAGAGAGAAATGAGGCGAACGAAAATAAAAATCACCATCTTGGAAGACCTCGATCAACCTTTATAAACTCTCATGATGTGAGAAAGATAATGCAACTTGCCACCTAACGCACGAAGGGTGCACAAAGAAGTAAATAAACAGATCGAAAGCATTCAACAACAACAATACCAATAACTACTACCTCTAAACATGGACACTGAGCCTCACTCATGATGATGTAGACGCAGTGAACCAGCGAACACCATAATTGACTCACAACTGACTCATAACTGACTACTTGCAATAAGGTCAACATTAAACTGTCGAGGAGCCTATACCACGTTCAAGTGGTGGTCCTGGAATCATGCCGCATGATTGACGTGTTCCAGAGAGACTAGATATCAAAGATGGATAGCAATGTCAGAGAAAAAAGGGAACAAGCAGCACCAAGATGTGCCAGATCAGAAGGTGTAGATATGGGTGTGTGTTGTAAACTAAGATACAACGAAACGAGACATCCTTGCCAGGACAAGAAGAGAAGAATAAAACAGAACGAGATTAAAGGCTCTCGCTACGACCCGATCTTTGCTGGGGCAACACAGTTGCCAAACATAATTAGTATTGGAGAATATAATAGCACCACGCCTATATATATATATATATATATATATATATATATATATATATATATATATATATATATATATATATATATATATTCTAGCATCAGAGCCAGCGAACTAGAACTGACTTCTAGCATCAGAGCCAGCGAACCAGAGCTGACTTCTAGCATCAGAGCCAGCGACGAGAGCCGACTTCTAGCATCAGATCAAGCGTACCAGAGCTGACTTCTAGCTTCAGAGCCAGCGAACCAGAGCTGACTTATAGCATCAGAGCAAGCGTACCAGAGCTGACTTCTAGCATCATAGCCAGCGAACCAGAGCTGACTTCTAGCATCAGAGCAAGCGAACGAAAGCTGACTTTTAGCATCAGAGCCAGCGACCAGAGCTGACTTCTAGCATCAGAGCCAGCGAACCAGAGCTGACTTCTAGCATCAGAGTCAGTGAACCAGAGCTGACTTCTAGCATCAGAGCCAGCGAACCATAGCTTACTTCTAGCATCAGAGCCTGTGAACCAGAGCTGACTTCTAGCATCAGAGCCAGTGAACCAGAGCTGGCTTCTAGCATCAAAATCAGTGAACCAGAGCTGACGTTTAGCATCAGAGCCAACGAACCAGAGTTGACTTCTAGCATTATAGACAGCGACCATAGTTGACTTCTATCATCAGATCCAGCGAATCAGAGCTGACTTCTAGCATCAGAGCCAGCGAACCAGAGCTGACTTCTTGCAACCGTCAACGAAGCAGAGCTGTCAAGACCATTCTGCACTTCTACGTGGTAATCGTGGATTACACGCCGCAACAGAACAGACTGGATAACGAGAAGGGATCGAATATGGAATACAAGCCCAGTACTAAAAAAAGTTTGCTGAGGTGGGATGTGTCAGACAGAATGGTGCAAATATCGCAGTCAAGCTGTAAACTACGACATAACTCATGTCGTTCTGCGAACATCCTACCACTTGTAAAGCCGTTTAAAAGGCTTGGTAGCGAAGGATTAGGGATTACGAGGAAGAGAACGAAAGGTGAAAACAACATTTTACAATAAAACAGATATATATATACCTCATGCGTACATTACTCAGAGGATCGGCCTTGCAGTGTCATTCATGAACTTTCTGGATATAAATAACCTCGGACCAGCAGAGGCTCTCATTGCAAACAAAGCTGCACCTCTGCAAATTCTGTGTCACTCCGATTATCGTGTACGACTCTGAAACCTGTGCGGTCTTACAAGGAGATCGGAATCTGCTCGAGGCCTTCCACATGCGCAACCAACGGACTTAGTAACTAATACCAAGATCTCCCGACGAACATAACTCGAGATCATTTCCATAACGCAGGGTCGGTGTCCCATCCCTAACTGCGGCTTGCTGCTCCCCTTCTTTCAAAACGTAATTTCTCGCAATCTTCGACACTAGTCCATGGATATCAGGGGCGGCACAGTACCGCATACCTCATGCTACTGTCCTCGGTGTCGCACGCGCAACACCTGGTCGAGACATATCGTCTCCAATACATATGTCCGATACGTTGCCGGTGATTCTGCCATCAACCTTGTTCGTGGACGGTCAAATTATGGATGCATTAGCCGATTGTTACTTGACTGAAAATACCAGCGAAATCGAAGATAGATACCATTTCACAGACATATAACAAGCGGCACAGACAGTAGCAAATTGTACCACAATTACCAATATGTAAACTATCGGACATCCTTACAAACATAATAGGAGAAACATCAAGAAGTTACAAGCAAATCATGAGGGCATCTCAATAAACTGTTGATCCTTATCTCGAATATCCAGATTGTGAAACACCTTATTCTTTAAATTCGATGCATAACCCATCCCGAAATTTCGCAAGAGACAAGTCTTGTTCTTGGTACGGTGAACACTTTTACTCATACAAATGTCCATTTCGGATGGTTAGTTCTCCCCGTTTGTGAGATGAGAGCTACAACCCCTCGACAATTCTTCATGACTGCGAGTGTCTGCCAATCTTTGATCCCGATCGGATAGAGACAAGATGGGATACTTTTTTCACAAAACTTATAAATTCTGAAACGCCGGACGATGACAACTGAGAAAAATCAAACTATAGTACAAGACCCGGGCAAAACTGACAAAAATCACAAAATAACACTAGAACAAGAGGTCAGAGATGAACTTAGACGAAGCCTTAACAACAGGGCCCCAGGGGTGGACAATTTTACGGCAGACGCCGTTAAAGTCTGTCAGGAGGTCGGTGTCTGATGGTTAACACATGAATTTAAACAGGCGTGGCTAGAATGGAGGGTACCTAGAGATTGGCAGATAGCGGTTGTGGTGCCTATTTGGATGAACAGAGGAAACAAAACAGAAGCGATATGCCTCTATATGAGCCATATTATGTTCTGCTTCTTCTGTTCGTTTCAGAAAATGTGTGATTGGGACCTAGGTTTGCTAGGGTCCTAGGTTTGCAAGCGCCTAGGTTTGCTAGAAACAGAGAATTCGGGCAATAGTGGAACCGCTGCTGTAGTGCACCTCAATCCGGTTTCATAAATGCCGAGAGTTTGCGGATGCCATTTTCACGCTCCGGCAGTTAAGCGGAAAAATCCATCGAATAAAACAGATAACTGAACGTAGACAAGGAAACAGTCTTCGACATGGTAAATAGGAGTAAGCTATGGCGGAGTACGGCATAAAAGGTCAGCTGTTTGATAACATTCGTGTTGTGTATGTTAACAGCGAGGGTGATGTGTATGTTAACAGCAAGGGTGATGTATATGTTAACATCGAGGGTGATGTATGTGTTAACAGCGAAGGTGATGTGTATGTTAACAGCGAGGGTGATGTGTATGTTAACAGCAAGGGTGCTGTGTATGTTATCAGCGAGAGTGCTGTGTATGTTATCAGCGAGGGTGATGTGTATGTTAACAGCGAGGATGATGTGTATGTTATCAGCGAGGGTGTTGTGTATGTTAACGTCGAGGGTGATGTTTATGTTAACAACGAGGATGTTGTTTATGTTAATATCGTGGGTGTTCTGCGAACAAGCGCCGGTTTGACTAGCTGGTTTTTGGCGAAGAGTGATGTACGTCAGGGATGTGTTTCTCTCGCCTCGTATTTTCATCATTTATATAGATACAATTACCCAGTTAGCGAATCCCCTACATGACACCATAAATGAAAAGATGTTCGCTAATGATAAAAACATCTTCGATTACAACTTGGATGTCCTACAACATCACTTCATCTTTCTCACTTCCGCCGGTCAAAGATATGACCTGAAGATCAACATAGAAAAGACTGCGTCTATGAAAATAACCCATAAACATGTGTAGCAAAGCTTCCACAGCAACCACAATAATATCCAGCTGGTTCGAGAGTTCATGAATCTTGTAAGTGTTTTCATTGATGATGGTAGGGTGGACAGGGAGATAGCACATCGTATTCAGAAGGCAAGCAATCTCCACTACCAGCTGGCACCGGTTCTAAAGCATCCTGCAGTGCAACTTTCAACAAAGCGGAGGTTGATCAACCAGCTTTTCATTCATACGTTATGTTACCAGTGTCGATCGTGGTCCTTATTGGAGCGTCACAAAAGTAGGATTGAGAGTTGTGAGATGCGCTGTGTGTGAAGTTGGCAAGTCCACCAGAGATCGTATCCGAAACACTACGTTGAGGCATATGTTAGGAACGAACACAGTAAATACCTACATTGAAGCCCAATAAGTCAAGTGGTTGTGCCACTTGGTTCGAATGCGTTATGACCAACCAGCGGCAAGATCATATGGCATACGAGAAACAGATCTTTGTGCAAGAGGCCGTCTTAGTCGCTGATGGATATAAGGTGTGCCTGAAACACTCGAGAGGTTGCACTTGACGACCACACAAGCTTCTCACCTGGCCCAAACAAGAGATCTATGCACCTCGCCTTTCTGCGACGTCGCATGGCAAGAGCAGTAGGATACAAGAAGAAGTGTACGTTGAGTGCCAAGACAGCTTTCCTCTTGTGACCGGCAAATAAGAGTTCAAGCTTTCACTGAATTGAAGGAAGGTTTTGACATGGAAGTGCATGCTATTTTGGATCGCTTCATTACATGTTACGAAATCTAAGCGTATCATTATTATTGTGCCAATATCAATAGTCAACAGTATATATGCATTTTGAGTGATGTGCCTACACGTCTGCGGAAAAAAAATGCTTCGTTTAAACACAACGGGCGCCCTGCTCTCGCAAGATAACGATCGACCTCATACCGCTTCTCACTATGTGCCATCTGCAGCAACTAGGCTGGGAGGTATACCACATCCACAATACAGAGCAGACCTCTCTCAAAGCGATCTCCACCTGTTTGGACCCCTAAATAAATTACTGGGAGGACAGCATCTCAGCTCTGATGACGATGTGAAACAGACTTTCCTGGATTGGCTCAGACATACTGACATATCTTATCTGCGCTGAAGCTTTTCAATCATTACTTACTGGAATAAGTGTATACACGTTGCAGAATATTTTTTTTTTTTTTAACCTGCAGCACCCCTCAGTCCAGATCATCTTGACACAAAAACGGTGTACGGAAAAAATTTTTTATTTTTTGAACGGAGTCACTCCCGACAGCCATTTTTTACTGCTGAATACATAGTCCATATATACACGATATTTTGCCGGTTAAAGTATCGTATGTGCGATTACAAATGGCTTCTGAACAGTTTTAATTTTGTATACGCCGTTTGGACCAAGCCGACCTTTTGCGAAAGGGGAAGTAGGTTGTTGGGAAAGATCTTTATCGAGTAGATCTGTTTATTTTGTTTGTTTAAATGAAAGAACTATGTTTGAATTGGAAACTAACAGTTGTGTCGATATTGTAAACACAGTATCGATACGTTGTTGTGGTTTCCATGGTTTTCTATCGAAGCGACTAGGCCTAGCGGTCGAGTCCAAATTTTTTCCGAGATTTTCATAAATTTTCAACTTCATCTTTTTGAATCTCAAAAACTAACAAACACACAACAACGACGATAACACCCACATGTTCGTTATGCTATTGTGTGTCTACACGCCAGAAAATCATATTTATTGACAAACAAACATAAAAATTATAAATTTTCTAAGACGACTACCATAGCGAGAAATTAAGAAAATTAATTAGGTCAAATTTTTTCAAAATATGACTGGCGTGCTGAAGGTTAAATGACATTTTGACTACTTGACCACGTTTGTTTGTTCCTACAAATAAAAGATCCGCTTTGACTTGAACGCACCTCGGGTAATTAATCCTAGTTGTTCTCGAGGCAATTAGAATAGAGCCCGAACTTATTTCTTTGCATGACACATTTGTCGACTATAGAGGGTTGCACATGGAACTGACAATCTTTCTGTAAAAAATTCATTGCAATGAAATCTGAAAGCAAGTACCTGGTATCAAACTTGCTGGCTAGAGAAAACCAAATGTAGCGATGTGTACATCTGGAACTAACATATTTATTTCTTGGCCACAAGAGCATATCACTGTTATGTTTACACATATACCCCCCTCCCCTCCCCCCAGCCCCAAAGCAACGTATCAAACAAAAACAGGGATTACACATAATTGTAAACTGTAGTACTTTCGTGAAAGGTAATATTTTTATAACGCAAACCTCTGAAACTATCACTGGTATTGACTGCAGCTGAAGTGTGCATTTCATACATCACGTCTACTGCAACGTATTGTTTCTACACATTACTTAAATATTTCATTTCTGAACGTGACAGTACCATAATGAATGTTGTTGTTTAATGCTAACATTGAGTAAGTTTACCCTTTTGTGCGCCGTGAAAAGGACGTTAAGTGACGAGTTGTATTAGCTTTCCTTACATCCCGAGTATGCTGATGAAGGAGGACAGCGGTCCTCCAGGCGGTTGTGCTATGCTTGGCATCATCTGCGTGGTGCTCACTACTACGGGGACCACGTCGATCCACATCTCGTCAGTCAGGCTGCCTTGAAAACAGCCAGTTTCCGGGGAACGCTACATGGAAAAGAAATTGTGGCTGACCGTGATGCGACGTCCAGGTCAGTGTGTTGTGCCTGACCCTGATGCGACGTCCAGGTCAGTGTGTTGTGCTGACCCTGATGCGACGTCCAGGTCAGTATGTTGTGGCTGACCCTGATGCGACGTCCAGGTCAGTGTATTGTGGCTGACCGTGATGCGACGTCCAGGTCAGTGTGTTGTGCTGACCCTGATGCGACGTCCAGGTCAGTGTGTTGTGCTGACCCTGATGCGACGTCCAGGTCAGTGTGTTGTGCTGACCATGATGCGACGTCCAGGTCAGTGTGTTGTGCTGACCCTGATGCGACGTAAGGTCAGTATGTTGTGGCTGACCCTGATGCGACGTCCAGGTTAGTGTGTTGTGCTGACCCTGATGCGACGTCCAGGTCAGTATGTTGTGGCTGACCCTGATGCGACGTCCAGGTCAGTGTGTTGTGGCTGACGCTGATGCGACGTCCAGGTCAGTGTTTTGTGGCTGACCCTGATGCGACGCCCAGGTCAGTATGTTGTGGCTGACCCTGATGCGACGTCCATGTCAGTATGTTGTGGCTGACCCTGATGTGACGTCCAGGTCAGTATTTTGTGCTATACTGGACTAGGGTTTCAGTTCCCCAACTTAATATACAACTTGACTTAGTTCTGGTTTGGCCTGTATGATATTGTTCAAGATTTCTATAAAACAGTGTAAGACTTGTTACACGAGATATTTACTTGTTTTAATATATTTATTTGATTACCTCCCGTAGGTTCAAATTTGATTGATTGTTGTTCTATTTTGTTGAGCTAGACCATTCTTGTTGTTGTGGTTTTTTTCATTTTTGAAACAAAATAGTCAACAAAGGCAGATGGCGGTTTGCTTGAGACACCTGATCAAAGATATCTGAGCTAGCAATACCTAAAACAGTTGTAGGAACGTATCATATTGTTCAATAGCTTAAGGAAACATTAGTCTGTGACAACATTGACGGAGGGTATAAGACATTGAAAAAAGAGATCTAGAAAACCAGATAGCAGTGACCAAACACATTTAGAATCATAAAGAATTAATAAAAGAGAAATATAAATATGGATCATGGCTGAAGAATACAGAAAAGTCATTTACAACACAAATGAGAGTGACACAAAATTTAGAAACATGTATTTTACCAACAATATTGAGAAAGATAAAGCAATGGCAAAACTGAGATTGGCATGCATAGATCATTCACAAAATAACGATAGAAACGCATATTACATTTATCACTGACAAAATAAAACAAGAAACCGACCATTGTCAGAACAGATGTTTAAATAATGATATTTCACAACATTAATGCACTTTAACGAGCACAACCATGAATGAATGACAAAATATGTAAACGAACACATATCAAGGAGCACACATGAAATGGGATACGGAGCATTACAAAACTATATAGAGCAGCACATATCATTAATTAAACGTATACAGTTTCACATACTAAACATGGATAGGAATATTGTTCATTGACATCGCTGAAAGAGAAACATCGATGATTGTCAAAACATAAAGATGAACATTGATCTTGACACAGAACTGAGATGAACATAGGTTAATTACTAAACATATGGACAAGCATTACTCATTTCCAAATCACATAGAGACACACAGTCATTGACGTAACATAGCGGTGATCCATTGACATCATTGGCATAACATAAAGAGAGACATATATCCCAGACTAAATATAAAGACACACATTGATCTTTTCAGAACCATAAAGTCTAACATTAGTCATTCAATATACATCAAGAGGAATCGTTGATCTCCTTCAACAAATATAGACAAAGAAAATTAATAATTTACCAAACAGTCCTGACCCTGAGAAACAAAAGTGAAAATGTGAACGTCAAATGATACGAAACAAGACATGCAATTAGTACACATCACCACTGAAAAAAATACACTGCCGCAAATAAATTTTATAAATGATAAAACTCCACATAGTTTACTAACACCACGAGTGACTGAATAGTGATGTGGTAGATTACCCGCTTCTTCACGGGAATATGTACGGAGTTCAACTCATAGGACCGAGATGATTTAGTCGACCCAGACGTTAAAGAGTACCTGACTTACTGTTGGGAATTTAGAAGAAGCAGGAAAGGAAACTGGCAACAATAAAATAGGACTTGTGACCCCGTACAACCACGTTTTTAACACTGCATGATCTACAGCAGGGAATGCTATATCTCAACATCCTTGACTTTTACATATCATTAATATGTTTATTTGGGCATATGGATGGTTACATCATCATGTAGAAGTGTTGAACTACAAAAAACATCACCAGATATGTTAAGTAAACTAACAAGAATAAAACAACAGCTCAGTCATCCAACATAGAAAGTCATCGTCAAGCGGGATAGTGACCCGATGCAGAGAAAGTCATACGGAACCTGCACTGTCGACATACTTGTCTTTTAAATAATAGATCTATAGTCAAACGTAAAGCAAAGAGAAAAGACGTGACCGTACCTGGAATGGATAGGAGAGTAGAACTTATCGCCTGTTTGTTGTTGAACTGTGCTCCGTAAAAGCTGACATATTTAATTGATGAATATATGTCTTATCTTCTTGTGTGCGTGTCAGGCCGACTGAGATAATTGATGATCGATTGAAACACGTTTGGATGTTTGTTAAATACAATCAGGGCCGATTTTGTTGCTGATGTCAATTTAACTTAATTTAAAGTTGTTATACTGGTTTAGAAGACTCTACAGTCTGTAAATAACCAGTTGCTTTTATATTTCTTTTCTCTAAAAGCAATTTGCACCCAATCTATTCTTAAATACATTAATTGTTTCTGCTGCAACTACTTTCTGTGCCAATGCATTTCAAGCATTCACCACTCTCTGACTAAAAAATATTTCCTAATATCTAATACGGACCTTTCTTTAGTTAATTTGTAGCTATGCCGTCCTATTATTGTATTTTGAAAAACGTGTCTAATGTTTCCGTGCCTTTGATTATCTTATAAACCTGTATTCTCACCTCAAATTCTTCTCTTTTCTAGACACAGTAAGCCGCGTTTTCTGAGTTTTTTCTCATATCTGGAATTACACGGTCTTCTTTGTCGCTCTTTGTTGTATCCTTTTCGCATGTTTATATCCCCTCTCGATAATGACTCCACGCATGTACACAGTACTCCAAGCTAGGTCTAACTAATGCTTTATACAGTTTGACTTTAACTTCCTTGCTCCTATGTTTAATTTTTCATGGCATCATACCTAACACTGCATTTGCCTTTTTCTCTGCTACCTGGACTTGCTCACTCACTTTACCTGTATGATGTATTATAACCCCTAGGTCCCTTTCCTTATCTATCTTTCTAATATTGTTCTCTCCCATCCTGTAATTATGTTCCATATTTGATCTACCCATGTGGATAACTATACATATATCTACATTAAACTCCATTTGCCAGCTCACATCCCATTTTCGTATTTTATCTAATTCTGACCTCAATATATTCACTACTCCTTTAGATGAGACACTGCTGCATAGTTGTATGTGTCATCAGTGAATTTTGCAATCCTGGATCCAATAACAATGTCTTCTTCTTCTTCTTCGTTCGTTCTCAATCTCCCACTACAAAACCCTGAAAGGGCTTAAGTAGCAGAATGTAGTCCAGAGAACGGAATGCGTTGTGTCGTAGTTTACAGCTTGACTGCGATAGTTGCACCTTTCGGTCCAACACATCCGACTTCAGCAAGCATTTTTTGAGTACCGGGTTAGCATTCCCTCTTCGATCCCTTCTCCTTAGCCAGTCTGCCCTGCTGCAGCCTGTTATCCAGGATCGCCGCGTGGAGGTGTATAAGGGTCTTGGCAGCTTTGGTTCGCTGGCCCTGACGCTAGCAATCAGCTATGAGTCACTGACCAATGCAGCTCATGCGCTGCTCAGCATCTTGATCCCCAATAACAATGTCTAATAGTTTATATATGTCAAGAACAAAATTGGTCCCACAACCGAGCCCTATTCCACTCCACTCTTTTCTTCACTTCGCTCAGAGTACTCCTTATCTGTGTCCATTCTCTGGCTTCTTCTGGTTAACCAATTGTCAATCCACTTCCTAACCGATTCCATGTGATATTAACTTTCCAAATATTTGTTGATGATGTACTCTATCAAAGAACATCAACATCAAGATAAATAACAGCCACTGACGCCCCCCTATCTATCATTTTAGTAACCTCCTCCATGAATTGTAATATATGTGTTAAGTAGCCAGGAACTGCGATAAAGTGTTTCAGTGAAATACTATACTTGACGAAGCATTTTGACCATAATATTTCACTATATTGTTGTCATGTGTTTAATTATATTTTCAGAACTGTATCATGCCACGTGTCTACACCTGCGAGTCCATATCTTTCCAATGTGAAAGAGCGCTTGGATTCTTTGATATGTGGAACGGAAATCGAACAACACTTTTTTTGCCAACTCTGCAGCCTTTCTAATGGAGTTGTTGAAGAAAGAAATAAAAGAACGCCATAAAGAAGGAACAACACAGTACAAATAAATCCAAATAGTGTGGTTCATCTAAGTCTCTTGAGAGAAGAGACACACACTTCCACCTTGACATGTTCTGGATTGGGACTAAAACCGAATCTAAATAAATTATTTATACGCAATAAATAGCTGACATAATCTCATCCTGCACATAGATTTAACCATAACCGTTCAAAATACCAACCACTTTATGACATCTTAGATACCACTAGTTGTAAGCGTCACAAAAGTTCAAGTCGAATAAAAAATATCAAGCAAAACAATACTAACTCACAAAAACAATCTCGTATCACATATATTCACTTTTTTCCACTCACACCAGACTGGCGTCCTTCGATCGGGCTAGGGTCTAGCAGTGATCATAGAGAGTAGTTAATCTGCAGGTAGCGTTAAGAAAACGGTGTCTAATTGTAGCCTCAAGGGCGGGAACTTGTTATTGGCTGCTGGAAGTCTTGGTATCTAGTAGATCAACAGTCACAGTTGATTATAGTCGGCTTCTCTTAAGGAGTAACCTGGATAATTGGTTGTGGAGAAGACGGGTGGGTGGAGGGAGTTTTCAATCGAAGCAGTGACATGAAGTCGATTTAGTGTTTGACTGAAAATTGTGCTGCATGAAAAGTGAAAGTTCAAACGTGGATACACATTGAGATAATCACCTTTAGTCTTTCTTCGATTATCATATGCATGTGGCAAAGAGGTTGAGAGCTTGGCTTGTAAATATAGTGCACCATGTTTAAATCCTGTCGCGATCGGTTATCTGTGAATGTGCATGTTTTCGACTGTGTCAATGGTTTGCTCGTTCATTCCTTTGCTCTTCCCTTCTTGTAAGACGACAGTAACTATGCTTGAAAAAAGGGATATAATTGCAGTCTATATAGATATCGAATGTAATTGATAAAACCAATCCCAGCAGTGAAGCGTCTTCTACATTGTGTTCATGGAAAGGCAGGACCATTTGCAGCATTGCATGGTAAGGCGTGTCTCCTAAAACACTGAGTCCTTATTCTATCCGCAATCCGTAACACATGTGTCTGTATTCCATGCTTAATCCTGCCTCTAGATATAACTTGTAACCCCCTCCACGGTTTGCCCACATTGACTTATATGGAGTAATATCAAGATTTATTTAAAAACAAAAATCATCATCTACCAGTCTTGCGTGGTACCGGTCCCACTTCATGGCTCCGAAACCTGGACATTACTCAAACATGGCTTGGCTTGGCTTCGTTCGTTCTCAATTTATCGCTACCAACCCCTGAATGGGCTTAAGTAGCAGAACATGACGAGACTGGAGACTTCTCCCGACCGGCTGGAGGTGCAGAAGAAGCGATCCCCGCACAGCATGATCTCATCAGATGCTGCCCCTTCCGCTTTGGACTAGACCCAGAACCGTGCCGGACAAGTGGGCCACGTATGTTGCAGATCGACGCAACAAGCATCAGATTTCAAAACGAACTTATTTTTATTATTATTATCACTTATTCCAGTTGACCCAACTGTAAATGGATACCTAACGAAAAACTAAAAATCCCGATACATTTTAATTTTTAATTACGACATTCTTAGAGGCAATGAGGTCAACACGACGCCGGATTTCTTAACTTTTCCAAATTATTTTGGTACCTTATTTGTGAGGTCTCATTAACCTTGGGAAGCGTTTTGTAATCGCAAAAAACAAAACAAATCTCCAACCAAGTTGAAATGAACCTCGGTTGTTCAGCTGGGGAGCCAGTGCACTAACCAATGTGCTATATCGGCGGACAACGGAAGTAACGGGAACATTTCAGAGCCACTGCGATATGAAGTACGTGCTCTGTAGTCGACATGCGCAACAATGAGGTGCCCAATGACGTATATTATGTGAGTCATTTAACATTTTGATTTTAGGATGCTGGCCAGAATGTCGAGTTCAAGTCTTGTTTTCCATTGAAGCTTGGTTGCAATGGTTATAACACATGGGCGGTGATACATCGAATAATCGTTGCAATGGTTTTAACATATGGAAGGTGATACATTGAAAGTTGGCTGAATTAGACGTAGCATGAGAGAGGAGAAGCATTGAAGTTTAACTGCATTAGATGTAACACGTGAAAGGTGATACATTGAAACGTGGCTGAATTATATATAAAATGAGAAAGGTCATACATTGAAGTTTGACTGAATTAGATATAACACGAAAAAGGGGATACATTGCAGTTTGAATGAATTATATATATAACATGAGAGAGGAGAAACATTGCAGTTAGACTGCATTTGATATAACATGAGAAATGTGATATATTGAAGTTTAGCTGAATTAGATGTAACATGAGAAAAGCGATGCATTGACGTTTGACTAAATTAGATATAAGATGGGAAAGTTAAACTTTGCATTTTGACTGAATTAGATGTAACATGAGAAATGGAATACATTGAAGTTTGCTGAATTAAATGTAACATGAGTAAGGTGATACATTGCAGTTTGGCTGAAATAGATATAACATCCTGCCGAAAACGGATGTGAGAGACCGAAAGGTGGAAATATCGAACTCAAGCTTAAAACTAGCGACACAACGACTTCCGTTCTCCGGGCTACATTCAAAGTCATATTTAAGTCTTGGTATTAATAACGTGAGAACGAACGCAGCAGAAGAAGAAGAGGAAAAAGAAGATAAAACATTATAAATATGATACATTGAAGTTTGGCTGAACTACTTGTAACATGAGGAAAATAACCTTTCTTAGATTCTGTTCATATCCTAATAATATTGGCTAGAAAATGTGCTTCTAACATCTGAGGTACTGGTTCCAATCATCGGTCACGATTCGCTATACTCTATCCAGCTGTAAGTGGTTACCTGCTTTATATTTCAGAAAAAAGGACCGGTCGACCAACGATTAGATTCTTGTGTCAGATCAAACCAAACCAAACTAATACTAATTAAATCAAATGATTTCACTTAATACTTCACTCTTAATTAAATATATTTTCTTAGGCTTCACTCTTAATCAAATGAATTACCCTAATACATCGTAAACATCTCAGTCTCTGTAGATAATGCGCGTTGAGCCATGTGTGTAGTATTTTCCAAGACGCAAGCCTGGAGACCATGGGCTGTGCAAACTGCAGGAACACCCGCTTAGATTCACTGGTGTAATGTAAAGAGCATGTCAATTTGGCATAAGCTCAGCTGAATGAGCTGCAGGAATGAGTTCGCAAATTTGATACCACTCGCTTTATTTGCTACCACTGCAGATTTTATGTATGGGTTTACTCCCGTAGCCGTACCATCTTCCGAGGCAGTGGAGTCGTTGCCTGCATATGCTAGTTACTCGAGACACGCGATGATACTCGCATCGTCCCAATACTAGCTAACACTCCCTGGCACTTGCGGGTTTAAAATCAGAGTTTCCCGTCTCCTAGGCAAATTTCCTGAACAGGCTTACGAGTTTCGTCTACCTGGGTTTAGAGTTTACATTCTGTTAGATTGGCTGCCAAGCAAGGATAATTAGTCTAATCCGCCCGCTGGGTACTAATACGTGCCCCACGGCAGGCTCTGTAAGAAACAAGGTGTCCCTCACAAAGGTGCTGCTGTGGACACAATAATGTAGAAGACGCCATTGGCATGTACACTAGCAGACGCTCCACATTCCTTTAATGAGCGGTACATCCAGCCCTGACCTCGCAATCCCATAATATTCTACTCTTAATCAAATGCCTTTTTCTAATACTTTACCTTTTATCAAATGCATTTTGGTAAAAGTTTATTCTTAACCAAATTAATGATGTTAAAACTCCATTATTTGACAAATTATATCTATCTATCTTCAGTCCATTTGTCAAAATTAATTGTGTTAATATTCCATTCTTAATTGAATTAATTCTAGTAATAACTCAATTGTAAGTCCCCCAAAAAAGGAGTCAATATCCCATACCCAATCCCATTTTCTTGACATATCTGCTATCTCTGGCATCAATATTATTTTATTGCAGCTACAGATCCGATAGGCAAGTGACGTGCTCCACATTGCAGGCAATTGGCTGCCAAAGATACTATTTTTGGAAGAGATGCAGACGGATATCCTTCGCAGTGGGACCAAATAAGAAGCTTCAAAGACATGTGCAATGTTTCATGTGAAAGCTTTATGCATAATATCCGACGATTTGGAAGCCGCTGCACATGAATAAACGACTTAGCACACATAGTTTCCTGAAGGTGCGGTATCGAGCGTCAGTTCAGGTGCCATCTCGTCATCGAAGGCCGGCTGCAATGGATCTCCAGTGTACTCTATCTCTTGCCGTAATTGTCCAATCTGACAGGCCTTTTCCAGTCCTTCACTTGATGTTATCCACCAACTTAAAGCGTTATCTGATTCTTGAACGACTGCCTTCCACCCTACATTCCAGTATGGTCTTCAACAAAATATGACCAACATAACGTAACTGTAACTTTCCAATTACAGCGCTTGTTACATTATTATAATAACATTTTAAAAATAAATTTAAAAAAAACATCATACGACATTGTTTCCATTCCTGGGGTAGACTAGTGGTTTTACAGGCCGAGGACTACAGGCCGCTACGCCGCCGCTCTCACCACGTTATGGGCAGGCTCTTTGTGTTTATTTCATCTCCCCTCCCCAAACAACAAATGCCTTACCAAGGATTCGATCCATTGCCCTCCTTGTTCGCAGGCAGGCACCGAAACCATTCGGCCACGTGTTCCGTCTTACATAATCAAAACGAATTCGACTTCTGATGTCGCAATCATCGCTTGTGATGAGCAATTAAGTTATCAACGTCGTAACGTTTGTTTTCACTTACAATCAACCTTAAACTGTTTATATCAACATTTACCTGATCAATGGTAAAACACGTATGCATTCTACAACTGTTTGCATGCATGGACCTTACAGAATATCAAAGACAATTGGAAATACACAGTCAGATAAATGTCATTATATGATAGCTGTGGGTTCTGCTGCAACTGTAGTTATCGTGAGTATGGATGTATTTCTAATATTTCTCGTGTCCTCAGGTAATAATTTGATAATTGATCTGTTTCCACGTGTCACCTGTCTTGCTTTGTGTTTTTATAATCATCAGGTAGGAACTATCTTACCTATATAGTCTTTTAGTTCATACATATCTTTTTTATTTTAGTCGACCTGTACTTTTTCGGGGGCAGATGCCCATGTGCAGGTCCCAGCTCTCGTATGAGCTGGATGTAGCCGGAAGAAAGATGTCCTGCTTAGCGGGTTAGACTCGAGCAGAGTTATACCCCCCTGCGTTCTTACAATCCTTTACAGATGGTGATTAACCAACGTGACAGTTCATCTTAATAGACTCAAACACTTGAGCAAAGTAGACTTGCAGCATGCTAGGCGCCATCTATGTTGGTATAACCAAACTGCCTAGCTATGGCCGGTGTTAAACCATGTTAAACAGTAAGTCGCCTCTACGACATGCTCTCTGTGAGAAAGGGGTGCTACTCTTCTCTTTGTCACACACAAAGACCTCGGCAGACCACTTAGTCTAGTGTTTGCAAAACAAAATATGCTGGTTGTTGGAATAGAACATCATTTTTAGAATTTTAAGTTTGATCTAACCACCAGACGCTTTTCCAATGACAAGCAAGTGTTTCAACAATATGGGGGCTTTTCACTTGACAGTGCTCATGTCTATCCGGATCACGTCTCGCTAGTAAAGTCCTTCTGTTTAAGCGGCTTATTTGTGTTATTCAAAGACAGGATTGGACCCACAGTCATCTAGTGCTCATTCTGTTGTCTTAACTCAGCCAACCTGAGGTAATATTCAACTTACACATTTGTAATATAATGCATACAACAACTTTTTCTAAAATGTATAACTATCTGTGTCAGTAACTGTCTGTGTCTGTAACTGTCCGTGTCTATAACTGGCCGTGTCTGTAACTGGACGTGTCTGTAACTGGCCGTGTATGTATCTGGCCGTGTCTGTAACTAGCCGTGTCTGTAACTAGCCGTGTATGCAACTGTCCGTGTCTGTAACTGTCCGTGTCTGTAACTGGCCGTGTCTGTCACTGCACAATATAATTTTATATCATTTACGTTTATGTAAAAAGACTGTATGTCTCATAGAGTGAGATGTTCCGCTCTAAACTAGTTACTACAACAGTTGTGCTTTTTAACGATACAAAGAAAGTATAAGGTTCTAGAAATTATTGGCTGTCCACCAGTATTGCTGAAACTAATCGTCTCCTTCCACCAAGACATTGCGGCCACCATTCAGTTTGATAGAAATACACCCGACAGTTTTGAAGTCAAAAGAGAGGTGAAGCAGGGCTGTTCATATCATGTACAAGCATATTCTACGCAGGCTTACTTCACTGTGCTGCAAAACAAGAGATTGGTGACGTCTTTGCCCGCAGTAGGTTTGATGGTTCGATGTTCAATCTGGCAAGACTTATGGCTAAGTAAAAGGAAAACGGAAAATCTCATCAGAGAGCTATTGTTTGCTGATGATGCAGCACTGGTGGCGCACGATCAGAACACTCTACAATCATTAATCAATTGTCTGCCTGATGCCTGCGACGTATTTTCACTCACTGTACACGTGAAAAAATGGTTGTCCTCAAACAAGTTGGAACCGCACCAGTATAAAGAATTACGCTAAATGAAGATCTGCTCGATGAAGTTCAAGTGTTCAAATATGGGGGCTCCCCAATAACAGCAACACTATCACTCGATGAAGAGATCAATATACTCAAAAGGCAAGCAGAAATACATTTCGTCAGGCTGAAAGAAAGGGCATGGAACAACATAAAATTAATACTAAATACAAAGATCATGATATATCAAGCATGCGTGCTTGGTACACTGTTATACGGAGCAGAAACATGGACAACACAGTCAAGACATGTAAAAGTAAAGTAAAGACATGAGAAGAGGTTAAACAGTTTTCATATGCAATGACTTCACATCATAAAGATAATAAAGTGGCAGGACAAGGTGACCAACTCAGAAATACTAAAACGCGCCAAGATACCTTCCCGATTGTCGACTGAGCAATAAGAGACTGAGAAGGTTTGGTCACGTGAAACGAATGTCAAATACTCGCATTCTGAAGCAGTTATTCCTAGGTGAACTCAGATCGGGTATCAGATCTCAAGGAAAGTATAAACTTCCTCTTCTTCTTCTTCTTCGTACGCTGTCAGACGTCAACTTGAAATTGTTCGAAGAAAGCAGCAGTCATCATGAGGCTGTCGACACTGCCAAAGAGCGTGTCTAGTGTTGGCACTGGTGATGGCCACATGTGCTTTCTCTGGTCCTCGTATGTCGGGCAATTTTGCAGCAGATGTTCATAGGTCATTTTCCCTATACCACAGGTGCATTCGTCAGTACCACCTATCTTCAGTTTATTAAATAGATGGTACCCCAGTCTGTTGTGGCATGTGCGGAGTCTGTACACCACGACCTGCTCTCTTCTGTTCAACTGGTAATAGGCATCACTTTTTTGTGTAGCATGTATGTTCTGTTTCCCATTTGGCCATGTCTCTGGCCCTAATAAACCGTTTGGACTCTTCGTAGGTCACACTAGAATCAGGTTGTGGTAACCTTGCACCTTATTTTGCCAGTCTGTCTGCCTCCTCGTTGCCTTGAATGTTACAGTGGGATGGAACCCACTGTACCGCTACTCTTTTTAGTACGTACTGCTGGAATATATGACAGAGTACTGCTCTTAAATCATTAAGTTCTTTATTTTTCTGGCTTTTTAGTGTTGTAACCACGGACAGGGCATCTGTAAACAGGACTATCTGGCTTTAATTGCTTTCGCCTGTCAACATTGGAAGGTATAAACAAAGATACAAGGACATTTGCAAAAGATCCATGTTCGATTTTACTATCAATCCAAATACCTTGGAGCAGATTGCAGAGGATAGAGATACATGGAGAGCGACCTCGACAACAAGCATCGAGGCATCGACGCAAAAGAAATAAGCCTACACCAATCTAATCGAACAATCGGATTTTTTGTTTTCATGAAACAAAACATGTTTATTTGTTGTTTGTCCATCACACATGATGAAGACCACTCTCTGTGTTCAACTGTGTGGACAGTGTTTACTCTTGCTGTGTCCGCTGAAATGGGTTACTTGAATGCAGATTTTGTTTAAAGTTGGAAAGTAACTGCACCTTTTGTCAACCCCACTTTCTCATCATCGGCTAACTTTGGCCTTTGGCAAGATTTTACCGAAACGACTGGAGATAGCAAATGATGCAGACTTTTCCTCAGGGAATACTCCCGAAACCTTTCCCGTAAACAGGTATCCCGCAAGGCAGCGGATGGGCGAGACATATAGCTTTCTGTGTCGTGCCTTTCCTGTGATCGCAAGACGTCGCAGAGACATCACACAGCGTGTGTGGTGTTTTGCATCTCTGCCGGGCCGTGTTCTAGTCCATTATAGTCGTGTCTAAATTTTACAGTTACACCAACACTTAAGCTTCATGCAGTTGGGGTTAAGGGCGCCAATCTCGTAAAGTTCAGCATTGAGAATTAAAGCGTGAAAATACAACAAAGGGAGCAGATTGCAGAGAATTCATTTAACTAATGTCCAGGCCAGGAAACACGCAACAACGAACCAATTAACCAGTCCAAAATGGAAAACAACGACACGTTTCCGTGAGCACATGGCATCAACTAGTGTGAATTCCACGCAATCCGTGGCCTGGCTGCATCCATAATGTACTAAAACGCCAGACCAGTGTAGACCTGTAGCTGGTAGGGTGCCATCTGTGCCGGAATTCTACAAAACATATACATTATATTACTCGACAAAGAATTGATTAAGAACATGAGCACTCATTATTCAAAGGGAATGGTAAAGTCAGTCCCGTTTTGACGCAGGGTGAACAGCTCCATTTCCGTTGCAATGGCTTCCTCAACAAAACATACATTATCGTGTTATATACACACATATATATATATATATATATATATATATATATATATATATATATATATATATATTTATATATATATATATATATATATATATATATATATATATATATATATATATATATATATATATCGCCATCATCATAGGAGTCTCAGTCACTGTAGACCATGCGCGCAGCGCTCTGTGAGTAGCCTCTCAGGGTGCAAGCTACGGCACTGAATATGGATGACCTGGGCAATCCAAACTGCAGGAGTCCCCGCTCAGCCTCACTGGAGTAATCTAAATGAATGCAATGCATGAGAATTTATCACAAACTCAGCTGTATGAACTGCCGGAATGAGTTCGCAATTTTCAAACTACCCACGTATGTGCTACCCGTATGGTTTGCTTCTGTAGCCCTACCATCTTCAGAGGTTTCAACAAGGCAGTGAAGTCGTTGCCCGCAGATGCTATTTATTCGATTCATCTGATGATTCTCTCATCGTCCAACGACTAGTCAGCGCTCAATTGCACGTCAGTTTAAAATCAGAGTTCCCCCTTTCTCTAAAGCGAACTATTTGAACATACTAACGCGTTTCGTTTAGCCTGGCTTAGAGTCAGAGTCTACCTTTTCTTAGATTGGCTGCCAACTAAGGCTATTGAGCCCAATCTCTCCGCCAATTATACTATCAGATACTCGATCGCGCCCCATAGCAAGCCCTGTACATAAATAGGAGGCCTCTCATGAAGATGCTTCTGGGAACACAATACTGTAGGAGAGGCCATTGACATGGCAACTCTGATCGGCAAGCTTGACAGTGAATCCATTGGCGATCGTTACACCTGGACAGGAGTAACTATAACATACGCTTTAATTTCTTTTAACAAATATATGGTGTTTATATAAATATTTAACCTTCAGAAATTGTCAAATTTCATATAACTTTCCATTGACGTCATTAGGATTAAAACACTTTACACCTACCGATAATATAACACTGTTCTAATACTTGTCAAGATACAAGTGGGGAGAACAGACTAACGTATGATCAGGAATACCATACTGTTTGGAAATGTTAGTCAGGGCCAAGTTACAAATACTGGCAAAGACCCCTACCTCGGCTTCCTCGCAAGAATAACTGAAAACGGCTGTTTTCATGGCAGCTTGGCTGACGAAATCCTTTGCTGTAGTGAGCGGCACGCAAATGGGGTCAATAATATTATAACAGCCTCGATTACCCTGGTCTACCCTCATCAGTACGCTCGGGAAGTAAGAAAATCTTCTGCAACCCGTCATACGTCCTTAAACAAGGCTCATGCAAAAGTAGACTTTCTCCTTGTGGGCATCCAACATAAATCAATCTATCACAGAAACAAGTAAGATTATCCATCTTCTTATTCAGTCTATTTCTATATCTCCCGCTCTGACATCTCAAATATCTCCATCTCTTACGTGTGTTGCTACGACACTCTATCTTCGATATTACACGCTTTCAGTTTGTCTTACTATGGCTACATTTCCGAAATAATAGTATATCATTCTCGCTCTCTATCATTATATTACACTCTTCTATAAATATATATCTTCAATCTCCCTCGTTCTCTCTCTCTCTCTCTCTCTCTCTCTCTCTCTCTCTCTCTCTCTCTCTCTCTCTCTCTGACTCGCTGTATGCCATTCGCCTTCCCTATGTTACCCCCAAATCAGTTAGTACCCCAAACTCAAATCATAAATCACAATGCATCATTTTTAGCATCACTTTAGTGGTAATATACGTACAAGACTTGCGCATAATAATACTATTTTCTTGTCTGTGATGAACGTAATTTACGCTATGGCGGCTCCAATTAAAACTATCTTTCTCTAACCTACGGACACGGGCCCTAATGCGTTGTGGTCAATTAGTCGTTGTTGATGAGGTTATAATGAAGATGTCTTGTTATTTTGCCAGCTGTTGTGCTTATAAGACTTAGAATTAATGTTGTCATTTTCTGAGTCAATTAGAAATAGTCGTGGACCTCTCTGCTATTTCAGCGCTGTGTTGGAATACATGATAAGGAGAATGGCCTAGGGGTGAAACGTCTTTTCTACAATCCCAATGCCCAGGTCTCGTATCCCGCAGTGTACAATTTGAAAAACACGGATTTTATATCCGGTGTGATCGCTCCATCGAGTATGGGAAGTAATGGCAACCTACCTTATTGCACACCTGACCAGCAGCTTGTAAAGACCAAACAGGTTTCAAATAGATTGGTCTATCTATTGGTAGGTTGGGCCTGACAGTTCGGTAAATTGGTAGGTTAGGCCTGATAGTTATGTCTATTGGTAGGTTGGGCCTGATAGTTATGTCTGTTGGTAGGTTGAGCCTGATAGTTATGTCTGTTCGTATGTCGGGATTGATAGTTCTGTCTATTAGTAGGTTGGGCCTGATAGATATGTATGTTGGTAGGTTGGGCCTGATAGTTATGTCTGTTGGTAGGTTGGGCCTGATAGTTATGTCTGTTGGTAGGTTGGGCCTGATAGTTCTATTTATTGGTAGGTTGAGCCTGATAGTTCTGTCTATTGGTAGACTGGGTCTGATAGTTCTGGCTATTGATAGGTTGGGCGTGGTAGTTCTATTTATTGGTAGGTTGAGCCTGATAGTTCTGTCTATTGGTAGACTGGGTCTGATAGTTCTGGCTATTGATAGGCTGGACGGGATCGATCTGTCTATTGGTAGGCTGGGCGGGATCGATCGGTGTATTGGTAGGCTGAGCGGGATTGATCTGTCTATTGGTAGGCTGTATCTAATGATTATTGTGTCTATTTGTAGGCCGAGCAACAGTAACATCGTTAGAAAATATAAAGCTCACATTTAATTGCGGGACGTGACAAAAATGTTATTGGAACGGGAAAAGCAGTTATTCACTTCTCGTTCAATCAAATCAAATCGTTCAATCAAATATTCAGATCGTCTCTCACACCAACCCTGAGCCAATCTATCTCACGTCCCTGTCAACCGCCCAACCATTCCTCTTCTATTCAACTATCCTCCCCCCAAACATGACCATCTATTCTGCCCCAGTCCGTCTGACGTTGCCCACTTGTAACCTGCCACCTCTTCCTCCCTAACTCTACCAGCCATATCACCAGAAACTGCCCTTATCTTCCCCATCCATGTTGTTTATTCCTTTCTCCATTGCGTACATCAATTCCCCTAACACACCTCCCCCTCAAATATATAACCTGTCCTTTCTAATCCTTTGACTCACTTTTCCCAATTCTCTAAGTAGCCACCCCGATTTCTCTAATCCGTACTTTCAATCTCTATAACCCGTCTTCCCATTCCTCCAACACGGATTATCTGTTTCTCCAAGTTCGCATTCACATTCCTTCAGCCTGCATTTCCCATTACTCTGAACCCACCTCCGCTATTTATCGAATCCGCCCTTCCCATACCACTAACGCGCCCTTCATATTTTTCTAACCCGCAGTTCTAATTCATTTAACCCACCCTTCCTATTCTTCTTGCCAGCCTCACCTATTTATTTACCCCGCCGTTCACATTCCTCTAACCCGCCTTTCCCATTCCTCTAGTCCGCCTTTCCCTTTTCTCTAACGCACCCTCTCTGTTTCTCTAACCTGCGATTCACATTCCTCTATACTCGCCTACCCTATTTATGTAACCTGTCTTTCCCATTCCTCCAAACCCGGTTCCTCTATTTTATTACCCGGCCTTTACCATTCTTCTAACCCGACATTTCCATTTTTCTAAACTGCGTATCACATTCCTCAAAACTCGCCTTCCTAATTTCTCAAACCCGTTATGTCATTTCACCTTACCTGCCCTTCACATTACTCTAACCCTTCTCCCCAATTATCTAGCCCGTCATCCCATTCTTCTAACCCTCCTCCCCTATTCGCTATCCAACCCTACCTATTCTTCTAACCCCCCTCTCACATTCTCTAGCCAACCCTACTCATTCCTCTAAACCGATATCCCACATTCTCTAGTCCGGCCATCAATTTTTTCTAAACCCATTTCCCTCATTCCTCTAACCAGCCTTTTCCATTAATCTAAGCCCGCCTCCCCCATATATATAATCAGTTGTCCTAGTCCTCTACTCGCCTCTCCAATTTCATTAACCTGTCCATAATGTTTCTCTAACCAGCAATTTCCATTCCTCTAGCCAGCCTCACAATTTCTTTAGCCTGCACTTCCAATTCATATAACCCGTCATCACCCCTTCTCTAACTCGCCATTCTCAATCCTATATCTTATCTTTCCATACTTCTTGCCCCCATTACCCATTTTTAAATCCGCATTTCCCATTCCTCTAACCCGCTCTTCCCATTTCTCTAACCCACTCTTTCCATTCCTTTAACTATCACTTCCACTCACCTAACCTGCCAATTATATTCTTCTAATCCAACCTTTCTATTCTTCTAACGGACCAGGTTCCAATTAGACGGCACTTCCGATTCCTCTTAACCCGTTTTTCTCCTTTATCTAACAAGCAGTTCCCAGTTCCATAAAACATCATATCCAATTCTCTAACCCGCGTTCCCATTTATCTAACAAACCCTTCCCATTTCTCTAGCCAGCCATTCCCATTTCTCTAACCCGCCCTCGCCATTCCTCTAATTCGCTTTACCAATTTGCTCAATGTCCATCCCAATGTTCTAGCCTGCACTTCATATTCCTCTGAATGGGCCTCTCCCATTACACCAACCCGCCAGTTCCTTTCCTCTAACGTGCCATTCCCTTGCCTCTAGCCCGCCATTCCTTTGTCTCTAGCCCTATATTCCCTTTCCTCTACCCCCCCATTCCCTTTCCTCTAGCCCGCCATTCCTTTGTCTCTAGCCCTATATTCCCTTTCCTCTACCCCTCCATTCCCTTGCCTCTAGCCCGCCATTCCTTTGCCTCTAACCCACCATTTTCTTCTCTCTAGCTCGCCATTCCATTTCCTCTACCCCTCCATTCCTTTGCCTCTAACCCCACATTCCCTTGCCTCTAGCTCGCCATTCCTTTGTCTCTAGCCCTGTATTCCCTTTCCTCTACCCCTCCATTCCTTTGCCTCTAACCCCACATTCCCTTGCCTCTAGCTCGCCATTCCTTTGTCTCTAGCCCTATATTCCCTTTCATCTTCCCCTCCATTCCTTTGCCTCTAACCCCACATTCCCTTGCCTCTAGCTAGCCATTCCTTTGCCTCTAACCCACCATTTTCTTCTCTCTAGCTCGCCATTCCCTTTCCTCTACTCCTCCACCCTTTGCCTCTAACCCGCCATTCCCTTGCTTCTGACCTCCAATTCGTTTGCCTCTAGCCCGCCATTCCCTTTCCTCTATCCCTCCATTCATTTGCCTCTAACCCCACATTCCCTTGCCTCTAGCTCGCCATTCCTTTGTCTCTAGCCCTATATTCCCTTTCCTCTACCCCTCCATTCCTTTGCCTCTAACCCCACATTCCCTTGCCTCTAGCCCGCCATTCCCTTGCTTCTGACCTCCCATTCGTTTGCCTCTAGCCCGCCATTCCCTTTACTCTATCCCTCCATTCATTTGCCTCTAACCCGCTATTCCCTTTCCTCTAACCGACCATTCCTTTGCCTCTAACCCGCTATTCATTTGCCTCTAGCCCGCCATTCCCTGTCCCTGACCAGCCATTCTCTTGTTTCTGACCCGTCAATCTCTTGCTTCTAGCACGCCATTCCCTTACCTCTAACGCGCCATTCCCTTGCCGCTAGCCTGCGGGTTTCATTCCTATAATTATTCCTACTCGCCCATTTCTCTGTGCCGCCCTTCATATTTCTTAAACCTGCTTCCCCCATTCCTCTAACCCACCCTTCCCATTCCTCTAACCCGCCCTTCTCTCCCACGATTCCACATGTTCACCTCTTTCCGTTCTACTTGTCTATATCTTCCTCAGCCTCAAAACGTTCATTCCATCTCTTCCTTTTAAATCAAACATCTTTGACATTCGTTCAATCTTTCTAGCCGGCCTATATTATCCCATTGGCCCTCTCTGTCCCTCAAATCATCCATATATATATAAATATATATATATATAAATATATAAATATATATATATATATATATATATATATGTATATAAGTATATAAATATATATATATATATATATATATATGATTATACATATGTCATATCTGCTGAATAAATGGTACCTAATTCTTCTGTGGTCTGTTCAGGATTTAGACAATATCACTAGCTGGAAATACGATTTGATATTTGACGGTGTGGACTCCCCGCATGGCATTTGCTCTTTTGGTCTAACTCTATGCCAACTACATCTCTGACATTTATATAGTTTATATTTGCACTATGCTGATGAATATTACAATAATTGCGGATTAGCAATACATACAGTGAGAAAACATAATTGCGGATTAGCAATACATACAGTGAGATATTGGTAAAAGAATTAGAGATATAATGTCTATAAAAGTTTACAATAACCAACCAACAAGTCCAGAGAAATAAATATATTTAACGAAGTAACGAACATGCCAGTTCAGTTACTTTCATTTGTCATCCTCTTGTGCCTGGGGAACTGACGTTGTGTTTATATTGGCTACATTATCGTTTGTTATCAACCGGTGTCGTTGAGCAACTGCATTTGATGTTTGCTGTTCATTTACCGCGCGGTCTCCTCGTAGTCTTCAGTCAGAACTTCTTGCGTTGAGTGTGAATTGATCTGGCGGCATTCTCAAAACAAAACAGAGCGATCGAATCTGCTGTCCATAATTATGTTTACGAATATGTCAAGTGAAATTTTTTTTAATGGATCCATGAGCAAACGAAATATAAATATTCACATATTTATATACGCGTTGCTGTGGCTACGGCTGCTATTCAACGATGTATTGCTCGCGAGGAAGGGTAATGCTCCCATAGTGGCAAAAAGAAGCACTTTTAAGACGGGCTCAATACTTCACTAAAAGCGTTTGGCATTATATCCTACACTTAGGAAGCTGCTGGGCAAAACCGAATCGCAGCATCATTCGAAATCTCCACAAAAATATCAAATGTACAACGCAGACAGACTTTAAAATCGCGAGCTAAAAAGGGTTCAAATTAGGCGAACATGTATGTCGACTCATCCATTACCTTCGATCTCATCGCCTGACAACATGTTCCAAATTGCTGAATAGAGATAGTGGTCTTCATCACTGGCGATGAGTGACAGGAAAAAAAAGTGCATGGAAGCAATAATGAAATGATAAAAAAATTAACGTGTTAATCAAACCGGTCTTGAAATAAATTAAATAACGGTTAAAGTAAAAATTAGTACGTATAAAACAGATACACACCCCAAATAACACATAAAACAGGACTAACACGAAGTGTGAAATAAAATATAAAGTCAAAGTTGCTAATAGCGTTTGAAGAAAGAAGGAGTAGTGAATTCAACAACACGCAAAAGCTTTAGCTAACATCTACATAGTGCGATATTCTTTATATTGAGAACCGAGAGGCTGAGTTGTTTGAATGTCGAGCAAGAGAACAAATGTTCAAAACCTCCGTTTTGCAGATGGTTGTTTCCTATTATAAGAAAAATACAAGCACAGCATGTACGAGCTTGGCCACTAACAAGTGCAACTGACCTTTATTCCTGAGGTCTCACCCTCCTCCCAGTGGACACGACGTTGTAATTACACAAATTAAAAGTAGGTTTTTGTTACTACAGACAGTGAGTGTGATCACGGAGCATTATGAACTTTGTGACTCGCACAATAGCAAACGATATTAAGACGCGGAAAGAAAATGTGTGTGGCACTATGAACGATGAACGCTGTAGCCCATGTAATAACATATGGTATAAGAAGTGAGCACAACGTGTCAATCGCACACTAAGAACGTTGTGACTTGCATGATAGATCATGCAACTGAGAAGTGAGAAGAACAGTAATGTTGCACTAAGAACTAAAAAGGTTGTGACTCACATGATAGATCATGCAACTGAGAAGTGAGAAGAACAGTAATGTTGCACTAAGAACTAAGAATGTTGTGACTCACATGATAAATCATGCAACTGAGAAGTGAGCAGAACATTATTCTCGCACTAAGAACTAAAAAGGTTGTGACTCACATGATAAATCATTCAACTGAGAAGTGAGATGAACGTTGCAATCTTAGTGGATGTTTCGTTGAACAAAATGTTTCACATTTATTCTACAGACTTCTATTTTGTTTCATCTTTTCGAACTATCTATAAAACTGCATCGTATTCGACTTCATCTTCCCAGTTTTTAACCAAATATGTTTTTGTCTGCGGGATTGACCCGCTTATCTCGTCCTATCTGAGGTCCATGTAGCCACTTGAGAGACGTCATTCTCATTTCTTGCAGATTTCTATCATCCGTTCCAAGCTTGTATTCTGGTTTTTGTCCTTAGCAGTTGAAGATATGTCAGTCCTCTAACGTCAAGTAAATGGTCTTCGTAAGCAGCCGCATTAGAAAATAGTTATGTTAATACTAAAGGTATTCACATAGCATACTCTGCTTTCTGGGATGAAGTGGTAAAAACGTCGATGTGCGAGGTAACATCATCTTTTCGGGTCAAAATGGACGTTTACGTCTTTCTTACTTTTGCTCCCTAACAACACGCCAGGTCAGTAGGACCAGAAATGTATATTTACTAATATAACAAATTCAACTAAATTACCTACACAATTGATTACCTGTAAACATATGGTTGTGTTAGTAAGCGTAATCCAACTCGCAGTATGCAATGCTTTCCTGCTCACTGTGTCCAACACCTGCCTCGACGACCTGCTGCTTGTCTCGGAGCACCTTCAGGAAGCAGACGACTCTCGCCGACATATATATATCAGGTTCTTCTCGGTAAACGACCTGTTACACAATGTCAGACCTGGGCGCTCTAACAACATACAGAGACGGATCAAGTGGTTCAGGATGACCGCCGCTTTTTTCGAAAAAATAATGGTTACTGTCTGACTGTGTACGCAGAAGAAGACGGATCAAGTTCATGTCACCGTTGCTATGAATAGTTCGGCTTAGTGCCAGTTACTTCACTTTTTTACCTTCAAATGTGACTACCTGAAAAAAAAACATACACGATTCTGGAAAAGTGAACTTTTTAAAAAATTGTTGTATTAATTGCATAATGTTCGCACCACTCTCGAAGAATCACAAGCAGTTAAACAGGCAGGCTTGCGGCTTTGTACTGCACAATGGACACTATTTCAACATGTTCCCGCCTTATTGAGGCAGCCCGAGAGGTCCAGACGCCCTTGATATTCACCTTCATCGACTATAAAAAGACAGTTGTTTCGGTAGAACACACTATGTTTGGCGTTCACTGTTGTATCAAGGTGTAGATTCTGGTTGCATCAGAGTTCTCACCAACAGTCAAACGAACTGCACTGCCACGGTTCGTGCCTTCCAACGTCCAACTGTGGTACAAATTCAAAATGTGGTCCGCCAGGAAGGTCGTATATCACCGAACCTCTTCTCTGCATGTTTGGAACCAGTCATTAGCCGATGAAACTGAGAAACTTTTAGTATCGTTTTTTGACGGCAAACGCCTCAATCCCCTTCAATTTACCGATCGCATAGTGCTCATCACAGAGTCCGCAGCAGAAGCCAACCAAATAATGCAGCTACTCGATGGAGAGGGCAAGAAAGTAGGTCTGGAGATGAATGTCTCGAAGACTAACGTGTTCCGCAATCGCTTCGCCCCTTGCAACCCAGTCTTCCTTGGCGATGTGCGATTAGAGAACGTCTACGAGTACATTTATCTTGGAGGTTTTATCAATGTGGAGAATAACCAGAAACCTGATCAGACAAGACGTCGTCGCCGCGAATACGGCAACCTTCTCGTCTATTAACTCGAAATTGCACGGTGGACATGATCAAGACCTACGAGCCTCCCTCTTCAATTCCACTGTACTCACTGCGATGTGGTACGGTGTCAAGACGTAAACACTAACACAATCACTAGAGGACAAATTGAGAGTGACTTAGGCCTCCCTAGAGAGACGCTTGGTCGGAAAAACCTTCCGGAACAAGGTATGCAAGGTCTCCACAATTCTGACATAAGACGATTGTCCTTGGTAAAGGATGTTATAATCCATGCAGACAATGCAACACATAGATGGGCAGGTCACATGTTGCGACTAAACGATGATCGATGGAGCACAGCCACATCAGTCTGATACCCCCGAGGTAAGATGAGACCACGTGGGAGAGCTCTAATGCGTTGGTCATACTTCCTAGCTGTACACTACAAAATCCGAGATGCCTCTAGAGGAGCACTGACCATGAACTAGACTTCCGTGGCCCAAGGCAGGGTCCGCTTGAGGCGAAGTTGGGATCCGCAGTTCCGCTGAGGAACGGGTCATCACGATGAAAGTCAAGATATACTGGGCATTTCAATAATAACAGCCATTGATCCCGACCCCATCATATGCCTATTAAAACGTAAAAACAATATTTGAAGAGACGTAGCTTTTAACACTGGAACTACCCTCCAGTTTCTATTGTATATCTGATTCTTTAGATCCATTCTTGAGGCTCCAAATGTTTCAGCTGTCTCTCGCTATATATATGTATATATATATATATATATATATATATCTTGGTACTATCCTCGAACTCTACGGATACTATTCCGGCAAATGTCTTGCTGTATTCTATGCTATTTTTTCTCTAAGTGAGTGTCTCGTATTCAAACTCTTTCATTTGGTTAATGTTAAAACATATTTTATCCGTTGTTCTGGCATGTTACACAAGATGTTAAGACATCTGGTTACGATTTTGAGTAAGAATAATTGAGTATATTGTTTTTTCAAGACAGATATGTTTTTTTCATTGTATCCGTATTTTCTTCCACATTATTTTACAATAGCCATCTGCCGTTAAGTAATATTTTAACTGCCATATCAAGTGCGAATAGACATAATTTTGTCACAGTTATCATTTCATAGTCTAAGGGACGGCATGGGCTAGTGATTAAGTGGCACGGCTTACAACCCGAAATGTGCTGGGTTCGATCCCCATCACAGCGCCGGCTGTTACCCTAAATGCATGCTGAAATTGGATGCACTGGGTCGATTGACGCAAAATAAAAACGACAGTGCACTGACCACGGCCTTGGGGATTAGAGAAATAAGGCGAACGCAAAAAAAAAAAATTGATAAATAAAAAATAGTTGAGTGTGTTTGTGTATTTATATATATGTATAGTAAAGTAAAGTAAAGTATGCCATTGCATCACTGCCGTAGGGGTGTGAGGTGTTAGCGATCTCACATTTCAAAGGCTCGGCTATATCCCTCGCCGCTTTTACTTCCCGGACTGAACCGGTACCCATTTAAGGCTGGGTCGACCCGTGAGCCACTGCGGTCTAAAAAAAACATTACCGCTCCAACCGGGGAATGAACCCAGTACAACTCAGATGTGAAGCCAGCGCGCTAACCACTGCGCTACGCGAATCCATATATATAATTATATATACGCATATTTCCTTTCCATTCTGACGATGGCCGGTTTTAGTTCTCACCCATATTAGACGCCTCTTACACTATACCTAACACGTCTCAGTGTTACTGTACTTTGCTCTCCCTTTCATACTCGGTAATACACGAACCATATTAACCATACCAGGAGTAACTGACATATGTAAATCAATGTACTTTTCTTGTTGCTTCATAAATTTGACGAGACCACTATGAGACACTCACAATAAATTCCATCTGAATAAATGAAATTTGAATATGAGCCTAATATAATTACGCACAGTTTGCTTAACATGTTAACCTATGAAAACATCGTGTTTATCCTGTTCATACACAGGATATGAATATTCAAAATGTCTAACCTCAAATGTATAATATATTTGTTGAGAAGAAGGTTCAGCTCCTATAGAAAACCATTCGTATTACATCTCGTCCGTCTCTCGAAGTCCTCTAGATAAATATGTTTTTGCGTTCCTTGCTCTCAAAAAATACCAATTTTTGTCATTTCAATAATATTGGTAACTAAGGATACACGCATTCAAAGTGTCATGCATGTAGTTGCAGTAATATATTACAATGATGCATTCAAATATTACTGCATGATAATCACTCAGATGATTTATAGAACACCTGCTCAAAATAAAACTTTAACTAACGGTTACAATAGTTGTACATGATACGATGTACATCTTCTTCTTCTTCTTCTGCGTACGCAGTCAGACAGTAACCATTATTTTTTCGAAAAAAGCGGCGGTCATCCTGAGGCTGTCGCCACTGCCATAGAGCTTGTCTTGCAGTTCCACTGGTGATGGCCACATCTGCTCTCTCTGATCCTCGTTTTTGTCGTGCAGTTCTGCAGCAGATGTTCAGCGTTCATTTTACCAGTACCGCACGGGCATTCGTCGGTACACCCTATCTTCAATTTGTTGAATAGGTGGTACCTCAGTCTATTGTGGCCAGTGCGAAGTCTGAAGACAACGACCTGCTCTCTTCGGCTCAACTGGTAATAGGCATCGTTTTTGGTGTAACCAGTATGTTCGGTTTCCCATTTGGTCATGTATCTGGCTTTGATAAGCCGTTTTGACTCTTCGTACGTCATACTAGTATCTGTTTGTGGTAGTCTTGCACCTTCTTTTGCAAGTCTGTCTGCCTCCTCGTTGCCTTGGATGTTGCAGTGTGATGGGACCCATTGTACCACTACCCTTTTTGGTGCGGACTGCTGGCACAGTTTGCAGAGTGCTGCTCTTAAGTCATTAAGCTCAGTATTTTTCTGGCTTTTTAGCGCTGTGACTACGGCGAGAGCATCTGTAAGCAGGACTATATGGCTTTCATTTTCACTGTGTGTCACCATTTCTTCCACTGCCGCCCTCAGTGCCTCTGCCTCCGCTCTTAAATTGCTTGTGTACTTACCAGTAGCGAGTGACAGTGTTATTTGTCTGCCATTTGGTAGGTTCAGGAATGCTCCTGCCCCTCCATTCTGTGTAGTATTTGTTACAGAACCATCGGTGTATGCATGGGTCCAGTCCATGCTTGGGTAGCTTTTCGTTATGAAGCTTAGGGTAGTATCTCTCCTTTCTTTTTCAGTCTGGCAGTTTTTGTTTGCAATACCTGGTATATTTTCTACCACCTCTGGAAATATATCCTGCCTCCAGGTAGGTTTTCGTACAATAGTGATGGGTTTTGTTGTTGTTAGTGCGTTTATGGGATCTTCGTGCATCTTTGCTTTGGCTATTTCTGCAAAGTTTCTCCGCTTTAGTTTCCCATTTCCCAAGTTGTTTAGTCTCTGGTGCATATGATGGTCGGTCAGTCTTCGGAGTTTCTCTGACTGCAGCTGGGCTTTGCAGTCTCTTCTATCGGTCATGGATTGCAGTTTTGTAATCTTTTCAAGTTCTACAATTGGCGTTGACTTCATGCCACCTGTTATAATTTTCAAGGCTTGGTTTTGAAGTTTGCGATGTACATCTAAAATTGATTAATCCTACACATGGTCATCATCATCATGTAGCATGTGCATTGTTGAACGTCGCTCTCATCACAGCTAGCCGATACGAATCTCGGTCTGCAGTCAATCTTCCCGTCTGTTCCATGTTCATGTTTAGAGTATCATTGACATCTTGTATCCACCTTCCCCCTGGTCGAGCCGTGCGTCGACTTCCGGTTAACATGCCCTCTATGACCGATCTTTCCAGTCCGTTATGACGTTTGACTTGACCGAAACAATTCTATTTCCGAAACATAACATTATTTATGAGTCAGGTTTCTTCAACATTAAAGCCTTCTGGGATTGTTTTATTTGTCACTTTCTTTGTCCAATGAATCTGTAGGATTCGTCTGTAACATTTTGTATCGAACGCTCCAATGTTCTTCCTGTTGCTAGTGTCATAATCCATGTCTGGCACTCCTACATTGTCACAGGGAATATACATGTTCTCAGGATCTTCAGTTTTAGTTGCTTGTTAGTATTACGCCCTAATGTGTGCACGTTGTTTAGCCTCTGCATCGCTATGGTCAAACCTCTTCTAACTCCTTTTAAACAGTCGCCATCGTTTGATAACGTAGATCTTAAGTAATCAAAATGTTTGACATTTTCGATTTATTAATTTTTGATAGCAATATGGGGATGCAGTCATGTTTGTTAGTGGACATTACATGTATATGGCATAACTTAAACTGATGTTTACAAATAGATGTGCATGCTATTAATTAAACCAACTCTTACAATAGATATAAAGGATACGGCTTAAACTGATGTTTAGAAGAACTGTACATCATACAACTTAATTAAGCTAATGTTTACAATAGTTCCACGCGATTCAAAGCGAATCTACAAATGTTGATTGCTCTACATGTACATAATATAACTTAAAATGATGCTTACAATAGCAACATAGAGCACAGCTTTAATGAATGCGTACAATAGATGTACAGAATACCCAATCAACTAATCCTTACAGGAATAGGCCGGAGTCAAGCAATTGCCGAAATTAGGTTGGTTATGTTGGTTGGTTATTGATCCAGCGGCCTATGGGCCCCTGCATTTTGGCTCAATGTCATATTTCGTATCTGCGAGTGTAATCTGTTGTTGGCCGAAATTAGAAGTAGGAAGTGTATCCATTGTAACCATGTGGTGTCGGTTAAAATCATGTTACCGGCTGCAATCATACGTTACCTGTTAAAATCATGTGTTACCTGTTGTAATCATGTTACCTGTTGTAATCATGTTAGCTGTTGTAATAATGTGTTATCTGTATTAATTATGTTCCTGTTGTAATTATGTGTTACATTGTAGAAATATAGTGCCCCTTTAATCATCTGTTATCCGTTGTCAACAGGTCTAGTAATTTTCGCCGAACAGCATCACTAAGGGGGTGTATGACCTCCAGGTAGTGCATCTGATCATGTTTTAACCTTGTTGATGCACAACCCAGGGGAGTTAAAGAAAACGGACAACATTACCTTCACATTGCTGCGCACCTGCTTCGCTATGTTCGGCATCGGGGATGATCAATGCCTCCACTCTGACTAATTCAAGTTGTTTGTTTCGGTCATACCCATAAAGCGACGTCACCAGTGGTCACATTGTTGAGGAAGTCGTGATCGCTGTTCAAGAGCATCATATCATGCGAGACTTCCAGACGGAATTGATTCTGCTCCATCGTTACCGGCTTCGACACTAATTTTTCAGCAAATTTGCATAGCGATATATTTGCTCAAAATGGAGTGTACCAAACAATTCGTATTCCCACCTTCTCAGCAACTTATCGGATTGTGACACGACGGTTCGATAAAACCAAATTGTGTAATTAGTCAATGACTTCATTATTTCGGCCTGATGGGGGACTATCAGAAATGATTTCCTATACCTCAATGTGCGGACATCTTTGAAACGACTCATTCATTTGTATGATGCATATGGCAACACCACAGTAGGTCTGTTTAATCTCCAAAATGGTTTCCACTTCAGTATCGCCTAGCTATTGGCAAAATCTGATACAACAGCACAGTTCAATTATATCTGTCATTTCGTGGTGAATGAAAGTCCGACGAGTGATCACTACAATCAACACTGAAAAACTGACTGTCAGCAAAGGATGCCGTCTGAGGGCGGATAAAATCCACGCAAGTGTGCACGATCTTCTGTACCTCCCTGCCAAACGATAACCCCCATGCTTCTTTCGTATATAAATATATGCTTGACAAAAGCGCTCGCCTGCTCGTCTGGGACAAGTAAAAATGATTGCTTGAGTAAAAGTAAAAAAAACATCAGTATTTAATCGTTAATTACATTTTAAGTACTTCCTTCTGTTTTGCGTCCGCCTCATTTTCTCCATTTTCCAAGACGGTGTGCATTGCACTACGGTTTTAATGTGCGCCTGTCGGCCAAGTGTATCCGACTTCGGTATTCAATGTTATGTAAGGGTCTGCTTCCTTCTGAATTTTCTAAAGGTTTGCTTCCCTGGGGTAACGGCCGGTGCTGTGATGGGGATCGAACCTAACACCTTCGGGTTGGGAATCTTGCCACTTAACTAGCCCACGCCGTCCCCAGCTGTATAACTGCTATATAATAATTCTCGCACGATTATTAATTATATTACGATTAGAATAGGTTATACATACGCTAGCCTATGGCGGTGAATTTAAATAGATCTCCACTACCCCAATTAAAACCTACTAAAGTCATCGGCTTTATTATGTCAAAAAAGACAGCACCTTCACTTCTCGGTTTCAATCCAGTCAACGGCCGCATAATTGTAATCAGACTAAAGAAAAAGACTAGAATCTTAACAATAATTCAAGTGTATGCACCAACATCAGCAGTAGACGATTGTGAAATGGATGATTTTTAAAACATCTTGCAAGAAGCGATGGAAAAAGTTGAAAAAAGAGACAGCTTGGTCATCATTGGAGATTTCAATGCGAAAGTCGGAGAGGAAAGAGCCGAAGAGGAGAGAAGTGTTCGAGGACCTTTTGGTTTGGGACACATAAATGAGCGAGGAGAAAGACTGGTTGAATTCTGCACGGAAAACAACCTCTCCATTGCCAACACCTTCTTCAAACAACATCCACGAAGACTGTACACGTGGACCTTGCCTGATGGCAACAGCAGAAATCAAATATACTACATCCTAGTGCAACAAAGATGGAGATCAAATGTGCTGGCGACAAAAACACTGCCAGGAGCAGACTGCGATACGGACCACGAGTTACTGTTTGCAGTTTTCCAAACAAGACTACGCAGGATCAACAAAGGTTGCCAGTCAATACGCTTCGATGTATCAGCAATACCTACTGAATTCAACATCAAAGTAGAAAACAAATTTGAGGCGTTGCTTGCTATACAGGAAGAGATGACATCTGAGGAGTTGACATCGTACGCAAGGCAGATTTTGATCTCGACAGCAAAAGAAATGACTCCAAAGATATTGCACAACACACAGAGCTAAATAACAGAGGAAACACATAAACTCATTGCAGAAAGGCAACAAATAAAACAAATGGGAAGTAAGGGGACCAACACAACATATAAAAACTGCGCAAGAAAAGTTAGAAGAGAAATAAGAAAAGACAAAAGAAGATACATAGTAGAAACATGTAAGGATATAGAAAACCTACAACAACAAGGCAAAGAAAGAGATGCATTCAAAGCAATAAGAACACTAACAAGGGAATTCCGTCCGGTTCCACATGTCATAAAGGACAAAGAGGATAACACATTAACAGAAACCAAAGACATACTGAATATATGGAGAGAGTACTGCAGAACCATGTATGGAGACAGCACACAGCGCTCAGTTACAATCCTACCAAATGATGAGAAAGAACCTGAACCAACATTGGAAGACGTACGCTCTGCAATTAAAAGCCTGAAAAAGGGAAAGTCCCCAGGATGCAATGATATCACAGCAGAGCTAATACAAGCAGGAGGAGAGGCATGTGCTCGAGTCTATCACAAGCTGTGTAAACAGATATGGCACAGTGAAGAGTGGCCAGAATCATGGACGAAATCAATTTATATTCCCCTCCCCCCAAAAAGGAAACATGAAGCTGTACACGAACTACTGAACTATCGCACTGATCAGCAATGCTAGCAAGATACTCTTGCGAATCCTATTAAGAAGGATATAGAAAAGGTTTGAATCTGAAATTCACGTAGTCCAGGCAGGTTTTAGGAAAGACAGAGGGACCCGGGACCACATATTCAATTAAAGGAATATCTATGAAAAGTGCAGAGAGTTTAATGTAGACCTGTACACATGTTTCATTGATTACACTAAGGCCTTCGACACGGTAAAACATCAAAATCTGTAGAGAATCATGAAGGAAATTGGGTTTCCTTTGCATATAGTCCATCTCATTTAAACATTATACCAAGATCAACAAGCCGCTGTCCGAGTATATGGGCAAACTTCAGATTGGTTTGCAGTACAAAAGGGAGTCCGACAGGGATGTATCCTCTCACCTTTTCTGTACAACATATATGCGGAATGTGTAATGAGAAATGTACGAGAAGATGAGAACATTGAAAGTTTCGACCCATTTACGATTGGGGGCTATGCGATTCCAGAGTTACGATACGCAGATGGCACAGTGATACTATCAAGAAGTTCGTAAGGGCTAGAGCAGCTACTTTCAGCCGTTAATGGACATAGTAAAGATCAAAATCTGTTTTTAAACATAAACAAAACAAAGATAATGACCACCGATAAAACACAATATCAGCAAAAATTTACAGTGGGTGGTGAGGAAATAGATCAGGTTACACATTTTGAATATCTGGGCTCCAGAATCGACAAAAATGGTGACTGCTTGAAAGAAATCAGAAGAAGACTAGCTATGGAAATACATAGACTGAACAGCCTGAAGAAATTATGGCAGGGCACCAACAACACGATAACAGTAAAAGTCTTTAGAGCCTGTGTTTTTCCTGTGGCAGCTTATGGCTGTGAAGCATGGACGATTACCAAAACTTCTAGACAAAGAATCAAATCCTTCGAGTCAAAATTTTACAGAAAGATCCTCAGAATACCCTGGACAGAGAAAAGAACAAATGTAGAAATTCGGCAAAGGGTGGAGCATAGAGGAGAACTGGTTTATCAATTCTATGTTGAGTAGAAAATGCAAAAACTTTGGTCACATCAAGAGACACAACGGTCTTGAGAGGACGGTGATGGAAAGTATGGTGCCAGGCAAAAGAGGAAGGGGTAGACCAAGAAGACGATGGCACTAAGATATCCAGGAGTGCCTGTGAATGACAGTGGCGGAAGCTGGTGTTTTGGCAAGGGAAAGAGTTTCTTTCAGATTGACTGTGATAGGAGCGACGTTCTACAAAGGACATGCTACATGATGATGAAAGTCATCGATAAATGGCACTACCAAACTATCAAACATGTTCAATGACACAGACTCCTGTCCCTGTCAGTAGTGCATTTTCTCTTAAGAAGAAATAGACAAATACTATGTATGTTATACACAATATGTTGGGCTGTTATGCATTGTTACGTAGAAATAAAATTGAATGAGTGCCTAATTTAAGTTTAACAAAAAATGCTTGACTGCAATCCGACCATGGTGACTGGTTAAATGTGTTACTGACTGGTGAGCCACCCTACACTTTGTCAATCCCTGTACATATATATATATATATATATATATATATATATATATATATATATATATATATATATATATATATATATATATATATATATATATATATATATATAATATGCAATGACGAAGTTGGGACCAGCAGCTTTGCTGATGTACGGGTCATCAAGATAAAGAATGTCAACAGGATTATAGGGCACATTTGAATCTGTCTCTATGTCTTTCCCCCAATGTCTACCATAGAACTAAAAATCTGTATTGCAACAGTTTGTTTATTGCTGACTGTTCTAGATATTTCCGCATTTGGCTTGTTATACCACCCGTTTCTGATAATGTACTGTTTTTTAAAGTTTTACCAAGGATATATATATTCAGCGATTTCATAGTAAACAATGTGGACAGGACCCTGATGGCTGGGACACACTCGGAGGATGGATGATGGGGAAATTACTGTTGGGAAAAAAGTCTCGGGGCCAGCTACTACTTCGGTACGAGGATGTATGCAAGCGGGAAAAGTATGATGCATACATAGACTTGGAATCATGAGAACAGGACGTCATGGTTCGTGTTACAAGGGGCAGGATTACGCATGCATTCAGACGAAGGCGATACTGATTGCGGATAGGCTAAGGACTCAACAATTGAGAAGACACGCCACACCATGCGATGTCGCAAACGGTCCTGATTTTCCTTGCACACACTGTGGAAGACGGTTCTCTGCTCGTATTGGTCTAACGAGTCACATTAGTTGTCTTTTTGGATTGTAGTTGCATACTTTTTATTAGAACCCAATTACCATCGTCTGAAAAGACGGAAAGAACATATGATGAAAATTTACGAAGACGGTTCTCTGCTCGTATTGGTCTAACGAGTCACATTAGTTGTCTTTTTGGATTGTAGTTGCATACTTTTTATTAGAACCCAATTACCATCGTCTGAAAAGACGGAAAGAACATATGATGAAAATTTACGAAGACGGTTCTCTGCTCGTATTGGTTTAACGAGTCACATTAGTTGTCTTTTTGGATTGTAGTTGCATACTTTTTATTAGAACCCAATTACCATCGTCTGAAAAGACGGAAAGAACATATGATGAAAATTTACGAGGAGTCGTATTTCTTTTGGAGTTTATATATTTGAGATCATGAAGCATATTGCTGCGGGTTTTTTCCACATGTATTTGTACCACCCATTTAATGGATCATGCTTGCTATGTTGTATTTTGATTCTTGAATTCTCTTTTCTTTTATAACAAAATTGACAAACATGAGAAACGTTGGTATACATTATTGAGCTCTGGGGAACGCCAAGTGTTAAGTATGAGTTGGTTGTAAACGCTTGTTTTCCGGTTGCGTAAAAACGACTTTTAATTATGTTATACCATGTTGTTTGTCTACTTGATTTTAGTTTGCCTTTCCATATTTATTTTAAATCGTTCTTGAAATATATGCAAAATGTAAGTACTATTTCTTTTCTTGCAAGGGGTCTTCAGCAATGTGAAACATGTATGTGATTTGGTGTCCAATGCTACTACACTCTCTAAACATTGCTTTTTCTGGTATAATTAGATTTTATGCTTTTATGTACCATTTACGTTTATGTTGCTAATCTTCACAGTTGTTTTACATACACATCGGGTTGTGCTTAATGATATGTAAATGATTCCCATTTTGATTTTACTTTCGTTATCACGAGGCTAATGTTGAAACTGATGTGTACACTAACAAAATTACTTTTAGTCAAACGGAGAGTCACCTAGGCGCTTTCTTGAGAAACGCTAGGTCTGAATCACTCTCTGCAAACAACTAATCCAAAATATATGCAGACACGACAAAAACGAGATGGGTAGGTCACATGTAACGATGATACGATGGTCGATGGAAGACGATGCCAGAAATCTGATACCCTCGAGGTGAAAAAAGTCCCCGAGAAAGGCCCCCAATGTGTTGATCAGAGTCACTTGCTGTAACCAACAACATCAGAGACGCCTCTAGAGGAGTGCTTACCACAAACTGTACTTCCGTTGCCCAGGAGAGATTCCGTTGGAGACGTATCAACAGCTACGCTGAGAAACGGATTAAGAAGATCAAGACGATGTATATGCATATATGTACATAAATCAATTTCTTCCGCACAATGTTTAACATTCAACTGTACACGTGCATCACATGTGTCTGTTTACTGATGCATGTCCTAGATGTGTAAGCGTTTAGCGTGTTATAACATTCATTTCTGCTAATGTATTGTTTTTAAATTTCCACAAGGCTGTATTCAGCGATTTCAAAGTAGACAATTTGGAGATTACATCCTGACTGTCTCCTTTGCTTCTAGTGTAGGTTATTTCTTACTTTTTGCATAAGTCTCTGCATATGTCTCTGCATATGTGTAACTGGCATGGTATTCTCATTAAGGGTTGCACAAATATATTTACTACTACTGGTATAACTCTGTATCGCTGAGAGAAGTTCTTGTTGTATAGTTCGTTTCCACAACTTCTTGCTTTTCTTCTCGAAATTTATTAACAGGTTTTCTCTTCCTAGATTATCTTAAGCTTCTAGCTAGGATTTGATAAATTGTGCTGACGTCTTTCGTAGCCTGATATGTTTGTGGACAGATGGTTGTATCTTTGCAATGTATCTTGCCTCCTTCATATCTTCCTGTATATTATGTAATTTGGTTCCAATATGGTGCAAAGTTCTGTTTTGCTCCTAGTACTATTGCTTCTTATGCTGATTGGGGTACTGGTTAATTCAACTTCTGCTGACCCGTTTAACACCCTAATATCGTTTGTGAGCAGGTATATTATGTGTTGGCACGGATACCAATTTGTTTTTCTCAGATTCATCTTCGTTGCTTTGGACTTATGTTGGTTGATCGCTTTATTTTGATTCATCCTTAGTGCCGATCACTGTCACCGTATTGTTCTTTTATTTATCTGCATGCTGTTACTGCCAGGTCATGTGTACACAATTTTAAGTCTGAAGTAAAGGCATTATTTCATCTTCTTGACCAGAAGATTGTATTTTATGTGTGTTTTTGGTGTGGGGAGGGGATGGGATGGGGGATGGGAGGGGAAGTTGTTTGAATTGTTGATAGCTTAAGACCGTCGTTATTATGCCATATTTGTATTTCATTTTCTTGTCTAGCTAATTGGTTATATCGCCAAGTGTTGGTGTGGCTGCTGAAGTATCCAGCCATTAGGAAGTTGCCACTGGATCATCTACACTTGCTATGTTATCTGTTATGTTGCTAGGGCCATAGAAGTGAAGGAAGTCTCGTTCCATCGGAGTATGCTTCAGCTTGATTGTTTGTTATTATGCATCTTCTCTGTGCGCACTAGTTTACATGACATTTATGTGACTCACTATCATTTATTTCACCAGTTCATGATCGCTCATAAGTATTGGTAATCCCATCCCAACATGTATTACTTCTGGAAAATGTGTTTATTGTATATAACATCAACTTCTTTTGTTCAGTGATGTACCAGGAACAACTCGGCGGATCGACCTTGCGATACCATTCATGAAGTCTCTAAACATAATCTGGCCAAAGCAGAGGCTATTTCTGGATACCAGATGGGTGTAGATCCTGTGTAATTGTAATCCTCTTGTATGGCTCTGAGGCCCGGTTGAACTTACTGGGAGATCGGAATCGGGCGTAGGTCTTCTACATGCGCATCCAACATCGTTTCCTTGAAGTGCGCTAACATCGAGGTCTTCTACATGCGCATCCAACATCGTTTCCTTGAAGTGCGCTAACATCGAGGTCTTCTACATGCGCATCCAACATCGTTTCCTTGAATTGCGCTAACATCGAGGTCTTCTACATGCGCATCCAACATCGTTTCCTTGAATTGCGCTAACATCGAGGTCTTCTACATGCGCATCCAACATCGTTCCCTTGAATTGCGCTAACATCGAGGTCTTCTACATGCGCATCATACATCGTTTCCTTAAAGTGCGCTAACATCGAGGTCTTACGACTGACACTAGTCCAGATCATTTCGTCAATGCTGGTTTGATGTCTCATCTATATGTTAGGTCATGTGGTCCGCCTCTTTAAGGACGTCCCTGCTCTACATGTTATAATCCTGTCAGTGGAAATCAAGGTCGAAAAAGGGGGGTGGGGCGCAGTGAGAAAGCACAGCCCCACTCATGGAGTATTCCCAATGGCCACCCGTGTACACTTGTATGGCGTACATCACAGCTAATACATTTGCACCGGATGCTGCATGGGATTCATCAGCGATCAACCACGATCATGAACTGTCAGCGCCACGGGTTATGATTGTCTTGCCTGATGTTTTGATTTAATTAGATTTATTACTGGAATCTTCGTCATCTTTAAACGTCTCTCTCTGTGAAGTGTAGGTCGAAATTGTCGCTGACGCCTTTTAAAGAAAGTCTGTTTCCAAGCATTTCACAATCATTCATATGTTCTCATCCATCAGAAGCGTATGTTTAACTGCAGCTTGTCCTTTTAATGGGAGCCAGTTTCCGAGCGTTTGATGTTGAGGATTATAATTACAATCTCATTTTCACTTGAAGAGCTTTCCAGCCACTTGCGCATCGTTATTGAATCGCCTCTTATAGCATAATTAAAAGCTGCCCGTGGCCTTATCATTTTGATTCTAAATACCACTCTGGAAATGTGTGTAATCTAAATAGAATAATGTTTAAAAGTTTAACGGGTTTTTAGGAAATGTAAAATATCTTTTAGTGCTGTCATATATTTCAGACATGTTCAAATGAAACTGGACCAAACTGCAACAAGTGAACATACGTGCTATGCGCATGATGACGTCACTTCTGGTGTAAAAAGCACATAGGAGCCGTCAAGTTTGCATGATTTTATTATTCCTACGACTCATAGTTTCCTAGCAGCCCGTTGAAAACATGGCGGGTGTAATACGGAATCCGAAGAGTTGATCAGCGAGCGGTGATCCGGTTTCTAACAGCTGCAGAAATCCGACCAGTTGACATTCATCACAGAGTGCAGGCATTGTATGGTGACAAAAGTGTGAAGGCAACAGAGAAGAACTGGACAACGTTGTTTAAAGAAGTACTGTTTCACCTGTTTGTAAGATAACTGCGTATAGCGTCACCAAGAATGTCGATGAGGTAGACATGTGATTCCTGTATTTCGCCCCATTAAGCAATGTTGGCCTTGTTCATGCAGCAGAAAATACCATTTTTATTCAGTTGAACAGATTGCGAAAACAGATGTGCACATTGTGCCTGTTGATTTGGAACCTATTTTTTATTTGTTGGGCCAATCTTTACAAGCTGGTCTTCCGAGCTCATGTCGCAGCTAAACCACGTTTGTTACTGATATAAGGCGTTACATCTCTCAAAGAACTAAACAATACAGGACAGTGTTTATTATCTTATCCACTAATTTGCACAGTCAAGATGTTATAGAGGTGGATAGAAAGGTGTTTTGTTTGTCTATATGATTTTGTTTGTTCGTCAATAGTGGCAATCTATGTGTTTTCATTTAAGATTGTTTGAATCTTCACACTTATCCAAATCAAATTGATTCATTTTAGAACTAGCTCTTTTCCACATCGTCCCAGGCGAAGAAACATTTGATTATCGATCAAGTTTGGTCCTGGAGACTTTCAACGATTGAGTTCTTTCAGGGATTGTTGGCGCTTTGCATTTCAACATCATCTTGAGTTATGAAGACACTGGTTTGTGGAGCTTATTTTTGGACCGTCAGGTAGGGAAAATGTTTAGGTTCTGTTTTGTACATTTTCCTGCTCTGTTTACTCTGGATTAGCAAAGTTGACTCGAAAACTACTCTACATATTATAATAGATGGTCAAATAATGGAACAGGCCAATATATTCTCCTATATTGGAAATATAATGAAGAAAAATAGCCCGGAGTACATTCAAAACTCTAGTTAAAAATCTACCCACATTATTGGTACTTTCCCCCAGGTCTAGGACGCCGCAGAAAGTGTAACATACACACTACTGATAGCCTTCGGCTGCCTGGAAACATACATTAATATGCCTTTTTGAATACCGGATTTCTAAGTTCTCAAGTGTCCTAAGAAAACGAACATGCGAGATGAAAATTCGGGAGTGATAGTCAACTCTCTTTTCCCTATGAATCATGTATTGACATCCGAGTAAGTCATACATGGTAAAGATAGCATCAATCAGAATGTATATATACCGTAGAGCGTAAAAATATGTGCAATAAACATACGACTACTGATAAGGATATTGTTTCTTTAAAGTGAGAATATATAGAAGAATGGGACCAATTATTTGGAAAACCACGAACCAAAACAATCAAGTATTACATACATTACGGACAAAGCAATGACTTCACGAAAGAAATTATAGATTGCAGTAAATATATTGTATTAACATACAAAGACAACACCGTACCGGAAGCAATACTTGGAGGAAAGGCTAAGGACAAACGATGTAAGTAGAAACATAACATCAAGAGACATATCAGGATATGTTTGACATAATACTGAACTGAACTTAATAAGAAACTGTAGATGTTAAATTGCTTCACTTTTCTTTAGTATTTTTAGTGATTGTTCTTTCTCTATCGATCATTGACTTTGGTAGTGTTTACTTATTTTCAAGAAACAGACTATTGCCAAGTTCAATTTGTATTTTTCCTGAGATATAATTTGGATCATGCCTCTGCTTGTTTTTAATAGTTGACATTTGCAAATGTCAATTATTGGTAAGCATTTTATTCGTTTATGGAAAAACGTTAGGATTTAAATTCAAAATGAAAGTCAAATATACAAAAATGGACGACCTCAAAGAGAGCCATGGCAACTATGTTTTGGTGTGGAGTGGTGTCAACACAATGAATGAGTCAAACATTATACACATTGTCTTGTGCTTCCAGAGAATGCAATGTTTATGATATAAACAATAATACGTCAATAAAATTCGTATACACTTACTTCTTCTTGTGTCTTTCTCCTTTTCATTTGTTGTTCTGCGTGTGCCTTTCAGCGCAAAGTTCTTAAAAGGTTTCTTTGAAATGACTCAAATATGTTTTTTGTACACGAGGATTCTTACTGCTTCTGTTGTTTCTGCAATTTGTCTATTGCGTGGTCGGCCTTTGTCTTTGTATCCATTGTATCGGCATTGCTTTCTGAGAGATACTATCTGATTTTTTGACGTGTCACGTGGCCAAACTATTTGGTTTGCGGTCTCTTGATGAGCTCTAGCACTTGTCTCTTAAAACCTTTGTTTCTGATTCTGTCCATTCTTGGTGCACCAATCATTCCGCACAATCATTCCGCACAATCATTCCGCACAATCATTCCATCTCTGTTGTTACCATACTTCTTTTGTCTTAGTTGGTTAATGTTTAATTTTAACACTGATATCATACAGCGTTCTTTTTGTATCTATTATCACGAATACATAAAAATATATGGCACATTTGCCCAATGATTTGACTTGCTTTATTACATATGTTTTTTTATTTCGGTGTCGCCTATGCCATCTGTTGAGATTATGTTTCCAAGGCACCTGACATTTTTCACCTGTTGCACTTGTTGGTTGTGTATGAATATTATTGTTTCTTTTTCGTTTCTTTCAATCGTCAAATAGACAGAAGTGGGGAAACAACCCCAATGGCTCAAATCAAAGTCTGACGCAATGACAACAGCAATGACTAGAACATGATATATTTCGTTTGGTGTTTTTCAGAAGTTTTCAATAGGATCAATGAGAAAATAATGTATAGCTTTGCGGCCCTTTGCTTTAAATCCTGCCTACAGCGTTAGTGCTTTCTTTTTTTCTATTATTATTATTTTATTTAAAGACGAATTGACTTCACAAACGACCATGATGGATGGTCTAGAGCTAGACAAGGACTGAGGAGCATTCTATCTCCAAGACCGTGGCTGCTGTTCGTCCTCATGTGGACAATTAACTTTGTTTCCAGTGGAAGGAGTTCGGACAGTCCAGGAACAAGAAAACATGCAGTGTATGCGGAGTGTAAGTGTGTGTAGTTGATTTAGTTTTATATTTACTGCAACTGTATTACCCCCCCCCCCCATGTTATAATTGTATGTACCGCTCTGCCAATGTTATTTACTGTGATACTTTACCCCTCTTATAACATATATCCATGCGCCCCCCTCCCGCTAATGATGTGTATCGGGTCTTGGCCCGCAAATACAATGTTTTCATGTGTGCCCTGGCCTTTACTAATGCTAGTCAGTTGCGTGTAACGCCTCCGCCCCTGCATTAGAGCAGACCTACCTGACATGTGTCAGTGTGGAGCTGTTATTCCGACAGGTCCAATACCTCATAACCGTCCAATGGCTACACTAAGCCGTTACACATTTGTTCTCTTAATATTAACGGACTAAAAAAGAAACAATAACATGTAGTGAGCATAGTAAAGAAATATACAACTGATTTTTTTTGGTTAAAATAATGCAACAAGCAGCTTTTTATAAAAACAATTAATGGATAACAATATCAACAATCAAAACAAAATACTTGCTGTGGACTTCAACTGTACATTAAGTAATCTAGACACATCACACACACAGACAACCATGACACGAACAACAAATTTGTCATGACTACTACACGATATTGTATTCCGCAGAGAATACCACGCACACCGAGTGCGAACAATTTTCGGAGTATACAAAAAAGTTGAGTGACGAAGACATTGTTGTCATTAGCACACCCCTTCCCTTAGTAGACTTAAAAAATCCATTCGACTCCTTTAAAAGAAAGAAAAGGCCTGATTGCTTGACCGTAGAGTTCTACTTAACCTTCTTCGACAGTATTGGACCCACTTTGTTAAAAGTTTTAAATGAAGCATTTGAAAACGGCGAAATGCCAAATAACCTGAATGAAGCTTATATCACACTGATCCCTAGACCGGACAGTGATAAGCTTGAGGCCAACAAATACAGACCAATTTCTCTCCTGAACGTTGACTACAAAGTTCTTACCAAAGCCCTCATACGAAAGCTTAGGCCCATTATGCAACACTTAGTATATAAAGACCAACATTATAGTGTATAATATAGAAAAATCAGGAAACATACGCATTTCTTACGAGCCATTATAACTTATACTTGAGACACAAACATCCAATCTGCCATTCTTTCAATACATCAAGAAAACGTTTTCGACAGTCACACATTACTTTCTTCATGAAAAACTAAATAAAAATAACATTGGGGACTATTTTACCAAAACGATACAAATAATATGTATAAGACCCGAAAGAAAAATAATGATTATAATAATTTAACAGATAATTTCCCACTAACACGATCAGTCAGACAAGTATGTTCTCTGTCCCCAACACTTTGTACTCTAGTCTTGGAGCCCCTACTAGAGAAGATTAGGCAAGACCTAACAAAAGTAGGGAACCATATATCGGGGTCAGGGGAACAAAAAGTAATAGCTTACGCGGACGACACCGCTTTCTTTCCATCCCACAGTAGTTCTATTCTAAATATTCTGAACATTTTTACACAATTCGGCATAGAAAGGGGATTCAAAATCATCCATAATGGGGATTGGTAAGTGGATTCATAAATTCGATTTTCCTCTTGCACTAAACCAAGTAAATACGATACAAAGATACCAATAACATACCCTTCTAATCCTCTTGACCCAAATACAGAAAAATGGAAAACAATTATTGTGAATATTAAAAAGTGTAAGAAAATGTGAATACAAAACAACAACAATATTTGGGCGCAGTAGAATAGTAAACTCAATTATACTACCAACATTAAGATACGTCGCTAATATATTATGTCCAGCAATAAACAGTAATCAAACAAATAAATAAAGCAGTCGGAAGTTTCATTTTTTGCAACACAATACATAATATCCGATCTAAAAGGTTAATGCAGGAAAAAAACCGAGATGGTATCGCGTTGCAGGAAATAACAATTAAAATGCAATCACTAAGAATTAATATTTGTACAGGAAATAATAAAACACCTTAATGAATATCAAATGCCCCACTATTATTTACAGATAAGAATAACTAAATTATGTAAATTAAAAAACACTATCCCACGTTGTTTTAAAAAATATACCCGTGTTTTATAAACAATTTTTTCCGACACATTAATGGACATGAAACATTACTCAAATAAAAAACCAGACACTATTTAAAAAAACAAACAATATTATTACATGAACCCCCACTTACATGTAGGTTTAAACGAGGCTACGGCTATTTTATAACAAACTATTTACACAACTTTCGTAATAAACAACCTTAAAGAATCACCACACGTTTAAGAAGTTATTTACAGACTAATATTCGGAACAACACCAATACGTAAACAAGTTCAAACCTAATAGAACACAAAAATGTCAACTTTGCAACAGGACCAAACAAGAAGCAGAAACTCATTTATTTTATCTTTGTAAAGTAGTTAGCATAACATTATGTAAAAGTAGACACATAATTAACACATTTACCAAAATAAGAGTTTACATGTTTAGAGCTAAAATAATTCACACAATTCCATGGGCAGATAGAGACACACAAAACAAACTTAATATTATTGTCAGAGTTCAGATAGTTAGTATGATCATGTCGAAATAAAGCTCTTCACTACGGACACACCTTTAACCCAGGCAGTTTCCTAATTTTGTTCATGGGAAAAGATAGTTTATTTGCCCAGATGTTTCACGATCTGTGAATATTCTGGGTAGGACTTACGAACTGCCTGGACAAATTGTTGATATATGTATCCTTACATGAATGAGTGTGTATGAGAATGTGTTGAGTGTGTAAGTGAGCACACATGTGCGAGGATGTATATATGTATGTATATAGTTTATAGTTTGGTACATTCACACTAGTCGACGACTTACACTTGTGTTCACGGAAACGTGGTGTTGTTTTCCGTCTGGACTTGTTATTTCGTTCTTTTTTTGTGATATCTTCCATCCGTTTATCGTGGTCTGGACGCCGGCTAAATGGCATTACGATTATACCTGTGTCGTATTTCACGGGTTAGTTCTGCCGGTTCACCTTCACGAATTTGGCGTGTGGGAATTGTAGATGCTACTATGATGAGCTGAATACAGCTGGGGAGAGATGCCAGACTGACTCACACGCTGAGTGTTGTCCATACGACCTCTTGTGGTTATCGAAAAGGCACGACAAACTGCGTTAGATGCCATCCCACCGTTCTACCATGTGGGTTACATGTTTACGGAAAGGTTTCGGTGGTAACCCTGATGCAAAATCTGCATCCTATGATATATCCAGTCGTCTCGATGAATGTCTTGCCACTGGCAAAAGGTAGCTTAGGCTCTGTGAGCGAGGTTGACAAAAGGCGCAGTTCTTACTCACTTTAATCCAAATCACGCGCAAGTCACCCATTTCAGCGGACACAGCAAGAGATACGACTGTCCACACGGCTGAACAAAGAGAGTGGTCTTCATCACTTGTGATGGACAACTATTATGTAGAGCCATGAGTTGAGCCAGAAGGGTGTAGGTATGTGTCTGCAAGCGTATGCTGTGGTGATGGATTGATGAAGGTATATGCGGAGATAGACCCGTCTCAGTGTTGCCTGAACCTGTAATATTTTTGTGGGTATGAGTGTGTGTGGGTATGAGTGTGTGTGTGTGGGTATGAGTGTGTGTGTATGTGTGTGTGTGTGCATGAGTATGGGTGGGTGTACAATTATATCATAATAATAATTTGTTTTAATTTAGTAGTTTGTGCAGCTTTATTCAATATTCTACAATGGCTGCATTGATTGCATGCAATTTTTTGAAATATATTGACATTTGTATGTTTGAAACGTTTAACGTTTAATAAAAAAACTTAAAATCGAAGAAATGTAACGTGTACACTTTGTTCATACCTTAAATTTATGATTGCTCAAAAAATGAGAAATAACTGAGACAACTATTATTGTTGTATACCACTCAGGTTATTTACCAATTATGGATGTGCAACATGCACAATCTCAACACCTAATATAGAATTTAAAAAAATGCTCAAAGTAACTAGTAGAAACAAGGTCCGCAAACAATCATTATGACAACATCTCGAAGCACATCCCTCGCAGACGAGTGGAAGAATCTAAATGTGGGTGGTTTTGCCATGACTCCAAAATGAAACAGCATTGACGGAAAGAAAAGAGTCAAGGATCCAGATCTTGAATGTGTCCCAACGTCAGCTGGGTTGACAAGAGAAATACAGTCAATAAAAGCCGGTGGAATATTGTAGTAGGGTCACTGTGTTTTCCTTTACTATTGTATTCTCCTTCTGGTAACGGAAACCCCATTATTATATCATTTTATATAATCTGTTTTTTTTATTCTTCTATCCCTTTAGCTCACTTATTCAACACACTCTCTAAGATCTCAGGCGTCTTTACAAATTAGCAACTTCTACTTCAGATGTACATTTAAATTCCTAAAACATGACATGGTACACAACTCACTTTCCAGCTCAACGAATGGATCAATTATTTTTAAGAATAACAACTTCTACTTCAGATGTACATTTAAATTCCTAAAACATGACATGGTACACAACCCACTTTCCAGCTCAACAAATGGATCAATTATTTTTAAGAATAACAACTTCTACTTCTGTTATGCATATTATTATCCTAGTCCTACAATTTATTTTACAATTACAGTTTTCCTGGTTTTTGTGCTCGTTTCATTGATCGTTCCCTGTTATAACATTTACTAAGTTCTTTACTTTTATCTAACTAGTCTGAATCTACTCTTAACACAACAAAACAAGATACGCAAATCAGTTTTGAATTCGAAGTGGGATCAAGATGCTTAGCAGCACATGAGCTGCAGTGGTCAGCGACCCATAGCTGACTACTAGCGTCAGGGCCAGCGAACCATAGCTGCCAAGACCCTTCTACACCTCGACGCGGTGATCATGGATAACAGGCTGCAGCAGGGTAGACTGGGTAAGGAGAAGGGATCGAAGAGGGAATGCTAACCCGGTACTAAAAAAATTCGTGTTGAAGTCGGATGTGTTGGACCAAAAGTTGCAAATATCGCAGCCAGGCTGTAAACTACGACACAACGCATTCCGTTCTCTGAACTACAATCTGCTACTTAAGCCATTCCAGGGTTTGATAGCGGGAGATTGAGAACGAAGAAGGAGAAGAAGAATGTGCAGTTCTGGAAACGTCAGTATATCATGGAATGCGTGTAGGTTCGTCTTTGTTGATAGATCTACTCTGAGATAACAAGGCTTTTAGATCTGTTTTTCTACACTGCTTTCTCTGGTCTCCTTGATACCTCTATTCACACACATTGTTTCCCATAATCACCGTATTATCTGTGTTCTAACACAGTGGTCCTATGATCTCCTTGACATCTTTGTTTGCAGAGCTTTTCAGAAATAGACACTTACTCACAAATCAAGCATTGTCGACGTGGCTGGTTGTCTGTAACGTTTGTTATCAAATTGGTCGGTATTAAATACAATTTTCAATGGAGTGAAAGGTGCAGTCTCTTGTGGGGGTGTGGGATTTTCTAAAGAAGTGTTACAGCAGTGCAAGCATTTTTGTGTATTCGTTTTGAGTCTCACCCAACTCGTCCGAGGTGCTATGGTTCTATCACGTGTGTACATGTTGCTACATCCTGCGTCGCACTTCAACAGGCAGTGCACTCATATGGCATACGGGGATCAGAGAGAGCAGATGTGGCCATCACCAGTGGCAACACTAGACAAGCTCTATGGCAGTGTCGACAGCCTCAGGATGACCGCTGCTTTTTTCGAAAAAATAAAGGTTCATGTCTGACTGCGTACGATGAAGAAGAAGAAGAAGAAGGACTCATATGTCTCATTACAGGTGTTTACTTCTGTCTCTGGCCAATACCTATAGTCTCAAAATGTTTGAGTAACCGTTACCAGTGGTATGTTATAAACTTGACAACTAATATGTTTGAGTAACCGTTACCAGTGGTATGTAATACACTTGACAACTAATATGTTTGAGTAACCGTTACCAGTGGTATGTAATAAACTTGACAACTAATATTTTTGAGGAACTTTTCCCAGTTATTCTGGCGATGCCCGATGGCATAGAAACCACTTCTTCGCCTACGGAGAGTAACAGTTTGGCAGTTCTGGCAAGCAAGCAAGCGCGCACGCACGCACGCACATACACACACGTATATATATATATATATATATATATATATATATATATATATATATATATATATATATATATATATATATATATTTATATATATATATATATATATATATATCCAGAAATGTTTAGCTTACTTTGTAAGAAGAATCAACGCCATTGTACACAGTCAACCTATAATTGCTCTGTTCTTCTCCAAATGTTTGGAGAATCGCACCACAATGTGAGAACTTCGTAACACCGGCGAAGGTCCCGTAATAGATTGGGTATATTGTTAACATTATTCTGAATTTTGACCGAGCTTGAGCCGTTATGTCTACTTTATTTTCAATTTTCAACTGCCGATTTATTTTTAACGTGTGCGACACTGAGCACGGGCGTCCGATCTCTGCTATCCATAGATCAGTGTAAATACCAGAAAGTTTACATGAAGCAATCCCGGTCTCGTTCGGCGAAATCCAGTATCTCAGGCCTACGTCTTAGCTCGAGACTACTCAGCCCATATACACAAATTTACCTGCATATATATATATATATATATATATATATATATATATATATATATATATATATATATATATATATATATATATGTAGTGAGTTTGAAAATCAGCAACAATATATCTAAGAGAGTCAATTGATAAGCGTGCGTACATCCTCGTAACACTTTCAAAGATTATATATAAATCACAAACTTATTAAAATGAAGCTAATCGGACATATTTGTCACTTAACAGCAGTGCAACATCAAAGAGAACTCAAACCACGGAAGATATCAATAAACTGCACTGACAGCAGCTCTCAGCTCCTCTCATTAACAGCTTGTTTCTGTCATGTCAGTTTAACCTTCAAGAGGTCTTCGACCTACATGACATAGCGTTAACAGGTTATCTTAAATATGTTTTTATTCTTCAGGGCAAGGTCACTAGGACTGACCATGTATGATATATTGACATAGAGATGCGAATTTTGTTTAATAGCCACGACCTGAGCAAGATTAGCTCATAAAAATATATGTATCACTTTATAAAATTTCCAAAGCCAAACCATGATGCAGGTTATGTAATGTATGCATAGTGGTCACATTACAAATGTCCATAAACAGATCGTGAGCCAGGAAAGGGTGATACCTAGTGATTACCTTACATAATGTCCATAGACAAATCGTGAGCCAGGAAAGGGTGATACCTAGTGATTGCCTTTCATAATGTCCATAGACAAATCGTGAACCAGGAAAGTGTGATACCTAGTGATTATCTTACATAATGTCCAAGGACAAATTGTGAGCCAGGAAAGGGTGATACCTAGTGATTACCTTGCATAATGTCCATAGACAAATCGTGAGCCAGGAAAGGGTGATACCTAGTGATTACCTTACATAACGTCCATAGACAAATCGTGAGCCAGGAAAGGGTGATACCCAATTATTACCTTACATAATGTCCATAGACAAATCGTGAGCCAGGAAAGGGTGATACCTAGTGATTACCTTACATAATGGTCATAGTCAAATCACGGGCCAGGCTACATTGATAACGACATAATTATCACCTTACATCATGTCAATAACAGATTACTGGGCAAAATTATACCAACACAATGAATGCCCTGTATAGAAAATGAATACACCAACCTAGATACTGCGAGTGTTGAACTATATCTGACATTGAACAGAACATATACAAACATATTCACATAATAAACAAAGAAGATGCAGCGATACGACTACAACATAGTATCAACAAAAAAACGATGGCCATAACAAAAGGACAAACACATAATAAATATTAGATTACGAAAATAAAGAACATATTGCAGCAAGCAACAAGATGTCGATACATGTGGACCATCATATCAGACGACGTAGAACATATGACATGTGTAATAAATTGAGTCGGAAAGCGAAAGCAGGCATCCAATTAAAATTACTATACAAACGAACCAGTTCCTAGCATTGCAACATAAGAAAGAGAGACAGTGTCATCTGCAATCAATATGTCATTAACGATTATAAATATATATAAAGGGAGAGAGATAGAGAAAGAGAGAGAGAGAGAGAGCGAGAGAGAGAGAGAGAGAGAGTCTTGCAGTGCAATGTGCAACCAATTTGTCAATAACGTTTTCACTTGTGCATAGTAAAAATCATAATAATAAAAAAATATAAGACGTCATCAAATTTCGATTTCGGAGAAGAATGTCGACTGTAACATCAACGCAAAAGACAACGAAGTTATATTTCACGACTACATAAACAAAAACACGTGTAACTGAACTTAAAAAAAGACATTCACGGTTTATTGGACATGAACTCATTAGGAGGTACTTGAAAATCGTGAGACAACAGGAAAGGCAGATGGCGAGAGAGACAGGGAACGAAAGAGACAAATTACTGTGATGACATAACAGCTAAATGAAAAAAATGACAATCATAGGAAGTGTCGAATTGTAAGTTAGTTATCTTTCCACGTATTTCGCTGAGTGTTGTGGGAAGCTTAAGTCGTCCGTCATCCACCAAGGGCCGTGAGTTTGTCATTATGAGCCCGTTTCTTTGCAGGATCATCTATTGACCTGTTTAGCGGCCATACTCTTGCCAAGTAGCCACCTCTACGAGCGTTTAAAACCATCAGTGAAAGTTTATAATGGTGCATTCTCATGAGTTGACTAAATCAGCGTTTTATGTGCCGGAAAATGAACTGCACAATACACGCGTAGTACCCACTACACATCTAATGTCTTCGTGTAGCAGTCTTTTCTGGTAACACCAAAGCCTTCCTCAAAAACGACATTCTTATCTCAAGGGCCTTCGACAGCGACCACGTTTGGAACGTGTATCATAGAGTCGGCATAAATATATTGTTTATTAGCTGTTGCTTTCCTCAGATGCCTTATCACTGGTGACAGCTGATAAATCATAGCCCATACTTTCTGACACCTAGCCTCGAGTTCCATGTCGAGCCTATCGTTTGCCGAAAAAAAAAGTTCCCAGATATTAGAACTCACAGGACTTTTGAAGAGCAATATCATGTATACGTATGTTGAGTGTCCCAGCTATTCTTTTGATCCACAAAGTATATGTATTTGTCTTGTTAATTCTTATATTGTATTTGGTACAAGTTATTGTAAACGATGTCATTAAAGTTTGCAGTTTGTTGTCATCATCGAACAATATACACTGATCATTTGCACATATCAATTTGCGTTTTGAATTCGTTTCTGCTTATGCCTCTCTCTAATTGACTGATTTATGCTGTGAGTTTGTGCATGCAGACGCTGAACACCAGAGGAGAAAGCACACACCACAGTATCAGGTCTATAGTGATTTAAAACGCAAATGTGACACCATCAATTCTACGACGTGTATACGCTTACGATACGGTGCTTTTACAATGTAACGCATCTGCCCTTGCATACCATAATCTTCCAGAATCGTCCAAAGTGTTTTCTTTTCTACCCAATGGACACATAATCACCCGTGGATGTAGTAGTGCTAAAAAGTTTTTGTAAGTACCCCCTTCCCCCCCCCCCCCCCCCCCCCCCAGCCATCTGCATGCATTCATTAAATATTGGAAACTCATGCTTGTCATTGAGGACTGAAGCAGGTTCTCTGAATCCGATCGGCGTGATGCTTTAAAAATTAATTGTATCTGTTATGTTTTTGGCATATTTATGTTAGTTTCTTGCTCCAATATTTCCAAGATTGCTCTCTTTCATCTTTGATTAACCTCTTCGTGTTTGATCTTACATGTAGTCATCGTGCGTCTTCGACATAACCAACTCTTTTAAGCTTCATTTATAGACCGTTTAGAGTGAGTCTCTTATCACATCACCCCACCAAACTGTTCGGTTTTGATCTTCTCCGTGTAGTATGCTCTTTTTTCTACAGTAGGTATGAAGAGTAGTCCTCAACGTTGGTGTACATATCGTCGTCAGTTTCTTCTTTAAGTGACATCAAGTCATTTGCTATTTCCCGACATACACTATTCCTGATAGCTTCATTACTTAACTTTTGAAGATGTGTTTCCAGAACTGGTTTGATCTTCCGTAGATTCGTCATGTGTGCAACTATATATGTTCAAAATAACTCGAAATGATTAGTATCGATACTGTTCCCAGTAATGACCCAAACATATGCTATGGGTTTTCTTAACCAGTGTATTATGAGGACGAAATCGATCTGTAGTGATACAGCTGTGTTATTCGACATGCACCATGTGTCGATGTGACATCGACGGTGCTGGAAGACGGTAGTTTTCTTATTAGACAAATCTCAAATCATAACTTAAAAAGCTCCTGTCTATTGCTGTTCCGTCCTAAAGAGGTCACACTGTGGGACACTTGGCAGAATTAATGTGAGGATCATTCTATCCATGATCTTCAATGACATGTTCGTGGGAGGAATTAATCACCAATTCCATTTGATTTGGTAGTTGTATGATAGTTGTATGGTAATCGTTAATAATGTTGATTAGATTGTTGTCATAGTTACATTTATTATAAGAGATAACCAACGAGAAAAATAAACTTATGTTCTTTTGAATCGACTTCACTGAATGTCGGGCATACCCATAGGTGTTCAATCTCTCTCAGTAAATGGCGAATGGTATTTGGGCTGAGGGTTTATATAGCTCGGTTGGTCAACGCTGTCTCTGCTCCGTCATAGCAATTGCACATCGTCAGTCGACTTTTGTTTGATATGAATGTTTTGCAGTCTGTTTAATGCTTAATCATTTATTTGTTGTTGCGACACAATCGATGGTCATTGAAATACTTGATAATGTCTCCCCCTGTCCATTTCCAAAGTGGCCAATGAGTGCTTACGATGACAAAATGGCAACTATTTCGTTGTCAGGAGTGACATCATGACCAGGACTGTAGATCCACAACAGCTTCAGGCTGTAGGCATCCACAGCAGGGCATGCCTTAACTAGCCCGTATATGCCTTATGAATTAAGAATTGTGAGCCTGACCCAATGACTGCCTATGTTAAAGATGTCCTAGCTAGCCATCCCAGAGATGTTTTGATTGCTTCTATCTATATTCTCACACTGGAAAGTTTTGTCTTGTTTGCCAGGGACATTACGCTAAAAACAAATTACTATTCTATGAATACGATTGAGCACCTGACAGTGTGTCTACAGTAACTAGCTGCTGATTATGTTTGTTTTTTTTTTGTTTTGCATTCGCCTTATTTCTCTAATCCTCAAGGCGGTGCGCGTTGCACTGTGATTTTTATTTTGCGCCTGTCGCCTAGTGCATCCGACTTCACCATTCATTTTTATGTAAGGGCTAGCTTCCTCCATCATGTTCATAAGGTTTGCTTCCCCGCGGTAACGGCCAGTGCTGTGAGGGGGATCAAACCCAGCACGTTCTGGTTATGACCCGTGTCACTCAACCACTAGCCCACGCTTTCCGCTGCTGATTGTGTTGAGCATGGTGCAATGAAGAAATACATTATCTATTGATTTGACTGATTATTACAAAAAAACTTGAAAATCATCATCATCCTCATGTGGCTTTATGGTTGCCCTTGGACTATGGAACATACATGTTTAAAGTATGTGACGTCTTCTTAACTTCCTACCACGAGATCCCGAGTGAACTGACTTCGTCATCGACCGTTAGTTGTCACGTGTTTCGTAGCTTTCTCCCTGAACTATTTCCCTGTGAGTTACAATTTGGTTCATGTCTTCTTCTTCTTCTTCGTACGCAGTCAGACAGTAACCATTATTTTTTCGAAAAAAGCGGCAGTCATCCTGAGGCTGTCGACACTGCCATAGAGCGTGTCTTGAAGTTCCGCTGGTGATGGCCACATCTGCTCTCTCTGATCCTCGTATGTCGGGCAGCTCTAAAGCAGATGTTCAGCGATCATTTTACCGGTACCGAACGGGCATTCGTCGGTACCACCTATATTTAATTTGTTGAATAGGTGGTACCTTAGTCTAGTGTGGCCAGTGCGAAGTCTGAAGACAACGACCTGCTCTATTCTGTTCAACTGGTAATAGGCATCGCCTTTGGTGTAACCAGTATGTTCGGTTTCCCATTTGGTCATGTATCTGGCTTTGATAAGCCGTTTTGACTCTTCGTACGTCATACTAGTATCTGTTTGTGGTAGTCTTGCACCTTCTTTTGCCAGTCTGTCTGCCTCCTCGTTGCCTTGGATGTTGCAGTGTGATGGGACCCACTGTACCACTAACCTTTTTGGTGCGGACTGCTGGCACAGTTGGCAGAGTGCTGCTCTTAAGTCATTAAGCTCAGTGTTTTTCTGGCTTTTTAGCGCTGTGACTACGGCGAGAGCATCTGTAAGCAGGACTATATGGCTTTCATTTTCTTTGTGTGTCACCAGTTCTTCCACTGCCACCTTCAGTGCCTCTGCCTCCACTCTGATATTGCTTGTGTACTTACCAGTAGCGAATGACAGTGTTATTTTTCTGCCATTTGGTAGGTTCAGGAATGCTCCTGCCCCTCCGTTCTGTGTAGTGTTTGTTACAGAACCGTCGGTGTATGCATGGGTCCAGTCCGTGCTTGGGTAGCTTTTCGATATAAAGCTTAGGGTAGTATCTCTCCTTTCTTTTTCAGTCTGGCAGTTTTTGTTTCCAATACCTAGTATATTTTCTACTACCTCTGGAAATATATCCTGCCTCCTGATAGGTTTTCGTACAGTAGTGATGGGTTTTGGTGTTGTTAGTGCGTTTATGGGATCTTCGTGCATCTTTGCTTTGGCTATTTCTGCAAAGTTTCTCCGCTTTAGTTTCCCATTTCCCAAATTGTTTAGCCTTTGGTGCATTGGATGGTCAGTCAGTCCTCGGAGTTTCTCTGACTGCAGCTGGGCTCTGCAGTCTCTTCTATCGGTCATGGATTGCAGTTTTGTAATCTTTTCAAGTTCTACAATTGGCGTTGACTTCATGCCTCCTGTTATGACTCTCATGGCTTGGTTTTGAAGTTTGCTAACTTAATCGAAGTTCGCCTTTGCTGCTGTTGTCCATGCCGCAATGCCATACTCGAGAACTGGTCTCACTCTTTCAGTGTACAGTTTATTTAGTATGCCTTCGTCTGCTCCCCAGCTTGTGCCAGCAAGTTTCCTCATGATTGCCATTCTTTCTCTGGTTCTCATTCGGTTTTTCTCGATCTGACTTTTCCATGTCATGCGCTGATCAAATGTGACTCCCAGATAGTTTGGGTTGTCGTTTCGCTGCAGGAATTTGCCATTTAAACTTAATTTGGTATTTTGGGGTTTGATTGAAAGCGAGAATATTGTGCATGTGGTTTTCTCCTCGTTTATTTTGACCAGCCATGAGTACGCCCACTGATTACGTTCATGTCTGATTATATTGTTTAGGTTTTTTCTGAATGTGTATTAAATCCATTCGCACTTTCTCTACGCGTATTGTTTGTCGACAACGGTCAACATGACGTTGAGACTGCGTCATTTCGTGGTGAAAGAAAACCCGACAGCGACAGACGCAATCTGCGTGCGGAAAAACATTCACCGCATGACATAACGGTTCCCTATACCTGCCTACAGAAGGACAACCCCGATGCTTTATATTTGTGTTCGTGTATACTTTATTTTCTACGCCGCGTTTATTAGTCATTACTTCTGCTGGCAATCTAACTCGAAGTATGTGACGAGGACGCTTGTTCATTAAGGTCTGCTGCCAGATGTGATACTCCTAGTCACACCCCTCGTTCCAAAAGTATATATCAGGATCGATTGTCATGCGTATACATCAGGATCGATGTGCATGCGTGTTAAACAGTCTAATCGTATTATCCGTGAAAATGTATACCCAGTTCCAAATTGAACCTTTAGTCATGACAATGTGATAATCAGGCTCAATGGTGATGGATGTGAGTGCTCGTCATCACATTCAGACTATTTGTCTAGTTAGGTAACTGTGAGACATCTTATGATGCCTATTGTCGTGTTTCGTGCTGCAATTGAATGTAGATAAAATACGTTTTGGTACAAAGAAATAATGAAAACTAATTGTAATATCAAAGTAGAACCTGCAATCAAAGAGGAACTATTAGATATATCATTGGACCAGACCTTCGTTATTTCTGAGGCGTCCTTTACCAATTCCGTTCCTCGATGACTGCTTTTTCCAGTTGTAATTCCTGTACAAATGTATAACTGTGTAGAATATATTACGCTGAGAACGGGGACTCAATCTGGTACCCCCTTCCCTCTTTGCCCCACATGCCAGGTGATCTAGCCCTTCTGCAAATCAAACGCGAACAGCAGTATATCTAACAATGGCAACATTTGCCCACATCAAGCGAAGATGCTGGTAGCATCAGACGTGTGGTGTCTCTAAGGCTGTGACGTGAACTGTATTTGTATTTTAATGAGCAATAGTTTCACTAGTCATCAACCTCACTCTCCTGAACATCCTGGACTATTAGCAAGAAATAGTCAAGACTGATGTAGATATTACAGGATGCAGATTTCTGTCCAGGATTTCCACTTGAAACATTATCCGTGAACAATAACATGAAAACCATCGGACAAATACGAAAGGGATCTTATTATAGTTAACGTTATTATTTCAAATTGCGTTTTTTCTGTTGTGGCAGTACAAGAAGCTGTTTTCGCATGCGAGAGAGTGACAGACACATTTAGTGGTAGTGTTTTATTATCACCCGTATGAATGTCAGGTTCTCCCCATGCACTTGTGAGCTAAATATAGGAAGTATGATTAGTTAGTTGCTACTGCCAATAAAGGATATGTGTCCGACCGTAAGGTGCAAATATCGCAGTCAAGCTGTAAACTAGAGAAACAACGCATTCCCTTCTCCCTGTTCATGGCTTGGTAGAGGATAATTGAAAACGAGTGCAGAAGAAGAAGTTGGTTGCTTATTGCAGGCCATGATGGCGACATCATCAGACGGTTTTGTCTGTAGTATGACACTTTGATGTATGTGGATTATAGTGAGGATGAAACTGCGCTGGTCATCAGCCTCACTATTTCGTCCCGAGCTTCGTTATTGTCCAGTGACAAGAAATAAGTCAAAACGACTGGAGGTAACTAAGGATACAGGCACTCTGGTATAACCTCATTAGTAGCAGCGACCACTTAGAAGCTAGATCACCCTCCGTTTCTGTTCATCGCTTTGAGAGGTGAGTACCTGGTGTCTGACCCTGACCCCTCCCAATCCACCCCCATCCCCCTCTCTCCCAACAGAAGATTATATAGAGTATGTAGACAACAAGTTTCTCATTTCAATCTTTCAGTTTCGTCACAAAGTGACCAGCGGAGGATTGGAATGTACATGCTCCTCGAAGCCCCCCTCCCCCCCGCGCAGTCATGCTGGTGTTCCAGGGGTCTGTGCTGATTATCTGAGATTGTCATTGGTCATCTCTTTACTGATTTTTAGTAAGGGCTATAATGAACGAATCCGTTTTCTAAATTGACATTGATTGACGTTATGACATAACAATATATTATGAACCCGCTCCAGGGTTGAAAACATAATGAAGAAACGATTTTGATTTCAATGAAGTATGATAAACATAGTGGCAGTCAAGATGACAATGGTGATGATGATATTTTGAAATTAGATAGGAACTTTAGACAAGTTATGCTACATAGCTGGTTAGGTACGTGTGACTACAGAACAGTTGTTCCTTACGCTCTCCAACTATTGTCTTATACATTTGTATTCTACCTTCTACTGCGCCATTGTACCACGTTTTATGTATCTTCAATATAACTACTCTGATGAGCGCTTGACCGAGTGGTTAGTATACCATTTTATTTAATCTGGCGTTACTGGTTCGAATCCCGTAAGACATAAGTTCGAGGGTAAGTCCGCAAGTAGGATGTAAACAGAAATGTAGTTAGTAAAGCTGCAATTAGGTGAAATAAAAAGCTGGCTCTGTGATTACTGTAGGTCGCAGAAGTTATGTGCTGCATGTACATGCCCAGCAGTTATTTCATATAGCGTCTATGCTTACAGGGTATATCATTACAGATAAGCGTGCTGTTGTGCGTGTGAATTGTTTGTCACGGAAAGCGGTGCATAACTTGGTCGATACATTTTCTCAATGACGCTCAAAAATTGCTGACGAAGCCCTATCTGATCTTCATTTTATATTTTTTGTTTCCATTTGTGAGGAACAACTAAATTGTGTTTTATTTTGAAAGACTATTTCTATAGTTGGACATTGAGCGAATATAGTTTAAAGTAAATTGTACTTACGTGTCTCCCAATGTGCTCGGGTTCTATATTATACACCTAATTATCACTTCGTGATATCGATTAGAGTTTGGTTGGTTAAATAATGCGTTTTCGTCTTGACCTTTTCTTTTTCCAGTCCAATGAAATGCAATACATGATCTCATTACTACTCTATTTCTTGTACTGAACACTAGAAATGGCAGGCAGAAAAAATATAATGAATGAATTAAAGATAAGTGTTTCTTAGTTTTCAAAGTGTCGACAATAAGGAGTGTAAGCAAGTATAGTATTATGTTGATACAATATAGCCTAAGCTATATCATGTAGCAAAAAAGTAATACAGAAGCAAAGAAATATATTAATTTATCCATTGTTTAGTAAAATACAGAGGAACATTATGCACTTTCAAGAGCAGTAAGCTTATGACAGATACGAAAATTAATGGAGAACTGAAACAATTTGACAAAAGTATACTCAAACACGTAAGAACTACCTGCGCATTGGAGATCAGTGCTATGAACAAAGATAATAAGTCACGAAATGAAATAAAGAATTATATCGACTTCGACGTGAGCAATTATATAATCCAACTCAGAGCTACCTGGGCCCGAGTTGAGAAAAAACATGGTAAATATTATCTTTACTTCTGAAAGTAAAATCATTGAAAAAGTAACACATGGAAATAATGATCAGAAATCATTAATTTACATGCAGTCTCTGTTTTTTGTAACAGAGTTCAGTTTTATGTTATCAAAATCAATATTGTTATGTTGGTACTCACTACAGCGAACGATGTTATAAGACAAGTCATTTTAAGGTGAGCCATGCATGTGAAGGCTCTTTCCTACTAATTTCACTTGACTTTTTAACGTACGAAGCTAAGTCAGTAAATAAACCACACACTGATTTGGAATAGATTACAAATGTTGATGGTAGTTGTCAATAGTGTCATTAGGGGCCAGCAAAATCCAGCTTTTGGATTACTGTAGGTAGGTGTTGTAAGCACGAACGCAGCTGACAATATTTGTGATAATGATAACACTTATATTAGTATATGCGACTGACACAACGCTTAAGAATAATAACACTGATATTAGTATATGCGACTGACACAACGTTTAAGAAAAATAACACTGCTATTAATATATGGGACTGACCCAACGTTTAAGAATAATAAAACTGATAATAATATATAGAACTGACACAACGTTTAAGAATAATACACTCAGTATCTTCGACAGAAAAAGGATGTGAGAACAATAACACTTCAAGTATCATCTATAAAAAGTGGTACTTACAAGAATTATTTATGTCTGACCCGTGTTAATAATAACACTGGTAACATTATCCCCTTCTTACATAATTTGTAATAATAATAACTCTGAAAACAATTTCTCTGAATGACTCGTAAAAATAATGACCAATTGTTAAAGACCTAGTAAGATAACTCTGGCAAATACTTTGCCTACAACATTGAGCTAAGAAATACCTGGACAAGTATTGATGTCACTTTTATCACCTTTGTTTTTGTAAACTGTTGCAATCTGTGCGTCTCTTATATCTTGCGGTATAATGGAATATTTCAAGCGCTAGCATAACAGCATTTACAACGATTGCAGGAGTGTATCCTTACAGCTCTTGATCAAATCAGGTAGAATTACATGGCTGCCTAATAATGACGCTGTCATTATTGTCTCTGACTGAGAGTATTGTGTTATTGACAACTGCTTGTGATATTAGAGATACCGATTTCATAGCACTGATCTGTATGATACATGTTATTAAGGGCACTGATATCATTATCTCTGATCGACAAGATTATGCGTAATAATGACACTGATATTAATATCATTGACTGACATTGCCCCTGATAATGACAATACTGATTTCAATTTCAATTTCCCGAGAAGAGAGAAATAACCCTACTGACCCAACGAGAGTATGGCGTAAGAGGCGACTAACGGTGTGACATGGCATAACACCAGCCATGGCTAAGTGGTTTGTTCAGAGCAGCATAGATGACGCCTAACAGGCTGCGGGTCTACATTGCTCTAGTGTTTGAGTCTGTTAAGATGAACTCCCACATATGTTAACCACGTTCCGTAAGCGCTTGTCCCAACGCAGCGGAGAGTTAAGCTGCTCGAGTATAGCCCGCTAAGCGCGATATTCTTCTCCGGGCTATATCCACCTCCTACCGGAGCTGGGACCTGCACATGGGCATTTACCCCTGTAGAAGTACAGGTCAACTAAAAACTAAGAACTACAATTTCAATAGCTTTAACCTGCAGCACACATAATAATAACCACACTGAAATCAGTATTCCCCGTCGATTGGTCCGTGAAAGTTATGCCGATCTGTAACGTATTTCCTATTAGACACTGAAACCTGTCGACTGAGTTTAAATATATTCAGTCCTGTCAATTTGATTGGTTCGAATTGCCGCCCTGTTTCACAGGGTAAGATTTAATCTTTAAATGAGGGCAAGGAGGAACCGGGGTTGTGATAGGTGGCAGTGATCAATAGAGCACGTTTAGAGGCAGTACCACTTCATTCAGAAACAGACAAACATAACTGCAAACAGCAAGAATGAACAAAAAAGGAGTAGAAGTTCCCTTTTATGTTCGAAGGAAAAGTAATTACTCTACCATGTAGCCATGTCTTATCTACAGGGCCAGGAGAGCATGTTCGAATGGCAATGAAGGCAGCGATGGAATCCCTGCTCCGGAAAATGTTGTTTCTCTGTTAGGGTGAAATACGCCAACAAAGCCAACACACGACATGGCGACATCAGTGGCGAAGCGGCCTGTTGTCCTCATCCTAAAAACTCCTCGACTATCTCTTGATTAGGAATAAAGTCGTACGACTGTTCTTTCTTCAGAGCATTGCCATTTTTAGCTGCAGTTTTAAATTAGAAAAGTAACACACATATCAGGTAGTGTCTGTGTCATTATGTTGCACTTGCCTATGACACTGCACTTACACTTCAGTAAGATGAGAGCTCTGATTGAGCATATCAATTGCCATGACATTTCTTCTCTTTTTGTTTGTCTTGTTCTTCTTCTTCGTCTTCTTCTTTTTCTTCTTCTACTTGTTCTTTTTGATCTTCTTCTTCTTCCTCATCTTACGATGTCAGACGTCAATGTGAATTTGTTCTAATTTTCAACTGTGATATCATGGTATACCTTTGTCCAATACTTCAGCAAGCTCCATCACGGAAAGCTTGTCGAAACTGCACGTGTTGTCCAATGTTGAACAGAAAATACGTCTGCTCGTGCAATTACGGTTTGTTAAACACATCGTTGTACATGATGACCTTCCTAATATTATTGGAAAATATCAAGTTCTACTACTATATTTTAAATTGCTTTTCTTCGTACGTGACTCCATTAGCCGCAAATGTGACTCATTTTGTAGTGACCTGAAACACAGTTTACTCCCATCCCACACAGTAACTACCACCTTATCGATGGCTTTGACTATGTTTAGCATTATGATATTATTGCAGATTATGTTCTGGGGATTTGTGCCACACTACGATGACATTAGTTATCAAATGCAAAAAAATTGTGATAACAACTAATCTGATTGTTCATTATGACGGGACGCTAATACAAAAACAATATCCCACTTTCCAACCGAAGGATCTTCAACAGCGACACCCAGGAACATACACACACCTACGTACGCACGCACCTGCGCACCCACTCACCCACACACGCACGCACACAGACACCCATATATACATTTATATACACACACATATCATGAAAATCATGAATAATGAAGTATACTCATTTGAATCATTCATATCACGCATCCCTCACTCACACACATACATACACACACACATACATACACGCATACACCTTTATGTGTGTATACATACATCCAAACACATACGCACACACATATACTCATGCCCAAGTACATACAATCATACATACATACACATACATGCATACATACATACATCGATGCATGCATAATACATACATGCACCATACTAGCTGTCCATCGTTGTTGATAAAGATCGCCGACTAACAGTGCATGGCTGTTGGGCATGTCTACCTTCGAAAGAACATCGATGTCAGTGACGCGATCTTGCCATAAAATGTCGAATATTCACATCATGCATCCTGTGTGGAAATGGTTGAACCTCCTTGCATGTCCAGAGTATACAGTCCAGCTTTCGCAGGCGTAGAGTAATGTTGGAATGATGGTGGCACGGTAGACATTCAGTTTCATCTTGATGATGATGATATCATGACGTTCTCACACCATCGAGCACATTCTACCAAAGACTATACTGGCGCCTGCTATTATGTTTTCCACCTCATCATCGAGACTGACAGATTTCGACAGCGTGCTGCACAGATACGTGAATTTATTTACTGCATTCATCTTTTACTCGCTAACTGTAGTCTTGGGTTTTGTGTAGGGCATGCCTGGTGCTGGTTCGTGCATGACCTCTGTTTTCTTGGCATTCATGGTCAGATCAACATTTTCACATTCACATTCTCACCTGCGTGCTCAGTTCTGAGTTGTGTTCAGAGAGCAGTTGTCAGCAAAAACAAGTTCGATGTTTATGTCGCCAGCCACTTTTATTTTGGCCATCATTGTTAAGGGATTGAGAAGCTTACCAACCGGGACGTACTTTATGGGTGTGCCAAGCTCCGGCGATCTGAAGGCGTCTGTCATCGTAACCGCGAACGTCATGCTGAACATAGTCGGGGCGAATACACACCCTTGTTTTACTCCATTTGTTACTTGAACAGTTGTATATGTTTCTTCACTGCTCATTACACTAGAACAAATGCGATCGTGCAGCTGTGTCTCTATAGTTTTGAATATTTTGGGACGTAGACACACTCATCCACAGCCCTCCACTGGTTACTGTATCAGATGCCTTTGTCAAATCAATAAATGTGATGTATAAGGCCTGGTTTTGTTCCCGACACTTCTCCTGTAATTGGCGAGCAGCAAAGATCATGTCTACTACTTCTCTTCCGGTCCTGAATGCACATTGACTTTCTGGGAGGTGTTGCCTTTGTTAAAGGTGTTTGTTGAGCCAGTTGAGGATTACACGCGCTAGGATCTTGCCCGCAACGATGATTATCGCTTTCCTGCCGGTTGCCTTTTATTTGTATATGGGAACTATTAAGGCGCCCTTCAGATCATTCGGAATTACTCCTTCAGCCCACATATCGCCGAAAAGTTCAACGATCTTTCTTGTGAGGAATAGGCCAGCTGTCGTGTATACCTCTGCTGGTATTGCATCAGCTCCTGTGGATTTTCCTATCGATAGTGCTTCGATTACCCTGTCGACGTCCTTCTCAGTAATAAGTTCATCCAGTGCCAAATTCAATTCCACCTGCGAAATTCGCTGAATGGCCTCCTCGTTTATGGACTATTGTGGTTTAGTATTTTGCAGAAGTAGTATATGTCTGTGATCTGAGCATTATATGTTAGCAGAGCCCCCATCTCAATTTCAAACTACGGAGTTACTAGAGGGTTGTGGGTCGTAGAGAGCTTTCAATGCCTCGTACAGCAATTTGGTATAATGACGCTCGGCGAACATCTCGATTTCATCAGATCTCCATCGTTTCCGGAAGCTGAGAATACATTTAACCAAGGCAGCCAGCATCAGAACTCACAAGTAAAAATTCAATTCGCAGACCAGGGGAAAGAGAACAGAAACAAAAACAAATACACATGAAAACAGAAAACATACACATGAAAACAATTACCTCAACGGCGGACCCCAGCGATAACAGAGAAGGGAAGGGCAACCGAGAAAATGAGGCACATTCTTTCGCCTTCTATCACCCAAGGGTGCATATCCCATCAACCATTTCTCACCAAGCAGCTCTATCCTGTGCAATCTGTTCCACTTCCTGCCATATGTTTTCCTGTTTTTTAAATTTCCGCCTCAATATGTCATCTCTATGTATTCCTTGGTCTGCCTATGGCTCTCTTTCGCTGGGGGTTCCATGACATGGATTTCCTGGTGATACTGGCTTGGAGCTTTATAATGTATGAAATTGAGGCACACGCTGACATCCTACCGTGTACATCTGAACACATCACTAGTCTTGACAATGTCCTGCTTTCAGAACCCGTTGGATCCCGACGAGGGAGTGAGGACGATCATGGACATCTCTCTCACTATAAAACAATGACGTACCTCACGACATCCCCCTACGTATCACACCCTGACCAGCAAATCGTAGCTGGCAGGGATACCAGATTACAGCGGCGAAACGGGCAGAAAACGATCACGAAAACGGAGTCCCGCCAGGCAGCGAGAGTGCCGGGCCTCACGCCTCGAAGGGGCCCACCCTTGATTACTAGTGGTCACCCACCCATGTGTTCTGGAGTCAAGGCACATGGCTATGGGGCATCTTCCATTGACCAAAAACTCAAGACCCCCAAAATACTACGGTGGAATGCGGAGGGAGTCATTAACAAAAAACCTTCCCTAACACATCACCTGCATGAAGGTAAGATTGACGTGGCATGTATCCAGGAAACGCACCTCAACAATAATCATAAATTCTCAATCAGAGGATACCAGACCTTCCGTCTCGATAGAGAAGGCCACAAAGGAGGGGTCCTGATACTGACCAGAAACTGCATACCGAGTAGCGCGGTACCTGTCAGTCACACCGGACAAGCAGAAATTGTAGGAGTTGACATAATGGCTCAAGAGACGAAGCTCCGCATTTTCAATCTGTACGGACCACCAAATAGAGACCTATCGCTCTCGAGTATGGAGGTCAGAGACTCCAACTGCATAGTAGTTGGAGATTTCAACAGCCACTCGGAGAGATGGGGATACTCTGACACAGACAGCAGAGGTGACGAAGTGGAAGATTGGGAGATAGATACAAATCTCTCCCTAATCAATAGGCCGGAGGATATCCCTAGTTTCTATTCTAGAACATGGCGTACCCCCTCGACTCCAGATTTGGTCTTCTCCATACAGGACATACACCATAAAATAGACCGCCAGGTGCTAAACCAACTGGCAGGTAGCGACCACAGGCCGATCAGGCTAGACATTGATATGAAAGTAGGCCCACAGGAAACAAAACCGCTCCCACGTTGGAACTACAAACGAGCCGACGGGAACAGATTTGCAATCCTGACAGATGGGACCATCAACACACGAAACAACAAAATGAAGCCCATGGTGGAAAGCCTAAGCAAGGCAATAATGCAAGCCGCCACTGAAACCATCCCAAGAGGAGCTAGGACAAACTATAAGCCCTACTGGAATGATGAGTTGCAGAAAGCGGAAGATGCAGTAACAAATGCTAGGAACATGGCACAGCGAGAACAATCCATGGAGGCAAACATCGCCCTCAAAGCCGCCACGGCGAAATACAAATACACTCTCAAGCAAGCAAACAGCAAGAGAGAGTTGGAAAAACAAAACGGAAAGCCTAAAACTGGACAAAGAAGGGAACAAGCTATGGAAGCTAGTCAGAGCCATGAACGACGAAACCCCGTCAAACAAACAAATTACCATCAAGCAGGGCGAAAACTTGCTCACCGGTAAGAAAGCCGCAAACACTTTTTGTCGATCACTATGCCAGAGCAAACCACATCGAGGTCCCTGCAGATAGGCATACAGACATTAGTGAAGAGCAAAAGGGGCACGACAACATCAATACGGCACCAGAAGAGCATATAATGGCCAAATTAACAATGAGCGAAATGGAAGAGGCTATGAGAACTTTAAAGAAAAGGAAATGTCCCGGAAATAAAGGGATAACAAACGAAATGCTGATGGGGCTGGGCCAAACTGCGAAGAGGAAACTGCTATCGGTCATGAACCAAAGCTAGAAAAGGGGAATTGTACCCCAGGCATGGAAAGACGCAGTACTTGTACCAGTACCAAAAAAAGGAAAGAACAAAACAGATTCAAATGGATACAGGCCCATCAGCCTACTGAGCTGTGTCGGCAAGCTGATGGAACGTATGATAAACACCAGATTGATGTGGCATCTGGAAGAAAAACGAATACTAATTCCACAGCAAGCCGGCTTTAGACAGCACAGATCCACTGAGGACCAGGTCATCCTCATAGCCCAGGAAATAGAAGATGCCTACCAGGCACAGAAACACAGTAGCGGTTTGGGTGGACCTGGAAAAGGCATTTGACAAAGTTTGGAAAGATGGACAGAGTAAAGCTAAGAAGAAGTGATGTTTGTGGGAAAATGTACAAGTGGATCAACAACTACCTCAAAAACAGAACGGCCAGTCCAAGTATAAGGGCAGATGAGCAAAAAAGGTGACACTTGAGCAGGGAGTACCCCAAGGGGGAGTACTGTCACCCACACTCTTCCTGGTGTATATAAACGACATTACAGAGACTATACCAAGAAGAGTCCATAGCTCAATGTTTGCAGACGATCTGGCTATGTGGACCTCTGAAAAGAATCTCACCATAGCAAGAAATCGGATGCAGCAGGCCTTAACATCGCTGGAAGAGTGGGCGAACTCATGGCTGGTCAAAATAAACGAGGAGAAAACCACATGCACAATATTCTCGCTTTCATTAAAACCCCAAAGTACCAAATGAAGTCTAAATGCCAAATTCCTGCATCCAAATGACAACCCAACCTATCTGGGAGTCACATTTGATCGGCGCATGACATGGAAAAGTCAGATTGAGAGAAACCGAAAGAAAGCCAGAGAAAGAATGGCAATCATGTGGAAACTTGCTGGCACATGCTGGGGAGCAGACGAAGGCATACTAAAGAAACTGAACACTGGAAGAGTGAGACCAGTTCTCGAGTTTGGCATTGCGGCATGGACAACAGCAGCAAAGGCGAACTTCGATAAAGTTAGCAAACTTCAAAACCAAGCCATGAGAGTTATAACAGGAGGCATGAAGTCAACGCCATTTGTAGAACTTGAAAAGATTACAAAACTGCAATCCATGACCTTCTTCTTCTTCTTCTGCGTACGCAGTCAGACAGTAACCATTATTTTTTTCGAAAAAAGCGGCGGTCATCCTGAGGCTGTCGCCACTGCCATAGAGCTTGTCTTGCAGTTCCACTGGTAATGGCCACATCTGCTCTCTCTGATCCTCGTATGTCGGGCAGTTCTGCAGCAGATGTTCAGCGGTCATTTTATCAGTACCGCACGGGCATTCGTCGGTACACCCTATCTTCAATTTGTTGAAAAGGTGGTACCTCAGTCTATTTTGACCAGTGCGAAGTCTTAAGACAACGACCTGCTCTTTTCAGTTCAACTGGTAATAGGCATCGTTTTTGGTGTAACCAGTATGTTCGGCTTCCCATTTGGTCATGTATCTGGCTTTGATAAGCCGTTTTGACTCTTCGTACGTCATACTGGTATCTGTTTGTGGTAGTCTTGCACCTTCTTTTGCCAGTCTGTCTGCTACCTCGTTGCCTTCGATGTTGCAGTGTGATGGGACCCACTGTATTACTACCCTTTTTGGTGCGGACTGCTGGCACAGTTTGCAGAGTGCTGCTTTTAAGTCATTAAGCTCAGTGTTGTTCTGGCTTTTTAGCGCTTTGACTACGGCGAGAGCATCTGTCAGCAGGACTATATGGCTCTCATTTTCACTGTGTGTCACCATTTCTTCCACTGCCACCCTCAGTGCCTCTGCCTCCACTCTGAAATTGCTTGTGTACTTACCAGTAGCGAATGACAGTGTTATTTTTCTGCCATTTGGTAGGTTCAGGAATGATCCTGCCCCTTCGATATGTGTTGTGTTTGTTACAGAGCCGTCGGTGTATGCATGGGTCCAGTCCATGCTTGGGTAGGTTCTCGTTATGAAGCTTTGGGTAGTATCTCTCCTTTCTTTTTCAGTCTTGCAGTTTTTGTTTGAAATACCTGGTATATTTTCTACCACCTCTGGAAATATATCCTGCCTCCAGGTAGGTTTTCGTACAGTAGTGATGGGTTTTGGTGTTGTTAGTGCGTTTATGGGATCTTCGTGCATCTTTGCTTTGGCTATTTCTGCAAAGTTTCTCCGCTTTAGTTTCCCATTTCCCAAATTGTTTAGTCTCTGGTGCATTGGATGGTCGGTCAGTCTTCGGAGTTTCTCTGACTGCAGCTGGACTCTGCAGTCTCTTCTATCGGTCATGGATTGGAGTTTTGTAATCTTTTCAAGTTCTACAATTGGCGTTGACTTCATGCCACCTGTTATAATTCTCATGGCTTGGTTTTGAAGTTTGTTAACTTTATCGAATTTCGCCTTCGCTGCTGTTGTCCATGCCGCAATGCCATACTCGAGAACTGGTCTCACTCTTCCAGTGTACAGTTTCTTTAGTATACCTTCGTCTGCTCCCCAGCTAGTGCCAGCAAGTTTCCTCATGATTGCCATTCTTTCTCTAGCTTTCATTCGGTTTCTCTCAATCTGACTTTTCCATGTCATGCGCCGATCAAATGTGACTCCCAGATAGGTTGGGTTGTCGTTTGGCTGCAGGAATTTGCCATTTAGACTTAATTTGGTACTTTGGGGTTTTAATGAAAGCGAGAATATTGTGCATGTGGTTTTCTCCTCGTTTATTTTGACCATCCATGAGTTCACCCACTCTTCCAGCGATGTTAAGGCCGTCTGCATCCGATTTCTTGCTATGGTGAGATTCTTTTCAGAGGTCCACATAGCCAGATCGTCTGCAAACATTGAACTATGGACTCTTCTTGGTATATTATCTGTAATATCGTTTATATATACCAGGAAGAGTGTGGGTGACAGTACTCCCCCTTGGGGTACTCCCTGCTCGAGTGTCACCTTTTTGCTCATCTGCCCTTGTGCTTGGACTCTGGCCGTTCTTTGTATGAGGTAGTGGTTGTTCCACTTGTACATCTTCCCACAAACATCACTTCTTCTTAGCTTGACTCTAAGTCCATCTTTCCAGACTTTGTCAAATGCCTTTTCCAGATCCACCCAAATAGCTACTGTGTGTTTCTGTGCCTGGTAGGCATCTTCTATCTCCTGGGCTATGAGGATGACCTGGTCCTCAGTGGATCTGTGCTGTCTAAATCCGGCTTGCTGTGGAATTAGTATTCGTTTTTCTTCCAGATGCCACATCAGTCTGGTGTTTATCATCCGTTCCATCAGCTTGCCGACACAGCTCAGTAGGCTTATGGGCCTGTATCCATTTGGATCTGTTTTGTCCTTTCCTGTTTTTGGTACTGGTACCAGTATTGCGTCTTTCCATGCCTGTGGTACAATTCCCCTTTTCCAGCTTTAGTTCAGGACCGATAGCAGTTTCCTCTTCGCAGTTTGGCCCAGCCCCATCAGCATTTCGTTTGTTATCCCGTCTTTTCCGGGAGATTTCCTTTTCTTTAGTGTTCTCATAGCCTCTTCAATTTCTCGAATTGTTAATTTGGCAATCATGTGCTCTTCAGGTGCCATATTCATGTTTTCGTGCTCCTTTAGCTCTTTGCCAATGTATGTATGCTTATCTGCAGGGACCTCGATGTGGTTTGCTCTGTCATAGTGATCGACAAAGGCGTCTGCGGCTTTCTTACCTGTGATCAAGTTCTCGCCCTGCTTGATAGTAATTTGTTTATTTGACGGGTTTCGTCGTTCATGGCTCTGACTAGCTTCCACAGTTGGCTCCCGTCTCTGTCCAGGTTTAGACTTTCCGTTTTATTTTCCAGCTTTCTCTTGCTGTTTGCTTGAGAGTGTGTTTGTACTTCGCCTCGGCGGCTTTGAGGGCGATTTTTGCCTCCATGGATTTTTCTCGCTCTGCCATGTTCCTAGCATTTGTTACTGCATCTTCCACTTTCTGCAACTCATTCCAGTAGGGCTTATAGTTTTTCCTAGCTCCTCTTCGGATGGTTTCAGTGGCGGCTTGCAATATTGCCTTGCTTAGGCTCTCTACCATGGGCTTCATTTTGGTTTTTCGTGTGTTGTTGGTTTCACACAGCCCATCTGTCAGGATTGCAAATCTGTTCCAGTCGGCTCATTTGTAATTCCAACGTGGGAGCGGTTTTGTTTCCTGTGGACCTACTTCCATGTCAATGGTTAGCCTGATCGGCCTGTGGTCGCTACCTGCCAGTTGGTTTAGCACCTGGCGGTCTATTTTATGGTGTATGTCCTGTGTGGAGAAGGCCAAATCTGGAGTCGAGGTGGTATGCCATGTTCTTAAATAGAAGCTAGGGCTATCCTCCGGCCTATTGATTAGGGAGAGATTTGCATCTATCTCCCAATCTTCCACTTCGTCACCTCTGCTGTCTGTGTCAGAGTATCCCCATCTCTCCGAGTGGCTTGTGAAATCTCCAACTACTATGCAGTTGGAGTCTCTGACCTCCATACTCGAGAGCGATAGGTCTCTATTTGGTGGTCCGTACAGATTGAAAATGTGGAGCTTGGTCTCTTGGGCCATTATGTCAACTCCTTCAATTTATGCTTGTCCGGTGTGATTGACAGATACCGCGCTACTCGGTATGCAGTTTCTGGTCAGTATCAGGACCCCTCCTTTGTGGCCTTCTCTATCTGGTATCCTCTGATTGAGAATTTATGATTATTGTTGAGGTGCGTTTCCTGGATACATGCCACGTCAATCTAACCTTCATGCAGGTGATGTGTTAGGGAATGTTTTTTGTTAATGACTCCCTCCGCATTCCACTGTAGTATTTTGAGGGTCTTGAGGTTTTGGTCAATAGAAGTTTCCCCATAGCCATGTGCCTTGACTCCACGACACATGGGTGGGTGACAACCAGTAGTCAGGGGTGGGCCCCTTCGAGGCGTGAGGCCCGGCACTATCGCTGCCTGGCGCGACTCCGCAGGATGAGCGCCATGCGTTTTTCTAATAGGTTTTACTGTCATCATGCTGCGATTTACGTTGCACTGTTTTGTTAGGCTTGCGGCCCCGTGCATCCGATTTCAACAGGCGTTTCTGTAGGGATGCCCTCCTTAGCCTTTGGCTGTCCCCAGCCTTACTGCAAGGCAGCAGTTGTTTATGATCAGAGTTGTCTCTCTTATGGAAGTTGTCTTACCAGACTATCGAGTCTTCACTACTCGTGTCTATAGGGTGCAATGATGATATGTGAGATGATATATGAGATGGACTGGTTTACCCGGAAGAGAGGCAGTCCAGTGTGTCTGTATCCCAGGATCGTCACGTCCTGCCAGAAACGTAGCATTTGCATGTGAGTGGAGTATCTCTATCTCCCCTTTATTTTCTTGGCTTCTATGCAGAGATGGTACGCCTAGCATTCTCCGCCACCTGGGGTGTTGACACAGTGGGGCAGGTGTGCAATGTCCGCTGGTCTGCATCTCTTCTGCGTCCAGCATGATAGTTATATGGCTGATAACGTAGAGAGGTATATATCGTAGCCGAAGTGCATTTAGCCAAAGGACAAGCCTGGAAATGTCACAGAGATGTTGTTCGCCTGGTGTGCGGACAACTCTCATGGTCATTGGTTGAGTCTCGATAGTGAGGTGGCTGCTCTACTGTTTTCGACACCCCGACCAGGTACTAAGTCTTTGGTTGGTGGTTTCGCACCCCATCGCGGTATAAGGTGAGTATCAAGCAGTTGTCCGCCCGCTTTGATCGGCGGACGGCAAGGACCTCATACTGCGGCTCTACCGGATAGGGCTGGGGCGCAGACCCCAGGTCCCGAGCATGTAGGAGCCTCCTTTTGCAGTGGTGCTGAGATTTTGGGCAGGATTGCGGCTTACAAGGGTTCGGCCGTAATCCTCCACATGGTAGCCTCGCACCATTGGCTTATCAGCCTGGTACGTGAACCAAAGTGTATGCGGCTCCTCTCGATATGAGCTGGTTTTCCGTAGCAACGCCCTGTCATTAGTAGGGTAAAACTGACCTGTCTTTAGATGGTCTATTTCCAGCACCCGTTCACTATTTGGTCAGACGAATTTATTGAGGGCTTTTGTTTGTCAATGACCAGGTATTTGAAATCTGCGGTTTCTGGGGAGTTAAACACGATTTACGTAGCGTTCTTTCATTAGAGTGTTTGAGAGCTGACTTGTCTTCCGTGAGTCTAATACCAGCGTACGTTCATTATTAGACCAAAACAGTAGTGCTCTCGATTTGTAAGTCGTTCTACAGTATTGGCGTGTTCAGTCAAATTAAGCCGCAGGTTCAACTCCTGGTGGTGCCCTTCCGTCAATTCCTTTAGCGAGACAATCAAGTTACTTAGAGGGTAGCCCCAGATTTTCGAGGGTCTAATTCCAGCACATGTTAACTATTAGACCCCACGAAGGTGCTCTCTTTTTGACAGTTATTCTACAGTATTGGCGTGTTAAGTTAATTTAAGCATCAGGCTCCACTCCTGATAGTGCTCTTCCGTCAATTCCTTTGTCTGAACACTCGATGGAGACCAACCAAGCCACAGGGGGCATAACCCCAGATTTCTGAGGGTTTAAATCCAGCACCAGTTCCATATTAGACCCCAGAAAAGTGGTCTCGGCATGTCAATCATTTCAGTGTTGGCCGTGTTGAGTCAAATTAAGCCGCAGACTCCACTCCTTTAAGTTTCAGCTTTGCAACAATACTTCCCCCGGAACCCAAACACTTTGGTTTCCCGGAAGCTGCCCGCAGAGTCATCGAAGCAACTCCTGCGGATCGCTAGTCGGCATCGTTTATGGTCAGAACTACGACGGTATCTGATCGTCTTCGCGCCTCTGACTTTCATTCTTGATTAATCAAAACATTCTTGACAAATGCTTTCGCAGTAGCTCGTCTTGCGGCGATCCAAGAATTTCACTTCTAACGTCGCAATACGAATGCCCCCGTTTGTCCCTGTTAATCATTACCTCCAGTTCCGAGAAGCAACAAAATAGAACCGAGGTCCTATTCCATTATTCCATGCACCATTATTCAGGCAGCCGAGGCCTGCTTTGAACACTCTGATTTTTTCAAAGTAAACGCGCCGGCCACCTAGGACGCTCAGCGAAGAGCACCCGTGGGAGAGAGCCGGCAGACGGTAGGGCAGGAGACAACGGGCAGTGAACCGGCGCGAGCCGGACCGCCCGCCTGCGCATGAGATCCAACTACGAGCTTTTAAACTGCAACAACTTTAATATACGCTTTTGGAGCTGGAATTACCGCGGCTGCTGGCACCAGACTTGCCCTCCAATAGATCCTCGTTAAAGGGTTTAAAGTGTACTCATTCCAATTACGGGGCCTCGAAAGAGTCCCGTATTGTTATTTTTCGTCACTACCTCCCCGTGCCAGGAGTGGGTAAATCCATGACCGATAGAAGAGACTGCAGAGCCCAGCTGCAGTCAGAGAAACTCCGAGGACAGACTTACCATCCAATGCACCAGAGACTAAACAATTTGGGAAATGGGAAACTAAAGCGGAGAAACTTTGCAGAAATAGCCAAAGAAAAGATGCACGAAGATCCCATAAACGCACTAACAACACCAAAACCCATCACTACTGTACGAAAACCTACCTGGAGGCAGGATATATTTCCAGAGGTGATATAAAATATACCAGGTATTGGAAACAAAAACTGCCAGACTGAAAAAGAAAGGAGAGATACTACCCTAAGCTTTAAATCGAAAAGCTACCCAAGCATGGACTGGACCCATGCATAGACCGCCGGTTCTGTAACAAACACTACACAGAACGGAGGGGCAGGAGCATTCCTGAACCTACCAAATGGCAGACAAATAACACAGTCATTCGCTACTGGTAAGTACACAAGCAATTTCAGAGCGGAGGCAGAGGCACTGAGGGCGGCAGTGGAAGAAATGGTGACACACAAAGAAAATAAAAGCCATATAGTCCTGCTTACAGATGCTCTCGCCGTAGTCACAGCGCTAAAAAGCCAGAAAAACACTGAGCTTAATGACTTAAGAGCAGCACTCTGCCAACTGTGCCAGCAGTCCGCACCAAAAAGGGTAGGGGTGCAGTGGGTCCCATCACACTACAACATCCAAGGCAACGAGGAGGCAGACAGACTGGCAAAAGAAGGTGCAAGACTTCTATAAACATATCCTAGTATGACGAAGAGTCAAAACGGCTTATCAAAGCCAGATACATGACCAAATGGGAAACCGAACATACTGGTTACACCAAAAACGATGCCTATTACCAGTTGAACAGAAGAGAGCAGGTCGTTGTCTTCAGACTTCGCACTGGCCACAATAAACTAAGGTACCACATATTCAACAAATTAAAGATAGGTGGTACCGACGAATGCCCGTGCGGTACCGGTAAAATGACCGCTGAACATCTGCTGCAGAACTGCCCGACATACGAGGATCAGAGAGAGCAGATGTGGCCATCACCAGCGGAACTGCAAGACAAGCTCTATGGCAGTGTCGACAGCCTCAGGATGACCGCCGCTTTTTTCGAAAAAATAATGGTTACTGTCTGACTGCGTACGAAGAAGAAGAAGAAGAAGAAGAAGAAGATCACGAAAACTGCCCATAACGCTTGCAACATGGAATGTACGCATGGTACTGGACAACGCAAAATCGAACAGACCAGAAAAACGGACAGCACTGATTGCCAGAGAACTGGCTAGAAACAACATCTGCATAGCCGCCCTGAGCGAGACACGATTAGCAGAGAAAAGGAAGATCACACAGGGTGGCGGTGGGTTATACTTGCTTTTGGATCGGCCGAAGCAAAGAAGAGTTCCATGAAACTGTAGTTGGCTTTGTTATCAAGAACAACATGGCCGACAAGCTCACAATCATGCCCAAGGGAATCGATGACTGTCTCATTTCACTGCGTCTCCTTCTAATTTGAGGGCACGATGCCATACTTGTCAGTGCATACGCACTCACAACGACAAACCCATACGAGATCAACGATACTTGTTATGAGGACCTTGAGGCGCTACAGTCAATATGACGAATTGGCCATCCTAAGTGAATATTTTGCTAGGATCGGCACAGACCATACATCTTTAGAGGGGCCATTGCCAGATATGATATCGAAAAATGCATAAGTAACGGACTGCTCCTTCTGAAGACATGTGCTGTAAATAAATTACTCATTACAAACACAGTTGTCCGACTTCCGATTCAAAATAAAATGACGTGCATGCATCATACATGCACATATACATATACCCATATATGCATACATACACTGATTCACGCTTAAGCGGATAGCAAACATATGAACATGCACACACATGCAAACACCCGTAATAATATACATACATACATGGACACACACACACATACACAAACATACACCCACACATACACACATATGCAAACACACATAATAACATACACACACACACACACATGCACGCACGCACGCACACACACAAACATGCATGTATATGCTGAACTTGTGAAGTTTATTTTTATCCCCCCTCTATCCATCCTTGCCGTCGTTGACCAGATGCTGGTGACCCTAAAACCTCAATGTAGAATGATTTCGCTGCAGGTTGATGATACTGCAACCCTGTTGAATACAGTCATATTTCTCAGCGCGGTGTCTTTCCTGCTGTACCCTTTCACAGCGCAGCTCACATACATACACATTCGCGCGCGCGCGCGGGCACGCGCACACACACACTCACGCACACACACTTGTATTTATTTGCACACACCATCACATATGCATTCATGTCAGCTGGTTTTTGCGGTGGTGTTTTTGCACGAAATTTTATGAACGTAGTATATGTTTTATGTTCTGCGGTTTAGATCTCTGATATAATGTGATATTAAACTACAGGTATTGTCAATTCGACTCTCTATTGTTCGATGATTATTGCCTTAAGGTCCTTACATTTTGGAACGATGTATACATAAATGTACATACTTCAAGAATTTCACCTGAACAGATGCGATTTAAAAATACAAATGTTCCCGTCAAGAGAATGTCGATGCGGACACACATTTTGAGGATCAGGAATATATGCAATATCTATGAATATTTAGCAATCAGTTCTAACAAAACACACACATGTCTGCATCGTACAATGCTCTGTTGTTACATATCATATTAACGCGCTTGTCAGAACCAGTGAAAGATGTAATATAACAATTCCAACATCAAAGCAATATCTATGAGTAACGATGGACACCAAGTTCACTAACTAAACAATATCTAACGTCTGCGAGTCCGGGAGTCCACATATCTTTGGAGTGTGTTCTCTAATGATGGGAGACTGGACTGAGAAATTGAAACAGCATCCGATGTGACTTATCAATTCTCGTCACTTCTTGAACATCAGAAAATCAGATAGACAACTAATAAGCTTCTGAAAATCAATGCATTTATACCAACTCTGAGTTACCAGTCTCAGACTTGGTACTCATCCAAGGCTTAAGAGAATATAGTAACGACGTATAAAATTACATTTTTAGGATAGGTAATCGGTGTCACAAGGATAGACAGATTACAATAATGAAGGCATTAACAATGGGATGATAAATAACCCGTGTTAAATGCATTTCAAGCTATTAAATATTCGCTCATTTCATGTGAATATGTCCTGATTGATTCTTACTAGACGCCTAGAACACAAAAGATTCCGCCTCCGTGATACGAGGTAGACCTGGCAAAATATAGATTGATGACATAAGAGTAGTTCATCATCGACACAAGCTTACAACAACCGACGGCACACATTTGGCACACGAGCAACGACTCAAGCTTCCTACGCCACCCACCATAACTAGTGCATGGACGATTGAACTGAACTGAATAGTATCTTACTTCCCTTTTATCCCATGTTATATTGTTCAGCAATTATACCTGTAGTGGCACGCCGTTCTAGCCGTAAGAAACTCTTCATATCCAAATAGAGCGTGCTCACAAACCCCTACATTTATATACCACTCTCAAACTCATAGCGCTGTCCACGTAAACACGTCACATCCCATATAAAAATACTGCTACTCACATACACCTGCCATTATATACGTAATACTATACATACATACTGTTATTTCACATGTGCATACTTTTGCCTGATTATATATACTGCGAGCCAGTTATTGATCCCGCTACTTAATTATACACACTCCCACTCACATATATGGACGGCTACCCATACATACATACCGCTATCGAATTATGCACATCACTACCCAAATATACATGCTAGATAATCATAAATATAGCATACATCAATTCTGTAATATTGTTCCAAACAATCGCAGTCTCTAGTATAGCATTAAATAAATTTGCTTGTTAGAAGAAATAATTAAACAAATACATAATTACACAATTCTTGTATGGTCTACGTATAAGTCGATGTGTCGAAACAGATTTTATCTATCCTAAATAAACCAGCAGATGACAAAGATATGCATATAATTTTATAATAAACAAAGAAATACACGAACACGTATTATTAACTTCTTTCAATTTAAACAAGATGAAACACAATTGATAATTATGTATTTATAATCATGATAAAGAGCAATTTTTGTTTTCTTGAATACAGTTAGGAAAAAAGGGTGTATCTAGAGTTAGTTAGAAAGGACACTTTTAGATCGGTACACATTCTAAATATACATTTCTGAGGTAATATTATACAATCACGGAAAAAAAAGACGCTACAATTTTGCAACAATTTAATATATTTTATTGAGAAATTAGCTTCCATTTTTACGTCAATATTAAACATTTGTTTATGAATTCTTTAAAATCGTATGTGTTCGTACACTTTAAGACATTTAAAAATGAGCGTGTATATATAATTAATAGCATTTTCTTACACAACAACGGATATTGTATTTGTTTGCTTCGAAATCACCCATTTTGCGGGATTAGATATACATAGAGCTAGGATAATATTGAAAGCAGCCAATGTTCAACTCATGGCTAAAATAGATATTAATCGATCCACAGATTGTATGACATGAAACTTAGGTTGAACACAGCAATGAGACAAATGAGATAACGTGTGCAATGAGGCATCTCTTGCAATCACCAGTGCCTGTGCTCCTACGCAATTAAATATGAGAGAGAGATCGGGGGGTGTGGCTGGAGGGGGCAGAGGCTGATCACTCACTTTTGGTTTGTTTGAAAAAAATACAATGATGTCGGCTATGCACAGCAATGGCAGCATTTTTTATTTTTTTTTACCAAAAGCAATGAACATTGAATTCGTTGGCCATTTTGAATTACATCGTTAATAAAGAGTTTTCAAACTCCCACAAACACACACACACACACACACACACACACACACAAACGCGCATGGGTATATATATATATATATATATATATATATATATATATATATATATATATATATATATATATATATATATATATTTATAAACGTGCGTACACAAACACAAATGCTAGAGTCGCTCCGAAACTAATGCCTAATATATTATTCTATGAAAACCATACCCGATACGATTTTATTGCACTGATAGAACACCATTTGTGGCTATAAAAATATATTTGTCGACATCCATCACCCTTGGCTATATATCTTCTTCAACGACAAGCACGAACATGCATGCCTTCAGGCATTGAAGGCATGCATGTTTGTGTTCATTGTTGAATACCATCTGTACGTTTGGATTTTCCGCAGAGTCGACTACTTCCCGAAACTCTGGTCGCGGATATCAGTATTTCGGATAAGGTTTATAAGAAAGATAGATATTTAGTACTCTTCGCGTCATTGCTCTTTCGATAATTCAGACATTTTCTGCGACTGATTTGCACAGACTGCAAAGCTTACACCCATATACCCTTACTGGAATAGACATGTTATTGAAAGTGTCAGCCCTTGTCTTGACGTCCATCATCTGCTGGTTTAATGCGAATGAATCTGAGGCAACCCGCAATTCTTCTGCGTGCGATCTCCTGATCAATGTTGTGGTTGTTGTTGATTGCGTTGCTTAAGTAGACGTACGGATTGTCATTTTCGATGAGTTCATCCTCCAATCTCAGTTCCCCGAATGGCAGAAATAGTTCAGTACAAATTGAGTCGTTTTTCTATTAATGTTTGGCCAACGCCATTATCGGCTTCATTCAACTCGTTTAGGCGTTGTCAATAATCTGGCTGAAGATCACAATGTCGTCCACAAAACGTTGGTGGCAGAGCATTTCACCATATATGTTGAGGCCTCGATCCTGCCAGTTCAGAGACCTACACACGTCTTCAAGAGCAGCTGTGAACAGTTTTGGGGAGATGGTATCCCTTTTCGTAATCCTGGGTATCTAGGTAAGGATTGGCTTGGCTTCGTTCATTCTCAATCTCCCACTACCAAATACTGAAAGGGCTTAAGTAGCAGAATGTAGTCCAGAGAACGGACTGCGATATTTGTACATTTCGGTCCAACAAATCCGACTTCAGCAAGCAGTTTTTAGACAACCGGGTTAGCATTCCCTCTTCGATCCCTTCTCCTTAGCCAGTCTGCTGCAGCCTGTAATCCAGGATCACCGCGTGGAGGTGTAGAAGGGTCTTGGTAGCTCTGGTTCGCTGGCACTGACACTGGCAGTCAGCTATGAGTCGCTGACCACTGCACCTCATACGCTGCTCAGCATCTTGATCCCATACATACATATGAAAAATGGCTTCATAATTTTCTTTGGGCTTGTGTCGGATCTTCTTCTTTTATTTCGTTGTGGTTGATTTTATCAAACGCACCTCTGATATTGAGCATATTTGTGGTTGCACAAAGTTGCTGTAAACCGACACTTATGCGGATTCCTGATGCGATTGTGGTTGTGCAGCTATTCAGAACCTGCATCTAGGTGGCTGGTAAGAGATCACGCGCACTGCCAATTAAGGCCATGTACATGAACGGCAAACCTCACAGATCTAATGTTGTGGGCACCTGGGGGTATGTCTAAAGGAAGGAGTGTTCAGGTTTACTGTCACCCCGATCGGTCTGAGATCGCTGTCTGTATCTTGTCGATGCAGTGCCTCTACGTTTATAACAAACGTCACATTGATACTGAGCATGCAATATCGTAAAGCGATTCCCTCTGTCATTTCTTTTGTCGTCTGAGAAGCTACGCAAGCAGGTTTCTTTCTCCCGTTCTGACCCGACACTTGCATTAAAATCGCAAATGATGAGTGTTATGTACGCAAACTGTTGTATTTGTTTTTCTAGCTCTTAGTAGAAACGTTCCATAGATCCTTTGTCGTACCCACAATGTGGGCATAACGAGTTGAATTACAAGTAGTGGCTTCGCCTAGTCTTTTACTCGTAGCTTGCCTGTAGCAATTCTGAAGTTGACATTCTGGACAGACTGGATGCTTGGTGGGGGCAGATGGCATGTATTGTGCGGACAGACTGGATCTTTGATGTGGACAGACTTGGTGTTTTGTGTGGACAGACTGGATCTTTGGTGTATATTTACTAGCATTAATGAAGGCAACACCACCAAAGTTGTACTGGCCTTCATTGGCACCAATATCTACTTCAACTCCGTTGTCGGACCACTTTGAGTGTGTTTCTGTACGTGCATGGGAGCATCGTACATCGCTAAGTCCGATGATGTCATACTTCAATAGTTTGAGTTGTTTCATGAGGTGGGTCTGTCTGGATGGCTTAAAACCGCTTTGCAGGTCATATTAACTCGAAAGTTGGCCGTATAGGAGATCATTTATCTTAGAATTTTGACTTTTATTTGTGACAATATGTAGACTGAAAGTGATGACACTTTTTGGCTGCAATGTGCATACTGTTTTTTTTGTTTTCATAAAATATGGGAAGGGACTTTTTCTACGATTAATTGCTAATTGAGACACACCAAAAAAACAATTTTGTTGGTATGTTCAAGGATAAACCACTGCAGCAAATAATATTAGAAAAAAAAACTCTTCCTATCTTATTTAGTGTTAATTATCAGTATTCAAATATCTCGTCTGTTCGCTTCATGATCGATTGATAGATGATAGACATAGCAGTTCAAGAGTTCCTTGCCTTTAGGGGAGATTCATTAGGAAAATGTATCCGAAAGGGCCATGATATTTGTAACCATTATATTTATTTCACAATTACTTAGGTGAACAAGTTTATTGTAAGAGTACGCTGTCATATCGTAGATGGATGCTTAGTTCTAAAGCATGCATAGTTATATTTATGCATTCAGTAGAAAGTGCATTTTTATATTTAGAGAATTTCGGTTTTAGTGAACATTTATCTGGTTCTATTAAATATTACATGATAAATTGAACATTAAACGTCTAATCAAACATAAGCATTATTCAAACAATTAATTTACTTATCAAACATTGAAAATTATTCTAGCAGATATTGTTGGAGAGGGGGGGGGGGGGGCGACGTGGCGAAGTGGTTGCATGTCATCATACCAAAACCTTCAGGGTTAGGATTTTAGAAACAGTACATTCGTACCCCTAGGATACATGAAGTCACACCAATTCCTGCTTAAGTTGGATGCATTTTGGTCATTAATAACACAATTCAACACTCACATTGTAAGGGGAAAAAACGAAAGTAAACATAATACAAAAACGTTTAAAATATATACTGGCATTGATAATTGTCTTGAGCTAACATTTACATTTAAAAGGATTGGTTATATGGTTTGTGCTAACTGCTTTGTCTCTCAAGCAACGCAAAGTGTTCCACGTTTGTGTGGATTTCGCAAGCTGCCGATGGTGTTGTTTTCATTGTTGCACTAATGAAGCGTATATCAATATTGTGCACCATGTCTACGGAATCCAACTTGATCATCATCATCATCAGTCCCGTAACCTAAAAGGTCATTTAGGCACCTTCATCGCAGTTTGTCGAACCAGTTCCCGCCATACCTCTCCATTTTTCGACAGGGTATAAGTTTCAGCTAAATACCTTCCCGTCCACTCTTGCATTTTTTCTTCTCAACTTTTTTTGGTCTTCCTTGCCCACGCTTCCCAGGCACAGTACCTTGCAGGACGGTCTTAGTCAGCCCGACTGATTGTGATATATGTCCATACCATGTTAATTTTCGTGTTTTTACTACAGTAAATAGGTTTTTATACTGGCCTAACTCCTTCCTAACAATTTCAAGAGCACTCTCGTTTGTAACGGGATCAAAATATGAAATGCCGAGAATTCTTTCCAAACATTTGCTGTCCATTGCTTAGATGTTACGTTCTAGTGCAGCCGTCAGAGTACAAGTCTCACAAGCGTAGAGGTACACCGAAGTGACCATTGTGTACATTAAAGTCAGCTTCGATTTAAGGCTAATGATCATGTCCCTCCAGATTATTAGCAATCTGGTCAGGGCGAACATGGCAATCGCTGTTCTTGACTGGATCTCTGCTCTAGACAACTCCACAATCATTTCTGCTCCCCGATATTTGAACTGCGTAACACTTTCCAGAGGTTCACATTTGACCTTAATCGGATTTTAAATACCCTGTGGGGCGTTGACCATGATCTTACTCTTCTTTGAAAAGATTTCTATCCACAATTCTGAGAGAAAAGAAACGATCAAGAGGAAATCGGGGAAGTCAAGGGAGGAGTAAACGCGACAGTCAGGGTGAATTGGGGACGGTGAGGACATAGAGGAATGCAAAATGTACTGAAAAAAAATAATAGTGATTACAGTTTCTGATGATTTCTTGCTTAAATATTATTTTAAATTCACTTAACTTTACGTCTTTATACTGGTTCAGATAACTCTGCAGAGTCTGCATACAACAAGTTTCATTTACATTATATTGCTCTAAAAGCTATGCCTATCCAATTTATTCTTAAATGCATTAATCGTCCCTGCCTCCACTATCTCATGTGACAATGCATTCCAAGCATACTCTAGTCTCTGACTAAATAATATTTCTTAATATCTAATATAGATCTCTTTTTAGTTAATTTGTAGCTATAACCTCTTGTTATTGTGAGTGGTTGTATTTTGAAGAAAAAAAATGTGTTTTAGTCTACTTAATCCGTCCCTCTGATTATCTTATAAACTTATTTTAAGTGACCTCGATATCTTCTCTTTTCTAGAAACTGTAGGCCGTATTTTTCTAAATCTTTCATCATAAATGTAATGCTGGAATCCCACTATCAGCTTTGTTGTTCGTTCTTGTTTTCTTTCCATCATGTTTATATCCCCTCTTTGATCAGGACTCCACACATGTACACAGTACTCCAATCTAGGTCTAACTAATGATTTATACAGTTTGACTATCAATTCCTTGCGCTTATGTTTATGATTTCTTTTTACAATACCTAACATTGCATTTGCATTTTTCACTGCTACCTGAACTTGCTCACTCACCTTACCTGTATGATCTATTATAACACCTAGGTTCCTTTCCTTTTCTATCTTTTTAATATTGCTCTAGCCCATTCCTTAATCACGTTCCATATTGGATCTAACCATGTGGATGACTGTACATTTATCTAAGTAACCTCCATTTGCCAGATTACAGACCATTCTTGAATTGTATCTAAGTCCGACCTCAATATATCCACTTCTACTTTAGATGATACACTGCTGCATAGTTTTGTGTCATCAGCAAATGTTACAATCATGGATACCATATCAATTTCTAAATCGTTTATATATATCAAGAACAAAATTGGTCCCAATCCCGAGCCCTGTGGCACTCCACTTTTCATTTCATAACACTCAGAGTACTCCTTATTTATGCCCACCTTCTGCGTTCTTTCCGTTAACCAATTTTCAATTCAGTTGGCAACTTCCCCACCTATTCCATGTAATTTTAACTTTAAAAATAATCTTTGATGACGTACTTTATCAAAGGCCTTTGCAAAATTTAGATAAATAACATCCACTGGCTACCCTTATCTATCATTTGAGTATCCTCCTTCATGAATTCTAATAGATTTGTTAAGCATGAAATCCATCTAGTAAACCCATGCTCGACTTGTCGAGTCCCATTTTAATGAGTAGCGTCGTGGTGATACATTTGCCTTCTCTCTTCACCCAGTCACAGGACGATTCACGATATCATTATTCTATACATTGTTTGTTTAGCATCTATCAATAAACATCACAGTTATCCGTCCGTCCTGTACACACATCAGTGTGTTCAACGATGCAGTGGCAGTTGATAATAACAATTACAATTAAAACTATTTGATAATGGTTTACTTCACACTTATTTTGGTCATCTTGATGTACCTGTTAAGCGTCATTGGAGCTGAAGTAATATTTCTTTGGTGTTGCGTTGGTATTTGTAACCATATTGTGCTGAAGGATGTTTGTTGAAAGTTATCCATCTGCAATGTAGTCTTGTTTATAATTTGTAAATCTATATTATTATGTTAAATTTATTCAGTTGTAGTTGATCAAATTATATTCACATGCTACGACCGAATCACCGTATTGTCTGTGTGGCTGGAAAAGAAGACTGACGTCTGGTCAGACAAAATATACTGATCAGGCATGGTAGTCAGGTGCAGGCAAAACATACTGATCAGGCATGGTAGTCAGGTGCAGGCAAAACATACTTATCAAGCCCCTCACCTTAGCTTTCTCGTAGCCCTTGCTGGAAACGGGCTGTTTTCATGCAGTTTGGCTAACAAAGTGAGGGATCGACGTGATCCCCGTAGTTGTGAGTGACACGCAAAAGAAGACATGGATAGCATAACATAAAAGTTATGAAAGCTACAGCAATCAAGCACGTAATGTCTTTTTAAGGGCGCACAAAATAGCAAACCCACTCATTGTGGGCATTCGGAACAACAAAGAACAACATCGGTGTGGCTATATAATCAGCAAATTAAATCATTCTCGCATGTATTTCTAATGTCATCATTTCTTATGTATCTCTCTTAATCGAATTACTTTTTTTTTCTGAAACTTTTCATTTCACAGGACGTTGAAAGTATCCTCTCGTATATCTTGGTTAAGGAGTATATATAAAACTTGATGTAAAAATATGATTTAAATGTATTGTTTATAAGTTATCGTTTTGTGACAAACATGTTTTTTTTGTTTTTATATAGCGATAATAGTTGTCACAGGAAAGCATTCCAAACTCTAGTTTCACTATCATTACATATATTTTGACCTTCAGTAAAAATGCTTCCTAAGTAGATGAACTCTTCATTTAAGGTATTACTAACATGCTTTTCAGTGGATCTAATGATCTACTAATTGTCACAGTGCCCGGGTGTAATTTCATGTTCTCCATATTATAATTTCCTTATTATTTACCACTTGAAATCACACACAATTGTAGATGCTTTCGTCATCTGCTAAGAGCAGTTTATGTATTTAATTGGACTTATCATCGATGTATGTATTCCGTTCTACGTCCTGTATTGCATTTTGACTTCCTTTTGTTGTAATTTGTTTATGTAAATAAAGAACATTAAAGATCAATGCACACATCCTATCTATGCCCCTCTTGTTATTTCAAAAGCATCCGTCATTACATTAGTTGTTCTTATAATAGTTATATTCCTATTGCAAAATGATATCACATTTGTTAATAGTTGTCCTTGTGTTAGATATTTCTCTGTTATTAACTTTCCCCGTCGCTCCATTTGTTGAAACATACGCCTTGTACTGCATTTGTTTTCCCTTACTATGTTTTATGAAAATCTGATTCCAGTTACTTGCAGTGTGGTTTAGCATCAGTGCTTTTAACGTGGTGTGGTTGAAGCAAACAACGCACAACCTCCTTTAGCTGTCTCTCACGAAATGCAAGGAAGGCAAAAGGGGATACTATTATATTTTATCGGGAATCCACCTTTAACATTGTCCTGACTATTCATTTCAAATCTAAAGGAACCTTTCTTCTGATAAATACATGTTTTGTTTGTTTGTATATAATCAACTTGACCCCTTATTAGAACCTAAAAAAAAATTGTTAATATATAGAAGATGTATAATTACAATCTAAAATTCGTCTAAGCATGTTTTCATTTGCGATTGGTTAATTGAATATTGTATTTATTTGAACATATTTCGTCTAACATTTTTCCACATTCGGTCGATGTGTTAAACATCGCCATTGTTTCGATGTACTACTTGATATGTAATTGCATTTATTTCAAGCGAGTATTATATTGTATTCCATCATGCGATGTTTTATACGAAGCAGGGCACATCACACAAATTGCGAAATGCGTGTTGAGTCATCGGTTTTTGTCCAACTGTGACTACATTGGTCAGTGTTCAGGATCAGTATTTAGTGTCGAGGGGACTAGGTTTAGTGTCTAACTGACTAGGGTCAGTGTTTAGCGTAAACCCATAAACTAGTAATGTGTTTTCGGCTGGTCATACTCGTGGGGATCGGGTGTCCAGTTTGTTTAAAGACTCTACTTGTGCAGGGGCAAGAACTCTATACGGGAAAACGACAGTCTCAAGTATGAAAGCTAGTTAGTATATTCTCGCATGCGGTAGATGCACTTGGAAAGCAATAGTTATGGAAGAGGGGAACAAACACCAGCGCTCATTCCCAGTTGAAAAAATTCACATCTACACACCAACAGTCCACCTCGCAGCGGACACCGCGTGAATGAGATGGACCAGTGCCAGCTATATCAATGTTTGTGTCCGATATTATTTTGACTCTGAAACATCTTCTATGACCTCTACGACTTCTTCATTGACATTTACATAATGTGTCGGTCCTTTTCGATAATATATTATCTTTTATATCATTTTTCATGGCCAATCAATGTCTGAAATTTCTCGTTTGCAGTTTTATCAATAATTTTGGATTTGGTCTAACATTTAATGTGATATACTCATTCCTGATATAAACTAGTTGGAATATAAACGATAACAGAAGTACTGTATATATATATATATATATTTATATATATATATATATATATATATATATATATATATATATATATATATATATATATGTATGTATGTATGTATGTATGTATGTGATTGTGTGTGTGTATGTATACGAGAAGGCTTCGAATTAAAAACCTGAAATGGATTTTGGTATATTTATTCTGAAAAAGAAAAAGAAAATTATATTGCAATGAAACCGTTACCTTCTGCTTTAAACACCGCGCAAGTTTCTGAAAGGCATCTACGTGTCGTTGTGTCAATTCTTGAGTAAATTATAGTGGCTCCCACCGTGCATACACGTTGTGGTACTGTGACACGTCAAGGATGAGGTAGTGTGCTGATCCTTGATTGATGATCCGATGTGCGGCAATTAAATTCACAGTCAATAGCTGATATTCTATTAGGAGGATGATTAACAGCTGCAATCGACTCTCGGGATTCTACTATGGGTGCCCGATCCGGTCGTGAACAGTGTGCAACAAAACTCACACCGTTTTAGAACTTCCTACTCCACTTATATTCTTGCTGGAGTGAAAGGCATGCATCACCGCACTAGACCTTTAATCACCGATGGATTTATATAGGTTTCACTCCTTCGCTGCTAAAGAAACGGATAACTGAACACTGCTCCTCTTTCGTTCATGTCAATAGTACGATGGCAACCTTTTTAACGAAAATATGACTTCAGGTTGTTGTTCTGTACCGTTATGATATGTGCATGGTACTCTTGACATTCTTAGTATCAATACTAAGTTACAATTCGAAGGCATGTTTTATCTTATTTCCTCTAATTCTTATCTTAAAGTTTCCATTTTAAACCCTGCGTGCCTGTGTGCATCTATATATATATATATATATATATATATATATATATATATATATATATATATATATATATATATACATATCTATCTATCTATCTATCTATCTATCTATCTATCTATCTATGTATCTATCTATCTATCTATATATATTTATATATATATATATATATATATATATATATATATATATATATATATATATATATATATATATATATATATATATACGCGGTAGCTTCAAAAAGTTCCGGGAAAGTCGACTCGTGTTTAAATGAAAGATGATGTTATGGTGAATATATATATATTAAAAGTTGGTAGTGACCTTGACGAACGGACATGGGAAAAATAACCTTCGCATATACTTGTGTTTGTGTTGGGCTCGTTGCGTCGTCGGAGTTGAAAATATACTTTATTAAAAATCATACAAATGCCAAATTATGTGTTTTGCTTGAGAAGTCACCATCAGAGACACAAACATTGCGTAATAAAGCAAATGGTGATACAGTAATGAAGAAATCACAAGTATTTGCATGGCACTATCCTTAGACAAAATGTCAGTCTTTTGAATGAAAATCTACCACATCACAGAAACTTCGTTTGGACAGGAGCAAAGTAAAAGTTATGTTGGAATTCTTTTTTTATTCCCAGGTTATTGTCTGCCATGATTTCATTACTGAAAGCCGAAAGGTTGACAAGGAAATGTACGTTGATATTCTCCGTCGTCCAAGAGAGGCAACCACAAGAAACCGATCAGAAAAATGGAGCATAAACAGTTTGATTATGCTGCATGACAATATGCCAGCACATCGATCCCTAATGGAGAAGCAGTACCTCGCGAAGCAAAATGTGATTACCTTGAAACAACCTCCATATTCTCAAGATCTTGCACGGCCTGATTTGGTTGTGTTCTCTCAACTGAAATCGGCATTGAAAGGACAGCGATTCAAGGATGTTGGGGACCATATCACCAAAGCGACAAGACATATGAAAGAGGTGTCAAATAATCGGTTCCACGAATGTTTCTAGCAGACGTAATTTTATTGTAACTAATTTCTATACCATCCACTTATTCCGGGAACCTTTTGAAGCTACCTCGTATATATAAGTATGCATGTATGTATGTATACAAATATGTACTTGTGTGTGTGAGGGAGTAAGACATTTGGAAATAGATCAATGAATGCATCATTACTAATGATATCAACTGTTCTAATTAAGCATACATTTCTCCAATGACATAGGTAATATTGGCCATATGACTACAATGGTCGTACGTAGAAGATGAAATAACGTAGAGACGACTTTTATTTCTCATGTGTATTGCATGGTCTTTACATGTTAAGGAAGAGGCTAAATCACTACATGCTTAAAGCACAAGAGATAACTGTGTTTCACACACATACACACTTAAACACACACACCCACACACGCGTGACTGTGTGTGTCCGTGTGTATGTGTAAGAAAGAGAGAGATGGACAGAGGGGCACTAACAAGTATCCTCTTTATTTAACAACAAACTCTACATATTTATGACACACCACATGGTCCTTTAACGACGATCTTAAAAACAAAACAAAAAACGATTTGCAAATTAATGTCTTTTTTTTATTATACACATCAAATGTTATTTAAATCGATCTAATCATACTTAATAGTAATAATTTATAGTCTGTCAATCTATCTGTTTTTGTAATTTCGTGCACAACGAATAGGTGTTACTCGTTGAAACTAACGTACCCCAGAGTGTTACTCGTTTAGTATAATATATTTGACTTGCTATCAGTGACTAACCTGTATCGAACTGTATGCAGTCTGCTCTCAATATCCGATCTAGACTGGGTTCTATATATCAATCCTAGGACATCGGTTCTCAAAATAGGTTCTGATATATGTTTTCAACATATATTCTCTATATATGTTCTCAAAATGGGTTCTCAATATATGTTCTCAAAGTGAGTTTTCAATATATATTCTCAATATCTGATCCCAATATGTGTTCTCAATATCTTGTCCCAGTATGTGTTCTCAATATCTGATCCCAATATGTGTTCTCAATATCTTGTCCCAGTATGTGTTCTCAATATCTTGTCCCAATATGTGTTCTCAATATCTTGTCCCAATATGTGTTCTCAATATCTTGTCCCAATATGTGTTCTCAATATCTTGTCCCAATATGTGTTCTCAATATCTTGTCCCAGTATGTGTTCTCAATATCTTGCCCCAGTATGTGTTCTCAATATATTGTCCCAATATGTGTTCTCAATATCTTGTCCCAGTATGTTCTCAATATCTTGTCCCAATATGTGTTCTCAATATCTTGTCCCAATATGTGTTCTCAATATCTTGTCCCAGTATGTGTTCTCAATATCTTGTCCCAATATGTGTTCTCAATATCTTGTCCCAATATGTGTTCTCAATATCTTGTCCCAGTATGTGTTCTCAATATCTGGTCCCAATATGTATTCTCAATATCTTGTCCCAGTATGTGTTCTCAATATATGGTCCCAATATGTGTTCTCAATATCTTGTCCCAGTATGTGTTCTCAATATCTGGTCCCAATATGTGTTCTCAATATCTTGTCCCAGTATGTGTTCTCAATATCTTGTCCCAGTATGTGTTCTCAATATCTTGTCCCAATATGTGTCCTCAATATGTGGTCCCAATATGTGTCCTCAATATGTGGTCCCAATATGTGTTTTAAATATCTGGTCCAATATGTGTTATTAATATATGTTATTAATATATGTTCTCAATGCATGTTCTCAATACACGATACCTAAGTGTAGATCGGCTGTGTGTTTATTGGTAAGACCCGCAAATCATGCTCCAGTCATCACAATGGAGACATTCAACATCTCCGAAGCTGAAAAAAAGTAAAGCAGGTGGGTAGAAATGTTAACCGTTTTATTTTACTCCCTTAGGGCTGTGCGTCACGAGTCCGCACCACACGGTCTAACCGTTACCAAAGAGTAATTCCTGGAGGTCATCCGTCGTCTTAGCGGTGTTGTTTGACACAATCGATCAGACCTATGAACCAGAACTTATAAGCTACATCATGTCAACGAACACGCACATTTTTCTCATCTGATTTAGACTTTCTTGGCCGATAGTCCTGTTAACAGATGCCCTGGTCGTGGTTACAGCACTAAAAGCCTGAAAAATACTGAACCTAATGATTTAAGAGCAGTACTCTGTCAACTATTCCAGCAGTCCGCACCAAAAAGAGTAGTGGTACAGTGGGTTCTATCCAACTGTAACATCCAAGGCAACTAGGAGGCATACATACTGGCAAAAAAAGGTGAAATACTACCACAACCAGATTCTAGTGTGACCTACGAAGAGTTCAAAAGGTTTATTAGGGCCAGATACATGGCCAAATGGGAAACAAAACATATTGGCTACACAAAAAATGATGCCCACTACCAGTTGAACAGAAGAGAGCAGGTCGTGGTCTTCAGACTCTGCACAGGCCCCAACAGACTGAGGTACCATATATTAAATAAACTGAAGATATGTGGCACTGACGAATGCACCTTTGGTACATGGAAAATGACTGCTGAACATCTGCTTCAAAATTGCCCGACAAACGAGGATCAGAGAAAGCACATGTGGCCATCACCAGTGTCAATACTAGACAAGTTCTATGGCAGTACCGACAGCCTCAGGATCACAGCTGCTTTCTTCGAACAAATTCAAGTTAACGTCTGACAGCGTACGAAGAAGAAGAAAAAGAAGACTTTCTTGGCCAAACACAACAGTCCTATGGTTCACCAATATCACAATCCAGCCGACATGGCTCCTTGCAATAGTTGGCTGTTCCCCAAGCTGAAAAGTCCGCAGAAAGGCACACGATTTGAGTCATAAGAAGACATTATGCGAAATGCAACGACCCTGCTGTACTCCATTCTCAACGAGGTCTTCCCAAAATGCCACTAACAATAGCGGGACCACTGCGAGGAGTATGTGAAGTATGGGGAAGTAGGTGTAGACCTAAGGAGAGTACTTTCAAGGGGATTAGGGTGGGGAAGTATATGGAGACCCAAGGAGAGTACTTTCAAGTGGATTAGGGTGGGGAAGTAGGTGTCGACCCAAGGAGAGTACTTTCAAGTGAATTAGGGTGGGGAAGTAGGTGTCGACCCAAGGATAGTACTTTCAAGTGGATTAGGGTGGGGAAGTAGGTGTCGACCCAAGGAGAGTACTTTCAAGTGGATTAGGGTGGGGAAGTAGGTGTCGACCCAAGGAGAGTACTTTCAAGTGGATTAGGGTGGGGAAGTAGGTGTCGACCCAAGGATAGTACTTTCAAGTGGATTAGGGTGGAGAAGTATGTGAAGTCTCAAGGAAAATACTTTCAATGTGATTAGGGTAGAGAAGTATGTGAAGTCCAAAGGAGAGTACGTTAAAGGGGATTACGGTTTCAAACTTCCGGTCAGTAATTGTATTTAATTTCAGGTCCGAAGGTAGAATACGTTATGAACAAGCCTAGTATATTCCTCACAAACTATCAAGACGAAATACTTAGATACGTAATCACAATTACTAAAGAATAATTACGATTAAAAAAACAGTAAAAAACCTCCAATTGTAAAAAAAGAGATCATTATACCAATATCAAGGAAATGGTGTTACGAAATAAGGGGACTAAATCCAACTGCGATCAGGAATGACAACAATCAATGCAAAATATGTCATCTACTTGTGGGACATCAGGGATGGAAAGAGTACTTCCAATAACTTTTTAACAGCGATAAACACTTTTGCAATCAATACATTTCCAAGAAACAGAGGTCATCTGGAACTTGAAATCATTTTTCAATAAAACTGAAACGAGATAAAAAGAACAGAAATATGTCACTCGATATGGACGGTATAACTAGTGAAGTATTTCACGTTTTTCAACGATACGACTGGAATGACAGGAATCTTCACAAAAGCAGGAAAGAAAGACGAGTGTTGCTTCATTGGCATTATTGAAAGAAAGTAAGGCAATAACAGGAACGGTGATGCATCTAGAGGCATATAGCTGCAAAGTCTTTAGAACAAAAATGAATGCGAAAATACGTGTACAAAGAACACAACCAACATAGTTCATCTCAGCTGGGTAAAGCTAAATTTGAATTCCAGAATGGCATGTGATTTACTGATGATGAATTCAACTAAAGGCATTTCGAAAGAACAGTATTTTGGAACAAGTATATACAAATAACGTTTCTTGATAAAGATAAATCTTTTCAAGGAAATAAATATGAATAAACTATATAAAATGTTATTAAACTACTACATACAAATACATTGATGTGCAATGGTGTGTTTTGCACTCGGCATCGCAACCCAGCGATGTCGGGGTCGGCTAGTCCTTCTTTTGAGGGGCAAAAAAGTGAAATGAGTAGCCTGCCGATAAAGCCAACACACAAGGCAACCTCACCTCCAAGTGGTGCCCACTGGGAAACTATGGCCGCGAGGCTGTAGGCAAACGAGGCAATGGCTCGCCTGGGGAGATGGGCTCCTCCAGGTCAGATGCAGATGTAGGCCCGCACCGGCTTGGAGAGGAGATGGGCTGCGCCAAGAGACAACCGCCCAAAATTCACACATGAGGACACAACCACAATCAAACATACCGGCTCGGTCGCAGCCCGGGTTAACAATGACCGCGCCTGTCGTCCCACACCATGTCGGAGGCGATACGTGTGCTACTGGCGGAACCATCAAACTGAGGAAAGACAAGCTCACAATAGGTAGGTGGAATGTTAGAACACTGAACCCATGTGGCAAAATCAATGAGCTAACGAACGAGATGGAGAACTACCGGTGGAACATCCTTGGTATACGCGAGGCTCGAAGGAAAAGCTTTGGAGAGTTTACCACGGATGAGGGCCACATGTTCTACTTCAGTGGCAGGGAGGACAAAAATGTACATGGGGTGGGGATACTGGTGCATAAAGACACAGCCAGATGCATATTGGGTTGTCGCCCAACATCTAGCCGTTCTATCATCTTACGGCTAAGGGCAGGACCATTTAATATTACCATAATACAGTGCTACGCACCCACTGCAGACTACGAAGATTGTGATTGTCAAAGAAAGACATATTGGTAGTCCAGGGGGATTGGAATGCAATAATTGGAGAAGATGCAGTCCACGACTGTAGGGGAACATGTGGCCCATACGGAAATAGATGCAACCAGCTGTTGGTGGCAAATACGTTTGCGTTAAACAAACCGTCGAGACGCTGGACATGGCATAACCCAAGCAATGAAGTGCACAGCCAGTTTTACTATATACTGGTCCAGAGGAGGTTCCGATCGAGCATCAACACCGTCAAAACGAGAAGTTTCACCGGAGCTGATATAGGAAATGACCACGATCTGGTTATGATGACAAAGTGTCTGCGATTGAAGGGAGTCGCAAAGAAGGATGTGCCCAGGCTAAAGTTTAACCTGGACAAACTAATGGACCCAAAAATCACCGAAGTGTTCCAAGTAAGGGTGGGATGGAGATTTAGGCCACTGTAGGCTCTCAGAGAGGGACTGGATACAGATAAAGTTACCGAGTCTCTTAACGCAGCTCTCATAGATACTGCAAAAGAGATCCTGGGATGCCACCAAACAAAAAAGAAGCCATGGGTGACCAAAGACATGCTAGACCTGTGTGATAAAAGAAGGTCACTGAAAAAACACAATCACCCACCGGAGGAGGTCGGCAGTTATAAAGAGGTCAAGAAAGCCATACAACAAAAGATGAGAGACGAAAGAAGCGTGGATATGTGAGCAATGCACAAACATCGAAGAGAGACTATACAGAAATGATGCTAAAGGAGCATACAGGGTTGTCAAAGAACTGGTAACACCAAGACAAGGCAGGAACCGTATGATCCATGATAAAAGCGGTAAGTGCCTTATTGAGGAAAATGACGTACTGGCACGATGGACAGAGTACTGTTCCGAGCTATATAACTATGAAGGGCGAAACGAACCTGGGAAAACAATCTCCCCAACACCAACAAATATAGAGGATAACCAACTGATAACGAAGGAAGAGGTAATTGCAGCGGTAAAGACATTGAGAAGAGGGAAGGCGGTCGGTGTGGACAATATACCAGTAGAGCTCTTACAAGCAGGTGGAGAGGTAGTGGTGGAAGGCCTGGCACACATATGTAACAAAAAATGGGCGACAGGAAACTGGCTGGACTTATGGACGAAATCGATAGTTATACCGTTACATAAGTCTGGAAACCTAAAGATGTGCCAAAATTATAGAACAATAAGCCTCATCAGCCACCCTAGCAAAGTCATACTTAGAATAATCCGTGACCGATTGAAACCATACGCAGAGAACATCATTGCCGGAGAGCAAGCAGGGTTCAGGCAGGGAAGAAGCACTACATAACATATATTTAATTTAAGGCTGCTAAGCGAGAAATATCTAGAACAGCAGTTAACACTGTATCGTGTGTTTGTGGATTTAAGAAGGCGTTTGTTAGGGTATGGCATAGAGCGCTTTTGGCAACCATGAGGATGTATAATATCAACGGAAATATTATAACGGTCCTTGAACACCTGTATGACAAGGCGTCTAGCGCAGTTCTTAAAAAAGGGAGGCGAGGAGACTGGTTTCGCACATCAGTTGGTGTGAGACAGGGGTGTACACTCTCTCCAACTCTTTTCAATATATTCCTTGAGGGAATTATGAGTGAGGCACTTGGAGGTCACGTTGGTACTGTCAAGATAGTGGGCCGTTTTACAGATGATATCGACGGGTTGGCGGATTCAGAAGCAGAACTCCAGGAATGGGTCAGAAGGCTCGATGTAACAGCTTTTGACTATTGTATGGGGGATACAGGCTGGAAAGACACAATTAATGACCAACAACGCTACGGGCTTCAACAGCAGGATACAAGCTAACGGTCAGGAACTCGAAGTGGTTGACCGTGTTAATGATCTTTGGTCGATTGTCAGTGATGAAGGATCAAAATGTGAGGTGTTGACCAGAATAGCACAGACAATAGCGGCGCTTGCACAGCTTAACAAAATCTGGCAAGATAAACGATTAGCACTATGCACGAAAATCAAATTTACTGCGTACACTGGTCCTGTCAATATTCCTCTATGCTTGTGAGACATGGACAACGAAGGATACAGGCCTTGGAGATGAGATGTTTCAGAAAACTTGTGACGTCATGTACAACGATCGAGTTACAAATGAGAAAATACGAGATAGAATTACAACAGCAATATGGCCTTTCGAAGACCTCTTGTCAACTGTCAAAAGTTGGAAACTCACTTGGTACCGTCACATTTCGAGATCAAATGGTCATGCAAATGCAATCATCCACGGAAAGGTGCATGGCAGACGACGAAGAGGCAGACCCAAAAAGAGATGGAAGGACAACATATTCGAATGGACCCATCTCCGACCAGAAGAGTCACAGACAGCGGCATCTGATAGAGAGGTGTGGCGTGGGGTTGTGAGGATGTCTTCATGTGTGCCCCAACGACCTCACCGATTACGGGATGACCTGACCTGACCTGATCTGAAATACAAGAACAATTTGCAGATTCTTCTAAGCCAGAATCAAGACAATACTTACTTCTCGTGTCCTAGGCAGTACGTCACACTTCATTCTTCCAGTATTCAGAACGTGGATTGCCCTGTCACTGTCACTCAGAAGGCCATCCATGCTACAAGTCTCCTGGAGGTTTGGGCAGATCGTCAGATAGCCCTGGTCTTATGTTATTCAACATTCGCATGTTTCATCATCACTGTATCCCCATCTCTTCAGGTTGTTCGTCCATCGTGATACACCAGTTCGAAGTCTATTTAGTGACTTCCATGTTGCGCAGGGCAGGAGATGTCAAGGTACAAGTTCCACCCGTAACTCGATCAAGGTGACATGTGTCAGCTGTTTACAACTTTCGATGCGTCCATTTCCTGAACTAGACCCTAGGGGCGGGGTTGACTGTAATAAACTTAGTTTTGAATTTAGTTTTGCGCGCTGTACCTGATGTCTGAACATAGAGTGTCTTAGGTCATTTACCTGTTTCTCTCGTTCTATCTCTGACGTGACAGTTCTTCGTATCTCTAGTGTCGCTATGTCGATTATGGGGTGTATTTTATTCAGTTGGTGTAGGTTTCATTCATATTCATAGAAGTGTCAGTCTTTGCAGAACATGTGCTTGGCACCATATGAATAGCCTCTCGGGGCGCAAGACTCGGCGCTGGAATTGGAGACCCTGGGCAGGATCCCCCTCTCGACCTCGCTGGTGTAATCCAAAGGAATGCAAACATTTGCAATTTAGCACTAGCTCAGCTGCAGGAGTTGCCGGAATGAGTTCGCAATTTTGAAACTATCCGCCTTAGGTGCTACCACTCCGGATTTTTTGTCTGGGTTTACTACCCTCTCCCGAGGTAGCATCTAGGCATTGGAGTCGTTGCCCGCAGATGCTAGTTACTCGAGACATATGATGATACTCTCATCGTCCCAAGACTGGCTAGCACTCTCTGGGACGTGTGGGTTTAAAATCATTGGACCTCCTCTTCAAGGCGAACTGCCTAAACAGACTAACGAGCTTCGTCTACCCGGGTTTAGAGTCAGAGTTTACCTTCCCTTAGATTATTTGCCAAACTAGGATAATCTACCCGCCAGTTATACTACCGGGTACTCGTTCGCGCCCCACAGAACGCTCTGTAATTAACAATGGGCCTTCATGACGATGCTGCTGGGTACACCATAATATAAGAGAGCCCATTGGCATGTAAAATCCTGAACAGCAAGCTGAACAGTGATTTCAGCGGCGATCTCTATACCTGGAAAGGAGAGGCTATATCAAACGCTTCACTTTCCTTTAACGACCGGAATCCAGCCCAGACCTCGCAACCCGCCATGTAGGTCTTAGGTATCTAGTAACTATACAGCCTGACTAATGTATAAATGTATCTATATATTTGACATGTGCAGAGCTCTTCCAGACTGGTGCGACGTATTCAGGTACAAAGAATCACAGAGCGAGTGCTGATATTCTGAGGACATAAAGACGTTAAGCTAAGTTAACTATTAGGTAGTTTGAGAACGCGTAACATGCGAATACAAAGATCATACGAACACTTACCTGAATCATAGCTACTTTTGTGAAAACCCCAATAGTACAACTATGTTCAGTGCTTTCGCTATTTCTGTTCATCATTCGCACACACAAAAAACAACATAAACTTGATAAATAACAACATAAACCAGATAAATCTCAACATAAACCAGATAAATAACAACACCAGAATACATGAACTTTGTTTTTCAGATGACCAGAGACTATTGTACGAGTCTGAAGATGAAACGTAAAATCAAATCAATGCGTCAGGTACAGTCTGTGAAATATATAATATGAATATTAGTATATCGGAAGCAGAGTATATGAGGAATATTGGAACACCAGGACCCTTAAACATAAATAAAACACGTGAACCAATGTAGGTGCAGAAGATGGAATCTCTAGAAAGTATTTATGATAGAAGACGGAAGACTTTAAAAACGAAAATGAATCTAAATATCATAATGTCTTTGTTGTGACTTATCAAGATGTACCACTACTTAAGCATATGGGCATCAGCTAGGCAGCACAACAGCGATGTATGAACAGTGTATGTCTGCAAACAATGTGCTACTAATGTCAAACTGTGAATGAAATTACAACGCGTCGTTACACATGTCCTCAGGAGAGGTAACTTAAGAAATGATGGTATTAGAAATGTGGTTAAATAATGTCCCTTGTGCTTTACACATTTCTTCTTGTCCCTGTAATACACAAAGATCCCGCTGAACACTCTTCTTATCCTTGTAATACACAAAGAACCCGGCTGAACACTCTTCTTGTCCTTGTTATACACAAAGATCCTCGTTGACCACTTTTCTTGTCATACACAAAGATCCCGATTGACCACTTTTCTTGTCATACACAAAGATCCCAACTGACCACTCTTCTTGTTATTCACAAAGATCCCAGCTCACCACTAGTATTGTCCTTGTCATACACAAAGATTCAGGCAGACCACTCTTCTTGTCATACACAAAGATCCCAGCTGACCACTCTTCTTGCTATTCACAAATATCCCGGCTGACCACTCTTCTTGTCCCTGTAATACACAAAGATTCCGCTGAACACTCTTCTTGTCCTTGTAATACACAAAGAACCCAGCTGAACACTCTTCTTGTCCTTGTTATACACAAAGATCCCCGTTGACCACTTTTCTTGTCATACACAAAGATCCCGATTGACCACTTTTCTTGTCATACACAAAGATCCCAACTGACCACTCTTCTTGTTATTCACAAAGATCCCAGCTCACCACTATTATTGTCCTTGTCATACACAAAGATCCAGGCAGACCACTCTTCTTGTCATACACAAAGATCTCAGCTGACCACTCTTCTTGCTATTCACAAAGATCCCGGTTGACCACTCTTCTTGTCCTTGTCATACACGTACATCCCAGCTGACCACTCTTCTTGTCCTTGTTTTTCACAAAGATCCAGGCAGACCACTCTTTTTTTTATTCACAAAGATCCAGACAGACCATTCTTCTTGTCTTTGTTATTCACAAAGATCCAGGCAGACCACTCTTCTTGTTATTCACAAAGATCCAGGCAGACCACTCTTCTTGTTATTCAGAAAGATCCCGGAAGACCACTCTTCTTGTTATTCACAAAGATCCAGGCAGACCACTCTTCTTGTTATTCAGAAAGATCCCGGAAGACCACTCTTCTTGTTATTCACAAAGATCCAGGCAGACCACTCTTCTTGTTTTTCAGAAAGATCCCGGAAGACCACTCTTCTTGTTATTCACAAAGATCCAGGCAGACCACTCTTCTTGTTATTCACAAAGATCCCGGAAGACCACTCTTCTTGTTATTCACAAAGATCCAGGCAGACCACTCTTCTTGTTATTCAGAAAGATCCCGAAGACCACTCTTCTTGTCCTTGTCATATACAAAGATCCTGGCAGACCACTAACCAATTTTTCTGGATATCCAGTTCTTTTAGGATATCTGAATTTTTATGTTTCATTATCCATTGTATTTTGAGCATTCTCCTGCAGCATTTTATTTCAAAGATTCAATATTTTTTCTGAAATGTTTGTGTGGTGATAAATGTTTCACTTTTGTACGTTGCCATCGGGAAGGTGCACGTTCGCAGGATTGTTATATTCGCCATGTTATTAGAATTCTGCCAGAGGTTGATCATTTTATTCAACCTCTGTATTGCCATATCCATTCTTCGTATGACATCCGTCAGACAATCTCCATTGTTGCTTATAATTATTTTAGTTTATGTTATAATATAGCCGAGGTACTCACAACTAGTGACTGTCTCAATTTTGGATAGATACCATACGAAAAATCCTTTAACAACTTGCGCTTACAGGAACTGATACAACATTTGGCTCAGGTAAGGCGTATGTAGTTCGCCAAGTTTATAAATCCCACACATCGATGAGTAAGTAACTTGAAAATAATGTATCAAAGGGAGATTAGGTCCTTAATTTTCCATTCTTGTTTCTGTTCGAGCTTCCGTCCCCGTATAAAGAAATTACTTTATTTGTTTCAGGACCGGTTTGTGTAGGAGGAAGCAAGAGTGGAAAGTGAGATGATGGTTTTAATTTAAAACAATAATGACATATTATACATTTATGATGTTAGTTGGTATTAACCAAAACAATTAACACGTTACATTGACATTTTCTTACAATTAAATTGTTCGTCCACAGACGGCAACTCTTCTCGCCAGACACACTGGGCCGGCTCAGGCTCATCCTGGGGGCCACTCTTCTCCTTCTCTCTTCTCTTACCTCACTCTGTTTCATTTGACTCTATCCCACAGTAACACCCTTGCACAACTTTCACACGCGCCCTCGTGGTAAAGCCCTTCCATTGCACTTTGGTTGGGCTAGCTTCTGAGGGCGCACAACCCTAGCATAGGTACATACAGATGCACACATGCATCCAAGCACTGGTTTATGCGTCCTGATATCGCCTAATTGACTACGGTCTGGGGTGGAAAATGGCGCGCCTCCGCCAGTAGAAACTAGTGAGGCAAACATCTAAGCAAAAAAAAAAAAAAAAACTTTTCTCGCCTCACTCTCTTTCATTTGACTCTTTCCTACAGTCACACCCTTGCAAAACAAATGTACGAGAAACAGAAGATCACATTTTTTACACATGCAACACAGTCAAAACAACAAAGCAAATTCTACACGAAACCATTCAGATACAAACCAGACAAAAAGTAGACATGTACAAAGCAGTTATGCTCAACATTATACCCAAGACATCACCAGTCATTAGAAAACAAATGCTCATCTTATTGTCAGAATACACATACATAATATGGACATGCAGAAACGCAGCACTATTCCACCATAGAACCTTTAACTCAAACACTATTTCACACATTTTTCAGCAGAAGGCGTTGTCCAGTGCTCATAATTGGGTAAAAATATATAAATATGTATGTATGTATGTATGGATGTGTAGGTGTACATGAAGATGTGTGTGCATGTATATGTACCAAGACATTGCATGTGCTCACACATGTATACTTACACATGCTACTTACAATGAATGGGTATAGGCATATGTATGCTCGCATGGGTGTATATTTTTTAATATGTATAAGAACATGTGGGGGTGAATAGATATATATATATGTATATATGTATATGCATGTGAGTTGGGGTATATGCGTATGTATAAATATCAGGTATGTATGTATGCACACATATTGTGTATGTGTGTATATGTATGTGGGTATATATATGTATGTGTGTGCATATATGTGTATATGGGTATATATGTGTGTGTATGTGTGTATATGAGTATGTATGTGTATATATGTATATGTGGGTATGTGTATATATGTGTATATTTATATATATATATATATATATATATATATATATATATATAAATATATATATGTGTGTGTGTGTATATGTATGTATATGTGTGTGTGTGTATGGGTGTATATGTATATGTGCGTATGTGTGTGTATGTATATGTGTGTGTATGTATATATATATATGTATATGTGCGTATATGTATGTATATGTGTATATATTTGTAAATATATATATATATATATATATATATGTATGTATGTGTATGTGTGTGTATGTATATGTATATATATATATTTGGTTGTAAGCACACAAGTAAATGTATTTCAAAGATTTGTTAGGTTGTAAATGCAAAGTTCAAAAAGTTGGGCCACCAGGAAAATTCCTAGTCCTTTAAAGCACCATATTTCTAAAAGTACACAGTCTTAGTCCATCAAGGTTGTGATTGTAAAGAAGATTACAACACAATAGGAACACATGGGCCATAAAAGTTTGTCCCTGAACCTAAAACCTGTTAAATGGTACCCAGAGCAAGTGGAAAAGTATCAATTACTTGCCCCATTAACTGTTTGTTCCCAGTTGGACAAACTTGCCCATAGACCAAGACCCACCACTCTTTCTGTCCCCCAGTGGTCAATTTATTATCTCCCTTCTATTGACTTCAGTTTTCATGGCCAGTCCATTTGAGAAGACTGCCACAAATAGAACAATAAACAGAAAACAGGGTGGCTTTTTATGGCAGTGGTCTGGCAAATAAATACCAGAAGTCAAGGTGAGAGATCCCTAGGGAAGAAAATGGACCACCTTTAAGCCAATTTTTAAACATCTGACCTTGATCAAATATTTGACCAAGTTTAAGCTCTAATAGAAGGGTAAATCTACATCTTCATGTTTATAATATAAATTGATATCTCCTGGTTCCCCTCTTATATTAACCACCATCTCCCATATTTCTCCTGACTTTAGACTTTTGCATTTAAAACCTGTATTATCATGACTGTATGCAGGTATGTGTATATGTACTGGGTGTGTACTTATATTCAAGGGTGTGAAATTTGTATATGTACATGCATGTGCGTTTGTTTTTTTCTTTTCTACGTATGTGAATACATGAATATATGCTTGTGTGTGTATAAATGAATATGTGTGTATAAAGAAACATATGTAAGTGTGTATAAATGAATATGCATGTGTGTGTATAAACAAATAGGTATGCGGGTATAAGTGAATATGTATGTATGGATACATGTGTAAGCATATTGCCTTTGCCAATATCTCAAAGAAAACAAAACAAAAAATGTACATCATTAACTTCTTGAAAATTTAAATCATTTAAAATTGATGTCACCACTCACTTCACAAAATGTAACTCCCACCATCTCATGTTTCATCTCATGGGAAATTATCATCTCATTTCACCTCATATCATGTACAAATGTTATTTGAAATTTGTTGTTCAAATTTGAAAATTGTAATAATTTATTATGTGCAATAGAGAATTTTCAAAAAAAAAAAAAAAAAAAACAGTCACACCCTTGCACAACTTTCACACGCGCCCTCGTGGTAAAGCCCTTCCATTGCACTTTGGTTGGGCTAGCTTCGGAGGGCGCACAAACATAGCATAGGTACATACAGATGCACACATACATCCAAGCACTGGTTTATGCGTCCTGATATCGCCCAATGGACTACGGTCTGGGGTGGAAAATGGCGCACCTACGCCAGTAGAAACTAGTGAGGCATACATCTAAGCAAAAACAAAAAAAAGAATTTAAAAGTCTCATTTATTTGGTTTATTTTTCAAAGGGGTATGACCTAACAGTTTCATGAATGCGTACACATGCTCGTCTGGTTTCTTCTACTTCTTCTTCTTCTTCGTACGCTGTCAGACGTCAAGCTGTATTTTTTCGAAAAAAGCAGCAGTCATCATGAGGCTGTCGACACTGCCATAGAGCTTGTCTAGTGTTGCCACTGGTGATGGCCACATCTGCTTTCTCTGATCCTCATATGTCGGGCAGTTTTGCAGCAAATGTTCAGCGGTCATTTTCCCGGTACTACACACGAGCATTCGTCAGTGCCACCTATCTTCAATTTATTGAATAGGTGGTACCTCAGTCTATTGTGGCATGTGCGAAGTCTGAAGTACACGACTTGCTCTCTTGAGTTCAACTGATAATAAGCATCGTTTTGTGTGTAGCCAGTATGTTCTGTTTCCCATTTGGTCAAGTATCTAGCTCTAATAAGCCTTTTTGACTCTTCGTAGGTCACACTAGGGTCTGGTTGTGGTAGTCTTGCACCTTCTATTGCCAGTCTGTCTGCCTCCTCGTTGCCTTGAATGTTACAGTGGGATGGAACCCACTGTACCACTACTCGTTTTGGTGCGGACTGCTGGCATAGTTGAGTACTGCTCTTAAATCATTAAGTTCAGCTGTTTGCTGGCTTTTTAATGATTTGACTACTGCCAGGGCATCTGTAAACAGGACTATATGGCTTTCATTTAGTTTGCCTGTCTCCATTTCTTCTACTGCAGCTCTCAGTGCCTCTGACTCTGCTCTGAGATTCCTTGAGTATTTTCCTGTTGCCACTGACAGTATTATTTTTCTACCATTTGGTAAGCTCAGGAATATCCCTGCTCCTCCGTTCTGTATTGTGTTTGTTACAGAACCGTCAGTGTATGCATGTGTCCAGACCATGTTTGGGTAGGTTTTCGTTATGTACCTCAGGGTTATGTCTCTTCTTTTTTTTTCAGTCTGGCTGTTCTTGTTTCCAATACCTGTTATATTTTCTACCACCTCTGAAAATATATGCTGCCTCGAGGTAGGTTTGCGTACAGTAGTAATGGGCTTTGGTGTTGTTAATGCGTTCATAGGGTCTTCACTCATCTTCGCTTTGGCTATTTCTGCAAAGTTTCTCCGCTTCAGTTTCTCATTTCCAAAATTAGTTAGTCTCTGATGCATTGGATGGTCTGTCAGTCTTCTGAGTTTCTCTGCTTGCTGCTGGGCTCTGCAGTCTCTTCTGTCGGTCATGGATTGCAGATGTGTAATCTTTTCAAGTTCTACAATTGGCGTTGACTTCATGCTTCCTGGTATAACTCTCATGGCTTGGTTTTGAAGCATGCTAATTTTGTCAAAGTTCGCCTTTGCTGCTGTTGTCCATGCCGCAATGCCATACTCGAGAACTGGTCTCACTCATCCAGTGTACAGTTTCTTTAGTATACATTCGTCTGCTGCCCAGATTGTGCCAGCAAGTTTCCACATGATTACCATTCTTTCTCTGGCTCTCATTCGATTTCTCTCGATCTGACTTTTCCATGTCATGCGCCGGTCAAATGTGACTCCCAGGTAGTTTCGGTTGTCCGCAGGTATTTGCCGTTAAAACTTATTTTTGTGTTTTGGGATTTGTTTGAAAGTGAGAATATCGTAAATGTTGTTTTTGCCTTATTTATTTTGACTAGCCATGAGTTCGTCCACTCGTCCAACAATGTTATGGCCTTCTGCATCCGATTACTTGCTATGATGAGATTATTTACAGAGGTCCACACAACCAGATCGTCTGCAAACATGGAGCTGTGGACTCTTCTTGGTATATTCTCTGTGATGGTATTTATATACACCAGGAAGAGTGTGGGTGACAGTACTCCCCCTTTGGGTACTCCCTGATCCAGTGCCACCTTTTTGCTCATCTGCCCTTGTACTTGAACTCTGGCTGTACTGTTTTTGAGGTAGTGGCTGATCCATCTGTACATTTTCCCACAAACTTCACTTTTTCGTAGCTTGACTTTAAGTCTCTCTTTCTAGACCTTGTCAAATGCCTTTTCTAGATCCACCCAAACCGCTATTGTGTGTTTTTACTTCTAGTAAGCATTCTTTATTTCTTTGGCTATGAGAGTGATCTGATCATCAGTGTGTCTGTGCTGTCTAAAGACTGCTTACTGTGTAATTAGTATGTGTTTTTCTCCCAGATGCCACATCAGTCTGGTGTTTATCATACGTTCCATCAGTTTTCCTACACAGCTCAGTAGACTGATAGGCCTGTATCCATTTGGATCTGTTCTATCTTTTTCTTTCTTTGGTACTGGTATAAGTACAGTGTCTTTCCATGCCTGCGGTACAATTTCCCTTTTCTAGCTTTAGTTCAGGACTTCTTCTTTTTCTTCTTCTTCGTTCGTCTTCAATCTCCAACTACCAAACTCTGAAATGGCTTAAGTAGCAGAATGTATTCCAGAGAACGAAATGCGTTGTGGCGTAGTTTACAGCTTGGCTGCGATATTTACACCTTTCGGTCCAACACATCCGACTTCAGCAAGCATTTTGTTAGTACTGGGTTAGCATTCCCTATTCGATCCCCTCTCCTTAGCCAGTCTGCCCTGCTGCAGATTGTTTTTTAGGATCACTGCGTGGAGGTGTAGAAAGGTCTTGGCAGCTTTGGTTCGCCGGCCCTGACGCTAGCAGTCAGCTATGGGTCGCTGACCACTGCAGCTCATGCACTGCTCAGCATCTTGATCCCAGTTCAGGACTGATAGTAACTTTCTCTTTGCTGTTTGGCCAAACCCCATCAGCATTTCGTTTGTTACGCCATCTTTTCCGGGCGATGTCTTTTTCTTTAAAGTTCTCATGACCTCTTCCATTTCAATCATTGTTAGTTTTGCCATCATGTGCTCCTCTGGTGCCATATTGATGTTGCCGTGCCTCTTTTGTTCTTCATTAATGCCTGTATGCCTATTTGTAGAGACATCAATGTGGTTTGCTCTGGTATAATGTTCTATAAAGGCGTTTGCTGCTTTTTTTCCAGGGTAATGTGTTTGTTTGATGGAGTTTCGTCATTCATGGCTCTGACTAACTTCCATAGTTTGTTTCCTTCTTTATCTAAATTGAGGCTTTCTGTTTTGTTTTTCCAACTTTCTTTTGTTATTTGGTTTAGAGTGTATTTGTATTTCGCCGTGATGGCTTTGAGGGCGATATTTGCGTCCATAGATTGTTCTCTCTCTGCTATGTTCTTAGCATTTGAAACTTCGTCTTCCGCTTTCTGCAATTCATCATTCCAAAAGGCTTGTAGTTTTTCCTTGCCCCTCTTGGGATGGTTTCAGTGGATGCTTGCATTATTGCTTTGCTTAGGCTTTCACCATGGGTTTCATATTGTTATTCCATGTGTTGATGGTTTCACACAGCCCATCTGTCAGGATTGCAAATCTATCCCAGTCGACTCGTTTATAATTCCAACGTGTGAGCGGTTTTATTTCCTGTGGGCCTATTTCCACATCACCTTCTAGCCTAATTGGCCTGTGGTCGCTATCTGCGAATTGGTTTAGCACATGGCGGTCTATTTTGTGGTGAATATCCACCGTGGAAAAGGCCAAGTCTGGAGTAGAGGTGGTATGCCATGTTCTAGAATAGAAGATAGGGCTATCCTCTGGCCTATTGATAAGATATAGATTTGTGTCTATCTCCCAATCTTCCACTTCATCACCTCTGTTGTCAGTGTCCGAATATCCCCATCTCTCCGAATGGCTGTTGAAGTCTCCAAGTACTAGGCAGCTGGGGTCCTTGAGTTCCATACTCGAGAGCGACAGGTCTTTGTTTGGTGGGCCATACAGGTTAAAGATGCGGATCTTCGTTTCTGGTGTCATTATGTCGACTTCTACACTTTCTGCTTGCCCGGTGTGATTGACAGCTACCGCGCTACTCAGTATGCAGTTACGTGTCAGTATCAGAACACCTCCTTTGTGACCTTATCTATCAAGACTAAGGTCTGGTATCCTCTGATTGAAAATTTGAGATGCGTTTCTTGGATACATGCCACGTCAATATTACCTTCATGCAGGTGATGTGTTAGGGACAGCTTTTTGTTAATGACTCCCTCCGCATTCCACTGTAGTATTCTGAGGGTCTTGTGTTTTTGGTCAATAGTTTTTGCCCCATCATCTTGTGCCTTAATTCCACAGCACATGGGTGGGTGACCACCAGTAGCATTGTGTGGGCCCTTTCGAGGCGGGAGGCCCGACACTCTCGCTGCTGGGCGGGACTCCACAATATGAGCGCCACACTTTTTTCTGATAGGTTGTACCATCATCATACAGCGATATACGTTGCACTGTTTCGTTAAGTCTGTGGCCCAGTGCATCCTATTTCAACATGCGTTTCTGTAGAGATGCCCTCCTTAGCCTTTGGCTGTCCCCAGCCTATTTGCAAGTCAGCAGTTGTTTGTGGTCAGAGTTGTCTCTCTTAGGGAAGTTGTCTTGCAGGACTGTCGAGTCTTCACCACTCGTGTCTATAGGGTGTGGTGATGATATCATATGATGGTCTATGTACTAGTTTGTACTATCCCGGAAGAGAGACAGTCCAGTGTGTCTGTATCCCAAGATCGTCACGTCCTGCCAGAAACGTAGCATATGCAAGTGAGTGGGGTATCTCTTTGCTCCCTTTTTTTTTCGGCTTCTCTACAGTGATGATACGCCTAGCATACCCCGCCACCTGGGAGGTTGTCACAATAGGGCAGATGTGCAATGCCCGCTGACCTGCATCTCTTCTTTGTCCATTGGTATGACTGATAGCAAATTGAGGTAAAGAGCGAGGCAGGAGTGTATTTAACCAGGGGACAAGCCTGACCATGGCACGGAGATGTTGTTCGCCTGGTATGCCGACATATATCATGATCAAGGGTTGAGTCTGAACAGTTCGCAGTGAGGTGGCTGCTTTACTGCTTACGACACCCCGATCGAGAACTAAGTCTTCTACTAGTGGTTTCACACCTCATCGTCGTCTGGGGTGAATATCGAGCAGCGTTCCGCCCGCTTTGATCGGCGGACGGCAGAGACCTCTTACTGCGGCTCGACCGGGTCCCAACCATATCGTAGCCTCCCATCGCAGTGGTGCTGAGATTTTCGGCGGGATTCCGGCTTAGAGGCGTTCAGCCGTAATCCTTCAGATGGTAGCCTCGCTACATTGGCTTATCAGTCAAGCTCGTGGATCAAATGTCTGTGACCTGCGATTTCTCTTGAATTAACCAGGATTACCGTAGCAACGCCCTCTCATTAGTAGGGTAAAAGTGACCTGTCTTCGGAGGGTCTAATACCAGCAACCGTCTACTATTAGACCCAATCAAAATGCTCTCATCCTATCAGGCATTACAGTGTTTGCGTGTTTAGTCAATTTAGAAGCAGGCTCCTATCATGGTGGTGCCCTTCCGTCAATTCCTTTAACGAACACTGGATTCGAGCCGATCGAGATACTAGCCTCAAATTTCCGAGGGTCTAATTCCAGCACACATTCCCTATTAAACCCGACTGAAATCTTCTCAGCCTTTCAATCATTTCAGTGCTCGTCTGATTTGAAAGCCGTACCTCTAACCTACTCGTCAATATGCGCCTATACACCGTGCGATTATGTGAATATGTATGGTTGTGAGTGTGTGTGTATGTGTAGTTTTGTTTGTTAGAGTGTATATGCATGTATTTGCATGCGTTTATTGTATTCTTGTTTGTGAGGATGTATATGCATGTATTTGCGCGAGTGTATGTGTATGTGACATTTTTAAATCAATCAATGACCGCCTCCTGGATGAGGACACTGCAAAAGATGAAGCAGCAATCCACAGACTGCAAAGTGTGGACATTAAACGAGGTTCCAGCAGAATGGGGCGCATGAGAGGACGGAGCAGGAGAGTGTACAACCAGCGACCTACATGGACGACCAGCACCCATACCTTTCCCATTTGATGAAAAAGACTGAGCAGCTATAGGTATGCCCGGATTACAGTGACGTCGATTCTTAGAAACAGAACAGAACAGTATATGTACGTGCTTTTGTATGTCTTTATTTGGATATATGTGTGATGCATTTATGTTTGTATCTGAAAGTTTGTATCTCTTAATGTGTGAAAGTGGGATAGCATGCGTGTATGTGTTTCTGCGTCAGAACAGCTATCTGTATGTGTGATTGCTGCGTGTGTTTAAATGTAGATGTGCGTGTTATCGGGTTTGTGTACTTGAGTTTGAATGTGCATGATCAATTCATACAAGTGTATAGGTGTTATTGGTCGTTGTTTGTTAAAGGGTATCCGTACATTTGGTCTTTGAAATAAAAACACTTACATTGTAAGTAATAAGCTAATATTGTTCATAGAAGATCAACATAATTAAGACAAGGTGCAGCTCAATGGCTAAGAACATGACAAAGGATTCATTCGGGAACAAAAATATACAGTTTTAATTCTAAAGAAAATGGAAAAGGTTACATTATTACTAAAATAACAAAGTTTCAAATCACAAGAGAAGGACATAAGTTCAATTCTCAAGAGGGGGATAAAGTTTTAATGCACAAGAGAATGACAGAGGTTTAATTTTGAAGAGAATAAAACGCTTTAATTCTTAAGAGAATGAATAAGGTTCAATTCAATAGAGAATTATAGTATAAATTTAATTCTCAAGACAATGACATACGTTTAATTAACAAGATAATTACATAGGTTTTATTTACAAGAGAATGGCGATGGTTTAATTCACAAGAGAATGACTGTGGTTTAATTCTGAAGAGAATGGCAACGATTTAATTTTCAAAGAAGATGACAAAGGTTCAATTCACAAGAGAATGACAAAGGTTTAATACTCAAAATAATTACAACGGTGTAATTCTATAACTGAAGCCAGAAGTTTAATGCTCACGAATATGATAAACATGTAATTTTCAACAGAATGACACATGTTCAACTCTCTAGAAAATGTTAAAAAAGGTGTTATTCTCCATTCTCTAAAGGAGCACTTTTAGCAGTGACTTAAACAATAACCTGGGGACGGGGTGGGCTAGTGGTTAAGTGACACGGCTCACAACCAGAAGGTGATGGGTTCGATCCCCATCACAGCACCGATCGTAACACCGGGAAAGCAAACCCTTAGAAAATGCAGGAGGAAGAAGACCCTTACATAAAATGCATGCTGAAGTCGAATACCCTGGGCCGATAGGCGCAAAATAAAAATCACAGTGTAACGCACTCTGTCTTGGTGTATAGAGAAAAAAGGCGATAACAAAAACACAACCTTAAAACTATGGATTTGGTAACTCTAAGCTCAACATATGTTTTTAATCGCTTTTTGCGACAATCTAAGAACGATACGGTGTCGCCATTTAGACTCCCATGTGCCCCACTGGAAAGACATTGCAATTATAATAATAACTTTCAACTATCAATACGGCACTTATTGATATTTCTAAAGTACGCTAAGAAGATGTATACTGCTAAGTAAAACTGGTAATTTTAAATAAGCCATTACGTTTTAACTGACTCTCCACAAGCGTATATTTTAACAATCTCATTTAGCTTTTCCCCAACTGGGTTGTGATAGCGCTGACTTTCTCTCACACCGTTCATTCCTTTATGTTTACATATATTCTTATATTTTCGTTTAGCAGTCGAGGGCGCGAGCTCATAATATGATTTGTATGTGTTCTAATGGTACGTAATGATATCTGCTCTTTAACAAATAATGTTTTATTTGTCGTCCGCATATTATTTTTGATCGTGCCATTAAACAACAAAACGTGTTATAATTGTCAGTGCATGTGTGTGTGTGTATGTGTGCGTGAGTGAGCGTACCTGTATGTGTGTGTGTGTGTGTGTGCGGGCTTGTATATACATATTTTTTTCACGGATGATTGATGCGGAGTCACCTGCATCCCGTAGTCGCCCCTTAGTCGCATTGTCCTCGACTTACACCTAGGGTCAGGCGGCACGAGACGAGAGAGGGAGGATAAAAAGTAGAGTGTTAATCCTTATTAAAAATAGCGTAAGCGAATATATTATGGCATTATCTTCTGCGATGGACGCAGCCTTTTCCTTTATATATATATATATGTGCTTTGAAAAACGGGATGCAACTACAGTCCTTGACGATAACGAATGTGACTCGCAAGACCATTCCAAGCAGAGTGACGTCTTCCTCAGTGTGTGCACGGAAAGTCAGTATTATTTGCGGCATCCCATGGTGTGGCGTATCTTCTCAAACGCTGAATCCTTAGTTTATCCACAATCAGTCTCTCCTTTGCCTGTATTTCATGCTTCATCTTGCCCCTCCATGTAAAACGATCTATGACGTCCGTTCCCATGATTCCAAATCGATGACCACATCATTCGTATTTCGCTTGCATACATCCTTGTTCCGAAGTAACGGCCGGCCCCGAGACCTTTCCTCCAACTGTAATTCCCAGTAGAGAAGATGTTTTGTCATTCTGCCATCAGCCATTCTCCGAGTGTTCGGAGCCATCGGATCTTTCAAAAACGAACTATGGAAAACATTTTGACACTTCCTGTTTTCTTGAACACCTCTGTGTTAGTGATCTTGTCTAGGCACCTAGTGCGTAGGATTTCACCTCATGTGATAGCTGTTTAGCCGCCTAGTGCATGTAGGTAGACCATGTCACACTGCCATGATTAACGGTACTGATGACACAGGCTTGGAAAACAAGTAGTTTTGTTTTATCAGTGAGCATTTGGTTCTTCCAGACTCATTTTCTTAATCTGCTCACCTTTGTTGTATAGCAAATGTTAAAGGCTTAGAAGTCATTCTTGACACCTTAAATAATCTTGACCTTTATCGAGTCAAGTTAGTGCTGAATTAGTATGTTACCTACAAACACAGCTCTACCAGCCAATGCCCAATGATGCTACCACAACCGTAGTGTACCAAAACTGCAACGTATTTCAAAATAATTGAAGAGACACTTTACTTCTCTTCATGTTCAATGTGCTCCAGCGAGCAATCTAAACGACTATTCAACATATGTTGGCTCCGTAATGCAGTTCTCTGTTCTTAATCTAAAAGTTAATGCGTTTTTGTTAACGTCTAGATTTGGTTTCATTAGTTTATTTGACAGAGCGGCTATAACGCTGGCTCAACTCGTCAAAACTGACCACGAATATAAAACATCGTCCGATGTTTCGGTTTATCACGCTGTAAATGTGTCAAATCTGGTGTTGTTGTTTATTGGTTTATGTATGTATTTTAGTGTGGGGAGAGGAGGGGTTTATAAATGTAGAACCTAGGAGGAGTGGGGGGGGGGGGGGAGCAAGGAGGACTATGTGCCGGAAGTTGCGTTTAAGAATCATGGTGGAGACCTGCATTTTTTAAAGTAGATCTTCTGGCAAAAAAGCATCTGTTCTCTGGGGTAGTGAGATCTGAATCCCGTATTCAGTGTCGAGCACGTTAAAAATTACTTGGAAGTTGGAAATTGAAAAAAAAGTAAGCTGTCCCGATAAAATGATATATTCAAAATCTACCCAAGATACGTGTACCTTTTCCCAGGTGGTTTGTTAAATGTAGCTTTAGATCGCGCCTAACTGGCTGCGGGTCTACTTAGCTCTAGTGTCGTCTATTAAGATGGACTCGCATATCGGTAAAAATCACTCTCCAAGAAACTGATTGTAAACATATTATGTAGAGTCTTCTAAATCCGTATAAAGCTGTTAAGTTAAATTAAGATTGTAAGGAATATCAACATTATGGTACCTCATACAATAAACTGCGACTTTGCACAATAACATGATGTGAGCTGTGACCAGGCTCAATAAACGGTGACCTCACACAATAAACGTTTGTGAGCTGTGAACTCGCACAATAAGCTGCGACCTCGCACAATAAACTATTATAATATGTGACTCCACATAATAAACTGCGACCTTGCACAATAAACTATTATAACGTGTGACCCCGAACAATAAACTGTGACCTCGCACAATAAACTGCGACCTAGCACAATAAAGTATTATATAACATGTGACCCCACACAGTAAACTGAGATATTGCACAATAAACTATTATAACCTGTGACCCAGCACAATAAGCTGCGACTTTGCACACAAAAAACTGTTGTGACCTGTAACCACGAACAATAAACTGTGACCTCATATAATAAACTCTTTAGGCCTGTGATCACACACAATAAACTGCGACCTCGCACAATAAACGTGTGTGACCTGTGACCACGCACAATAAACTGACCTCGCAAAATAAACTTTGGTGACCTGTGACCACGCACAATAAACGGTACGTCGCACAATAAACTGTTGTGACCACGCTTAATAAACTCCTGTGACCTATGACCACGCACAATAAGCTGTGACCTCGCACAATAAACTCTCGTGACCGTATGACTACGCACAATAAACGGTGACCTCACATAATAATCTGTCTCCTGGCACAATAAATAGACACCTCGCACAAGAAACTGCGACCTGGTACAATAAATTATTATAACCTGTAACAACGCACAATAAACTGTTATTCGCGCAATACATTCTTGTAACATGTGACCACGCACAATAAACGGTGACGTCGCACAATACACTTTTGTAACCTGTGAGCACGCATAAGAAACGGATTCCTTGCACAATAAACGGCGATCTCGCACAATAAACTGCGACCTCGCACAATAAACGTGTGTGACTTGTGACCTCGCAAAATAAACGTTTGTGACCTGTGACCTCGCACAAAAGACTGTAACTTCCATCAACACATTCTCTAAAGATTCATTCCTGACTAGAGCAGTACCATCGGAGCTACATTTAACACCAGAGCTACGCCGACTGGTAGTTATTATCAATCGCTTTCACATCGTCCGTTCCATGCTGCTACCTTTCATGTAATGTTAATTATATCCACGGCTGTGACGTTCCACTTGACGATACAAGTTTCTTTTTTATCTCTGATTGTCCGCAATAAGACAGTATTGTAGTAAACTTAAAAAGAATATATTTATACCAACGCATTGCCACTAGTGACAGACTTGTGTCAGACATGTATCTAGAACATACTTAAGGAAAACTGCGATGCACAAAATGAAATGTCTAAAAACATATATTAGTATCACAAGGACAAGTATGTTAAATTATGCCATTCATAATGTTATGTGAACTACGTGCTCCTAAAATATATACGAGTGGCGTTAAAATGAAACCGGACCAAACTACAACAAGTGAACTTACGTACGATGCGCATGATGATGTCACATGTGGTGTAAACAGCACATACCAACCGTTAAGTTTGCACAATTTTATTTTCATCTGACTCAAAGTTTCCGCAGCAGACCGTTAAAAACATGGGTGGTGTAATACGGAACACGTTCAGAGTTGATCAGCGAGTGGTGATTTGGTTTCAAACAGCTGAAGGATATCGACCAGTTGACATTCGTTGCAGAATGCAGGCAGTGCATGATGGCAAAAGTGTGTCGAAGACAACGGTGAAGAACTGGGCACAGATGTTTAAGGATGGACGTGTGCTAACGAAAGATCTTCTGATATCAGGTCAGGCGCATATTGTTGCGTTAACTCACGTAAAAAAACAACAGCCAAATGCTGGTGAACTGTTATAACGCAATGAGATTTAGTTACAAGACACGAAGAAGGCCACGAAGAAGACTGATATGACATAACATCAATACTACAGCAAATCAGTCTTACATTAACCAAATCAACACACCATCACCATGACAGACAGCTTAGAAACAACACGTCTGGTTTAACGGCACTTACGGAAATAGCAAAGACCCACTTGTCCGAGATGTTCCTCTGGGGGAACACCTCGGCGTTCTGGTCTTTTGTGATTCTTTTCACCACCACTTTGACCGACTCCAATTTCGTGGTTTCGGGTACCCAGTTGAGCACCCCTCTCTCCCTCTCCTGCTCTTGGTGCTCAATGCTCAGTCAAAGCTTCGGAGTCATGCACTCCACCTTCTTGCCGTGAATGCTCTTTGCGTATAAAAAAAGCAAAGTGCAGGTGCCCCACTATGTGACCGTCAGGTTCCTGAGTGGGGACGCCAAGCCCATAAGGTTGTGGGTAACCATCACCGGCCGCCGCACCCCCTGTGAGACATGCGGAGAAGAGATGCACTGGACCAGCCAGTGCAATAAAAGGAGACAACAAGAGATTATAAGAGAGGCTGAGCGACAGCCAAACCCAAAGCTGGCTGAAGCTCAGCCTCCACCACCTCCAGCCTGCCCACATCCATCCTTCGCTCAGGAGCACCCCGCCACCTCGGATGATGGGTACACCGAGGTTGACCGGAAAAGAAGAAGAAAGAGAAGTTCGAGGAAGAGGAGTTCCTCTCCTCCAGCCACCAAAATGGGGACCGGCAACACACGGCCGGCCCCCGAAGAAACGACACTAGAAGCTGAACCAGAGACCCTGCCAGAGCCCGTGCCAGAACCGGCCCCAAAACCGGGACAGGAGCTGGCCCCAGAACCGTCACCGGAGCCATCACCAAAGCCGTCGCCGGAGCCGTCACCAGAGCCGTCACAGAAGCGGACGGACAGCGTTAGTCCAGTGTCCCCGCCAAGTCAGGACACCGACGACCAGATGTCTCCCATGCCCTCACTGAGGCTGGAGGACATTAGCTCGGACGACGGCGACCCGGGCCGTCTGCTCTGGTCAACAATGATGGACGGGCTGGTGCTGGGCAAGGACTGAGTAGTGACCCAGCCACAGAAGGGATGCTCACTTCCTTGTCCAGCGGTAAATGTTGACATTTAACTTTGTTTGCAGAGACGCCTGGCAGGAGCCTTCACAGACTTCTAGAGAAAAAAACCTGTTTGTGTGCGAGTTTAGTGTAGATGTGTATTTGTTTAAATGCGGTGGTGTGTTGTGTTATTGTTATTATTATTTTTGTTACTACTATTATTTTTGTTATTACTATTATTATTATTATCATTGTTGCTATTGTTGTTATTATTATTATTATAATTATCATTGGTGTTTTTATATGTTAGCAGGGCTAGCCCACCCAAGTGGGCGACCATCTTGTAATCTTAAGAAATTGTTGTCCTTTACTTTGTTATTTATTTTCACATGTTTTCCCCCACATGTTTTTCAGTATCCCTATCTGACCCTAGTCAGTGGAGAGCTGCTGCCCTGACAGGCCCAATACCTTGTATCCGTCCAATGTCTACACTAAACTCCATACACATTATTTCTATTAATATTAACGGATTAAAACAGAAACAACAACACGTAGTCAACATAATAAAGAAATATAAACCTGATTTCATTTTTTTATAAGAAACACACATACACGAAATTATACATGCAAAACAAATCACAACAACACTAGGCTTAAAAAATAGTTGGTTTAGTTTAGGACAACACACAGGCGTAGCCATTCTACAAACATCTGACGAATGGATAGTCTCACATAGTCACAGGGATACAGAGGGCAGAATACAGATAGTACAGGTACACAATACACACGACAGTACAGACAAACACACTTTAATTAACATTTACGCCCCTGCAAAACCTCTACAACAAACACCCTTTTATGAGAACCTAATAAAAACAATTGAACAACATTTTAAAAATCAAAACATGATACTTGCTGGGGATTTCAATTGCACACTAAGTAACTTAGACACATCACGTACACAGAAAAGAAAACACGAACAACACGTTAAGAAATAATGTTAGACAAAAATAACCTTATGGACGCATACAGGAATACTTACCCTAATGGAACAGACACGACTCATACAACCCACTCACAGCACGGTACAACACACACTAGAATTTATAGGATTTACACACCAAAAACATACACAGTTAATCAAATACACCACTTAGACACAACCCCCTTTACAGACCACAAAGCAGTAGCTATTATAGTTAACGGCACACACATATCAAATAGTCACACACAATCACAACACTGGAAATTCAACAACTCACTACTTAATAACAACAATTTTGTAATAAATCATTTCCAATTTAATAAGAGATCTCACAGAACACCTACCAGACACAAACCTAAACAGTTATTGGGATTTAATTAAAAGTACAATCAGGGACCGCACACAGACAATTTCAAAACAAATACACATAAATACAAAACGCAATAGACAGATCATTGAAGATGCTATAAAAATGACATAATTAATCGACAAAAACTTACCCCAAATTCAACTTTTACAGGACGAATTAGACAAAATCGATAATTATAAACTACAAGGGGCCAAATTAAGAGCTAAAATACCAATACTTTTGCAGGAAAACCCTACACAACAGTACCTAGCGGTAGAACAGAACATACAACGTAAACGACAAATACACAAAATCAAGGGACCAACAGGACAAATTTTAACTGAACCCCACGAAATACGACAGACCTTTCATGACTACTACACGACGTTGTATTCTGCAGAGAATACCACGCACACTGAGTGCGGAAAATTTTATGAGTATACAAAGCAGTTGAGTGACACAGACAGGGATGCCATCAGTACACCCCTGTCTTTAATTGACTTAAAAAACTCACTCGACCCCTTTCAGAAAAACAAAAGCCAAGGCTCTGACGGCCTGACCGTCGAGTTCTACGTAACCTTCTTCGACAGTATTGGACCCACCCTTTTAAAAGTTTTAAAAGAAGCATTTGAAACAGTCAAATTGCCAAATAGCCTTAATGAAGCTTACATTACACTGATCCCTAAACCGGACAGTGACAAGCTAGAGGCCAAAAACTACAGACCAATTTCTCTCCTGAACGTAGACTACAAAATTCTGACCAAAGCCCTCACACTAAAGATTAGACCCTTTATGCAACATCTAGTACATAAAGACCAACAATGTAGCGTAAAGGATAGGAAAATCAGTAAACATGCACATTTCCTACGAGAAATTATACAATACACTAGCGACAAAAACATACAATCTGCAATTCTCTCAATTGACCAAGAAAAAGCTTTCGACAGAGTCTCACATTCTTTTCTCCACGAAATATTAAATAAAAATAACATTGGGGAATACCTTACCAACTGGATACAAATAATATATAAGAGACCCGAAAGCAAAATAATGATTAATCATCAGTTAACAGATAGTTTCCCATTAACAAGATCAGTCAGGCAAGGGTGTCCGTTGTCCCCAACACAATATACCCTAGTCTTGGAGCCCCTACTAGAGAAGATTAGACAGGACCCAACAATAGTAGGGACCCATGTACCGGGGTCTGCGGAACAAAAATTAATAGCTTACGCGGACGATACCGCTTTCTTTCCATCCAATAGTAGGTCAATTCAAAATATCCTAAACACCTTCACACAATTCGGCACAGAAAGCGGATCCAAAATTAATATCCCCAAATCATCCATAATGGGGATTGGCAAGTGGACAAATAAATTCGATTTTCCATTTCAACTAAATCAAGTAAACAAAATTAAAATATATGGAATAATATACCCTGCAAATCCACTTGACCCGAATAAAGAAATATGGGAGAAAATTACTGTAAATACTAAAAACATCCTCAAAAAATTTGAATACAAAATTACAACAATATTTGGGCGCAGTATAATAGTTAACTTAGCTATAATACCAAAACTAATATATGTCGCAAACATATTATGCCCACCCCTAACAGCAATCAAAGAAATAAATAAAACAGAAGTTTCATATTCCGCAACACAGTACATAATATCCAATCTAAAACATTAATGCAAGAAAAAAACCGAGGTGGGATCGCCCTACAAGACACAACAATTAAAATACAATCACTAAGAATATAATTTGTACAAGAAATCATAAAATACCCTAATGAATACCCACTATCCCATTATTATTTAGGACTAAGGATAACTAAATTATGCAAGTTAAATAACAATATCCCACACTGCTTTACAAAAATACCAATGTTCTACAAACAATGCATTAGACACATTACAGGAAACGAAACATTACTCACACAAAAACCAGACACGATTTACAAAAAACGTATATTATTACAGGAACCCCCACTTAAAGATAGGATTAAACGAGGATACGGGTATTTTATAACTAATTACACACATAACTTTTGTAATCTACACAACATTAAAGTATCACCACACATTAAAGAAGTTACTTACAGACTAATTTTCGGAACAACACCAATACGTAAACAAACGCAAACCCAGCTAGGACACGTAACACAAAAATGCCATCTTTGCAATAAAAACATACAAGAAACAGAAAATCATTTATTCTATCTTTGTAATGTAGTTAGCACAACACTAGGTAAAATTAGACAAATAATGAGCAAATTTATTAAAATAAAAGTAGACATGTTTAGAGCCATAATGCTTCATACACTTCCATGGACAGATAGAGACACACAAAACAAACTCTTAACAATACTGGCAGAGTTCAGATATTTAGTATGGACCTGTCGGTGCAGAGCTCTCTACCACGGGCACACCTTTAACCCAGCCAGTTTTCTATCTTTATTTATGGGGATGAGTAGGTTCTTTGCCCACATGTTTCACGATCTGTGAATATTCTGGGCAGGACCTACGGACTGCCTGGGAGCAAAATATAGATATATATGGATTTTCGTACGAGTGAGTGTGAACGAGAATGTATGGTGTGTGTAAGTGAACACACGGTACTAGGATGAGAATATTTATGTAAATAGTGTGTATGCTTGTACATGTGGATAAATGTGTATGCATGAGTACCCATGTGTCTGGGAGAATCAGTAATGTATGGAAAGTTGTATGCAGAAGTGATGGATGGATGAAGATAAATGTTTTTAGACAGAGTTGCCTCCGTGTTGCCTGGAACTGTGATGTATGTGTGAATGTATGTGTGTTTGTGTATACGAGTGTACATATGTCTGCATGTATTTTTTTGTAAATACCATGTACACATTCATTATAATATTCATTTGATTGTTTTTTTGCTCTGGTTGCATTTTGTACAAAAACTCATTGAAAGTTAATGACCCTATGTAAATACAAAATGCGGCATTGAAGCGGAAAATAAAACCCTTAAAATCTTACGGAAATAGCATGGAGTAAGTGTGTACACTATGGTGTAACTCTTGAACATCAAGTTTTGATTGTGATGGCCCGTTCCTCAACGTAGCTACGGGTCTCAACTTCGTCTCCAGTGGACACTGTCTTGGGCCACGGTAGTCCCGTGCGTGGTAAGTGCTCATCGCAAGGCATCTCGGATGTTGCAGCGGGCAGCAAGTGGTTCTGACCAACGCATTGGATGTCTTCCCCGCGGTCTCTTCTTATCTCGGGAGTACCAGACTGCTGTCGCTGTGCTCTATCGACCATCGTTTCGTTGCAAAATGTGACCTGCCCATCTATGTTTTGCCTTGTCCGCATGGATTACCTCATCCTTCACCAGGGACAATCGTCTTATTTCAGAATTGTGGAGACCTTGCATACGTTGGTTCTGACGAGTGATTACGAAGAAGCATCTCTTAACGTGTCTATGAACTGACAAGAAGTCACCGCCCGAGTTGGTCAGCCTTCTCGTTCATTAACACGGTCTTGAACGATTGTGATGGCCAAGACCTACGAGCCTCCCTCTTCAATTCCACTGTACTCCCTGCGATGTGGTACGGTACAGAGTCGCTGACACTAACAAATACGAAAGTGGAATTTGATAGTTCTGTATATCCTGGTAAGTCACATATTTTCTTGTTTTGCCGGGTAGCGACTAAACAAAAGTAATCAGCACAAAACGTGACAACGTACATTTCTAATGTGTTCCTCAGTTCAAACAATTGTCGAGGCTGACGTCATAATGATAATAAACGTGGTCATTTCAGTTTTTATTTTACCATTTTCATGTGAGTTCAAAACTTAATAGATAGGACAATAACAATAACTAGCCACTTTCTATATGTGTACTGTTGTCTAGTCTTACAATATGTGACGTTAATTAATCTAAAATATAACAATAACGGATCCGTTTATATATGTGCTTTGTTGTTTAGCCTTACTGCATGTTATGTTGGCCTAAAATATAATAATAAATTATCAATTATATATTTGGTCTGTTGTCTGGCCTTATTATATGTAATGTTAGCCTAAAATGCAACAATAACGTTGTCCTTTATATACGTATTGTGTGTTCTGGTCTTACTATGTGTAACGTTAAAATAACATGTAATAATAATTCATTCCTTTCTTTATGTTTTAAGTTTCCTGACTTACTATATGTGAATTGAATGTAACATATATTCTTCACCTCCGGTTCTTGTCGTCAAAGACAACAAAATATGTACATTTCATATTTCTATTTGATTTGAAAACATTCTAAGCCTCGTTATCATCCTCTTGACCCAGACCCCGTCAGGCGTAAACTGACTCAATAGAACAGATAAACACGATTGAGCTCTCTTAGTCAGATGCCAATATCCTTCAGACGGTGCTGGATTCGACCGTTTCCTGTCATCCCTGCTTTCAGAACCTATTTCTAAAGAGGGACAGTTGAAGACACATTACTTTTCTCACACTTTCATCACGCGACAGTGAGCATCCTCAAATATTTTTTGTTTAACATTTTCAGTACTGAGTTAAGTTTATTTCAGTTCTAAAACCTAAAACTTAGCAGCAATTCTCTTTCAGTTTATTTCAGTTCTAAAACCTAAAACTCATCAACTTAACAGCAATTCTCTTTTAGTTTATTTTCGTAACGTCTCTTGTCTATTGTATCACTGGTCGGACTATTTTCGACACCATCAATCCGCGATGAACAGTCGTTAAAATATATGCCTAACTGGCCGGAAACGAAAACTAATTTTGTAAATATCCTCTCTGTGTAGCTATATTGGTACCTGACTCTGTGAAGAGAGAAAGGGAACTGATTATTTAACTCATGAAACTAAAAATGGTGTAGTTAATCATATAATAGATCCATGTCGAATGATGTAAGCGTTCGTCTCTTTCTATCTATTTATCTTCAGTCAACTTGTGTCGTTTTCATTGTGCCGTGGCGAGTTGTGCCCACCTTTGTTTCATATTTTTGGTATGGGAAAATCCGCTGGTGACTTGCCAAGCCAATCTCAGTATATGTTACCAACCGATGCAACATGTGACAGCTCATCATAAATGCCGTGATGTGATGATAAACATGTGCCGCCAAGCCTGTAGTATTATGCGATGATTCTCTATGGGTTAACGACTATTGGTAATACTGTTGACTCGACCACACTGACCAGACTATTAGGGCAGTTGGATGTCTTGGACACGTGATGGGATCCTGGTCAGTATCTTGCACTTACCGACAATTATCTCCTCAGTTTTATCCAATCTCAGATTGGTGTATGTGATATATTTAATATATTCATTAGTTCATATCTTTTCGTATTTTTAGGCTTTTTACAGTCACATATTGTGGTTTTATCTGAGTGATAATCTTCCAGGAATGTATTATTCAGTTACTTCTTATTTGTTTGTTCTCAATGTCCCGCTACCAAGTCATGACAAAAGCTTTGCAAGTACCGGAATGTAGTCCTGTGAACGGAATACGTTGTGGCTTGGCTTACAGCTTGAGTGCGATATTTGCACCTTTCGGTCCAAGACATCCGACTTCAGCATGCATTTTTGAGTACCGGGTTGCCCTCCCTCTTCGATCCCTTATACTTAGCCAGTCTGCTCTGTTGCAGTTTGTTATCCTGGTTCACCGCGTGGAGGTGTAGAAGGGACTTGGCAGCTCTGGTACGCTGACCCTGACGCTAGCAGTCAGCTATCGTTCACTGACCACTGCAGTTCATGCACTGCTCAGCGTCTTGATCCCATTCAGTTTAATATTTCGTTTATTTGAGAATTGTGGGTGTGTGTGTGTTTGTGTATGTGTGTTTCGTTGTTCTATTTATTTCTGTCAGCTTAGACATTGTTTTTTTTCTTTTTTAAATGTCTATTCAACCCATTTGCTTAACTTATAACATGATTTAAATTCTGGATTTGCACTATAATTGATGTTATTCTTCAGTGTCTTATATTGTGAGCTGCAGTGTGTATTATGTATATCGCTGCCTTCATTTCTTTATTTCACGTCCGTTCCCTTTGGTACTTTAGCTGTTATTGAGAGTGGCTTCTTCTGGATCATATCTAACGTACATTTGTTGCTAGAGGCTCAACGTTGACGTATATACTTGCATATCCTTAATTTCACTTGACTAATGGTTTCGAAAATGTTAGAATTGTCTTTGTGCTAGCTCACCATTGGTTATCCCTCTATAGATTTCTACTTGGTTTAGTGGAACTGTCTTTATTTATTGCAACGGTTTCTAGAGTTTGTTGAATGTTAATCACCGAGAAATTGGTTCCCAAGCTCGCTCCATGTATTGCTTTTAGTTTTCCCCATTACATCAAATGTATGGATGCGTAATTTAAGATCAGGCAAAATGTTCTCCTTCCCACTTCCTAAGCTTATATTTTGGTATTGTTAGTGGCCATTATTTATTGTTTTATCGTGTTTAAATATATGTTTAATTATGTCTGTGCTTTTGTAATTGCATTTGGTCTAAGTTTAAGAAAATACGAAACAGAAGTAGATATAATGCGGTCGGATTTCAATACATTTGGGAATGGTCTAATATCTGACGCAAATGTAGTTTAATGTAGATACATGTACAGTTATACACATTGGTAGATCCAATACAAAACATAATTACCGAATGGGTGAGAATAATGTTAGATAGGTAGAAAAGGACAATGACCTAGGAGTAATAATAGACCATACAGGTAAGGCGAGTGAGCAAGATCAGGTATCGGTGAAAAAAGCAAATGCAATTGTAGGTATGATAAAAAGAAATATTAAATATAGGAACATTGCAGTGACAGTCAAACTGCATACATCATTAGTTAGACCTAGATTGGAGTACTGTTTTCAGATGTGGAGACCTTATCGTAGAGATGGACAGAATACTAAGAAATGTGACAAAACTGAAAGTGGGATTCATAAATTATAGTTATGAGAAAAGACTCAGAAAAACCGGCCTTTATTATCTAGAAAAGAGAAGAATTCGACGTGACTTAATACAGGTTTATAAGACAAACAAGGGACTGCAGACATTAGGCCATACCAAGCTTTTCAAAGTACAACCGCATACAAACAGTTCCTCTGGGAGGACATGGGTATCAAACTAGAGGGCGAAATGCTTAATCATCTACGGTTTGCTAATGCCATAACCATCATCAGTCACAGCGTCAAAAAAGCTGAGAAATGCCTAAATGAGCTACATTTCTTCTTCTTCTTCTTCGTCTTCTTCTTCTACTTCGTACGCTGTCAGACGTCAACTTGAATTTGTTCGAAGAAAGCAGCTGTCATTCGGAAGCTGTCGACACTGCCATAGAGCTAAATGAGCTAAACGAAATTAACATAGCTGTAGGTCTGACTAAACAGTCAAAAGACCCAGTGAAGACATGATGAATATATTTTGTTCCCATGAGTAACTAATGGTAGGACATTTTCCGATGAAAACCGTAAATTCTAACATTTAGCTGGGCCAGGACATTACGAACTCTCATTAACTGAATCGTGAGATTTCAAGGAGAATAGTAGCAGGTGTGCTCAGTTTTCACCAAATCAAACTCAACCTTCAGCAGATGCAAAATAACAAGACGAAATCTCACATATTTTATAGCATGGTCATTCCTGCTATGAAATGTGATTGTGAGTCTGGAACCTCCGAAACACAGATGCTGACAGACTTCAAATGACCTGACGAGCGATGGAGTGAAGAACACTGTTAATCTCACTACGAGACAGCATACACAGCACCGAAATTCGGCGCCAGATTTCTTTCAACGACGTAATGGATTAAGAAAATACAGATGGGTGGGTCATGATATGCGCTTGTCTGACAACCGACGGACACATAGAGTTATGTACTTGTGGCCCTACACCTTTTGACGACCTCCAGGACGACAATCAATGAGATGGAGAGATGGACTGCGAGTGGTTCTTGGTACGACGTGGTTCTCTAAGACTAAGGACAGCTATGTATTTAGACGTCATTTGGCTTACTCACATCAAACATCCAATGTCTGATTAAATACCAGGATTGCAAGTTACAAGTTACCGCCTACTATAACTAGACCGCACATATATATATTAATTACAGTTAGGTCCAGATTAGATAATATGATAATTTGTTTCTCAAATCAAAGAAGGGTGAATGCTTGAAATTGCATTGCCACAGGAAATAATGGAGGCGCGATCAATTAATGCATTCACGAAGATATATAATGTACATAGTTATGTTTAATACCAGGGAAATAATAGAAACTGGTTGTGTACATAATCTGCAGAGTTGTCTACACTAGTATAAAGACAAGTTAGGTTAAGCGCTTTGGTACATTTCATTGTCCACCATGGAACTGATTATGTATATTTATGTTTATGTTTGTCTTTGGTTGGCTATTCGTTTATGTCATTAAGTATCTTGACATGTTTTTTGTTTGGCACATGTTTTATAGGATTACAAATGTTTCTTTACTTTCATCATTACTTTCAAATACTTATGTTCCCTGTACATACTGGTTAGTTCTAGTGTACAAATATGTGTACTTACCTACCAGATGTGTACTACTAATACATATAGTTTAGCTTAAACAACACTACATATACTGTGATACTGTAATCAAGATGTTCAGTCAGGCATATTGTGTGCCCTATACCAGCAAGCCAAATATCATCTAAACTCATCTCTGTCCTTTGCCAAGATGTACTATGCCGGACCAAGGTCCTGTCGAATGTCATCTCTTCACGTCATTGTTGGACGTCCATGACAACGATTATAGGTGTAGGGCCACCACGTCGTCACGTTACATGTCCACCTACTGTCAGGCATGCGTATCACGTCCCCTGCCCATCTGTAATTTCTTATCAACACGATATCTACGACGTCCAATATATAAGATGTGCTCCAATCTAAAAAATCTGATCTGGATTCAAATGCAGGGTACATAATTCCAGTTGTTTGATCCTGTTTCTTTAATTAGTTTCCCACACGAGGTATGGTTGTGTATGTTGTTCACTTTACTTTTTCCGTCTATATTTAACTAAGCAACACGGGAAACAATTGTTTCCTCGTTTAAGACAAATGCGTTGCACCAATCCGTGTAGCCCGAGTTGTTGTTTAATGTTGTTTCATGTTTCCATCGGCCAATTGTTTTATTTTTTGTTTGTCTGCACTGTAATCATGTGCTTTGAGTTACATGAGTCCAGCGTTAGCTGATAAATCTTGTTGCTGTTGCCTTCCCCATATATGGCTAGCTATGTAATTGCCACCAGATACAGTTTTCAGTACTTGTATAACATATGTCATTAAATCTATCTTGGTGACATTGGTGGCTATTCTCTGACATCTCATTTCACACGCAGTAATTTTCTTCTCGTATGCCTTCTATAGAGATCAAGAAGCAAAATGAGGAAATGAAAATAATTATGTGGCACGCTAAGACAAAGGGGCGGATGATTAGCGCAGTGGTAGAGGGCTTGCCTTTCAAGCAAAGTTGTGGGATTAAATTTCCACTTTCGACAGCTCCACTCAACCCAGCTATAAATGGGTACCAGACTTCCGGTTGGGGAAGACAACGGCAGCGAGAAAAGAAACTACACATCTCACCTCACAAGCTGAGGCTTAGTAAATTGAAATCTCTAATACTTCAGTTCTGATCCGCAGTTATCTGGGGTAGTTGTCTCGCCGCAGCGACTCTTTTTTTTTTTTTTTTGCTTAAATGTTTGCCTCACTAGTTTCTACTGGCGGAGGCGCGCCATTTTCCACCCCAGACCGTAGTCAATTGGGCGATATCAGGACGCATAAACCAGTGCTTGGATGCATGTGTGCATCTGTATGTACCTATGCTAGGTTTGTGCGCCCTCAGAAGATAGCCCAACCAAAGTGCAATGGAAGGGCTTTACCACGAGGGCGCGTGTGAAAGTTGTGCAAGGGTGTGACTGTAGGACAGCGTCAAATGAAACAGAGTGAGGTGAGAAGAGAGAGAAGAGTTGCCGCAGCGACTCAATTTCAACCAGTGTTTGTAAAGCGATCTCAGTCCCGCCAGGCGGAGCGATATCGCGGGCTTGCGGAAAACGCTCGCCTGCCTTTCCCCGTAGAGCGAATTGGGTGCGGTTTGTTGCAGCGGCTCCTCCACCGAGGTGCCCAGGTCTGGTCCGTATCAGGAAACGTGGTCCGTCCGTGGTGATTTATCTAAGGCTTATAGCAGAGCTCGACAGTACGTCTCGCTGGTGTTCCGACTCTCGCAAAGAGCTTGTGACCGGCAAATGGAAAGCAGGAATCGTTGCCTCGAGGCCCTGCGTTCTCCCTACGGAGAAGGGCAGGCCGGCAGGCAAAATTGTCTCTAGTCCCACTGAAATTCATCGCCGAGGTCGTTGGGATCCGTTCTGCACAGAGCGCTGCCAACCCTCCTCGAGCGAGCCCGGCCGGTCGGTCGTCTGGTGCGTGTGGTAGGCCCCTGTCAGCAGGCGGTCCTAGGTCGACGGAGTGAGGGACGGGTGGAACAAACCGTCCGTCCGTCCCGTCAGTCGGTCCCTGCGGCCGTCGTCCCAGCGAGGCTTTTTACACGTCACCCTTCCTCCGCCGACCGGTGTGTGCTGTACGTACGTCTCCGACAGATATCTGGTTGATCCTGCCAGTAGTCATATGCTTGTCTCAAAGATTAAGCCATGCATGTCTAAGTTCACACTGTCTCACGGTGAAACCGCGAATGGCTCATTAAATCAGTCGAGGTTCCTTAGATGACACGATCCTACTTGGATAACTGTGGCAATTCTAGAGCTAATACATGCTTACCAAGCTCCGACCCTCGCGGAAAGAGCGCTTTTATTAGTTCAAAACCAATCGTCGTTTCCCCTCGCGGGGTTGCGGCGTCCCCACTTGTGACTCTGGATAACTTTGTGCTGCTCGCATGGCCTCATGTGCCGGCGACGCATCTTTCAAATGTCTGCCCTATCAAATGTCGATGGTACGTGACATGCCTACCATGTTTGTAACGGGTAACGGGGAATCAGGGTTCGATTCCGGAGAGGGAGCATGAGAAACGGCTACCACATCCAAGGAAGGCAGCAGGCGCGCAACTTACCCACTCCCGGCACGGGGAGGTAGTGACGAAAAATAACAATACGGGACTTTTTCGAGGCCCTGTAATTGGAAGGAGTACACTTTAAAACCTTTAACGAGGATCTATTGGAGGGCAAGTCTGGTGCCCGCAGCCGCGGTAATTCCAGCTCCAATAGCGTATATTAAAGTTGTTGCAGTTAAAAAGCTCGTAGTTGGATCTCAGACGCAGGCGGGCGGTCCGGCTTGCGCCGGTTCACTGCCCGTTGTCTCCTGCCCTACCGTCTGCCGGCTCTCTCCCACGGGTGCTCTTCGCTGAGCGTCCTGGGTGGCCGGCGCGTTTACTTTGAAAAAATTAGAGTGTTCAAAGCAGGCCTCGGCTGCCTGAATAATGGTGCATGGAATAAAGGAATAGGACCTCGGTTCTATTTTGTTGGTTTTCGGAACTGGAGGTAATGATTAACAGGGACAAACGGGGGCATTCGTATTGCGGCGTTAGAGGTGAAATTCTAGGATAGTCGCAAGACGAGCTACTGCGAAAGCATTTGTCAAGAATGTTTTCATTAATCAAGAACGAAAGTCAGAGGCGCGAAGACGATCAGATACCGTCGTAGTTCTGACCATAAACGATGCCGACTAGCGATCCGCAGGAGTTGCTTCGATGACTCTGCGGGCAGCTTCCGGGAAACCAAAGTGTTTGGGTTCCGGGGAAAGTATGGTTGCCAAGCTGAAACTTAAAGGAATTGACGGAAGGGCACCACCAGGAGTGGAGCCTGCGGCTTAATTTGACTCAACACTGCCAACACTGAAATGATTGACATGACGAGACCACTCTTCTGGGGTCTAATATGGAACTGGTGCTGGACTTAGACCCCCAGAAATCTGGGGTTATGCCCCCTGTGGCCCGGTTTGGTCTGCATCCAGTGTTTGATAAAGGAACTGACGGAAGAGCACTATCAGGAGTGGAGCCTGAAACCTAAGTTAACTTAACACGCCAATACTGCTGAATGACTATCAAAAAGTGCACCTTCGTGGGGTCTAATAGAGAACATGTGCTGGAATTAGACCCTCGAAAATTTGGGGCTACCCTCTAAGAAACTTGATTGTCTCGCTAAGGGAATTGACGGAAGGGCACCACCAGGTGTGGAACCTGCGGCTTAATTTGACTGAACACGCCAATACTGTAGAACAACTGACAAATCGAGAGCACTGCCGTTTGGGTCTAATAATGAACGTACGCTGGTATTAGACTCACGGATGACAAGTCAGCTCTCAAACACTCAAATGAAAGAACGCTACGGAAATCGTGTTTAACTCCGCAGAAACCGCAGATTTCAAATACCTGGTCATTGACAAACAAAAGCCCTCAATAAATTCGTCTGACCAAATAGTGAACGGGTGCTGGAAATAGATCATCTGAAGACAGGTCAGTTTTACCCTACAAATGACAGGGCGTTGCTACGGAAAACCAGCTCAAATCGAGAGGAGCCGCAGACACCTTGGTTCACGTACCAGGCTGATAAGCCAAGGGCGCAAGGCTACCATGTGGGGGATTACGGCCGAACCCTTGTAAGCCGCAATCCCGCCCAAAATCTCAGCACCACTGCAATGCTCCTACATGCTCGGGACCTGGGGCTTGCGCCCCAGCCCTATCAGGTAGAGCCACAGTAAGAGGCCCTTGCCGTCCGCCAATCAAAGCGGGCGGACAACTGCTTGATACTCACCCTATACGGCGATGAGGTGCGAAAACACCAACCAAAGACTTAGTACCTGGTCGGGGTGTCGAAAACAGTAGAGCAGCCACCTCACTGTGAACTGTCAAGACTCAACCACTGACCATGAGAGTTGTCCGCACATCAGGCGAACAACATCTCTGTGACATTACCAGGCTTGTCCTCTGGCTGAATGCACTCCGGCTACGATATCTACCTCTGTACGTTATCAGCCATATAACTATCATACTGGACGCAGAAGAGATGCAGACCAGCGGACATTGCACACCTGCCTCACTGTGTCAACACCCCAGGTGGCGGGGAATGCTAGGCGTACCATCCCTGCATAGAAGCCAAGAAAATAAAGGGAAAAAGAGATACCCCACTCACATGCAAATGCTACGTTCCTGGCAGGACGTGACGATCCTGGGATACAGACACACTGGACTGCCTCTCTTCCGGGTAAACCAGTCCATCTCATATATCATCACATATCATCATTGCACGCTATAGACACGAGTAGTGAAGACTCGATAGTCTGGTAAGACAACTTCCATAAGAGAGAAAACTCTGATCGTAAACAACTGCTGCCTTGCAGATAGGCTGGGGACAGCCAAATGCTAAGGAGGGCATCCCTACAGAAACGCCTGTTGAAATCGGATGCACGGGGCCGCAAGCCTAACAAAACAGTGCAACGTAAATCACAGTATGATGGCAGTACAACCTATTAGAAAAACGTATGGCGCTCATCCTGCGGAGTTCCGCCAGGCAGCGATAGTGCCGGGCCTCACGCCTCGAAGGGGCCCACCCTTAAATACTGGTGGTCACCCACCCATGTGTCGTGGAGTCAAGGCACATGGCTATGGGGCAACGTCTATTGGCAAAAATCTCAAGACCCTCAAAATACTACAGTTCAGTTGAATGCGGAGGGAGTCATTAACAAAAAACTTTCCCTAACACACCACCTGCATGAAGGTAAGATTGACGTGGCATGTATCCAGGAAACGCACCTCAACAATAACCATAAATTCTCAATCAGAGGATATCAGACCTTCCGTCTAGATAGAGAAGGCCCCAAAGAAGGGGTCCTGATACTGACCAGAAACAGCATACCGAGTAGCGCGGTACCTGTCAATCACACCGGGCAAGCAGAAATTGTAGGAGTTGACATAATGGCTCAAGAGACGAAGCTCCGCATTTTCAATCTGTACGGACCACCAAACAGAGACCTATCGCTCTCGAGTATGGAGGTCAGAGACTCCAACTGCATAGTAGTTGGAGATTTCACAAGCCACTCGGAGAGATGGGGGTACTCTGACACAGACAGCAGAGGTGACGAAGTGGAAGATTGTGAGATAGATGCAAATCTCTCCCTAATCAATAGGCCGGAGGATAGCCCTAGCTTCTATTTAAGAACATGGCATACCACCTCGACTCCAGATTTGGCCTTCTCCACACAGGACATACACTATAAAATAGACCGCCAGGTGATAAACCAACTGGCAGGTAGCGACCACAGGCCGATCAGGCTAACCATTGACATGGAAGTAGGCCCACAGGAAACAAAGCCGCTCCCACGTTGGAATTACAAACGAGCCGACTGGGACAGATTTGCAATCCTGACAGACGGGCTGTGTGAAACCATCAACACACGAAACACCAAAATGAAGCCCATGTTAGAGAGCCTAAGCAAGGCAATAATGCAAGCCGCCACTGAAACCATCCCAAGAGGAGCTAGGAAAAACTATAAGCCCTACTGGAATGATGAGTTACAGAAAGTGGAAGATGCAGTAACAAATGCTAGGAACATGGCAGAACGAGAAAAATCCATGGAGGCAAACATCGCCCTCAAAGCCGCAGCGGCGAAGTACAAACACACTCTCAAGCAAACAGCAAGAGAAAGCTGGAAAAATAAAACGGAAAGTCTAAACCTGGACAAAGAAGGGAACAAGCTATGGAAGCTAGTCAGAGCCATGAATGACGAAACCCCGTCAAATAAACAAATTACTATCAAGCAGGGCGAGAACTTGATCACAGGTAAGAAAGCCGCAAACGCCTTTGTCGATCACTATGCCAGAGCAAACCACATCGAGGTCCCTGCAGATAAGCATACCGACATTAGCGAAGAGCTAAAGGGACACGAAAACATAAATACGGCTCCTGAAGAGCACATGATGGCCAAACTAACAATGCGCGAAATGGAAGAGGCTATGAGAACACTAAAGAAAAGGAAATCTCCCGGAAAAGACGGGATAACAAACGAAATGCTGATGGGGCTGGGCCAAACAGCGAAGAAGAAACTGCTATCGGTCCTAAACCAAAGCTGGAAAAGGGGAATTGTACCACAGGCATGGAAAGATGCAATACTGGTACCAGTACAAAAAACAGGAAAGGACAAAACAGATCCAAATGGGTACAGGCCCATAAGCCTACTGAGCTGTGTCGGAAGCTGATGGAACGGATGATAAACACCAGACTGATGTGGCATCTGGAAGAAAAACGAATACTAATTCCACAGCAAGCCGGTTTTAGACAGCACAGATCCACCGAGGACCAGGTCATCCTCATAGCCCAGGAGATAGAAGATGCCTACCAGGCACAGAAACACACAGTAGCTGTTTGGGTGGATCTGGAAAAGGCATTTGACAAAGTCTGGAAGGATGGACTTAGAGTCAAGCTAAGAAGAAGTGATGTCTGTGGGAAGATGTACAAGTGGATAAACCACTACCTCAAACAAAGAACGGTCAGAGTCCAAGTACAAGGGCAGATGAGCAAAAAGGTGACACTCGAGCAGGGAGTACCCTAAAGGGGAGTATTGTCACCCACACTCTTCCTGGTATATATAAACGATATTACAGAGAATATACCAAGAAGAGTCCATAGCTCAATGTTTGCAGACGATCTGGCTATGTGGACCTCTGAAAAGAATCTCACCATAGCAAGAAATCGGATGCAGACGGCCCTAACATCGCTGGAAGAGTGGGCGAACTCATGGCTGGTCAAAATAAACGAGGAGAAAACCACGTGCACAATATTCTCGCTCTCATTAAAACCCCGAAGTACCAAATTAAGTCTAAATGGCAAAATCCTGCAGCCAAACGACAACCCAACCTATCTGGGAGTCACATTTGATCGGCGCATGACATGGAAAAGTCAGATTGAGAGAAACCGAATGAAAGCCAGAGAAAGAATGGCGATCATGAGGAAACTTGCTGGCACAAGCTGGGGAGCAGACGAAGGCATACTAAAGAAACTGTACACTGGAAGAGTGAGACCAGTTCTCGAGTATGGCATTGCGGCATGGACAACAGCAGCAAAGGCGAACTTCGATAAAGTTAGCAAACCTCAAAACCAAGCCATTAGAATTATAACAGGTGGCATGAAGTCAACGCCAATTGTAGAACTTGAAAAGATTACAAAACTGCAATCCATGACCGATAGAAGAGACTGCAGAGCCCAGCTGCAGTCAGAGAAACTCCGAAGACTGACGGACCATCCAATGTACCAGAGACTAAACAATTTGGGAAATGGGAAACTAAAGCGGAGAAACTTTGCAGAAATAGCCAAAGCAAAGATGCACGAAGATCCCATAAACGCACTAACAACACCAAAACCCATCACTACTGTACGAAAACCTACTTGGAGGCAGGATATATTTCCAGAGGTGGTAGAAAATATACCAGGTATTGCAAAACAAAAACTGCCAGACTGAAAAAGAAAGGAGAGACACTACCCTAAGCTTCATAACGAAAAGCTACCCAAGCATGGGCTGGACCCATGCATACACCGACGGTTCTGTAACAAACACTACACAGAACGGAGGGGCAGGAGCATTCCTGAACCTACCAAATGGCAGAAAAATAACACTGTCATTCGCTACTGGTAAGTACACAAGCAATTTCAGAGCGGAGGCAGAGGCACTGAGGGCGGCAGTGGAAGAAATGGTAACACACAGTGAAAATGAGAGCCATATAGTCCTGCTGACAGATGCTCTCGTCGTAGTCACAGCGCTAAAAAGCCAGAAAAACACTGAGCTTAATGACTTAAGAGCAGCACTCTGCAAACTGTGCCAGCAGTCCGCACCAAAAAGGGTAGTGGTACAGTGGGTTCCGTCACACTGCAACATCCAAGGCAACGAGGAGGCAGACAGACTGTCAAAAGAAGGTGCAAGGCTACCACAAACAGATACCAGTATGACGTACGAAGAGTCAAAACGGCTTATCAAAGCAAGATACATGACCAAATGGGAAACCGAACATACTGGTTACACCAAAAACGATGCCTATTACCAGTTGAACCGAAGAGAGCAGATCGTTGTCTTCAGACCTCGCACTGGCCACAACAGACTGAGGCACCACCTATTCAACAAATTGAAGATAGGGTGTACCGACAAATGCCCGTGCGGTACTGGTAAAATGACCACTGAACATCTGCTGCAGAACTGCCCGACATACGAGGATCAGAGAGAGCAGATGTGGCCATTGCCAGTGGAACTGCAAGACAAGCTCTATGGTAGTGGCGAGAGTCTCAGGATGACCGCCGCTTTTTTCGAAAAAATAATGGTTACTGTCTGACTGTGTACGCAGAAGAAGAAGAATGATCCGCAGTTAAGTCTGCTGAAGGATTTCTTTTCCATTTACTAACAAAGTACATTGCAGCAAAAAATGCGATACTAATATAGATTTGACTATGTCTCCACTCTTCAATGCTCCCACAATGTTTATTACAACATGCATAATCCGTTTCTTTATCTATGAATATTGCCATATGTGTCTATACTTCCAATTTCTATCCTTACAAAAATTACAGCAGCTACATGTCAGACACTATGGTCAATGGAAAGTTACCTTTAATTCATTTTCACAAATACACTAAGAATTGGAGCCTAATTGTTATCGCCACGTGTTTAATCGGGGGTGCGATAATCTCCTTTCTTTGTATCACAATAGTGATTAAAATATACGACAGCCACACACACATACACACACACACACACACACACATATATATATATATATATATATATATATATATATATATATATATATATATATAAATATATATATTGTTGTTTAATATTCCCATGACTCTTTTATGCGCCTTGAAAAGGACGTTAAGTGACGAGTTGCAGTAGCTTTCCTCACATCCCGAGTGTGCTTATGGAGGTGAACCGGGGTACTCCAGACGATTGTCCTATGCTTGACTGTCTCTACGTGTTGCTCGCTGCTACAGGGATCACGTCGATCCCTCATCTTCTTAGCAAGGATGCCATGGAGACAACCTGTTTCTAGGAAGGGCTACGAGAAAGCCAAGATGAGGGCCATGGTCAGTATGTTTTGTGTGACCCTGACTAACATGTCTGATCAGTATATTTTTCTTGATCAGACGTTATTTATATATATTATTTATATATATATATATATATATATATATATATATATATATATATAGTTAAATGACAATCAGGTCCAGCGGACTAAACTGCTTTTTTTTCATCAAGTGTTATTTGTGTTTCGTACGTATTATTCGTTGCGGTTTCATTTAACATATCGCAGGTTCGTGCATGTCAGCTCGCCTCAAAAAAGGACATTCTCCACCTGTTTAAAATATATTGATACCATTTCCTTCTGGCTTATTATATTTCCCTGTACAAAAAAAATCAACAACAGATTTGTTTAGCTAATGCAACGGGCTCACTCAAATGCCGCCGACCATCGTAGACGATGATGACATAATTTATTTTGCTTAGCGCTATGTTAAGGGAAGATTAACTTCACTACTTTTTTATCCTCACTCTCTCGTCTCGTGCCGCCCGACCCCAGTGGCAAATCAAAGACAAAACGAGATGAAAGGAACTCTGCATCAATCACCCATGAAAAAGACGGCAGATTCCGGAGTCGAACCCACACCACCTGATCACGAGTCCGACAGCTTAACCACTTCGCCACGGGATCCCTAGCTCACTTGCTGACGTGATATTGTCTACTATAAAATGGCCGACCGAAAGTAGTGAGAGCGCAAACCACTGTATATCATCAAGTGGGTTTTTTCCTTTACGAAATACGGTTTGTAAATATGTATTTTACCTGCTTATTTTTGACACAATAATTGTTTTTCGAAAAAAGATAGAATGCGGTCAATTCACAACGATACGCTTAGTAACACATGCATAGAATATTCTTGTAAATGTAATTAACAAGAGAATCCGATGAAAAGATAGTGGAGAAGCTAACAGACAACCAGTTTGTATTTTGCAACGTCCGAGGAGCACGGATGCCATCAGATCATTGCGTCTTCTAACATAAACAATGATCGATCATTTAGAGTTTTCTAAAGAAAATACTAGTGTGCAATATTCCGGTGAAAAGAGGAATGAGTCGACAGAGACGTACTTTATACAGCAACAGTTGGAAAATATTAAAATTACAACCTATGATGATAAGAAAAGACCTGCAGAGGAACTGGTCTTTTTGAGAAACTTGCTCCTACAGCGGTATTTCACAGGACTGATCAGCCGTGTGATTACTTCTTCTTCTTCTTCTTCTTCTTCTTCGTCTTCTTCTTCTTCTTCTTCTTCTTCTTCTTCTTCTTCTTCTTCTTCTTCTTCGTACGCTGTCAGACGTGAACCTGTATGTTTTCAAAAAAACCAGCGGTCATCCTGAGGCTGTCGACACTGCCATATAGCTTGTATTGCAGTTCCACTGGTGATGGCCACATGTGCTTTCTCTGGTCCTCGTATGTCGGGCAGTTTTGCAGCAGATGTTCAGCGGTCATTTTCCCGGTACCGCACGAGCATTCGCCAGTGCCACCTATCTTCAATTTATTGAATAGGTGGTACCTCAGTCTAGTGTAGCCTGTGCGCAGTCTGAAGACCACGACCTGCTCTCTTCTGTTCAACTGGTAATAGGCATCGTTTTTTGTGTAGCCAGTATGTTCTGTTTCCCATTTGGTCATATATCTAGAACTAAAAAGCCTTTTTGACTCTTCGTAGATCACACTAGGGTCTGGTAGTGGTAGTCTTGCACCTTCTTTTGCCAGTCTGTCTGCCTTCTCGTTGCCTTGGATGTTACAGTGGGATGGAAGCCACTGTATTACTACTCTTTTTGGTGCGGACTGCTTCTATAGTTGACAGAGTACTGCTTATAAATCATTAAGTTCAGTATTTTTCTGGCTTTTTAGTGCTGTGACTACGGCCAGGGCATCTGTAGACAGGACTATATGGCTTTCATTTCTTTTGTCTGTCACCATTTCTTCTACTGCAGCCCACACTGCCTCTGCCTCCGCTCTGAAATTGCTAGAGTATTTTCCAGTTGCCACTGACAGTGTTTTTTTTCTACCATTTAGTAGGCTCAGGAATACCCCTGCCCCTCCGTTCTGTGTTGTGTTTGTTACAGAACCGTCGGTGTATGCATGGGTGCAGTCCATGCTTGGGTAGTTTTTCGTTATGTACCTCAGGGTTATGTCTCTTCTTTCTTTTTCAGTCTAGCTGTTCTTGTTTCCAAAAATTGGTATATTTTCTACCACCTCTGGAAATATATGATGCCTCCAGGTGGGTTTGCGCACAGTAGGGATGGGCGTTGGTGTTGTTAATGCGTTCATAGGGTCTTCGCTCATCTTTGCTTTGGCTATTTCTGCAAAGTTTCTCCGCTTTAGTTTCCCATTTCCAAAATTATTTAGTCTCTGATGCATTGGATGGTCTATCAGTCTTCTGAGTTTCTCTGCTTGCTGCTGGGCACTGTAGTCTCTTCTGTCGGTCATGGATTGCTGTTTAGTAATCTTTTCAAGTTCAATAATTGGCGTTGACTTCATGCCTCCTGTTATAACTCTCATGGCTTGGTTTTGAAGTTTGCAAATGTTATCAGAGTTCGCCTTTGCTGCTGTTTTCCATGCCGCAGTGCCGTACTCGAGAACTGATCTCACTCTTCTAGTGTACAGTTTATTTAGCATACTTTCGTCTGCTCCCCAGCATGTGCCAGTAAGTTTCCTCATGATTGCCATTCTTTCTCTGGCTCTCATTCGGTTTCTCTCGACCTGACATTTCCATGTCATGCGCCGCTCAAATGTGACTCCCAGGTAGTTTGGGTTGTCGTTTGGCCGCAGGTATTTGCCGTTAAGACTTATTTTGGTGTTTTTGGGTTTGTTTGAAAGCGAGAATATCGCACATGATGTTTTTTTCCTCATTTCGTGTGAATACGATAATGATGGTAATGATTTAACACATATTCAAAATATTGACATTTGTAATCTGCTATATCTAAGCCTTTCTGTTCCTGTAAGGTAAAATACGTTATGCAAGCTCTGTAGCACCTCGACCGTTCATATCGATTAACTGCACACATCTTTGAAATGGATCCCTACCTAAAACAAAGCAATTTGTGCAGCACAATATATTTACAGAACTGTTGTAGTTGAATGCCTACAATTAGTAGAATTACTCTTGTGTGCGCCCTAGAAAGGACATTAGTTTGCGAGTTGTCGTAGTTTTCCACACACTACGAGCGTGTTGCTAAATGTGTACTGGGTACTCCAGGCGGTTGTGCTATGCGTGGCTTCATCTGCGTATCGCTCACTAGTAGGTGGATTATGTCGATCCCTCACTTTGTTAGCAAGGCTTCCATGAAAAAAAGTCGTTTCCAGGGCTGATTACGAGAAAGCCAAGGTGAGGATCTTGTCCAGTACTTTTTGCATGAATCTGACTAACACGTCTGATCAGTAAATTTTTCCTGACCAGACGTTAGTCTTTTCCTGTCCATCTATAGAGCTAATTTTTGTTGGTATAGTTCAGCTTCCCCGCCATATGAAATCTGTCTACCATTTGCTGCTGTAACAGAAACACACAACTGCGAATTTGGCTGGCCTCCATTGTTGTTCTTACTCTTTTTAAACCAAGATTTATGATCGTACATTATTGTATTGTGTATTTGTTGTAGGTCTATACTTACATTATTGTATTGTGTATTTGTTGTAGGTCTATACTTACATTATTCTCGAAATAAAAACCACACAGATTTTGTTTTAAATATCGGCGCTACGCATGGTAAAATTCAGGAAAATAGACAGTTTTTATTCGTCTGGTGTTAAGTATGTCTTTTTAACCATCATTTTAAAACCTTTGATACATTTCCTTTTGTGCATTGAGAGTTACAGATGATACATTTTTGTTAATTACGCGTGAGGCCCCGTGAGCTCCGGGCCTTTTTGCTTACAAATTCTAAAGGATATCCCGACATGCTTGTGACAAACATTAATGAGATTTACAGGTAGGTTGCACTGGTTGGCAACGACAAATTAAGTTGAATCGTAAATATTTTTAAAATCTCACAAAAATAGGTAGTTGAGCCATTGTCATTCAATTATCTTGTTAAAATAGACAATGATTCAAAAACCTTAGCAAGACATGCTTTTTTCTATATAGTATACACACTATCTAGCGACTGAATGCAGACTTGTTCTTTATTCCTAGCCGCTATCAATCATCCTGATAGATTCATGCAATGAGACTAAAAACCGCATTTATTGTTAATTTGTATCTGCATTTATCACATTCTAAACATGTTGGCAATCTAGCTTTTGTTATGTCCTTACATAACTCATAGGACTGATTCATGTGACAGGCTATAACAAAAGCGTTAAAGCTCGAGAAGGAAAACAAAACTCTACATGCTATTCAAACAGATGTGGCACAGCGATATCATCTCGCAAGGTCTGAAAGATGCGTCAAAAATACATCTGTATAAACGGAAAGGTAACTGTCAATCATGCGAAGAGACGTCCTTTGGAAAACCATGATAACATACGGCTGCCTAAGGCAATTCGTTACGGTAGTACGGCAACTGCATGCTGGGAATGCAGACTATAGTTCAGGAAAACGTTACTCTATCAAAGTCCTTTCCAGTACCAGATGGCGCTAATTAGGAGTGTGAATTTACACCGACTGTTTTGGTTTGACGTTATCTGCAATGCTGATTGATGTTTTCAGAGACGGTGACATATGTATCGACATAAGATACCGTATTGATGCCGGCTGTTCAACCTAAGACTGCTGCAAGCAAAAACTAAGGTCAAGGCACATACCATTGGATATTTTCTGTTTTGTGACGACTGTGCCCTAAATGCTGCCTCACATACTCATATGTAAAATAGCGTGAATAATTTCTTCGTAGCTTGTTTCAATTTTGGACAGCGTCAATACAAAGGGAACTCATATGATGTACGAAGTAGCTCCTTGTAAATGTATATTCAGCAAAAAATATTCTCCTTCTTATGCTGTCAGACGTCGACCTTTATTTTTTCGAAAAAAGCAGTTGTCAATCTGAGGCTGTCGACACTGCCATATAGCTTGTCTTGCAGTTCCACTGGTGATGGCCACATGTGCTTTCTCTGGTCCACGTATGTCGGGCAGTTTTGCAGCAGATGTTCAGCGGTCATTTTCCAGGTATCACACGAGCATTCGTCAGTGCCTCCTATCTTCAATTTGTTGAATAGGTGGTACCTCAGTCTATTTTGGCAAGTGCGAAGTCTGAAGACTGCGACCTGCTCTCTTCTGCTCAACTGGTAATAGGCATCGTTTTTTGTGTAGCCAGTATGTTCTGTTTCCCATTTGGTCATGTATCTAGCTCAAATAAGCCGTTTTGACTCTGCGGATGTCACACTAGTATCTGGTTGTGGTAGTCTTGCACCTTCGTTTGCCAGTCTGTCTGCCTCCTCGTTGCCTTGGATGTTACAGTGGAATGGAACCCACTGTACCACTACTCTTTTTGGTGCGGACTGCTGGCATAGTTAACAGAGTACTGCTCTTAAATCATTAAGTTCAGTATTTTTTCTGGCTTTTTAGTCCTGTGACTACGGCCAGGGCATCTGTAAGCAGGACTATATGGATTTCATTCATTTTACCTGTCACCATTTCTTCCACTGCCGCCCTCAGTGCCTCTGCCTCCGCTCTGAAATTGCTTGAGAATATTCCAGTTGCCACAGATAGTGTTATTTTCCTACCATTTGGTATGCTCAGGAGTTCCCCTGCCCCTCCATTCTGTGTTGTGTTTGTTACGGAACCGTCGGTGTATGCATGGGTCCAGTCCATGCTTGGGTAGTTTTTCGTTATGTACCTCATGGTTGTATCTCTTCTTTCTGTTTCAGTCTGGCAGTTTTTGTTTCCGATACCTGGTATATTTTCTACTACCTCTGGAAATATATGCTGCCTCCAGGTAGGTTTTCGTACAGAAGGCCTGGGCTTTGGTGTTGTTAGTGCGTTCATAGGAAGCAAATAATCAAGATCAATAATTAAACACTAAAGAGGATCCACATGCGGAGCACGGAATTGGCTCTAGTGGTCAGCGACCCATAGCTGACTGCTAGCGTCAGGGCCAGCGAACCAAAGCTGCCTACCCCCATCTACACCTCCGCACGGTGATCCTGGATAGCAGGTTGCAGTAGGGCAGACTGGCTAAGGAGAAGGGATCGAAGAGGGAATGCTAACCCGGTACTAAAAAAATGCTTGCTGAAGTCGGATATGTTGGACCGAAAGGTGCAAATATTGCAGTCAAGCTGTAAATTACGATACAACGCATTCCGTTTCCTGGACTACATTCTGCTACTTGAGCCCTCTCAGGGCTTAGTAGTGGGAGATTAATAACGAACGAAGCCAAGCCAAATATCTCTAATATATTAGGAAGACGAAGACGCAGACTGTTGTAAATGGAGATACACTTGATGGGTCATCTCAGTACACGCGAAAAGAAGGTCCTGAAACCCGATTAGACGAAACACTAACGGCGTAATGATAAGGTAAACAAACAAACAATAACTTATTAGAGAGTAACGATTCCAAAGGCACACCTTTCTAAAGTCTGTCATGACTGAAAGAGGATATCTTCTTATTTACTTAGCCGTATTGTTATATGTAACTAACAGTAGCATTTCCAAGCTGCCGACCTAGACGAAGCACTTGTCCATCTATAAATATATCTTCGGTCCACTAGTGTCGCTAGAAGTCTTGAGCAGGTATGACATTCTTCGATGAATTTATTTATGGCAGGCGAAAATCCATTGATAACTTGCCAGGTCATTTCCAGTATCTATCTATCGGTTGGTTAACCCTAAAATATACGATAACATATTTGTAACTGGTGGTGGTGGAAGCGTAACTTAGAACAATGTAACGAGTAACCTGTCAGACGCTATTTATTCCGCTCCGCTAACCACATAACCAAGACCTGATGCTATATAGCATAGTCCCCTTTTTGTGACATATTCTCAGTAGGGTTAACATGCCTAGCATAAATTGAGTAAAAATTAATCTATAATTTTCTCAGAGCTGCGGCCATTAAGCCTACTCGTTTCGGTTTCTAACAGCCAAAAAGCACTTGCCTACGTCTCAAAAACCAGCATTCAACGACCAGAAAAACAAAATAAACACACAATTGAGACAAAGTACACACCAACCAATAATTCTGAAAATTGTGACGGAAAGTGGAATTGGGTGAGACCCATCTTCGGTATGGAGCCTTACAATACTAGACAGCTACAGGTAAAAGGGACAAGCATACACCTGACGATTAATTGTGTAAGAAGAGGATTTCGAATCTACAAACTAATAAGTGGACGACGTCAGGAAGGAGTTTGCTTTGATGTTTTGGGGATCTGGGATAACGCAGTGGTTAACGAGCTGGTTTCGCATCTGAGTGGTCTTGGGTTCATTCCACAGTTGAGGCGGAAATATTTGTTTCAGACTCAAGCGGGTCCCGGGTCGACTCAGCCTTAAATGGGCACCGTTTCAATCCGGGAAGTACACGCGGCGAGGGATAGGAGATAGCTACCGCCCTCATATAGCCGAGCCTTTGAAATGTGAGATCGCTAAAAACTCAAACCCCTACTGCAGTAACGTTATGGCTTTACTGTTGGTGTCTTACAATCTTCTTCTTTCTCGTTCCTTCTCATTCTCCCGCTACTAAGCCATGAAAAGAGCTTTGCAAGTACCAGTATGTAGTCCGGAGAACGGAATGCGCTGTGTCGTAGTTTACAACTTTACTGCACCTTTCGGTCCGACACAGCCGACTACAGTAGGCATTTTTTGAGGACCGAGTTAGCCTTTCCTCTCCAATCCCTTCTCCTTAGCCAGTCTGCTCTGTTGCAGCCTGTCATCATGGATAACCGCGTGGCAGTTTAGAAGGGATTTACAGCTATGGTTCGTAAGCCCTGACGCTAGCAGTCAGATATGGGTCGCTGACCGCTGCAGCTAAAAAGAGAACAGAATGGACTCCAGTCAGTCAAATTGATTGACATGCTCTATCGGGCATTACAAACACAGAATAGTCTTACATCAACGCTGTACATTAAACGAACATGGAATGTAATAATTGTTTTGTTCTATTTACCCAATATCTTCCTTCCTGTATTCCGTTTCTCTCCACAGTACCACCTCTATCTTTGTCTATCTCTCTCTCCCTCTCTCTCTCCCTCTCTCTACCCAATCACAATTATCCTCATCTCAGCCCCTGATCAGTGTTCCACAGTTACCTTCTCTCTCCTTTCTACTCGTTTCACTCCCTTTTCCATCGTCCTTCTCTCTTCACAATCCCGCTTTCTTCATAACCGTTCTCACTTCCTCTCTCAGTGGCTATGTATGCTATCCACCTCTTTCTGCATTCCTCGTCTCTCTACAATATCCACCTCTCTGCAATATCCACCTCTCTGCAATATCCACCTCTCTGCAATATCCACCTCTGCAATATCCACCTCTCTGCTATTTCCACCTCTCTGCAATATCCACCTCTCTGCAATATCCACCTCTGCAATATCCACCTCTCTGCTATATCCACCTCTCTGCAATATCCACCTCTCTGCAATATCCACCTCTCTGCAATATCCACATCTCTGCAATATCCACCTCTCTGCAATATCCACCTCTGCAATATCCACCTCTCTGCAATATCCACCTCTCTGCAATATCCACCTCTCTGCAATATCCACCTCTCTGCAATATCCACCTCTGCAATATCCACCTCTCTGCTATATCCACCTCTCTGCAATATCCACCTCTCTGCAATATCCACCTCTCTGCAATATCCACTTCTGCAATATCCACCTCTCTGCTATATCCACCTCTCTGCAATATCCACCTCTCTGCAATATCCACCTCTCTGCAATATCCACCTCTCTGCAATATCCACCTTTGCAATATCCACCTCTCTGCTATATCCACCTCTCTGCAATATCCACCTCTCTGCAATATCCACCTCTCTGCAATATCCACATCTCTGCAATATCCACCTCTCTGCAATATCCACCTCTGCAATATCCACCTCTCTGATATATCCACCTCTCTGCAATATCCACCTCTCTGCAATATCCACCTCTCTGCAATATCCACCTCTGCAATATCCACCTCTCTGCTATATCCACCTCTCTGCAATATCCACCTCTCTGCAATATCCACCTCTCTGCAATATCCACCTCTGCAATATCCACCTCTCTGCTATATCCACCTCTCTGCAATATCCAGCTCTCTGCAATATCCACCTCTCTGCAATATCCACCTCTCTGCAATATCCACCTCTCTGCAATACATTTCTCTCAACAATGGCAATCTCTCTTCAATCCTCTTCTTTCCACAATACAAATGTCTCTACAACCCTCTTCTCTCCACACCCCTCCTTTCACTACAATGTATACATAACCACTATATCCCCTTGTACGCCATCTTTGTCTCCACCAATCCCCGCCCTTAGCCAAGGTATCTCTTTCTCTCTCTTGCTTTCTTTCTCTCCCTCCCTCTCTCTCTCTCTCTCTCCATCATACACGCGTCCGCTTGCCTACATATAGCAATATAATCCTCATTATCCTCACGAAATCTATCACCTCTTCGTGCCCTCCCCATCCAGTCGTATCTTCCACCTCTTTGATGCCTCCTCTAAAACCAATCATCTACTCGTAACTCCCTCCTCCCTCAACCATTACTCCCCTTCCTCACCCGATTCTCGTCTAAAATTTCCACATCTCTGTCCAACCGAAAATCTAACGCCACAAAAATTGACACATATCATTTCGGACCCTAATGCAACGGGGTATCTTTAACCCTTTCCGCCTTCTGCCTCTAAGAGTTTCGGGTCACTGGCAGGGAAAATGGGCCCGTAACGCTGGAGAGTTTGATGTATCTTAATAGCATCTCCCTAACACAGACAAGCGGCCAAGCTGTCATGCCTGCTCGTAAGTTATTTCCCCTGTATCTAAGAATGCCTAGTTATGTGAGATGTTTTCCTGCAATGTGTTAGTCTGTTTGTGGATTGTGTTGTTGGGCATAACTTGAATTTAGGAGCGGTCCAGCTGAATTTTTTGTTGGGTTAAATCTTGGTTGATTTATAAAGATGACATGTGTTAACTTTGTTCTTAGCAGAAGAGAAACGTCATTAAAAAGAAAATTAGAGAAAACATCGACGCAATTCAATATTATCATCGTCATTGAATATAATTTTAACTTGTGCTTAATCTGCGAGTGCTTTATGACGTTAATTACTGTTTGTTTATTGTAAGTTCTGTTGAGCGAGAGGTAATGTGTATCTCTATTGAGCTTGTAGATATGTGCGATGTTCATATGTGAATGTTTATGTTATTATGTTTGGAGAGCAGAACATGTAATATATATGTTCGGATGTATTTATGTATGTGCCACAAGCGCAATGGTCGGTAGTTTATTTATGTGGTATGTTGGATGATGTGCAAGAAGGTTGGAGATTATTATTCGGTAACTTATGTTGAAGATTGGATGTTCAAGCGGTTAGGGTATTGCTCCCTTAGTCACGAGGTATAAGTATGAACTCCGTGTGACTACGTTTCTTCTTAATCGAGAATGACAACCAAAACTGGTCGTGCGCACTACTCAACGACTACAAGGCAAGCGACCGTTATCACACAGTTCAGATAAACTCACAGTAATGTGACAATATGTTTACTATAATTATTTGTGTAGGTAAATATCGCGATACACCAGTATGAGTTATCTAATGGAGGCTTGGTAGATCCGTTTCAGTATGTCCAACTATGTGATACTGATAAACACGTTGAACTGTTTACATGTTGTGTGTACATCTTTTTCTTATTATTAATAATCAGCATCCCAAAGTGGTTCGCTCTTGGGCATTCTAAATTAATAGTGATGGTGAAATCGAGGGACATTTCCTCGTTATTTCAATATGTCAGCTTCTTCTTTGTGTGTTTTGTTCTAATACTACGGTAGACTGAATTGTAACTCGTATCGTCATGTGTTTCTTTTAACGAACTATAATGCATTTATTTATTGAATCATTAACTTGCTGAGACTGGCAGCTCGCGCCGAAGTGGCTCGTCGGGTTGTTTATTGCAGGTGTATATATAACAATTGCCAGAAACAACGTTTGCTTGCTTTTCTGTGCCTGGCATGTATACTGAATTACTTAAGATTGTGCTACCTGGAGTTGGATAAACTATAAATGTTCCGAATTAACACAATTAAACTCGGCAGTAAACCTCCTCAACACTGCACATGTACTACTATCGTGCACCGTCCATTTCTATCGCGTAATCTTCACGAGGCTTACATAATCATTACAATGTTGTTGTTGTGAATGCAACGATGATTATGTTTACTCTTGTGTGCGCCCTGAAAAGGACATTAAGTGGCAGGTTACAGTAGCTTTTCAGAGATCCCGAGCGTGCTGATGAAGGTGGAATTAGATCATTCAGTTGGATGTGCTATTATTGGGTTCATTTGGGTATCGCTCACTACTACAGGGATCGTGTCAATCCTACACCTCGTTAGCCAAACTGTCAAGTAGAACATCCACTTTCTAGGGAGTCCTGCGCAAAAGTGAGGTTTGGGTCGTAGCCAGTATATTTTACAAGACCATGACTAACATGTCCGAACAGTAATTTTTGTTTACACTGAGTAACATGTCCGATCAGTATATTTCTCTGAACATCAGACAATAGGATCGGGTGGGAAATCGAAACAAAGTGACATAACGCATATGTTGTGTCTTACGAACTTAGGCACCCGAGCATTAGTTTGGCAACAAAGCAACAGCTGATTAACAAAATATGTATGCCGACTGTGTTACCAGTGCCAAACATGGCCTCAATACAAAGATCGCCAGAGTAGAATTCTGACGTGTGAAATGACGGTCTTGTGGAATGTCGTCAGCGTTTCCGGAAAAGACCGAATACGAAGCGACGACATTTAAAAGTATGGTCGGTACTACATCTATTTCAGAATATATTTCTAGAACACGTTAGCTTGGTCATCTCATGAGAATGCACACTCATCAACTTCAACTCATTATTTACCACGCTTGCATATCATGAAACAAGGCAAGATGGCGGACTCAACGGAGGTGGATAGTCGACATTAGAGTGACTGTGCAACAATACGAGCTAACAATGCCCGACGCAATGCAATTGGTGAATGGAGAAGATCTTCGATGACCATGACTGCTCTGACCAAAATGATACCGCTCTGGAGGAACAAAAGCATTAACCTGAAATCCAAGTTGATTTAAATATATGCAATTGTGACTTCAGTGTACTTTTACGCGCTGGAAACTTGGACTCTGACATCAGTTCTAGAGCGAAGCAATTGTGCAATGGAGATGGGATTTCTGCTTCAAATCATCGGCATTTCATATCTAGACCACGCCACTAGTACGGCAGTTATGGCATACAGTTAAGAGACAGATCGACCAATATTAAGCCATTTTGACTATGGTAAACGCACGCAAGCTCGCATGGCATGGCCATGTTTCAAGATTGTTTGGCTTGAACAAGAAAGTTCTGTAATGTACTGTGTCTGGAAAGAGTAAGAGAGGTAAGCAAACAAAGATATGGGAAGACAACATCAAAGTAGACGGAAAGGTCCATAGCTAGAACACAAATCGTGGCACAACACCGATTGGAGAGGCGGGAAATGATCAAACAATCTGCAGTAGTGGTGCCTCAATGACGTTTTAGGATGCGGGACTGATAATGGTTATGATGATATTATTTTCAATGATGCGGGAATGAAGGATATAATTGTGTTATGAGCAAAGTAGATTGTTCCTTGACCTAAAGGCTTTGTCATGCACTTTGAATAGGCAACATGTTCAAAAATGATGTTCTGGAACCTGGTCTGTTCAACCAAAAGACGCAGAAATCGTAGCACCGCTGTAAACTACGGCACGACAGCAAAACGTCCTTTTTACGACGAACACCAGAAAGAAGAGAAAATTAGCAATACAGGAGAATAGAAACTAGCACTGCAAATGTTCGTATTCATGTTGTGATGAAGTGTTTCTTTTGCATGGATGAGATACAGTGATCTCTCTGTGCATCAAGAGATGAGGGAGAGGGAGACAAGAAAGAACAAAGCATTAGTTTTTATGTAATTGACTCTTGGATTTAAGACGCTAGTCTGGTCGGCCACAACATACTGATCATGACGTCACGTTAGGGTCAGTCGCAGTGTACTACCAATGCCGCCGAAGACGGCGGATGTGTCGGACTGAAAGGTGCAAATATCGCAGCCAAGCTGTAAACTAGCGACACAACGCATTCCGTTCTCCGGACTACATCCTGCTACTTGCGAAGACCTGTACAGGGCTTGGTAGCGGGAGATTGAGAACGAACGCAGAACAAGGAGAAGAATACTACCAATAACACAACTTTCTATGATTTAGCGTTTTCTAGAAACAATCTGTTTTCAAGGCGGGCTAACGAAATGTTGATTGTAGTAGGGAACGTGACGCATGTGGTAGACGTAAGGTCCGTCCTCTGGCAACAATTGCCGTCGGGGATGAAGACAACTCTTCATGTACTAAGTTGCAGCCTATGTACAGTAGGAGGGTCATTTCCATTTCATGATGTTTATACCTTCACCAACGCATACGTCAGGTACCCATTTACATATGGGTTGACTGGGGGAACGGTCGTACCAGCAACGAAAAACGCCAGAATTTGTTTTTGTACGTCCATGATTTCGAAACCGGTTTGTTGTAATCTCAGTCTTAGCAAGCGAGGTCGCTGTCGACTATAACCTCCCCTTACTCAGATCTAGCCAAGTATACCACACCAGTCTGGAGAATCCCAGTCCTCCTTCATCAGCACACTCCAGATGTGAGAACACCCATTGCAACCCTCCCCTTACCGACCATTTCAGGAAACCTAGCATTGTGGGTATTACACAATAGCATGTATCTGACTCACTTTACTACCATCTACCAGAGAAAATCCATCAACAGCTAGACAACAACAAAAAAACATGTGCCTGACTCAGTCTACTACCATCTACCAGAGAAAATCCATTCACAACTACACAACACAGAACGAGTAACTTTGGAAAACAACAACAACGCGAGTCGAAACTGGAAATCGAAGTCTGCTTTTTCTCCGTGAGCAACATGTGATTGTATTGATCTGTCATTCAAGCACTGTATGTATAATTCCAGAAGTACTATTCGTATTTACTCTGTACTTTCACAATATTATACACTTTGATTTTAAGTAACTGTTTATAACAACCGTTAATGTTTCTGATATTACCAGATATTTCCTACAGCGCGAAGAAAATGCTTTGAGACACGCAAGTAAAAACCCCAAAATAGAAAGAACCCAGGTCGCCAGTGATACAAAGAAAAATTGCATGTTATTAAAACCTCGTTTGGTATTATTCTGTACTTACAGTCTAATGTTGTAATGTCTCCAATGCAGAACACACACACACACATATATTGTATTTGTGTTAAGCGTGTATATATATATATATATATATATATATATATATAGTAAAGGCCATATTACCACATTAGAGGTATCAGAGTGCGGTTGAATACTTTCGAGATGCAGGAAGTGAATAGATTTGGGATGAAACGGGATTTTCTGTCTTTGTAAAGCATTGTATATCGTTCATTATCTACACCTATGTCTCGGATAGTCAATATATTCCAGTTATTGACATGAGGTCGGGCCGCTCGTTGCGTGCAAATAATGCTTCTAATAATAAGGTCTTGTTAATGATTATGTGTTTGGCCAAAATGGTTAGATGCTGTTCTTTCTCATTGCTTTTCTTCGACTTATCTTTCTTTATGTTCTACGTCTTTTTGTTCTTTTTTTTTTTTTGGTGCAATTCTGTTCTTCTTGATTCTGTTTCTTCGTCATCTTACGTTTCCTTCTTCTCTTCTTTATATTTTTATGGCACGATTTTGTTAGACTGACATTTACATTTTCTCTAAAATACCTTATTTATCCTTGTATTATTATTCACAAGTAACCATGCTAATTGTATGACCAATGAATTGTTAATGATGTGTTATGTAAGAGGAGTTGACTCTTTATTCCATTAAGAAATTCACGCACGGTTTGTTGGGTAATTTCAAGAGTTGGAAAGTCTGGTACACTTGGCGGGATTACTGGTTATCTTAAAACGGTGTTTATTATTTCTCTATTAACTGCGTCCTACCAGCATCAATACTTCGATCGCATTAACACGCCCGTAGATCATATTGCGAATATGGTGTTGCTTCCATTTTGTTTTTGACCAAAGGCACACTAAGTGTGGTGTGGTCAGTATCACGCCGGCAGCGTTTACTTCAACACATTTTTGTAGGTTGGATTTGTATGTATGTGATTCTTCTTGTTTTCAAACGGTATAAGTTGGCATATAAAACAATGCTAAGCCTTAATTGTACACATATGGATGTGTATTATTAGTGATATTATGGCTGTGTTATTAGTGCAAATATTATATTTACTATTAGTGCTAATATGAGTTTGTTATTAGTGCTAATATTGAATTTATTATTAGTGATAAAATGAGTGTGTTCATTTAGTGCTAATATGGATGTTTTGTATTTTTCTAATAGCTAATATGGATGTTTTTCTTTTCTAAGAGCGAATATGGATGTTTTGTTTTTTTCTAAGAGCTAATATGGATGTTTGTTATTGAGGCTCACATGATTGTTTGTTTTTAGTGTAAATGGAAAATTCAAAATTAACTAAGCTTTACTGTAAACAGCACATAACTTGCCGAATAGTTGAAGTACGTGCCAGGTATTTATGCTAATTAATTGCAAATGGAAGTCATGATTTAAAAAAAAAAATACTAGACAACAGAAAGCTCAATTCTTTCTTAACAACAGTCAGCACTATTTAACATCCGTATGTCAGTTTGGTAACTAATCAGCCGTCAGCAATATTTAACTTTCCGGACGTCAGTTTGGTAACTAAACAACTGTCAGCACTATTTAAACTTATGTACGTCAGTTTGGTGACTAAACAGCTGTGAGCACTATTTAAATGTATATACGTCAGTTTGGTGACTAAACAGCTGTCAACACTATTTAACTTTCCGGAGCTCAGTTTGGTAACTAAACAACTGTCAGCACTATTTAATGTCACGTACTTCTAAACAACTGTCGACACTATTTAAACTTATGTACGTCAGTTTGGTAACAAAACAGCTGTCAGCACTATTTAACTTTCCGGACCTCAGTTTGGTAACTAAACAACTGTCAGCACTATTTAATGTCACGTACTTCTAAACAACTGTCGACACTATTTAAACTTATGTACGTCAGTTTGGTAACTAAACAACTGTCGACACTATTTAAACTTATGTACGTCAGTTTGGTAACTAAACAACTGTCGACACTATTTAAACTTATGTACGTCAGTTTGGTAACTAAACAACTGTCGACACTATTTAAACTTATGTACGTCAGTTTGGTAACTAAACAGCTGTCAGCACTATTTGATTTACCGGACCTCAGTTTGGTAACTAAACAACTGTCAGCACTATTTGATTTACCGGACCTCAGTTTGGTAACTAAACAACTGTCAGCACTATTTAATGCTACGTACTTCTAAACAACTGTCAGCACTATTTAATGCCACGTACTTCTAAACAACTGTCAGCACTATTTACTGTCACGTACTTCTAAACAACTGTCAGCACTATTTAATGGCACGTACTTCTAAACAACTGGCAGCACTATTTAATGTCACGTACTTCTAAACAACTGTCGACACTATTTAAACTTATGTACGACACTTTGGTAACTAAACACCTGTCAGCACTATCTGATCTTCCGTATGTCAGTTTGGTGTCTTAACAACTACTTAAAATCAGCATATTTGCATACACTGTATGTTAACATTCTCAAACCTTGCCATTTTGAAGGCACAGGAAATGTCATTTACAGCATTTGCAATGAAATGTCTAAGAAAAGAAATTGTTGTCACCAGGAGATATACAATGACAAATTTCGTGCCAAATAACACTGTGAGAACCAGATCTTGTGTATAGCTTCCGTCTTCTATCATCCAGTAGTGTATATGCCATCACCCAACCCTGGTAAGCAGTTCTGTCCTATGCAATGTTTTCCATTTCCTTCCAGCGTTTTCCAGTTTTCTTTTTCTCATCATCCAGATCTCGTCTCCACTTATTCCTTGGTCTGCCTATGCATCTCCTTCCCTGAGGGTTCTATGACATGGATTTAACGTATTTACATTGACAAATTATGGTGTATCGATCCTGTCCTGCTAATGCAACCCTCAACTATCACTGTGAGCTTACCCCACAAACATCCCTGGATACAATGCAAGATGACAGCTGGATAGATATCGTAAGTTAAACCCTGCAATAACATTCGCATTTGAGCAGATATACGTAGCTTAAGTTTCCCACCATGCTGAGCGACACGTTTTGTCGGAAAAATATGTAAGCAAGTCAAAGTGTTAATTCAAAGAATTCATTTATGCTGCCCCAGTCGGTACTTTGTATTCTTTAGGTCTTTAAGTTCGATGTTAGTGTGCTTCTAACGCTTGGATAGACGCCATGCATTCATCGCATGTGTTCCTGACATACAGTAATAGAAGACAAGGCAGTGACACTGCCATTATAACAGCCACGTTTGGAAGTCGATCAATGACTGCCTCTGAGATGAAGTAACTACAATCGATCAACCGGTTTTTCACGGACTGCATACTTCTAAATTCTTACTTTCGTCCATCAAGGCAGCACTCAAGGGTGTGTGGGACAGGAATGTTTACAGCCAGCATGATACGTTAACCACCAGTGGCTCTACTCCTCGTCATTTGCTAAAGGAGACTAAGATCCTACAAGTGTACAATGAGTGCACTGACGGCGAATCTTAGTCGGGCAGAAATATGTTAGCGATTATTTGCAAATGATACGGCGTTTCCCATTGACTTCTATATTGCATAGATCACGTAAATCGGACTCTGAACTACTGACAATGACGTTATATACACACACACACACGCACGCACGCACACACACACACACACACACGTACATGTATATATACATATATGTATATGTATATACATATATTTATATATATATATATATACATATATGCATATGTATATATACATATACAAATATGTGTATATATATATATATATATATATAAATATATTTATATATATATATATATATATATATATATATATATAAATATATATATATATATATATATATATATATATATATATATATATATATATATATATACAAATATATATATATATTTATATATATATATATATATATATATATATATATATATATATATATATATATATATATATATATATATATATATATATATATATATATATAAATATATATACGAAATGTGTTCAAATGAAACAGGACCAAACTGCAACAATTTAACATACATACGATGCGCATGATAACGGCACGTCTGGTGTGAAAAGCACATACCAACCGTCAAGTTTTCAAACTTGCATCATCCTCAATCCCATCGTTTCCTCAGCATACCGTGGAAAACATGTGATATGGAACCGTCCAGAGTTGATCAGCGAGAGGTGATCCAGTTGTTAACAGCTGAAGGATTTTAACATTTATCGCATAATGCAAGCAGTGTATGGTGAAACAAATGTATCGAGGACAACAGTGAAGAACTGGACAACGTTGTTCAAAATAAGGACGTGAGTTAATGCAACAATATGTGCCTCACCTGGTCTCGGAAGATCTTTCGTTAACTCACGTCCTTCTTTAAACTCCGTTGTCCAGTTTTGCACTGTTTGCTTCGACTCACATTTGTCACCATACACTGCCTGCATTTTGAGATGAATGTCAAATGGTCGCCATCCTACAGCTGTTAGAAGCCGAATCGTCGCTTTCTGATCAACTCTGGACGGATTCTTTATCACACTTGCCATGTTTTCAACGGTCTGCAGAAGAAACAATGAGTTGGAGGATAATGACATTTTGAAAACTTGACGGTTAGTTGGTATATATTGTTTACATTAGAAGTGACATCATCATGTCCAAGTGTTGCAGTTGTGTCCAGTGTTATTTGAACACGCGTCGTATATTTATATATTTATAGGCGTCTCAGTGTATTTGCAGACCATCAAAGTGGCACCCTGTGAGTAGCCTCTCGGGGCGCAAGCGTGGGCGCTGAATATGGAGAGCCTTGGCTTCCCAAATTTCAGGATCCCAATCTCGGCCTCGCTGGTGTAAACCAAAGAAATGCAAGGCATGACAATTTGGCACCAGCTGATCTGCAGGCGCTGCTGGAATGAATTCGGCATTTTCTGGAAAGATGGACTTAGAGTCAAGCTAAGAAGAAGTGATGTCTGTGGGAAGATGTACAAGTGGATCAACCACTACCTCAAGCAAAGAACGGCCAGAGTCGAAGTACAAGGGCAGATGAGCAAAAAGGTGACAATCGAGCAGGGAGTACCCCAAGGGGGAGTACTGTCACCCACACTCTTCCTGGTATTTATATAAACGATATTACAAAGAATATACCAAGAAGAGTACATAGCTCAATGTTTGCAGACGATCTGGATATGTGGACCTCTGAAAAGAATCTCACCATAGCAAGAAATCGGATGCAGACGGCCCTAACATCGCTGGAAGAGTGGGCGAACTCATGGCTGGTCAAAATAAACGAGGAGAAAACCACATGCACAATATTCTCGCTTTCATTAAAACCCAAAAGTACCAAATTAAGTCTAAATGGCAAATCCCTGCAGCCAAACGGCAACCAAACCTATCTGGGAGTCACATTTGATCGGCGCATGACATGGACAAGTCAGATTGAGAGAAACCGAATGAAAGCCAGAGAAAGAATGGCAATCATGAGGAAACTTGCTGGCACTAGCTGGGGAGCAGACGAAGGCATACTAAAGAAACTGTACACTGGAAGAGTGAGACCAGTTCTCGAGTATGGCATTGCGGCATGGACAACAGCAGCAAAGGCGAACTTAGATAAAGTTAACAAACTTCAAAACCAAGCCATGAGAATTATAACAGGTGGCATGAAGTCAACGCCAATTGTAGAACTTGAAACGATTACAAAACTGCAATCCATGACCGATAGAAGAGACTGCAGAGCCCAGCTGCAGTCAGAGAAACTCCGAAGACTGACCGACCATCCAATGCACCAGAGACTAAACAATTTGGGAAATGGGAAACTAAAGAGGAGAAACTTTGCAGAAATAGCCAAAGCAAAGATGCACGAAGATCCCATAAACGCACTAACAACACCAAAACCCATCACTACTGTACGAAAACCTACCTGGAGGCAGGATATATTTCCAGAGGTGGTAGAAAATATACAAGGTATTGCAAACAAAAACTGCCAGACTGAAAAAGAAAGGAGAGATACTACCATAAGCTTCATAACGAAAAGCTACCCAAGCATGGACTGGGCCCATGCATACACCGACGGCTCTGTAACAAACACATCACAGAACGGAGGGGCAGGAGCATTCCTGAACCTACCAAATGGCAGAAAAATAACACTGTCATTCGCTACTGGTAAGTACACAAGCAATTTCAGAGCGGAGGCAGAGGCACTGAGGGAGGCAGTGGAAGAAATGGTGACACACAGTGAAAATGAGAGCCATATAGTCCTGCTGACAGATGCTCTCGCCGTAGTCACAGCGCTAAAAAGCCAGAAAAACACTGAGCTTAATGACTTAAGAGCAGCACTCTGCAAACATTGCCAGCAGTCCGCACCAAAAAGGGTAGTGGTATAGTGGGTCCCATCTCACTGCAACATCCAAGGCAACGAGGAGGCAGACAGACTGGCAAAAGAAGGTTCAAGACTACCACAAACAGATACCAGTATGACGTACGAAGAGTCAAAACGGCTTATCAAATCCAGATACATGACCAAATGGGAAACCGAACATACTGGTTACACCAAAAACGATGCCTATTACCAGTTGAACCGAAGAGAGCAGGTCGTTGTCTTTAGACTTCGCACTGGCCACAACAGACTGAGGTACCACCTATTCAACAAATTGAAGATAGGGTGTACCGACGAATGCCCGTGCGGTACTGGTAAAATGACCGCTGAACATCTGCTGCAGAACTGCCCGACATACGAGGATCAGAGAGAGCAGATGTGGCCATTACCAGTGGAACTGCAATACAAGCTCTATGGCAGTGGCGACAGCCTCAGGATTACCGCCGCTTTTTTCGAAAAAATAATGGTTACTGTCTGACTGCGTACGTAGAAGAAGAAGAAGAAGAAGAATTCGCAATTTGTAAACCATCCGCCTTAGGTGTAACCACTCCGGATTTTCTGTCTGGCTTACTCCCGAAGCCCTACCCTCTCCCGATGTTTCCACAAGGCAGTGGAGCCGTTGCCTTCAGATGCTAGTTACTCAAGGCATATGATGATACTCTCATCGTCCAAAGACTAATTAGCACTCTCTGTGACTTATGGATTTAAAATCAGAGTTACCTCTCTCCTAGGCGAACTGCCTGAACAGGCTAACGAACTTTGTCTACCCGGGTTTAAAGAGAGTGTATCTTCTCTTAGATTGACTGCCAACCAATGCGAATAAGCCAGTTATACGGCAGTGTTCTCGGTCGGCCCCAACACCAGGCTCTGTATAAAAACAGGGGGCCCCTCATGAAGGTGCTGCTTTGGACAAAATAATGAAGGAGAGGCCATTAGAAGGAAAACAATTAAACAGCAAGTCGAACAATGAATCCAGAGGCGATTACACCTGGAAAAGATAGACTATCAGACGCTTCACTTTACTTTAACGAGTGGGACGTCCGTCCCAGACCTCGCTACACCCGCCCCTCACAGTGTCCCTATCTTACAAGAAAATTGCTTTATTCTTATCTTTTTATTGCCATTATATTGTGTATTTCCGTAGCATTTTTGTCGGAACCTTTATGGAGTTAAGAGCAACCTAGACCACGTGACACATACTGTTCACGACCCTCACTTTACGTCTACGGAAGTGCTCTCTGGAAAAGAACAGTGTAAAAACAGCCCAACCAAAGTCGGAGATCTACAATATAATTGCCGCAGTGTTGAGCTGACTTAAGACTTACACTTCGCACTACAGCACCGATGACCTCAATCCATCTTTTCATCTAGAATTCGCGATGTATGACGAGCAATGGTTACCTGTTTCAAAGAAAAGTTTCATGAATAGCTTCGTACAACAATATTCCGGTAAAACAGCTTATTTTGGGAAGCGAAATGCTAGAACGCACGTCATTAATTGAAACCAATGCAGAGCAGTGGTTAGTGCACTGACTTCCCAGCCAGATTGGCTCGAAGTACACATGGGAGTAAGGCAGGGATGTATTTTCTCCTCATACATATTTTACATCTATAAAGAGTGCATAATGAAGAACTTCAGATGGGATGGAAATATCAAAAGTTTCGATCCCTTTAAAATTGACAGAGACAAGATCGCAGACCTAATATAGACAGAATACATAATGATAATATCACACAGTACAGATGGGTTAAAGCAGGTAATTGCAGCTGTAAGCATTTGCAGCAAAGATCAAAAAAATTTCGCAAACGTAAACAAAACATAGATATTGGCCCCCGGTAAAACAAGAAGTCAACGAAAATTCAAACTGAGGGGTTCACAAATAGAACAAGTCGCGAACTTTGAATATATGGGCTACAGAATTGACAATAATGGCGACTGCTCAAAGAAAATAAGAAGGAGATTGACAATATAATGAAGAGGTTACACAACCTGAGGAAAATTTTGCAGAATACCAGCAAGACAAAAAAAGTTAAAGATTTCAAAAACTGTGTTTTCACAACACATCATACCGCTGCGAAACATGGACAGTTACTTCAATGAAGAGAATCGAGCCATTTGAGTCAAAATGTTATATAAATGTCATCATAATACAATGGACTGAGAAAAGAAAAATGTAGACATTCGAGAAGAGTTGGGCATGGGTGAGAAGTCCGGTTCATAGATTCAATTTTGAACAGAAAATTGAAATACATTGGCCACATAAAATAACACAACAACGTGAGAGAACCGGAAGGGTAGGTAAAGTACCGGACAAGAAAGGCATGAACACGTATATATATATATTACATTATGTGACCAGCCAACTACTTGCACAGATATGATCATATAAACAGCTTATAGGATCAATAAGCGACATTTTGATATGATCAAATTCTGGTTCATCATAAATATCAAGACAGTGACCATAAATTAAAAATTGTGAAATACTATTTTGTATATGATGAAGAAAGCAACATCGTCACTGATCTGCTACTTACTAATACAAAATCTAGAAAGTGACTAATTCACAAATCTACCAGCTACTTACACATCAGCAGTTAAGAAACTTAAATCTAATAAAAACTACCAAACATTAACTCATACACGAATGATCAAGCAAGCATAATCTTTTCTGAATTGTCAAATATTGACTCAAGCATGATCAGGAAAGATATGTCTAACACAATTTTTCAAATGCTTACTCATTACATACTTACTTTCCGTGTCCAAATACCACGTTATAGTTGATGCATCCAGTATTCAGCGACATGGATTGCTTGCCATTTCCTTCCGGCATGTCACACCTATTACATGTTTCCTTTAAATTGGGGCTGACCAATAGCTGGTCAGGATCATGTATTGCACCACAGTCGCATGTGTCACCATTTGTGTATCCCCATCGCTTCATATTTCTCTTGCACGATGACACATCATTTCGAAAAGTCTGTTGAACGACTTACATGTTGAATATGGTAGATGATGCACGCGGACAAGTTCCTCCCGAATTTATTTATCTGGGCCTGCATCAATTCGTGCGATCTCTTAATACAGCGGCTTTCAGAACTTTGCTGATGTTATGAAGCTATGTATGGAGTCTTGTGCTATGTTCCTGATGTCTAAACATTGGGTATCTAGGTCATGCCCTTGATTTTCTCGTTTGATTTTTTTCCTGCAACGCTACGTCGGATTTCGGGTGGTGGTATGCCAATTATAGGGTATATTTTATCGATAGGGGTGGGTTTTAGGCATCATGACACTATCCGATCCGCCTTTATTTATTGCTGTATCATCTTGTTTCGCTGGTTACTCATTGAACCTTACAAAAGATACAGTTATCCAAAACTACAGTTTATGGCATGTCTTCATGAAAGACCAACAATGCGACATGTATAACTATACATAACTTAACATAATCCTTCATTTACCGTAAGTAGGAAGGGGGTGGGGGGAGGGGCTTAGATAATTGTTCGGCCAGGTACAACATACTTATCAGACCGTCGCGTCAGAGTCAGGCACATTATAATTATCAACACTAAAATCACCCTTCTGTGTAGCGTTCCCTGGAAACCGGCTGTTTTTCAATACAATCTTGCTTAGATGTGGATCAACATGGTATATGTAGTAGTGATCGCCACGAAGAAGACACCAAACACATCACAAATTGACAGGAGGACCATTGTGGTGTTCGTTCATCGTAATCAAAGAAGACCACTTTGTCAACATCCACTGTTGACGTGAGTTCGAAGATGACTAAATAAGCAGATCGGAGCCCGTAAGTGTCTGTTATACTAAGTACAAGGACGTAAGACACCCCCTTTCAACGGATTTCAAGAAGTGTGAGTCGACATGTGCAGCGATCATCTCTGTAAAGTCTCATTAATGTGTGACGCATCACGTCTCTGAACACCCTTGACAGCAGTAATGCGCAAGTCGGTGCGAATGATGCAATTCTCTCCTGGTCATCATATTTATTAGTGAACTGGAACGATGATTTCTTAAACGTGTCCATGGACCGTTTCCGCTGACCACCGCTTGCTCTCTTGCCATTTTTTAGTTCACCAGAGAGTAATTTGTAGACGTTGTTCCAACAAGCGTTCCATATGACCAACCCATCTCAGCTGTGCTGGACATATCACGGTGTATACTGACCATTACTAGTCGCGTTAGCACATCTGTATTTGGCACCACGCCCTGCCATCTAATCCTCAGTAGTTTAGGAAAACAGTGCACATAGAAGTGGTTTCATTTCCCGACATGACGACTATAGAAGGTCCAGGTATATAAAACGATACGTAGACCAACTGAAGCGCAGACCGTCGTTTATGTTTGAGTTCTGATCCATCGCCTATCCCATACCTTACTACGAAATCTGCCTGGATGTGAACATGACCGCTGTACTTCTTTATAAGCACGCTCTGGATGTGAGGAAAGCTATTACGTCACTTAACTTCCTTTTCAGTGTGCACAAACGAGTAGACATACTCATTCCGGGCATTAAACAACAATAACCGTCATCTAGATTTCTTCAACTCTGCTTTTGTCCCATTTTTACTCGTTTTTCTCTCTCACCCTAATTTGCATTGTTTTTTTATTTGGTGTGCATTTGATTCGTCCATGTTTTTTCAATCCGCTCATAATTTGATCTCTGTGACTTAGCCCACTCTCTTCCTCACTTCGCACTGTGTGTCTCCCTGTATTCTTTCAGCACATTCTCCATCTGCCTTCTCACCCTCCTAACATTTCCTGCGATACTTCGCCCGTTTTATTATTCTCGTAATTGACAACCACGACAACGTTTATTAACTCCGTAAAGCACGAGCAGCGTCCGAGGGTGACATCTGTGCAATCCGCCATTTTTTTGTTGCTCTCTTGATAGACAGGATTGTAATGAATACTGGCTGAGGTATCCAGCCTTTTAGAAAGAATCCTCTTTCGTGTTGATCAATGATTAGGTCTCGTTTTCGACGTTGATGTTTGTTACTTTAGCGAGATTACGCTATGGCGAGATTGTGTTAAGTATGGTTGTGAGTATATCTACTACAGGAAGTATTACTGAGTAGTAATTATAATCGAGCTCTTCATTGTTGCTTCAAGCGAATCATACGGACACTACAATAGCTGGTCCTTTTACAGTAAAGAATATACAAATGAAACATGATTTAGGTCGGTGGCCACCAAGCCAACCCCAGTAAAAGCTATATAATGTATTACCGTTATAATAGTGTATAATAAAACATATACACGCAAATGTACGAAGGAAAGTCAATAAGTAGGTTTTAAACTGATATGGGATAGGTAAAAAAGGTAGTTGTGAGTTTCTAAATGTGTACTGGTGGCATCATCATCCAGCTTTGTGATTGCTTCAGGTAACGGACGCTAGGTGTGGCATGTGTGTGCACAGTTAATATACAAAAAAGCAAATGTTCTAACACAGTGTACATTCAATGAACACCGTGCTGTTGTGCTTTTCTATTGATTTATTTTGTTGGCAAAAATAACTTTTTGAAAAAAATATTTCCAGCGTGAAATGCTTGCAGTTTATGGTGAAAAGTATTTCTCACGAAAAACGGTGCTTGCAATTGGGACAATACATTTGTTTAAGAGCGCTCACAAATGTTGCTGGACCAGGTCGTTCTGTCCAGATTACACCAGATGCATCTGTCCAACCGGTGGGAGAGATGAGTCAAGCTGACAGGCGAGTAATGATGTACAGTGTAACAACTAATATATCACATGATTAAATTAAGCAACTGGCATTTTTACCTAATATACACACTGCAAGGTTCAGACAGGGAAGAAGCACTATAGAACATATATTTAATGTAAGGCTGCTCAGCGAGACATATCTAGAACAGTAGCCAAAACTGAATCATGTATTTGTTGATTTTAAGAAGGCGTTTGATAGGGTATGGCATAAAGAGCTAAGGGCAACCAACAGGATGTATGAAACACACGGAAATACAAGGCGTACAGCGCAGTTCTTGTGAATGGGGGATGGTTTCGCACATAAGTGTGAGTGAGATAGGGGTGTACACTCTCTCCAACTCTTTTCAATATATTCCTTGCCGGAATTATGAGTGAGGCACTTGGAGGTCACGTTGGTGCTGCCAAGATAGGTGGCCGAACGATTACCGACCTTCGTTTTACAAATGACATCGACGGGTTGGCGGATTCGCATGTAGATTCCAGGAATGGGTCAGAAGTTTTGCTCTTGACTATTGTATGGAGATAAACGATGGAATACAACATTAATGACCAACAACGCCGAGGACATCAACAGTAATATAGAAGCTAATGGCCAGGAACTCGAAGTGGTTGACCATTTAAAATATATGGGTTCGATTGTCAGGGAAAAAGGATCAAAATGTGAGGTGTTGGCCAGAATAGCACAGACAATAGCGGGGCTTGCACGGCTTAACAGAATCTGGCAAGATAAACGGTTAGCATTATGCTCGAAAATGAGATTAATGCGTGCATTGGTCCTTTAAATATTCCTCTATACTTATGAGATATGGACAGTACAGATTGACGTTTGACAGCGTACGAAGAAGTAGAAGAAGACGAAGAAGAAGACAATATGGACAGTTATAGCTGACCTTCAGCGAAGGATACAAGCCTTGGAGATGATATGTTTGCAAAGACTTATAAACTTCACCTACAAAGATCGAGTTACAACTGAGGAAATACGAGATAGAATTACACCAGCTATAGGGCCTTTTAAAGACCTCTTAGCAACTGTCAAAAGAAGGAAACTCATTTTCTACGGTCGCATATCAAGATCACATGTTCTTGCAAATACGATCCTGCACGTAAAGGTGCAAGGCAGACGACGAAGAGACCATCCGAAAAACAGCTGGGAGGACAACATAACAGAATGGACCAATCTCTGACCAGAAGGGACACATGCAGCGGTCGCTGACAGAGAAGTGTGACGTAAGGTTGTGATGATGACCACACTAGTTACATGATGACCTGACCTGACCTGAAACACTGCACACGGTGTCAGATCCATCTGAACTCTCGTAAGGAGCTATTAACAATCTGTCAAGGCATTCGACTGACTGTCAATTAAATTGCCCCTTTGCATTTCTCTCTAGTTTAGTAATAAGGAAAAGCAAAAATAGTTTCGGACAAACTGATATGTTCAGATAAATGCATTTTATGCATACAAATAAATTCACTTGCTTAAACTCGACAATCTTTCAGAAATTGAATTTATGTTAATTATATTGGGAATTTAACAATAATGTCAAGTGTTAACAAACTTGATGTTACTGATTCTTCATTTATTCTGCTTCTTCTGTATTCGTTCTGTTAATGACGTCGTGTCGCAGTTTACAGCGAGGATGCGATATTTGCATTTTTCTGCTCGAAAGATACGGTTTCAGTTTGCTCTTTCTTGGTACCAGGCTTGCTTTCTCACTATGATCCCTATTCTCTTAGCCAGCCTACGCTAGCGCACCTTGTTCCCACAGCCGCCAACTGAAGACGGAAAACGGGTTTCTACCACCTACGGTTCGCTAGCTCTATGCCTTCAGTCAGCTATAGGTCGTTGGCTGCTGTCAGCTCATTCGCCGTGGTGTAGCTTTTGATGGTTTAGTATGCTATCCTTAGAGAAGGCATTTCATTGCTTACCGAATGCGTGTTTCAACTTCGGTACTGTCGTTTCTTATGTTTCCAGAAATCAACATACGTCTTGCCATGACTTATGCCAAGCATTATATCCTTTCAGCACATTTCTTGTTTGAAAACATACGCATTTAACTCTATTCTTAAACTTCTTGAAAACAATGCATATTCTCCAATTTATTTTGGAAAATCGTTTTTTCAACAACTGTTCTCTTTTTAGAAAACGACGCCGTTTTTCGTGTAGTACAGTAAAAATAAACGACAGTCAATACTGACTGTGTGTTTAAAAGCTATATGAGGGTAAAGAAGCAATGTCGTTCGTGACTATGAATTGGTTTACCTATAGAAATGATTGTTTAATTTGTCACTAGAAACAGTACAGATAATAGTACGAGAACGACCGGTTGCAGGGTTAAACAAATCTGTGATCTTCTTCCACTAAAAATAAAACACGGTATGGTTTGATACTGGTTCACCCAACTGCGCATCAAAGGAACACATTTAACAATTGTTATCATATCGCGAAAGATGTGCAACCATTATGAAGATTGGCCAAAGATTCAAGTGCTATACCGAAGCTTTGATAACAAATTGCCGATGTCAATACCATTTGGATGAAATGAAACGTTACTGTATGTTTCACGTTTGCTAAGTGTTTGCGTGTTGTCCACGATTCATATATATGGTTATGTATTGTTTCTTAATATGTTTTAATGTTTTCCTGTAAAAAACAGAGCCGACTCGTTTTTGCAAAGCCTGCTTTTTTTCACTTTCTTTTATAAAGTTCATACATACGGCGTTGCAACTTCTTATATTGCTTAATCAATGTTGATGTAAAATTATGATTCATAAATTTAAAGACAGATAATTACATATTCTATAGCATGACGTATTCATAATAAAAATGTAGATTAAAAGGAAACATTAAATGACATTAATGTGGATGATAAAGTGCTGCAAATTTAATGTTTACTTTACTGTCCAAGTCAGCTCCACTCATTACATTGTATCATCTAAAGCAGTATTAATACCTTCCCTTTCTTCTGTTTCACTGTCAGTAGAAATACAAATAAGCGTGTATTGAATATCCACGTTTTAATCTAGATGATCATTGGTCTGACGAAATGATAAATCATCTCTCGACTCTTGCATTTCAAATTATATCGCTTGAAAAGTAACAAATTAAAACATCCACCAAAAACGTAAATACTGGCGGATTATGCAGACATCTTGATTAAACGAAAGCCGCTCAACCGCTGAGAAATTACGTCATTCAAAACGTTCAAAGAAACGAAGTGTTGTCGGTAAGCAACTGGCGCAACTCAACCATTGGTGGCCTTCGTTCTGACATTTCTGACTGTAAGCTCTAAGTTAACTTCATTTTTGTATCTATCCGATATCAAATTTATAAATAATAATTCTATAATAATTCTATAAGCTCTTTTCCAATCTTCATCATCATCTTTTTCCAGAGAGCTAAGCTCAATGACGCCGCGGGGTACAGTAAACGTCTCTACGGGGCAGATTTGGAAAGCTGGGCGTGTTGAGACCACCCGTTCAAATGGATAGTTACATTGTAGGGTTTAAAGTCTGTTATTATGGATATCTCGATCAGTGGATATGGTGAGTGTGTTGGTGTATGCAAGGAGTGGATGTGTGGAGTGAGTGGATGTATGGAATATTTGGAGTGTGATAATGAATGGAGGGAACAAACGTAATGTACATACTTACTGGCAAACAGTTCGGGAAGACGTGGAATGAGTGCACGAGGAACGAAAAGTCAGTTGTTTTAGTTTCAAATATTTGCTCATAAGTTCTGCTCTATTCTTTTAAGAATCGAAAACATTGCTTTGTGGACATAAACTAAGATGAACAGTTGGTCTCAGCAAATGGCGAAGCGTTTAGATACTGGCTGTTTCTGTCGAATATTCGGTTGTTCATACTCCGACTCTACCCTCTCTGTTTGGTTTTCTTAAACGTCCAATCGTTTCATTGACCACTCATCCTTGGCATTGCGGTTTATCAGCAGGCAGTCATCATCAACATGCCATCCACATATATTTCCAATACATATGCTACGGGTGCCTTAGAGGACAGAGAGCCACTTGTTTCATTTCTGTTGATCTCAATAGAACTAAGACAGTAAATTGACAAGAAATCCCTAAGGTTCAAGACCTTTATGTCCGTTGCCTTGTCCATTCATATTATAGACAAATCGTGTGTCCTTTCTGAAACAAGAATGACGAGTGAGAAACGGTAATGGTGCTAACTAAAGGCTTATCAGGAAGTCATCGTGGACTTCAGGTTGCTGCCTTAATTTTTATCATACTAGAGGTTGTAGTCAAGTATGTCCCGATTCACTCAGCAATGACTTCAAGGCTCGGCCTTGCAGAGAAGCATCAACCAGACATCCGTACATATCCATAGGTTCATATAACAGTATCATTATCCACAGCATGCTTACCAGTTAGGTGTAAAGCCTCGCGGTTTACTTTTATGCTGCACCATTCTCTGAATTCCCTGCCAAGGGAGATGATGATTAAATGTATGTCTAACATTGTATTCCCAGTGTGGATCTATTCTTCACCCTTGTGGTTGGGTTCTCTATCGTGGCCACCATATCAACTTATCGCTCTGTCTTTGTCATACATGAAATACTTATTTTGATTCTTGATCATTTTATACCAGCCACGCTCTATAGTTCAGTGCGTGTCTTTGCAAAGTCGCGTACAGACTTTGGCATGGACCAGTGCATGTTTAGAATTTGGAGACATAGCTGCAGTCCTTGGTTCTAGATACTCTTAAACCAATAACGCTGTGACATATACAGTGCGAGGATTTCAAGTCCACAATTAATAATTGACAGGACTGCGTCATGTTTCCAATCCATTTGGACTTCCTTGCAGTTCACTCTCAATATAACATTCATATTACATGTTCCAAATGATTTGAGCACATCATCAGGTGGTCTGAGGCGTGAGATGCTGCACAGGCGCATGCCTCATCATCCCAGTTTCTTCATTACTTTTAAGTTATTCCTGCATCATTATTCCTGTGATACACAGTTCACAGTCTAGTTAGTAACGTACATGTTGTATAAGACAAGTGATATCTAGGGGCAGGTATCTCCTGCAGCTCGATACAAAGAACCTGCACCAGGTGATTCCATTTTTCGACTAGCTGTGACTTGAATGTAGGAGATGTGTCTACTGTAAGAAACGTGGTCTAGATTCCAATCTTATTCACTGCATTTGGTGTCCAAATATAAGGTGCCTGGGTTGTGTGTCCGTTCCTTTCTTTCTCTTTCTGATATGACAGGTCTTCGTGTTCCAGGTGGTGCTGGGTAAATTATGGGACATTTTTCTCCCTTCAGATGGAGTAGGATTTTACAAGTATGTAACTTTCAGTCCATCATTATGTATTGCTGTTTCATTCAGTTTCACTTGTGCAGAGTTTTTCCAAAGTGACACGACGTATTTAGCGACTGAGAAGTACACAGTCAGGGCTGAAGGAGAAGATGTGGCTGCCCTCCGCATGGTGTGCAAGTCATTTTTCAGGTGATTATTTCTGGAATTTATATTGCGTTTTGTTTCCACGCAGAGAATCGAGGAAAACTTACATTCAAAATATCTGTTCAAGCTCGTACCTGCTATTTGGTCTGCAGTTTTCTTGCTGCCTCTGTAACGCTGAGGGAAATATCAAATATTTGGTTATGTTGTGGTTTGGTTTGATGTGAGCTTGTAGCAATGTAGTTAGATGCACACCGCAAGCAAAGACGGTGACGTCATCATACAGTTTTGTTTTTGGCTTGATGATATATTTTGATTATAGCGAAGAAGACGCTGCGCAAGCCATGATCCCCACTCTCTGGTCACGAGCTACCTCGGACCGGAAGCAAATTAGTTAAATGGTTGCTCATTGCAAGCGAAGATGACGATATCGTCAGTCATGTTTATATAAATGTGACCACACGTGACTGCACAGTCCGATGTGAGTGTAACAAATGACACCACCCATAGGTTACACGTACATTAATTGGGCCGACTTGCATTCTTCCCGTTTTGAGACGTTTGTTTTTTTCTGCGCCTCCGTAATGGTTCTGTAGTTAGCTGTAGAAGTAACATGTGTGATGGCTGTGCGCCTGGCTGAGCGGTTCAGAGTAAGCAACTCCCAATTAACGATGCATAAACTATTCTAAGAAACTTTTAGAGTGTCTTTATTTTGTTTTTTCTGCCCCTCCACCACTCTCAAAAGCAGAACTCTCCTTAAAAAAAATCATGTTGTGGAACTCAGAGTCAATATTCACTTCTCTGGTGAGGATACTACCAAGGCAAAACATGCTGGATGTAGTCGATGAGACGGTTCAGTAATGTTTAGTGCGTGATATAGCTCTTCCTACGCAGGTAGAAACATTACCTTCGTGTTCTTAGTGTTTACTGTAAGACCGATGTTATTGCATATAGTTGCAAACTCACTTCTGGCTGCTTGTATGCCCTGACCTGAGCGTTTGTTAATGGCGCATCCATCGGCAAAGAGGATACTCAAGATATTTGCTTCTTTCTCACGTGTGAGGGACTTTCGGCGCCTCATGATGAACAGCTGCCCATCTGTCCGGTATTAGATCTGCATGCCTTTGTCAATGTTTAACTCAATGTATGAATAGGAATGCTGAAGAAAGTTCACCATCATTCAGTGGTCGGGCCGAAATGTCAAAGGCAAGGCATAAAACACGACTGGTGGAGGTAACTCAAAATTCAGACACTCTTTTCAGACCAGCAATCACTGCAAACTTGTGGGATTCGATTGTCCACTGTTTCTGTTCTTCGCTTTGAGAGTCGAACGCCTTACCTCTCGATCATAGCGTCCTCAGTAGTAATATACGACACTGATATCAAGGGCGCTTGTCAGTTTGTGTTCATCCTCTTTAAAATATTTCTTTGTGAAGCGACTGATATGTCGTCGGTATAAATTAATGTCGATCCCACAGTGTGTATACATTGATCGTTGATACGTTTGTTATACAGCATACGTGCTTCCTTTTGCTAGGACGCGTCCTTGTCCTAGGCTGCTTCCTCGTGGCCAGCCGTGTTTTCTTTTCCAACCTGACATAGAACCATCTATTCTGCAGTATACATTTGATGAGATTAGTGAGAGTCAGTAATGTGTCATAGAAAGGGTTTTTCTCTATCAATACAAGTTACTGACGTTCAGAACAACTTCAATGGTGTGTCTGTCTGTCGTACTCGTTCCGATCAGCTGTACCGGGTTAAGAATTTGGCTGCAACGTGATCTTTCAAGACTGAAATCTGCTTGTTTCGTTTATCTAGTGGGTGATATGGTTTTGAGTGATTCTTTCAAAAACATTATACTTGTGACATAACAACATCGATCGGAAACTCTTGGGGTTTTGTTGGGGATTTGTTGTTGGGGTTTCTCCTAGTTTTATCATCTCAAACACTTGGGATTTCCTCCAGAGTTTAGGGATTTGCATATATCGGATGCCTATGTTAAAAGACTATAGCAGCCATTCGATAGTGAAAGGTCCAAAAATATTAATTTGCCCTGTGATTAAGTCATTACGGCCTGCTACTTTGTTGCTTTTTATTCTTATGTATTGCGTAAGTAAATGTTTCAATTGTGAACGGTGCCCCCATTAAGTTATTATCATATTTACAATCCCGTTGGATTTTGATATGCCTGATATATATATATATATATATATATATATATATATATATATATATATATATATATATATATATATATATATATATATATATATATATATATATATATATATATGTATATATATATATATATGTATATATATGTATATATATATATATATATATATATATATATATATATATATATATATGTATATATATATATATATATATATATAAATGTATATATATATATATATATATATATATGTATATATATATATATATATATATATATATATATATATATATATATATATATATATATATATATATTTGTTATCTAGACAGATGGGCAGACAACTTCTGCAAAACACTAAACCACCCATCGTCCATAAATGAGGAGACCATCCGGCGAATGCCGCAGCTGGAACTGAACATGGCGTTGGATGAAGCCATCACTGAGGAGAAAGTCGACAGGGCAATCAGTTCACTATCTATAGGAAAAGCTCCAGGAGCGATGCAATACCAGCAGCGGTATATAAAACAGTTGGCCTATCCCTCACCAGAAGGATGACTGAACTCTTCTGCCACATGTGGGCGATAGAAAAATTCCGCAGCAGCTAAAGGACGCATCAATCGTTCACCTGTACAAAAGAAAAGGCAGCCGTCAGGAATGCGACAACTATCGTGGAATATCCCTACTCTCCGTAGCAGGCAAGATCCTAGCTCGCTTACTGCTAAACAGGCTCAACAAACACCTTGAACAAAGCCACTATCTCCCAGAAAGCCAATGTGGGTTCAGAGCCGGAAGAGGAACAGTGATCATGATTTTTGCCGCTCGCCAAGTACAAGAGAAGTGTCAGGAACAAAATCAGGCCTTGTACACCACATTTATTGATTTGACAAAGGCATTTGATAAAGTAAATAGAGAAGGGCTGTGGATGATAATGTCCAAGTTTGGCTGCACCAACAAGTTCATAACCATGGTTAAACAGCTACACAAAGGCATGTGTGCTCGTGAACTTGAAAGCGGTGCAATCTCTAAAACGTTTCTAGTATCAAACGGAGTAAAACAAGGATGTGTACTCGCCCCGACCTTGTTCAGCAGGATGTTCGCCACAATGACAGACGCCTTCAGATCACTGGAGCTTGGAATACCCATAAAGTACCGCACAGATGGCAGGTTACTCAATCCCAGAAGAATGAAGGCCAAAACCAAAGTGGCTGGCGACATAATCACGGAACTTGTATTTGCTGACGACTGCGCTCTATTGAGCAACTCAGAACTAAACATGCAGGTTGGAATGGACCGGTTCTCTGCCGCATGCGACAATTTTGGCCTGACCATAAATGTAACAAAAAAACACAGGGCATGTACCAGCCAGCACTAGGCATGCCGAACACAAAACCATACACTACAGTCAGCGGGCAGACGCTAAATGTCGTAGACAAATTCACATATCTGGGCAGCACGCTGTCGAGACCTGTGAGCCTAGACGATGAGGTGGCAAGCAGAATAGCAAAGGCCAGCACAGCCTTTGGTAGAATGCGCTCGATGGTATGGGCATCAGCGTCAAGACCAAACTCAAAGTCTACCGTGCAACAATCATTCTAACCCTACTATACGCTTGCGAAAGCTGGACTGTATATTCTGGACATGCAAGGAGGTTAAACCACTTCCATACAAGTTGCCTGAGGCGAATATTCCACATCCGATGGCAAGATCGTGTCACTGACATCGAGGTTCTCTCGAGGGGTAACATGCCCAGCATCCATGCACTGCTAGAAAAAGCACGACCAGGATGGGCCGGACACCTCGTCCGTATGTCAGACGAGCGGCTCCCAAAGAACCTTCTCTTCGGCTAGCTGAGAGAGGGATGGCGTGAGATAGAGGGCGCCCAAAGAAACGATTGAAATACGGTCTGAAGGACTCACTGAAAAGTTGCCAGATAGACATCGAAACCTGGGAATGTCTTGCGCAAGACAGATCTGACTAGAAAAGCGCAGTAAAATCGGTTGTAGCTACCGACGAAGACGATCGTGTTGTGAAAGCTTAGAGCAGACGCGAGACCCGGAAATCCCGAAAAGCTGGAACACCAGCACCTTCTACAGACCTCGTGTGCCCGATATGTAGCAGATGTTTTCGTGCCCGCATTGGCCTGCTCAGTCACATGCGCAGCCACACCCAACAGGGAAATATGTGGCAAGGATGATGTCGGCGGTTCTGATCAACAACAATGGACAGCTATTATTATTATGTGTTATATATTTGAATACAGACACACGCACACACACACATACTGCCATGTGTATAGTTGCCAACATGTGTTACCTTGCCCGTGTCGGGAAGGGAGACGAACAGTGCAGAGTGCCAGCATGATTAGAATGACACACTGTAGATAGATGACAGAAGACTGGGACATTTTATATTATTATTATTTCATAAACAACACGATTTTTTTCTTTCTAAAGTTGAATACATATAAAAAGGAAACATAAATTAAATAGAATGAACCTCGTTTCGTGGTATAGAAACAAGTGACGTGGATAAAACGTTAATTATCAACGTGATACAGAGGATATTGATGAATGACCGCGAAGAAAAAAACAAGATTATTTGTAAAGAATTAAGAAAACCGTGGGAGAGAAAATGATGAAATGTGTGGGATAAAAAAACATGATGTGCAGAAGGAAATTAACGACACAAAAATACTGAATGCAAGAGCTGCAGTTTGTCTTTTCTTTCTGTATGCTTTCTTTTTGTCAGGTGAGAGATAATTGATTTTTCGAGTGTCATCCTGGGTAATCAGTTTCACGAAGATCGTTGGTCGTGAATAGCTATTGTATGTCAAGTATAGAGAATGTCGGTGTTTATATGGTTGGTTCAATTATATGTCGATTGTTCTTGAATGGACTGATTGTAATCATATATATCTAGGTTAGCAAACATGTGGAGTTTGTAGATGTGTGAAGGAATTGTGTGTGTATATATATATATGAATATATATACATATATATATATATATATATATATATATATATATATATATATATATATATACATATATATATATATATATATAAATATATTTATATAAATATATGTATATATATATATTTATATAAATATATGTATATATATATCATCATCGTCACCATGTAGCATATCCTTTGTAGAACGTCCTCCCATCAGTCTGCCTGAAAGAAATTCGTTCTTTTGCCAAAACTCCAGCCTCCGCTACAGTCATATCAAGGCATTCCTGGATATCTTGGATATCATCGTCTTCTTGGTCTAAAAAGAGTAGTGGTACAGTGGGTTCCATCCCACTGTAACATCCAAGGCAACGAGGAGGCAGACCGACTGGCAAAAGAAGGTGTAAGACTACCACAACCAGATTCTAGTGTGCCCTACGAAGAGTTCAAAAAGTTAATTAGGGCCAGATACATGGCCAAATGGGAAACAGAACATACTGGCTACACAAAAAAATGATGCCTCCTAACAGTTGAACAGAAGAGAGCAGGTCGGGGTCTTCAGACTCCGGACAGGGCACAACAGACTGAGGTACCATTTATTCAATAAACTGAAGATTGGTGACGCTGACGAATGCACCTGTGGTACAGGGAACATGACCGTTGAACATCTGCTGAAAATTGCCCGACAAACGAAGACCAGAGAAAGCACATGTGGCCATCACCAGTGTCAACACTAGACAATCACAATGGCAGTATCGACAGCCTCTGGATGACAGCTGCTTTCTTCGAACAAATTTAAGTTGACGTCTGACAGCGTACGAAGAAGATGAAGAAGTCTTCTTAGTCTACCCCTCCTCTTTTGCCTGGCACCATACATTCCATCACCGTTCTCTCAAGACCATTGTGTCTCTCGATGTGACCAAAGTATTTGCATTTTCTAGCCAAAATGGAATTGATAAACCAGTTCTCTTCTATGCTCAACTTTTGCCGAATGTCTACATTTGTTTTTTTTCCTCTGTCCATGGTATTTTGAGGATCTTTCTGTAACATTTTGACTCGAAGGATTCTATTGTTTGTCTAGAAGTTTTGGTAATCGTCCATGATTCACAGCCATAAGCTGCCACAGGAAAAACACATCCTCTCAAGACTTTTACTGTTATCATTTTGTTGGTACTCTGCATTAATTTCTTCAGGTTGTTCAGTCTCTGCATTGCGATAGCTAGTCTTCTTCTGATTTTTTTCGAGCAGTCGCCGTTTTGTCAATTCTAGAGCCCAGAAATTCAAAATGTGTATACATAGTGAATATATCTTTTTGTGGAAGGTGACATTGTGAGGAATGATGGGGATGTGTTGCTAGCGTAAATGTGTGGAGAGTTTGTTTTTGGAGAGTGAATGTTTGTAGTGCGGAAACATATATAATTCTATGAGATCAGATGTGTGTGCCGGGGGAATGAATTTATGAAGTGAGTGGATGTGTGGAGTGAATGGACGGGTTGTGAAATGATATGTTGTTTAAGTGTGCGTGTCTTATTTTGGGATGTGTTATTGCGCACATAGATGGATCGTAAGTTTTATGAGGGAAATATTTACTGTATTATGAGATAAAATGCCGAGAACAAAGAAGATAAAGAAAAAAGATGAAGACACAGCAGAGCAAGAAGAAAATAGATATAAGAAGAACAAGAAGAAGTAGCAGAACAAGAATAAATGGGGAAAGAGACAGAAACAGATAAAGTAATATTATCCTCGTTTCATGTTTTTTTCTTCAAAAGTGAAAACGCAACAGATATGAGGTTTTTGATGAACGATCCTGAACTATATCGCCCAATTGAAATAAAAGACTCTTATCAAAGAGCAAGCAGGATTCAGGCCTGGGAGTTCATGTTGCATCCAAAACCTTAACCTGAAACAACTAAGTGACGACGAGTTTGATCGCATGCAGATCACAGAAGTGACATGAATCGATATGAGTGCAGCATCTGAAACTATTAACCCCCAGAACCTGCCGACAAAGCTGATAGTCATGACAAATGATTGGCGCCTTTCACCAACCTGGTCACATGTCTCTAGCATAATAGGCCGGTCTGTGTCATTTTGGGAAGAGAGGGAGTCGATGACATAATCAAACAAAAATGGCCTGCCGCCTACATTGTATATCACATATTACAACCACCAATCTATTAACCCACGATGAAATTAGTTTATGCAGATTACTTATCACTAGCTACATGAGGATATGCTTTGAAGAGCTTGAACACAGATTAACAAGCGGGCGTGATGCCCTGGTCTTCAATTATTTAAAAAAACAAAAATGTCAAACCTAACCCAGGCATATGTTTTGCCCATCACAAGCAGAGAGGCAAAATGAATCCGTCAGGTTAAACAGAAATAACAGATGCTATATTACAGTGAGATCAAGATGCTGAGCAGCGTATGAGCTGCAGTGGTCAGCAATCCATGGCTGACTGCTACCGTCAGGGTCAGCGAATCACAGCTGCCAAGACCCTTCTACACCTCCACGCGGTGATCCTGAATATATGGCAGCAGCAGGACAGACTGGCTAAAGAGAAGGGATCGAAATAGGAATGCTAACCCAGTACTAAAAAAATGCTTGCTGAAGTCGGATGTGTTGGACCGAAATGTGCAAATATCGCAGTCAAGCTGTAAACTATGACACAACGTATACCGTTCTCTGGACTACATTCTGCTACTTAAGCCATTTCAGGGTTTGGTAGCGGGAGATTGAGAACGAACGAAGCCAAGCCAAGCCATATTACAATTAGGCTCCAAAATACCGGAATGTAAACTTGTATAACACGCAGTCATTTGCGATTCACTATCAGGAAACAACACATAAAACATATGCAGGAACTAAAATAACCTGAAAATTGACTGGTGTAACGTTGCGAGCACAGTCAGATGTCATCCTAACGTCAGCAATCGCATTTTGTTTTGACGTATTTGAGTACACCCATGCCATTTTGGAAACAAATCTACACATGTCGAACCCAATAACACAGCAACGAAATAGACTGATTGAATAGTAAACAATAGTATAAAACCTATCCCAGCTGAAAAATATACATCCTGATCGGTGTAGCATCATTAGATACAGGAAGACGTGCCAGATCAGAAATTTAAAAAATCGAAACCGATAAACGACCCAAATTTCCATATGGTTGGACACCAGGTGCAGCACACAAGACCGTAATGTAGTCTAAGTTACAGTCAACACAGCCCCAACACACTAGAACCGGAAAATATCGCTCCAAATGATGAATTGAATTGAATCATGTCCCCTGACTCGAGGTTCATGACAAGCTTGCGTCTGCGTCCTTTTGCAACATAAATGTCACTTAACAGACTCTGTTCTGGTGAATGACAATGCAGGAATAACCTAAGACATGGGAATAGACATACGATTGTTGAGCAGAATCTAACCAGTTCAAGACGGTCTGATTATCTGCCTTTAACTTTCAGAAACATACATAATGGATGGCATCTTGAGGGAAAGCAAAAAGACAATATTGAATACATAATGTCTGACGTGGTTCTCCGGAAATGAAAAGTCTTCTTCTTCTTCATGTGAAGAAGGAAAAGATAAAGAAGAAGAAGACGATGAAGAAGAAGCAGAAGAAAAGGAGGAAACATAAGAAAAAGAAGATGGGTGTCCGTTTACCAGTTTGACATGTCAGTTTGAAAACAATGGATGAACTCTGATATGTTGTTTGCGAATGCCCACAATTAGTAGGTTACTCTTTTTGTGCGCCCCGAACAGTATGTTAAGTGGTGAGTTGTAGTAGGTTTTCTCACATTCCGAGCGTGCTAGTGAAGGTGGACCGGAGTCCTCCAAGCGGTTGTACTATGATTGACTTCATCGACGTGTTACTCACTACTACAGGGATCACGCAGATCTCTCACCTCGTTGGCCAGGCTGCCATAAAAACATCCCCTTTCCAAGGAGGGCTACCAGGAAGCCGAGGTTATTGTCTTGGCCATTAGGTTTTGCCTGACCCTGACTAACACGTTGAGCAGTATATTTGACCTGACCGGACGTTATTCTTCCTCCCCATGAACTCTGATATACATGTGTGCATGAATTTTATTTAAATAAGGTAAATATCCGCGATATGTCGCGATGTATACAGCGATGGAAACGATAACTGATGCAGCAATGTTTCATCTTACTTGTGTTCCATAACGTTTAGCCTCTACTGCGTTTTCTGCTTTAATGTTTTGGATAGGTCAGGCATGTCTGACAGATCTGCAAGAGAGACGATATCTTCAGGGCAACTTTATATAAAGTTGTTGTTATTGCTTACTTCACTTGGCCAGTAAAATGTACCACATTAATTGCAGATCTAAGTTATTTCCACAATTATGTTATTGATTTGCAAAAGGTTGTCACTACGGAAAATAACCCTGGCATTACATACACATAATGATACAATCTCACCAAAGTGCTTTACAGCAACCCTTGATGGAAGTCTTTATAAAAATGGACTGGGAGGATAGGAGCATAAACATAGACGGGTAAATTCTTACTCATTTGATGTTCGCTAATTACATAGTCATCCTCATCCACGATATCAAAGAAGCGGAGAAAAGTATGAATGACCTCAGCAGAGCAAGCGTTGCATTTGGTCTACACATCAATAGAAAGAAAACCAAATTCATTCTCAACACTTTCTGCCCAAAAGGATACATGTACTTTAGCGAAAACGTAAATTTGTACATCTATTTGGGCCAAGAGATCACGAGCTCCGATTGATTAGATCGGTAGCTGTCACGAAGTATAACATAGGGCTGGCTCAGATTAGACTGCATTATTAAACCCACACTACAACAGATGCGAAACGACAATGCTAGGACACACACATTCAACAGTATGTTTATTCCAACCATGACATTTGGTTGCAAGGTGTTGAACCTACGGAGAGCTGATGCAGATAGATTCCTCTTTGACCAATGAGCGATGGAGTGAAGAACATTGAAGATCTCCATCGAGACCAAATCAGCAACGCAGAGATCAGACGTCGAACTTCCTTCTCTGACATCATAGATGTCGCGCTGTTACGAAAAAACAAATGGGCCGGCAATGCGGGGCGCATGCCGGATAACAGATGACCACGTACAGTGACGTGTGGTGGACATATAACTTTAGACGCCCTCGCGGGCGAACGAGGCTGAGGTGGAGAGATGGCCTGAAGGAGGCCCTGTGCCCAACATGGTACACAAAGGCAAAATAGCGAAATGAGTTTACTCAACATTTGACTACCTGGAATCAGATACACGTACCTGATTGTATTTATAAAGATTTTTAGATTTGAGACTTTTGCTTGCTTACTGTCACTGTTCTTTAATATAGATTAGAGAAACCACAAAACCTTGATTTCTCTCTTACTATCAGCGATCTTTAATATAGATTAGAGAAACCACAAAACCTTGCTTTCTCTCTTACTATCAGCGATCTTTAAGTGAGTGTATATAAACCACTATACTTTTCTTTCTCTCTTACTATCAGCGATCTTTAAGTGAGTGTATATAAACCACTATACTTTTCTTTCTCTCTTACTATCAGCGATCTTTAAGTGAGTGTATATAAACCACTATACTTTTCTTTCTCTCTTATTATCGGCGTTCTTAGCGTGAGTTTATTGAAACAACTATAATTTTCGTTCTCTCTTTCTGTCAGCGTTCTTTAAAAAAATTATCTTTCTATTTTCTTCTTACTGATTTCATTTTTTAGTAATTTTAGCATAAACGATATCGTTATCTTCCCTCTCATTGTCAACAATCTTTAAATGTATGCTTAACACTCTCCTTCTTTGTCTTGCTTACTCTCAGCACTTTTTAAGTAACTTCATTGTAAACACTAGCCTTCTCTTTTCCTCCAATTCTTTTTTAGTGTTCACTATGTAACTTTATACTAAACATGATATTTCTCTTTCATTATCTAATGTCAGTGTTCGCTAAATAACTTTATAGTTAAGACAATCCTTCACTTGCTCTATACTTACTGTCAGTGTTCCCTAAGTAACTTTATAGTTAAGACAATCTTTCACTTTCTGTTTCTGTCAGCGTTCCCCAAGTAACTTTATAGTCAAGACAATCTTTCACTTTCTCTTACGGTCAGCGTTCCCTGTGTAACTTTATAGTATCACTGTCAGTTTATGTCGTTTTCTTAGAATAATTCTTCTTTAAATAACGCTGTAGTAATCGACATCAATTCATTTCACTCTCTTGCTGGTTTCACTGTTTACATTAAACGTTCTCAATTTCTTTCATTCTGCTTACTGTCAACATTTTGTTTTTACAAGCGCTACTTATTATCTCTTTTCTCTATATATCACCTTCTCTTAGTGTCAGTGTTTTAAGTCAGTTTATAGCAAACATCGTTCTCACTCTCTTTTCTCTATATCTCACCTTCTCTTAGTGTCAGTGTTTTAAGTCAGTTTAAAGCAAACATCGGTCTCACTCTCTCTTGCAGTCAACGTTAATAATGACGTGTATTTCAAACACTATCTCTCACTCTGTCTCTCTCGTTCTCTCTCTGTTTCTTTCTCTGTTTCGTTCTCTCTCACACTTAAAGAACGCCGACAGTAATAAAGATAGAGCACGATACAACCTACTTTAAGATCACTTAAAGAGCACTGATAGTAAGAGAGAAGGAAAGTATAGTGGTTTATGTAAACTCACTTAAAGAGCACTGATAGTAATCAAGGTCAGTTGAAACATATTGATCAAGGCATAATCAGGAATCCGTGGTCATGCCACTGCAAACAGGTTTTGTCAGAGCAGCCTAACCAGATGGACGTCGGCACTATAATCCCACTAGTGAAGATCTTACTGAGGTGCTCCACATTGCAGTTACATCCAGAAGGATGCTGGTCAAACATCTCAAGTACACATCATGTTGTATGAAAAGATACTAGTCAAACTTCTCTAGCACACATCATGTTGTATGAGAAGATACTAGTCAAACTTCTCAAGTACACATTATGTTATATGAGAATGTCCTGGTCAAACTTCTCAAGTACACATCATGTATGAGAAGATCCTGGTCAATCTTCTCAAGTACATATCATGGATGAGAATGCCCTGGTCAAATTTTGCAAGTACACATCATGTTGTATGAAAAGATCATGTAACCATCTACAAAAGAAGCGTCGACAAGATTGAACTCAACACAAAGCGAGGAACGTCAAACAACAACAAATTGACCGTTTTCTTTCTGACTTCCCTCCTCCCATCTTGCTCACACCCACCCCTCTCTCTCTGTGTATCAAAGTTCTTTAGATGACATTAATATATAAACATATATATGTCTGGCGGGCTGTATGACTGAATGTCAATCTGCCTATTGGTCTGTCTATCTGTATATATGTATGTCTGCCTGTTTGTATGACTCCATATTTCTTGCCTTAGAGCTCTTTAAACGCTCCTTTTATGTAATATTGAACTAGCAAATGTTACAAACAATGTGTATTTACAATTTCCTGAAGCCGTCCAATTAGTGTGAATCCTGTTACCCATATCTGACATTTTATATTATGTTGAGCTTATTTGTAAGCAAGTCAGTATCATTATAGTAGCGTGCCTATATGCATACATTATAGATTGTAGATGTGTATGTGTGTGTTTGCGTGCGTGGGTGTATATGTATACGTATGTGTCTATATGTGTACGTTTGTCCAACCATACAAACTTGAAAGAATGCTCACAAATTCACACGCAAAAAATTACGCACACTTGGCAATTGTTGTAATGCCGTTAATCCATTCCTTAGGATTGCGAATGATAACACAACAGCAGGAATTAATTAGCAAGCTAGAAAGGCAATCCTCTATTGTGAAGTAACATATTGATGCACTAAGCTAGCTGTAGTATGAAATAACCATTGACACTTGTTTTCATTAAGGCATATTGCCCTCCAAGAATATAAATAGCTTTAATATTTTCAATAAAGACAGTAATTTATATTCATTTATATGAATCAAGACGCTGAGCAGGCCTTGAGCTGCAACGGTCAGCGATTCATAGCTGACTTCTAGCGTCCGGGCCAGCGAACCAGACCTGCCAATACTCTTATCCACCTCCACACGTAGATAATATGCTGCAACAAAGCAGACTGGCTAGGGAGAAGGGATATAAGAGGGAAGGCTAACCCGGTACTAAAACAATGCCTGCTGAAGTCAGATGTGTCTGACCAAAAGCTGCAAATACATTCCGTGAGACACAACACATTCAGTTCACTGGACTACATCTTGCTACTAGCAAATCACTTTCAGCGCTTGGTAGCGGGAGATTGAGAGCGAACGACACCAATCCAAATCATATGCATTATTAGTATATTAACTATCATGAGCTGCCAAAGCACCAAAAGCGAAATAATTCTCCAATTTGATTAACAGAGCGATACGTGTCTTCAAAATAGTATCCGTTTCTTAAAAGTGTGTTAATACATATGGTTGTTATAGATAAAATCAGAAGATGGAATCGAACAATCCTGTCAGCGAGATGATACTTGAACTAAACTGAAGCTAATGTATTTACTGTTTCAGATCCTACTTATTTCCTCTTTTTCTTCATCGTACGCTGTTAACAGCGATATTTACGTTGCACTGATTTAATTTGTTAGCTAGTGGCTCAGTGCATCCGATTTCAACAGGCGTTTCTATAGGGTTGCCCTCCTTAGCCTTTGGCTGTCCCCAGCCTAACTGCAAGGCAGCAGTTGTTTTTGGTCAGAGTTGTCTCTCTTGGGAAGTTGTCTTGCAGGACTATCGAGTCTTCCCTACTCGTGTCTATAGCGTTTGGCAATGATATGATGGACTATGTACTAGTTTGTACTATCCCGGAAGAGAGGCAGTCCAGTGTGACTTTTTCCCAGGATCGTCACGTCCTGCCAGAAAAGTAGCATATGCATTTGAGTGAGGTATCTTTTTGCTCGGTCTATTTTCTCGGCTCATCTGCAGTGATGGCACGCCTAGCATTCCCCGCCACCCGGGAGCTACTTATTTGAAATGTCTTAAAATACTAGGATAAGTCTGTAAGTAGGACACACATTCATATGGGATTTTTTAGAAGAACGAAGGCCAAAACCAAAGTGGCTGGCGACATAATCAGGGAACTTGTATTTGCTGACGACTGCGCTCTAATGAGCAACTCAGAACTGAACATGCAGGTTGAAATCGACCGGTTCTCTGCCGCATGCTAACATTTTGGCCTGACCATAAATGTCAAAAAAACAGAGGTCATGTACCAACCAGCACCAGGCATGCCGTACACAAAACCAGAAACGGCAGTCAGCGGGCAGACGCTGAATGTCGTAGACAAATTCACATATCTGGGCAGCACGCTGTCGAGATCTGTCAGCCTAGATGATGAGGTGGCAAGCAGAATAGCAAAGGCCAGCAAAGCCTTTGGTAGAATCCGCTCGATGGTCTGGGCACGTCGTTGCATCAGCGTCAAGACCAAATTCAAAGTCTACGGTGCAACCATCATTCCAACCCTACTATACGCTTGTGAAAGCTGGACTGTATACTCTGGGCATGCAAGGAGGTTAAACCACTTCCACACAGGTTGCTTGAGGCGAATATTGCACATCCGATGGCAAAATCGTGTCATTCACATCTTGGTTCTCTCGAGGGCTAACATGCCCAGAATCGATGCACTGCTAGACAAAGTACAATTATAATGAGCCGGACACCTCGACCAAATGTCAGAAGAGCGGCTCCCAAAGAAGCTTCTCTACGGCAAGCTGAGAGAGGGATGGCGAGAGAGAGGGCACCCAAAGAAACATTTTAAAGACGGTCTAAAGGACTCACTGAAAAGTTGCCAGACATCGACACCTGGGAATGTCTTGCGCAAAACAGATCTGACTGGAGATTCGCAGTCAAATCGGGTGTAGCTACCGGCTTAGACGACTATGTTGTGAAAGCCCAGAGAAGACGCGAGACCTGGAAATCCCGAACAGCGGAATCACCAAATATCGATGTAGCAGATGTTTTCGTGCTCGCATTGGCCTGTTCAGCCACATGAGCATCCACACCCAACAGGAAAATCTGTGACAAGGATGATGTCGGCGGTCCTCATCGACAACGATAGACAGCTATTAATTAATTAATTAATGATATGGGATAACTGAAACATGTAATTGGTGGTTTCAATGGGGTTGTAAGATGGTAGCAGCATCCAGACTGTGATTACTGTATGTTGCTGACGCTGTCTGTCGCATGCACGTTGACAGCTTAGATGCACAAAGGCGTCCATGTTCAGAGATTGTCCAATTAAAGTGCAGCATCTTTGTTGTTAATTTTTAATTTTTTTAATTTGTGTTCCTATTTTTAAACATTGTTTACAAGGACATTCATAAAGAAAATCGCAATGTCTACTACTAGAAGTGTTTGTAACGTAAAGCGGTGCATAATTAAACCGACAAATGTCATCAATGAAAAATTGCTGATGAAACCCGACCTGGTCGTCCTGTTTAGATTGCAACAGAAACATATGTGTGCAAAGCAATTCGATTTTACAGGATATTACGATAGACAATGTTAAAACTACATAAGGATTTTTGTTGGTTCGGTCTGCAACATAATGCATGATCGATTGAATTCCCCTGAAAATGTTTACCCAGACACTTGACAGACAATTAGAAAATGAACCGAATGGTTTGTCCTTGTCCTTCTAAAGCGATGAGATAAGTGTGTCCAATCAATATTTGTTGGAAATTATGTTGAGAAATAATGGACAATGAAATACAATAATGAATAATTTTCAACTTCGTTTCGCATTTAGTTGTATTTAATATCTATGTATGGTCTATTTGCGGAATTATCATCTATTGTTATGTCCTTTAATTTGCGTAACTGTCTGAGACTGTATTTCATGCGCATGTCTTATAACTGGCTACTCGTGTACCCGCTTGAGTCAGAAATAACTTTTCAATATAAAGGCAATGTCTCCATAGAAACACGACTTGTAAGCCAGGGGTTCTCAAACAATATGAAACGGATAAATAATTCTCCCCACCCTCCTTACAAGTGTACATTTAGGGTTCCACGCAGATGGTGGGATTATTATATTTCAGTTTACCTGCTGATAATCAAAAATGAATATATTATTACAACTGTTTCATTGGAAATGTTATGTTTAATAAATACTCGCCATGGCGACGCCTAGGCTAAAAAGCATGAAGAAATATTGACAGAACGACAGAAGTGAATTTTATAAGAGTCTGTGATTTTCCCGTGACAGTATTTCGCCGCTAATCATGGACGACTTATAGAAACTTATAGAAATATAACCGAGTATTTCGAGTCAAAATGTTATAGAAAGATCATCAGAACACACCAGATGGAGAAAATAACAGTTATAGACATTCGGCAAGTGTTGAACAAAGAGGAGACCTAGTTTATCAATTCCATTTTGGTCCAAAAACAGAAATACTTTTGTCACATCAAGAAACACAGCGGTCTTGACAGAAACGTGGTGGAAGGTATGGTGCCAGGCAAAAGAGGCAGTGGTAGACCGAGAAGACGATGGCACTAATATATCCAGGAATGCCTGGGTATGACTGTGTCGGAGGCTGACGTTTTGGCAAGAAAAGGTTTTTTTTCAGACATACTGTGATGTTATATAAAGGACATGCTACATGATGATGATGATTCATTAACAATTTTTTATTGATATTCAATGTCCAAATCATTATAAATGTAATCCAATTAAAAGTTATGAGCGGTTCAGGTGCCTTCCCATTCAAAATTAGGTACAATGAATCTCAAAATGTGTGTGCGTATTGTTTTGATGTTCAAATCTGCAATGCATTTCCATGTCCACCAATTAATGTTTTCCTTCTACTTAGAGAGCTGTTTGCTTTTTATTTCCTTCTTTCTTTCAGTATTTTTAGCAAAGTCTTATCTGGCAAAGATGGTGCCGTAACTGGCTGCGAGTCTACATTTCTCTACTGTTTTGGATCATTATGGATGCCGCCAGACCACGGATTTGCCTGGAATTCACACTAGTCGACGACTTACACTTGTGTTCACGGATACGTGGAATTGTTTTCCGTCTGGACTTGTTATTTCGTTCTTTTTTTGTGATTTCTTCCCTCCGTTTATCCTGGTCTAGACGCCGGCTGAATGGCGCTACGCTTAAACTAGTTATACCTGTGTCGTATCTCACGGGTTAGTTCTGCCGGTTCACCTTCATGAATTTGACGTGTGGGAATTTTAGATGCTACTGTGATGAACTGAATACAGCTGGGAGAGATGCCAAACTCACTCACACGCTGAGTGTTGTCCATACGACCTCTTGTGGTTATCGAAAAGGCACGACAAACTGCGTTAGATGCCTTCCCACCTTTCTACCCTGCGGGTTACATGTTTACGGAAAGGCTTCGGTGGTAACCCTGAGGCAAAATCTGCATCCTATGCTATCTCCAGTCGTCTCGATGAATGTCTTGCCACTGGCAAAAGGTAGCTTAGGCTCTGTGAGTGAGGTTGACAAAAGGCGCAGTTTCTTCCTCACTTTAATCCAAATCTCCGCGCAAGTCACCCATTTCAGCGGACACAGCAAGAGATACGACTGTCCACACCGCTGAACAAAGAGCGTGGTCTTCATCACTTGTGAAGGACAAACTATCTTTGCATTTAACCATAATATCATAACTATCGTTCATCAGTTCTCTTTGGACCTCTTCTTTTCTCTAAGACTTCGTAAATGTTTTTTTTTCATTTCTCTCTACTGCTGTCAGCTCATACAATGCTGTATCTTCGGTCCCAGACGAATATACATAGAATCTGATAATTAAAATGTGTATATTTTGACCAGAATATAACTCAAAATATAACTCAAAATATAACTCAAAATATAACTCAAAATATAACTTTTCTTGGTAAAATATGTTTTTCAACCTCTATTGTCGTCCCCATTTTCATTTTCTCTTCTATTTTCGAAATCTATATTTTCCAGATAATAGAAACGAATTGCATGAACTGATTCGGTTTGTGACAATTTTTTTTTATCACCATAGTTGATTCCGAGTATATTTTGCTAATTATGAGTCACAGTCATTAAGTAAAATACATTTTATTATTTTTACAAGATACTGTTAGACTATCAGGGCATGCTCCTAAAGATAGTGCACGCTAAGAAACGAGTCGGCCACTTTTCTAAACATCTAGGTTATACAAGGTGTCACATGGAACTACTGCCCGGTACATGCAGGCCTCCAAGGCCTATACGCTTGGCTGGCTGCTTGGACAGAGAACAAGGCATATATGGAATGACCCGTATGTGATGATGTTGGTTCCTAGAATCAAAAATCATATTTACAAGAGAGCGAACAATCCATTTAGGTGTTTTTTTTTCGACATAGTCCCAGTGCCTGGCAACAATTTCACATGTTTCTCACCTGTTCACAAGTATGTGAATGTCTGTAGAAAAAAATAAATTATGTTGTGTGACCTTTAACCAAATTTAATCCGCCTCCATTACCTCCAACAGTCAACAGTGTACAGTCAGCTGCTTTGCTATAAACATTTCTATAGCTGATAACTCATGGTCCTCATGGACAATTGTATTCGCAGTGTCGTGATTCATGTTTAAATCTACGGCAATTTCATATATAGCGATCTCATGTTAGGCTGTGTGTGTCGCCACTCTTGCTGGTCTCCCACACCTCGGTTCATCAATGACGTTTTAAAATCATTATGTCCAATCATACTCTCCTCTGGCTCAAACAGCGTTTTCCATACTGAACATTACTTATAAATACATGCATACGCACATATATACATACAGAGATGCTTGTTGGGAAAGCGACTTGGTCAGCTCTGGTTTGCTGGTGGAAGCGGTCAGCTCTGAGTCCTTCCCTTGCTACAGTCACCGTATTCACTGCCATGTATCGTCGGTCCTACAAACTGATGTGGAATAGCTGAACAATGTAATTGTTAATGAATGTGTCGTTAAATGGCAGCACAATCATGATGTGTGTCTCTTGCACATGTAGGATACCAATTGACTCCCCTGCTCCAAGAATATATAATCAAGAACAACTTAATGTTGTGGGTTGTTTTTGTTTTTATTTGTTGATTGTTTGTAGGTGTAGGTGTGTATGTACGTGTGTGTATATGTGTGTATGTTTATGTGTGTGTGTATGGTTGTGTATGTGTGTGCATGTGCGTGTATGCTGTGTGTATGTGTCTGTGTGTCCGTGCGTGTGCGTGTATATATGCATGTATATTTATATGTATACATGTGTGCGTGTATCTGTGTGTATGTGCGTGTGTGTGTATATGTATGTATCTGGGTCATTGTAGTCAAGAGGTTAAGGCACTCGCCTATCACAGTGATGAACGAAAACGGTGGGCGATCATATCCCGCAAGTTTCAAGCGATAGGTCTCACGGGAGGCAAGACCAGAGTACATGCATGTCGAGTTACCTCCAGTCACCTCAACCAACAGTCTTGCCACTGATCCAAGGTAACTCGGGATAAGAGTGAGATTGTTGACCAGCGCATTTCTCTCCCTACAAACTAAATACAGCTCACATGACATTATTAACACAAAACCGTCTGATAGTGTGGCCATCATCGCTTGCGATGGACAATAACTTATGTATGTATGCATATGTGTATTATATATATATCAAAAGTCACACCACGCAAATAGTAAGGCCTGCATGGCACCATTGTCGTTTTTACAATTCACATAACCACTAGAATATTCTGACGTCAAATCAAATGTAAGATTAGAAAAGTGGCATCTACACAATATGACAAAGCATACGGAGGAGAATGTCAAATTCAAACACTTCCCTCTCCCACGCCAATTAATATGCTTCTCTGGCTATTAAACTAACGTTCCGTCATTTCTGCTCTGTAGGGGTAAGATTACAAACAATTTTGTCGAACACAACCCGGAACTACAACAGACAGTTCAAATGGATTGACGTAGTTTAAGGAAATTCCTCCAATACAATATATGTTAACATACTGTTAGTCCAATTTGTTATGTTTTTATTATTCTCATGTTGTACATTTTCATAAGTTTATCTTGAATTACAATTCTCTAGGAATTCGAATTCGTAAAATGTGTTATTTATTTTTGAATAACATCCTTTCTTATCAACAATATGTTATGCAGTGTAATCTGTTTTCTCAAATTAAAACTCTGCCTACGTTTGTACTGTCGTATGATAACATTGGAAAATTAGTTGATTTGCGAATGGCTGTTCATTTTTTGTTCTTGTTATTTGTGTTTTTGTTATTGTTTGTTATTTCAGACTTATTCCTGCTACCGCTTGATAGACACGTTGTTGTTTTCGCTTTAAATACAATTATTTGTTGTTATTGTTGCTGTTATTTTTTTTTTGCTTTTCTTCTTGTTCTTCTTCTTCTCCTCGTTCGTCTTTTTCTTGTTCATCTTGGGAAGGAAGACATTCATCTGGGCAGGTAAAACAAACGCTCCAAGACCCTCACCTTGACTTCCTCGTAGCACTCGATGGAAACGGGCTGTTTTCATGGCAGCCTGGCTAACGACATGAGAAATGGACTTGACCCACATAGTAGTGAGTCACACGTATATGAAGCTAAGCATAGCACAACCGCCTGAAGAACTCGGTCAACCTTCATCAGCACGCTCTGTATGTGAGGAAACCTACAATCCGCCACTTAACGTCATTTTTAGGGCCAACCAAAGAGTAACCCTACTAATTGGAGGCCTTCAACATCACCATCTTGTTCATTTCCTTCTTCTTCTTCTCTCTTTTTCTCTTCAACGTCCTCGTTTTCTTCTTAATCTTCCCTTATTCGTCCTCCTTTATTTGTTTTGTTCTCATCATTTTGATCTTTTCAGTCTTTTTCTTTTTACAATTTCCTTTCATCCATCCTCTCTGTGTCGTCCTCTTCTTTATTAACACTAAATCATGTTCCGTTTGTATTGAAATGGAACAAGAACATGAACAATATATTTTGTTGCATCTAGTTCAGAACATGCTTATGAAAAACTTTGTGATGAATTGAAATATCAAGTACGCAACATTATCAAGGACCCTAAGAGATAATGCATATGATGGATTGGCAAAACGGTTCGAATACAAATGTGAAAATCTGAAGTGCTCAAAATCGCATATAGCTGATCGATGTACTGGTAAATAATCAAGTACGAAACTAAATATGGCACAGGATGATGATAGTTTACTCTTACGTGAACAATGATCAATGACTTGTTTATGGTAAATGACATCATTCTTTTGATATACGTACTACATGATGATGATGCTGATGATCCCCATAATCATGTATGCGGTGAATGAACCGACCCGCTTGCACGTAGAATGCATCAATCGTTTGATGTTCCACATGACGGTGATTACTCTACGTTAACTATGACCTATCTATAGGGCATCATTCTCTTGACGTTATGAATGATGATGATTACTCTACGTGAACATTGAACTATGACTTTTCTAATGTAGATGCCATCCTTCTCATGACGTTCCACATTGTGATGATTACTCTTCGTGAACAAATAACTATGACTTGTTTGATGCCTAGAGCATCATTTTCTTGACGTTGCACATGATAATGATGATAACTTACGTGCATTATGAACTATCACGCAACCAACCGTTAGAGGGCATCAATATTTTCCATTTTCACGTGATGATAATGGTTACAGATGTGAACAATGAACCTTTTCGGTAGAAGGCATCATTCTATTGGCACTGCACATCTGCCTCAATTAATGAATTAAGTGAACAACATACGTTCACATGTACAGATTATAGGTCAGATATTAACATTCAAAACTAAAATCTATGTTGATAACTAAGGTAAGCAAGAGAGAAAGAACAGGGATAAGAAAAGAAAACAATAATTGTCTAGAACAGATCAAAAGCATTGTCTACTTTGAAAAAAAATTAAGTATACAAGATGTAAAATAAAAGTCGGGTAATGATTAATACAGTTCCAACTTGTATAAACTTTGAAATGTGAAAATATGGGATCAAGATCCTGAATAGCACATGCGCTGCAATGGTAAGCGACCTATAGCTGACTGCCAGCGAACCAGAGCTGCCAAGACCCGTCTACACCTCCATGCGGCGATCCTGGATAACAGGCTGCAGCAGGGAAGACTGACTAAGGAAAAGGGATCAGAGAGGGAATGATAACCCGGTACTCAAAAAATGCTTGCTGAAGTCGGATGTGTTGGACCGAAAGGCGCAAATATCGCAGTCAAGTTGTATACTACGACACAACGCATCCCGTTCTCTGGACTACATTCTGCAACTTAAGCCCTTTCAGGGTTTGGTAGTGGGGGATTGAGAATGAACGAAGACAAGCCATGCCAAATGTGAACATGAAAACGAATAAGGCCGATCTCGTGAAAAGAAAACAATTAAAGAGAATTTGAAGAAGTTGCAAATTTAAAAAAAGAAAGATAATGCGATTCAGACATTTAAGATACGTTGGATATATCAATGGACATACAATCTTGCTCAATTCGTCTTAGAAGGAAATGTGGAGAGAAAACGGATAAGAGAAAGGTAGCACCAACAGTGGGAAGATAACATCAATAGATGGACAGGGCACATTGTATCAGAGTACGCCATCAATGACGAGTAAAATAACGTAAGAGAGCTGTTGCTGTTGGCTTTCAGTGTGGAAATGACAATTTATCTAATTGCATCTCTCAAGAGTTCGTTTAGACTTGACGGACTGAAAGCAGGCTACGGAAAATGTTTATAAATAGTACAGGATTTTGGGAACAACTACTGGGCAATTAACCTGTTTTCCCTAGAGCGGGCAAAAAAAAAAAAATGGTGTTAACAATCATCCCCTTCTATTACGTGATACAAATCTACCCAATCTATTACGTGATACAAATCTACCCAATCTATTACGTGATTCAAATCTACCCAATATATTAGGTGATACAAATCTACCCCATCTATTAGGTGATACATATCTACCCAATCTATTACGTGATACAAATCTACTCAATCCATTACGTGATACAAATCTAACCAATCTATTTCGTGATACAAATCTACCCAATCTATTACGTGATACTCGGCTGTGCTACGGAGTCCGTGCATTGTGCTGATATTCTCCAAAGAAAGATGGAGAAAAACAGAGCACGTATGGGTTGTTGTTGTTGTGAATGCCCACAATGAGTAGGTTACTCTTTTGTGTGCCCTGAAAAGGACGTTGAGTGGCGGGTTGCAGTAGCTTTTCTCACTTCTCGAGCGTGCTGATGAAGGTGATCAGGAGACCGCCAGGAAGTTATGATATGCGTGTCTTGATATGTGTATCACTCATTACTTTGAGGATCATGTCGATCTCTCATCCCATTAGCCAGGCTGCCATGAAAACAGCCCGTTTTCAAGGAGGGTTTCTAGAAAGCCGATGTCAGGATCTTGGTCAGTTTGTTTTGCTTAACCGTGACTAACATGTCTGATCAGCATATTTTTCCTGACCAGACGTCAGTCATCCTCCCCTACTTATGGGATAAACCGTGTGCAATGACGTTGATTCTTCGACTGAACTATATTAAACTAAACTTAACTAAACTATGCATTTATGAATTCGGTGTTAATTGAACTGAGTGTTGCTGACTTTTATTTTCTATCGTATAATTTTCATCTGTTTCTGATTGTTTTCGTTAATATCTAGACATTTGGTTTCAGCAAAAGTAATCTCAAGATATAAACATATGTTGGTTATATCTGACAAATAGTAGAAACAAACATAGAAAATGATATCGTTAAGATCAGTTTGAAAACATATGGACAGTAATGGCTTTCACTGATAGAACCAGAATATCTTTCTCATTGTATCGTTTTGCTATTTTAACTTTATCAATTCTCAACACATTTAGTAACACTAACAGTCAATTTATATTCACCATCCCTGCACATATCACTCTCTTTTTCCATCACTATTTCTTCTCCTTCCTCACGAATTGACAAGTGTGTTGCACATTTTATTTCTTCTCGTAATGGCACTCCAGGAGCATTTTATTCAAAATTTCGATTTTTACTTTAACTCGGGCTCCGTCAGTTTTACTGTGCTTGCTTCTTTAAAATATTTTAAACAATTTTTCCCATGATCTTTAAACCATAATTTCTCTCAGAGGCTATAATCTGCCCCTTTTTTATTCCATTAATTATCTCTTCTTTCGTGCCCTTGATTAGTTAGTTCGTTTTCATATTCATGAGTTATCTTTCTTTGTTCCGTATTTTTAGTTCGTGTGGAATGAAAAAACTTGAAAGTTTCTTTTTATCCAGCGGCTGTTATTAACTAACGTTCTGAAACAGCAGTTTAACTTAAACAACCTAGGAAATTTACAGACAAATGTCTAATCTCCTAATTTTTTTTCTTTTTAGATCCAGCAAACCCTTCAACGTCCTGGTTGTTAAGATGAAGTGAGCAAACGTTGAAATAAAACAAAAATGGCGTGTGGCGATACGTTACCTGCGAATGGAGCATTACTTTATCAGCGCCATAATGCTTTACTAACGACAACAGACAACATGAATATTTGTATTGGACTTGAACAAAATTTATAATGGCGACGATATAACGAACAAGCTTTAAAAAATGGTTTACAGAAAAGCAGTAGCAAGCATATACTGATGATGTGGAACTATAAAAATAGTTACCATGGATTGTATAAACGAATGAAAACAGCTATTTTTAGTGAAACCAATATTTCTGTCATCAGATGTGATTTCGTCATCATTAAAAATACACTTAATGCGCATTCTGGCCAGAGGCGTTGAGCACCTTAAAACATTACTTAGCCCCCAAGGGAGCTGAACTACAAACAAACCGCATGTTAGCTGAAAGGTTACTAACTTCCGTGAACGTTAACTCTTATAAAGAACTTGCGCTTCCGTGTTAGCTACTGCTTTTGAGATTGAAGTGTTGGAGCTTTCATTGTACTAGGTTTGATAGTGAGGTGTTGGAGTCTTCATTGTACTAGGTTTGATAGTGAGGTGTTGGAGTTTTCATTGTACTAGGTTTGATAGTGAAGTGTTGGAGCTTTCATTGTACTAGGTTTGATAGTGAGGTGTTGGAGTCTTCATTGTACTAGGTTTGAGATCGAAGTGTTGGAGTCGTCATTGTACAAGGTTTGATAGTGAGGTGTTGGAGTCTTCACTGTACTAGGTTTAATAGTGAGGTGTTGGAGTCGTCATTGTACTAGGTTTCATGTTTTGAGCGACAAGTTCCGTTGTTTGCTGACTTACGTACATCCATCCATGCATATATATATATATATATATATATATATATATATATATATATATATATATATATATATATATATATATATATATATATATATATATATATATATATACATCTACGCATTCATAAATCCTTGCATCCATACATCCATACATACATCTGTGCATCCAAGTCGACAGCGAACTGACCTGCTAGAATTGGATTACAGCGGGAACGGTTTGAACTCACAGACGGACAGAAACAAAAATGTTGACTTAGCTTGTGCCTGGTACGACCGCTTACCCAATTGATCAATATTGAAGTGGGTACCTGACGCGTGAGGCGGGGAATGTAATACTAGCAAGGGAGTAAACTAGTCACCTCATCTCACTTACGCGCTGCGGCTTAGTACATGAAGCTTTATCTTAATCCCAACTCAAATCGTTGTCATGCATCTGACCTTCACTGACCTTACAGTAGTTAACGCTCAGGTTTCGCATCTGAGTGGTCCTGAATTCATTCCCCAGTTGAGGCGGTAATGTTTTTTCAGACCGTAATGGCTCCCGGGTCGACCCAGCCTTAAATGAGTACCGATTCAGTCGGAGAATTAAAAGCGGCGATGGAGAGGAGATGGCTACCGCCCTCATATAGCCGAGCCTTTGAAATGTGAGATCGTTAACATCTAACACCCCTACGGCAGTAATTCTATGGGTTACTTAATTTACATACAAAATCAGTACACGCTTACGTCATGCCTTGAGACACAATTACCCGTAACTGAGGTACCAAGCACACTTGCATCCCACTATTTTGCCCATTATTGGATCTAACTTCGGCATCGAATAATATTTTAAGACTATGCAGTCCAGTCGTAGTGTTTTTAGTAGAGACACTTCTGACAACAAATAACTGCTGCCTTGCATGTATGTTGGGGACAGCCAAAATATATAATGTAGGTGTCTTTGTTAGCAGTTATGATTAGTTGTTCGACTGTCTTTAATGTTGTTGGTGTCTTTTGTTGGTCTTGACTTGCCGCTTCTTAGCCTGGCTGTCTACCGTGTCATTGCCATGTACATCTGAGTGATCAGGGATCCTATGTCTCAATATCCTTATTTCATGGGATTGAGAAGTTGGCATATTAGGATATTTTGGATCAGTTCAAGGTCACAATGACCACCATCTTCCAAGGCATGAAGGTCAGATACTGAGTCTATTAAGATCACGATGTATTGGGCTTTTGGTGAGAAATAAGTAAATACAGTCCTCAAGTGATACAGAGAAATCTCCAGTGCCTTTATTTATGTCTCATAGTTTGAGCATATCTCTCCGCAGGCATCGACTAGCTCATCAGACGTTCTGTCTGGATACTCTATGTGGATTCAATATTCCGCTTTAATGGTGGACCTAACAGCAGAACCATCAGTATTGATACGTATCCATTCTTCTGGGTATGGGTAAATCGTTGTTTGTGATGCTCTCAGAAAACTTATTGGATCGGTACTGCATATTGTTAATATATGTTAGTTTTGTTAGAATTTATAACATTTTAAAACATGTATGGGGTGATGGTAAATGTCTATTTACTCTGTATCTTTTGTCTCACTGACGTGTTAGAGAATTGACTTGTGTTTTATTCTCTGCTTTTTTTGCCATTTTTTACAAGACTGCTTTTGATGTGGTCTTAATTCACTCTTTTACTTCTCTCATAGACTTCAATAAACCTCACATCTCTTAGCATCTCAATGGTTTCAACATTCACATGAATTCCACATTCGGTCACATAAAACAGTGAAACGCAAACTGCTTCATAATTATAGCAAGTTGCCTGACTTTGTTGGAGTAATTGATAGGACTAGCTGATGACGAACAAGGGAAACGAAACAAGAATCAAACTATCAATTGTTTGTTAAACCTTGTTTGCCCAGAGATTGCGGGAATGATTTGATTTCACGTGATTCTCGCTTATGGTGCGGGAACTCCAGTGATCAGAATCAAAATCTCGTGCGAGTCTTTATATGATTGTTTTTTCAGAGGTACCTGTAATCAATACATTTCCATTCTGTCTCGGCGTCAATAAATTAATAGTTGAGATTCTGAACGAACTGCGGTTCGTTTATTTTCTGGCTGTAAGCGCTACCGAATTGTAATTTACGTAGAGCCAGCTCACGTTTTTGTATTTTGAAAAGCGTTGCCAGTTTTGTACGAAATATATCTCTGATAATATTTTTATAGTCAAAACAAACCAACACTGACTACTTTTCGAAAAACATGATTTCCAATTGAGATATTCGTCTGGGGTGGGGTAGGAGTAGGGGTTGTAGGGCGTGATCCTCGTCTAGGGAGCTAACAATTATGGTTGATATCCTAAACAAGTCAAAATACATTGTTGTATATGTTCACGTTTTAAATGTTATTAAAACGTTTCAATACATTGTGTGTGATTATTATGTCATTTTGGGATAACATTTAGAAAAAAATAAGAAATTCTAGAAAATAAATAAAACTCAAAATACAGTATTCAGTTGGAAGGTGGAGGAGCGGTTTGATGGACAAGGAGGCTGGGAAGGGAAGAAGATGTGTGTTCTAAGGACAGAATGCTGATGGGAAATTGGCAAGGTACGAAAGCAACGGGGATGAGTGCTAGAAGGGAAAACCTTAAGCTGTTAATCTGATGTCCTTTCTTTCCTATTTAACAAAAAAGTTATTTATTGCAGATAATAAATGTGTACGTAATACATGTAACACATTTCAAATTAAACTTTATGTTAATGGTGGTGAAAATTGTCAAAGAGATGAAACTTGAGATTGCGGGCATTACAATTTAAAAGGTCAAGTGTGACAGATATAGAATAATGTTACAGCACAAATTCTTCTCCGGTTATCTTCCATCGTTAAAACCGTCATGGGAGGAGGGGGTAACGGGTGAGTGTTGCATTGTGCACATCCAGTCGTCAATGGTTGTGTCGTTAAAATACACCTGACGGGGAATTCCTTGTTATTTTGTTTTACTTTTTTTTCCCGGGTGGGGGGAGGAGGTGTTACAGCATGTAGAGAAAGTTTGAAATTGATGTTTGTTCTAAAGTCATTTTCTCTCGACACTATAGGTTGATATGTCCAGCTTTAGCCAGTAGTTGACATCCTGCACATACAGTATATGTTGTGTCTGTTTATTTCTGAATACTGTATTGTATCTGTTTGTTTCTGAATACTGTATTGTGCCTGTTTGTTTCTAAATTATGTATTGTGCCAGTTCGTGTCTGAATTATGTATTGTGTCTATTTGTTTCCGAATTATGCATTGTGTCTGTCTGTTTCTGAATTATGTGTTACGAATAGTAAAACTACAAAAATACTGCAACGATTAATGTGGTCTACTTAACATTTTAACAATGTGTATGTGTGTGTATACATATATATATATATATATATATATATATATATATATATATATATATATATATATATATGTATATAAATATATATATGCATATAAATATATATATATATGCATATATATGTATATATATATATATATATATATATATATATATATATATTTACACATATATATATATATATATATATATATATATATATATATATATATATATATATACACATTCGCAATTACAACAGTTTTCTCATAGCAGGAGACAAACATGTATGGATTAAGATCATTGGATAATACCTTGACAGTTGTCACACAGTGTGCTGGATTTTTTAAAATTCCTTATAGAGTGAATGACTATCATACAGTGATTCGAAATAGCGCCCAAGGAAAAAAAAAGAGATGTTAACAGCTAAAAGCTCCGCCTGAGTGTTACGGGCAAGAAATGAGAGCAAAGTATATTATCAGCGTAACCTCCGAAGTGTGTCGTTAGAGGCGCGTTACTGATTGGGAAGTGGCCTACATCATCGTGAACAAACGTTACGAGAAAAAACTTACAAAAATGGCGGGCTGTCAACATTTGTTGACATGTCATTTCTTTTTTGAAGATCTGCGCAAAACATGAAGCTGTAAGGGTCTTTATCGATTTGACCATAACAGCTTCGGCTGAATGCTACCTTGTCAAAGTGTTACAATGCACAAAGCACGATACGTATCACCTAATTAGCTTCTGTATTTACAGAGTAAAACAGGGAGAGGCAAATTTGTTCAGCATGTTTGAGCCATGCATACTGCAGGGTGAAACGGATATACCGCGAATGGAGAAATTGTTCGAGTAAATAAGACACTGTTCGTGATGTGTTATGTCCCATAACAGCATTTTCAGACGGTGTGGCGACCCACGGATCGGGATTTATCCAGTTCTGTATTAATAAATTAGATGCGATTTGGCACAGCTTTCAATAACACGACTCAGAAACCAAAATTACTGAGGTCAGGTTTATGCAACTGATAAACCGGAATCATTTTTTGGCTGTTTCAATCAAATGGGCTGGACCAGTAAATGCAGCAGTCTAGTTCAAAACATGCCGCCAAACGAAAGAAAAAAAGGAAGAGATCACACAATATTTACCCAAAATATCAGCTTACTTTTATAATTCACAGTAGATTACGTGAGCAGTAAAATTCACTCATACTATGTATTCATTGGATCAACTAAGTACACAGTATCTAAAAATCACACGAATCAGCACATTCATAACGCGCAACCATACGTTTTTGCTGTAATAAACTGCGTGGCACAAGCGTCCGTGAACAAAAGTTAAAATTGTGAAACTAGTATAAAATAAATCAACTAAACATGTTGGATTCAGAGATAGTTTTGATTGCAGTTTTAAAAGTCTTCTTTCAGTTGTCTGGAGGAAATTACTATAGATAAGAGTGTCGTGCCTGCATTCGTTAGCCAAGCAACCGTGCAAACTTAATATACTGTTCCAGATTTTAAAATGCTTTACCTGTAGAATGGTTTGACTCGGCTGACACAAACTGGGTAAGTTGCATGCAAGTTGTCAGCATATAAATGATTATTCACCCCCCCCTCCCCCTTTCCCACCTTCACCCTCTCTCTTTCCACGTTGATCAGTATTGCAGATTTTTTTTTTAAACGTGTTTACTTATTGCTATTGTTTTTATATTTGCCTTCACCACCGTTTCTATCATTATTGTTTTTATTCAAGGTTTACGTCTATGCACAAAGAAGAGGAGGCTAACCTCATGTCAGGCAAAACATAATAATAATAACAATAATAATATCAATAATAGTTGCCAATCGCAAGGAAAGATGGCGACAGAAAAACTAATGCAGAGGAATGTGTGTTTTTTGATGGATGTAAAGCCCAATCCTGGAATGGCACATCATGCCACAATCATGGCACCAATGCGGGGAGTCGGCAGTGGAATTGTTATGTGTAATGTTATTTCGGCTCGGCCAGCACGCTTTCGCTGAGCCTCCCGCGATGGATGCACTCTCTGCGATCAGAGCAATTGCAGTGACACTAGCTGGCCAGGTCGGTATGACCTTGTTCTAGCATCTCCCAGGGGGTGACATTAATATCTAAGCATTTTAGATGCAAGTTCAAAGCGTCTCTATAGTGTTGTTTGTGCCGTTTTGGTGAGCGTTTTCCTGTTATGAGCTTACCGTGTACCAGATGATTGAGGGTGCGTTTATATGGCATGCGTTTATATGGCATGCGAACAACATATGCATTCTATGCTAGCTGAGCAATTTTCAAAAGTGTATCGATGATCAAAATGTTAGTATTTCAAAGAATTTCAAAATAAGACACCTTGACTTGCGACTTGATTCTGAGGAGCTTACGCAGACAGCTTAACGAAACGATTGAGCTGTCTAGCATATCTGCTATTCACTGTATTTATGCATGCAGCAGACTGGATACTACCGCAACAAGCGTATCTGTTATCTTGGTCGCAACCCAAGCGCAGAGCTCGCTTTAGCAAGCATGGTATTGGCCTTGCTGTCGGCATTCGCCTCTTTAGTGAGGGAGCTGCCTAGGCAAGTGAAGTTAGCGACGGCCTGAAGACGTTGGTTATGTACAGTATTGTTTTGTTTGATGTACGGCTTTGGCCAGGCAAAACATACTGATCAGACAATGTTAGTGAGGATCAGGTGATTACACTGACTATGACAGCCACCTCACGTCCATGGAGTTCTCCCAGGAAACAGAAAGCTTCAGTCTGGCTAACGAGGTGGGGTTTGGCGTGATCGTCGTTGTAATAAGCGCCACTCAGCTAAAGCCAAGCATAGCACAACAACATCTTCATCAGCACGTTTGGGATGTAGAAATATATATGGCAAGGAACCAGTCAGCGCCTTTTTCAGAAAGCAGAATAGTGGACGTTCAACAATAACGTCAATACGTGATTTATATTGATCAGTTAAGGTGCTCATTTACATGCCTTTATGAAATCCGCTGAAGCAGAAAATGCAATAGTAACCCAATATTTGATGGTCTTCTCGAGCTCCTAAATGAAACCCTTTTGTTTTTCTCTTCTTTCCTCTATTGTTCTAATCCATTTGGTAATGGATTCCTGTTATAATGTAATTTCATGTTCTTGCATGTTCTATCCGGGAATATGTGTGGCCTTATTCTCCGTTGCTATGGCTTTGTTGATTTATTCTCATTAACAAATATGATGTTTTTATTACACCAAGAAAGAGGACGGCGTGGGCAAGTGGTTACGTGACACGGCTCACAACCAGAAGGTGATGGGTTCTATCCCTATAACAGCACCAGTCGTTACCCCGGGAAAGCCAACCCTTAGAAAATGCACGAGGAAGCAGATTCGTACATAAAATTTATGCCAAAGTCGGATACACTGGGCCGACATGCGCAAAATAAAAACCGTAGTGTAACGCCCAACGCCCCGTGGAATGGAGTAATGAGCGAATGCAAAAAAAAGTTTTTAAACGAAGTATTCGACATATGGCTAATCGTTGATGGCGTTCTATTGAAAAAATTTAAAAAATGCTGAACTGCAGATACTAAATATTTTTTGTTTAAATCTCACATATTTTCTTTTCAATTTCCTGGGAACATGTTTCGGGAGCATTCACTCTCCCCCGATTGTAAAGCGTGACGGCTAATAGAGCATTACTGTCGCGTTATTGTTCATACAATAACATAACATATGTATACACCACTTGTGTATACTCTTGTCTCTGTTTCCATTAACCCTTTTTTTCTCTTCCAAATGATCGATCAGTGTTCCACAAATGTGTAACGTTTGTATATAGTTTGTTCAGCATTTTAACTTCTCTACCGCATGACCTTCATCCTTTTCATTCACTACTTCTTGTTTTTAAATGTTATGTGACCTACAGAACCTGCGCCTGCAAATTACACTAGCTTTACTTGTTTTCAGCTAACCCTACATGAGTGCCCTTTATAAGCCGTTTCCTTTTCCAGAGTAAACATCATTTGTTTTGCTATCATAAGCTCGTATTGAACATTCATGCACATTTATTAAGACTGGCTCTATTAAGACACATTTTTAAAAGTTGTTAACCTTTACAGTCTTAGAATGGTACAGACACTAGTGTAATCTCTTGAGAAATCAATTCTTCTACTTAGTCTCAGGAATATCCGTAAGCGTCCTCTATTTTAATGTAAAGCACGCACACCTGCAAGAATACGTACGGGAAAAAACAATGAAAAAAAATGTAAAAGTTGATTAAGGTTGAGGTTAATCAAAATTTTCAAATGGTTATGGTCAGAAACCACACCGAGAACACAAACAAAACCAATATGCCTTCATCAGGGACAACAATACTGAACTAACAAATCAACATATACGGAAAAAATGGTAAACTTATCTGAGAGTAGACTCAGTCTGTCTAAGCGACCGGTTGGGCCAGATGCTTGACTGAAAATGAAGGGGAGCGTTCAAACACAAGGTGGCCAGGAGAGCGTAAGAAGTGGAAGGGGAATGCGCCAGAGAAGCCAATGGTGGCCAAATATGGAAACAGCCAAATAGTGATCCAGATGGGAGAACAAAGAGAAGGTGATATAAGCCGGGAGGGCGTGAGACTAATATGGGAGACGGGGGGAGGGCGGGGGAGCGAGAACTGATAGAAGAAATGTTTTTTTTTGGGGGGGAAGACAAATAGATGGGGGACAGTATGAGGTTTTAAGAAAAAATATGGAAGATATTAATGCCATGCATAAGCTAACTGGGAAAATAGCACAACTACAGAGACTCTATGGGTATATGAAGGGAACATAGACATAACGAATACATTTTATACGTCATGAAAGAAATACGAAGTTGGTGCCTTGAACGCTAAAAGGGATAACAATACAGTTATAATAAGAACAATAACAAACGTGCACTGGTCTTTTTTACCTGTACAAGCTCAAACAGCACACCTGAGAATAAATAAAAACAACGTTCAAATAACAATAATTGCAACGTTAGATATATTGCTGTGGTCCACTAGATGATACATAAATATAATTAAAACATGCAGCTGACCCAGGTAGTCGCACGTGCTTTTTTCTCTCAATAACGATAAGCTCTAGACCTTGATAAAGGAGATTGTGTGGTTATAACATCAATTTTTGGTTCTGTGATTTGCGAAGCGACATATATGGCACGTGATAGGCTGGGGCCCTCATTCTACCTTGCTCTAATTATACCGTTGCCAGTCCAAAAATAGACGATCGTAAATTCCAGGAGCTACCAATTTAATAGATTGTAACATGTACTGGAATTGACATGGCCAGTCACTAGCTGATTTTCGCCTGCCAACAAATATGAAACAACTGAGGTCACATCTCCTCACGACGTCTAACAAGTGGACTGAAGATAGATAAATATATTGATAGATATATACATATGTAGACAGATAGACATACATACCCACATACAGACACAGTCAGACATACAGACATACATACTGACAGACTGACATATAAACATAGACAGAGAGACATATAGATAGATAGGTAGATAGACAGACAGACAGTCAGATAGACAGATAGATAGATATTTGATAGATATATAGATAGATAGGTAGGTAAGTAGAAAGATAGATAGATAGATATATAGATAGATAGATAGATAGATAGATAGATAGATAGATAGATAGATAGCTAGATAGACAGATATATAGATAGATAGATAGATAGATAGATAGATAGATAGATAGATAGATAGATAGATAGATAGATAGATAGATAGATAGATAGATAGATAGATAGATAGATAGATAGATAGATAGATAGATAGATAGATAGATAGATATAAAATGCATAATGTACGAGGTGGGTGTGTTTGAATGAAACCGAACTAACTGCACCAAGTGAACATACGTACGATTCGCATGATGGCGTCACTTCTGATGTAAACAACACATACCAACGGTCATGTTTGCAAAATGTAATTATCCTCCGACTCACAGTTTCCGTAGCAGACCGTTGAAAAAATGGCGGGTGTGATACGGAATCCGTCACTGAAGGATTTCGACCAGTTTACATTCATCGTAGAATGCAGGAAGTCCATGGTTATAAATGTGTGTAGAAGACAGCAGTAAAGAGCTGGACAACGATGTTTAAAGATGGACGTGAGTTAACGACAGATCTTCTGAGATCTTATGTTGTGTCAGAAGATGTCATCGCTAAAATTGATGCAGCGATTCGGTGGGCCATCGTCGAGAGCTTACGTTCGCCACACATTTGTTATCATACACTGCCTGCTTACTGCGATGAATATCAACTGTTCGATATCATTCAGCTGTTAGAAACCGAGTCATCGCTCATTGATCAACTTTGGTCGGATTCCGTATCATATCCACCCGCCATATTTTCGGAGTCAGAGGATAATGACATGTTCCAAACTTGACGGCTGGCATGTGCTATTTACACCAGAAATGACGTCATTATACGCATCATTTGTATGTTCATGTGTTGCAGTTTGATCCGGTTTCATTTGAACACGCCTCGTAGATAAGAGACCTTGCTATAAATCAGACCCATCATTGGAGATCGGGGTTGGCCTTAGTTTACAATCAGCGTGGCTCACGTCGTGCTCAGCTTAACAGACGGGACTCATTGTGGGTTTATCATGGTATGACCGCTTCTTACAGTTGACCCAGCTATAAATGGGTACCTGACAGAGACAAGGGCAAATTAGTTACCCCCGTTGGAGCAAAAGAGTTCGTGCTCTGTCGTCTGTACGTTCAGCAATGAAAACGGTTGAGCGCATTGTGCGGGAGACTTTAGGAGGGGTTGTCTTAGTCGCATTTGACCTGTACTTCTACAGGGGCGTAAGTCCCTATGCATGTCCCATCTCTAGTGGGAGCTGGATGTAGCAAGGAGGAGGACTTCCTAATTAGCAGAGCCCGAATCAAAGCAGCTTATTACTCCACTATGGAAGGTGGTTAATTAATGTGCGAGACATATGAATAGACACAAACACTAGGGCAAAGTAGATCCGCAATCTGGTAGGCGCTATCTATGCTTTTCTGTTTCTGTTTCCATGAATCGACGTCACTGCACTCCGGGCATACCCATAGGTGCTCAGTGTCTCTCATCAAATGGCGCAAGGTATGGATGATGATGGTCCCTATAGCTCACTGGTTGTACACTCTCATTCCCCGTCCTCTTATGCGCCCCACTCCGCTCGAACCTAACCTCGTTTAATGTCAAAACTTTGCAATCTGTGGATTGCTGCTTCATTTTTTGCGGTGTGTTATTGTCTTATCCAGCAGGCGGTCATTGATTGATTTCAAAATGTCACTTCTATCCATGACGAATGTGCCCATGATGGTAGTTTGTGAAGACAAGATGACAGCTCTTTCATTGCCGTGAGCCCCGTCATGAGCAGGACATCCATGTCAACCCCTGGAGGTTTGAGGCCTCAACAGCTGCTTTCCACTCGTGCCTAAGCCATCCTTCTGTACTTTCTGAAGTACGGCTGGCTCGTCTGTCACGATGTCTGCCCTTGTTATAGACGTCTCAGATATCCATTTCAGTGCTGAGGTCACTGCTTCCGTCTCCATGCTCATACTGGAGGCTGTTGACATGTATGCCCTACTGCTCTCAGCAACGACCTGTCCTCTCACTTTAGCCGAGAAACCCCAGCCTGATGTCCCACTGCGCACGACTGATCCGCCGGTGTATATGACAGCGTCACCCTTCTGGGTGTTCTCAGTTATCAGCTGGTTTTACTCGTGCTCTGCTCTTCCGCTGCTCCGTTCTCTGCATTCCTTGGCCAAGATTATGATGATTCTCTGGTACTCTTATTATTATGCTGCTCGTAACAAACCACCTAACCAAGGCCGATGGTATGCCTTGTCACACAGTTAGGGGGCATTAAATGGTTCAAAGCGTCGATTCAATGAACCATTTTCTTATGTGTTCATGTGTTCAGAGAGTATGACATCCCTGCATCTATGTTATCATGAGCTGCTCCTATGATCAATTACAATGTACTAACAGCCCATTATGTTACTTGGCACGTGTTTAGGGTTAGTTTCAGTAGAAGAAGCCATTGCTAGCCACAACATCAGCATATCTAAATAAATGACGGTAAATGATGTGAAAAATCAAAATCAATCATGCGTACTATTAATCGTTTCAACTAAATGCATCGGAGATCCGAAAATCACACGCATCAAAAAATTAACACATGTGCTGCCTGAACGTACAAACATTTAGAGATTTTTTCCCTAATAAACTTACATGAACAGGTGTTGATGAAAAAGGTTATAATTCTTACATTTGTGTAAAATAAATTAAAATAAATAAGAGAAAATGGAGGGAGTTTAAATATGGGTTTCAAAAAAATCATTCTTTCAGCTGTCTGAAAGAAATAGGCAGTGCTAGAGCTATGTGTGTGCGTTCATTAGCCAAGCAACTGTGGAAACCTGATAGGCTGAGCCAGATATAGAAATGCTTTACCTGCATAGAAGTTAGGGTCAGACGTCATAAACTGAGAAAGTTTCTTGAAAATTGTGTGCCTAAATGATTGATCGCTCATAATTTTATAGATTGTATCTTTTACAACGAATAAATATCGTTATCGCTATGTTCAACATCATTAACAATACCATATCACATGTATTCTGATTGATTTCACATCCACTTTTTTGATAATATTTGTCAACATTATTTTTCATCTTCCTTACTTTACTTACTTATCTGCTTAAAATATATCATTTTCTTAATCGCTGTGTTCAGTATCATTAACATTATCTTATATTTATTCGGGATTTATATTTTTCCAATCCTTCTCTGATGTATAATATATTATCTTATTTAGTCAACTGTCTCCTTTAATTACCTTAAATATAGGAAGGCACTTATTGTACTACGTCAATCAAACAACCAATTGGCTGGCGTCTTCCTTCCAGTTTTATCAAACACGTGACTGCAGCTCTGATCTGATGGTATTAACGTTCCTAGGTATTTGTCTATTAAGTTATCTATAGTGCCTAATATGCATCAACGCTGCATGTTAGAAAACATATAATATGACTATAATGCTGTTGATGTTAATATAATTTGTACTTGAGTTAGGTACTCTTGACGACTCTCTTTGGTGGCAGGTTACAGTGACTCTCCTCCCAATCCGAGACGTACTTGCAAACGTTGGGACAGGGGTACTTCTGACTGTAGTGCTAAGTGAGGTTCCATTGCAAAATCACTATGGAACAGACTGCAATGAAACCGCTTGTTTCCAAGAACTACTTGCAAGTGGGGTGGAGTCTTGATCAGAAAGTGTCACATAATCCTGACTAACACAGAAAGATAAGTATGTTTTGCGTGACCGGACGTTAAGCTGATGTTCCCAACATAAAGACAATACAGCGTTTATATAGTTGCGTGCCTAGAGCACCTTCCACTCACCAGTCTCGACACGCTCCAGTATACCCAACTGTGAAATTGCATCTAACGTAGAACTGGGGACAGAGAACAAATTACTCCAAACCAAATCAAACTAAAAAGAAGTTGAATCCAGATGCTGAGCAGTGCATGAGCTGCAGTGGTCGACGATCCATACCTGACTGCTAGCGTCAGAGCTACCACACCAGAACTGTCAAGACCCTTCTACACATCCACGCTTTCATTATGGATAACATGTTACAGCAGAGCAGAAGGAATTGCAGAGGAGAAGGGATCGAAAAGAAAAGGCTAACCCGGTACTCTAAAATACCTGCTGAAGTCGGATGTGTCAAACCGTCAGGTGCACATATCGAAGCCACTCTGTTAACTACGATACAACGCATTCTGTTCTCCGGACAACATCCTGTTACTTGCAAAGCCCTTTTCGGGGCTTGGTAACGAGAGATTGAGAACGATTAAGAAGAAAACAGTTAAAAAGGAAGAAGAAAAAGAAGAAATAAGCTAACGCCTAGCTAGTCAAATGTTGTACCTAACACTTGATCCCCGATAGCAGTGTCTGTTATGCTACCTTCACCTGTATAGATGATTTCACCTGCTTGCTATTTTGACTGAATCGACCAGGTGTAATTTCATTTACTATACTCTAGGTTTTGTCATTAGCTCATCAGTTTTCACATTAATTGAAAAACTATCATTACGGCACTTAATCTCATTTCTGAGGTCCACCTGTAGGATCTAAAATACTGAGGTCCACCTGTAGGATCTAAAATACTGAGGTACAAATTTTGTTGACTTCTGCAGTCGCCAAACAGGGCACATGTAAAGTTAATACTTTACCTCCGATAGAAAACAAGTTATGCCTCACAGAACGTATTTTATCGAATGTACTCGTTGTCAGAACAGCGACATCAAATCAGCTGGTTCAACCGTCTATCGTTTCTAGTACTCTATGATACATCGTCTAAATAGTGTGGTGGTAGAGCGCTCGCTTTTCACGACAAAGGTGAAGTGTTAAGCTCCCTAAACCGTCCCTCTTTCTATTATATTGTTCTATGGTACATCGTCTCAGAGCACTCGGCTTTTAAGACAAAGGTAAAGTGTTCTTCTTCTTCTGCGTACACAGTCAGACAGTAACCATTATTTTCTCGACAAAAAGCGGCGGTCATCCTGAGACTCTCGCCACTACCATACAGCTTGTCTTGCAGTTCCACTGGCAATGGCCACATCTGCTCTCTCTGATCCTCGTATGTCGGGCAGTTCTGCAGCAGATGTTCAGTGGTCATTTTACCAGTACCGCACGGGCATTCGTCGGTACACCCTATCTTCAGTTTGTTGAATAGGTGGTACCTCAGTCTGTTGTGGCCTGTGCGAAGTCTGAAGACAACGACCTGCTCTCTTCGGTTCAACTGATAATAGGCATCGTTTTTGGTGTAACCAGTATGTTCGGTTTCCCATTTGGACATGTATCTGGCTTTGATAAGCCGTTTTGACTCTTCGTACGTCATACTGGTATCTGTTTGTGGTATCCTTGCACCTTCTTTTGCCAGTCTGTCTGCCTCCTCGTTGCCTTGGATGTTGCAGTGTGACGGAACCCACTGTACCACCACCCTTTTTGGTGCGGACTGCTGGCACAGTTTGCAGAGTGCTGCTCTTAAGTCATTAAGCTCAGTGTTCTTCTGGCTTTTTAGCGCTGTGACTACTTCGAGAGCATCTGTCAGCAAGACTATATGGCTCTCATTTTCACTGTGTGTTACCATTTCTTCCCCTGCCGCCCTCAGTGCCTCTGCCTCTGCTCTGAAATTGCTTGTGTACTTACCAGTAGCGAATGACAGTGTTATTTTTCTGCCATTTGGTAGGTTCAGGAATGCTCCTGCCCCTCCGTTCTGTGTAGTGTTTGTTACAGAACCGTCGGTGTATGCATGGGTCCAGTCCATGCTTGGGTAGCTTTTCGTTATGAAGCTTAGGGTAGTGTCTCTCCTTTCTTTTTCACTCTGGCAGTTTTTGTTTGCAATACCTGGTATATTTTCTACCACCTCTGGAAATATATCCTGCCTCCAAGTAGGTTTTCGTACAGTAGTGATGGGTTTTGGTGTTGTTAGTGCGTTTATGGGATCTTCGTGCATCTTTGCTTTGGCTATTTCTGCAAAGTTTCTCCGCTTTAGTTTCCCATTTTCCAAATTGTTTAGTCTCTGGTACATTGGATGGTCCGTCAGTCTTCGGAGTTTCTCTGACTGCAGCTGGGCTCTGCAGTCTCTTATATCGGTCATGGATTGCAGTTTTGTAATCTTTTCAAGTTCTACAATTGGCGTTGACTTCATGCCACCTATTATAATTCTCATGGCTTGGTTTTGAAGTTTGTTAACTTTATCGAAGTTCGCCTTCGCTGCTGTTGTCCATGCCGCAATGCCATACTCGAGAACTGGTCTCACTCTTCTAGTGTACAGTTTCTTTAGTATGCCTTCGTCTGCTCCCCAGCTTGTGCCAGCAAGTTTCCTCATGATCGCCATTCTTTCTCTGGCTTTCATTCGGTTTCTCTCAATCTGACTTTTCCATGTCATGCGCCGATCAAATGTGACTCCCAGATAGGTTGGGTTGTCGTTTGGCTGCAGGATTTTGCCATGTAGGCTTAATTTGGTACTTTGGGGTTTTAATGAGAGCGAGAATATTGTGCACGTGGTTTTCTCCTCGTTTATTTTGACCAGCCATGAGTTCGCCCACTCTTCCAGCGATGTTAGGGCCGTTTGCATCCGATTTCTTGCTATGGTGAGATTCTTTTCAGAGGTCCACATAGCCAGATCGTCTGCAAACATTGAGCTATGGACTCTTCTTGGTATATTCTCTGTAATATCGTTTATATATACCAGAAAGAGTGTGGGTGACAGTACTCCCCCTTGGGGTACTCCCTGCTCGAGTGTCACCTTTTTGCTCATCTGCCCTTGTACTTGGACTCTGGCCGTTCTTTGTTTGAGGTAGTGGTTGATCCACTTGTACATCTTCCCACAGACATCACTTCTTCTTAGCTTGACTCTAAGTCCATCCTTCCAGACTTTGTCAAATGCCTTTTCCAGATCCACCCAAACAGCTACTGTGTGTTTCTGTGCCTGGTAGGCATCTTCTATCTCCTGGGCTATGAGGATGACCTGGTCCTCAGTGGATCTGTGCTGTCTAAAGCCGGCTTGCTGTGGAATTAGTATTCGTTTTTCTTCCAGATGCCACATCAGTCTGGTGTTTATCATCCGTTCCATCAGCTTGCCGACACAGCTCAGTAGGCTTATGGGCCTGTATCCATTCGGATCTGTTTTGTCCTTTCCTGTTTTTGGTACTGGTACCAGTATTGCATCTTTCCATGCCTGGGGTACAATACCCCTTTTCCAGCTTTGGTTCAGGACTGATAGTAGTTTTTTCTTCACTGTTTGGCCCAGCCCCCATCAGCATTTCGTTTGTTATCCCGTCTTTTCCGGGAGATTTCCTTTTCTTTAGTGTTCTCATAGCCTCTTCCATTTCGCGCATGGTTAGTTTGGCCATCATGTGCTCTTCAGGAGCCGTATTTATGTTTTCGTGTCCCTTTAGCTCTTCGCTAATGTCTGTATGCTTATCTGCAGGGACCTCGATGTGGTTTGCTCTGGCATAGTGATCGACAAAGGCGTTTGCGGCTTTCTTACCTGTGATCAAGTTCTCGCCCTGCTTGATAGTAATTTGTTTATTTGACGGGGTTTCGTCATTCATGGCTCTGACTAGCTTCCATAGCTTGTTCCCTTCTTTGTCCAGGTTTAGACTTTCCGTTTTATTTTTCCAACTTTCTCTTGCTGTTTGCTTGAGAGTGTGTTTGTACTTCGCCGTGGCGGCTTTGAGGGCGATGTTTGCCTCCATGGATTTTTCTCGTTCTGCCACGTTCCTAGCATTTGTTACTGCATCTTCCACTTTCTGTAACTCATCATTCCAGTAGGGCTTATAGTTTTTCCTAGCTCCTCTTGGGATGGTTTCAGTGGCGGCTTGCATTATTGCCTTGCTTAGGCTCTCTACCATGGGCTTCATTTTGGTGTTTCGTGTGTTGATGGTTTCACACAGCCCATCTGTCAGGATTGCAAATCTGTCCCAGTCGGCTCGTTTGTAATTCCAACGTGGGAGCGGTTTTGTTTCCTGTGGGCCTACTTCCATGTCAATGGTTAGCCTGATCGGCCTGTGGTCGCTACCTGCCAGTTGGTTTAGCAGGTAAAGTGTTCAACTTATACTACTGTCCTTCTTTATAATCAAGTATTCTTTGTTAAAGTGTGATTATAAAATCGCATGCTGTATATATGTCAACCGACTGATATACATGACATAGTTTTTGAAAAGTATATGGTATTTTTGCACTGTACAGTGAAAAAGTGGACGAGAGAAGGAGACTACATCAGATGATAAGTTTCAAATGTTCTTTTGTCACTGTTTTGTCTGCTTTAACTTGTTTATTTCGTTGTCTTTTCATTTAAGATACAATGTTGTCAATACAAGTTTTCTTTGTGAGTTCAAATGTCTTACATTTTTGCCAATAATGAACATTTTCATCGTGTTCTTATCTTTCATATTATCGTACGTCTGAGTATTTTCTATAAAACATAAAATATAAATATGTTGCTGATACCGATAAATCCAGGTTAGGACATTTTGAATGCCTGGTCTGTTGGTGAACATATCCACACTGTTCTTCTCATCTTATTTGTTTTAATATTTTTCTGTTTCTCCCGAACTTCTGGTAATATTGTTTTGTTCGTGTGGTACATGTAACTAATTATGCGATAGTCTCTCGTTTGGTCGGATGGAAGAGTGGTTAATCTAGCGTTCTAAAGTTCCAAAGATGCTGAAAACATGGGTTGAAATTCCAGTAAAACACTTATGTTATATTGTTGTTTTCTTGTATTAAAGTGTGTATGGGTCTGTTTTAGAAAACGGGGTATAGATACCGGTGAACAATGGTAAAAAGAGTAGTCGTTTCCGTCGAATGGGTCAGTAAACCGTTTGATAGCATTATCACGTAATCTCTGTGTTAGAACCCTTGAGACACGGAATGTAGAGCCACACCTACACTTTCATGAATGAGATAGACTGAGGCAAACATCAAAAACATTTGGAAGACGTGCAATACGCTGGGACATATGACACACTGCAGAATAACATGACGTATATTTGTTTAAAACATATACTCCACAGCGAGCGATAACGTAAAGGTGTTGATATATGTACGTAAATAAAATCGTCATTACCATGTAGCGTGTCCTTGGTAGATCGTCGTTCTAATCACAGCCATTCGATATGAATCTCGATCAGCAGTCAGTCTAGCCGCCTGCTCCATGTTCATGTTTAGGGTGTCCTTGATGTCTGGTGTCCATCTACGCGTTGGTCGGCCTATTCCTCGTCTTCCTGGAACAATGCCATCCAGAACTGCTAGTTCCATTCAGCCATGGCTCTTGATATGGCCGAAACACATGGTTCCGGGACATAACGTGGTTTACAAGCCAATTCTCTTCCACACTCCGATCTTGCAGGGTGGCTTTATTTATTATGTTCATTTCAAAGATATTTTGAGGACTCTCTTGTAGCATTTTATCTCGAGAGCCCCGATCTTCTTTCTTTATATTTGTGTGATGGTCCATGTCTCGCTTCCGTACATTGCCATAGGAAATGTGCATGTTCTGAGGATCTTCAATTGTAATTCTTTAGTAGTAATTTGCCATCCACGTTGCATACTATTCAGTTTTCACATCGTTATGGACAGTCGTCTCCTTATTTCCCTTGCAGAGTCCTCATCATTTCTTATCAAAGAGCCAAAGTATTCCAAGTAATCCACGTGTTCAATATCTTAATTATAAATAGTGATCTTGGGTTTGCGTCTGTGTGTACCAATGTACATTATATTTGTTTATTTTATATTCATGAAAATATTAAAATTTTTGGTGTGCTTCTGAACGAACGTAAGCAAATGTACCAAACCATAAACGCTGTTTGAGAGCATAACTGTGCCATCCGCATATCTTAGTTCTGGAATCTCTTTTCCTCCAATTGAAAATCGGTCAAAATTCACGTAGTTTTCATCTATGTTCACATTTCGCGTGATATTCTCCGCTATATGGTGTTTAGTAGAAAAGGGGTGGGGGTGGGGGGAGGAAGCAGCCTTCCTTAACACATTTGATGGTATCAAACCAATCTGAGGTACATTCGTTAATTCTGACGGCAGCTTGTTGGCCACTGTAAAGTGGTTCAATTATATTTATCAGATGTGTTGCAAAGACCATGCGTTTCATTATTTGCAATAGTTGCTGTATTTATGCACAGTCAATAGTTTTAATAGGTTTAGTGAAATCTATGAAGCCTGCATGTGGTCAGCATTGTGTTCTATGCATTTTTCAGTGATGTTGCTCACATTGCAGATCTGATTTCTTGTGTCTATGCCTGCTTATTATGTATTTCATAATCTGCTGTCTTGTCTAGTCTCTTCAAGAGAATACATAATAATATAATGTATATATAAGCATTTGTATCTAGTTTTTCATGTGGTTGATACTTGATGCTTGACAAATTACAACTATTAGTTTGGATAAATCGTTAGGACAGTTCAATAGAACTATCCCCGCAGGTATTCGCCTGATCAGTCACAAGCGCACCAACAGTCATATGGAGGTATTGTGTCAAAGGCTGATGTTTTCTGTCCTCATCAATAGCCATGGACTTAGTATAATTATTATAGTTATTATTATTATTAATGTTATTATTATTATTATTATTATTATTACAAGTTATACTATAACAGCTACTGCTCCAAATATTAGCGCTACTACTACTACTACTACTACTACTAATAATAATACTACTACTACTACTACTACTACTACTATATTCACTACCAATAATATGACCACTACTACTTCTGCACTCACATTTCTTAAATCAAACTCTCCGTCTACCCCGTAAAAGTGCTCATCAAACAAGACTCCCCAAACCGCCCTCACTTACACTACCACGCGCGTCAGATGTGAACATCTCACGTAAGAGTGATGTGGTGATGGAACTTTGGCAGCAACGCTAGCCCATATCAGCAAGCCTCGGGTTGTTGGTTCCAAGCTCAAATCTGTGACGCTCACTCGTTGATTGGGAAAAGTCTTTGATGTTTGTGTTTTCCACGTGAGTTACTTTCCCTCACCTGTCATTTTATTCCAGGATCTTTTCTTTGCTCAAGGTAAGCTCTACGTAGTCTTGCTTCTACGTTGTTACTATTTATTTTACGAGTAGTGTTCGGTAACGTTTCTGCGTGGGACATAGACTATAATAGGGTCACTTATACACTAAGGGCATGTTTTAGTAGAAGTCTAACAGTGCATTTGTAATCTTTTTGTAGAAACTTATCTGTGTAATATAGACGAGAACAGAGGTACTGCCACACTGCAGGAATAACAGTGTGGATCAACACCGATAGTATACATTTCTCTTTGTGTGAGACAGACGCGAGAAGAAGAACACTGCCAAACTGAGATCATGATGTAATTGACGACTATCAATGTGGTCAAACTCTTCTAATAATAATCAATCTAGGGACATCGACGGCAATATAACCTCTGCTTCACTGAGAACCTGCCATGATGGATAACATTACTTCCGTAATGATAGATAACTCAATTAACGACCGAAGAGGACGGAATGGAAAAACCACTGCAAAAAATACAAGCTAGAAATGTGCAGCATAGACAAGCTTAGAGCTTAGCAGAGACGGGCAGAAAAAGATCTTCAGACCCAGAACCGGATTTTCTGAAGCCAAGAATGAGTCTTAGAGACACTGTCACGTTCGATTGTGGAGCACGCAAGCAAACACCATGACATACCTGCAGGTCTGCCCTACTTATCCAGACCAAATAAAGGCAGTCTGGCCATGTGAGCTACCATTCTCGAATAGCTGTTGGCTACCGACGTAGACCTGAAACGTACAATCTTCTTCGTGAACAACATTGGGCGAGAACAATAGACTTAGTTGATCGAAGAAGAAAGGAAAGACGAAGAAGAATAATAGTAGACAATTATATGTGTGGCAACTGATCTAAAAAAATTCCAACTGTTACACTGAGATCATGTTGTAAAAGACAACTAACCAACATGTACCATTAGCTTGAGTGTCTTCGAGCAATCCCATGCAATCTAGTTATTAGATGATTGCAGGATGTCACTGAAAGCTATGCAAACGTATATACTATTAGATTATCTGCAAGTTTTACTTGAAATGAATCTGTGATGACGCATGCATTAATACAATGGCGCTTTTTAAAGTACTGCTTCGGCTAACGATTTAGATTATGCATGTTTTCATGATGTTGCTGCTAATTTCACTAGAATTTATGCTAGGTGCTCTAGACGGCTTTTTTATTAGCGGGTTACAGTGGCTCTCCTGACATCATGCAATGTACTTGGGAATATGGAATGTCGTCCTCCTGGCTGTAGTGCAATGTGATGTACCTCATAAAGCTCACCACTGTGGGGATCACTCTTCCGATAACCACCTCGCTGGGCAGACTATCATACAGCAGCCTATTTCCATGGGGATATGCTTGGAACAAAGATTGGGTCTTGATCAGTATGTTTTACGTGACCCTGCATAACGTGTAGTCTGATCAGTATATTTCAATTGATGCTGAGTAACGTGTACTCTGATTATAATCTTTCATCTGAATGGCTAACGTGTAGTCGAATTACTACGTTTCACATGACCCCGGCTAACGTGTAGTCTGAGCAGTATGTTTTATCTGACACTGGCTAAGGTGTAGTCTAATCAGTATGTTTTATCTGACCCTAGCTAACGTGTAGTCTGATCGCTACGATTCACATGACCCTGGCTAACGTGTAGTCTGATCAGTATGTTTCACCTGATTCTGGCTAACGTGTAGTCTGATCAGTATGTTTCACCTGACCATAAATAATTACCATCTCCTCTACACGTTGACATATTATAAAAGCCTATAACAAAACCTATGTTTATCAAACAGAGCCTGAATCTCACCTAACTGCCGGCTGAGCCTGAGACATGGCAGGTCATCGACAACTTTTCTATCTGGAAATGTGACCGAGTTCTTGTCTTTCTAGCAGCATGCCTAGTTCGACACCTCAATTGGCTGGTCTCCTAACCGGTTTAACTATTACTTCCCTTATTTTTTCAATTGTGTTTCCTGTATATGTTACCTGAGTCTTTGGAAATATACGTCACTTTGTGATCGATGTGGCCAGGATGATTACCACTCACCAGCCTCGGTTTTGTAAATTCTGTTCACTCATCAAATTGAAGTCAAGGACAAAACAAACACTTGCATCTACTCGGGAACTATATACATTTCATCCAGTCTATCTTCTACAACAGATCACAACCACTGACGTGCAAGTAGATATACCAGCAGTAGTACTCTTACATTTAGTATCTGCTGCATTGCGTATCTATTACATTATGTAACTATTAGATGGTGTATCTCCTCTCTCTCATGTAGCATGTCCTTTGTAGAACGTCGCTCCCATCACAGTCTGTCTCAAAGAAACTCGTTCCGTTGCCAAAACTCCAGCTTCCGCCACTGTCATACTCAGGCACCCCTGTATATCTTGGTGCCATTTGGTCTACCCCTTCCTCTTTTGTCTGGCACCATACCTTCCATCACCGTCCTCTCAAGACCGTTGTATCTCTTGATGTGACCAAAGTATTTGCATTTTCTAGCCAAAATGGAATTGATAAACCAGTTCTCCTCTATGCTCAACTCTTGCCGAATATCTACATTTGTTCTTTTCTCTGTCCAGGGTATTCTGAGGATCTTTCTGTAACATTTTGACTCGAAGGATTCGATTCTTTGTCTAGAAGTTTTGGTAATCGTCCATGATTCACAGCCATAAGCTGCCACAGGAAAAACACAGGCTCTCAAGACTTTTACTTTTATCGTTTTGTTGGAGCCCTGCCATAATTTCTTCAGGCTGTTCAGTCTCTGCATTGCCATAGCTAGTCTTCTTCTGATTTCTTTCGAGCAGTCACCATTTTTGTCGATTCTGGAGCCCAGATATTCAAAATGTGTAACCTGATCTATTTTCTCACCACCCACTGTAAATTTATGCTGACATTGTGTTTTTATCGGTGGTCATTATCATTATCGTAACTCTGGAATCTCGTACCCCCCAATCGTAAATGGGTCGAAACTTTCAATGTGTATCTGCTACCTACTGTGTATATTAAATTAATAACTATTACATTGTGTATCTGCTATATTTTGCGACTATTACGTTTTTTATCTGCTACTATGTATTACATTTTGAAACTTTTACATTTTGAATCCTCCACATTGTGTAACTTTTACCATTTGTATTTGCATCATTTTGTGTGTGGATTATTTTGTATCTACTACATTTTGTATTTGCTACAATTTGTGTCTACTATATTTTGTATCTGCCACTTTTTGTGTCTGCTACATTTCAGATCTACTATATTTTGTATCTGCCACATTTTGTGCCTGCTACATTTTGTGTCTTCTACATTTTGTATCTGCCACATTTTGTGTCTGCTACATTTTGTATCTGCTACATTTTTGTAAACATCATATACTCCTGATTAAGTTACCTCTAATTCGTCTCTTGTCTAGACACTGTAGGCCGGCTTTTCTGAGTTTTTCCTCATAACTGTAATTCTGGAATCCCACTATCAGCTGTGTCGCTCGTTTATGTATGATTTCCAGCTTGTTTATATCTCGTCTACAATAAGGACTCCACATCTGTACTCAGTACTTCAATCAAGGTCTAACTAATGAGTTATTCAGTTTGACTATCACTTCCTCGCTCCTATTGTTAGTAATTATTTTTATCATACCTAAAATTGTATTTGCCTTTTTCACTGCAACCTTTGTTTGATTAAAGGTTTGCCTATTGAGACTTTACATATGAAGGCTCGGTACTTTCCACCCCAGACCGTAGCTCTTTATTCGATATCAGGACGTATTGACCAGTGACGAATACGTGTGTTTGTAATACGTGGTCGCTACAAACTAGTGTATGAATGCGTGTGTATATGTGTTTGTAATATCTGGTCGTACTAACTGGTCTATGAATGCGTGTGTATATATCTTTGTAATGTGTTTTACTATGACAGTATTTCCAGTACAGTAGCTTTTTCAATCCTTTCCGTACGCGGAGAAGTGGTCATACCAAGAAAATACCTCGACACTCCAAGTCAATCTCAACAGGAAGTCATTTCCAACCCGGTAGGCTAGAATTGTAGACCAAGCTTGCGTTTCATTTGCACCCATACACATGGCACCTACCTGTCAATCACTTCTCTGGGATGGTTGTTTGTTTTAACTACAGTGATGGTGACTTGACTCAAGATAAGCCTAAGTACACCACTACAGTTTGAACATTTGTTCTTATCCTGTATCCGACCATTTGCTGTGGGGATTTTTATAGCAATAATATTTCGTTATTGATTTGCAAGACCCATGTACAAGCCTATGTATTCGCTTTTTCCTGCATTCATGAATGGTTACATTAAATATATTGTTGTTAATCCGACGTGGCTAAGATCTACATGGTGGCCTGAAAAAATGTACATAATCGTCTGAAGAATGTACAGAGTGGCATGACACATGGTCAGATTGCTTGTAGAATGTACAGAGTGGTTTGACAAATGGTCAGATTGCTTGGAGAATGTACAGAGTGGCTTGACAAATGTTCAGATGGCTTGTAGAATGTACAGAGTGGCTTAAAGAATGTACAGAGTGGCTTGACAAATGGTCAGATGGCTTGAAGAATGTACAGAGTGGCTTGAAGAATGTACAGAGTGACTTGACAAATGTTCAGATGGCTTGTAGAATGTACATAGTGGCGTGACAAATGTTCAGATGGCTTGTAGAATGTACAGAGTGGCTTGACAAATGTTCAGATGGCTTGTAGAATGTACAGAGTGGCTTAAAGAATATACAGAGTGGCCTAAATAATGTACAGAGTGACTTGAAGAATATACAGAGTGGTCTAAATAATGTACAGAGTGGCCTGAAGAATGTACAGAGTGGCCTGAAGAATGTATAGAGTGGCTTGACAAATGTTCAGATGGCTTGTAGAATGTACAGAGTGGCTTGACAAATGTTCAGATGGCTTGTAGAATGTACAAAGTGGCTTGACAAATGTTCAGATGGCTTGTTGAATGTACATAGTTGATTGACAAATGTTCAGATGACTTGTAGAATGTACAGAGTGGCTTGACAAATGTTCAGATGGCTTGTAGAATGTACAGAGTGGCTTGACACATGTTCAGATGGCTTGTAGAATGTACAGAGTGGCTTGACAAATGTTCAGATGGCTTGCAGAATGTACAGAGTGGCTTGACAAATATTCAGATGGCATGTAGAATGTACAGAGTGGCTTGACAAATGTCCAGATGGCTTGTAGAATGTACACAGTGGCTTGACAAATGTTCAGATGACTTGAAGAATATACAGAGTGGCTTGACAATCGTTCAGATCGCTTGAAAATTTAACAGATGGCTTGAAGAATGTACAGAGTGGCTTGAAGAATGTACATAGTGGCTTGACAAATGGTCAGATGGCTTGTAGAATGTACAGAGTGGCTTGACAAATGTTCAGATGGCTTGAAGAATATACAGAGTAGCTTGACAAATGTTCAGATCGCTTGAAAAATTAACAGATGGCTTGTATAATGAACAGAGTGGCTTGACAAATGTTCGGATGAATTGTAGAATGCACATAGTGGCTTGACAAATGTTCAGATGGCTTGAAGAATATACAGAGTGGCTTGACAAATGTTCAGATGGCTTGTAGAATGTACATAGTGGCTTGACAAAAGTTCAGATGGCTTGTAGAATGTACATAGTGGCTTGACAAATGTACAGAGTGGTCTGAAACATGTACAGAGTGAGCTAAAGAATGTACAGAGTGAGCTGAAGAATGTGCAGAGTGGTCTGAAACATGTACAGAGTGTCTTGAAAAATGGACATATGGCATGAAGAGTGTAAAGAGTGGCCTGCAGAATATACAGAGTGGCCTTAAGAGTGTACAGAGTGGTCTCAAGAGTGTATAGAGTGGCCTCAAGAGTGTACAGAGTGGTCTCAAGAGTGTGCAGAGTGGTCTCAAGAGTGTACATAGTGGTCTCGAGAGTGTACAGAGTGGCCTGAAGAGTGCACAGAATGGCCTGATGAATGTACAGAGTGGCTTGACAAATGGTCAGGTGGCCTGAAAAATGTACAGAGCGGCCTGAAGAATGAACAGATTGGTCTGAAAAATGTACATAGTAGTCTGACGCATATTCAAAGTGTTCAAAACACGTACAACTCGTCTGGAACATATACACATTAGCCTACATAATGTACAGCGGCCTGAAGAAATTATAACCAAAGTAAAACAGGTCAATATTTTTTGTTAACTAAGTTTTTGGTGCAAGCTCTTATTTATACAACGACTTTTAAAAATAGTTTTTGGAACTACAGAAGTTTCATCACCTGCGCTATCTCCAATGTTCACCTCCAGCGGTTCGGGATTTTCCAGCTCAATTAACGGCGTCTTAGTATTTGACACAGATGCCTAACTCTGCATTTTGAATTGAGGAAGTACGTTATTTAAGTTCATTCGAGGCTCTGTCAAAATGTGATAGATTAGCAGGTTGCACTAGAAGAGGCCGTGTGAAAATAAATTCAGCTCTATAGGTTATGGGGAAGATGGGTAAAAATAGAAGAAATATAAGTTCAAGCAAACACACAACAGATAACAGTCATGGTGTTATGCATACTCGTTTATAAGTTTTATTTGAAACTCTGCTACACTTGTTTTTTTAATGTTGTCTCTACATATTACTAAAGTTTTTGTTCCCATTCGACGTTACTGAGGAATAAAAACCATATGCGCATGTATTCGCCTCCCAATGTACAGTGTTCTTTTTTTGTTGTTTTTTTTTTAATGTACAGATATATTTGATTTCACCTCTGAATACAAACAAATAATTTGCCTTACTAAATGTTTGAGCGCCTGTCCTTTTGGTCAAAGATTGAAATCCTAACCGTTCGCCATGTTGATTAAATGTGGATTGTCAGTCATGGGAATACGTGGGAACTAATCATTTGCTGGTTAACAGATACAGTATATGTTTTTAATCAGTTGGGACAAAAACTATGAGCAACGGTCAGCGAACTGCAGCGGTCAGCGACAAATAGATTATTGCTATCGGCATGGCCAGCGAATCAGACCTGGACAGACCCTTCTACACCTCAACGCAGTGGATAACATGCTGCAACAGAGCAGACTGGCTAAGGAGAAGGGATCGGAGATGAAAGATTAACACGGCACTCCAAAAAATGTCATGCTGGAGTCGTATGTATCGAACCGAAAGGTGCAAATATCGCAGTCAAACTGTAAACTACAACACAACGCGTTCCGTTCTCTGGACTACATTCTGCTCCTTGCGAAGCCCAATTCAGGGATTGGCAGCGGGAGATTGAGAACGAACGAGGCCAAATGACCGCAATTCATTATTTTTTTAATATTATGTTAATAATGCACATTTGACGTACATCCCCTACACTCAGCTGCCAGGCTTTGCTGCTAACATGATCTCGTTAATGGTGGATTGCAAACTTGAATCCTCGTGCATGTGTGTAACAAGAATAAAGTATGCATTCAGTAGCAACATTCAAAAAGACACGTATTCTTCTGTCCACGAACAACACAAACATCGAATAACAATAAAAAAGTGAAGTAATTGGCAGCCCAGAAATCAACCACGAAAAGCTTGGTGTCGAAAGTGCTTTGCCACAAGAGAGAATTTAGGCAACGGATTCAGACAGCACACGGCCTCAAACTGAATATAATTCCGGCGTTTATTCATTGACGGTGCACCCAGGAAGATAGGATATATTTATAATTGTGTTACAAATCCATTATTTTAGTCCTCCATCTTTATGTTTCTGGTCCTTTTCGTTTCTTTAATTTAGAAAAATGGGTTATGGGAAGTGTAATACTGTTAGGTATAGCCACACTCTAGTGAAGTAACCAAACAAATTGGTAAGACAAAATTTGGATTAGAATCCACCAGGGAAAGGAATGCCAACTAATATCTGGAGTAGAGAAGTAAAATGTTTGGGCCAGAATTTCGACTATTTTGTTATGGCTGAGAATTCGTGATCTAACCAATAGGATTGTATGTGGTTGAAAGGCGAGTACAATAATGAGCGAAAATGTGAAACATGCAGAAAGAAAATAACATTGTAGAAATAAGAGGGTGCAATTGGTGTCTCGTCGGCGGAGAGAAAAAGGATGTGCCAAATAATAAGAAGCATAAAGAACACCGGTTACTACTACAACTTCTTTTTCTTTTCTTCTTCGTCTTTCTTCTTTTTTCTTATTCTTATTTTTCTTTGTATTATTCTTCTTATTATGTTTCTTCTTCTTCTTCATCGTTTTTGTGTCCTTCTCCTCCTCGTCTTCTTCTTTTTCTTATTCTTCTTCTCCTCTTCTTCTTCTTCTTCTCTTCCTAATGCTCGCTCTCCTCCTCTGCCATTTGGTAGGTTCAGAAATGCTCCTGCCCCTCCGTTCTGTGTTGTGTTTGTTACATAACCATCGGTGTATGCATGGGTCCAGTCCATGCTTGGGTAGTTTTTCGTTATGTATCACAGGGTAGTATCTCTCCTTTCTTTTTCAGTCTGGCAGTTGTTGTTTCCAATACCTGGTATATTTTCTACCACCTCTGGAAATATATGCTGCCTCCATGTAGGTTTTCGTACAGTAGAGATGGGCTTTGATGTTGTTAGTGCGTTCCTGGGGTCTTCGTACATCTTTGTTTTGGATATTTCTGCAAAGTTTCTCCCCTTTAGTTTCCCATTTCAGAAATTGTTTAGTCTCTGGTGCATTGGATGCTCAGTCAGTCTTCTGAGTTTCTCTGATTGCTGCTTGGCTCTGTAGTCTCTTCTGTCGTTCATGGATTGCAGTTAAGTAATCTTTTCAAGTTCTACAATTGGCGTTGACTTTATGCCTCCTGTTATAACTCTCATGGCTTGGTTTTGGAGTTCGCTAATTTTATCGAAGTTCGCCTTCGCTGCTGTTGTCCATGCCGCAATGCCATACTCGAGAACTGTTCTCACTCTTCCAGTGTACAGTTTCGTTAGTATACTGTCGTACTCCCCAGCTTGAGCCAGCAAGTTTCCTCATGATTGCCATTCTTTCTCTGGCTCTCATTCGGTTTCTCTCGATCTGACTTTTCCATATCCTGCGCCGATCAAATGTGACTCCCAGGTAGTTTGGGTTGCCGTTTGGCTGCAGGTATTTGCCGTTAAGACTTTGTTTGGTGTTTTGGGGTTTGTTTTATAGCGAGAATATTGTACATGTCGTTTTTTCCTCGTTTATTTTGACGAGCCATGATTTCGCCCACTCTTCCAGCGATGTTAGGGCCTGCTGCATCCGATTATATGCTATGGTGAGATTCTTTTCAGAGGTCCACATAGCCAGATCGTCTGCAAACATTGAGCTATGGACTCTCCTTGGTATATTCTCTGTTATGTTATTTATATACACCAGGAAGAGTTGGGGTGACAGTACTCCCCCTTAGGGTACTCCCTGCTCAAGTGTCACCTTTTTGCTCATCTACCCTTGCACTTGAACTCTGGCTGTTCTGTTTTTGAGGTAGTGATTGATTCATTTGTACATTTTTAAACAAACTTCACTTCTTCGTAGCTTGACTCTAAGTCCCTTTTTCCAGACTTTGTCAAATGCCTTTTCTAGGTCCAACCAAACCGCCACTGTGTGTTTTTGCTCCTGGATACACACATATGTGACGGGGGAGTAGTTGGGGTGGGGGTGGTCTGCAAGATCACGTGCCTAGTACACGAGAGTGCCTTCTTACTCAGCCATTTAATTTCTGATCTGTGAAATTTTACTGAAAAGCCGAACTGGCTGCACTGAGGAATTTAAACGTGAAACATGGTTCACAAATTAACATAAAGCTCATTCTAACCAATCGATGTTGATTCCGGAACCCTTACATGTGAGCGATAAATATGTCTTCTGCACCTGCATACAAATCGTAAAAGGCTACTAAACAGAACTGCACGCTTGGAAAGCAGCCTCTTTGTGTACAAAAAATAGCTACACAAATAATTTATTCACTAGTGCACAAAGTGCCTTGGCGGAGGATTAAAATATGAAACTATCGTTGCTAGGGGCAATACGTTTCTTATGGGGCACAATGAACTAGAAGAAGGCAACTTTATTTCACTTTCTCTTGTCTCAAGTCAAACTTGTTTGTCCCTTTTGTAACAGTAGACTGCACTTCTCTCTATTGCTGAACTTTGTTGTTGTTTATGAATGCCCAAAATGTGTAGGTTGCTCTTTTGTGCGCCATTTTAGGGCGTTAAGTGGCGAGTTATCGTAGATTTACTCACATCACGAGGGTGCTGATGAAGGTGGAACGGGGTCCTACAAGCGGTTGTGCTATGCTTGTCTTCAAAAGCGTGTCGCTTACTACTACAGGGATCACGTAGAACCTCACCTTGTTAACCAGACCGTTGTCCTCGACAACAGCCCATTTCCGTGACGACCAGCGAGAAGTTCAGATGAGGGTCTTGGCCAGTATATTTCTCCTGACCTTGGCTAATATTGTCTGATCAGTGTGTTTTGCTTCACAAAACGTTAGCCTCATCGCCTCTATGTTATTGGTAAACGCTGCATACATGTATAATCTAGCGGCAAAGCGAATCTGTAAAAAAAAAGATAAAACGTTATCACTTCCCAGAACGCTTAAGATTCTCCAGCTGCAAATCTGTATTTTATTTACATTTCGTTGTCTTGGAAGCGGCAAAAGGGACGGATATCTACACTACACAAACAACGACACAAATTAAACTGTGAATAAGGGATCAAGAGACTGAGCAGCACATGAGCTGCAGCGGTCAGCGACCCATAGCTGACTGCTAGCGCCAGGGCCAGTGAACCAGAGCTGCCAAGACATTTCTACACCTCCACGCGGTGATCCTGGAGAACAGGCTGCAGCAGGGCAGACTGGCTACGGAGAACGGTTCGAAGAGGGGATTCTAACCCGGTACTAAAAAAATGCTTGATGAAGTCGGATGTGTTGGACTGAAAGGTGCAAATATCGCAGCCAAGCTGTAAACTACGAAACAACGCATCCGTTCTCTGGACTACATTCTGCTACTTACCCTTTCAGGGTTTAGTAGTGGGAGATTGAGAACGAACGAAGAAGAAGAAGATGATAAACGCACATACATGCAACAGTTATTGACAAATACATACCATAGGCATTACCACGCTCAACTTAAACAAATGCATCCATCTCCCAATAATATACACCCCCATTTCAATAATTCACTACACATCCACAAAAATATAAACTTTATTAAATACATCCAACATTGACACATACACTGCACTTCTATAAGTACATTACACATCCACAACGGTGGAACAAATTCACATATTTACTAATCATCTCCATAAATGCTTCAAATCAACACATACACTATTCATCCACCAATATATTACAAGTCGACACATGCATTACTCATCAACAACAGTGCTGCAAATTCGCATATGTACTACTCAACTTCAAATGTGCTACAAATCCACAAATGTACTAGTCATCCCCATATATTTCACAAATACTTAAATGTACTAATTACTCTGTAATATGTTACAAATCTGCAAATTTACTACCCCTCCCCAAAAATCTTACAAATCCACAAATTTACTACTCATCCATAAAGATGTCATACACCCATACATTCATTACTCATTAATAAATATGCCACAACTCCGCAAATGTACTTTTCATCCATAGATGTTTTACAAATCCACGAACGTTCTACTAATCCATAAATATGCCACACATCCACAAATGTACTACTCATCCCCACACATTTTACAAATCCTTAAATGTACTACTTACACAATAAAATGTTACAAATCCACAAAAGTACTACTCATCCCCACACATTTTACAAATCCTTAAATGTATTAATAACACTATAAAATGTTACAAATCTGCACACGTGCTACTCATCCACAAGTATACTACACTTCTACACGTTTGTCGCAATTAATCAAATGCACTCCACTTCCACATATAGATGACACATACATAAGTACACCCGAGATCCACAATATCTCCCAAATACACTAACACTCCATATCTCTAAATTCGCTACGGATATACACAACATCAACATATAACAATTAACAAACATATGCACAAATGATCTGTACATTAACAAATACGATACATCCACAAATACATTGCACATCCACAAATACGAGGCGTGTTCAAATGAAACTGAACTTTAATGTGAACATACGTCCGATGCGTTTGATGACGTCACTTCTGATGTAAACATCACATACCAACCGTCAAGTTTGCAAAATGCATTATCACCCGACTCATAGTTTCCTCAGCAGACCGTTAAAAACGTGGCGGGTGTGATTCGAAATCATTCCAGAGTTGATCAGCGAGCGGTGATTCGGTTTCTAACATCTGAAGGATGCCGATCAGTTGACATTCGTCGCAGAATGCAGGCAGTGTATGGTAAAACAGAAGTGTGACGAACGTAAGCTCCGGCAACTGTCCACCCGAATTACTGCATCAATTTTGGCGATGTAATCTTCTGACGCAACAATATGTGCCTGGCCTGAATTAGGAAGATCTTTCGATAAATCACGTCCTTCTTTAAAAATCGTTGTCCAGTTCTTCACTGTTGTCTTCGATACACTTTTGTCACCATACACTTCCTATATTCTGCAATAAATGTAATCTGGTCGACAACCTTCAGCGACTGATTCCGCATCACACCCGCCATGTTTTCAACTATCTGTTGCGGAAACTATGACTTAGATGATAATTTTTTTTTGCAAACGTGACTGCTGGTATGTGATGTTTATATCAGAAGCAAAGTCATCATACGAATCGTACGTATGCTCACTTGGTGCAGTTAGGTTCGGTTTCATTTGCACACACCTCGTACTATGCACACTACATCATCATCATGTAGTATGTCATTTGTAGAACGTCGCTCCCATCACAGTCTGTCTGAAAGAAACTCTTTCCCTTGCCAAAACACCAGCTTCCGCCACTGTCATACTCAGGCACTCCTGTATATCTTGGTGCCATAGTCTTCTTGGTCTACCCCTTCATCGTTTGCCTGGCACCATACCTTCCATCATTGTCCTCTCAAGACCGTTGTGTCACTTGATGTGACCAAAGTATTTGCATTTTCTAGCCAAAATGGAATTGATAAACCAGTTCTCCTCTATGCTCAACTATGTCTACATTTGTTCTTTTCTCTGTCCAGGGTATTCTGAGGATCTTTCTGTAACATTTTGACTCGAAGGATTCGATTCTTTGTCTAGAAGTTTTGGTAATCGTCCATGCTTCACAACCATCAGCTGCAACAGGAAAAACACAGGCTCTCAAGGCTTTTACTTTTATCGTTTTGTTGGTGCCCTGCCATAATTTCTTCAGGCTCTTCAGTCTCTGCATTACCATAGCTAGTTTTCTTCTGATTTCTTTCGAGCAGTCACCATTTTTTGTCGATTCTGGAGCCCAGATATTCAAAACGTGTAACCTGATCTATTTCCTCATCACCCACTGTAAATTTATGCTGACATTGTGTTTTATCGGTGGTCATTATCTTCGTTTTGTTTATGTTTATGAACATATTTTGATCTTTACTATGTCCATTAACGGCTGAAAGTAGCTGCTCTAGCCCTTCCGAAATTCTTGATAGTATCACTGTGTCATCTGCGTATCGTAACTCTGGAATCTCGTACCCCCCAATCGTAAATGGGTCGAAACTTTCAATGTTCTCATCTTCTCGTACATTTCTCATTATACATTCCGCATATATGTTGTACAGATAAGGTGAGAGGATACATCCCTGTCGGACTCCCTTTTGTACTGCAAACCAATCTGATGTTTGCCCAGATACTCGGACAGCAGCTTGTTGATCTTAGTATAATGTTTCAATGAGATGGACTATATGCAAAGGAAACCCCATTTCCTTCATGATTCTCTACAGATTTTGATGTTTTACCATGTCGAAGGCCTTAGTGTAATCAATGAAACATGTGTACATATCTACAATAAACTCTCTACACTTTTCATAGATATTCCTTAAATTGAATATGTGGTCCCGGGTCCCTCTGTCTTTCCTAAAACCTGCCTGGACTACGTGAATTTCAGATTCAAACCTTTTCTCTATCCTTCTTAATAGGATTCGCAAGAGTATCTTGCTAGCATGGCTGATCAGTGCGATAGTTCGGTAGTTCCTGCACAGCTTCAAGTTGCCTTTTTTGGGGAGGGGAATATAAATTGATTTATTCCATGCTTCTGGTCACTCTGCACTGTGCCATATCTGTTTACACAGCTTGTGATAGACTCGAGCACATGCCTCTCCACCTGCTTGTATTAGCTCTGCTGGGATATCATCGCATCCTGGGGACTTTACCTTTTTCAGGCTTTTAATTGCAGAGCGTACTTCTTCCAATGTTGGTTCAAGTTCTGTCTCATCCTTTGGTAGGATTGTAACTGAGCGCTTTGTGCTGTCTCCATACATGGTTCTGCAGTACTCTCTCCATCTATGCACACTACACATCAACAAATACACTCCAAATCTACAAGCACACCACACATTTACAAATACACTACACGATCCCTATCCACAACACATTCACTTTATATGATCAACTTTACAATCGTTCGAACTCTTTGGTATCGATTTAAAACAAGGAAACAACAAAGACACAAAAAATAAATACTGCTGCACGTGATATAAAATGCTGCAGAAAAGTATTCAGGATTACTAGAAGAGACGGCATGGCATTAAGAAATCCAGAACAAAATAAACCAACAACACCAAGCATTGCATATTGAGACACAGATACATTTATCGAGTATTACAAGAGTTCAAAAAGGAAATAAATAATTGTAACAATTTAACCCGCCAAGCCTGTCGGAAGAATCGACACATGGCTAACTCAGGATTTAGAAACGTTAAATTACAAAAACTACAATAGGTAAGCTGTTAGAACATGTGTTGATTTGGTGTGTATTTGTTGACGACACGTGCTCTGCATGGAACTGAAAATGTCTTTATTGTTTGTCCTTTAAATGATTTTGAGATGTGATAAAGAATGCTTTCAAATTTATCAGAAGAGCGAGACTAGAACACTGAACGGACTAGCTAAGTAGAAGGGTACTAACTGACCGACGCAACGATGTATTGGCTAACACAACTTGTATCAACTAACACAACCTTGCGTTAGCTAACATAGAGATGTATTGATTAACACAGAGATGCATTGATTATCATAACGATGTATTGACTAACATAGATGTGTATTGACTAACATAGAGATGTAAAGACTAACATAAGGTTGTGTTGAATACCATAACAATGTATTGGATAACATAGAGATGTATTGACTAACAAAGACAGGTACTAACTAACATAGAAATGTATTGACTAACATAAATTTGTTTTGACTAACCTACATTTGTATTGACAAATATAAATATACATTGACTAATATAAATATGAAATGACTAACATAGAGACGCACTGACTAACACACGATGTGTTGTTAAAGACAACAATGTCTTGAGAAGCATAACGATATATTGACTAACACGTGGATGTATTGACTAACGTAAAGATGTGTTGATTAACATTATTATTATTATTAGTTGCTCATCGCAAGCGATTATATTGATGATGTCACTTGCGCTGTATATGGATTATAGTGAGGATGAAACTGCGCTTGTCATCGACCTCACTCTCTGGTCTCGAGCTATCAAGAACCAGTGGCAAATCATTAGTCAAGATGACTGGAGGCAACTCAGGATGCAGGCACGCTGGTCTCACCTCCTGTGAAACCATGGGTCACTATGATACTTGTGGTATTCAAAAGTGCACCGTTTCTGTTCATCGCTTTGTGAGACAAGTGCCTGACCACTCGACCAAAGCGATCCCAGAAGACTGCAGAGTCAGCAGACAACCAATGTTGCATTCCAGTAGTGTATTCTGGCCAAAAAGGGACCACCGGACGATTGGAATGTTCCTAACCCCTGAAGTCACCTACTCGCGTTCATGCTGGCGGTGTAGGGGTCTGGACTGGTGGATTTGGGCTTGTCATTGGTCAGCCTTTTCCTGATCAGAGAGCCAGTACTGATCAGGGATGCTAATTTCACGTTTTCCGCCCCAGGTGCACACCACGCCATCTGCCTACACTCTGTGTTGTTTACTTGGAAATCTGCTGCTCCTTGAGATGTGTATAACTTAACTTAACGTCTTTATACTGGTTTAGAAGACCCTGCAGAGTCTGTATACAACCAGTTACATTTACATCACCTTGCTCTAAAATCTATGCGCATCCAGTTTATTCTTAAATGCATTAACTGTCCCTGCCTCCACTACCTCCCCTGGCAATGCATTCCAAGCAGACACCACTCTCTGACTAAAAGAATATTTCCTAATATCTAAGCTGGACCTCTCTTTAGTCAGCTTGTAGCTATGCCCTCGTGTTATTGTAGGTGGCTGTATTTTTAAAAAAACTTGTTATAGTCTAATTTATCGATTCCTCTGATCATCTTATAAACCTGTATTAAGTCACCACGAATTCTTCTCTCTTCGAGACACTGTAGGCCGGTTTTTCTGAGTCGTTCCTCATAACTGTAATTCTGGAATCCCACTATCATCTTTGTCGCTCTTTTTTGTATTCTTTCAAGCATGTTTATGTCCCCTCTATGATAAGGACTCCACACCTGTACACAGTACTCCAATCTAGGTCTAACTTAAGCTTTATACAGTTTGACTATCACTTCCTTGCTTCTATGTTTAATATTGTTTTTTATCATACCTAACATTGCATTTGACTTTTTCACTGCTACCGTAACTTGCTCCCTCACCTTTCCTGTATGATCTATTATAACCCCTAGGTCCCTTTCCTTATCTATCTTTCTAATATTGTTTTCTCCCATTCTGTAATTATGTTCCATATTGGATCTACCCATGTGGATAACAGTATAGTTATCTACATTAAACACTATTTGCCAGCTTACAGACCATTCTCGAATTTGATCTAAATACGACATCAATATATCCACTTCCGCTTTATATGAGACACTACTGCTTAGTTTTTGTGACATCAGCAAATTTTGCAATCATGGATCTCATATCAATGTCCAAATCATTTATATATATCAAGAACAAAATTGGTCCCAAAACCGAGCCCTGTGGCACACCACTTTTCACTTCACTCCACTCAGAGTACTCCTTATTTATGCCAACCCTCTACCTTCTTCCCGTTAACCAATTTTCAATCCATTTGGCAACTTCCCCTCCTATTCCATGTGATTTTAACTTTCAAATTAATCCTTGATGAGGTACTCTATCAAAGGCCTTTGCAAAGTCTAGATAAATAACATCCACTGGCTCCCCTTTATCTATGATTTTAGTAATCTCCTCCATGAATTCTAATAGATTTGTTAAGCATGATCTCACGCTAGTAAACCCATGCTGACTATTTCTAATTAGATTAAATTTGTCTAAATGCATTACAATGTTTTCTTTGATTATTGACTCTAACAATTCACAGACAATGCTCGTTAAACTCACATGTCTATAATTTGCTGGATCTGATTTTTTGCCTTTTTTGAATAAGGGGATCACTCCTGCATCTTTCCAATCCCGTGGAACAATTCCCTTTGTAAGTGATTGATAACATAATATAGCCAATGGTTTTGCAAGTTGGTCTCTAATTCCATACAGCAATTTTGGATGAATACCATCTTGACCTGGACATTTATTCACTTTCAACCCCTCCAATTTTTTAAAAACCATTTCCTCTATAAAACAGATTGATCTTAATTCCGCTGTATTCATGTCTCTTTGAAAAATGTCTATAGGCTCTGGGATCTCGGAGCAGTCCTCCTTTGTGAAGACTGTGCCAAAGTACTGATTGAGCAGATTAGCTGCCTCCCTATTCTCACTTATTATTTTCCCTGTACTGTCTATGAGAGGGCCTACTTTGTCTTTCGTTCTTTGTTTATTTCTAACATAAGAGAAGAAGCTTTTACTGTCAGTCTAGATCCTCTGAGCAAGTTTTTTTTTCAAAGTCTAATTTTGCTGTTCTAATCGCTTTCTGAGATATGTTCTGCTTGTCCAAATATTTTACATATGTTTCTTTTGATTTACCTGCCTCTATATATTTTGTCTATGCTTTATTTTTTGCTCTTCTACATTTCATTACAAATCTAGTTATCCACTTTTTACGCTTAGGGATTACCTCCCTACATGGAAATCATTCCTCTTTTAGCGTTTCTAGAACTGTTTTAAAACTTTCCCACTCCTGTTCAACATCTGTTCCTACGACAATATCTTTCCAGATTATGTGGTTTGCTGCCTCTTTCATCCTCTTAACATCTGCTTTAGAGTAGTTGTATGTTCGCGTGTTTATGTTTACTTCTTTCCCTGCAATAAGATGATTTGATGGTCACTTGAGCCAAACAGTTCCACAACGGAAACGTTTTCAATCATATTTTCCTCTGTGGTAAAAACTAGGTCGAGTATGTTTTTGCCTCTGGTGGCTCCTTCTACATGTTGAATTAAAAAATTGTCAGTTGTGCACTTAACAAAAGGTTTTGACTCTACAAGTGCTTCTGCCATATCAAATTTTATTTCTGGATAGTTGAAATCCCCCATTAATAATATCTTCCCTTCACTTGCCTTTGCTATGCTACTAATCAGCTCCACATCTTCCTCTTTTTGACTTGATGGACATCTATAGCACACTCCAATCACTGTTTTTTCACCCCCACTTTCTATTTCTCCCCATACACTTTAAATTTTGTTACCACATGATAAATAATCTTTGATTGTTATATTAACAGAATTTATACAGTATAATAAAACGCCACCTCCCTTAGTCTTGTCTCCAATTATCCTATATTTCCTTAACATTGTATATCCCTCAATTTCAAGTTCACTATCTGCAATCTCCTCATATTGTCCATGATTCTGTTAACCCTATTATATCTGGTTTTTCTTCTTCTACATACAGTTTCAATTCTTCTCTTTTATGTACTATGCTTCTCACATTTGCATAAAAACATTTTAGTTTGTAATGTTGTTGGTTTTTCTCTTTTTGCTTCTGCTTTATCATTTTAGTGTTTGCTTTTCCACTATGTATTTCACACTTCCCTGACACCAACTTACCCCTTTGACTACATCCTCTATAGCACCCTTTTGTAGGCCTATCTTTGGTCTCATTCTTCATAGGCCTTACTAGTTTAAATTTATAACACAATGATAGAACATATACTTAGCTACAACATGATGTCCTATCTCATTTAGATGTAAACCTCCCCTATCTAACATTTTACTTTTGTCTACTTTAACATCAATAAATTCCATTCCCATGTCCGCACACATCACCTGTAACCTAAGGTTGATACCTATTATTTTGCTATCTAGATAGTCTGACCCATCTGCTCTGTCTAAAATGCCCATCATTGTGACATTTCTAAACTTTTTTTCCTTAAGTGTTCTCATAAGACTTTTATATTTATCCATAATTATTTCTGTACCATCTCTTTACATTATTTGTTCCTACCAATACTACCACATGACTGTTTCCTTTGTCATCTGACCTCTTTATTCTCCCCTCTATATCCTCTATTTTTGCTCCCCCAATATCCATTCTTTCAAACATGTTGTGTTGTTTAGACAAATGTCTGCCAACCTCTCTCACAATTGAATATCCTACTACCAATACTAACCCCTCACCTATATGTGCATACTTCTCTCCAAAACTCTCTGCCCTGTGAGCTGTTTCCTCACTCAAATTTCCCTTACTTCCTTGATTACACCTTGACTGCATTTTCTTTAAAATTTCCTCCATTTTCACTTGTTTCCCTTCTATGTCCATCTCCCTCTTTTCTATCTCCTCCAATCTCCTCTCATTTTCCCTTATATTGCTCTCCATTTGTGCCTGCCTCTCTTCAACTCTACATGTCCTACATAAAACGGTTCTTTCATCTTCCAACGTTATAGTAATACTAACATTTTCGCCATACAAATAACAGAATCTGACTTGGCCTTTACTCGCAGCAGTTCGTCTCGTCTTAGTGGCCATACTAATTTTGCTATTTATTTCCGTTAGCCAATAAGTTATATTAATACCTAATAAAATGTATACTTCTTAAAGCGCCGCCAAAAAAAAAAAAAAAAAATGTCGCTGGTATTTACCTTTCTACAAAGTATCGCTAACGACTAGGCCTAGTGTTCTTGAGTGTTACTACTGCTCACTGTTCCACGCTATTTAATTCTGTCAAGTGACTAACTATCTTTTATAACAAGGCCACTATATTTGAAAATACGTATGCTACAATAAACTACAAGCACAACTATGTTATTATTACACAAATTAATTTTCAACACCAATACTTATCTGAAACGTTATAAATCTCTGTTCTGTCAATTCAAACCAACCACCATCTTGAACAACCGGAAACACTCTATTATTGATGTTGCTGGAGGATTTTCATAGATTTAATATATTTCCCTCATCATATGTGCACAGTAACTGGCTGTGTAGAGAAAATGTTTGCAATGTTGACGACAAGACGATATTTGACTAGGACTTAGTGACCTACAGCAGTCAATGACGTAGCCCATAAACAACGGCTTGAATGGATGACGTTGCATGTTTAACATGAAGAAAGTAACGTACGAAATAAATATGACATTGAATAATGAAGACAGTTGCGGATTCCGATGCTCAAATACATTTCCGAAATTTATATTGATTTATGTTAAGACATAAAATATTGGGCGAATCCGCTCTAGAGTTGGAAACATGATGAAAGAACGATATTTACTTCAATCACTGCATGGCTGTTATTGATACGATTAGGTAAAAAAAAGGTATGATATTCCATATAATTGAATAACCCAGCACAATGAAAGATATAAGCCATTGGCGAGCAGCGTAAAAAGTATAGAAATAACAATCCACATAAGATTGACTAACATGTTGATTAACATAACGATGCATTGACTAACACAACATTGTATCAACGGACTAAACGAATGGGAAAGAATCAAAACTGTGGCTAAGCATAACAATCATAGCTACCAAACTTACGTACATTAAAGAAAATTTATTGAGTAAATACCGCTGGGCTGGTCATATAAGTACGCATGCCTGAGAACAGATGGGCACGGCCAATAACGTTTTGGTTATAGTGGTCTTATATTTATACACAGCCACGGGGCTACCAGACATTGCTGTAGCAGGATGTGTTTTTTTTATTTCTTCAACCTTATGGTTATACACATCAACTTTGCTGTGGTAGGATATTTTTGGTTTTATCGTCATTATGGTTATACACATAAACTTTGCTGTGGTAGGATATTTTTGGTTTTATCGGCATTATGGTTATACACATCTACTTTGCTGTGGCAGGATGTTTTTGGTTTTATCGGCATTAAGGTTATACACATCAACTTTGCTGTGGCAGGATTTTTTTTGGTTTTATCGGCCTTATGATCTATTCACGGGGCTAGCCGCCTTTGCTGTAGCAGGATGTTCGATAGAAGAGACCTAGGCCTTGTACCGCACATTAAATCATCTAGATGCACACACCATGCTGTTGGCTTTATCGCATACCTGTTGATTTGCGCCAAGAGCAATGTGATAATATGCAATGTAATGTAGTGTAATGAGTTGAGCTTTAATAGTCAAAATATGATACGGGCCATATAATCTCCAGATCCACTAATAGCAATAACTGTGCAACATATACCTTTATAAGAGAAAGGTATTGTTAATGACGTCTGAAGATATCGATGCCATCACACTTGCCAGGTTACAATTACTTGGAAACCTGCTTCTTGTTATTTGCATCCGATATAATTGTCACGTAGTTACAAGTAAGAATGCAATTAATGTTATAAAATGAACTCATTGTTAGGCTTTGTTAATGATATCGTAAAAGACATAATAACCGTGCCACTGTTTGATTAGACCTGAATATAATGATTTTAGTTCACTTTTACCCGTACATAATTTTTGTACGTGAATATATGTTGTTTCCCTCTCTGGTCCCTGTTTCCTGTGCATTGTTTGCCCACGCAAACTTCAATCGTTCATCTTCTTCTTTTTCTTCCCTCGGAAGTCAGTTATTAGGTATCCTTTCCTTGTATCGCAAATGTCATATTTTTTCAAGAGCTACCAGCTATGTGATTAGCAGCCTACTAAGTAATTAGTATGTCCTTTACAGAGCGTCTCTTATTACCTATCTGTTATAAGTTTCTTGGAAAGTGTGCAGTATGGTAGGTTGACATTACTTTCTGAACGTGAAGGAGCAATCGTCAGATAAAAATAATTCCATTGTCTGCCAAACTGGACACACTGGGAATCAAACACATCCTGCTGGGACTGTAAACACAAAGCGAGATTCATCCATACACCAAGCAGCCTCCACCAGCAACCTATTGTATTTTTCGGAATTGAACGCGAGCAATGCAATTCTGTTGACTGGAGATTCCACGACCAAGCAGGAGTTACACTTCGCTGTTGGTCAGTACTCTTAATCGACGTTTACGTCAGGAATTCCGTGTGGCAGTCGACCTATTTACTTCTCCGTCACGCACATATGACTCTTGGAAACCAACCGGAAACTGTGTGTGAAGGACGTTTCTTGACTGTGTTGAACGGTTTGTTAGTATTTCTCAGTATTGTTATTGTGCTGGTTGATGGGCAATTAACGCTTATAGAGACTGCTCTTGTGGTTGTTGACCGGTTTGACTGGAGGTTTCAGAGTCTTGAGTGGTCCCAGTATTGTGTTGGCTGACTGGCTTAACACAATCCTTGTATGGTTGACAGGGTTGACCTAATTCGCAAAGGCTTGAGTGCAGGTGCTATTGACTGCTAAACACTGATAAAGATTGCCCATGTGTTTGTTTAATGGTTTTACTTGAGTTCTCAAACTCGTGAGTTGGGTTGTTATTTACTGACTGCTAACGGTGATACACAGTGTATGTTTAATGGTTTGACTGGGGTTCTCAAACTCGTGAGTCCTGCTGCTATTGACTGCTAAAGACTATCTATATGTTTGTTTAATGGTTAGACTGGAATTCTCACACTCTTGAGTGATGCTATTAATGACTACCAATAGTGATCATGACTTTCCATGTATTCATTGAACGATTTCTTCTGCGTTTTTTTATTTCTTTTGCGTTTATCCTAGACAGAAAAACGTTCTGACGTTGTGTCATTGTTTAGTGCGATGCAGCGACTTATGCACGTTTCGGCCCGACACATCCGGTTTCAGCTGGATTTTGTAATGTACAGGGTTTGCCTTTCCACTACGATCCCTAACCTCTTAAAGAGATACATTAGTGCACTCAGTTTACATGGGCTTCAGTTGGAGGAGAAATTATTCTGAGTCGCTGCCTCTGATGCAAGCAGACAGTTATAACTTTATGGCTGCCGTCAGCTCATTCACTGTGTGATTTTGGTTTGAGTGGGACCTCTCCACTACTTGAGCACTGTCATTACTAATATTACCTGGTTAGTTGTTTAAACTGGCACTGATTGACTTTGTTGTTGATACAAGTTTAGGATGAAGTCCAAAAGTCTGTGGAGTTTTGTTTTTCTACTGCTTGACTATAATCCGTCTTTTAATTAATAAACAAGATCCAAAGCAATTGTTTTACAAAACTGCATGTCATATCCAAATGATTTTACGCACGCAACCTTAGAAAATTCATGACTTTAAGTAAATATGTATTTCTCTAAGAAATGTGATGAATTTTGAAAACATTTTTCATTTCGCTATATTGACAGGAAACTAAATTAATTGGACATCATTTTAACATTACGGTACACAGTGGTGCTGTTTTAAAAATGCATGTTTTGACATTCATATTCAATGAGTAAAAACAAGTTCTTGATTATCCCGTGCGTCAATTAGTGCGGAAAACAACCAAGGTCATTCATGCGAAATTGCCATTTAGATATAGGCGTATCACGGTATTATAGTTTGTCGTGTTGGTATTGTGACGTATGGTTGCTTTTTTCAAAATGTGCATTGTTATCAATTTGAAAATGAGTTTGAAGTGAACATTTATAACAATGCAGAAGGTTACCGTTTTACTATACACGTTTTTACGCAGAAAATCTCAGATGGGTCATTTATATTGCGATATTCATGACCCAGAGGAACGAAAGCAATTGACAGTCGATCTTTATAAATCATCATTTTACCGTTGAATTGGAAAAACTCAAAGTGCACTCATATCAAGCAATTCTAAGAGGACGGCGCGGGCTAGTGGTTAAGTGACACAGTTCTTGATCCAGAGATGCTGCTTTCATTTCTCATTACATCACCGGCTGTTACCCCGGGGAAAAAAAACCTCAGAAAATGCAAGAGACAGCAGATCCTTGCATAAAACAAATGCCGAAGTCGGATGCACTTGGTCGACAAGTGCAACAAATAAAACCATAGTGGAACGCACACCGGCTTAGAGAATAGAGAAATAAGGTGAACACACAAAAGAGCATCAAGCAAGTAGGAAAAGGAAATGTGGCGATTTCGACCGATATGTCATAAAACAGGAGAATGTAAAATTGTTGACGAAAAATCAAGTTGTTATTCTTCGAAAACTAAAATTAACATTGCAATCCGACTGCAGTATTGAAATTTCCAAAAGTACTCTTTGAAAAATTAGAAGAGCCCAACAGTTACATTCGGGAAAAATTCAGGTGGCATGAATGTTATAGGTGAAATACCACATGTCAGTCCATCCAGAAGCAACTATTTGAGACAGATGCGTCAACGGCGTAGACAAGGCTATAATATTGCATACTTGGACGAATGCTGGGTCAAAGCTCGCCACACCTATTGTAAAGAATGGCAATCAGTTGACAGTGAATAGAAAATACAAATTCCAAGCAGCAAAGGGCAGCGCATTATACTAACGTTTGCCGGAAGTAGTGAAAAAGGAGTTGTGCATGAAGCTGAACTTATTTTCAAATTAAAAAGTACCGACGGTAGAGACGTCCACGCTAAAATGAATTAACACATTTTCAGGCACTGGGTAAAGAATGATTTGCTTCCAATTCTAGATAAACCGCAATGCCTAGTAATGGATAATGCATCATATCAGAAAGCATTATCAGGGGAAGACAGAGTACCAACTGCATCAAATACAAAGCTCAAATTAGGACAAGGATAGCTAAAGAAAAAGTGAATTTCGACAACACATATTTCTTCTTCTTCTTCTTCATCGTACGCTATTTACAGCGATATTTACGTTGCACTGTTTTATTTTCTTAATCCTGTGGCTCAGTGCATCCGATTTCAACAGTCATTTCTGTATGGATGCCCTCCTTAGCCTTTGGCTGTCCTCAGCCTATCTGCAAGGCAGCAGTTGTTTTTGGTCAGAGTTGTCTCTCTTAGGGAAGTTGTCTTGCAGGACTAACGAGTCTTCCCCACTCGTGTCTATAGGGTTTGGCAATGATATGATATGATGGACTATGTACTAGTTTGTACTATCCCGGAAGAGAGGCAGTCCAGTGTGACTGTGTCTCAGGATCGTCACGTCCTGCCAGAAACGTAGCATATGCATGTGAGTGAGGTATATATTTGCTATCTTTATTTTCTCGACTCATCTGCAGTGAGGGCACGCCTATCATTCCCCGCCACCTGGGACGTTGTCACAATAGGGCAGAGGTGCAATGTCCGTTGGACTGTATCTCTTCTGCGTCAATTAGGATGGCTGATAGCAGACAGAGGTAAAGAGCGAGGCAGGAGTGCATTTGGCTAGGTGCATTTCTGCGGCTCGACCGGGTCGGGCTGAGACGCGAGCCCCAGGTCCCAACAATATCGTGGCTTCCCATCACAGCGGTGATGAGATTTGTGGCGGCATTCTGGCTTAGAGGCGTTCGGCCGTAGTCCCTCAGGTGGTAGCTTCGCACCATTGGCTTATCAGCCAAGCACTTGGACAAAATGTCAGCGACTGCGATTCCTCTCGAAGGAGTGCATTTAACCAGGGGACAAGACTGGTAATGGCACGGAGATGTTGTTCGCCTGGTGTGCTGACATATCTCATGATCAAGGGGTTGCGTCCCAACAGTTCGCAGTCAGGTGGCTGCTCTACTGCTTACGACACCCCGACCGAGAACTAAGTCTTCTGCTAGTGGTTTCACACCTCATCGCTGTATAGGGTGAATATCGGGCAGCCTCCCGCCCGCTTTGATCGGCGGACGGCAGAGAGCTCTTTCTTCGGCTCGACCGGGTTCGGGCTGGGACATGAGCCCTAGGTCCCAACCCTATCGTAGCCTCCCATCGCAGCTGAGATTTAGGGCGGGATTCCGGCTTAGAGGCGTTCGGCCGTAATCCCTCCTATGGTAGCCTCGCCCCGTTGGCTTATCAGCCTAGCACGTGGACCAAATGTCTGCGATATGGGATTCCTCTCGAGTTGAGCAGGACTACCGTAGCAACGCCATGTCATTTGTAGGGTAAAACTGACCTGTCTTCCGAGGGTCTAATACCAGCATCCGTTCACTATTAGACCCAACGAATCAATAGAGGGCTTTTTAGTCAGTGAATGACCAAGAGTCTGGCACCTGCGATTTCTGTAGGGTTAAGCAGGGTTACCGTAGAAGACGATCTTTCATTAGGAGGGTACAACAGACCTGTGGGTCTAATACCAGCACACGTTCCTTATTAGACCCAACGAGAGTGCTCTCAGTCTGTCAGTCATTTTACAGTGTTGGCGTGTGACAACACATATTTAAAGCCGAGGTAATTGCAGCTTATGATGAAGACATATAAGACAAATGTGTATCATATTGACAAAATCATTGAAGAGGACGATCACACATATCTGCGACTAGTTATCATGCGCATCTAAACTCTATAGAGCGTGTGTGGGCTAAAGTAAAATGACAAGTTGCCGAACAGAACAAGACATTTTAAATGGATGATGTGAGCACGTGAGTACCTTTAGAAATAGACGTATAGTTCTGGAAGGAGTGTGTTGAACAAGTGCTCCGGGAAGACAAACACTACTGGCAACGAGATGGATTACAATTTGTCATCCAGTAATAATTATCAACCTCTTTGAATCGACATATTCGGGATGATTAATATCATATGTTTTGAATATACTGATTAGCAGACTTGGATGAATTAGCAAATGTGTATCAAAACAATTAAGTTCAATAACAACAAATACAATGTCAATATTAAATCGCTTTAAGCAACATAACATTACTTGCGCAGTTGATACAGTCACGAGGTCTAATGGTGACCGAAGGGCTACACTAAATGTTGCACATTGGTGTCATATTTACGATTGTACATAAAGGGCAGCACAAAGAGTTAATTGATCTATCAGGACACTAAGGAGATACGCCTATGAACAAAATGCGACAAGAAATAAAACTGTGTACTCTGAAATCTTAAATTGAATGCCATTTCTTTGCAGTAGTTCTAAAAGATGGACATAATTCACCGATGTACAAATGTCTAAACATCAATGGACTAAATAATATAATTTTCTAGCATCGTGGATATTCTAAGGCTACATGCGAAAAATTATTTGGATTTTACATGCAGTTTAAAAGAAAATTGCTTCGGACCTTTTTCATGAATTAAAAGACGAACTATAGTTGCTGCCACAGAGGACTGTACTAGTCTTTGTTGATAATTATGACGTTCGGGAGTGTTGCTCTTGGATTTGCCTGACTGGCTGTTAATCATGAGAAGACTTGGTGTATGTTAATTATGTGAGTTAGGTCTGAAGCTACTTTATGTGTCCAGCTGCATAGACTGACCGCGTGATTTTTCACGATTCTGTAACCTTATCACCAGTTGTATTCTTTCAGTACCTGATTTATTAACGCTGGTCTACGTCTTCTGTCTGTAAGACCCGATCCAATATTCCCTTTATTTAATAGTGATTTAATAAAGTTTTCCATAGAATTAACTTGCACCATATTCATGAAAAAAACGTTTCAGACCATGCCTATTTAACATTATCAAAAAGTGTATTATCATCTATTTCATCTTATATATTATATTATTTAAACTTATCAAAACAGGCTACCACAATCAAGATGGATATCTCCATGGAAGTGTATAGCATTAGGCGACTAAAGCTAAAAGGCCCTTTGCCGTGTCCATCTGTTGTCAGGCATGCGTACTACATTACGAGCCCAGTTGCTTCATGTTTATTTAATGTTCCGTAAGCTTGGCAGTTATAATTGTTATTTCTTCTAGCTAGTCAATACATTGTTACTTTGTTCAATACATCGTAACGTTAATCATACATTGTTGTTTTATTCAATCCATCTTTATGTTAATCAATGCATTGACATTTTATTCAATATATTGTTATGTTAGTCAATACATTTTTAATTTATTCAATGCATCGTTTTATCAGTAATATATTGTTGTTTTATTCAACACATCGCTGTGTTGATCAATACATTGTTACGCTAGGCATTATATAAATTGTTGTCCAGTACTATTTTTGTTTTTAATTTTTGTATTCTCTATTAAATTATGATTCTTAAAGTCATCACATCATTCATCAGATGTTTCTTACAGCCAAATTTACCAAGAGCTCAAATTAGTAAATAGTATGTACATGTCTTGCAATTATATATATTTTTGGGCGCTATGCTTTTTTAAAAGGGTTAGAATCATAAATGGAACGACGAAAGAAATTATCTAAACAAAATACAAATATTATTAAAACTTATGTGTTGTATTCTGTAACACTTCATCCCCAATATCATTGTTTGGCTGGTTTGATCTTACATGAATAAACCACATTTTTAAAGAGTTCACCGTAAATTGAAGTACTTTATTATATTATCAGTTTATTTATTTTTCTTTATGTATTTGTAGAGATCTACCTGTTGTGCAGTTAGATATTCACTTCCCCAAAAATATGTCGTGTTTAAAGTTAGCAAGTTTCTGAAAGCTGCAATTCAATTTCAGAGGTATGGAATATCTTTGTATAGAAAATAGACACAACAACAAAAGGACATGACATTTAAAAAATCCAAAGGAAAAACGCAATCATGAGAGAATGATTCTAGGTTTCAGATTAAGTTAATTTAACATATATAACACTATTACAAATGTCATATACATAAATAACGCCCGAATGGTGACGCGGGGGAACAAGTAAATACACTTAGGTAGTTCTATTTTTATGCAGATCATTTTCTCTTGGAACCGTCTTTCTTTGTGCTATAATACATATTTACTATAAGGAGCCAGGCTGTAGAGATACCCCTGTGCTTCAGATGGATGACACATGCGAAAGATGAATGAAGATGAATAGAGAAGGGGAGCACAAATAGTTTAGGGAATGAACCAAAGAATTATAATCAGAGAAATGAGAAAACAAAGACTTAGATGCAGGATGACAGACATAAAGAAAATAAAGACGAATGAGAAATGGCGAAATGCCGGAAAAAAAAAGATCTAGAGCAAAGTAATGTCAGCATCATAAACTGTACAAACTTCAGCATCTGCATTATTAGCTATAACAATCACCTGAGCCAGGTAAACGTTTGAAAGACAGATACATGACACGACGTTAGCATAGGCTTCAACTGTTTACATGTAGAGAGGGTAATATGAAGCGTGCAGTGTTGGACCGTTTAGGTTAGATAGTGTGTGTGCTTGATGGTTGCTCTTAGTCTGTTTAAAGCTCTCAACTGTTTTGTGACACTGTATGGTTCAAGTTGGTTGCTGTTGAATGCCCACAAAGAGTAAGTAGACTCCTTTGTGTGGCCTGAAAAGGACGTTAAATGGCGAGAGTCAGTACCTTTCATCACACCCCGAGCGTCCTGACATTGGTGGACCGCGGCCCTCCAGGCTTTTGTGTATGCTTGGTTCCATCTACGTGTCACTCACTGCAGCAGGGGATCACGTTGACCCCAATCAGTATGTTTTACCTAGCACTGCATAACATGTCCGGTCAGTATGTTTTACCTGACCCTGAATACCATGTCAGATCAGTATGTTTTATCTGATCCTGACTAACATGTCCAATCAGTATGTTTTATATGACCCTGACTAAAATATCCGATCAGTATAGTATGCCTGACAATACGATAGACTCATCTTCCAATGCACAACTCTAGATACGAGTTTCTCAAACCAGTTTTTTATGTGAAACTACATTTACAATCCTAATAGAAATATGTTTTCTAATTCAACCTTTTTTTATGCCGTTTTACATGGTTCATACTGAATTCCCAATTATAATACGAATCTCTGATGGCAAATCTATTTTCTAAAAATTGCGTAAGAACAGTCGTTATTCTTGCGAATCAATTACGTCACACAGCGCATTAATTACTACCAGCGTAGCAACAGAGTAGCGCAATTTTCCCCCCTCATCTATAAGGTACATAATTAACTGGGACTACATTTGTGAGAACCAGGTTAACAATTCCTGCGGCAGGACACGAATGGTGTTCTCATTAGCCATTTTCTATTTTGAACGTAATAATTTTTTCACACTGGATTTTATCAATATCAAGTGTTTGCGAGACAAGTGCTGGAATCATGCTCACATTGCTATCATTAACAGGGACACTACTTGGACATTACGATGCTCAAATTACCGCTGCTATTAAATACATTATCATTTGCAGGCTACATCTCGTGCTCTTGATCGTGCAAAGCCACTTAATACATGTATAAGAAAAACTATCATCTTATTCTAGCATGTTTTTATTAGAGAACGGTTATTTATTATATTTTTATACAGGAAAATATCGATAAGAAAATGTACCGAGGACGACATGTGGAAGGTGTTGGATGGCTCTACTTCATAGCACTGCGTCATGATGATAGTGAATTGATCAAATACCACTCGATAAATCAATTTGGGGAGTCCCCTGATCGTCTACGCCTATCAACATACCACTTTATATCACTATCATGATGCATTTACTATCTTGATACTTTATATTTCATTTTACGTTTTTGTCACTGCTTTGCTAAACATTTACTAACTTTGCGGTAGACACTTCGTTGTCTAATATATTAACCAGTAAATTGTATGCACAACCGATTAAATTTAGAAAGCAACAACTCAAGTTTCTTAAATAACAACTGTTCGTAGTTCTATTTTCTCATATATTCGTAGTTCTATTTTCTCATATACTTATGTTTTGTTTTAAAACCGCAGACTATCAAAGAGAACGATTTTTGGTTGGCCAACTTTCAAAATGTAATTTTAAAACGTGAATGTAACACTCTCTAAACTAAGGGCTTGCCTTTGGCTGCTAAAGTGTTTGAGTATAAAAGACATTTTTCTTTAAAAAAAAAAACAATGTGGTTGTTTTATCAAATCGTTCACTTTTTCATGATTTTAAAATATGACTGCTCGCTGTTCAGCGGTATAGAAAAATTAAGAATTAGTTGTTCACTTTTGTCAAATACTAAACTATTATTTGTTAAATTTTAAAGTAAAGTAATCAAACTGAACATTGTAATTGTATATCCTCACAGGTATGCACATAATAAATGGTTATACTACATACATCCCATAATTCCAAAATTTAACATTTTTATTCTGCGTACATCAGTATCAGACAAACTGTAACAACTATTATGTGATTATAATTTCAGAAGGCTCCGTTGGTTGACTCGTAATAAAAAAAACGCCGATTAATTGAGAGTAAAAGGTATGCATCACTGAACTAGAATCTCATTCGCCGATGAATGTTTACAGTTTTCACCCCTACGCTGCTCAAAATAAACGAATCTTTAGAAAACACCGTGTCTTTCGTGCATGTCAATAGTTGGACCGCCATCTTTTAACTGCAATTTTGACGGCATGTTGTTCGTCTGTACCGTGATGGTACGCTAAAGACACTCTTGGCATCATTAGCTGCCACAGTATCAAGTAGCAATACGAAGGCATATTTTTTCTAATTTGGAAACCACTTGTAAGGTTTTTATGTGAAAACCCCTCGTATATACATGTGTGCTTAATATAAGAGGACATTATGCTATAATTTTACACGAATATGTAATAATGTGTGAATCTCGGACAATTACAAATATCTAATTCGGTACCCCTTTGAAGTTCATATTTTTTCTATTTTAGTTTTACTCCTGTAAATACGATTTCCATTTACAAAGATATGTTACTTCTGTTGTTACTGTTCGTACTACATTTACGCACGCTAATACTAAAAAATGCTGATATTAGGTTTGCCAATGCTTAACAAAATGTAAAATTACATTAACAATTACTGCTGCTTTATTCAATGTATTGTTGTTCTTATTGCTGTTTAAATTCAATACAATTCAATGCAACTATTACAACAACTATTATTACTAATAGTATTACTACTACTACTACTACTACTGCTACTACTGCTACTACTATTACTACTGCTACTACTACTACTACTGCTGCTGCTGCTACTACTACTACTATTACTACTACTACTACTACTCGTACAACTATCATTTCGACTAATTCTACTATCAAAACTATTACTATAACTGCATCAATATGTATGACTGCTACTGATACTACCAGTACTACTGCTGCTGGTGCAAATTCTACAAATACTACTACTATTACCATGTAATAACATCACAAATGACTGTATCTGCTAGTACTACCGCTTCAAAGTAAATAATACTTCAACTGTTAATACGACAAAAAAAAATTACCAGTATTACTATTACTGATGTAATCAATACAAATGCTATATTGATGCTACTGTTATTTCGAGGGATTATAGCCCTAATGTTTGTTCTAGTTCTACCTGAAAGGGTAATGGCGTGCTAGAAGTAAGTCACTAGTTAGGGGGCACTCGTGTCCTATTACTGTTAGGTGGCTAACTTGCCATAAGCCTGTCACGGGACAGATATATAAAAATGGCGGACAACTGTTAGTGATTGCACTGAACAGCGTGTTATGCTGAAGTTTCTTGTCGAAGATGGTGTGAAACCTATTGAAATTTACAGAAGACTGCAATCACAATACAGCGATGAAATACACAGTCGCAGTAAGACATGTGAATGGTGTAAACGTTTTAGGGAAGGCCGTACATTCGTGAGTGATGATCTCGAACGTGGTAGTTCTAAACCCACCAGTCATTCTTGTAAATATCCAGATAGTGGAACGCTTTTTCCAAGAAAATCGACGCATAACCTGTCACGAAATTGCACAAGAAGTAAGCCTTTCTCTAGGTACGGTAAAAACTATTATGCATGGACGTTTGCATTTTCGGAAGGTCAGTGAACGTTGGGTTTTATCACAATTGGCATCCTGGTCCTGCTAGATAATATTCGACCTCATATAGCTCACCGCTCTATGTGCTATCTGCAGCAACTCAGCTAGGAGGTATTGCCACATCCACATTACAGCTCAGACTTCACTCCGAGCATATTACACCTGTTTGTACTTCTAACAGTCTGTCACTGCACTGCTATTACTACTACTACTACTTCTACTACTACCATTACTTCCGCTACAACTGCCGCTGCTGCTGATAATTTGATTAATGCTGCTGTTACAGCTACCACTGGTACTACTAATACTACTACAACTGCTATTAGTACTATAACTACTATTAATATTAGTAATTCACTACTACTACGACTACTTCTACTGCTACAACTGCAACTACTACTACTACTACTAATTCTACTAATTATAGTATTAATACTAAAATTACAATTACTACTACCACTACTGCATCTGCTGCCACCACTACTGTATTATCACTTCCGATATCTAAAATGTGACTACTGCACTTACTGTTACTAACGTTCGCTTAGGCGGATGCGAAAGGAGGAATGTTACTGAGAGAAGTCATTATTGTCCGGTTTCACCAGTCAACGTGTTAAAGACAAGGCAGTGCTCCTATGTCGATTACCACAACATAAAACTGGATATAATATATATTGAAACGCCACATAACGATCTCGTAATGCAGTTTACATACGTGTAAAAAGGGAATCCGATAACTCTCAACGAATCACGCCCCGGCTTTATTATTTGTTTAATTGTACTATTACAACTCAAACAGAAAATACCAATTACCCCCAGTGTTCTACTATATTGTACATTGCAAGCCATTGTTCGCAACTTCGCCGCCAGTCGACCACGCTGAAGAAATGCATTTTTCAGCGATTTTCACAAACGCGTATTTCAATTTCACAAAATCTAAATTAGAAGACGGGCAAATATGTGGCCAAGCTGTCATTGTGACGGATCACAACTCCAACTTACAGGTTCATATCCTTGAAACAGCAAGGCCGTCTGACCGCAGAAAGTAAAACGGTTTTGTGTAATGTGTGCTAAAGTCTTCATGCACCTATCTGATAGAAGTAAACCACAGTACAGCGGACACTGCTACACAAATATGATGAATGACTCATATTCTTTTAACAAAAAAATATTAGACGACCACGTAAATAGTTTTGTATGATCCTCGAAAACCTGACTTCATAACATGTGATAAGACAATTAAGGTTTTACAATCAGCATATTTTACTTCTTTATTTTTTTTCCAATGAAGCATGGATGTATCACTGTTGATGGATTTTTAAAGGACGCCTATGATAACACATTCTGTATTCTATCAGTTCTGATTCGTACATCATTTTATTGTGTCTGGTGAAGTGGCTAGTTCTGGTGTAAAACTCTTTTCAGAAGATTTTAAAGACATGCATGGAATTGATGTATGCAAATTTGTCATGGTATCAATTGGTTCATGGATCAAAAATGGATAAATATGTAGACTATAGTTACATTAATGCTATTCGGTATGCGGGTTCTAGGTCTTCTACAATATCCGCATGTGATCAGTGTGTCATTAAACGTATCTTCATCCGAATGTTGTATTATCAAACTAGGATTCGCGGGACTTATATATCATTAAATACGTTTTCATTTGAACTGTACATCATCAAACGGGTCGTATGTTTTACTGGCGTAGCCTTACACATGTCTTATCCGACTCCTGAACAATCAAACTTGACTTGATGCGACTCTTGGACAACCAAACGTGTCTTAATGGTACTCTTATAGCATCAAACTTGTCTTAATTTAACTCATTCAAAATCAAACGTATTTCAATGTGAGAGCTGGATAATCAAACCTGTTTTAATGGTATGTTTGTATCATCAAATATGTCTTAATGCGATCCTTTCATAATAAGATGTGTCTGTATGCTACCCTCATGATGGTTTACGTTTGAGTTCGATGATATAAATTAGTCAACCTTCTTTATCAAGAAAATTCATTGGACGGCATTCTCCTTCATCTGTAGAAATGCATTTTAAATTGAAGTCAATCAAACCATTGAACCCAATGCGGATTATTAGTCTTGAACAACTGCATGCTGAATCTTTCTGTCATGTGCCATCCTTTCCTGCTCTACCCACGTCATCCAGTTACTTCCCACGACACTCGCAAGCTTGCCTAAACGAGTGGTGTTGAGGTTTGCCTTTTGATTGACTCGACGTTTCCAGAACGAAAACTGTCTAGTGTCACCTTGCTACCTATAATGTGTGTCATATCCAAAAACAACGACTTCTCCTTACGTCAAAGTCCATTGATATATGCCCAGTTCTTTCACATCGCCATTTGCTGCCTTATAGAGCCACACAACATGATATACTTTATGTTCGGTTTATAATTGTTATCATTTTATGGATTTAATTGATTTTGATTTTTTTAATATTCCAGTCTAACGAAAGTCGCATTGTAAATTAGTTGATTTTTCAGTCATTAATAACATTGAGTTTAACAGCATTTACACATTCATTAGTGAAGAAAACTAAGAATACTATACTTTATCATGTGTGTCGCTTTCCTCAATTAAATAGATTTCTGAATTGATTTTTAAAAATATTTTTAATAAACGTTTACATTTTCCATATGGTTTGTTTATTGTATTTTTTTATTTATTTGTTGACATTAGAATCTACTCTTCTGCGCTGAATTTGTAAGATCTCCCTGATATTCTCAGTTGTTATGTTCACATAACTTCACATAAAAATGTGGAGTGCATATGTATGATGTTTTTGACTAAAAAGTAACATCATTTTCTCGAAACGACAAGCAACAACACCATATGTAAACATCTAACACCGCAACCTGATTTCTTCAACATCTATCTCACGCTAAGCTATTAACAACATCATTTTTTCATATCAACATCTCCCCCCTCCACTCTGCTCAACAAAACAGAACATCAAAGGATTTGATGAACCTCTTCCCCCAGCTAAACAACGAAACATCATCACCTTATCCCATAAAAACGTCCCGCCCTCATCAACAACTAACAACATCACCTTGTCTCATCAACATCTTCCCCCTCAACAACTAACAACATCGCCTTGTCTCATCAACACCTTCACCCTCAACAACTTACAACATCACCTTGTCTCATCAACACCTCCCCCCTCAACAACTAACAACATCACATTGTGTCATCAACACCTTCTCCCTCAACAACTAACAACATAACCTTGTTCCATCAACACCTCCCCCCTCAATAGCTAACACATCACCCTGTCCCATCAAAACCTCCCACTTCAACAACTAACAACATCTCATTGTCCCTTACATCCCCCCTCTCCACTCAACAACTAACATCATCACAGTGTCACATAAACACCTTCCCTCCAACAAACTAATAACACCACTTTGTCCCATCAACAGCTTCCCCAACAACTAACATCATCACCTTGTCCCATCAACATCTTACCCTCAATAACTAACATCACCTTTCACCATCAACACTTCCCCCAACAACTAACAACATCACCTTGCACCATAAATCTCGTAACCTCATCTATTCCATCATCTGCCGCCAGTGTGGTATGACTTACATTGGGGAAACTGGTATGGAACTACGGGAGCGTTTCCGCCAACACCTCAACGACATCCGCAACCGCACTGGTTCCCCAATTGCCAGCCACTTCAATGGTCCTGAGCACCGGGGTATGGCTGACGTCAGTGTCACTGGTCTAGTTTCGTGCTTCTCTGACGATCGTCATCGATTCGCCCTTGAGAACAGACTTATCTCTAGTATGGGATGTCTCCAACCACATGGTATAAATATCTTCCATACTTTTTCTTAAACCCTCACACTGGCCCCCATCTATTTGTCTTCTTCCCCCCCCCCCCCCCCCGCCTCCCCCATTCTTCCATCAGTTCTCTTCCCCCCTCTCTTATATCTATATCACGCCCTCCCGGCTTATATTGCCTTCTCATTGTTCTCCTATCTGGACCACTATTTGGCCACGCTTGGCTTATCAGGCATATTCCGCCACTTTTTGTTTGACCGCTCCTATTTCAGTTTCTATCGAGTACTTGGCACGACAGGTCGCTTAGACAGAAAGCGTCTCCCACCTGAAACAGATGAGTTGACCATTTTTTCTTATATGTTGATTTGTTAGTTCAGTGTTGTTGTCCCTGATGAAGGCCTATTGGTCGTAACGTAGGTTTTGTTTGTGTTCTCGTCTCGGTGCGGTATCTGACCATACCCATTTTTTAAATTTTGATTAAGCTCAACCTTAATCAACTTTTACTAGTTTTTTTTCATGTTTTTTTCCCATTATACACATCCACAGAACCGCTGCAGCCTCGCCTTATTTTAATTTTAACCATCAACATATTACCCTCAATAACTAACAACATCACCTTGCACCATCAGCACTTCCCCCAACAACTAACAACAACACATTTCTCCATCAGCCCCTTTCCTCTCAACGCGTGACAACAAATTCCCAAACATCTCTCAAGAATATCTCTCTGGTTAACTAGAAGTTCCAGTGGAAACTGGGGGCTCCTGCAAGGTAAATGTCAGGTGTATTTACCTTCTCAAATAAAGGTCACTGCCATATAATATCAATCAATACCCGGCGACTAGGTTTCTTTCCTTCTCTGTTTCCTTTACATGCCTTTGCGTCAGGCGTAGGCGATCCAGATTCATCATGTTATATCGATATTTTGTTAATTATTCTGATTATAAACATGATTCAAGTACCGCGCCGCGACGAAAACAACATTGTGTTGCTTGTTACACTGCGCGTCGTCTTTTCGTTACCAATTTAAACATGTTGCTGTCTTTTACTTGGTCTCCATTTATGTGTATTAAATTAGTGACACATCCAGTTAACCTTCGTATCAATGTAACGATATTCGGGGAAAATACACTTATAGGTATGTCTGGAGTAAAGTGGCTTGGCTTGGCTTCGTTCATTCTCAATCTCCCGCTACCAAACCCTGAACGGGCTTAAGTAGCAGAATGTAGTCCATATAATGGAATGCGTTGTGTCGTAGTTTACAGCTTCACTGGGATATTTTCACCTCTCGGTCCAACACATCTGACTTCAGCAAGCATTGTTTTAGTATCGGGTTAGCATTTCCTCTTCGATCCCTTCTCCTTAGCCAGTCTGCCCCGTTGCAGCCTATTATCCAGGATCACTGCGTGGAGGTGTAGAAGTGTCTTGGCAGCTCTGGTTCGCTGGCCCTGGCGCTAGCAGTCAGCTATGGGTCGATGGCTGCTGCAGCTCATGCGCTGCTCAGCATCTTGATCCCAGTAGTAAAGTGATGAGGATTCTAAAAAACGTTTCTCATCCATTCCGTTTCTATGTTTACTTCTCACTAATGATCTTTTTCTTTCATTCTAGCTTTGCTTCGTATTCAGCACACAGTTACTGTTTATAAGTGTGTGTTTGTGTCTCTATACGCGATGTCCGCTCGTAAGCGTATGATGATCGGAACGTTTAAAGTGCGTGCCGGTAACTGCAAAGCGTCTAGGTTCGGGGAGCTGTCTTGATATGCCCCAATCTTTTCAGCTGAAAATAGTTACCTGAATTTCAGGTAGAGACTAAAACACGAAGAGGAAGGGAATGTATCACTACACTTTAAACAAGGAGACCTAATAGTATTCTGAAGTGTGTAACATTTCATATTAGACGGTAATGTCTTTTATGGAACTAAATGTCTTTTATGATGCCATGTAGAGAGCAGTTGCGTTCTCCGTTTAACGAAATTTAATCCCTCAAAACATATTCTTAATCCTGTTCGTGAGCAAAACTCTTAGCGTAGTAGAGGATGTGTATTATTCTTTAGAATATGTTGTACCTTCTTCTTTTGTTCTTTTTTCTCTTTCTTCTTCTTCTTTTTGTTCTATTTTCTCTTTGTTTTACCCGTAACAAAATTAATTCCAGTCACAATAAAAGGCTACAGTACACCTGGACTCTTTTAGGAAACTTGCGCCAAAGTAGTTTGCTCGCTTTTGCAGTGGTTCTGTCTGTAGACATTCATTTGACATAATGCAGCTGATAATCCCATACAAAACTCATATTACTCGCCATTTGGGACATGCATGGAGGTAGATTTGGCTTATTATTTCCTCTCTAGTCTGGGACTCATGTCCACGGAACCGTTATTGTAACCATTACTTCCTTTTTTACCGGCCATCAAGTTAACATGTCTGTTTCTTCATTTATCTCTGAATTGTATTCTTTTCTTTCGACGTGCTCGGCCGCCCTCAGCAGACACTACGTGAAGAAATAATAGAACAATTGTGACCTTCCAAGCGCAAAATGCAAAAGTCACCATCACGTAATGATAATTGTGACAGATTCCGCAACTGCAAAAGGATAATAAGTGATTTGATACAGTATACATACAATAGGTATACATTTCTTGACAGTGGTGGCTATATGATTTGGTTAAGTCGAAAGAAACACTAATCGGTTGTCGTTTATCATGGATTGTTTTAACCCATTAATTCCCAAAGTGGCAGTCTGCGATCTGTGTCCACGAGTCCTCAGTAGAGGGCTTGCAAATGTCATCAAGTAATTGGACATATTTAGTAATTGGACACTAATCTATTTATAATAAACGATAACTTGCTCAAAACGTGTTTGAAAGTGTTTCTACGAGGCGTGTTCAAATGAAAACGAACCTATCAGCACTAAGTGAACATACGTACAATGCGCATGATACCGTCAAGGCAAAGGCAAAGCAAAGGCCGCCGTCCATAGTAGACGATGATGGCATCATTTATTTTGCTAGCGCTATTTCTAGTAAGAATTAATTGCGCTACTTTTTATCCTGACACCCCCGTCTCGTGCCGCTCGACCCCATTGGCAAGTCAAGGACAAGCGACTAGGGGGTGACTACGAGATGCAGGGGACTCCGCATCAAGCACCCGTGAAAAAGACGGCGGAGTCCGGATCCGAACCAACACCACCTAATCACGAGGCCAACCGCTTAACTACTTCTCTACGGATTCCCCATGATATGGTATCTTAAAATAAAAACAGCACATACCAACCGTCACGATAGTAACATGTCATTATCCCCCTGCTCAGCGTTTCCTCAGCAGACGGTGGATATAGAATTCGACCAGAGTTATTCGTATAGCGGTGATTCGGTTCCTAACAGCTGAAGAATGTCGACCAGTTGACATGCATGACACAATGCAAGCAGTGTATGGTGAAAAACGTGTGTGGAAGACAACAGTGAATAACTAGACAACGTTTAAAGAAGGGCGTGAGTTAGCGAAATATCTTCCGAGGCCAGGTCAGACGCGTATTTGTTGCGTCAGAAGATGCAATGGTAGCTCGAGTGGAACGTCGCTGGAGCTTACGTTCGCTAAACATTTGTCAATACTAACACTGCTTGCATTCTGCGAATAATGTCAACTGATCGACATACTTCAACTGTTAGAAACCGAAGTACCACCCGTTGATCAACTCTGGATGGATTCCACATCACACCTGCCATGCTTTCGGCGGTTTGATGAGGAAACTGCGATTCGGAGGATTATGACAGTTTGTAAACTTGACAGTTGGTATGTACCGTTTGCATCAGTAGGAACGCCATCATTCGCATCGTACGTATGTTCACTTGTTGCAGTTAGGTCGTGTTTCATTTAAACACACCTGGTAAAGTTTACACTGTAGTAATATGTGTCATGTCGCATAAAAGAATCCCATGCGTTCAATGTTAACATAATTGTCTTGAAATAGTTGCAAGATGTGTGCGAAATGTTAGTCTCTTATATCTCATTTACCCCTTTTCAAATAATAACTGAAATATTTTGTTTAAACAGTAGTAACAAAAAAACGCTTATAACGTACTTAAATACGTGAATCATAGTGATCAATAAGATTGAGTGTGTCTAATGCTAAATAATCAAAACACGTTTCAATAAGTGTCTTTTCTTTAAAATAGTAAAAATGTAATAAAACGGAATGGGCATTCATTTAAAAATATTTTAATGTTAGATGATCGATACATAACGATATCAATAAAATGTGAACTCTTCTCTGCAGTAATGGATACCTTCCATCTTGTTCGTCACACTAATCAGTTTAAGAAACATTGCTGGACCCCGCCTGTTTGTACAACATGTCATGAAAATCTTAGGTTTGGTAGACTGAAATGTGTGAAGACTATTCAATATGAATTTTTCTAAGACTGGTTCCTCTTTAAATATAGGTCTACAGCAGATGATCTTCTTCTCATCCCATTGTATGGAATCTTCGGAAGTTCTAATCACGATAGTCCGATTAAATTTACTTTTTTTCCACTTTTAGTTGCCAGGTGTTTCTTGGTTTTTCCTACTTCCCTCTTTTTCTGTGGGTTCAAATCCAGCGAATGTGTGATTATTTTGTCCTGTTACTTTCTGGCATGATGTTCTGATGATTCCCACTTTTCCTCACCAACTCCTACTTTATTGGATGCTGACATGGTCTTTCCAACAGATCTGTGTTTACCCCTAGCCATGTAACACGAATTATGCGATTAAGGCCCATGTCTACTGCATGGATGTGTTGCTGCTAGTCACATGACATGTCCCCCATCTATAAAACAAGACATATTATATAATTGTGATAAATAATTTATTCTTGTTCTCCATGAATGATGCCGCGCAGTTACATAAGTTGAAAGCAAATCTGTCTTGCTAATCCAGACCTTAACGTCGTGGTTTGCTCGACCTTTTGTCTTTCTGTGCCCTCTGCCCCACATCTACATTCCCACAAGATGGAGATCCAACTATAGAAAGGCTGTCAAATTCAATATCAAATTTTAATACGTATATTTTCTTCAAATGTCAACATGTATGTGTGTTCAGATTTGTTCTCGAACTCGAGACACTAAAACATTTTTCAATTTGAATTTGGTTTGCCCAAGCCCCCTCAATCTTACTACATGATTTGTTCTTCCTTCTCGACGTCCTCTTTAAGATTGTTATCCATAATCTCCTCTTTAATCTCCTTAAGCTCGATGAAAGCTTTCTTTTGTGTATTTTAAAGTGTATATTCGTCATGTTATTATTATCATCTGATGACTTCTTTTACTTTTTCTTTTCCCTTTTTTTCTTCTTGTTCGTCCTTTGTGTTCGTTCGCTCTCAAATAATTTCACATATTTCCTTCCTAAACGCGACGGTCCGTCTAGATTTCTTTGACACTCTACAATTTATTCCAGAGTTGGGTCTGGCAGAGTCATGTTGTCATTATGTTCCTGTCGTAAAGCTGACAGACCTGAAGAACATGTTTCACAGATTGTTTCTTCTACCGACATGGGAGCATATCTGTGTCTGAAATTCTGTTTTTGCGGAACTGATGTTTGTTCAGTCTGCAGTGAGCTGTTCGTAGTCTGAATATTGTCACCTGATCTCTTCTTGGCAAAGAGTAAATTGTTTATGCTATATCAGATTCTGGGTGTTCTCGGTAACATTTTTTTCTTTCTTTTCATCTCTTCATACGTGTCTTGTCTCCTCTGCGGTTTGAGTTTTGTTTTCTTATATTTCGAGAAGTCTATTATTTGTCATTTTCATGTATCTAGCAGTGTGCAAGAATTCATTGCATTTTCACTTGTTCAAATTGCCACTTGTATTCGTTATTGTTTCAGAAATGTCTGTATGTCTTTTGAGGATAATATAACTGACCCTGCCCAAGACGGATGTGTCGGACCGAAAGGTGCAAATATTGTAGCCAAGCTGTAAACTAGCGACACAACGCATTCCGTACAACGTCTACTACTTGCAAAGCCCTATTCAGTGTTTGGTATTGGGAGATTGAGAACGAACGCAGCAGAAGAGGAAGAAGATAACTGACAGGAACACTATCCTGTCTCTAGCATGGTCCTTGTATTCATTAATAACTATCACATATGCTTTTAGTATCTCAGTCTGAGTCCTGAAGATGTTTCAACATTGAACACTGGCCACTGAGATTTGAATTTCATGTCGAGTATTTCACGTTGTGTAAACGCTTTCTTATTCCACGTGTATTTCTCGTTGCTGATCCATCCGTATATGTACGGGTCTATTAAGCTACTAGACCTGTCCTTTCAACTATATTTTTTTTGCATTTTTAATCAGAGAAGATCGCTTTTTCTTGTCTTCTAGTATGGTGTCTATCAGCTCTGAGAATCGTGTTCTGTTCAGTTGTGGAAATATGTTGCTTGTATTTAAGGGTTCTGCCTTTTTCTGTTCAATGGCTGGTACACGGGAAACTATTTTTGTTGCTTTTTGTGCAATGCATCTTATCTTGGATCTGCTTCGACCATGTCCTTGTATTCTTTCATTAATTGTAAAATGTGGGAGCCATCTGAATGTTTCTGTCAGCTGCAGGACTCTGCATTCTTGTCTGGTATCCATGGGTTATGACGTGTCTATTTTCATTTCTTTTATTCATCATGACTTAATAGCTCTTTTAATAATTTTGTCTGCCTACTTTATAATTATTTAAATTTTTGTCAAGTTGAATTTTGAAGCTATTGACAAAGCTGAGATTCCATATCGAAATTTGGTAAACCAGTCTATGTGCACAATAATTTCAGTCTTTGATAGTTTGCAGTCCTTGTAGTTCTGTTTTTTTCACATTTGAATTATTCATTGTTTTCGCTACATGCTGAAACTTATAAACTCCCATGTTTCCATGTTAATGCTCTGTCCAGATGTATTGCTAGATATGCGGGGTTCTCTTTCGTGTCCATTTAATGTCAATGTTTTTCTTTGCACTATAAGAATGTATAAAAACTGTGTGTTATTTGTTTTATTTCCCATTGTCGTTGAAGCGCCAATTCTAAGTCCACTGATCTAAGCCATGTACGGTTCACTGCATTTAGAAGTTTGACGTTTTGTTGTTTCTTTAGCTACCCATAAAACTAGATCTAAGGGACGGCGTGGACAAGTAGTTAAGTGATACGGCTCACCATCTGAAGGTGTTGGGTTCGCTCTCCAATCACAAAAATCGGCCGTTACTCCGATGATAAAACCCTTAGGAAGTAGACCCTTACACAATATGAATGCCGAGGTTGGATGCACTGGGTTGACAGGGGCCCAATAAAAACATAGTGTAACCACACCGCACGGGGAATAGAGAAATAAGGCGAAGGCATAAAACAAAACAAACAAAAACAAACAAAAAACTAGATTACCAGCCTATAGCAAGTTGAGGACCATAAGTTAAATTTGATCTAAGTGGCTGATGAAAATAAAGAACGGTTTATGTGATAGCACACTTTCCTGAGTTACTGCTTGTTCGAATTCTATTATTTGACTTAAATGACTACTCTTTCGTATCTTCTTTACAGGAAGTGGCCTGTCAGTTTGTACATATCCAAATATATTGCATATGTTATCAGTATTACCCTCTCCTCTATAGAGACGTCTACAGTGATATCAAAGCACCAGATGTAGCCTCAACCGGTGGGTTCGGTGTATACTTTGGAAATGAAATTACGATGTCTCTCAATTGTAGAAGAAAAATTTCCGTCCATAAGTTGGCAAGTTATCTATGTGTCGTTCTGATCACCACAAAACATATTGGTAAGGTAAGTGGACATGATGAGACCTTATCTTCGTGGTTACTCTATTTCTCAAAATTGTGTATTTCAAATTGGGGGTGTGTCATTGAAATCAGAGTTTTCTTTGAATTTGGGAATTAAAGTAACTGCAGTAAGCAGTCAACATCATATTTACTGCAGTAAGGCGCCAACAGCATAGTTATAATGCATATGCAGTAACGGTACTTACTTACACTAACGATCTAGCGGTTGGCATAGCTATATATTAAATGACATACACTAACACTTTTGTGGTTGGTGCAATTTTTTATACAATTACATGCATTAACACTTTAGCGGTTGGTGCAACTACATATACAACTTATATACACTATCACTCTAGAGTTTGGTGCAATTATAAATGCATTTTCATTCATTACACTAAGCGGTTGGTGCGACTATATATATACACGTATTTACACTAACACTTTAGCGATTGGTACAATTATATACAAAATTGCATACATTAACACTCTAGGGGTTTGTGCAACTACATGTAAATTGATATACACTAAAACTCGGTTGATGCAATGATAAACATAAATATATACACTATCCCTCTAGTAGTTGGTACAACTATATTTAAAATTGCATTCATTTACACTCTAGCCATGGCGCTGATATATACAAAATTGCATGCACTAGCACTCCAGCGACTGGTACAAGTATATACATACGTATATACACTAACACTCTAGCAGTTGGTACATGAATACAGCCAACTGAGATCATAAACCTCCGACGCCCACACAGATAACGTATGGCAGAAGAGTTGTCCTAATTTGTGAATGTAGCGAAACCCAGATAAAACTATTGCAAGGTTTTTCTTGTACGTGCGAGTCGTCTAACGTAAAGTGAAATAACATTGAATGAGATTTACATTTATCCGTAGAAAAAAACGTTCTTAAAATTAATGTAACAGCGATGATTTTTGTCCCGGTTATTTCTTCGTTTATACAATATATCAGGGTCAGTCAGTTAGTAGATCACACGAGGGTACGAGGAGGCTGACAAACGGTAGTTTCTGAAGGCTTCTGTAGGTGTCCAACAACATCCTAGTAGCAGATACTTGGTATTGTGGACACGTGCGAAGCTGAGGTACATCATTGCATCTGTCTCAAAGCGTGTCAAATCACATAACAGCTTACTGGTACTATTTTTTTAAGTTGATTTTTGTTTTTAGGGGATAGATGGGGGAGGGAGAAAAGGGGTGCACAAGACCGGGTCGATACCTTTTGTCAAGGACGTGTACCAATTGCTGAAGAAGCCCGACCTGGTCGTTCTGTTTTGATTGCCACACGACCACATGCAAAGGGCGGGGGGGGGGGGAAGACACGTTTTGGGCTGACATGCGAGTAACGATAGACAGTGTAGCAGCTGCCATAGTATGATTGCATAGTTTAGCCTACAGAATGCATACACGATTGAATTATCGGTAAGTGTGCTAACTGTGGGTACCTATCAACTGACTGACGAAAACACAAAATGGACATAATGGACATGTCCTTGCACTGATAAAGCGATGAGACAAGCACGTGCATGTCAAGTAGGGAACAATATAAGTGCATTAGAAATGCTCTTCAAGTTCGTATCTGATTTAATTTGTTGTTGGTTTTGAAATCGTCATGTGTGACCTATTTACTGACGTCTTCGTGTACGCATCAATCGCAAGAGATTGGCGACAGTGTTTATCAATTCGCGTAGACTAGGACAGACGTGCAGTCTAGAGCCTTGATATGGGGCTCATCATCGGCTCTTTAAGAAATAAAACCATCCTAAGTGACTGCCTCTATACATTACCAAGTTGTAGATATCTTAACGCGTTGAGTAGCCAAGTGGTTTTCAACGAAAGTTTTAGTGACGACTCAATCAAATTGATACAGGTAAAACAAATAGCTCATTTACCAGAAAGATGAGTAGAAGATCAAATCCTAAAAACACAGCAGGCATATGAAGATATGGCCGTTATGGTTTGCTTGCCAGCTCTCAGCAACTAACTATCAATGTTGGTTGAGTCCCAACTCTTACAGTGTGGGGATCCTATGAATCCTGGGACAATTGTTTGCCAACTCTCTTTAGTACCACTCTAACGGGCAATATAACATCCTACGTACACAAATGAAATGTTAAATTGTAATTATGTTTCACGGATCCTCGTCGGGAATTTTCGCCACTCCTTTCGCCGGCCTTGTCATGACTCTTTTTAGCCTTGCTTGACTCTTTGTGGTCCCACACATGACTCTTCACACGGGCTCGTTGTACCCCCCCCCCCCCATGACTCTTTGTGGTCCTCCAGATGTATCCTCACACGGGCTCTTTGTAGCATGCATGACTCTTTATGGTCCCACAAATGACTCTTAACAAGGAATCATTGTAGCCACCACAGGACTCGTTATGGTCTCACCACAGAACTCTCCCCTCCCCTGAATCTTCGAAGAACCCCCCTCCTCCCAACCCCAAGCTCACACAGACTCTTCCGTTGCTCGCACAGGAATCATCAACAAAAAGGACCCCTTTCCAATATCTTCTGAGCTGACTCCTAAAAGTCAGTGATGTCACGTTGTGAACATGTGTTCTGTTTCGTTCTTCCAACTTAGCTGTCCTTTGTTCTTGGTCTGTCATGTATTGTACATATGTTCCTTTGTATTTTGTTATATAATATCCACATAGCTTAATATTGTCTTACTCTAGCTTATATAAGGGGGAAGGACTCTAGCACGACATTTAACTACTTTTTTCAAGATATGTCTTAACGAATGTCAAATCCCTGACCAATGGAAATCGTCTAAACATCACTCTAATCCATGAAAGGAAAAGCTGTCAAATTACCGTCCGATCTGTCTGCTTTCAACCATTTATAAAACTATTTTTTACAAAAGTGATCGCCAACAGCCTAGAGTATCTACTGAATGAGAACCAATCACAAGAGCAGGCAGGTTTCAGGAAAGGTTTCTCAACCACTGAACACCTCCAGACAATCAACCAATTAATGGAGATGATGCATGAATACAAATGCCTTTATGCCTTGTGTTCATGGCATATTAGAAGGCTTTCGATAGCATCGAAATAACTGCGATGCTGAATGCCCTGAGAAATCAGGGAATTACAGAAAAATACGCTCAATTGATAGAGGAGATAAACAGCGGATGCACAATGGCTATCTATTATATATAGACCGATCACCATACCGATACAGCGTGGCGTCCGACAGGGTGATACAATCTTACCTAAGCACTTCACAGCGCCCCTTCAGGAGGTCTTTAAAAATCTGGACTGAGAAGATAGGAGAATAAACATCGGCTTGGAAATGTTTACTCCTCTCAGGTTTGCTAAAGACATAGTCATTCTCAGCCGCAGTGTCAAAGAAGCGGATAAAGTCTTGTATAAACTCAGAAGAGCAAGTGTTGCAGTCAGCTTACACATCAATACAAAAAGAAAATACAGTTCATTATCAACAGCTTCTGCCTCAAAAGGACATATGCGCCTTTGAGATTGTCGCGTCGAAATTATAAATGTGTATATCTATTTGGACCAAGAAATCACGCTCTCCATTTCAATAAATTGGGAGATCTCGAGAAAGATGGATATATGCTAGATCAGCTTCGACTGTAATACATTCGCAAAGGAAAAGATGGGAAACGACAGCGCTAGAACTCACATCTTTAAAATCGTGGTTACTTCCAGCCAAGGTATATGGCTGCGAGATGTGGAACATACAGAAACTTGATGCAGATAGACCCCGCGTAATTCAACGATCGATGGAGAATATTGAAGATCTCCATCCGAACCACATCCGCAACGCACAAATCAGACCTGAAACTTCCTTCATTTGCCTCATCGATGGCACACTGTTACAAAATATAAATAAGCCGGCCATGGGGTGAGCATGCCGGATGAACACGTAGAGTGACGTGCTGGTGGCCCTACAACTTGAAACTCCCTAGCTGACGACTGAGGCAAAGGTGGAGTGATGGCCTGGGCCCAACATGATGCACCAAAGCAAAAGACGGAAATAAGTTTACTCAACATTTGACTACCTGGTGTTAGACACACTCGCTTGAATGAATAACTGAAATGATACATACATACATACATACATACATATATATATTTAGGCGATTTCCTAATTTACATTACTTTTCGTTTCATCCTTCCATCTTTATATCTTTGTCGAATGCGTCTCAGTGCATGATGGATATGTATTTGTGGCGTAATTCTTTTCCAATACGAAGATACTATTCTGTTACTTGTCTTGTTCCGTATCTCCTCTGTTCTTCTTGCATTCCAACCTTGCATTTCTTTCGCAAAGCCTGGCTTTGCTGTAAACAACAATAGCTTTTAAAAATGAACTCAGAAAATATGAACAAGCTGACGAATACAAGACTTTTTCCGCAATCTTATCTCCCCTGAACGTTACTAGAATGAAGACGATAAAAACAAGAACCACAGAAAGAAGAAGAGAGTTCTTGGGACTTGACGCATCAAGAAAAGCGATTAGTGATTTCGCAGATACTCAATCGCCTCTAAAGCGTAGAACAAGGTGTGGACCACAGTGTACATGTTCACATTCAGATTGTAGTGGTTTCTGCAAGGAATTAGGCGTGAATTTCAGTTTTAAATCTCTAACATTCAGAGTCGGACATTGCAATGAATGTTTTCATATTTATTTGCATATGATTGATATATGAAAAGTTGTCAGATTTAAACTTAATTGCTTGTTAAACCTTTTGGAAATTCACGAAAATTTGAGACGTCAATAGTTTTTTTGTTAGTTTTGTTGGTTGTTTCCGCTTTCTAGCGTTAATGTTTTTAGTTTTTTTTTTATCCTAGGCATTTCTCAATTATATTTACCTTAAGGTAGTCTTCTACCCACGATATTTTTGTTGTTGTAAGCATTTTCCATTTTATTAATCTTTCAGGAACTTAAAAAAAACATACTTGTTCTTTTAAGATGTTCTTTTTTAAAGGTTATTGGAAAACCCACTTTTGGCACGTGCATGATATACAGTGTATATAACATGAAACATGTGACTGACATTAGTATTACAATTAGCCGCGCAGGGAGGGTCAACAGTGTTCTTGATATTTTACTATATGCTTGGTAAGTCATCAATTCTCGTTGATTGTGAGTATGATGATGATGATGATGATGATGGGGATATAATTATTCTGGTTTTGAACGTGTACCTCATAACATACCAATGACTCGGAGACAAAAACATGTGTCTTCCTCAGTTTTTGTCTTTATCATGTGTCACAAGATTGTCACATTCTTCCAGGGTGGCAGCACAATCGTCTGGATCAGGTATCTTAATTATCAGTTAGTTTTTGTAGGATGTGTCACAAGATTGTCACATTCTTCCAGGGTGGCAGCACAATCGCGTCGGTCGGTTATCTTATCATTCTTCAGTTGCTTTCTGGAAGAATAACTTGGGACGGTTATAACATCCTTCCTCAGTCAGCGCTGCCAGGCCCACCAGTTGTGATGACACATCTTGGGTTCCCATCGGCATGGGAGATTGACAAGTAAAGGGGCCATGCCCGCTGATCTTAATCGCATCACCTTCCACGGGGATAATTGGTTCAGGACAATTCGTGAGTTCGAACACATTTGATCCATGAGGCGAGATTGAGGGAGAAGGGGTGGTGTGGGAGGGGGGGGGGGAAGAAGAGAGAGACGCATTGGTGTAGCAAAGAGCGGAAGCCACTCATGGTTGGTTCTAAAGCTGCACATATTGGGACCACCTGATACATTGCCTTTTTGTCTGACCCCTGCTGAAGAATTTAACCGGGTTGGGTGAGCAGCAAAGATGACTCAAGCCTGTGTGTCTAACTGTGATCTTGTGTTTTATTCCATTGTGGATGCCGCCACCCACGAATTTGACTTGGATTCATACCATTTGAAGACCTACACTTGAGTCCACGAAATCGTATTGCGGTTTCCATTTTGAATAATTATTTCGTGCGTTGTGTGGTGTTTTTCCATCCGATTATCCTGGCAGTGAGGAGTGCGTGGCCGAATGGTATCGAGGCCTGCCTGTCGACAAGGAGGGCATTGGTTCGAATCCCCGGTAGGGCATATGTTATATTCTGTTGGTATTGAAATAAACAAACATAGCCATCACACAACGTGGCGACAGCAGTGACGAATCGGTCTTTAGTCCTCAACTTTCAAAACACCTCGATTACCCCAGTAACGAGATACATGTCGTATGACAGTTTGTTTATTTTTTCCTTCCTGGCAGTGAACGGTTATTTTAAATAGCATTTCGGCTATCATAAGTCGTACTTCCAAGGTTAAGTGCATACGGCTGAACTTCACGAGATCAGCGCTTTTCGCCCTGTTCGATGACAACACATTGGCTAATAATGGACTAACACATCGTCCGGAAGAGATTGGGTAGCATCATGCCTAAGACATATCGCTCACCCACTGAGTGATGCAATTAATCGTCGCGGCTCCCGTCCCATGGCTACGGTAAAGTCGGCTTGCCTCAAGGAGTACGCAGTGATTGTGGTCGACACACTAACCATAAAACCACAAGGCGTCAGGGCCATGTATACCCCTGTCTTGGATATTCAATAAGAATTGACACTTCGAGTGTCCTATTTTCCTACAGCACATGACCATGACAATGGTTGATCGACACAACAGGCCACTGATGTCTAGCAAACATGGTGATGATTATTATTGTTTTATATTCTACCTGAAGTAAATCTTCAAGCGGTATAACTCACAGGATCATTCAGGCTTGCAGGCTCTCGATTACATATTGAGAAAATCATATTTATACTCGTGATCGAGCTGTTGTGTTATGATGTTCTTATTATGCGTCGTTAAACCGGATTCTTCCCCACAGACTGAGTAATACATTTAATGATTATCCATATATGTGATATATTTCAAAATAGCCCTGCGCTCCCTCCTCTTCATTATAATTCATCATTGTATTGTCGTCGTCTATGATTCTTAACAAGCTGTTTATGGTCTGTCTGTCTTTTGCTTTGCAGTGGTTGTCCATAGCATGTAGGTTCATTCGATGTTATCAAGATCTGAGCTAAGGATAAAGCGGTACCAATTTCTGATTTGACCAGTTGTTAAAGCGCGGATATCTTTTGTGTTCTGATAGAGCAGCTCTTGCTTATTCAGGTTGACCAGATCATGTTTCATTTAAACTACTGGGGCATCGTCATCTTGAAATATCCTGCGGGTTGGTGTTGGTGATCATGGACCTATATTTCTTTTCACGTGTGTAGTAGTTGATCGCCATGTAATCAAAGTGTTCAATATGTTATATATGCTCCTTCCTCTATCCCGTTTCCTGTCACTGTGTGTTAAACCTCGGCTTTTCTCCTGACATCCCCGAAATCGAACGACTGACGGCCTTTTCCTAATTTTTGCCAAAACTGTCTTTCTGTCTAACTCTCCTTAAGAAACACATTATTAGCTTTTTTTTTCAGTCCAAGGATTTTTCAACATGTAAAACTACGTTTCCGTTTACTCCAATGATCCTTGTACTTGCATGCTGGTTGTCCATGACTCGCTGTCGTATGGCAGCACTGGTTCCACGCAGCAGCAAATAACTCTCTTTCTTAAATTCAGTGAAAGGGTTTTGTTCCACAGTATTTCCCTCATACCCCTAGAGACTAATTCTGAATTGGATATTATGTTATTTACGTCATAAGTGTATCTCCCAACAGATATGATGTGGGTACCCAAGTCTTGAGATATGCTCTCTGAAAATACTGTAATTTCGGTATTTGTTTTTGTATTACTAGCCAGTGCTAAGCAACACACATTATAACTAGAGCTTTTCCTATTGATGGAAACCACAAAGATGATATATAGAGACGAGGAATGAAAGTCGAATGTCCCAGTAGTCAGCGAGCAATTTACACGCTATATTTTATATTTTACATTCTATAGAAACATAAAATACGAATTTCCACCAAAGTTTTGAGCTTGTGCTCTTTTGGTCAAAGACAAATGCCCAAACCGATCGACCAACCGCTTTTTTTCAACACTAAGAACGGTATAGAAAGTGTACAGCTTTTGTATAATTTGATTTTATGTCTACTATATGCAGTCATGACTTTGGAGTGTCATTTAGGAAGCCAAATTTAGGATACGGAAGACGGATGTGCCGAACCGAGAAGTGCAAATTGTATAGTCAAGCACCACAAACAGATACTAGTATAACGTACGAAGAGTGAAACGGCTTTTCAAAGCCAGATACATGACCAAATGGGAAACCGAACATACTGGTTACACCAAAAACGATGCCTATTACCAGCTGAACCGAAGAGAGCAGGTCGTTGTCTTCAGACTTCGCACTGGCCACAATAGACTGAGGTACCACCTATTCAACAAATTGAAGATAGGGGTTACCGACGAATGCCCGTGCGGTACTGGTAAAATGACCGCGGAACATCTGCTGCAAAACTACCCGACATACGAGGATCAGAGAGAGCAGATGTGGCCATCACCAGTGGAACTGCAAGACAAGCTCTATGGCAGGGGCGACAGCCTCAGGATGACCGCCGCTTTTTTCGAAAAAAACAATATTACTGTCTGACTGCGTACGAAGAAGAAGAAGAAGTATAGTCAAGCTGTAAACTAGCGACACAACGCATTCCATTCTCCGGACTAGATCATGCTACTTGCAAATCCCTGTACAGGACTTGGTAGCGGGATTTTGATAACGAACGAAGAAGAAGGATGCAACAATAGACATAATTTAGTTCAGACCAGATAAACCAAAACGATTATTTTCTCAATAATACCAAGTAATTAAAAGAGACATTAACAAAGAAATATTGTATTTATTTCTCTATTTTCATTCCAATTAGAGCAGACATACATCACTGTAGCTGTCCTCCAGACTTACAGCCTGCACTAAGTCATGTATGTTCTTCTGCAGCTGTCCTTTTTTCATTTTAAATGTTGACGTTTCTAACGTGTCGTAAGCTGTGAATAACGTTGCAGTTTTGCTCCGACAGTTGAAGACTCACAAACTCATGTCGTTAGACAACCATCCATTTACACATACCTCAAGTCTACTGAGTTGAAAGCAACCTTCTGAGTTGTAAAGAATGCCCTATAAACATGAGGGTAATGGCTCATTTAGCACACCATATATTTTTAGAAAATAACCATACCTACGTTTCGGCCACTAGACTTCCGCCAGGGACAAATAAAGTTAACGAAAATAACTAACGAAGGCTTAGTAGCAGTAACGTAGATATCGCTCTCGTTTTTGTCCTAGTGATGCCACCGGACGTGCTGAAATCGGATGTGTTGACCGAAAAGCATAGATCTCGTAGCCTAACTGCAAAATTTGGCGAGCGTCAAAACGTTATTTTCAGGAAGAACGCCGAAAAAAAGAAAAAGACGAATAATTATATTATGTTGAATTTTAAGAATGTGATAGTTTTATTATATTCGTTTTCTCAACTGTGATAACACTACTATATTTGAAGCTGAAACTGTGACAAGTATGTTACATTTAAAGCTGAAACTATGATAATTATGTTACATTTAAAGCAGAAACTAATTATGTTACATTTAAAGCAGAAACTATGATAATTATGTTACATTTAACGCTGAAAATAATTATGTTACATTTAAAGCTGAAACTATGATAATTATGTTACATCTAAACTGAAACTATGATAATTATTTTATATTTAAAGCTGAAACGATCATAATCATGTTACATCTAAACTGAAACTATGATACTTATATTACATTTGAAGCTGAAACTTTTACAATTAACTTACATTTAAAGCTGAAACTATGACAAGTATGTTACATTTAAAGCTGAAACTATGATAATTATGTTACATTTGAAGTTGAAACTATGATACTTATATTACATTTAAAGCTGAAACTATTACAATTAACTTACATTTAAAGCTGAAACTATGATAATTATGTTACATTTAAAGCTGAAACTATGACAATTATATTACATTTGGGATCAAGATGCTGAGCAGCGCATGAGATGCAGTGGTCAGCGACCCATAGCTGACTGCTAGCGTCAGGGCCAGCCAACTATAGCTGCCGAGACCCTTCTACATCTCCACGTGGTGATCCTGGATAACATACTGCAGCAGGGCAGACTGGCTAAGGAGAAGGGATCGAAGAAAGAATGCTAACTCGGTACTCAAAAAATGCTTGTTGAAGTCGGATGTGTTGGACCGAAAGATGCAAATATCGCAGTCAAGCTGTAAACTACGACACGACGCATTCCGTTCTCTGGACTACATTCTGCTACTTAAGCCATTTCATTGTTTGGTAGTGGGAGATTGAGAACGAACGCAGAAGAAGAAGAAGAAGAAGAGGATATTACATTTAAAGCTGAAACTATTACAATTATGTTATTTCCGACGCCAACACTGTCATCACATTCACTTTCTGATTATCACATTATCCACGTCGTCAGGCCAGCAGATGTCCCGTACGCGTGAAAGCCAACAATGTTATGTAAGCATTCTGATCTTTTGCAACGCAGTACCAATTCGGACCTGGGTCTTCCAGTCGATCTCGTCATCGCAAAAGTGAATGACCCTGTAGACATGTACAGGCATATGACCACCAAAACGTTGTTCTACGTGTCCATTTGTTTTCAGACAAGCGTACCATATGTTCAGCGTACCATATGTCCTGCGTACCATATGTCCAGCGTAGCATATGTCTAGCGTACCATATGTCCTGCGTACCATATGTCCTGCGTACCATATGCCCAGCATACCATATGTCCTGCGTAACGATGGTTGCATGATATCCCTGCTTCCACAACGTCCCGAAATAAAGTTTGATGTCGAATTTCTTCGTTTCTGATTTTATCCTGTTTCGATATTGTTAGTACGCGCCGCTCAATTGCTCTATGAGTGACTATGAGCGTCTCAGCATCTACTACCCTTCGACACAGACACAATACAATTCTACTAAGCTGATGACCAGGGAAAAGGGTTAGCAAATGTTGAAATCAAACTGCAAGTTCTTTCAATGCCCTTAAAGAATGTTACCACACAAAAAATCTTAAACCAAATCCCAGTAAAAACCCAGGAATGCGCCTGTCACTTCAGAAACAGAGAGGCAAAAATAAAACTTCAGATTAAGTGGCAAAGGCAGAAGCTTAAACACTGCACGGCTCCCAAATATATGGTCGTGAAGCTAAACAGCCCACTGTCATATATGAAGCACTGGAAGGAAACAAAGTGTAAGATGCACGCAACAAATAATCTCATTTGAAAACTTACCGGCACAACAAGGAGGGCACAATCATGAGTCCTTCGAACATCTGCATTTGCCTTGTGTTTATCCGAAGCTGAATACGCGGCGCCAGTTTGACAAAACCTCTGCCCATGCAAAACTAGTAGATACAGCAATAAATGAAGCTGGTCGGATATTAAAGTGCCTAAAACCCACTGCCATTTATAAAATATACCCCATAATTGGCATAGCACCAATCCAGGTTTGAAAAAGTGTCGCTGCTGAAATCGGAGAAGTAAAACAGGAGCACTACACAAGGCACCCAATGTTTGTACATCAGGTACAGAGCAGAAGGCTCAGATCCAGACAAAGTTTCCTAAAATCAACACGGCCTATGCAGACACACCCGGATAGTCGCCGTATCGAGAGATGACACGAAGTGATGCAGCCCCAGAGATGGAGCTTCGAGAGTAACCTGTTCTCGGACATCATTGATCATACACAACATGGAAGTCGCTGAACAGACTCCAAAATTGGATATCACAGTGCAAGAAAAAAATGAAACGATGGAGATACACAGATGATGATACACGTGAATGTGGCGCATTACAGGACCCAGACCAGCTAATGACCTGTTCCAACCTCCAGGAAACAGGTATTATGTGCGACATGCTGGAGGCAAATAACAAAGTTATCTATGTCGCTAAATACTGGATGTTTACTGTATAACGTAGTGTTTGGACACATAAAGTAAGTAAGTAAGTAAGCATCTGTTTTTACACAAGTTCCACACTTTTAATTCGCAAATACTTGCTGGAACAACCATGGGATTGAAAGTGTATACAGTTGTCTTGGTGTGTTTTATCTCCTGGAGGTACTCTGTCAACTATGCCAGCAGTCCGCACCAAAAAGAGTAGTGGTACAGTGGGGTCCATCTCACTGTAACATCCAAGGCAACGAGGAGGTAGACAAACTGGCAAAAGAAAGTGCAAGACTACCACAACTATATTCTAGTGTGACCTACGTAGAGTTCAAAAGGTTTATTAGGGAAAGATCCATGGCCAAATGGGAAACATAACATACTGGCTACACAAAAAATGATGCCTACTTCCAGCTGAACAGAAGAGAGCAGGGCGTGGTCTTCAGACTCTGCACAGGCCACAACAGACTGAGGTACCATCTATTCAAAATAAATTGACGATATGTGGCACTGACGAATGCACCTGTGGTACCGGGAAAAGGACCGCTGAACATCTGCTGCAAAATCGCCTGACATACGAGGATCAGAGAAAGCACATGTGGCCGTCACCAGTGGCAACACTAGACAAGCTCTATGGCAGTGTTAGCCTCAGGATGACAGCTGCTTTCTTCGAAAAAATCAAAGTTGACGTCTGACAGCGTACGAAGAAGAAGAAGAAGAAGATCACCTGGAGTATTGGTTTAATCGAGTTCAAGGAAAACCAATATGCTTTTTCTCGCCAGCGATTTCGTATTCGATTTTGTGGTTGGCATTTACCTCTTGGCCTAGATAAGTGTAAAAGTTTACATCATCGATGGTTTCACTTTCTAGCTTGATGCCCTGCTGTGGGCAGTACATGTTTTTGAGACACTGTGTTTTAATTGTAATTGTCTTCAGACGAGCTGCTCTACTGGCCCTATTTAGGTCATTAAATGATCCTGGGCTTCTTTAATTGAATTTTTGATAAGAACGATGTAATCTGCAAATCTAAATAGGTGAGCCACTCGCTATGTAACACCCATGTTGATCCAATCTAAATAGGTGAGCCACTCGCCATCTAACACCCATTTTGATACAATATAAATAGGTGAGCCACTCGCCATATAACACCCATGTTGATACAATATAAATAGGTGAGCCACTCGCCATCTAACACTTTTGTTAAGACAATATAAATAGGTGAGCCACTCGCCATCTAACACTTATGTTGTTCCAATATAATTGCTGGAAAATCTCTTCGAGAATCGCAATAAATAGGTTTGCGCTGATGGTGTTGTCCTGTTGGACTCCTCTTAGATCAGAACATTTACTGGACTATGATATAACTTGATGGTTGTGCTGCAGTCTTTGTGATTTTCCTCAATTAGGCTACTAAATGTTTCAGGGATGGCTTGGTTTATGAGAGTATTAAACACAAAATTGGTCTCGATACTGTCAAATGCTTTCTCGTAATCGATAAATACAAGACATAAGAGTATGAGTAGTTCACGTGGTCACCTTATTAGTTGATTTATCGTGTCGAGTTGGTCAATTGAAGAGAACCTTTTCTGAATTGGGCTTGCTCTCTAGTCTGGTGTTCATCAAGTTGCATGTTGATGTTGTTGCCAATGAATATCATGTACATTATCGGTAACAGCCAAATTGAACAATAGTTCTCAAGATGTTCAGTATCTTCATTTTTGCAGATGAGAATAGTTGTTGAAGATTTCCACAGATCAGGAATGTGCACTGAAATATAGGTATTTATTAAACAGCTTTGACAGATCGACTACTAGAGTTTCTCCCCTGCCTTACGGTCGTATATAGTTAGTTATTCCATCTGATACCGGAGTAGTGCCTGGCTTTGATTGCTTAGTTGCGTATAGTATATCGTCTTGTTTGATCGTCTCAATGGGGTTCTCCTTTGTTGCTGCAAACTTTTTTGGGATGTTATCCTGTGATGAAAAAAGGTATGTAGTATACTGTATGCATTCTTCTTCGTTGATTCTTCTAACTGTTATGATTGTGTTTCAACCCTTTCAAGGGATTTAAGAAGTGATGTCCTGTGTTGCATAGTTTACCTATACTTAATGCGACTGCTTCTGCTCTCAGCCGCTTTGATTTCTCGCTGCTTTCGATGCTGCTCATTATAATTCTTTAGCAGGAAACGGAATTTTTGTATTATTATTGCCAATGTCCAAACGATGTAGTACTTCCACATTTGTAACAAACATGATATCATTGCACATAGTCAATTTCAGAATGCTTTGTCCATCTTTACCAGAAGGTTTGTTGAATGAAGTGTTCATCACGAACATTTTAAAGTGTTGATTTCTATAAAGACGACTAGATGTTCTCTTCGATCATTGTTCTGGTAATCGGATAATACTTCCGGAGTCCATCAAGATGTCTGCATATATTACAAACAGCGACGGCTCGGTTGTCATTTTCCGAACGATGTGAAGTTTAATCCACTGTTGGTTTATATTTATAGTGATTTATTCTGACTTTCACAAGGTCTAAAGAGCGAAAGGAGTAAATCGACCTTCTACGTAGTTTATAGCCAACCACAACGTCTTGATGACAGACCGGTCAATACACATGCAACATTGCTGTTTGAAATTAGAGATCAACTAACAAAACCATTAGCTATATTGTATTCTCAATCACTTGCAAATAGATTGTTCCATGGTTAAGAAAAAAATAGAGTACCACAGGGCTAAGTTTGGGACCAATTTTGTTGTTAATACATATACACCATTTGAACATTGATATTGGATTCATGGTTGCAAAACTCGCTGATTACACATAAATATGCAGAAATGCCTCATCTAATGCAGAAGTGGATATATTGAGGTACGATTTAGATAGAAATCGTGAATGGTCTGTGAGCTGGCAAATGGATATTAATGTATATAAATATATAGTCATCCACACTCGTAGTTCCTATATGGAACGTAATTACCAAACGGTTGAGGACAATATTATAATGATAGAAATGAAAAGGGACCTAGGGGTTATAATAGATCAAACAGGTAAAGTGAGTGAGCAAGTCCAGATAGCAGTGAAATAGGCAAATGCAATGTTAGGCATCATAAAAAGAAATAGTAAACATAGGAGCAAGGAAGTGAAAGTCAAATTGTATAAAGCATTAGTTTGACCTAGATTGGAGTAATGTGTACAGTTGTGAACTACGTATCGTAGAGAAGATATAAGCATGCTGGAGAGAATACAAAAAAAGAGCGACAAAGCTGACATTGGGATCAGGAATTAGAGTTATCAAGAAAGACTCCGAAAAACCGACCAACACTGTCTAGAAAAGAGAAGAATTCGAGGTGATTTAATACAGGTTTATAAGATAATCAAAGGAACGGATAAATTAGACTATAACAAGTTTGTAGTTTTTTTTCAAAATACAACCATCTACAAGAATAAAAGGGCATAGCTACAAATTAAGTAAAGTAAAGTCCAGATTAGATATTAAGAAGTATTCTTTTTATGCAGACATTTGTGACTGATTAAAATGTATTGTACTTGGAAGTAGTGGAGGCAGGAGCAATTAATACATTTAAGAATAGATTGGATGCGCAAATATTTTAGAGCAAGAAAATGTTAATGAAACTGGTTGTATACAGACTCTGCAGAGTATTCTAAACCAGTATAACGACGTTACGCTAAGTTAAGTTACACAGACTCTTGATGACAGACCAGTCTAAACACATGGCGATGTCCTCCATTCTCTACCCGTGACATTTAATTGATCCTTGATAAGCACAGCGTGCTATCACCGGTCAAGTTTGCGACAAACAAGTGCCATATTATATCCTGCAACCTGCATAGCGGATTTCGACTTCATCAACAGAATAATTTAATGAAAAGCTTGGAAAACATGAAGTATGACGTCATCGAAGCTCGGAAACGAGCGCCCATTTCGAGTCTCATTGCACATGGTGCAAAATTGACGACAAAATCCATATCTGTGCTAAACAGAGTCAATACCACATTGCTAGCCAACATGTCAAAAACGCTATTTCTTTAAACATAGTTACCTCACGGCTAGCAACTTTTTCTGTTCATGTTCAAGACCAGAATAAACCATTTCTCAACATCCAATGTTTCGAACCCATAGTGGTAATGGCGATGATGATCTTCAGTCATTCTATAAAGATCTTCACCAGCTTCTATGTCTACCTGCTTATAGAAAAAACATTATTCTCTTAACGTAAGTTAACTTTACGTCTTTATACTGGTTTAGAAGACCCCGCAGAGTCTGTATAAAACCAGTTTCACTTACATCACCTTTGTCTAACAGCTATGCGCATCCAATGTATTCTTAAATGCATTACTGTCCCTGCCTCCACTACCTCCTCTGTCAATGCATTCCAAGCATTCACCACTCTCTGACTAAAAAGATATTTCCTAATATCTAATCTGGACCTCGCTTTAGTCAACTTGTAGCTATGCCCTCTTGTTATTGTGAGTGGTTGTATATTTAAAAAAAACTTGTTATAATCTAATTTATCCATTCATCTAATCATCTTATAAACCTGTATTAAGTCACAACGAATTCTTCTCTCTCCTAGACGCTGTAGGCCGGTTTTTTCTGAGTCTTTCCTCATAACTGTAATTCTGGAATCCCACTATCATCTTTGTCGCTCTTTTTTGTATTCTTTCCAGCATGTTTATATCTCCTCCTCTATAATAAGGAATCCACCCTGTACACAATACTCCAATCTAGGTTTAACTAATGCTTTATACAGTTTGACTATCACTTTCTTGCTCCTATGTTTCTTGTTGACTTCAATGCCAGAACCGGTCATAAACAGATCAGCAAACATTGGGAAGCACTTTATTTCAAGCTAATGTTGTAAACGTTACGTTATATTATAATTGCGATATAATGTTATATTTTAAGCTAACGTTATTAAACGTACATAATCTTTTTATGAAATTACGTGATAGTTGTGTGATTTGTGTGGCTAAAAATGTGATAGGTATGCAATATTTATGGAAAATATGTGTCGGCATGAATGAATTTGTTCACCTCGCTGTCTATGTGTTGATGGTTGGTGTATTATTGCACTGCACATGTGCTAAAAAAGACGCGTCATTATGCTCGTTGGTTTCTAGAAAAATGTGTTACTTTCCGTTCGATTGTTTCACTGAAACTGTGTTAGTTATGGCATGTTCAAAGCGAAGATGTGATATGTATATGCTGTTTCAAAAGACAGCTAGTAAAGCTGTGATAGTTATATTCACAGTTAACAAGAAGTAATTGCATATGTATCGTTTATAAATGTGTAATATTGTTATAATCGTCCTGCATACAATTAGTATATGCTCACCTACATTCCCCACACGTTTCGCTACGACAACCCATAGTTTAGATCAACTGTGTAACAAATACATGTTTCCTAATGTACGAATATATTCACCATATACTTTATGGACCGTGTATCTAGAGAATATCTACCATTATATATATATATATATATATATATATATATATATATATATATATATATATATATATATATATTTAAACAACATTTTTTAAACATTTACGTTCATCAGCTCTCTTGTTAACTTCCTTTCTTCTTGATGAAAAACGTTTTTCACGTGGGGGTGAGGGGGGGGGGGGTGGATAGCTCGGTCACACTACATCTTGCGTGTCGTAAAATGCGACTAAAGAGGATTGTATATGTAGCTAGCAACCTAATTATGTTTAACAAATGTGCAAACGAATTGTTACTTCAAGAAAACACAAAAGCTGTTAGCAAGTTTGATGTAAGCGGTCACATGTGGTGCCTATCATTCACGCCGATAAGATTGATTATGTAACACGAAAAAGGTTATCATCAGATGTCCAGTATTTTTAACTCGTGTTGTCCTTTATCCTTTTGTCCCGCACTTTTAACTTTCATAAATTATTCTATTTTTTCCTCACGTTGGAAATTCTATATTTTATTTCATGATGCGTGCAATTAATTAGTTTCCTTGTTAATAGACTACTTCAGTACTTCTTCATTTGGTCTGATAACCCTCTCATTATCACCTTTCTTACGTCACGTTATATTGATGTTGTCTCCAATTATCTTGTTGTTTGTTCCTGGATTGCTAATGTGTGTACCTCCACACAATAATAGCGGCTTCACGTCAAAGTAACAATGTTTTTTTTTAAAAGATGTTCCGCGCATGATGCTATTTTATTGCCCAATGCTGATGTTGCTAGTTTATTTTATATTTTTACCTCTACCAGTCTAAAAAAATAGGCGATCGTATATTTCCAGGGGTTAAACAGATGCTGGGATTGACCTGGCAAGTCACCAGTGGATTTTCACCTGCCAAAACATATGAAACAAAGGAGATCGCACCTCCCCACGACGTCTAACGACAAAAGTGGACTGAAGATAGATAAATAAGTAGATGTTCGGTATTTATATGATGTGCTATGAGAACAGCATACGGACTTACAAAACCGAAAGAGATTACCACTAGTGTGAAACAGGGATATGCAATATGACCTTTGTTATGAATTGTTTATGTGAGCAGGATAGGACCTGAGTCAAACCGTGATACCACCATATTAAATGAACTTCAGTCTGTTGCTGTTTGCGAATGCCCACAATCAGTAGATTACGTTTTTGTGCGCTCTGACAAAGACGTTAAGTGGCTGGTTGCAGTAGCTTTCGTCACATCCCGAGCGTGCTGATGAAGGTGGACATATGACCTCCAGGCGGTTGTACTATGCTTGTGTTTATCTCCGTGCCACTCACTACTACGGGGTTCACGTTGATCGCTCCCCTCGTTAGCCAGACTGCCAAGAAAACACTCCGTTTCCAGTAAAGGCTAAAAGGAAGCCGAGGTGGGGGGTCTTGACCAGTATGTTTTGCCTGACCCTGACTAACATGTCCGATGAGTATATTTTACCTGACCAGGCGTTAGTCTTCCTCTCCAACTTCAGTTTACAAATGATCATATTGTCACGTATCAAGAGAAGAACACCCATGAGAAGTATCGGAATGCTTTAAATGACGCATATGGGAAATGTCATTTTAAAATATGCATACCAAAACCGATAGAAATAAAAAGACAGCAAATCAGAAAAGCCAGCTCATATTACGATCATAAATGCAGAGCTTCATCAAATTAAATAATTCAGATATATAAGATGCATGTTCACTGAGGAAGGCATAATAGAAAGAGATGTAAGCCAGAAAAGAAAAATCAAAAGCAATAAAATGCAAGATACTCATTTTAGTAAGGCTCTGTCATCAGTGTCAGCCACGGACCTTGACAAAGACACATAAAAGAAACATAGAAATATACGAAATTGGTTTCTTTCGAAAAGCTGTCTGGGTCTCTAAAAGCAACAATGAGAAAGGAAATCCGACTGAAAGTATTAATTATCTTGGTAGCTGTCCATGGCAAGCGATGGTGGCCAAATCATCATCCGGTTGTGTCTTGATGATGTAACTTGCGCTGTATTTGGATTATAGTTAACAAGAAAATGCGCTGGTCCTAAACCTAACTCTACGGTCCCGAACTACTCAGGACCAGTGGCAAGACGTACGTCGAGGCGACTACATGTAACTCAGAATGCAAACACTCTGGTCACACCTCTCTTGAGACAGAGGTATGTTTGAAACATGTGTGACTCCATTGAATACCGTTTCATATCATCACTGTGTGGCCACAATTTAACGACTTGTAACTAGCCATTGTATGTCATATGTAGACAGGCAGAGAATTAAAATTGTTTGGTTACATTACAAGAATGTCTGCAAACCATCTTACTTAGTGAATATATAACAACAAACAGAGAAAGACCAAACGATAATGGACTAATTGCATTAGACAAACGCTACAGAGGCATAGACTGACAAAATATGAACAATACAGATAGCTAACGAAATAATGTTGCATCGTCTCCATTTTTCAATAACGACATGAGAATTGATGATTATGATATTTCAAAAACACGATTATCTACCTAAATGATTTGAACATTCTTCTATTTAGCCTATGGGTATTGATTCACGAGTCGCATTAACTATATTGAAACATTTTAAACAATTCCGATATTTAAAGATTGGCCAAAGCTTCTTTTCGTTTGTAGTTATGTTGGATTGTTTTTCCCTCCAGAATACAAGAACACCAGCTGTGGATATCCATATTCTTATATAGCTGTATGCTTGTCCTATGATAATGATGTTGAACATTTTTACCATATAACTTGTAATCATATCCTTACGCCATTTTCATATTAGCTATTAATGTATTATTATTAGTTACCAATCGCAAGCGGTGATGTCGACATGCACATACGGTTTGGTCTTGATGATGTAACTTGTGGTGCATTTGAATTTTATTAAGAAAGAAACGGCGGTGGTCATCGACCTAACTCTCAGGCCACAAGCTACCATGAAATAGTACAGAGAAAAAGGTCAAAACGACTGAAATCAGGATGCAGGAACACTGATCACACCTCCCGTGAGGTCACTTTATAAAATGAGGGATTCGATCACTCACTGTTTCTATTCATCCCTTTGTGAGGCAATGGCCTGGCTTCTCGATCACAGCAACCCCGAGAAATATATACAAATTATGTAGACAACCTGTGTTACATTTCAGTCGTGTAGTTTCGTCACAAAGTGACCAGCGGGCGATTGGAATGTACTACTTCGCCTGCCTCCACCCTCTGTGGTTTACCTGGCTTAGCTTTTAATAATGCCCTACTCGTATTACTTATGTTTCCATAATGCTATATCACAATCGTGTCTCTCTCTAACTGTCCCATTTCATGGTGCACCATTTCAACGGCAAAGCGTCTTATTAACGTTGCTGTAGATCACTCGCTTTTCATTGCATATGTACGGGGTTCAGCTCCAGTTTGTAATATGCTCTGTTTAACTGACAGGTGGGTTCTCGTTAGGGAATGAAATGCAGCTAAGGCAGGAACGGGCCACCCCACCTTGGAAACAATAAATGGTCTAATGAAACTAAGTGTCTAATACTATATCCCAGACAGAAATGTCTGCTACATGACCACCATTACATCTATTGACAATCTCGAAATGTGCATCACCCGTTTCACTCAATAATACTCCTTATCTTATTAGATCAATACATTGTTTGGTGAAGATCGTGACATATGTTAGTAGATGATATTCGTTATGTTTCAAATATGTTGATGAAATGTGTTATCACTATTGAGTGTTGCGTTAAATGAGTGTACCATGTCGACACAGACTCCCCCCGCCCCCCCCCCCCCACCCACTTCAAGGAAATAAGGAGAAGGACCTTGACCTCTCTGCCAGCCCATCGTACCCTGATTCCTGGTTCTAGCAACTCCGAGGTCTGGATACACCATTAACATACATCGTTATGCTTGTCGATATGTTTTATCAATCACACTGTCGTCATATATTTATTCGTTATTAATTGTGATTAATTATCATTATCACCAGTTCCGTAACCTGAAAGGTCATTGGTGTATACATACTGCAGATTGTTTTACCTGTTCCTGCCACTTTACTCGATATTGCACAGTGCCCTATAGAACTGTCTTGGTCAACTCAAACGATCTTGAAACATGACCATACCATGTGAGCTTGTATGCATTTAACATAGTCAATAGATCTTTATATTGGCTGACCTCTCTCTTAACGCTGTTTCGAACTGTCGTATTCGTGACGTGATCACGAAAGAAAATGCCGAGGATTCGAAAAAGACATATCATCTTCTTTTCACTAATGGTTCGCTCTAGAACAGCTGTCGGAGTAAAGGTTTCGCACTCGTAAAGGTACACGGATACAGACCATCCCCCGCTCCCACCTCACGTCTACCATATGTGTACTAACTGTAAATAAACTGTGAACAAACTGTGAACAAAATCCTGACCAACTGGGCCAGGATCGTCGCTGAGACTGCTATATTAGTGAGCCTTTTGAAAAGCCTAGTATTGCACTACAACCAGAAACGCCCATTACCATTCCTTTCCAACGCCACATAAGGGTACTTACTGGTTAGCTCAGTGCTTCCGGTCTAGCGCCTTACCTGCTACTTAACCCTTTCGTCCGGTTGTTTGTAATTATATAAAAGGAATGTTAAAATGAAACCGGACTAAACTGCAAAAAGTGAAATAACGTTCGATGCGCATGATGACGTCACATCTGGTGTAAATAGCCGATACCAACCGTCAAGTTTGTGAACTTGCATTATCCTCCGACTCATATTTTCCTCAGCAGACCGTTGAAAACATGGCGGGTGTGATACGGAATCCGTCCTCAGTTGATCAACGAGCGGTGATTTGGTTTCTAACAGCTAAAGGATGTCGACCAGATAACATTTATTGCAGAATATAGGAAGTATATGGTGACAAAAGTGTATCGAAGACAACAGTAAAGAACTGGACAACGATGTTTAAAGAAGGACGTTATTTAACGCAACAATACGCGTCTGACCTGGTCTCGGATGATTTTTCGTTAACTCACGTCTTTCTTTAAACATCGGTCCATCTCTTGCCTTTTGTCTTCGACACAATTTTGTCACCATATACTGCCTGTCTGAATATCAACTGGTCGACATCCTTCAGCTTTTAGAAACCGAATCACTGCTCGCTGATAAACTCTGGATGTATTCCGTATCACACCCGTCCTATTTTCAACGGTCTGCTGAGAAAAGAATGAGTCGGAAGATAATTAAATTTTGCAACTTTGCGGTTGGTATGTGCTGTTTGCACCAGAAGCGACATCATCATGCGCATTGTAAGTATGTTCACTTTTTGCAGTTTGGTCCGGTTTCATTTGAACACACCTAGTATGTGTGATTACATCGCCTGATGTAGATTTATATTACTTTATATAGGGCGGGCTGTCGTCGTTGGATCATATTTGGACCCATATACATTTTGTGCATCATATTTTTCTTTGTGCTCTGTTTTCCATTTACATCGAATCAATTGGTTTTCCTCGTGTTATCGATAACTTACATGCAGTTATTGGTCAATATCGATTCTTTATCATGTTTTCACCTTTCGAGTGGGTTCTTATTGTGGTTTCATGCCATTACATAAACCAATTGCAATATTTAAAATGGGTTCATGCATTGGAACCCGCCATTGCGTTCATTTCGCAGTTTGGTAGTTATTTCGTATGTTACATTTCACCCTGCCCAACGCTCCAAGTCATGCATTCAAGCCGGTTTTTGTTGTTTACGTCATTGACTGATGTATGCCACAGAGACCTAGTCAACTATTGTTCGGAAGTCAACCATACTAGCAATTTCTATTCACAACATCTTCTCATCCATATACCATAAGGGAAATCTATGAAAACCTCGTTCCAGTATTATCATTAACCGACTTCTCGAAAGGCGGTCAATCTACGAAGGGCGTTCAATTCAAAAAGGTACTTTTTTTTCTAGTTCTACCAGAATGGGTTATAGCCTGCTTGAACTACTATCATTAGTTAGGGTCATGTGTGTCCTTATCACTGGCCAGTCACGTGACAGAATAAAATAAAAACGGAGGACAACACTGTGAATAATTGCATAGAAAAGCGTGTTGTGATGAAGTTTCTTGTAAAAGAAGATGTTAAACCTGCAGAAATGGTCTACTCCGTGGTGCCACTATGAATAGTGAACAGTATATACGGATTTTGAGTGATGTGCATAACCGTCTGCGAAAAAAAAGGCCTGGTTTGTTCGGAAAGAGCGTCCTGCTCCTGCAAGATAACGCTCGACCTCATACTGCTCACTTCACTATGCGCCATTTTCAGCAACTTGGCTGGAAAGTATTGCCACATCCGCCTTACAGTCCAGACCTCGCTCAAAGCGATTTTCCACCTGTTTGGACCCCTACAAGAATTTCTGGGAGGTCATCATTTGAGCAATGATTACGAAGTGAAACATTCTGTCCCTGATTGTTTCAAACATACTAATAACTCGTTCTACGCTGAATCGTTTCAAGCATTACTTAAACGCTAGGATAAGTCCTTACATTTACAAGATATTACATCAACATTTTTTTAAAGTCCCGGTTTAACTTGAACGTCCCTTGTACAAGTAAACAACATGGTCTGGAGGCAGAAAGAGTAGTACTGCAGTCGATGAAACCCACAACCCTGATAAGTACTGGCTTTCTGATCGGAAAAGGGATGGCCAATTACAACATCAAATTAATCAGCGCAGACCCTCTGCGGAAACAAACTTCAGCGGGCCTCAACACGCCATTCTCCCGCTGGTCACTTTGTGACGAAACTACACGACTGAAATAAGAAACGTCTTGTCTAGAAATTCTACAAAATCGACGTTGGTTCCATGTGGCCTAGAGGTAAGGCACTCGTCTCTCAAAGCGATGGAAATAAATGGTGCGCGATCGAATTTCGCAAGTATTCAAGCAAATCGTTATCTCAAAGGAAGTGGGACAAGAGTGCATTCATTATAAGTTGCCTTCAGTCGTCTTGACTTATGCCTTGTCACTGGTCAACTGTAGCTCAGGACCAGAGAGTGACGCTGATGACCTGTCCAGTTTCTTCCAATCAAATCTTATAATCAAAATACAACGCAAGTTACTTGATCAAGACAAAACTGTCTGATAATGTCGCTATCTTCGCTTGCGATGGGCAACTAACTAACTATAAGGATAGCCACTACAACCAGAAAACACCCGTCACAATGAACTAGAGTAACTACGAAAAACAACTCTACAAAACACAATCTCCACAATGTAAGTTCCCAAACCTACTACATTGTCTGGTTCACAGGTGAACAATTCAGCTTGTGTAACAACAAAACTAGCACTACATGAGCCAGTCTCCAAAAACGAATTGAACGAACCATTTTAATTTGTTTAACTATTTACTTGATTTCTATAATGCACGTGTAGAGATATATCAATCTACTGAAGGAGAAAGTCTGTTCATTCACACATGTCGTGTATCTCTTAATACGTATTGTCATCACCATAGCGCTGATTGATATTCTTTGAACATTTCTCCATTATATTCTACTCTCCCATTAGTCTCATGTGGCGACAATCTACCAGCAACGATTATATATGAGAGGAATTAATCAAATCCGTACCAAAGTCACTCGGAGTAGGAAATAGAAAGGACGGAGAAGATATACTAATGGCATGCGTTAGAGGTACCACTGTGTCTTTCATTAGGGAGCGGAATTCGAAATGCTATCAATAAATATTAGCACGTACGATGCGACTACGGAGAGTTTAGCATGTCGCTGATAACTCTGTTATGGAGAAACCATAAGCCACAGAAATAAGACAAGTTTAGCTATAATTATTATGACAGAAAAGCAACGTATGAGTCAAGCTTACCTGTATCCTTTATGATACAAGAGGAACAAATAAATCAAGTTAACAACAATAAGAGTCATGTTTAACTCACAACTCTGCCAAACAAAAAAAATAATCACGGGGGAACAGCAGCCTCAGAAAAGAACATGAATTATAACTTCCAGCAACAACATGAAACGGAATGCAAAGGAGTTATCCAGACTAAAAGACAGCAGACCACATAGATGACACTAACATACACACTACAGATGGGCTTAGTCCAATTAGCATTTACTGACATCCTTGTCACAAAATAACGCATACTCCGTGTCATAATAACACATAGAAAGTCGTGTCTGTAATTTAAGACAGCATGCATAAGTCCAACAAAAACAGTTCCAAAATCAAAACATAAACACACACATACACACACATACACCAACAACAGCAGCAGCAACAACAACATGGTTATCACTAGTAACGAATTGCCCTTTTCCAATGTTTAATGTGTATTCTTCAATGTTTAAATAAAATTCCAGAATGGTCTATGAGCTGGAAAATATGTTTGATGTAGATAAATGTACAGTCACCCACATAGGTTAATACAATATGGAACCTAATTACAGAATTTGAATGCAGATTAGAACTATAGAAAAGGAAACGGTCTTATGGGTTATATTAGATCATTCTCATTAGGTGAGTGAGCAAGTCATGTGGTAACACAAATTAAAGTGTATGGGGAGAAATAGAGAGTGGGGGTGAAAAAACAGTGAATGGAGTGTGCTATAGATGTCAATCAAGTCAAAAAGAAGAAAATGAGGAGCCGTTTAGTAACATAGCAAAGGCAAGTGAAGGGAAATTATTATTAATTGGGGATTTCAACTTTCCAGAAATAAAATGGGATATGACAGAAGCACTTGTAGAGTCAAAACATTTTGTTAAGTGCATAACTGACTATTTTTTAATTCAACCTGTAGAAGCAGCCACCAGAGGCAAAAACATACTCGACCTAGTTTTTACTAAAGAGGAAAATATTATTGAAAACATTACCGTTTGGGGATCTGTTTGGCTCAAGTGCCCATCAAATCATCCGTTGGGATCTTATTGCAGGGAAATAAGTAAACATAAACACGCGAACATACGACTACTCTAATGCAGATGTTAAGAGGATGACAGAGGCAGCGAACCACATAATCTATAAATATATTGTTGTATGAACAAACAAGCAGAACATATCTCAGAAAGCGAATAAAACAGCAAAAATAGACTTCGAAAAAAAACTCACTCAGAGGATCAAGACTGACAGTAAAAGCTTCTTCTCTTATGTTAGAAATAAACAAAGAACGAAAGACAAAGTAAGCCCTCTCATAGACAATACAGGGAAAATAATTAGTGAGAATAGGGAGGCAGCTAATCTACTCAATCAGTACTTTGGCACAGTCTATACAAAAGAGGACTGCTCCAAGATCCCAGAGCCTATATATATTTTTCAAAGAGACACGGATACAGCGGGATTAAGATCAATGTGTATTACAGAGGAAATGGTTTTTAAAAAATTGGAGGGGTTGAAAGTGGATAAATATCCAGGTCAAGATGGTATTCATCCAAAATTGCTGTATGAAATTAGAGACCAACTAACAAAACCATTGACTATATTATGTTCTCAATCACTTACAAAAGGGATTGTTCCACGGGATTGGAAAGATGTTATTTTATAGACTAAAATTATAGACTGCGAATTATAGACCCGTTAGTTTAACGAGCATAGTCTGTAACTTGTTAAGAGTCAATAATAAAAGAAAACATTGTAATGCATTTAGACAAATTGAATCAAAATTAGAAATAGTCAGCATGTGTTTACTAGAGGGAGATCATGCTTAACAAATCTATTAGAATTCATGGAGGAGGTTACTAAAATGATAGATAAAGGGGAGCCAGTGGACGTTATTTATCTAGATTTTGCAAAGGCATTTGATGGAGTACCTCATCAAAGATTATTTCGAAAGTTAAAATCACATGGAATATGTGGGGACGTTGCCAAATGGATTGAAAATTGGTTAACGGGAAAAAAGCAGAGGGTGGTCATAAATAAAGAGTATTCTGAGTGGTGTGAAGTGAAAAGTGATGTGCCACAGGGCTCGGTTTTGGGATCAATTTTCTTCATATATATATATATATATATATATATATATATATATATATATATATATATATATATATATATATATATATATATGATTTGGACATTGATATGAGATCCATGATTGCAAAATTTGCTGATGACACAAAAATGTGCAGTAGTGTCTCATCTAACGCGAAAGTGGATATATTGAGGTCGAATTTTGATAAAATTCGATAATGGTCTGCAAGCTGGCAAATGGAGTTTAATGTATATAAATGTTCAGTCATTAACATGGGTAGATCAAATATGGGACATAATTACAGAATGGGAGAGAACAATATTAGAAAGATATTAAAGGAAAGGGACCTATGATTTATATTAGATCATACAGGAAAGGTGAGTGAGCAAGTTAAGGTAGCAGTGAAAAAGTCAAATGCAATGTTAGGTATGATAAAAAACAATATTAAACATAGAAGCAAGGAAGTGATAGTCAAACTGTATAAAGCTTTAGTTAGACCTAGATTGGAATACTGTGTACAGGTGTAGAGTCCTTATCATAGAGGGGATATAAACATGCTGGAAAGAATACAAAAAAGAGCGACAAAGATGATAGTGGGATTCCAGAATGACAGTTATGAGGAAAGTCTCAGAAAAACAGGTCTACAGGGTCTAGAAGAGAGAAGAATTCATGGTGACTTAATACAGGTTTATAAGATGATCAGAGGAATGGATAAAATAGACTATAACACGTTTGTTTTTGTTTTTAAATACATCCACTCACAATAACAAGAGGGCATAGCTACAAGCTGACTAAAGCGAGGTCCAGATTAAATATTAGGAAATATCTTTTTAGTCAGAGAGTGGTGTCTGCTTGGAATGCATTGCCAGAGGAGGTAGTGGAGGCAGGGACAGTTAATGCATTTAAGAATAAACTGGATGCGCATAGCTTTTAGAGCAAGATGATGTAAATGTAACTGGTTGTATACAGACTCTGCAGGGTCTTCTAAACCAGTATAAAGACGTTGTTAACTTAAGTTAAGAGAAAAATGTTAAGTTAAGTAAAGTCCAGGTAGCAGTGACAAAGGAAAATGCAATGATCGGTATGATAAAAATAAATATCAAACATAGGAGCAAAGATGTCATTGTCAAACTGTGCGAAGCATTAGTTAGACCTAGATTAGAGTCATGGGCTGGCGTGGAGTCCGTATTGTAGAGTAGTTATAAATGTGATGGAAAGGATAACAGAAGAATGACATAACTAATACAGGGATTCCAGAAGTACAGTTATGAGAAAAGATTCCGAAAAACTGGCCTTCAGTGTCTAGAAAAAACAAGAATTCGAGGTGGCTTAAAAAAAATATAAAAGATAATCAACGGAAAGGATACATTAGACTATAACAAGTTTTTTTTTTAAAAAGGTTTTTTAATACAACAACCTACAATAACAGAAGGACACAGCAAGATAGGTCCAGATTAGATATTAGGAAATTTTTTTTTAGTCAGAGAGTGGTAAATGATTGGACTGCATAGTCACATAAAGTAGTGGAGACAGGGACAATTAATGAGTTCAAGTATATATTGTATGCTAATAGTTTTTTTAGCCAAGAAATGTAAGTGAAACTAGTTGTATACAGACTCTACAGATTCTTCTAAACTAGTATAAAAACCTTAAGCTAAGTGTGGGCAACGTGAAGAATGTATCCAATGCAGGGTGGACGACTGACACTTTAATCGATAATTGCTCTATTCCGATTATGTAAAATTGTTATTACAATTTGAGAAAGCACATGATCTGTAAAATCTATTACTCTATTCTAATTTAAAGATAGTAGTTAAAAAATGTTGTCGTACAACTGTTTTTAGCTATTTCTATAAATGTTATTTTTTAAATTGAAATCGGAATTTATAAAAAGAGAATACAAAACAAATCTTGAAACTGTATTTTAAAAATAAAATAGGTATAAGTCGAAAGAGTTCACTTCGTTTTTATATGAAGAATATGGAGAGACTAAAATATCGTTCAAGGCCGAAACGCAAGCCAGAACACGTCTACAGTTCTATATTGTTTGTCCAGTTTCTTGACGCTCTTTGAAGATCATCAATTGGGGGCGCGTGATTCGACACTAGTTCACGGATGACCATGCTAGAAGTAGTTGTTTAAGATATACCCTACAATGTTCTGAACGTATGAATAAACCTAAATTTGTATATGGAAAATAACAAGCAAATGTAAAAATCAGGATTACGTAAAAAGTAATATACAACAAAGACTACCCTGGCCACAAAGCAAAATTACGCCTACCATCAACTCCTCAGCTGATCATCTTCCGGCTAAGCACAGGACACAATCGAATGAGATGTCCTATTTATAACAGATTTACTATTGGCACCGCGGGCCTTTGTACCTGTAGCATAGCACCCATGACAGTGGAACACATGTTGCAGTCCTGCCCATCCTAAACTAGTGCAATGAATAGCACGTCGCATCAACCATTATCCTTCCATTAAAAACTTGCGTGGAAGTGCACAACATCTTTAGTTGACAGTTTCCTTTGTTGGAGTCATTAAAGTCGAAGCCTGAGTACAAATGAACGAAAAAGAAGAAGAATATACTATTTAGATAAAATGCTTCGTCCTAGAGCCAATGCCAGCATTACAAACTGTTTGCGAACGAGTCGTTCACTCATGTGTATACCAATACAGAAGAGGGTCCCGATACATACATAATAGGAAAGCATGGTATTAAGAAATCCAGCTGGTGATCCAATCTCACAAATAACGGGAAACCTCATACGTTGAAGTCTTTAACACTTCCTCCCAGAAGGACGTCATGTGGTATGGGACTATCTTTATTAGTTACATTTGACAAGTAGAAAGAGCAATGCATCAAGTTGTTAAAACGATACGTGTATCTAGAACATTCTGCAATAGCAATCATATCCGAGTGGTGGGGAGGAAACACGAGGAAGAGATCAGAGGGTCAAGAGAAAGCCACACACCATCAAACGGGATCATCAACAAATTTACAAAACGAAAATATCATAATTAAGTATGCTAAAATCACAGTGAGGAACACATTCAGCATTATGGAGACTATAAAAATGTATGAAAGATCAAAGGGAGGCTATACAAAACTTAACCCAACCTACTTTACGGGAGATCATTACAAAAACGAGAAAAGAATCGTGAAAACATAAAATAACTTATGAGGTTGTTCTTGTTTATTATAAACTGTTATAAAATAACTTATGAGGTTGTTCTTGTTTATTATAAACTGTTATAAAATAACTTATGAGGTTGTTCTTGTTTATTATAAACTGTTATAAAATAACTTATAAGGTTGTTCTTGTTTATTATAAACTGTTATAAAATAACGAAATAAACAAATAGATGTGTCCAAAAAATGGTGAATACGTATAACAAATGTTAAGCCAGCCCAAAAATGGAGTCTCTATTAAGTTAGCCTATGTCGAATTTGTCCATGTAAAGGTAAAAGTGGGTCACATGACAACAATTTCCGTCGGGGATGAAGATAACTCTTCATGGACTAAGCCGCAGCCCATGTGAGGTGGGGTGACCAATTCCCATCTTTGCTGTTTACATTTTCCTCAACTCATACGTCCGGCACCCATTTACAGCTGGGTCAACTGGAGGAGCGTTTGGGCCAGCAACGAACTACGCCCGAATTTGTATGTTTTGTGTTGTTAATGTGTGTCCATGATTTCGAACCCTGGAGAGGTGTAATCCCAGACTTAACAAGCCGGCTCCCTGTAGACTAAGCTGCACGCTACGTTTATTACACCTATACAATATAAACATAGGCTGATCAATACACATTTATAGATTATTGGTTCATGGCTGTTATCACCACCATCACCGTTATCATCATGTATCAGTCTGGTTCTACTTGAACTGAAGCTTCGCAACAGATGCACGTCATATGTTTATATTTGTGCCGTCTTCTTAAGCTCGCACGCGAGATCCAAGATTGACCCGACTTTCTCCTTGACCGTTTGAGGCATCCAATTTGTCTCGTTTCGTGTGAGTTCAAGTCCAACATATATCAGCTTATATTATCCGGCTTCTTTCTGAGATCGTGTCCTGTTCATCTCCACTTTCTTTCACCAATATCCTGCTCTTTTGAATGCCGCCATGTTCTTTCTCACAAATATGAGGTATCAGTTACATCTGGTCATCTAACATGAAGTATACAATATAGATACGTGTTAATGGAGGACTGTAGTCTGGATGTGATACACGTAGTGTCATGTCTATCTGACATATAGCAGGACCGACTTTGCTTTCGTGTTAAACAGTCTAAATATATTATACGTGGAGAATATCAGTGAGTTTCTTGTTGGACAAAGAAAATGTAACCAAATCTGGTTTTGTTAATTATGTAATTAACATATTGACTCGTTCTTCCGTCTTTATCAATGTTGCTTCCCAGAAAGGTAAGAAACCCGCACTTCTTCAATTATCTGGCAATGAATTGTGGTGTTATATCTTTACTTGTTATTTATTCTCATTTTCTTTGTTTTGTTCACACTAATCTGCAATCCCACATTTGCTGCTACATGTGTTATTCTACTTGTCTGTCCGTGTATGATCTGCTGTTTACATGACAGCATAAACAAACTGCTGGATGAACGAACAAGTAGATTGAGCACGTGCTTTGGGTACCAGTAAAACAGGGACGTCATTATCATCATACAGCATTTCTTTGCAGGACTTCGCTTCCATCACAGCCCGTCTGAAAGAAAATCGATCTCTTGTTAATTCTCTAGCCTGTTCCACAGTCGTGCGAAAGCATTCCTTTGATATCTTGGTGCCTTCTTGGTCTGCCTTTGCCTCTCTTCCCCGGCACTATACTTCAAATTACCGTTCTCTCAAGACCGTTGTGTCTTATTATACAATTATGTTTATTATAAATTAAAAATAACAAAAGTGGACTGTTATACAGGGGAACCAGCCAACAAAACATGTGATGGAAAGCATCGGATGGAAATGTGAATGCCATCTCTATTGGATGTCGGTAAAATACAAACAAAAATGTTAGCATCTTCCAAATTGTAAGTGACAATGACATGTGGCAGTTTACGGAGGCTCAGTTTAACGGTAAATATGTCAGCTATCAAGATCTTGATGTGGGAAAGAAATAGCACATAACGTGTGCCAGGATTAACCATTAAGTAAAATAATCACGTGCTAACAGCACCAATAGGAAATTGGCAATAAATAACACAAAACATTTAGTAATAACAACGCATTTCAAAATTACATGTCAATTATAAATCATTGCTGGAATGACCATGCAATTTAAAAAAATATTTTTTTTGGTAGCCTTATTTCTCAATTCCCCAAGGCGGTGTGCGTTTACAAAATGTTTTTATTTTGCGAACGTCGGCCCAGTGCATCCGTCTTCGGCATGCATTTTATGTAAGGATATTCTTCCGCCTGCATTTTGCAAGGATTTGCTTCCCCGGGGTAACGGCCGGTACTGTGATGGGAAACGAACCTAACACCTTCAGGCTGTGAGCCCTGTTACTTAACCACTAGGCCACGCCGTCACCACCATGGAATTGAAAGTGTGTGCTTCTACCGTGGTGTCTTTCATCTCTTAGAGTACTTGCATAATTTAGTTAAATAAATACCAAGCAGCTTTTCACTATTTAGAGAATTCGTGGTCAGTTTTGTGGTTGACATCTGTTGCTTTGCCTAGGTAGAAGCAAGAGATGAGAACAGCGAAAGTTTCCTCTCCTAACTTGATGTCCGGTTTGTGGCACTAAGGGTTTCTGACGCATTGTAATATATATCATTGTTCTGTAATTATTTGACTATTCCGACATCGTAATTATCTCCATTTAAAAAAAAAAATGTCTTCCATGTTTATAAGTTTCTATGCTTGTCCTTCACAGCTGACATTATTTTGGCGCTTGCGGTCCTTTTCTTCTTCTTCTTCTTCTTCGTTCGTTCTCAATCTCCCACTACCAAACCCTGAAAGGGCTTAAGTAGCAGAATGTAGTCCAGAGAACGGAATGCGTTGTGTCGTAGTTTACAGCTTGGCTGCGATATTTGCACCTTTCGGTCCAACACATCCGACTTCAGCAAGCATTTTTTGAGTACCGGGTTAGCATTCCCTCTTCGATCCCTTCTCCTTAGCCAGTCTGCCCTGCTGCAGCCTGTTATCCAGGATCACCACATGGAGGTGTAGAAGGATCTTGGCAGCTATGGTTCGCTGGCCCTGACGCTAGCAGTCAGCTATGGGTCGCTGACCGCTGCAGCATCTTGATCCCGCTGTCCTTTTCAAATGTCAATTCCTTTCTTGTTGTAGTGCTTTTTGTTTCTTAAAAAAAATGTTTGTTTTTATCAGTCATGTGATCGTTATTATGTTTCAACAAGACTTTCTGGAACAGTGATTCAGTTTGTATGGCTCTGATTAGTGAAGCTGTAATTTTCTGGTGCGCTAGGCATTCGACAAACTGTGATTATCCCTGAACAAGTTTCACACTTTCTTCTAATTTAGAAGTTTGTGTTTTTCTTACTCTGGAACAGTCGCTAATCGCATGACTGTCGGCGCAGTACCTAGTTTACAGACATGTAATTTTGGCAAGCCCACATTTCTTTACATCTAGAATATTGAATTTGCCTTCATATGTCCATTTCAGTAGTGGTGTTTGTTATCTTATTACACAATGGATCCTGATACCTCAATTTGTGTCCTCTGTACATCGATGTTAATAGTGTTCGTAATACCTCAATTCCTTTCATCTGTTTATCGATGTTGATCGTGTTTTGGTTATCTCTTTTAAAATAATTGTACCACTTGGTTGTCATGATTGTATGCTCATAACATATCTTCTTGCACATTCATGCCCCGTCCTTTCGACGATCCGTGTCTACTATATTTGACGATGTTCACTATAATCGTATTTTTGTGAGCCATTGTCATGTCTTAATTTTTTTGGTAACTTGTCATCTGGTCTACTAGAAAGTTGTGTTTTATTAATGGCTAATGCCACCTTATATCCGTGTTATGTATCCTATTTATGTCTAAACAATGATGGTATTTGTGTTATTGTGTCTAAAGTTTGATACTTTCACTTCATATATGTGTAATAATAATTGTTGTTACCATGTTTACATTGGCATCACGTAAATATGCGAGTTAAAATACGTAGATGACGACATAATTGACAGAGATATTGCACATATAATTAAAAAGGCAAATCAGAGTCCACTATCAAATCATTCTTTGAAATAAGAGGAGGCTGATAAATACACTATTTATTCCTAAATTGTGTTACCAATGTAAATCTTCGCCTTTACTAGTAACCCATAAGAGTAAGATCCTGAGCTGTGTGATGCGCTGTGTGAGAAGTGCTGGCAAAAAAAAATCTATGATCGAATCCGCAACTTCACGCTGAAGCAGACAGTAGGGACAAGCCCAGTTAGTGCCTACATTGACTCTCAACTAACCCAGTTAGTGCCTACATTGACTCTAAACAAACCCAGTAAGTGCCTACATTGACTCTCAACAAACCCAGTGAGTGCCTACATTGACTCTCAACAAACCCAGTTAGTGCCTACATTGACTCTCAACAAACCCAGTAAGTGCCTACATTGACTCTCAACAGACCAAGTTAGTGCCTACATTGACTCTAAACAAACCCAGTAAGTGCCTACATTGACTCTCAACAAACCCAGTTAGTGCCTACATTTACTCTCAACAAAACCAGTAAGTGCCTATATTGACTCTCAACAAACCCAGTAAGTGCCTACATTGACTCTCAAAAAACCCAGTTAGTGCCTACAGTGACTCTCAACAAACCCAGTAAGTGCCTACATTGACTCTCAACAAAACCAGTTAGTGCCTACATTGACTCTCAACAAACCCAGTAAGTGCCTACATTGACTCTAAACAAACCCAGTTAGTGCGTACATTGACTCTCAACAAACCCAGTTAGTGCCTACATTGACTCTCAGCAAGCCCAGTAAGTTCCTACATTGACTCTAAACAAAACCAATAAGTGCCTATATTGACTCTCAACAAACCCAGTAAGTGCCTACATTGACTCTCAACAAACCCAGTAAGTGCCTACATTGACTCTCAACAAACCCAGTAAGTGCCTACATTGACTCTTAACAAACCCAGTAAGTGCCTACATTGACTCTCAACAAACCCAGTAAGTGCCTACATTGACTCTTAAAAAACCCAGTAAGTGCCTACATTGAGTCTCATCAAACCCAGTAAGTGCCTACATTGACTAACAACAAACCCAGTAAGTGCCTACATTGGCTCTCAACAAACCCAGTTAGTGCCTACATTGATTCTCAACAAACCCAGTTAGTGCATACATTGACTCTCAAGAAATCAAGTGGTTCGGTCATTTAGTAAGAATGCCTTACGACCAGCCTCCATTGAGAGCATATCATATGCAGATCTCCAGTCCACGAGCAAAATCCAGATCTAGACCTCCATGGATCGAGGGTGGTTCTGACTCCCATTAGAACTTACCATCCTAACGACATCACAAGCCTCCCACTTGGCGATAACAAGAAAGCTACGCATCAGATTTCTCTGCGACACCGTATGGTAAGAGTATTAGGACAATAGAAGAAGAAGAAGAAGCTAACATTTGTCTTGTCAATGCATATCTCATTGATTTGAATGTGACTTATTCTGTATCTTTTGAATCTCATCGTTCTTCGAAAATTAGTGGCTATTTCAGTTATTTCGGGTCTAATCTCTGGTGGGTTATATTTCTCATTATTATCTACCATTTTTTACAGTATTGTAACACTTGTACAATCATAATAAAGCTCCTTGAACACCTGTATAAAAAGAGGTCCAGCGCAGCTCTTGTGAATGGAAGGCGAGGGGACTAGTTTCACACATCAGTTGGTGTGAGACAGAGTTGTACACTCTCTCCAACTCTTTTCAATATATTCCTTTAGGAAATTCTGAGGGAGGCATTTAGAGGTCACGGTCGCGCTGTCAAGATAGGGAGCCGAACGATTACCAACCTTCATTTGCAGATGACATCGACGGGTTGGCGGGTTCAGAAGCAGAACTCCAGGAATGGGTCAAAAGGCTCGATGAAACAGCTCGTGACTTTAGTAAACGCTGGAAAGTCACAATCAATGACCAACAACGCTGATGGATTCAACAGTAGGATAAAAGCTAATGGCTAGGAACTTGAAGTGGTTGACCGTTTTAAATATCTGGGTTCGAATGTCAGTGATGAAAGATCAAAATGTGAGGTGTTGCTCATAATAGCACAGACAATAGCGGCGCTTGCACGGCTTAACAAAATCTGGCAAGATAAACGGTTAGCACTATGCACGAAAATAAGATTAATACGTACATTGGTTCTGTAAATATTCATCTATGTTTGTGAGACATGGACAGTTACAGCTGACATTCAGCGAAGGATACAGGCCTTAGAGATGAGATGTTTCCGAAGACTTATAAGCGCCACGTACAAAGCTGAGTTACAAATAAGGAAATACAAGATAGAATTACAATAGTAATAGGGCCTTTTGAAGACCTCTTGACAACTGCCAAAAGAAGGAAACTCGCTTGGTACGATCACATGTCGAGATCAAATGGTTTTGCAAATACGATTCTGCGCGGAAACGTGCAAGGCAGACAACGAAAAGGCCGTGCCCAAAAGAAATGCGAGGAGAACATAAAAGAATGGATCAATCTCCGACTAGAAGAGGCACAGGCAGCGACCGTTGACAGAGAAGGGTTGCCTGGGATTTTTAGGATGTCTTCAGGTGTGCCCAAACGACCTCACTGGTTACGAGATGACCTGACTTGACTTGTACAACTATTCTCCTGACAACTGATTAACGCATTATGTGCACCATTATCAATACTTTATTTAATTTACTTTTATTATTCCGAACATTCCCAGTTACTAATTAGTTACATGTGTCGTATGTTGTTTTTTTTAAATGTTTTTTCAAACAACTGTTTCTCCCGATTCTGCGAGGTTGGCCTAGGTTTTGTTTTCATAAACCATCAATGTGTTTTTGAATGCTGTTGTAACATTATTTCTCATTAATATAGGGTCTGCTGGTTTGATCAAGGTTTTGGTTTCCCAAATCATGAAAATGTTATTTATTCATCAAGATTATCAACTACAAATAAACAAAACAAGTTCACAAAATGTTATACATATGTAGCTTCTATCTACAATAATGCTACAACTTTTGACACGCGAGCGGATGATTTGCACACTCTCTTTTCATGGCAAAGAGCAGACCAGGATGCAGCTCTCGCTACTAACAGCTCCAGTCGACTCAGCTGTAAATAGAAACATGGCTGGCGGCTATGGAAGGAAAAATACCTCATGAACCTATGACTTAGCGAAATAAAGGCTCTAACACCTACTTCCCCAACGACAGTGTCTATCTACTATGAGACTACATGTACAGTTTCTTGCATCTTCTGGACCCGCCATTTTTTGGGTCGATGTAATTTATGTACTTACTTGCGTTTCGTGTCCAAGCATCACGTCATACAACATGCATCCAGTATTAAGCGGCATGGATTGCATTGTCATTTGCCTCCAGCATGTCGGACCTATTGCATGTTTTCTGAAGGTTGGGGCAGGTCATCAGGTAGTCTGGATTTCGTCTTTTACCAGTCACGATTGTCATCATCTGTGTATCCCCAGCGTTTCATAATCCTCTTGCACCGTGATAACCAGTTCGGAGTATGTTCAGCGACTTCCATGGTGTGTATGATATATGATGTATGTCGGCAGGTTCCTCACGAAGTTCCATCTCTTTTGAACCTGCATCAATTCATAGCATCTCTCGATACGGCGTCTTTGAGGGCTTGTCTGTATGAGCTTTGTTGATTTTAGAAAGCTATGTTTGAATTTGAATCTTGTGTAATGAACCTGATGTAAAAAACGTAGATGTCTTTGGTCGTGATTCTGTTTTCTTCCTGCGATTTCTGTTGCGAGACTAGTTCGAATCTCGGGTAATTTCGCTAAAACTGGCATTCTTCCCTTGCGTGAATGGTGGCAGCTGTCCCTGATTATAAGAAAACCACTTGGAGATTAAAGTAAGTGATTTTTTGTTATATTATCCAACCGGACGTTGGGGGAACTCAGTGGTCTCGAGGTAAGGTGTTCGCCTGCGTGCTGGAGATCGCGGGCTTAAATCACGGCGGAGAGAGATCAAACACCCGTGCTGAGTTGCACGCACGTTAACAATACCTTGGCAGTTGCAAATCGAAAAGAATAGGCTTAACGGCCACTGCTCAAACAAAATTCGAAATGAAAATCTACTCAAATTAATCTAGGAATTATGGCCCCACAGTCCATTTGGGGCTATAACATAAGGTTTTGGTAATGTGGTTAGCGGAACGGCATAGATGTTTCCTGAAAGGATGCGGGTCTACATTGCTCTAATGTACGCTTCCACAACCACGTCCCAAAGATAGGAGATGGTATATTCCAGGGGCTAACGGATGCTGGTATTGACCTGGTAAGTCACCAGCGGATTTTTTGCATTTTCGCTTGTCAACAAACATGACACATATGAGGTCTCACTTCCCGACGACGTCTAACACAAGTGGCCTGAAAACAGATAGATAGATAGATACATGGATAGAAAAATGGATAGACAGACAGACAGACAGACAGACAGACAGACAGACAGATAGATAGTTGGGGTGGGGTGGGTTGGGTTGGATTGGATTGGGTAGGTTGGTTATGTTATGTTATGTTATGGTATGTTATGTTATGTTATGTTAAGTTATGTTATGTTATGTTATGTTATGTTATGTTATGCTATGCTATGCTATGCTATGTTATGTTATGTTATGTTATGTTATATTATGTTGTGTTGTGTTGGGTTGTGTTGTGTTGTGCTGTGCTGTGCTGTGCTGTGCTGTGCTGTGTTGTGTTGTGTTGTGTTGTGTTGTGTTGGGTTAGGTTAGGTTATGACATGTTCGGGCCGGTTCGGTTAGGTTAGGTTAGGTTAGACTAGGGTACATTACATTACATTAGATAGATAGATGATGTCGTACAGTTTTTCACCGTATACATCGTCAGTGCCTGAAAACTTCATTATAGCAGAGATGATCTATCCTGATTTCTTGTCGTCCTTGTCAGACGACAAGCGAATATGACACTCGTTCAGAGTAATATCACTCTTCCAGTGCATGATTAGCGTCCAACCTTCGAACAACCACGTTCAAATCACCCGTACTCGGTGGTATTTTAACAGTATAACCGCTTGTTTTCAGTCTATCCAAGTGTAAATGGGTACATGATGATTACTGGGAAATATGATAGAGAGACATTGGTTTCTGCTCTGTTGTCAATACTTTCACTGATGAAGTTGACTGAAGCACATAGTGGGGTGCCCAAGTGCAAGTTAAGTAGATTATTTGTACGAGTACATTTTTTGTTTGATTTCCCGTAGCACTTCTCTTTGTATTGCGTCGAGACTAATTAAAAGATTGATTCGACTTTCCATTTCCTTCCAGTTATTAAAGCACGTCATTGAATTTGGTTTCTTGTCCTAAGCCCATTCAAATAAAGTATGAATACAATCACTTACACTGGCTTTTTCAAAGTAACGGTTGTATATCATAACTTGCCAAATCCATGCACAGCTATCAGTAGTAGACTTGCTTCACATGTCAGAAGGTGACAGTGGACATATTCTTTTCATTCTAGCTACCATTTTGGTGGTCATAATTCGAAGAACGTTTCTTATCTATATTACATTTCTCAAAATGTGTGTATGTATATATATATATATATATATATATATATATATATATATATATATATATATATATATATATATATATATAAAATAAGTTGCACTTTCCTACATATCGGCTATATATAGTACAGTCAATATATTTATGTAGGTCTGAAAACGTCATAAGTCGCGAAAGAAAAGAACAATCGATCTCAAATTGTCACTGTTCATTCTATGACATATTCGAAGGACAGTGCAACATATTTAACTTCGCTGTCATTCTTTTTACGAGTGATGGCAATAGAGATAAATATATTTACATTGACAATATGTATAATATATATATATATATATATAAATATATATATATATATATATATATATATATAATTATATATGCGTGTGTGTGTGTGTGTGAGCGTTCGTGGGTGGGCGTGTGAGTTCGCGTGCGTATGTGCGTGCGCGTGCGTGTATGTGTATTTTTTTATATAATCAGTCTTTGTGCCTGTGCTTCCTTACGAACAAGATGTCCATTGTCTCCAATAGTGCATGAACTTGGTCGCTGATTATCAATAAATTGCTGTCGTACGTAATTACTGGTTTTACGTAGCATCCAAAAAATATTTAAGTTACATCCAGTGAAAAGGTTTTGTTGCATACGATTCCCCACAAACTCTGGACGACTGGACCTGCATTGGTCAATCTGCTCATTATCGCATACATGCATCTTGAATCTCTTATCAGAGATGATATGGCTGCTAACGCATTGCTATATATATATATATATTCTAACCACTAACTTACATGGATGTCACTTTGCATCACGTAGTGCCCGTGTGATAATGGAAACGTCACTTTCGGTCTTCTCAAACGATTTCACCTTACCTTTAATAATTAGCGAACTTAGCGTTCTTAGATCCTCAGAATGCTAACAAAACCGTTTCCTTTGGACCAATGCTCATAGAGCATACATTTAAAATGTAAGTTTTTGATTATATCTTCAGAGTAAGTATTTTATTACATCTTCATTACACAATTATATTTACTTGTATGGAAGCATGGACTCGGGCTGAAAGGAGAGGGGAATTGAAACCTACAAGTGGTGTATTAAATATAAATTATGTTCTTGTTAAAGTGAAGGTGTTTCTTTCATATTGTACAATTCGATAATTCGATAACAGACACATATCTTCTACAAGAATATATATGTGTGTATATATATATATATATATATATATATATATATATATATATATATATATATATATATATATATATATATATATATATACGGAAAGCTCCAAAATAGCCCCATTAAAGTTAAAGTGGAGTGAACTCAGCTTAGAAATGAGCAGCTAGACAGATGGGTGGAACACTACTCTAGCCTTAACTCTAAGTCTAATTCACTCAGAGTTAGTACATAGAGTGCCAAAATACCCAGTAAAGTATGAACTCGACATCATCCCTGCAGGAAAAGAGCTATTCTTAGCAATTTATAGCTTCAGAAGTTATCAAGGAAAACAAAGAGTTTATTTTCCCGATCCTTTTACAGGCTGTTAACTAAATGCTGGAGCGAAAGAGACATACCACGAGACATGCGAAATGCAAGGATAGTCACACTCTACGAAAACAAAGAAGACACAGGCGACTATAACAATTACAGGGCTACATCCCTGCTGAGCATGACAGGAAAAGCATTCGTTTGTGTAATTCTAAAGAGACTTCATAAGCGTGCTGATTGCGTAGTGCCGCGTCCCAATGTGGGTTTAGAGCGGGCCGTTCTACTACAAATATGATCTTTACACTAAGACAGCTGTAAGACAAATGCAGAGAAAAAAATAAGCCCTGTTTATTGCTTTCATAGATCTTGCAAAGGCTTTCAAGAACGTCAGTAGACCAGCTCTATGTAAGGTTCTAGAAACTATTTGCTGTCCACCAACATTGCTCAAACTAGCTGTTTCCTTCCACGAAGACATAGAATCCACCATTCAGGTTGATGGAAACACATCCAACAGTTTTGAAGCGAAAAGCGGAGTGGAACATGGTTGCGTTCATGCTCCTACCCTATTCGAGAGATTGGTGACGTCTTTGTCCGCAGTAGGTTTGAAGGCTCGATGTTCAATCTGGCATAAACAACGTCCAAAACAACGGACAATCTCATCAGAGAGCTATTGTTTGCTGATGATGCAGCCCTGGTGGCGCACGATGCTGACACTTTACAATCGTTAATAAATTGTCTGTCTGATGTCTGCGACATATTTTCACTTACTGTAAACGTGAAAAAACGATTGTCCTAAGACAAGTTGGAACCGCACCATTAAAACCTATTACGCTAAATGAAGATCCGCTCGACGAGGCTCAAATATTTGGGCTCCACGGTAACAGCAACACTAATACTCGATTTCGAGATCAATATACTAAAAGGATAAGCAGCAACAACTTTCGGCAGGCTGGAAGAAATGGCATGGAACAACAGAAGGCTGACGCTAAATACAGAAAAGGGAAAGGGAAAGGCCGCCGTCCATCGTAGACGATGATGGGATCATTTATTTGGCTAGCGCTATTTTTAGTAAGGATTAACTGCGCTACTTTGTATCCTCACTCTCTCGTCTCGTGCCGCCCCACCCCAGTGGCACGTCAAGGACGAGACAAATAAGGGGCGACAATGAGATGCAGGGGACTCCGCATCAAGCAAACGTGAACAAAACCGCGGAGTCCGTAGTCGAACACACACCATCTGATCACGAGGCCGACGGCTTAACCACTTCGCCATGGAATCCACACGCTAAATACAGAGATCATAATACATCAAGCATGCGTGTTTGGTACACTTATATGGAGCGGAAACATGGACAACACATTTAAGATACGAGAAGAGGTTAAACAGTTTTCATATGTCATGTCTTCGCAGTATAATGAACATAAAGTGGCAGAATAAGGTGACCAACTCGAAAATACTGAAACGCGTCAAGATGCCTTACCTGTTCTTGACTCTGAGAAATAAGAGAAGGAGATGGTTGGGTCACGTGAAACGAATGTAAAATATATGTATTCCAAAGCAGTTACTCTTGGGTGAACTCATATCGAGTACCAGATCACAAGGAAGACCTAAATTAAGATACAAGAACATTTGCAAAAAAATCCATAAACGATTTTGCGATCAATCCAAATATCTGGGAGGAGATTGCAGAGAATAAAGCTACATGGAGAGCAGCCTTGAGAACATGTATCGAGGTATCAGGGCTAGTTCTAATGACACAGATGGAAGACAAGCGACGCAAAAGAAAGGAGTTTTTTTTCTGTTTACACTGCTGTCGTTCTTTTCATAACTTGACATTTTATGGTGCGGTAATTAGATAATCAACAATGTTCGTCACATAGTTTTATAAATCTATCCTTGTGACATTATGGCCAAGCAGCGTTGTAACTCGAAATGTGTGTAAATTAAGTTAAACCATGTTCGTAAAATTGCATGTCTAATTGCATTAAAGAGTGTTTGTTCCAGAGTGATCAGATCTAGTCGTGCTTTTTGAAGTTCATCAAAAAATAATTGAATGTATTGAAGCCACCTATACAATTTTGAAAGTTCTGGCGCTCTTTTCCTCATTTGACGTATACACATTTCCATACGATCACATATCTCCACTATGACCATGTCGTAGTTCAAGTTATCAATAGAGTTGTTCTCTCTCTTTTCGGTGACATGGTGTTATAATGTCTAACAGATAATCTCTCTGTCATACGAGTGTAATGGTAAGTTTATAGAAATGGGTATTAGGTCTGATGAAAAACTGCTTGTCTCAAGAAACGAAATCGTGAAAAGGTTTCAAATCCTACAGGTAAGAAGGAGTTCCCTGGTCTCAGGAGATGGTAGATCAGCGCCTATTCATATTGATAATTGCTGAAAAAAACTATGAGATCCCAAGTACACGATATGCATGAACATTTGACGTCGGCAGTAGAAAATCGATACAAGTATACTGTTAGATAGTCTCAGTAAAATACTAAAAAAGTAATGAAATTTCTACCCAGTATTGAATCCTACATTCTCATAGGCCTAATAAGTCACCTTGCAGAAACAAAAACACAAAAAAGAACTCACTTCAGATGTCATTAGGCTACCGGGCAATATGAATACAGATGTTTGAATAATTGTATTTCAAGTAAGTAATAGGTAATGACGCGAGTGTTACCCTGATGAAAAAATAGTACTACCGCAACCTTTCAAGCATGCCACAAAAGACGACTAAAGAAGGTTGTGCTTGAAGCTTGCATCCTCATTATGTAAAATATATTGTCATTATAATCAGATACTGCAAAAGATCTGCAGCTAAAACGTGTGATTCACATTGGAGTGAAAAGGGGAATGGTTTGCAAATGCTTGGGAAAATGCTTTTTTTAAACTTGGCCAGGAGCAATTTGGACTATTCGCCATTTTAGAGCGAAAAGATGAATGAATGAACTTAACATATTGTACGTCATTGGAACTAACTTATTGGCTACTGTTGTACACGATCTCAACTTTAATAAGGTTAGCTAACTAATCACCTTCTCCGCTGACTTGCCTTGTCAGATACACAATTACATATGGTTAGATCGGAGCCCTGCTCAATTAGACTGTGTTAGCTGTCAGATCAGCTTGTAGATAACGGTAGGGTCGTAGCATAAATCGGTGTTAGCAATGACATGTTAGACAATATGTTGTACTATCTTGTTCAGTGGGCTGGTATGTTATTATGCTTGGGTCGTGGACTATTCTGAAAATGAAGTCTTGTACACATTTACGGACGGGAAGATTGCAGCGAATAGATACCGAAGACAGACAATGGCACCATCATGGCTAGAAGATTACCATCAAACGAATATGCCACTCATGCACTCTAGTTCAACTTTGCGTCTACGTGTAGTACAGAGCTACATCTCGGTGTCCAACTACCTACGGTGTTATCGATTTCGCGTTGGATGGGTCTGGCCTGATGGATCTGGGGTTTATTATTGGCCATTTTGTATCCTGATCAGAGGGTCAGTACTGATCTAGGTCGTTGGTTTTACTACTTCAGAATGGCTACCTGGGGGAAACTGCATGGGGTGCGGGGTTTGGGGGTGAATATTCCAATAGTTTGATGGTCAGTTTGGGACGTAACTATACAACTTAAAAGAGAAACTGGTTGTCTACAGACTCGGCAGAGTGTTCTGTGAGTCACTATGGTCGAGAGATCATAGCCTCTCAAAGCGATGAACTGAAACGGTAGGCGACCGATGGCAGCACTTTTTCAAGCGACCCCTCGTTTCAAGGGGTGTGGGACCACAGTGAACTCGTCCTGAGTTACCTCCGTCTTGACCTATATCTTGCCAGGGGTCCAAGGTAGCACATAATCCCAGATACTGACGTTGATGACTATTATCAAAATACAACGCGAGTTACATCATCAAGACAAAACCGTTTCATGGGTTTCGCATCAACTTTTGGGATGGGCAACTAATTAACCGATTTCGCAAACATGTTTAACAAGCGGTATTGCAACGACTGACAGACCTAAACCCGAAGTGTCAGAATATAATTGTGGAGACTAATGTGTGACAAATCTGCATTATTATGTGTTCTCATACTGCCAACCTACCCTTGCATACTTCTTCTTCTTCTTCTTCTGCGTACGCAGTCAGACAGTAACCATTATTTTTTCGAAAAAAGCGGCGGTCATCCTGAGGCTGTCGCCACTGCCATAGAGCTTGTCTTGCAGTTCCACTGGTAATGGCCACATCTGCTCTCTCTGATCCTCGTATGTCGGGCAGTTCTGCAGCAGATGTTCAGCGGTCATTTTACCAGTACCGCACAAGCATTCGTCGGTACACCCTATCTTCAATTTGTTGAATAGGTGGTACCTCAGTCTATGGTGGCCAGTGCGAAGTCTGACGAAAACGACCTGCTCTCTTCGGTTCAACTGGTAATAGGCATCGTTTTTGGTGTAACCAGTATGTTCGGTTTCCCATTTGGCCATGTATCTGGCTTTGATAAGCCGTTTTGACTCTTCGTACCTCATACTGGTTTTTTATTTGTGGTAGTCTTGCACCTTCTTTTGCCAGTCTGTCTGCCTCCTCGCTGCCTTGGATGTTGCAGTGTGATGGTACCCACTGTACCACTACCCTTTTTGGTGCGGACTGCTGGCACAGTTTGCAGAGTGCTGCTCTTAAGTCATTAAGCTCAGTGTTTTTCTGGCTTTTTAGCGCTGTGACTACGGCGAGAGCATCTGTCAGCAGGACTATATGGCTCTCATGTTCACTGTGTGTTACCATTTCTTCCACTGCCGCCCTCAGTGCCTCTGCCTCCGCTCTGAAATTGCTTGTGTACTTACCAGTAGCGAATGACAGTGTTATTTTTCTGCCATTTGGTAGGTTCAGGAATGCTCCTGCCCCTCCGTTCTGTGTTGTGTTTGTTACAGAACCGTCGGTGTATGCATGGGTCCAGTCCATGCTTGGGTAGCTTTTCGTTATGAAGCTTAGGGTAGTATCTCTCCTTTCTTTTTCAGTCTGGCAGTTTTGGTTTGCAATACCTGGTATATTTTCTACCACCTCTGGAAATATATCCTGCCTCCAGGTAGGTTTTCGTACAGTAGTGATGGGTTTTGGTGTTGTTAGTGCGTTTATGGGATCTTCGTGCATCTTTGCTTTGGCTATTTCTGCAAAGTTTCTCCGCTTTAGTTTCCCATTTCCCAAATTGTTTAGTCTCTGGTGCATTGGATGGTCGGTCAGTCTTCGGAGTTTCTCTGACTGCAGCTGGGCTCTGCAGTCTCTTCTATCGGTCATGGATTGCAGTTTTGTAATCTTTTCAAGTTCTACAATTGGCGTTGACTTCATGCCACCTGTTATAATTCTCATGGCTTGGTTTTGAAGTTTGTTAACTTTATCGAAGTTCGCCTTTGCTGCTGTTGTCCATGCCGCAATGCCATACTCGAGAACTGGTCTCACTCTTCCAGTGTACAGTTTCTTTAGTATGCCTTCGTCTGCTCCCCAGCTTGTGCCAGTAAGTTTCCTCATGATTGCCATTCTTTCTCTGGCCTTCTATTCGGTTTCTCTCAATCTGGCTTTTCCATGTCATGCGCCGATCAAATGTGAATCTATGATAGGTTGGGTTGTCGTTTGGCTGCAGGAATTTGCCATTTAGACTTAATTTGGTACTTTTGGGTTTTAATGAAAGCGAGAATATTGTGCATATGGTTTTCTCCTCGTTTATTTTGACCAGCCATGAGTTCGCCCACTCTTCCAGCGATGTTAGGGCCGTCTGCATCCGATTTCTTGCTATGGTGAGATTCTTTTCAGAGATCCACATAGCCAGATCGTCTGCAAACATTGAGCTATGGACTCTTCTTGGTATATTCTCTGTAATATCGTTTATATATACCAGGAAGAGTGTGGATGACAGTACTCCCCCTTGGGGTACTCCCTGCTCGAGTGTCACCTTTTTGCTCTTCTGCCCTTGTACTTGGACTCTGGCCGTTCTTTGTTTGAGGTAGTGGTTGATCCACTTGTACATCTTCCCACAAACATCACTTCTTCTTAGCTTGACTCTAAGTCCATCTTTCCAGACTTTGTCAAATGCCTTTTCCAGATCCACCCAAACAGCTACTGTGTGTTTCTGTGCCTGGTAGGCATCTTCTATCTCCTGGGCTATGAGGATGACCTGGTCCTCAGTGGATCTGTGCTGTCTAAAGCCGGCTTGCTGTGGAATTAGTATTCGTTTTTCTTCCAGATGCCACATCAGTCTGGTGTTTATCATCCGTTCCATCAGCTTGCCGACACAGCTCAGTAGGCTTATGGGCCTGTATCCATTTGGATCTGTTTTGTCCTTTCCTGTTTTTGGTACTGGTACCAGTATTGCGTCTTTCCATGCCTGTGGTACAATTCCCCTTTTTCAGCTTTGGTTCAGGACTGATAGCAGTTTCTTCTTCGCTGTTTGGCCCAGCCCCATCAGCATTTCGTTTGTTATCCCGTCTTTTCCGGGAGATTTCCTTTTCCTTAGTGTTCTCATAGCCTCTTCCATTTCGCGCATTGTTAGTTTGGCCATCATGTGCTCTTCAGGTGCCGTATTCATGTTTTCGTGTCCCTTTAGCTCTTCGCTAATGTATGTATGCTTATCTGCAGGGACCTCGATGTGGTTTGCTCTGGCATAGTGATCGACAAAGGCCCTTGCATACAAAATGGTGCAAATAAAACTAATTCTAATGTCAATGGGTTATATAATACACCAAAGCGACGTACAAAAAAAACTATTTCTTGCGATGCCTAGGAGACTGTGGTCCTGCACACCGGTTTTATTATTAGGATCCAGAAAATCAATACGACTAAAGATTATTTATTGTCAACTTTTTATTCGGAAAATGATGGCCTTTCTATTTCATTTTCGTTCTTTTCTTATTCTACACCTTCTTTTTCTTCTTCTTCAAGTTGGATTTTCTGATTCCAGCCAGTGAATATATCTACCCGTGTTATTGTCCTCATATATATAAACATGTGTCAAAGTACTTTGCATTCTAATGAAATGGTGGCATTCTGTATTTAAGCGATGATGTTGCATAAACCTCTTTAACCATATTTTTCGAGATGTAGTCAGGCACAGTGGCCCTATTTATTCATTCACAGATCTGAACCTGGAAGGGACCACTAACGTGGGAGTAAATAATAGCTCCATTAGCTATTACTTATATCGCACAAAGCAACTACGAAGGGGTCAAGGTCACCGAGAAAATAACAGATCGACGGAAGCGACCACAAATTTAGGATGTAGAAGCCGACGTTCTGCTACAACAACCACAAAATTAAGTAGTCGCCTTATGCTTCGATTGAAACAAAACAAGTGAAGGTCAGTTGAGCGTTGTGAATTATTCAGTCAGAAATTAGCACATACTTTCAGGAAGGAATAGTAAGTAGGGGTATCACATTCGACACAAGTCTCTCTTTCATTAAACATGTAGACAATGTGATTCTGAAAACAGAGAGGGTATCAATGCAATCAAAGGCATGACGACCATAGACATGCAACAATGGATTCTCTTTCTGTTGGTGTAAGCGTTGGCTACGGTCTACCATACGGTCTTGGGTTACTCACGCTATCGCAGACACAAGGCAGATAGATTTGATAGAATCCAGAACGAGTCCATGAGAGCAGTTCTGGGATGCACTAGATATACTCCGATTGCTGCCATGAGATTCCTGCTTGATTTACCAAACATCAAGGTGTGACATCAAGTAGCGCAGGCACAGGCGTACGTCATTGTTGCCAACAACGAACACCACCGTTTGCACTAACACTTGGATACACTCAAAGGGAGACGCATTAAGCAAGGAAGGTCCAGGATGGCAGATACAGAAGATTTCCCTGATAAGTAGGAAGAGGAAGTGAATGGGTAGAAGTTGACAACGAGAGCATCCTGACAAGGGTGGTGATACAACTGAGCAGAGAATGTCGCGAGTAGGGCGGTACTTGGGCAGACGCTGCTTCTTCTTCCTCTTCTTCGTCTTCTTCTTCTTCTTCTTCTTCTTCTTCTTCTTCTTCTTCTTCTTCTTCTTTTTCGTTCGTTCTCAATCTCCGGCTACCAAGCCATGAACAGGGATTTACAAGTAGCAGGATGTAGTCCCGAGAACGGAATGCGTTGTCTCGCTAGTTTATAACTTGGCTTCGATATTTGCAACTTCCGATCGGACAGAAGCTTCAATACAGGAGCTGATCAATATTACACAATTATGTACAGAAATGGCTCCTCTAGCAGAGATGCTCACAAGTGCGGTTGGGGTTTCATCGGCTACCAAAATGGCAAGGAAGTGGTGGAGAAATAAACAGCCTAGTTCACTGTCACATTGAGTATGAGGGTGGAGACTCAGACGGTAACAGCGGTCCTTACTTGGTTGTTGACGCAACCGGTGACACACGCAATGATACTGTTAGACTCGCAGGGCAGGCTCCATAAGATATAATGGAGGATGCTAAGAAGGCAGTGGGCCTCTCTTCTGAATAATTCTGGAGAACAAGGTGTCACATGGATCAACTGTCCGAGACATGCAGGCGTCTGGAACAACGAAAGAGCTGATGCTGTGGCGGGACGAGCTGTGGTGAACGACGCGGTGATGTCGAGAGACAAGGTTGAGTTGTTTAAGCCGTCATGGACAATCTACAGAATGATGAAGAGACAGAGGATCGCGATAATTCATAGGAACAGATGATGATATATTTGGGAGTGACTAAGGGAGAAGGGAGAAAGTGTGTTCTGTCTGGAAAAATTCGAAGAACACCTGACTGGGACCTGACTGAGTATACATACGCTTGGCTGGCTGCTTGGACGGAGAATGGCGCACTTATGGGAATGTCCCTTGTGTGATGATACTGGTTCCTAGAATCAAGAATCAAGTAACAAATTTAGTGTAGATCAAAAGACGAAGTACATTTGGAAAATAACACGTTAAGAAACAAAAACTTTATTTTACAAAATGTAGTCTACACACATATAGAACGTATTGGTAGTATTTATGTATGTATGTCGTGTCTGTCCGTCCGTCCGTCTGTCTGTCTGTGTGCGTGCATGCGTGTGTGGGTGTGTGTGTGTGTGTATGTATGCATGTATGTATGTATTTATGGATTACATAAAGAGTATTGTGGAAACAAAAGCCACAATTAGACTACTTCAAACGAGAGGAACTAAATTGATAGTTTTTCTGCGTAACAAGCACACACACCCCAACCACCCCCCCCCCCCCCCTTCCCCTCCGCCCAACGCCCAACGGGCAAAACCATTTACATGCAACGGATGCAAAGCTAATGGTCGACATCGAAACATGTAGCTTACGGAAGTAAATGAGTCGAGGAATGCCACTGTTCATAAAGCACACAGTAGGGCTCGTTCTAGTGATCTCTTCATAACCTGGCGCTGAAAGGCAAAACAGGATCAGCGAGAAGGACAAGACGTACGAGGGACGATGAAGTAAAACCAGGACTGTTGTGTGTAAGGAAAGAACAAATGGTTCAACTAGTCAAAATGTCATTTATGTGTTGATATAATCGTCTGCAACGTGTATGCACTTATCCCAGCGTTTAATTAATGCTTGAAAAGCTTCAGGGCAGAAATATGTGTCTGTATGTCTGAACAAATCCAGGAAATCCTGTTTCAATTCATCATCAGTGCTGAAATGCTGACCTAGTATGAATTATTTTAATGATCCAATCTGAACTGTAAGATAGATGTGGCAATACCTCACAGCCTAGTTGTTGCAGACTGAACATTGTGCACTAAGCCGTATGACGTCGGACGTTATCCTGCAGGAGCAGGACACCCTTTGTGATCAAACTAGGCCGTTTTTTTTCCGCAGTTATTCAGATCACTTAAAATGCGTACGCACTGATCACTGTTGAAAACATAAAAGATGCCAAGTTTATCCCAGAAAACACGTGCCGTCAATTTACCTGCAGACGCAAATGTCCGCAATGCATTGGGCGGTGGTGATTGCGTATGATTTCACTGCTTGGTTGATCGTTACTTCTTCTTCTTCTTCATCGTACGCAGTCAGACAGCAACCATTTTTTTTTCAAAAAAAAGCAATGGTCATCCTGAGGCTGTCGACACTGCCATAGAGCTTGTCTAGTGTTGCCATTGGTGATGGCCACATCTGCTCTTTCTGATTCTCGTATGTCGGGCAGTTTTGCAGGAAATGCTCAGCGGTCATTTTCCCGATACCACACGGGCATTCGTCAGTGCTACCTATCTTCAATTTGTTGAATAGGTGGTAGCTCAGTCTATTGTGCCAGTGTAAAGTCTGAAGACCACGACCTGCTCTCTTCTGTTCAACTAGAAATAGGCATCGTTTTTTGTGTAGCCAGTATGTTCGGTTTCCCATTTGGTCATGTATCTAGCTCTAATAAGCCGTTTTCACTCTTCGTATGTCATACTAGTATCTAGTTATGGTAGTTGTGCACCTTCTTTTGCCAGTCTGTCTGCCTCCTCGATGCCTTGGATGTTGCAGTGGGATGGAACCCACTGCACCACTAAACTTTTTGGTGCGGACTGCTGGCATAGTTGACAGAGTACTGCTCTCAAATCATTAAGTTCAGTATTTTTCTGGCTTTATAGTGCTGTGACTACGGCCAGAGCATCTGTAAGCAGGACTATATGGCTTTCATTCCTTTTGCCTGTCACCATTTCTTCCACTGCCGCTCTCAGTGCCTCTGCCTCCGCTCTGAAATTGCTTGTGTATTTTCCAGTAGCGAATGACAGTGTTATTTTTCTGCCATTTGGTAGGTTCAGAAATGCTCCTGCCCCTCCGTTCTGTGTTGTGTTTTTTACAGAACCGTTGGTGTATGCATGGGTCTAGTCCATGCTTGGGCAGTTTTTCGTTATGTAGTTCAGGGTAGTATATCTTCTTTCTTTTTCAGTCTGGCAATTTTTGTTTGCAATACCTGGTATATTTTCTACCACCTCTTGAAATATATGCTGCCTCCAGGTAGGTTTTCGTACAGTAGGGATTGGCGTTGGTGTTGTTAGTGCGTTTATGGGGTTTTCGTGCATCTTTGCTTTTGCTATTTCTGCAAAGTTTCTCCGCTTTAGTTTCCCACTTCCGAAATTGTTTAGTCTCTGGTGCATTGGATGGTCAGTCAGTCTTCTGAGTTTCTCTGATTGCTGCTGGGCTCTGCAGTCTCTTCTGTCAGTCATGGATTGCAGTTTTGTAATTTTTTCAAGTTCTACAATTGGCGTTGACTACATGCCTCCTGTTATAACTCTCATGGCTTGGTTTTGGAGTTTGCTAATTTTATCCAGGTTCGCCTTTGCTGCTGTTGTCCATGCCGCAATGCCATTCTCGAGAACTGGTCTCACTCTTCCAGTGTACAGTTTCTTTAGTATACTTTTGTCTGCTTCCCAGCTTGTGCCAGCAAGTTTCCTCATGATTGTCATTCTTTCTCTGGCTCTCATTCGGTTTCTCTCGATCTGACTTTTCCATGGCATGCGCCGATCAAATGTGACTCCCAGGTAGTTTGGGTTATCGTTTGGCTGCAGGTATTTGCCGTTAAGACTTAATTTGCTATTTTGGGGTTTGTTTGATAGGGTTGATCGTTACGATTCCGCAGTATAATGATCCGCCCAGGTTTCGTCAGATGTAATGATTCCTCCATGTTTCGTCAGATGTAATGATTCCCCCAGGTCTCGTCACATGTAATACTGCGATCCAAAAAGCCATGTCCATACGTGTCAAAACGTTCTTTCAATTCAGTGCAGGCTTGAACTCTTTTCTGTATATCAACAGGAGAACTGGTTTATCAATCCTATTTTGTCTAGAAAATGCAAATACTGTGGTCACATCAAGAGACACTACAGTCTCCAGAGAACAGTGATGGAAGGCATGATGTCAGGTAAAATAAGAAGTGGCAGACCAAGAAGACGATATCACAAAGACATCCAGGAATGCCTGGGTATGACTGTTGCGGAGGCCGGAGTTTTGGCAACGGAACGAGTTTTTCTCAGACAGACTATGATGGGAACGACGTTCTATAAAGGACCTGCTACATGATGATGATCTAATGCCTTCTCTTCGTCTACGAGAGCAGCGTGTAGTAACGGAGCGTACTCAATTGTTTTCACCGCTAGTTGACCGAGTGGGAGCACTGCATCATTATAGCTCGTTTTTCTTAAATCTCACATGTACGGATTGTAGTTTAAAAATCAACATTGAGAAAATTTAAAAAATTGGACGATTGAAGGAAAATAAATAGAAACAACAGTATTCACACAAAACGAATACTAAAATAGGTGAAATATTTCACGTACCTGAGAAACATTATCTTAGCAGATGGCAAAGGCGACACCGAAAACTAAAACATAATTTTTAAAAACAAGTAAAATAATTAGACAAATGTTCACAATACTGCAAAGTTATCACGTGACAATGGATAAAAAAAGAACACTATACAACACAATATTCCTACCCATATTGTACTATAAATACCAGAATTGAAAATTAACAAACAAAGTATTTTTTTAAACACTTCGTAACAACACAAATGCTTGAAGAAGAATATATAGAATGAGAAAGGAAGAGATTAGAACACAAGTTGGTATAACATCTGTGCTAGACCTCATTAAGAGACAAATAAACCAAATCATTCGACCATGTGACACGTTCAACAACCAGCAAGCTTTGCTATACAGCTACAATTGCTATAAAGCAAGGCCCGCCCACGCACAAGATGGATAGCAGAAGTAACAGAAACAATAATAGCCCACGTGTGCGACGTACATACTAGGATCCGGTCAAGAAACATCTTCATAACATAATGCTGAAAGACAAATATAGGACAAAAAAGCGGAAATGGAGAAAAAAAGAAAGAAGATAATACTACGGAATCTCTACAAGAATATATTTCTGATGGTATGTTCTTTTTTTTTTTTTTTTTGACAAACGTTTAACCTTTTTTGTAATAATTTCCAAAAGATAAATTATACGTTTCATCTGTTGTTCCTGACATAGGAATAAACGTTGCTTTTCTTTAACACACCTTTAATGTTCTACACATTTTTATATAAGTGTCAGTATTTAAATAAAGAAAATAATAATACATTCTTTGAGGCCATCTAAAAATATCATGTGGAAAGCAGGCAACTAAAAACGTGGTTTTGTGTAAGTGAAACTAGAAATGTGATTTTTATAGGAAAATACATTGATTCCATTTACTATACACAGATTAATAAATTATGTGGATTTGCCTAGCTGTATAAAAAAAAGCAATTTTAATTACATAAAAGAACCCTCGTATAAAAAATATAATGACTTCTGGAAAGCTAAATGACAACCAAGGCCGATGCTGACAATTACGAAAGAACGATATGGCGTGGCAATCTGAGTGGGATATTAGATAAAATGATGTTCAAAGACCGAGTGCCTCTGGAGAGATTGATTGGTTAACCCAACTAGGTATAGCCATTGATTATAATACTACATTTGTGCCGAATACACTACATCACGTATAATTGTATTTCTACTAAAGGTGTTATCAAATGTCGAATTTACTTTTCAAAGAAAGGCCAAAACGTGGTTTCTCAACTTGGTTCTAGAGACAGAGATATAAGTAAACACCAGACAGTGATACTGTTAACGAGATGATTATAAGAAAGTCTAATGACAGTTACGTCAATTTCATGATTACATTTTCAGATTAATAGCGCATATATATATATATATATATATATATATATATATATATATATATATATATATATATATATATATATATATGTTGTTGTTGTTGTCGCTGTTATACCATAGCTAATGAGCATGCCTGCTATTGACAGCCCAATGCCATTCGTATATAGATGCATGTCATCTTTAGTTGTTTAACAGCTCCGTACAGTGTTATTGACGGCAGTGCTTGCAAGAATTTTTTTTTTTTTCCGCAAGCTCTTTGCACGGAATGAGTAGACGTCGAACTGTTTCATCAGGATCAGATAAATGTCTGCACAGGGGCAGGTGTTGGGGTTTGATGCAGTTAAAGTGGCTATTGATTATGGCTATTGAACTGAAATATGAGACTTTGATCTCTTCTATGTAGTTTATTATGTCAGTTACTTTTTTGGCAGTGACATTTCGCTAAATACACTGCGACATGTTGTTCCCGTCGCCCACCTGTTCATCCAGATTTCGTGAGTATTATTCTTAATTCGTTTTACTGTGTGGTTTTTGCCGGGTCTATCCAATTGTTGTTTCGAGGCTCCTGTTTTTTGCCAATCTGTCGGCCATCTCGTTTCCTAGTAGCCCATTATGTCCAAGGATTCATTTCAAGGTGACATTTATTCTGTGGACAGTGATGATGTTGTTGATGTGCTGTTTATGGGGTGTTCTTCAGTGCCTCCAGAACGGACAGAGTCACTAAAATTACCAACTCCATCTGCAACAGTTTGCCCAAATCAAACTGTTGGTGCAAAATCTCAATTGCTCTTTGTATAGCCTCGGCCTTCGCTTAGCATTTCAACGGTTTTTGCTGTATGAATCACAAAACTCGTATATAGACCCATCCGGATATTTCATATGTATACCACACCATGCGAATAAGGCAGATTTAAATGCTGATCCATCCATAAAGGCCAGGAATGCCGATTTTGGTTAGCTGGAGACTGTCTCCAAGGCACATGTCTTTCTGATATTATGTGTAGTCTCCTTGGTGGCTGCCTTTTCTGTCAGGTGTGTTTTTTATGACAAGCAGGCAAATACTTTCCAAGAGGGTAGTCCAAAAAACATATTTTCTTTTTTTCTCTCTTCAGGTAGATGGTGAATATGGCTTTCCTCTTCTGCTACATCCAGTGGGGACAATTGCTTCAGTCTTCTCTTTTGCTTCCAAGTGTCTATTGGTACCCTATTTTGGATGGTAAATCTATTGTCTCTTGCATCTCTCTACCACTTTAATCAGTGGCCTCTTTCTGCTGATATCAATCGGTTTTATGTTAGCCTCTATCTCGCTCGTCGCTGTAGGCGTTGATCTCATCCCCCACAAATTAACCCGAGAGCTTCTGCACCAGATCAATATATGAGGTGTTATTTGTACTCACAGTGGTCTGTATGGGAAGGCTGTAGTCCATAACCGGTCGTACTTAACCAAGGAATACTTGCCGAAGAGTTTGTTTATCAGCTCCCCAATTTGTACTAGCAAGTCTTTTGATTAAGTTTAAACGCTTGGTTGCTTTACTTCTGACATTGCAGATGTGGCTGCTAAATTTCAACAGTCTTTCCAGTGTTACTCCCAGATAAACTGGGGTATCCTTTTTTTACCAGTAATTCCCCATACATTTTGAGGTAAATGGATCTCTTTGCTTCGTTATAACTGCGGGAGAAGATGGTGTATATGGTTTTCTGTGGATTTATCTTTAGTTTCCACAGTTCGCAGTATACTGAAATTCTTAGTAGCGCTCTGTTGATCTTGGCTTTTGGAAAAATGTGAGTTTGTTCGGTATTCCAAATTGCAAAATCAATAGCAAACAATGCTTTTGACACGTTCAGATGTCTGGTGAGATCTTTTATGTAGATGTGAAAAAAGATACAGCTTAGTGGAGAGCCATCCTTCTTTTAAAGTTCGTTCACCTGATGTTGCGCCTGCAAAATTGGTATATATGGTTGTGTTGACCAGGAAGGTCTGTATCTATTTGATCATCTTTCCTCATTGTAACCATTTCTCTACTTATAGGCCTGCTGCAGATCAATAAACACTGCTAGTGTGCATTTTCTATCTTGGAAACCTTCCATCACATGCTGTGTAAACCTGAAGAGGGGATCATCCGTGCGGTGTCCACGTCTGAACCATGACTGGTTTCTATCAAGAAGGTTTTTTACTTCCCAGCCACTAATATAGTCTGTTGTTTACCATTCTTTCAAACCACTTTAGCTAAACATGAGGTGAGCGACACAGATCTGTAGCTTCCAGTTGTTCCTGGTTGCTTCCCTTTCTTCAGTATGGGTTTAATAGTTGATGATAGCCATATTGATGGAAGCTGTCCTTAGTTTCATGTACTGTTGATAGACCATAAAAGTACCTCTTTCGCCTTTACTTATCATCTCATTTTTAACTTTATCTGGTCCTTTGTGCTTTATTTTTTTCAGTTTCCTCATCGTCATCCTCAGTTCTTGTGAAGTGAAGTGATTTTTAAAGGCAGTTATATTGGTGGAGTCAATGTTAAATGAGTCCTTTAAAAGTGCTGTATCTAGCAGTTTTCTTAGTTGCGCTTTATTTACTCTAGCTCCTTTGTTAAAGATCTCAACGTTTTGGTGTTTTATATTATTTCGTCCCCAGGTTCTCTGGCCTGGGGTGTTGGGTTTTTTTTTGGTTTTTTTTGCGTTCGCCTTATTTCTCTATTCCCCAAGGCGGTGTGCGTTGCACTGTGGTTTTTATTTTGCGCCTGTAGGCCCAGTGCATCCGACTTCAGCATGCATTTTATGTAAGGGTCTGCTTCCTCCTGCATTTTTCTAAGGGTTTGCTTCCCTGGGGTAACGGCCGGTGCTGTGATGGGGATCGAACCTAGCACCTTCTGGTTGTGAGCCGTGTCACTTAACCACTAGGCCACGCCGTCCCTTTTGGGTGTTGGGTTTGACCTTCTCTTGTTCACTTTAAGGTAGCTCAGTAATGTCCACGCCTTGTTCCCTTCTCCTTTCAGATTCAGCTTGCTATTTTATGCAAGTCTCCCGCTTACTTTGTTTAGTGATATATTACTTGTGCTGTACATCTATTGTGCTTTGTTTTATTTAGGCTATAGGGTATTTCCTCTCTTTGACGGCTGCCTCCAGCTCTGGATTCCAGTACGGTTTATATTTCCCGTACGTCCCCTGTGGGATGCATGTCCTCTCAGCTGTTGAGATGGTGGCCGATAAATGTTTGAAAGTTGTATTGATGTCATCATTCTTACTTATTTTGAACACGTGCTTAGAACAGAACATGCAAGCAACCATCAACGAGTTCTTCTCAACAGCGTACACTAATTATGTTCTTATTGTAAACACTAAGAAAAGGGAAGTTACCTGCGCACGGGAAGCCTACCACGAACCGTCAATTTACTTGGACATCGCTTACAAGCAGTTGACAGCTATACCTACCTCGTTTGTACCATCACACGATAAGAGGATGTTGGCTATGAAGTCCATAGTAAGAATGTCCAAGGCGAGTGATGCTTTACGAAGATTATGAGCAGACGGATGAGACCGGCAAGGAATCAGGGTTGGCACCAAGAAAAGTGAGTATCGTGCTGCTGTTCTAATCATCCTGCTGTACACAGGTATAACACGGACAGTCTACAGCAGGCATGTCAGAATACGTATTCATTCCATGTAAACCATCTCTGCATACTGCTTAGGATCGGTTGGCAGGATAAAGTCATCAGTAGCGCGAGACTCTCTGACATCTATACGATGCTGCAGATAATCCAGATCTGATATATTTGGTATGTGGTTTGCATGTCAGATGAGCTGTAACAGACCCTCTGCTGCCGTGATCGAACTTAGACCATTCTCACACTCATCCACATCATCATGACCATACTCAGTAAATGACATATCACACAGCAGGTGGCATATTTATTATATCATACTCATATCATAGAATGAGTAGAGAAATTACAAACACAATATAATACATATCTTAACTAAACATTCTACTAAAACGGGAATTGTAAGCATTAGCTATTGATGGAATTCCCAACTATATAAAAAAAAACAGTTCTATTGCCTTGCAATTGCATCACACACACGTCGCCTTAACTGCGTCTTCAACACACCTTATCAAATACTCTTCCTCACTGAAATCCCCTCAGGCGGGCGATCTCGACATAGCTCGCTCACAATGTGTCCTTGCTTACAAACACACTTTCAGATTATCCATTAATGCAAAACTCACACACCTATTTGAGCGATCCTGTTCTATCACTAAACATTCGTCAAACCGTCTATCAATCGCTCCTCTATCTAAAGTCGGTGAGTTAAACACACTATCTACATTCAGTCTCTCTCTCTCTCTCACTCTCCATACAGCCTCACTCTCTCTCCAGCCTCTCTCTCTCCAGCCCCTCTCTCTCCCTCACTCTCCATCTCTCATCCAGCCTCTCGAGCTAAACTTTGTCTCGAGTTATATATCCTCAAGCAAGGCCAGAGCTTGACCAATCGATCTCAGGTATGGTCATCTTCAATCCCAATTGGAACGAAACACTTTGCCCACTTGTCATTCATTCTCTCGCAGCAAGCCCCGCTGCCAATTTCGTCTGTCAATCAATCTCCCCCTACCAAAATCGGAAGGCCAGTGGTCAGTTTCTATCTGTCCACATTCCTTAACCCAACTCTGTTCTCCTTTGCTGAGACGGGGAGTGACCTTGACATGCATTCAGGTAGCTTTAGGCTTTAACATGTTCAGGCATCCTAAACTCCCCTTGCTCCGGCGGGAACTGTTACAGAGCGTCTTTCTGAACAACAGTTCTACGGTGAGCTTAAGAACAGGACAGCGGTCGCCGGGGCAATCCAATAAACGATACAGAAACACTTTACAAGTTTCTATGAATAGTTTCTTTATCGATGTAGCTGCCTGGGAGCTGATTGCTCCGAACCGCACAGCCTGGTGCATTGCCATAAAACGTGGTACTTGCACCGATGAGCCGAGAACCATTGCGGAGGTGCAGGAAAAGCAAGCTGCACGAAAGGACAGAACGCAAGTCGGCTCAATTACTATCGCTGTTCACGTGTTTCCACCAAGCAGTAAAATTGTCCACGATCAGATCGGACAGTAGAGTCATATGCGATCAAATCTGAATTAACATGTCGTCATCTCAGCTTGCGATGAGCATCAAACTAAACATCATGTGCAGAACTGCATTAAATTCACAGTCGGAGGTTCTTCTTCTTCTTCTTCTGCGTACACAGTCAGACAGCAACCATTATTTTTTCGAAAAAAGCGGCGGTCGTCCTGAGACTCTCGCCACTACCATAGAGCTTGTCTTGCAGTTCCACTGGCAATGGCCACATCTGCTCTCTCTGATCCCCGTATGTCGGGCAGTTCTGCAGCAGATGTTCAGTTGTCATTTTACCAGTACCGCACGGGCATTCGTCGGTACACCCTATCTTCAATTTGTTGAATAGGTGGTACAGATGCTGCAGCGGTCAGCGACCCATAGCTGACTGCTAGCGTCAGGGCCAGCGAACCATAGCTGCCAAGATCCTTCTACACCTCCACGTGGTGATTCTGGATAACAGGCTGCAGCAGGGCAGACTGGCTAAGGAGAAGGGATCGAAGAGGGAATGCTAACCCTGTACTCAAAAAATGCTTGCTGAAGTCGGATGTGTTGGACCGAAAGGTGCAAATATCGCAGCCAAGCTGTAAACTACGACACAACGCATTCCGTTCTCTGGACTACATTCTGCTACTTAAGCCCTTTCAGGGTTTGGTAGTGGGAGATTGAGAACGAACGAAGAAGAAGAAGAAGAAGAATAGGTGGTACCTCAGTCTATTGTGGCCAGTGCGAAGTCTGAAGACAACGACCTGCTCTCTTCGGTTCAACTGGTAATAGGCATCGTTTTTGGTGTAACCAGTATGTTCGGTTTCCCATTTGGTAATGTACCTGGCTTTGATAATCCGTTTTGACTCTTCGTACGTCATACTGGTATCTGTTTGTGGTAGCCTTGCACCTTCTTTTGCCAGTCTGTCTGCCTCCTCGTTGCCTTGGATGTTGCAGTGTGACGGAACCCACTGTACCACTACCCTTTTTGGTGCGGACAGCTGGCACAGTTTGCAGAGTGCTGCTCTTAAGTCATTAAGCTCAGTGTTTTTCTGGCTTTTTAGCGCTGTGACTACGGCGAGAGCATCTGTCAGCAAGACTATGTGGCTCTCATTTTCACTGTGTGTTGCCATTTCTTCCACTGCCGCCCTCAGTGCCTCTGCCTCCGCTCTGAAATTGCTTGTGTACTTACCAGTAGCGAATGACAGTGTTATTTTTCTGCCATTTGGTAGGTTCAGGAATGCTCCTGCCCCTCCGTTCTGTGTAGTGTTTGTTACAGAACCGTCGGTGTATGCATGGGTCCAGTCCATGCTTGGGTAGCTTTTCGTTATGAAGCTTAGGGTAGTGTCTCTCCTTTCTTTTTCGGTCTGGCAGTTTTTGTTTGCAATACCTGGTATATTTTCTACCACCTCTGGAAATATATCCTGCCTCCAAGTAGGTTTTCGTACAGTAGTGATGGGTTTTGGTGTTGTTAGTGCGTTTATGGGATCTTCGTGCATCTTTGCTTTGGCTATTTCTGCAAAGTTTCTCCGCTTTAGTTTCCCAGTTCCCAAATTGTTTAGTCTCTGGTACATTGGATGGTCCGTCAGTCTTCGGAGTTTCTCTGACTGCAGCTGGGCTCTGCAGTCTCTTCTGTCGGTCATGGATTGCAGTTTTGTAATCTTTTCAAGTTCTACAATTGGCGTTGACTTCATGCCACCTGTTATGATTCTCATAGCTTGGTTTTGAAGTTTGTTAACTTTATCGAAGTTCGCCTTCGCTGCTGTTGTCCATGCCGCGATGCCATACTCGAGAACTGGTCTCACTCTTCCAGTGTACAGTTTCTTTAGTATGCCTTCGACAGACGGAGGTTGACATACACGAATGTATTGATCCGTTTTCTTTAGTTTGTTAGCCTCTCCATCTCTGCCACAAAAAAAACAGAGGTTCTAAATCAACTGGTTTCCGACATGGCCTACTCAGAACCTTCAATAACGGTTCGCGGCCACTCTAGAAAATGTTAGATCGGAGTACCTTTGCAGTACTCTGTTTCAGGTTATTCACATAGATGATGAGGTGAATACAAGAATAGTAAGGCAAGTGCGTCATTTAGTCAAAATCATAGTTTGGTGCGGGGTAGACGAGGGATCAGGTCTCTAACACACATGAAGGTATATGCAACAATTGGTTTATCTACCCCCTTGTATACGCGTGAGACCTAGATCGTCTATAGTCATGTCAGGAAATTAAACCACTTCCTCATGCACTGCCTAGGAAAACTGATGGGGATTAGATGGCAGGACACGGTGCCAGATACAAATATATTAGTGCGACCGGGCATGTCCAGTATATACACCATGATATGTACAGTACAGCTATGATGAGATGACCATGTTGGATCAACGTCTACCAAATGAGCTGCTCTATGGTGAACTGCAATATGGCAAGATAGTAACCGGTGGGTGGTGGAAAAGGTTCACGGACAAACAAAGATATCACTGACCCAGTGTGGTCAAAACCATGATGAGTGGTCAATAATCGTCACCAATCCCTCAGATTGGCGCAACACTACTACGGAGGGTGTTCAGAGACATGAGGTATTCAGAATAAATTAGGCTATCCAGAGACGATCAGTCTGCAGACCAGCTCTCAGCAAACTGTTTTACTAAGTGCAACAGACAAGTCAGGGCTCCGATTTGATTATTTTGCATTTTATTTAACTCATGCAAATAGTGAATATTGACGAAATGGACCTCGTCGATTACGATGTATGAACATCAACTCTTGCCACATGGTATTTGTTAGGTGATGTGGCCAACTACATTCCTCGCTATATTTTCATTGCATAAATGTAAGCTAGTTACTCATTTACAGTTTGGTCGACTGGAGCACACTGTGATGTGATACATACTCGTTACATTTGCCGAGTATAGCGTGTACTTTACAACAACGCTAACCATACTATCTTCTGTTCCTAATATGCTCAGTTATAAGCAAAATGGAGACAACATAGACAAAGAACGCAAAATTGCAATTCACTAGAGAGACAGACATAATGAGTGGGCGTAAGAGGGACATATTTGTGAGAAAGCAGGTGGGAGGCAGACACATACAAAGAGAGAGATAGAGAGAGATACGGAGAAAAAAGTCTTCTTCTTTTTACTTGTGTAACAGAGTTACAAAAGTCAAACGAGCTATCACCAGAGAAGCTCTGAAAATACCGTTCGTGGTACCCATGCATAACTTAAGAACCATTCCCAAGAGATGAAGTTCATTGAACGGGTCATTGGTCGGAATTCTTAAACAATTCTCGTTTAAGACTACCCAGCTAAAATGGTTACCTTCCCACGATTTGTACTGGGAATCCCACGACCTTGTAGGTCATATAGTAGATTACAAAACACGCTATCCTTTCTATGGCGACACACTAGTTCAAGAAACTTTGAGGCAAATGAGCCGAAGACAAACAGAAGGCATTGGCCGAAGCGGGGAGTTTAGAATATAAGCTTGGGGGATGAGGGTTTTACGGGGAGATTAGAAAGAGCAGCGAAGAGAAGACCCCCGTAGTTAGGATATATACCATAGCAGAGGCTAGGATAAAGTACAGAACATAGTCAGTGAATAACAAGAATAGAGAGATATAAATATAAGTCACCGAAACAGACCAACACTGAGAGGGAACGAGAGACCAAGCACGTGTAAGAATATATATGTGTGTGGTTCTGTCTGAGTCATCGCTGATACCTGTCACACGGGGCGTCGACAACAAAGTCCCTGAGTGGCATTCGTCTGCATTCTGTTCAGAGGGAGACGGGTTGCTTCAACATGAAGCTGTCGTCCCGAACAACACGTCGTAACACGTGTGTTACCTTGGCCTGACAACCACAGTAATAGAACCACTGTCGTATGTCGTAGGCACGAGAACCACTGCGGTCTCCGAGTTCCTGATAAGACAACGAAGAAGATTAACCAGCACATCGGATCACTGTACATCTTCCTGACGTTGAGAAGAGACACGAGGCTCAGAAGACACCTACGTTGTATAAACTGAGAGGTGGAACATAATGCCACCAGATGAGCAAGGACAAAGCGATAGGACTGAGATTAAGTAGCTAGACAGAACTGTATCAACGCAAAGGGGTATAGACTGTGAATGAAACATTTGCTAGAATTGTCTACGTGATAAAGCTCTGGGTTAAGTTAGTGCAAGTGAAATACCAGTGCTAATTGCACAAAACTCTTGAGAGACATTTTTAGTTAGATAATTGTTGATAACGAAACTCTTGACGATTCACATGCCAAGTATTATTATTATAATGTGTAAAATGTTCAATAAATAAACATACATTGCTTTGCTATTATTAAAAGGAGTGTTAGTGTTTTAATTAGAGTTGTGAGTTAATGAGTGATAGTTGTAAGGGAGAAAGTTAATAATAAGTGATGATAGAGTGGGTCTGTAACATTATGTTAATTATTTAGTGCCGTGACTTAGGATATGAATAACCTAACCATACGACATTATATTAATCATTTGATACCGTGACCAAGGATAGTAATAGCCTGAATTATGTAACGCGTGTGGTACTGCTTGTACTTTTCAGCGTCACGATATACACAGGTCTCTTGACCGGGTTCTAGTATGTGCTTCGTACTCGGGGAGCTTTACTACTTCTGTTATTTCTGCTATCCATCTGTTGCGTTGTCGGTTTTGGCTTTGTTGCCATTGTATATGTACAGCATTGTTTTCTGATGGATACACGTGACTGAACCATTTGGCTTGCTGTCTCATGATGAGATCAGTCATTGGTGTTGTACCAACTTGTTTCCTAATATCTTGGTTTCTCATTCTAAGCATTCTGCGCAGGCATTTCATCTCTGTTGCTGCGATGTGTCTTTTAATTGTGTTTGTGTATGTCCAATTGTAGCACTGATTGCACTATGTGGGCAGGAATTCCGTGTTGCATTACGTTATTTTTGCATTTCTTGCCACGTGCTTGCATAGTAATATCGAGGAAATTGGCACAATTCTTTGACTTGCTTTTTACATCTGTTTTGGATTTCAATGTTATCTTTACCATCTGCTGAAATTATGTTACCCATGTACATGTCATTGTTCACCTGTTGTATATGTTGGTTTTGTGTGAATATTGTTGTTTCTTTTTCTGTTCTTGCAGTCGTCAAAACATTAGTTTTCTCTATGTTGACTGTCGTACTATAATCCGTACAGACCTCATAAAATTTGTTGATGTATTTCTACAGTTGTTTTTTTTTTTTTTTTTTTTTTTTGAGGATGGTATTAGTGATTGGTCATCAGCAAAGAGAACTTCATTGAAGTGATCACTGAGGTTAATTCCCCAATAATGTTAGATTGTTACATATTGCATCTATAAATGTGATTAACAATAAAGAAGAAAGTACACACCCTTGCTGTACACCGGTCTTAATATGAAATTGTACGTAATACCCTGTAGTTGTTCTCACTGTACATTGACTGTTTACAGAAAGACTGTTACCTAGGTTGGTCAAATGTTTATTTACTCTCATATGTTCTAATGTTGTCCGCAGTTGATATCGTTTCAATCGATCGAAAGCATATAACTTTTTCTACGAAAGCAACGTGTAAAAAGAACAATTCAGAAATGAGACATACATGGATAGTTCATAGAGAATGTGTGCGAACAGGATGTATAGAGACAGTCAGAGACAGGAAGGGAGAGACAGAGAGAAGACAGTGAGGATGTGTGTGAACAGGATGTGTAGAGACAGGCAGGGAGAGGCAGAGAGAAGACAGAGATAACGATATCACGTGTGTGAAACTGATAGACAAACAAAAGTAAAGTGAAAGAGAGAGTGGGGGATAGAAGAGAGAGAAGAAGGCAGATAGAGAAAGACAAGCTGTCATTGAGCCCCACAGAGAGTGTAGGGTGTGATGGAGCGACAGATAACCAGCATTGATCTAAATTCAAGCGTTCGGAAGAAACATGTACACATTCACTTCGCCCAGTGTACAAGAATTATATATGTGTTATCGTTATGTAAGTTCTTCTGTGTACCCTACTCTATCTTTCTCTTTTTTCACCTTTTCTTAATATTCGATCCGACTTTGTTGATAAGAGTTCTGGACACCACTATTATCAAAATGCAGACGTCACTTTTGGGTGTGTGGGTGTGAATGGGTATCATGTCTGAAATATCGAATCATATTATATTTTCGGAACTCACTGTCTCGCAACAAATATTAAAGGTTAAAGTCAAAGCCTCGACTTCATCGCCTCGGGTTTCCCCATATGGCTCAGTCTCTCTCAGAAGAAGGGTATCCCACCCGCCGAGAGAATCGCACAAAGCACGAACTACATAGCTCCAGCGATGAACCCATGGATCTCCAACGATGAACCCAGGGATCTCCGGAAATACTTGCATCATAAACCGATCGTCGTAGGTCGAATTCGAAACCCCGACCGTCTGAACATGAGGTAAACGGTTTGATCACTTCGCCACAGAGACGCCCACACTGTATTATAATACCAAAACTTACAATATGTGATAATGTTGTATAATAAATAGGCATCTTAGAGAGCAGTGGAACCGCGCAAATTAAAACCTTCGATACACGACAATTTCCAAAAACGCAGAAATTCGACTGCAAACTGTGTTTTGGGACATTGTGGAAGCAGCAATATCACGCAAAGATCGTTGAGGTGGACATGTGGAACGCTTGTCTGACAACAGATGAACGACACATAGACCTCCGTTTTCCTGGTTACACGCTTGTACACGTCCACGGAGTCGCTCTCACCTATGCGATTGCGAGATGGACTGACTAAAGATCTACTTCCACATTTGCTACAGCGTTGCAAAAGTTAGTGACGCTTGCAAACTATTTTTGGATTCTTCGAATATTGCTCATTTGCTGGATTGAGGCCGAGGATACTGTGATAATGGGATAACATTTGAGGCATCTAATAGTATCTAAGTTCGTATATCTATCTATTTATCTATCTGTAAGTATGTATGTCTGTCACAGCCATTATATCTGTCTGTCTGTTAATCCATCCGCCTGTCCACACGTCCGTCTGCCCGTCTGTCCACACGTCCGTCTGCCCGTCCGTCCATCTTACTATTAGTCTTCATGCCTGCTTATCTATTGGAGTAATTGCCTGTCTATATATCTGCAGTGAATCGAATTTCTCCAATTCATATCTTAAACCAGTACTCGTCACCCGTTTTTATATTTAACGCTCACGTATTAACTTTCATGAGGGTATTTTTTTTTTCCTTAACGCCAACAAAACTAAGAATTAAATAAATTTGGCGATCGTCCAATGTATTGTTTTTTTAAAAAATATTTTTAAACATCATGTGACAAGTCCTTTGCAGAACGTCTGAAAGAAACTTGACCTCTTGACAAATCTCCAGCCTGTTCTAGAGCCACGCCTACGCATTGCTTGACATCATGGTGTCATCGCCTTCTTAGTCTGCATCTGCATCTCTTGTCTGGGGCATTACCTTGCATTACCGTTCTCTAAGAACATTGTGTCTTTTGATGTGTCCAAAGTATCTCAATTGTCTGTACATGATGGAATTTTTTAACCAGTTCTTCTCTATGTCCAACACTTCTCAAATGTATGCCTCCTTTTTTATTTATTTAGTCAACAGTATTCTGAGAACATTCCTATAACATTTTCACTCAAAGGACTATATGTTTGAGTACATATCCATATTTCATACCCGTATGCTTCCACTGGAAGTGCACAGGTTCTCAAAATTTGCACTTTATGTTGTTTCCTGGTACTCTGCGATGGTTTCCTCAGCATGCAATTATCATGTTACCGCACACCTAAGAGATCAAATCGCCCACTAGTGGACGGTAGCGCCTTGGTTAAAGAGCACTGGCTTAAACCATATCAAACGTGGCATGTATATCTCTTTATTTACATATCTCCATATAATTAATGCCTACCCTCCACCCGCCTACATGCCTAGCTATATACCTATTTAATTATCCTCCTTGGTACATGACTATATATTTATGATGCATACTACTTAGAAACTCACCATCACATACCTTCATCTTTCCGAGACTTAACTAATCACTCACTTACCTTCTCAGGAAACGAAGCTAATTTCAAACGCCCTCTATCAAATAAACGAAGATAGAACATTCATATTAGCCAACAATTGCTCATAAAAAGAAGCAGAAGTCAATTAACCAAAAAAAAGAAAGTCAACAAAGCACACAGTACGTCAAGCCCAAGACAAGCGTAGGGTTTTATCTTTAGAGCTTATGTTCCATTATTTCAACACTTTTATTCGCGTCTGCTGTTGATCTATGGCACTTGTTTTACCTTATAGCTGAATATTTTGGAAAGAACGTGGATGTACCACGCTCTTGATGCTTTTGTGCATCTCTTTCCAGTAAAACCTTCCTTAAATATGTTCGTGTCAAGGCACAACAAAGAATAATTGCGTGTTTATTGCTGGGCGCTTGTCAAAAGTGACTTTCTCCTGAATGGTTTAATGACTGAGAAGATTCGCTGTTTTTCCTGTTCACGATGAGCAAGACAAGTCTTGATTGCATAGAATGTGTTTGTTTTGTATTTAAGACGTGTTTTGGGTCAACGACTGTGTGTGCCTGCTGTGTTTTGGCTCAACGACTGTTTGTGCCTGCTTATGTTTGTGTATGTGTTCTTATTTTCTATAATAATTGGTTGTGTTTGTCGTTTGTTTTTTAGTAGTATGATCGATAAGTGAACTGACAAACGAACACACGCTTATTTCTTCGGTATAAAAGGACGGAAATGGACAAAAAAATGATTTCTATAATTTTAGTTCAATTAACGGAAACTAAAATAGTATTTATTCATAAAACGTTTTGATTTGACTTTGCATAGGTATCGGTAGCATGTTAAGTTATAAAATTGTGAGAAAAAAGATCATCACTTTTTAAAAAGAAGTGGGAACAGGCTAAAATAAATGTATATGTATATAAATGTATATATACATATAAATATATATATATATATATATATATATTGTTTGTATGTATATATATTGTGATATATATATATATATATATATATATATATATATATATATATATATATATATATATATATATATATATATATGTATATAAAGAGAGAGATAGAGAGAGAGAGAGAAAAGCCAGATAGTTTTCTATATTGATAGGCATATATTTACACAGATAGACATGCAGTGAGCAATAAGTAACATTAGGATCAGGAGAAACATGCTGATCAAGACCTTTCTTCCATCTGCGTGTCGTGTTCTTGCTAACAGACTGTGTTACGTCGTTCTGATAAAGGAGATGCGAATTGACTCTGAGATCCCTGTAGATTTAACTGTATCTAGCAGGGTTGAATTATATTACAGCCCCAAAGATCCAAATCTACTTTGTCAATTAAGCCTGAAAATGTAAGAAAAGCCATTGTTCAGTTCAAGTGCCACTTGCGTATCAAAGGTAGCTGCAATGGATCTCCAGTGTACTCTATCTCCTGCAGTAGTGGTGAAACCGAAAAGTGTTTTATCAGTCCGTCACTGATGTTATCCAACTACTTATAAAATGTCTGCCTCTTGAACGACTGCCTTCCACCTTACCATCTAGTATTGCAACATGTCACAAAAGAAACGTCGCCAAGAGTTTAATTAACTCAGTGCTTTCCAAAATACAATACCAACATGCGAAATGAGTAGATAGATTATACTGGAAGTAAAAGTAAAGCAAAGTAACCCCTATCGTTACTTACATAGGGGTGTGGTGTGTTAGCGATCTCACATTTCAAATGCTCGGCTATATGAGGGCGATAGCATCTCCTCGCCCTCGCCGCATTTACTTCCGGACTGAACTGATACCCATTTAAGGATGGGTCGACCCGGGCACCGTTGCGGTCTGAAAAACATTTCCGCCTCAATTAGAGAATTAAACCAGAGCCACTCAGATGCATAACCAGATAGATAACCACTGGATGGACGGTTAGCACAAAAACACAAAAAACACGTTGAAAAATTGGAAACTTTGAAAGATAATCAGATTGTCATATCATATTACATTTTATTATAATAGCTGTCCATCGTTGTCGATGAGGACCGCCGACATCATCCTTGTCACAGATTTCCCTGTTGGATGTGGGTGCGCATGTGGCTGAATAGGCCAATGCGAGCACGAAAACATCTGCTACATATCGGGCACACGAGGTTTGTAGAAGGGGATGGTGTTCCCGCTGCTCGGGATTTCCGCGTCTCGCGTCTGTTCTGAGCTTTCACAACACGGTCATCTTCACCGGCAGCTACACCCGATTTGACTGCGCTTCTCCAGTCAGATCTGTTTTGCGCAAGACATTCCCAGGTGTCGATGTCTATCTGGCAATTTTTTAGTGAGTCCTTCAGAACATCTTTAAAACGTTTCTTTGGGCGCCCTCTCTCACGCCATCCCTCTCTCAGCTCGCCGTAGAGAAGCTTCTTTGGGAGCCGCTCGTCTGACATACGGACGAGGTGTCCGGCCCATCCTAGTGGTGCTTTTTCTAGCAGTGCAAGGATGCTGGACATGTTAGCCCTCGAGAGAACCTCGATGTCAGTGACACGATCTTGCCTCGGATGTGGAATATTCGCTTCAGGCAACCTGTGTGGAATTGTTTAACCTCCTTGCATGTCAAGAGTATACAGTCCAACTTTCACAAGCGTATAGTAGGGTTGGAATGATGGTTGCACGGTAGACTTTGAGTTTGGTATTGACGCTGATGCCACGACGTGCCCAGACCATCGAGCGCATTCTACCAAAGGCTGTGCTGGCCTTTGCTATTCTGTTTGCCACCTCATCGTCTAGGCTGACAGATCTCGACAGCGTGCTGCCCAGATATGTGAATTTGTCTACGGCATTCAACGTCTGCCCGCTGACTGTAGTCTCTGGTTTTGTGTACGGCATGCCTGGTGCTGGTTGGTACATGACCTCTGTTTTTTTGGCATTTATGGTCAGGCCAAAATTTTCGCATGCGGCAGAGAACTGGTCCATTCCAACCTGCATGTTCAGTTCTGAGTTGCTCATGACGTAGCGCAGTCGTCAGCAAATACAAGTTCCCTGATTATGTCGCCAGCCACTTCGGTTTTGGCCTTTATTCTTCTGGAATTGAGTAACTTGCCATCTGTGCGGTACTTTATGGGTATTCCAAGCTCCAATGATCTGAAGGCGTCTGTTATCGTGGCCGCGAACATCATGCTGAACAAAGTCGGGGCGAGTACACATCCTTGTTTTACTCCGTTTGATATTAGAAACGAGCACACATGCCTTCGTGTAGCTGTTTCAGGATTGTTATGAACTTGTTGGGGCAGCCAGACTTAGACATTATCCTCCACAGCCCTCCTCTGTTTACTGTATCAAATGCCTTTGTCAAATCAATAAATGTGGTGTACAAGGCCTGATTTTGCTCTCGACACTTCTCTTGTACTTGGCGAGCTGCAAAAATCATGTCCACTGTTCCTCTTCCGGCTCTGAATCTACATTGGCTTTCTGGGAGGTGGTGGCTTTGTTCAAGGTGTTTGTTGAGCCTGTTTAGCAGTAAGCGCGCTAGGATCTTGCCTGCTACGGAGAGTAGCGATATTCCACGATGATTGTCGCATTCCTGACGATTGCCTTTTCTTTTGTATAGGTGAACGATTGAGGCGTCCTTTAGCTCCTGCGGAATTTTACCTTTAGCCCACATGTGACAGAAGAGTTCAGTGATCCTTCTGGTGAGGGATGGGCCAGCTGCATTATTTACCTCTGCTGGTATTGCATCAGCTCCTGGAGCTTTTCCTATAGATAGTGAACTGATTGCCCTGTCGACTTCCTCCTCAGTAATGACTTCATCCAACGCCAGGTTCAGTTCCACCTGCGGCATTCGCCGGATGGCCTCTTCATTTATGGACGATGGGTGGTTTAGTATTTTGCAGAAGTGGTCTGCCCATCTGTCTAGAATCTGAACCTTGTCTGTTAGCAGTACCCCATCCGCACTGCGAACTGGAGTATTACTAGAGGGCTGCGGGCCGTAGAGAGCTTTCAGTGCCTCGTAAAACCGTTTGGTGTCATGACGCTCGGCGAACATCTCAATTTCGTCAGCTCTTTTGCTGAGCCAGGAGTCTTGCATCTCTCTAAGCCTGGTCTGCACAGCTTTGCGAGCAGTATTAAATGCAGCTTTTGCTGCCGGAGATGGTGTGTGCCTCTGGTATCCCCTGTGCGCTTCATGGTTTGCATCGAGAAGGCCCTGTATTTCCAGATCGTTTTCATCAAACCAGTCCTTATGCTTGCGCGTGAGTGGGCCAATGTGTTTAACAGCTGTATCGTAGAGTGTGTTTCTGAATGATGCCCAGTTCTTTTCGATGTCGTTCTTTTCAAAACGACGCTCAGACAGTCTACCCTCAAGCTCTTCCTGGAAGCCTCCTTTCGTGGGTTCGTATTTCAGCTGAGAGACATTTAGCCTCCTCGGTGGTTTCTTTCTCTGGGGGCGCATTTTGGGCTGGATCTTGAAGTTTAGCTTGGCAATGACAAGTCGATGGTCGGTCCAACATTCTGCACCACACATGCTCTTCGTTACCATAGCATCCGCTCGATCCCTACGTCTGATGATAATATAGTCAATGAGGTGCCAGTGGCGGGACCTTAGATGCATCCATGTGGTTCTATTTCGGACAGGTAGTCGGAAAGATGTGTTTGTAATGAGTAGTTCATTTGCGGCACATGTCCTCAGAAGGAGCAGGCTGTTAATATTGCATTTTCCGATACCATGTCTGCCAATGGCCCTCTCCCAGGCTGTATGGTCTGTGCCAACCCTAGCGTTAAAATCACCGAGGATGACCAGTTTGTCAGATTTGGGGACTGCAGCGATGAACGCCTCAAGGTCCTCATAAAACTTATCTTTTGTTTCCTGAGGATTTGTCATTTTATTATATTATATTATTATATATCCTATTCAATTTTATTCTAATATATTCTATTGCATTACATTATATTACATTATATTATGTTATATTGTTGTTGTTGTTTGCGAATGCACACAATGAGTAGGTTACTCTTGTATGCGCCCTGAAAAGGAACTTAAGTGGCGGGTTGCAGTAGCTTTCTTCACATTCAGAGCGCGCTGATGTACTGTGATTGTACTGTGATTGACTTCATCTGTGTCACTCACGTTGATCCCTCTCCCCGTTAACCAGCCTGTCGTGAAAACAACCCATTTCTAGGTAGGGCTACTAGGAAGCCGAGGTGAGGGTCTTAGACGGTATGTTTTGCCTGACCCTGACTAACATGTATGATCAGTATATTTTGCCTGACCAGACGTTAGTCTTCCTCCCATTATGTTACATTATATTATATTATATTGGATTTAATTGTATCATGTTATATTATAATAAATTATATTATATTATATTATAATATATTGTGTTATATTACATTACGTTATGTTATGATATGCTATGTTATGTTATGTTATATTATATATTTATTTATTTTTTTTTATATTTTTTTTTTTTTTGGGGGGGGGGGTTGCCTTATTTATCTATTCCCCAAGGCGTGTGTGCGTTACACTGTTGTTTTTATTTTGCGCCTGTCGGCCCAGTGCATCCGACTTCAGCATGCATTTTATGTAACGGTCTGCTTCCTCCTGCATTTTCTAAGGGTTTTGCTTCCCCGGGGTAACGGCCGGTGATGTGATGGGTATCGAACCCAGCACCTTCTGGTTGTGAGCCGTGCCACTTAACCACTAGGCCATGTTATATTATGTTATGTTATGTTATATTTTATCATATTATATTATATATTAAATTTCATTGTATTGAACTGTATTACACAGATGAAAAGAACAAATGAATGGGTAATATGCTGATAAGTGGTTGTGATGAATGGGAAGTTGGATGGACGGATGGTCGCGAAATAAGACAAATAAACTGTGCGAGTAAACCGACATTACTGATAAGACGAGCGGATAGAGGAACCCGATATGCAGCAATGGATTGAATTATTGAATGACTAATTACTTGATGTATGCAAGAATAATTGTAAGGACAAACAAAATAAGATTTAAATGATGGATAGACAGCAAACGAGACATATATATCCATTTCCACGCTAACGCTGGCAGTGCAAGTGAAGACGTATAAATGCACTAGAAGAAACAGCCACAGCTAAAGAAATATGTTTTCAGCAGAATAAACGATATTATCAGAGAGTATGACATTGAGAAACACCACAGCGAAGTAACATGTACCAATCACGATAAATGATATAAGGTGAGAATAGGGAAAATGAATGGAAAGAAAGTGATTTAGCAACAACAAAAGAGGCAGATTAGATAAATATGGTAAGAGAGAATTGATTGAAGAAAATGACACAGTAGTAGTAAATTAAACGTGAAGGTCAGTCCCGTGGCAGCAATTTCCACCAGAGATGAAGATAACTCTTCATGTACTAAACCGCGGCCTGTGTGAGGTGAGGTAATATGTCCCTTGCCTTGCTTTTTTATACCTCTCCGTACTTATACGTCAGGTACCCATTTACAGCTGGGTTGTGTGGAAGACAGGGTTCGTTTATTATGTCCCACTTGCGTGTTCTAAGCCCAGCAAAAAACAGCTGCTTGGTGTCACTCTAAAGACATGCGGATAACATGTCACGTACATAGTATCTAGAGTTGTTGCAGAAGCGTATGGATGCTGAACATATTAGTCTTACTAAGAATTACACTAAGTCACTTTGTTGTGCTATCCGATCCGGAGCAGCCTACGCAGACAGCTCAAGTGAAAACTATTTAGCGGACTGGCATGTCGACTATACACAGATATGTTCCCACATAAGCAGTAGAGTGGTTAATACGACAGCATGATACAATTGTGTCTTGTGGCTAAGATACTGATACTCTGTCAGTTCCAGACGTTTGATTGCAGCCATTCGCAGAGCTCGTCTTTATATATTTATGGGGAACTGCCACACTAGTCCGGCCAGCAAAACATATTGACCAGGACAATACACTGAGCAAGACCACAATTTCTCTTTCATGTAGCCTTCCCTGGAAACAGGTTGTTTTCAAGGCAGTCTGGCTGAGGAGATGTGGATCTATGTGATTCCCGTAGTAGTGAGCGCCACGCAGATAAAGCCAATCATATCACGACCGCCTGAAGAACCGCGGTCTACCTTAATTAGCATGCTCGGGATGTGCGAGAAGCTACCACAACCCGCGTGCTTTTCAGGGGGCACAAAAGAGGAAACTTACTCATTGTGGGCAGCAAACAACAACATATATATATATATATATATATATATATATATATATATATATATATATATATATATATATATATATATATATATATATATATATATGAGGGGACGGCGTGGGCTGTGTTTAAGTGACACGGCTTAAGACCAACAATTGCTGGATTCGATCCCCAACACAGCACGGGCCGTTACCCCAAGGGAAGATAACCCTTAGAAAATGCAGGAGGAAGGAGACCCTTACATAAAATGCATGCTGAAGTCGGATGCACTGGGACGACAGGCTCAAAACAAAAACCACAGTGCAACGCACACCACATTGGAGATTAGAGAAATAAGGCGAACGCATTAAAAAAAATAATTATATATAATTAATATATATATTGTTGTAAACAAAAAAGCGACACAACAGAAACAAGTGGGGCCAAATTGTATTTACAAAAATAATACATAGCAGGTGACAAAAAGAAGGAACGTAATATTGACAACATGCGCAAGATCATGACAAGTGGACTCCTCTGTTTCTGCACCTCCTTAGATATAGTCGCCTGTGGCTATATGTGATTGTAAACGTTTTACGAACATGGAGAACGTCGATGTCTCTTGTATTCGATGAGCGTATTCTACTTGCTTTGATTTGATATGGACGGACTTGTTTGTTACATATTGATCGCTAGATGACATAGCTGTTCTTTGAATATGGATATATTTAAATCGGTGTATGGACACGCGTTCAAACTGTTTGCGGTTCTGTTTCTAAATTATGTGCTTACGTGTTTAAGTGATAGATTGGGTGCGATCATTATTGAACGTGGCAGAACTTTTCTTTGCAAACATAATTAGGTTCTTTAACACGACTGTAAAATGAGTCCACCTGTGGGTAATGTCTTATACGTTATTTGTAGTGTGAGCGCCAAATAAAACTGGACAGTTGTGTAGTTATTTGACAAACGCCAGACTAACACATGATGTCCATGATAAAAATAGCCAACATCGAAATGTCTGAATTAATAGAGAAATATATTCTTGCAACTGCATTCATTCATTAAAGCATTTTAAAGCTGCAGAACGAAACAATAATGTAATATCCGTCATATTGATGGCCTTTTGGAGTAACGACTAAGATCAGACAAAACATACTAATCGGACAATATTAGTCAGGGTCAGTCAAAACAAAAGTACTGATCGGGCAATTGTTGTCAGGGTCATGCAAAACACAATGATCTGCCTATGTTAGTCAGGGTCAGGCAAAACATTATAATTGAACAACATTAGTCAGTCTCATTGTCCGATCAGTATGTTTCACCTGACCCTGACAAACAATCTCCAGTCATTATGTTTTACCTGAACCCGACTAACATTGTCCGACCAGTGTGTTTTGCTAGAGACTGACTAATATTGTTTTCAGAGACATGTAAAAAATACTGACAGGATAATATTAATTAGGGTCAGGGATAAAATACTGATGGGGCAACGTTAATCATTGTCAGGCAAAATATATCGATCTGGCAATGTTAGTCAGCGTCAGGTAAAACAACCTAATTGGGCTATTTTAGTCAAGACCCTTACCTTACTCGCACGCATATCTCCCTAGAAACAAACAGTATCCTGGCAGTCTGGCTAACGAGATAGGCGATCGCTGTTAGCCTCGGTGTAGTGAGAAACACGCAGATGAAACCAAGCATAACACATCAGTCTGAAGGACCTCAGCCCGCCTTCACCATCAGCCTCGGGATGTGAGGAAAGGTATGCAACACGCCATATAACGCCCTTACCAGGGTGCACAAAAGAGTAAACTAACTCATTGTTTGGCATTTGTCAACAACAACAGCAAGAACAACAACAAATATGGCTCTAGATCATGCTGTGTAAGACAGTGATATCCATATACCAGGTGGCATAACATGCGCAGCTAAAACCGTGAAAGTGTTTATGTAAGCATTCGCTACGTTACACGAATTATCTATTAATCATCAAGTACACTTTTGCAGCTTAACATTACACTTTTTGCAACTTAACATTACACTTTTGCAGCTTAACATTACATTTTTGCAGCTTAACATTACACTTTTGCAGCTTAACATTCTTCGAAAATGCAATAAACTTTACATATTTTTGTACATAGATTTTTCTTTTGAAATTTCGCACCAATGTGAAGTCGTATGATCTTCCGGCCAGTTACGTCTGTCTTAGTCACCTAACGTTAACACGTTTTTCTGTTCTGATATTGTGTCTTCCTGTAGCTGATTGCTTACGTGCGTGAATTATGCGTTTTATGTTGTTTTCTTTTCAAATGCCTTAATTTAATTACCAGGGAAGCAGCACCAAGTTTTGCGTTAAGATCTGAAAGTATCTAGAAATATCGAGACATGCTCTTCAAATACAAGAGACATCGAAGTTCTCCAAGCGTTGTTGCAGATAGTTTAAGCGAAAAAAGGTTTGTCGAGGTCAACTGATAACGAGTCAATTTCTTCACAATTCATGGCCTTCTCTTACAAGGCTCGTGTTGCTCAAGTTCGTCAGATGTTTCCTTTAAATAATCGTCTACTAGTTTTAGAAATAGTAGAATAATGAAAAATATGTATAGGATCGTGCTATGATAGTCTCTAAGAAACATCTTAAAAATTACCTAAATTGCAGAAAAACCCGTTGCCTTCATTCTTCACCTTGAAAATGAGCTAGACTACAGATGACTGCTTGTTCGGGAATTTTTTGTAACAAAACCGAAGACAAGTGTGCTTATCCAGTCACCCTACCCACTTGACCTGATCCTAGCAGACTCTGCTCTATTTCCTAAATTGAAATCGTGCTTGAAAGAAAGACGATTGCAGGCCATTTAAGAAAGTAAGGGTAAATCATTGATGGACCAATGCATTTTCTCTACACTTTCTTGCACGGAATTTTTTTCGAAGTTCAAACAACGCTTGCAACGATGTGTAAGAAGAGGAGGAGAGTATTTCAAAGGAGACAAACTGAGTAGCGCCCAGGTAAGCCTGAAAATATTCTTCAAAGAAAGTTCTGAAACTTTATGAACAGACTCCGTAAGTGCTACTTCTTTGCTGTGTAGCGCATTACCATATTCGTACCACGAAAATATAATTGTTTTCTCTGATGTTACCTGTACGTTACCTGTCTGTTCCTATCTTCTTTTACAGGGTGAATGTATTTGTGTTCTCCCTAGCAATATTTACGATTTTTTCCCCGTCTCGCATATGGTTCTAACATTCTAAGTGTAGAGATTGGAGGTCTTTCTTATTGAAATAATTGAGGGCGGCAAACCAGTTACCGTGCTGTTTGGCTTGTCGACGTCGTAAACCCAGCTGAAGGACATGTCCCTTTCAAAAACGGTTCATTAAACAAATTAATTGACATTTTCGTAACAAAATGGATTTTATGGAGTCGTCGAGAGGGCCCCACCCCCCCCCCCCCGACACCCAACCCTTCTCCTTTCTGATGAGGGCTTGGTCCCGACAATTACGGAGTTCGCAGTATATTCGCGAAGGTCAATATCATGTTGAGTGGGGAGCAGCTATCTGTGTTGTTGTTCGATAAAGATTTTATTTGTGGTGTAAGTACGTACACCTTTTAAACTTCAGACCTTTGAATGATCTAAAAATGCTAATCAATATTTGATACCGGAACAAAATAGTGAATAACATTTTTTTAGTCCACGTTTCAGAGTAGTTATGGTGTATGTCTTTCACAATTGATGGGTAGGCTAAGAGTCCAACATCGTGACAGACTATCCATCTTGAAATAGGTACATGTCTAACAATTATGAAGCAAGGTGAAGGAACGAAAAAAGGAACTATTCACTTTATCAAAAAAAAACTAAATACCCAACTCTTTGTTCTCACTCAACAAAAGTGACTATTAATGACTATTATTTTAAATGAAACAGGTTTCTAGAATGCTTACCCACTTCGTTACACCAGTTAGGAGCATTGCACCACTACCTTGAAAGGCAACTTCAACCAAAACACATAATGGACTTACAGTGTTGACTTCGAAAGAAGTGTGTATTACGAAGTGAGCCAATTTAGTTCAGTCGAAGAATCAACGTCATTGCACGTGGTTTAACCAAGGTGCTCTGTTCTTCTCAGTGTATTTGGAGAATCTCAGCACAATACAAAAACTCCGTAGCACCGGTTCGGATCATGTAATATATTAGACAGATTTTTAAAATAAGTTTTAATGTTGCCCGGGCAGCGGCCGTTAAGCCTCCTTCTTTAGATTTCCAACCAGGGTTGCCAGATCAAAATTATGATAAAAAGCCAAACAGTGCCCCAAAAAAGCCAAACCAAGTTTTAAAAAAGCCAAATTAAAAAGCCAATCAAATGTAATTGGATTTATCATTTGTTCAGCTTTGTTTTGTTGAAGCAGTCCATTCAGTCTTTTTAATTCCCGCACAATAGACGTCGCAACAGAAGTTTTTGTTACCAAAACAAATGTTTGATATCATAAGATGATTTCGATTTATGTGATGGCAAGCTGAACGATTAAAAACAAAGTGTATTAACAATCACAACATCGAAAACTGGTAATTTGTATCATAAACGGTTGAATATTACAGACATAACTAACTCGTATAATGTATAAAATCGAAATTGTTCTTGTCTTCATTCTCTTGAAACTTAAATACAGTTGTGACCAGATTTTGCTACATAATATAACCGCCAGATGGGCACTAGGTATTCTCCGCATAGCTTGGACCCGCGACCTCCAGCACACGAGGTCGGTGTCTTACATCGAGATCACTGAGTCCACTCTAACATCAAGTGCCAGTGTACATAGGCTCATTGATATGAAATGTTTGTAAATAGAACATGTAACTAAGAATATCACTACAATGCACTTGACTCTGGCGAGTACTTTGAGCTGATAACAACATAAATCCATTTTTAGAAAATGTGTACATTCTGAAAATAATACATTAAAAAAACCAGGGGCTATTTTCGCTTGAACAAGTAGAAGTGATTGTGCAGCGATAAGGGATCACATTGACCGACGCAACGCACTCGGCGCAGAATAGACGACTGAAGCTTCCCACGTGGTTCAGCGGCATAAGTGAAAAGAAAACTAACTAGCAGTTAGTAACAGTTAACACTATTGCAAAATGTGCTTTAAAATCAATCCAAACGTATGTCTACGGCTGAAAAATCCTTTATATACAGACAAGATGAGAAATGGGTTTTTTCCTTCAAAACATGTTGTGTTGATGTATTATCCCAGTCGCTGGTGTACAGCAAAATTTTTTATAGCACCAAAGAACAAAGGTATGCAGACAGGGCTTTACTTTTTCCTTGATAAGAAACAAACTCTGCCTGATACGGACTTTAAACCCTCTATTGCTTAAACAAGAGACTGTCATGAAAACCGTTCGAACACTCACTTATACACAAACAGTGGAATGTACTACACGGCATAGTCTACACTTAACAGAAGCAGGAGTAGATAAAAAGAGCATAATAGTATTTACATTATAATAAAGTAATATGGCCGCGCCTTAGTGGCTGCGCTCTCGACTCTATCCGGTGTTTGTGTCGAGTTTCCCGATGTTTGGTGGTTCATGTTCGAATTATATTTCACAACTCCTTCACCAGCTAGTATCAAACGCTTTATTCTGCGGAATTGATGTACTTTCGATCGGTTATACTGTTTGTTATGCTGCAGTTCGTTGCATTTCATGCCTGGTTCAAGTCGTGGGAAACCAGTCCATAAGACAGTTCAACGTTCTGCCTAACTGCACACCAGAATTCAGTCCAGATTATCGCTACTCAAGGACATTTCTGCTTGGACTAAAGCCGACATCCTCCTGCCCGCCACTCCCTCAACCGGAAGTTACACGATACATTTCCCATCTTCTTGTTCTTCTTCTTCTTCTTCTTCTTCTTCTTCTTCGTACGCTGTCAAACGTCAATCTGTATTTTTTCAAAAAAAGCAGCGGTCATCCTGAGGCTGTCGACACTGCCATCGAGCTTGTCTAGTGTTGCCATTGGTGATGGCCACATGTGCTTTCTCTGGTCCTCGTATGTCGGGCAGTTTTGCAGCAGATGTTCAGCGGTCATTTCCCGGTACCACAACTGCATTCGTCAGTGCCACCTATCTTCCGTTTATTGAATAGGTGGTACCTCAGTCTGTTGTGGCCAGTGCGAAGTCTGAAGACCACGACCTGCTCTCTTCTTTTTTGTGTAGCCAGTATGTTCTTTTTCCCATTTGGCCATGTTTCTGGCTCTAATAAGCCTTTTGGACGCTTCGTAGGTCAGACTAGAATCTGGTTGTGGTAGTATTGCATGTTCTTTTGCCAGTCTGTCTGCCTCCTCGTTGCCTTGGATGTTACAGTCGGATGGAACCCACTGTACCACTACTCTTTTTGGTTAGGACTGCTGGCATAGTTCACAGAGTACTGTTCTTAAATCATTAAGTTCAGTATTTGTCTGGCTTTTTAGTGTTGTGACTACGGCCGGGGCATCTGTAAACATGACTATCTGGCTTTCATTTCTTTTGCCTGTCAGCATTACTTCTACTGCAGCCCTCAGTGCCTCTGCCTCCGCTATGAAACTGCGTGAGTATTTTCCATTTCCAACTGACAGTGTTATTTTTCTACTATTTGGTAGGCTAATGAATACCCCTGCCCCTCCGTTCAGTGGTGTGTTTGTTACAGAACCGTCGGTGTATGCATGGGTCCAGTCCATGCTTGGGTAGTTTTTCATTATGTACCTCAAGATTATGTCTCTTTTTTCATTTTCAGTCTGGCTGTTCTTGTTTCCAATACCTGGTATATTTTCTATCACCTCCGGAATGATATTCTCCTTCCAGGTAGGTTTGCGTGCAGTAGGGATGGGCTTTGATGTTGTTAATGTGTTCATAGGGTCTTCGCTCATCTTTGCTTTGGCTATTTCTGCAAAGTTTCTCCGCTTTAGTTTCCCATTTCCAAATCTATTTAGTCGCTGATGCATTGGATGGGCTATCAGTCTTCTGAGTTTCTCTGCTTGCTGCTGGGCTCTGTAGTCTCTTCTGTCGGTCATGGATTGCCGTTTTGTAATCTTCTCAAGTTCTACAATTGGCGTTGACTTCATGCCTCCTGTTATAACTCTCATGGCTTGGTTTTGAAGTTTGCTAATTTTATCAAAGTTCGCCTTTGCTGCTGTTGTCCATGCCGCAATGCCATACTCGTTGCACTGTGGTTTTTATTTTGCGCATGTCGGTCCAGTGCATCCGACTTCACCACGTATTTATGTAACGGTCTGCTTCATGTTGCATTTTCGAAGGGTTTGCTTCCTTGGAGTAACGGTCTGTGCTGTTATGAGAATCGAACCCAGCACCTTCGGATGTGAGCCGCGTCACTTAACCACTTACCCACGCTGTCCCTACTAAACGAACATGTGAAAGAAGAAGACGAAAGAGAGCGAGCGAGATCAAAATGTGCGTGGCAATATCGACTTCTCCAATGTAATAAGAGAAATAGAGAGATCTTTATCAAAATGTATCAGTCATGTATTTACCCATTTTAGAATGAAATAAGAGAAATAGGAAGATATTTATCCAAATTGACTAATCATGTTTATACTATTTTGAAAAAAAAATTTAAAAATAGAGATGTCTTTCGAAAACAAAAGGATTCCTGAAAAGCAATATAAAAATCGTTGTCAAAATGTACCAGAAGATGATGTACTGTTTTTTAATGGAATACAAGAAATAGAGTGATATTTGTCAAAAAGTACCTAGCATTCATATACTAATTTGGAATGGAGTAGGAGAAACAGGGAGATCGTGTCAAAATTATCCATACAAAGTATAGATTGTTTTATCGAGATGAGTAACACAAAAAAGAGAAACCATTGACAGAATGTACCTGACATTTAATATGCTATTTTGGAATGTGAATAGAGAAATAGAGAGATCATTGACAGAATGTACCTGACATTTAATATGCTATTTTGGAATGTGAATAGAGAAATAGAGAGATCATTGACAGAATGTACCTGACATTTAATATGCTATTTTGGAATGTGAATAGAGAAATAGAGAGATCATTGACAGAATGTACCTGACATTTAATATGCTATTTTGGAATGTGAATAGAGAAATAGAGAGATCTTTGACGGAATGTACCTGACATTTATCACTCCAGCGATGAACCCATGGATCGGAGGAAAAAATTGCTGTCTTGAACCAATCGACACAGCTCGAATTCGAACTGACCCTTTAAACAATAGACAAACGGTTTGACAACTTCGCCACGTAGACTCCGTCAGAGAAAATTTTGCCAAAATGTACCTGACATGTATTTACTCTTTTGGAATGAAATAAGAGAAATAGATAGATCGTTAAAGGTTGGGGCTCGACTTCATTGCCGCTACTCTCCCCATATGGTTTAGTACTTCTACGCAGAACAGTATCCCGCCTGCAGACATCATCGCACAAAGCACGAACTCCGTAGCTCAAACGATGAACCCAGAGATCTCAGGAATAAAATTGCTGTCATGAATCAATCGACACAGCTGGAATTCGAACTGACCCTTTGAACACTAGGCTAAAAGCTTGACTACTTCGCCACGGAAACCCTGTCAGATAGATCGTTGTCAGGATGTACTTGTCATTTTAGACTATTTTGATATGATCAAGAGAAGCAGATCTTTGTTAAAACAATTCCTGAATAGAAATATATAAATATTTGTTAAAATGTATCTGACATTCATATATTAATTTGTAATGTAATAAGAGAAATAGAGATATTTTTATCACGATGTTCCTGACATCCATATACTAATTTGGGATGTAATAAGAGAAATAGAGAAATATTTGTCACAATGTTCCTGACATCCATATACTAATTTGGGATGTAATAAGAGAAATAGAGAAATATTTGTCACAGTGTTCCTGACATTCATATACTAATTTGGATTGTAACAAGAGAAACAGAGAGATCCTTTTCACCATGTTCCCGACATCCATATACTAATTTGGAATGTAATAAGAGAAATAGAGAGATATTTGTCAAAATCTTCCTGGCAAATTATAGATTATTCTCGAAATAAGTAAGCGGAATTGAACAATAATTATCAAATTGACAGTATAGTTGTAGAAATTTTAGAATTAAAACAAGATAAATATAAAGATCGGGGACAGACTACAGACAACTCTCAAATAGAATACGAGAAATATACAACTATGCGTAATTGTCAATAAGAAACAACAATCATATTTTGCATCGTGACGATATGCGTACAGCTATCATGAATAATACATAAGTGGCTCAAACAAGTTTATAAAGTTTGCAGATAGTGTTTAATTATTTTCCTTTTCTACCTAAAAAGAACAACCTCAATAGAATAATGTGGGTCATTCTCTATGGAAATAAGATAACGATCTTAGAGAAAAACAACGTGAGTGAGACAGCACTTCTCGATATGCTCTAGTTTATGTTCAATGAAGCTGATAATAAAATAAAGAGAAGTGAGCGAGGTGTCAATGAGAGACAGTGAGTTTTAATTAGTTCCTTATATAATTACTGTCGTCATAATTTTCTCAACTGTTCATTATTGTAATATAATTGCTTCTAGAATTATGTTTTCTTATATCGGATATAATTCCTGTTCGCAGTTCTACCCATTGATTTAGAATATAAAAATCTGGACATGTTCTGTTATCTTTGTTCGTTGTGTGATCAGGCGTGTGGTCACGTGTTTCTGTCTATGGGTGTGTGTGGGAGTGTGTATTTGTGTGGATGATTACATGAAAACAACGAGAGACTGTATGTGTGAGTATGTGTACGCGATTGTGTATGTTTTTTTTTATCATTCTCTTTCAAGCACGAATACGTAATTGCTTACATCTGCGATATATGGTCCACCTACAGGACATCTAGAAATTTGTTTATAATTAGCATTTCTTCCTGGAAACTCAATAGCCCACCAGTGAAAGCTTTCAGGGAGTAATTGTTACGTTCGTTCAGGGGCGATGATAGGCTCCAAGTTGAGGTAAATGAGATAGATGAGAGGCAGATACAGAGAGTTAACGATTAAATCTAAATTGTTGAGATAAGGGAAAGAAAGATAGAGAAAGTTCATCATGGAGTGAAGTTGATGACAGATATAAATGATGAGCAGAGTGAAAACAAGAAGAGGCTGCGAAATTTCAAATAGAATGTAAGAATGATCAGATAATATATATAAACAAACAAAAACAGACACAACAATGGGTGGGTTGAAACAGTATTTCTGTTATCATTAGCAGTAGTAACTATACTACTGTCAGTAGTATTATTAAAACTAGCAGTAGTACTTTTACAATTAGCTAAGTGCTATTAAAATAATAATTAGTAATATTACAATTATCAGAGAGTAAAAAATTGCATCCAAATTGCTGAGATAAAGGAGAGGAAAATAGAGAAAATTCGTCATGGAATAAAGCTGATGACAGATAGAAAAGTTGAGCAGAGTGAGGAGACGAAGATAAGGATGCGTCATTTCAAAAAGAAACTAAGAACGATGAGAGAATATATATATATAAGTAGAAAAATAAGAGATTGAAACTGTAAAACTTTTACAATTAGCTGTAGTACTATTTCAATTCTTTGTGGTACTATTACAATTGGCTATAGCAGTTTGGGCAATTATCTGTAGCACTATTAGAGATAGTAGAAGTACTTTTAGCACTAACTGTAGTATCACTAACATCAGCAGTATCATTGTTATCATTATATGTAGTACTATTATCATTATCAATAGTATTATTCCCACTATAATACAATATTAGTTTTGGGTGTGTGTATATATGATATCTAAACTTCAATATCTTTATTTCGCTGTCTTCTTGTACATGTTTTCCTGTTTCTTCCTATGACGTCTTATCGGGAAGAAACGATCAAATCCAGTGCACCCTAAGATTACAAAATACAAGTAAAGAGGTTTATGAAATATATTAATGTTTTACCAAAGCATATGATGTAATAATATATCAACATTTTGATGCGGATATTCTGAGAACACAAATAATGTATCTCGCTGAAATCCATCTGACTCCTAAGTACATATTTATTTGTGTGTGATCTCTTCTATGTTAGTATGGGGCTGTTACTACATTTAGTCTTTTCCCAGCATTTTGTTTGTATATCTGCCAGCCTATTTAACTTACCAACTAACTAAAAGCCCAGAGAAGACAAGCACACATGCACACGCATGCACACACACACACACACACGTGCACACACACACACACACACACACACACCCACTCGCACACACACCCATGTCTGCTATTCGCCGTACCCCTACCCTCTCTCAATCTGACCCATTCACTTTCTCCTCTTACTGAATCTACAAGTGTCTACCTCGCCGTACCCCTACCCTCTCTCAATATGGCCCGTTCACTTTCTCCTCTTGCTGAATCTACAAGTGTCTACCGGAGCTAGAGCACGTGCCTGCAGTAAAAGCTATAGTACCCTACCAATCCCAGGACGGATAAGCAGCGTCTCTCAAAATGTTGATTCGTGATACTATGAAAAGTTCGGGAATGTACAAGAATATGGTCCAGTTTTACTGATAATTAACTGTGGTGGACTAGACATAGTAGATCCATGCAGACCGGCAGTTCGAATTCCTCTCCCATTCCATGGAATAAAGATGTATATTTGTGAATTCTTTACCAAAGCGCACGTTGTCTAGTTCAACGTATTGTTGCTAGCTACCCTGTTTCGGCGTGACATAACAGATTGGTATCACCTTGTTACAAATAAAAGTAAGGACAATCATAAAACAGATACTGCCATCGAGGTTGAATTGTTAAATCCTATTTCTGAAGTGATCTGACCAATTGTGTTGTTAACTTAACTTAACGTTTTTATACTGGTTTAGAAGACTCTGCAGAGTCTGTATACAACCAGTTTCATTTCCATTTCCTTGCTCTAAAAGATATGCACATATAATCTATTCTTAAATGCATTAACTGTCCTTGCCTCCATTACTCTTTGTGGCAAAGCATTCCAAGCGTGACGCTCACTACTACGTGGATCACGTCGATCCACATCGCGTCAGCCAGACTGTACGGCATTATTATTGTTGTTATTGTTGTTGTTGTTGTTGTTGAATGCCAACAATGCGTAAATCTACTCTTTTAAGGGCCCCGAAAATGGCGTTAAGTGACAGGTGGTATAAGCGATCCTCGTATCCCGAACGTGCTAATGAAAGTGGATCTCGATTCCTCAGACGGTTGTGCTATGCTTGACTTTATCTGCGTGACGCTCACTACTACTAGGATTATGTCGATGCACATCTCGCCAGCCAGACTGCCTTGGAAATAATTTTTTTTCTAGAGAACCCTACATGGAAGAGAGATAGTGGTCTTGGTCAGTGTATTGTGTCTGACTCTGACACGACGTCCTTGTCAGTATGTTGTGCCTGACCAGACTGGAGTCTCGGACTCTCAACTAATCTCTTTCATCACAACCGTACTCCTACCCTCACATAATCTGGTCCATTCACTTTCTCCCGCGGTAGCGCAGTGAATAGTGCCCTGGCTTCCTAGTCAAGCGATCATAGTTCAATCCCCAGCTGGTACGGGATTTTGTTATGATCACTAACCGGCGCCTGTAGTCGACCCAGCCACCAATTGTGTACCAGAAAATATGCAAAGTAAAGGCGGCCAGCCTGATGCTGACCACATCATCCCCTATTCGGCGTTGGTTACATAATAATATGTACCTAATACCACATTTCCTATGCGCCGCTCGGTGTGACGGGACCTTTAATTTTTTTGTTACTGTCTTTCTTAACTGCTTGTGGGGTGCCCATGTACAGCTGAGTGAACTGTAACGCGAGAAACAGTACCTGTCCTCTTCACAAGAAACAACCGTTTAAACACTAAAACTCTAACACTGTCAAGCATGTGGTAAACGCGGGACTAAGTAGGGTGGTTAATGAGCTGGTAAAATTATCATATAAAACACATTAGGCCGGACACCTAGTATTCAAGATGGTGCTTGACCATTAATTCACCCCAAACAAAGAAAATATATAGTTTTAGAAACATCATATGTATTTTTTAGCATCGAATTTTTTTTATTTTTTTCTGGGGGGGGGGGGGGGGGGGAGGTAGTGACGTCACAGAATAGTCCAATTTTCAGCTCCTGGTGTGTCAAACATTCTGCTTCCGGGGAATTCTGCTTTCGATTGTTCCTGTCCGGAAAAGATGGGATAACAAACGAAATACTGATGGGGCTGGGCCAAACAGCAAAGAGGAAGTTACTATCAGTCTGAACCAAAGCTGGAAAATAGGTATTGCACCCCTGGCATGGAATGATGCAGTACTTGTACCAGTACCAAAGAAAAGAAAAGACAAAACAGATCAAAATGGATACAGGCCTATCAGCCTACTGAGCTGTGCAGACAAACTGATGGAACGTATGATAAACGCCAGACTGATGTGGCATCTGGAAGAAAAACACATACTAATTCCACAGCAAGTAGGCTTTAGACAGCACAGATCCACTGAGGATCAGGTCACCCTCATAGCCCAGGTAATAGAAGATGCCTACCAGGAGCAAAAACACACAGTAGCAGTTTGGGTAGACCTGGAAAAGGCATTTGACAAAGTCTGGAAGGAGGGACGTAAAGTCAAGCTACGAAAAAGTGCAGTTTGTGGGAAAATGTACAAATGGATCAGCCACTACCTCAAAAACAGAACAGCCATAGTTCAAGTACAAGGGCAGATGAGCAAAAAGGTGACACTTGAGCAGGGAGTACCTCAAGGGTGAGTACTGTCACCCACACTCTTCCTGGTGTATGTAAATAACATAACAGAGAATATACCAAAAAGAGTCCATAGCTCAATGTTTGCAGACGATCTGGCTATGTGGACCTCTGAAAAGAATCTCACCATAGCAAGTAATCGGATGCAGCAGGCCCTAACATCGCTGGAAGAGTGTGCGAACTCATGGCTGGTTAAAATAAACGAGGAAAAAACAACATGTACGTAATTCTCGCTTTAAAAAAAAACTCAAAACACCAAAATAAGTCTTAGCGGCAAATACCTGCAGCCAAACGACAACCCAAACTACCTGAGAGTCACATTTGATAGGTGCATGACATGGAAAAGTCAGATCGAGAGAAACCGAATGAGAGCCAGAGAAAGAATCGCAATCATGAGGAAACTTGCTGGCACAAGCTGGGGAGCAGACGAAAGTATACTAAAGAAACTGTACACTGAAAGAGTGAGACCAGTTCTAGAGTATGTTATTGCAGCATGGACAACAGCAGCAAAGGCGAACTTCGATAAAATTAACAAACTCCAAAACCAAGCCTTGAGAATTATAACAGGAGGCATGAAGTCAACGCTAATTGTAGAACTTGAAAAGATTACAAAACTGCAACCCATGACCGACAGAAGAGACTGCAGAGCCCAGCAGCAAGCAGAGAAACTCAGAAGACTGACTGACCATCCAATGCACCATAGACGAAACAATTTTGGAAATGGGAAACTAAAGCGGATAAACTTTGCAGAAATAGCCTAAGCAAAGATGCACGAAGCCCATATGAACGCACTAACAACACCAAAGCCCATCCCTACATTACGAAAACCTACCCGAAGGCAGCATATATTTCAAGAGGTGGTAGAAAATATACCAGGTATTGGAAACAAAAACTGCCAGACTGAAAAAGTATGGAGAGATACAACCATGAGGTACATAACGAAAAACTACCCAAGCATGGACTGGACCCATGCATACACCGCCGGTTCTGTAACAAACGCAATACAGAACGGACGAGCTGGGGCATTCCTGAGCCTACAACTTAGCGGATAAATAACACTGTCAGTGGCAACTGGAAAATTATAAAGCAATTTTAGAGCGGAGGCAGAGGCACTGAGGGCGGCAGTGGAAGAAATGGTGACAGGTAAAAGGAATGAAAGCCATATAGTCCTGTTTACAGATGCACTGGCTGTAGTCACAGCACTAAAAATCCAGAAAAATACTGAACTTAATGATTTAAGAGCAGTACTCTGTCAACTATGCCAGCAGTTCGCACCAAAAAGAGTGGTGGTACAGTTGGTTCTATCCCACTGTAACATCTAAGGCAACGAGGAGACAGACAGACTGGCAAAAGAAGGTGCAAGACTACCACAACCAGATACTAGTGTGACATACGAAGAGTCAAAACGGATTATTAGAGCTAGATACATGACCAAATGGGAAACCGAACATACTGGCTACACAAAAAACGATGCCTATTACCAGTTGAACAGTAGAGAGCAGGTCGTGGTCTTCAGACTTCGCACTGGCCACAATAGACTGAAGTACCACCTATTAAAAAATTGAAGATAGGTGGCACTGACGAATGCCCGTGTGGTACTGAGAAAATGACCGCTGAACATTTGTTGCAAAACTGCCCGACATACGATGACCAGAGAAAGCAGATGTGGCCATCTCCAGTGGCAATACTAGGCAATCTCTATGGCAGTGTCGACATCCTCAGAATGACCGCTGCTTTTTTCGAAAAATACAGGTCAACGTCTTATAGCGTACGAAGAAGAAGAAGAAGAAGAAGAAGATTGTTCCTGTCATCTTATTTGGAATATGTCAACGTTGGTCCATGATCAGGAGATTAGCATTTCACTTTCTTGTGCAACATGGCATTATCCATGATGTCAGGCGACGCAATAACCACCATGTGATGGGGGTGTCCTTGGCAGAACAAAAGGAGATAGGAGGATGTCAACAACCACAATATCTGCAGGACATCCCTGTGAGGCCAGGCAGTTTGCTACATGGCTCGCGCATGTCCTACATGCAGATAATTTTGTTTGTATACTGCTGGTCTCAAGAGCTGACAACCATCGCTTTTTACAACGGAACATAACCATCTTTTTTACACATCGATGTTTATCTGAGTTGTCCCTTATTTATTTAAAATAAAGAATACATCGACAATTGGATATGATGGTAGTGACTAAGAAGCCAGTTCAGTTCAGTTCAGTTCAGTTCATCCCGTAACCCATCAGGTCGGTTAGGACACACATGAAGACACTCCCAAAATCCCACGCCATCCCTCTCTGTTGTCGCCGCCTGTCGTATCTCACCGGGACGAAGGCTTGACCATTCAGTGATGTTGTCCACCCATCTCTTCCTTGGCCGTCCTCGCCCTCTCTGTTCCTAAGAAGCCAGACTCCCCAAAATGATTGGTCAGAGTGATAGTGACCAAATTTGGACAAGTTAACACGTTTAAATAGATGGACACATTACATATCATTTGGAAGATGCAATTATGAAATGAAATGCAGAATAGCCAAAAGAAGATCATTGTTCCAGACTATGAAATGAATATTGTGCCACAAAACCTTGTCGCTGAAACTAAGAAAGAGATACATTTGATGCAACATTAAACATGTACTGACATATGGCAGTGAATCATGGACAATCAGCAAGCAAGCGCATATATCTTTGGAGGCAACGGATGTATGGTTTTACAGAAGAATGCTGCGGACCCAATAGACTGCAAAGTATATTAATGATACAATACTAGAAGAGACAAACACAAAGACAACTTATTGCAAGGATCAGAAAATGACTGTCATCTTCTTTCGAACATTTTATGAGAAAAAGTGGCTTGTAGCACGTTGTGAAAAAAGATAGCAGAAAAGAGAGACAGAGGCAGGTAGAGAGAGGAGATACCGGACAGCCTGAGACAATGACATGGACAACAATCAACAACAGAGTTTGTAAACGACACACGTGATAGAATTGGAAGGAGGTCCATGATCATCAACGTCAACCGACAGGCACCCGATGATGATGATGAAAATGATGATGATGAAGATGACAATGATGATTTAAAATAAAATGATGTCGACATGTCCTCTCCGTAACCTGAAATGTAATGTCCCGCTACATTCATCAGCTGTCAATACGTATGAGGGGAATAAAATGAACTCTGTTTCTGGTGAAACTAAATTGGTTGATCCAGACTTTCTAACATGACGAAACGTACAGTGTTAGTTTTATGTTTCTGCTGAATTAATTTTATTTCTTAAAAGTGTTACGATCATTTCCATGAACTACGATGCTTCCTCATGTCCACCCCTCGTCCCTTCACTCTCTTTAGTGCTATATATCACTTCTTTTTTATTACTACTAACCATTACGAATGTATCGACTATTCTATTCGGCACCGAACAGTTGTGTTAGGCCGAAAAGTGCACTGCAGTCGAATTCAAAAATGTAAAAGAGCAACGTGATTATTTTAGAACAATAATTTGGAAAACTTTGTTTCAATTCCACACTTTTGAACACACTTATATAATTGATTATTGATTAGTTAGCAGCATAATCATTACGAAGTTAATGTGTTATACGTAAATACACGGATTCATCAAAACAGACGTTGCCTTTGTTATTTTTTTTGTGAGGCCAATAGTTACTGTTAATACACACAACATATGTTGCAGTATCTCCGTTAATTGATAGTATTGGAGACGAAGACGTATTTACATCTCCCGTAGAATATATGTGCTTATAAATGTGTATTAATGTTTATGAAAGATAGGTTTCCAGCAAGAGATGTGTGTTGAAAGAAGATTATATGGCTAACGTGTGAGTTCTTGTGTCGGTGTCAATTTATAGTGAAATGTTATGTTCCAAACTTCACAACCAGTTTAAGCTTGTTTTAATGCATATAGCCTTTGCTCTGAATGTACATGAACGTAGAATGTACTCACCATTTTCAGAATCGGATGACTCAAATACATTGATGATTATTATCAGCTGAATGAATGGTGAACCATCTTTCTTCCAATACGCATCTTTCTCTTTTATTACATATCCCTCACATTTAATCTACAATTGTTTGTCAGTGTCTGAGAGTGCAGTGTATAAACTATTCTTTACATCTGATAGTTTGATGGTTTTGCTATCGTCTCTTGCTAACTATTATTTCACCTTTGCCCTAACTAATAATATATGATTTAAGTGTGATTGGTACGGTGGCAATCTTAAATACAAATTACTATACCCCTGATTAACTTTGTCAATTTTAAGTGGCGTTGTCCTGTGTATATTATTTACAAATATATAACTATTCAGGCTCGACGTGCATTTCCATAAATTGAATGTACTACGTTATTAGCCAAATTAGAATAGTGATTTAGTAATTGGTGAAGTCAGAACCTTGTCTTCCAGCGCCGACATAACATTTTGATAAAAAAAACATTGTCTATTAACAGACAAGAGGGTCTATCTGGTGACGGAAGTGCGACTTTCACAATTCACTCTCAAAATATGAAACAATTCACAACTTGATGAAAGTCCCGCTTGTCGGTAGATTTTGAATTAAACATTAAATCTTCTAGTCCGTTTCGTCTGATCCCTGCATTGTTTAGTATCAGTCGCTGTTCTTTGCTACTTGGTCCAATTATCTTTATAATTCCATCTACTGATTGTCATTCCTTTCCACTATTATGGTGTACATTTATTAAAATGGTGTATCTATTTACACAACAACGTCATTTTTGTTTAGCTTTTCTCTAATTTCCCATGAAAATAGAATGTAAAATAGCTATTAAGTAAGGCTCTTTACGAATGATTTTACTGCCGGGCTTTGGGAGGGAAAAAGGGGGTGAGGAGATATAATTTTCTGCAAAGGAAATTCATAAAGAAATACTTCATGCTTATGGTCGGACGTGTTTGTGCCGTGAAGCGGTGCATAACTGGGTCAATACATTGTATCATAGATGGTCATACATTGCTTTTGAAATTCCAGCTGATCCCTTGTTCATATTGAAATAGATGCATATGTGAGACGGAGGGATGGTACGAACAGACAGAAGAGGCGCGATCGATTGATTTTCTGTGGACACGTTGGGTACACAAGCAACTCACTGATGAATACAGAGTGAGCCGAATGGACCTGTCCGTATAGTATCTTTGTTCATATGGAGATGGACGAGAAGATATGGATAACATGATTAATACTTGGAGCGAATCAAGTGTACATACGCTTGAGGTTGATTTAAAGCATGATTCATTGCCACGGAAACACATTTTTCCCTTTCTGCAAAGTCCTTCAAGATTCTGTCAACAGCATCGAAGGTTAGACTGACATAATTTTAGGATTCTCACTGAGTGCTGTTAAACAATGTCAAAAGAAAGTTGACAATGCGAATGCTATATCTTACAGTGGATTTCTAGAGATGCTCTAAGACATAATTATAAAAAGACCTACATGCCTTCTGACTATAGGAGCATAGCTACATCATGAGAATACCAGACCACAAACGGCTGGATTAACCTAGTTCAAAGTTTGACCAACTAGTGTGCACACTTTTTGAACATCTATCTTACAGCTCCAGCTTAGCTCCAAGCCATTTTCACCTGATTGATGCACTAGAATCTCGTTTTGGATGAAGATGTTGAACCCGAATTGCAATTGCGTTAAGGCAGCAGACCAAAGAATTGTATTGCTTCAGGGCTTGGAGCACCGATAAAGCGATGTGATATGTGTATCGATGTTGGTGAACATTTCGTTGAAAAATAAAGGACACCGTGAGCGCAATAATAAATGGGTTGCAAGTTCATATCTCTTTTAGTTAATTTTTTTTGAAAACCTATGTGACATATTTTCTTAGCTGCACTCGTATCTCTGTTAACCTTTACAAATTTACAAGAATTACGATAACGAAGCAGCACCCACAATTTGGGACGCATTTTACATCTTTCCGAGCAATAGCTGATCAAGTTTAAGATTTTCCGAAACAAAATGTATGCAATACTTGAGTTCTTGAATGACCTTCCCAATGGGTTATTGTAGAACTGCTAAAAGACTATCCAAGGAAGATACATGTGTTTTTATATACCTCAACTAAACTAAAATACATCATATGTGTTTGTTATAGCTGACAAAAAATGTGACATACGGTCGATTTTACAAAAACTAAAAATATATATTTTCATCCGTTCATCTCTCATAATTGCTGATATATATTGCAAGGGGTTTACAAATGTGTTTACCTCGGAAGGACGCTGTCTAGATATCTGACTATTGCGGTTGAGCTGGCTAATAGAATAGCAAAACCAGCACAGATTGTGGGCGAGTCATCTCAACAGTGTGGGAACTTTGAGGAGTCAGCATAACACCGAAGCTGAACGCATACCGGGCCGTCATTTCCCCCATCAAGCTCATGAAATGTGAGAGCTGGACTGTTTGCGCCTGTTACGCCAGAAGGTTAAATCATTTCCGCATGAATTGTCTGAGACGTAAACGGCATATTCGCTGGCATGACCATTTCACAGATAATAAAGTGCTATCCGAAGCCAACATGCCATATAGTCATGCACTTTTATAAAAAACAAACAAATGAGATTGTTCACATGTCAAGCGAAAGGCTTTCAAACAGGCTTATATATATATATAGTGATCTGTGTGAAGGAGAACGATCACATGTACGTCCACAAAAAACCCGTTACAAAGACAGTCTGAATGAGTCCTTTAAGGGCTGTCACTTGGGAAAATAACACTTGGGCAAAACCTATCGCAAAATCGTGCAACCGGAAAGAATGCGGTCACAAACGGCGTTGACCTTATTGAGGGCCTCCAAATTCAGGTAGCCCAGGATAGATGCACAATTAGGGTATTTGATAGTCAAGGTAACTCATGCCGACTACGTGCAACTTAGTATGGGATCAGCTGATGTTTTGTTTCCAGCCCGGTGAAGTTTACAAAGAAGATCGTGCACGACTTCGCAGGTATTCCATAGCTTTTCGACCACGGTCGCTCTCCCGGGCTAGACTGTCTATCTTTGGTCTGCATAAGTAGAACAGTTCTGCATGATGTATTATGGTGTTTGCTTGCATACTCCGCGATCGAATGTGGCGGTGTGTCTAGGACCCATTATTTTGAGATGGGACTTGAGTTTGCAATGTCCCGCTCTGATTCCGAAGATCGGTATCTTCTCATCTCTGACAAATTAGTCAACTCTTTCATTTTCTGGTTTGTACTACAAGCAACGGCAGACTAATTATTCAGTTGTCAGCCAATGATGAAAACTTGTGACTTGTAACTTGAATTTGCGCATATCATCAACATGTGATTGAAAATGTATCATGTGGGTTTAAGGCTATCCGGATTAATCATAGTGCCTCTGCCACAATGTAGGTAGATGTCACACAGGGATACCACTTGGTGACAATCTAGATGACTAGTTGGTACTTGCAGTTTCCTGTGACGTTGGATATGAACATAGCCATTTCGTTTAGATGTGACTGTTGTCTACTCAAACGTCGTTTGCATAGTTTGTGATACAAGTGTAATCCTTAATCGTATGGTATTTTATAGTTAACAGCGCAAGTGGAGGACAAGCAACGATCGAACTGTTATTCAGTTGCTAGGAGCCGTGTGACCTGTAACGTTGGTTTCCGCGCATCAACACTATATGGCTGGATAAATTACGCTGCCTCTGTTGGTTTCAGATCAGATGGGGATCAAGACGCTGAGCAGCACATGAGCTGCAGTAGTTAGCGAACGATAGCTGACAGCTAGCGTCAGGGCCAGCGAACCATAGCTGCCAAGACACTTCTACACTTCACCGCGGTGATCCTGGATAAAAGGCTGCAGCAGGGCAGACTGGCTAAGGAAAAGGGATCGAAGAGGGAACGCTAACCCGGTACTCAAAAAATGCTTGCTGAACTCGGATGTGTTGGACCGAAAGGTGCAGATATCGCAGCCAAGCTGTAAACTACGACACAACGCATACCGTTCTCAGGACTACATTCTGCAACGTAATCCCTTTCAGGGTTTGGTAGTGGGAGATTGAGAACGAACGAAGAAGAAGAAGAAGAAGATCAGACAGTACTGGCTTGCCCTTTCACTGGAAATACTAATTCACTGTTTGCTTTTATATATTAGAACTATCTGTTTTAAAACGAAAATTGTCTACATGTATTTAATACGCATGTCTGGATTATATGTTATGTTATTGTGTGATATCATATTATCCGGATATGCCTCGAAATCCTAGGAAGACAGCTTATCTAGGAGAAGGAGAGCTCTTACTTCAAACGGCCTGCTTCCCCTGCAGATGATGTTTAAATTACCAAAATCTACCGGCGGGAGGCAGAGAGACGCCACCACCACATTGACAATCCAGAGTTCCATCATAGACCGACAAAACGTAAAATATTGACAAATGACGTTAATTGGAGCTTGAAACTAACTACCACATCCGGTAAGGGATATCATGCACTACATCCGATCTTAATCAAGATACAGTTAGAGTAATGAAAATTAAAAACTACAAACACGCTAAATATTGGCAGATGAAGTGTGCACACTCTGATGCAAGCAGGGAAACTTGAACATATCAAGAGCAAAACGTCCCATAAACTTTAAACGTCTATGGGACTAAACAAAAAGAGATGGACCAGCACAGTAGAAATAGTATCGGATACATACACAATAATTGACTAAATGGGAAGCACGGACAACAGGGAATAATTATCGATTCAGAAATAGCTAAAGCTTTGGGCACTTTTCTGACAACATCAGGCAGTCTTACTGGTCTCATTGAGCGGCAAACCTATAAACAACAACTTCAGATAAATATAAGCACCAATGTTGGATCTGGAAAACGTTTGTGGCGATCTTGAAATGGGAATGACTGAATGTAAAAAACAAGAGATGACGCACATGGTTTGCGATTACATCGCACGGGTATGGAACGAGACGGTGAAGGACAACACTGAAGGATACGGCATATGAGAAAGGAACGAAGGAAGCAATAGACCGATAGAATGGCAAATCAGGGTGACATATACCATTGTACTTGATAGAGCTGGTATCCTTGGCATCAATATTATTCTGGTGTAGCTCCAGAACTACGTACTTCACGTGCCAGACCATTGGCTGCCAACAAATAATCTGTTATGGTTAGATGTAGAAGAGTAAACGCTTTAATGGTGGTCAAAAGAAGTGCTTTATCAACAGGTTTTCGGCTTCATCAAGTCTTTGACATAATATCCAACATCTGGGAATCGAGTTCGCAAGAAGGAACTGCCACGCGCCTCCCATCTTAAAGGTGCAGCTTCCTGTGAGACATCCATAAATGACGCACCTGACAAGGGAGACAGACTCGAAAAGCCCATGAAATGAAGCCTTTACATCATAGGAACATCCTTTGTCCAAGCTGTTCCAAGATATGTTATGTTCCTCAGTAACATTCGACCACGTACACTGAACAAGCTCATTCCAAATGGATGAACAAAGAGGGCAAACTTCATCACCAGTGATAGACGAACAACAACACAACATATTGTAATCTACAAATGATTGTAGCAATCTTCTGCCATTATTTCATAATCGAATACATGTTATTCAGGTAGCCATATGAGTATAGTTTCATGAATACTGTTCTGTGGTTATCTAAAATACTACATTGTTTATAAATAATAGTGCATAAATTATTTAAACAGATACAAATTACAATGATGCGACGACAATGAAAACGATACAGTCCGACAAGTTGTACATTTTATTTGTGATGAAAGGGGGGGGGGGGGGCCGCGGCGGCGAGTGGTGGGGAGGAGAGGTAAAGGTAGAACTGTTCTCTTCGTTTGTATCTGCTATAATCACTAAATGCATGTAATTAACCCATCCTAATACTGCCATTCTTATTTCTTTTCAGTAAATGCCATTTTTTATCTTTCCTGCGCATTTTCTGTGCGTTCAGTCTTCCCCCGCCCCCCCCCCCACCCCCCACCCCACTTTTCGCCATAATTTATTACACCCAGTACTTTTATGCTACAGCCTTTCATGCTTGAGAAGTCATAAAATGCATTGCCTGTTAGTTATGCGAACTTCAATAGAAACTTAATGTAAAAGTTGCTCTTAATGCTAAGCTTTTCTGGAAATTTGAAAGAATTTTTCAGACTATTCAGTCTAAGATTATCATCTTTCCTTGTAAATGTTATCGCTTGTTAAGTTGCCCCTTTGGTTTGTGATTGCCTGTTTTGTTTCCGACTGTTTCTCTTAAGTAAGCTATTTAAAAAAATTACGTGTCTTATCTTGTGAAACACTCAAAGTGATTTATTTAATTTGAAGATTTTTTGTTCTGCAAGTAGTTTTGGGAAGACTGGATTTATATTTTGTCTGTTTTTTTCATTGCGTTAGTAATAAATAATGCGTAGGTTGTTTATTTCATTGATTGCGTACACGATCTTTGTATTTCGTTTACTCTTCATTTTCTTTATTTCCATCATTCGCTCAGTCGTTCTTCTTTAATCGTGCCCTTATGTTGCTTCAGATGGTATTCAGGTTCAAATATGTACTACTGATAATTTTGCTAGCAGCAAACAGCGATAGCTGGTTACTTATGTAAGAGTCAGTAAACCAAAATTAGCCAAGATCCGAATTTCGCCTTCATTTTATGGCCCTGGGAACAGGCTGCACTAGTGTAGTCTAGCTTACATAATATGGATTCCATAGGGAAAGTAAACCAGGTGTAAAAATGTCGTACTGAAACTAAATGTGCCAGGTCGAAACGCGTAAATGTCGCAGTCTTGGAGTACGCTAAGATACAATGTCACATCGTCCTGTAGCTAGTCAAAGGACTGGTCGCTGCTAAGCAGAGCCGGCATACATAAACATAAACACAAAACTCGGGTACGAGAATGGATATGCAAGCAATGACTGACCTTCTGAGACGGCTATCTGAGACCTCTTTAGTGGCTAGATTAATTGTATTAGACTCCCAATCCATACTTCTGAAGGTACAGATTGACTGGCTCATGACTGGATTGTATCTGTAGAGGCATCAAACCTGCAGGGGCCAGTGTGGATCTACTGTACTGGTCATTCTGGGGTGCAGAACAACGAAAGAACTGACGGTGTTGCTTTACAGGCAAACATTACTGATACATTAGAAACAGATAGGAGTAACATGTTGAGGTCTATCAATGACCGTCAGTTAAATGCCGATACGGCAATAGATGAATCAGCGATTCAAAGATTGCTGATCTTTGATATCAAACGAGTTTCAAGCGGATTGAAGTGTAAGAGAGGTGGGGATGGGGGGATGGGAGGGGCAAGGCAGAAGGGTGTACAACCAGCGAGTTGCAGAAACCATCAGTACCTACACCCTTAGCCCATTACTGAGATACTGGACACATATAGGTTTACCTGAAATGCAGCGCAGTCCATCATTAGTAACAGAACAGAAAATAATGTATTTTCGGAAAAAAGAAAAAGAAGAAGTAGAAGAAGAAGATGATAAACAAAAGAAAAAGAAAAAGGAAACGAAAAAAGATGATGATGATGGTATTCTAGATTTGTAAGAGCAATAAAAACGTAGACTGATACAATATTACTCATATTAAATATGTTTTATCACACCTTACAAATAATTATAATTCTCCGTTTGTGAGTATTATGTTTATATTGTGTTGCTGTAATAGTTTTTGTAAGAAATGATGCCTTGTTTTTTGTGAATTGTATGGTACATACAATTGGAGTGTACGAGTAGCAGAGCCGGATAGCCATTGTTTTTTATAGCAAAAGTAGCCCAATTACTCTCCAGTCTTGGTACGCTCTTCTGCGCCCAGTTGTAAATTAATATCACTTTTATAATTAGAACAATAAAGACATAATTTAGTAACATCACGTACCAAAAAACTGCAGACCTAATGATATGAAGTCATTAATACTGTAACTTCCTCACTGACGACACCCTGCTAAGAATATACCGTTGTACATTCAAGATATACAAAACAAGAGCACATAGCTATCCCGTGGCATACGCTAACTGCCATAACTTACACACTAGCAAAAGCCCAACCTCACGAATCAACTTCTTTTTTTAAATTCCCATTTGAATAAGTGCTTGCAGATTTATTTGACATAGGAAAACTCACCATGGTCAATTACTGTAATGGTTGACAGATTGATAACATCTTCTTTATTTGGTGAATTGCGGTTATGGCAATCATGTAGAATAGCATGTACAAGAAGATAAACAATCAATGTTCCAATATACGACTGCCTTACTGTTCATCGATACACGACTAGCTGATTGTTCATCTCGACTGTTCATCTAGGCACGACTGGCCGACTGTTCATCCAGGCACGACTGACCGACTGTTCATCAAGGCGAGACTTTCCGACTGTTCATCTAAGCGAGACTTTCCGACTGTTCATCTAGGCGAGATTTTCCGACTGTTCATCTAGACCAGACTTTCCGACTGTTCATCTAGGCACGACTGGCCGACTTTTCATCTAGGCACGACTTTCCGACTATTCATCTAGGCGAGACATTCCGACTGTTCATCTAGGCACGACTTAACGATTTTTCATCTAGGCGAGACTTTCCGACTGTTCATCTAGGCACGACTGGCCGATTGTTCATCTAGGCAAGACTTTCCGACTGTTCATCTAGACCAGACTTTCCGACTGTTCATCTAGACCAGACTTTCCGACTGTTTATCTAGGCACGACTGGCCGACTGTTCACCTAGGCACGACTGACCGACTGTTCATCTAGGCGAGACTTTCCGACTGTTTATCTAGGCACGACTGGCCGACTGTTCACCTAGGCACGACTGACCGACTGTTCATCTGGGCGAGACTTTCCGACTGTTCATCTTGGCACGACTGGCCGACTGTTTACCTAGGCACGACTGGCCGATTGTTCACCTAGGCACGACTGGCCGACTGTTCATCTAGGCACGACTGGACGACTGTTCATCTAGGCGCGACTGGCCGACTGTTCATTTAGGAACGACTTGCCGACTGTTCGTCTAAGCGAGTGTTTCCGACTGTTCATCTAGGCACGACTGGCCGACTGTTCATCTAGGCACGACTGGCCCACTGTTCATTTAGGCGAGACTTTCCGACTGTTCAGCTAGGCGCGACTGGCCGACTGTTAACCTAGGCACTACTGGCCGACTGTTCATCTAGGCGCGACTGGCCGACTGTTCTTTTAGGAACGACTGGCCGACTGTTCACCTAGGAACGACTGGCCGACTGTTCATCTAGGCACGACTGGCCGACTGTTCATTTAGGAACGACTGGCCGACTGTTCATCTAGGTACAAATAGTCGAATCTTTTTCAAGGTGGCGCTAGATGACTTTTGATCAAGGTACGGTGGCCTGATTCCTTGTTGAGGTACGGCTGGGCGACAGTTTATCTAAGAAGCGAATAGCTGACTGTTTGTCGAGGTGTGACTGTTAATCTAGTGTGGCTATCTGACTGTTTATCTAGGTTCTTACTTTCCGTGTCCAAGCACCATGTTATTTATTTTGCATCCAGTATTCAGCGACATGGATTGCCTTGTCATTTGTCTCCAGCATGTCGCGCCGATTGCATGTTTCCTAGAGGTTGGGCAGGTCGTCGTGGGGTCTGGCTCCTGTATTGCGCCGCAATCGCACATGTAATCATCTGTGTATTCCCATCGCTTCATATTCCTCTTGCACCGTGATAAACAAGTTCGGAGTCTGTTCAGCGACTTCCATGTTGTATATGGTAGATGATGTCCAGGAGCAGGTTCTTCCCGAAGTTTCATCTCTGGGGCCTGCACCAATTCGTGACACCTCTTGATACGACGACTTTAAGGTTTGTATGTATGGGGTTTGTTGTTTTTAGTCTGAATTTGAGACTGGTCGAGGTGCCACTGGATGACTGTTTATCAAGGTGCGACTGGCCGAGTGCTTGTTGAAGTATGACGGACTGACTATTCCTCAACAAAAGCAATGGACACATCAAATGCTTGAAAAGATAATTAGACTCAAATATTCTGTTCTTAGCAGAGAAGATGGTTGTGAAGTTTGGAAACAGGTCATCTGTTCTGAGAGAGGTGCGTTTCAACTATGTTAGGGTTTTGTTTTTGCTATCGAGGATAAAATAAAAGTAAAGAGCTTTCCTTTATTCTGCTTGGTCACGGTTGGAGAGAACTTCTTATATACATCTTCGCCATGATCAGTAATTATTAAATCTCTAAATCCAGAATTCAATCAGGCACGTGTGTTTGATGCCAGGTAGTCAAATGTTGAGTAAACTAATTTCGCAATTTTCCCTTGGTGAACTATGTTGGTTCCAGGACTCCTGCAGACGATATTTCCACTTCCTCTTTGATTACCCGTGAGGGCGTATAAAGTTGTATGACCATAACGACGTCACTCTACGTGCGCATCTGTAATCGAGCATACGTACCACATGGTCAGCCAATGTGTAGTTTCGTAACAGCGCAACATGTATGATGTCAGAGAAGGAAGTTCGACGTCTGAACTCTGCGTTGCGGATTTGGTTTCTAATGGCAATCTTCAATGTTTTTCGTCCCATCGCTCGTTGGGCAACGCAGAAACTATGTGCATCAACTTTCCGCACGTTCCACGCCTCGTACCAATATACCGTGGTTGAAATAACCACAATGTTGAAGGTGTGAGCCAATCGTTGTCGTTTCACATATGTTGCAGAACAGGTTTAATACAGCTGAATCTAAGCCGGCCCACTGTTATCTTTCGTGAAATCTCCCGATGTGTTAAATAGAAGTTCATGATCTCTTGGTCCAAGGTGATAGACACATATTCGCTTTTCGACGGGACCATCTCCAAGGCATATATCTCCTTTTCGGGCAGAATGAGTTGAGCGTCTACTACATTTTTTTTCTGTTGATTTGTAGGCCCAACGACAACACTTGCCCTGCTAAGCTCATTCACGTTTTCTCCGCCCCCGCTTCTTTGACGGTCTGTCTGTTTTTATGTATGTGTGTGTGCTTATCTATATATGTATATGTCTATCTATCTATCTATCTATCTATCTATCTATCTATCTATCTATCTATCTATCTATCTATCTATCTATCTATCTATCTATCTATATATCTATCTATCTGGCTGTCTGTCTGTCTGTCTGTCTATCTGTCTATCTATATATGTAACAATGTATCTATGTTTCTGTCTATTTGTCAATGTGTCCGTCTGTCCGTCCGTCAGTCAGTCTATCTGCCCATAAGGCCATATTTCCGTTTGATTGTTCGTGTGCCTATCCGTCTGTCTGTCTGTCCATCTGTCTGTTTTACTGTATGTCCGTCTTTCCATCTGTCCTTATGTCCGTTTGTTCGTCACTCCCGTATGTATGTTTGTCCGTGCGTCGTTCGACTGTCCATCCGTCCGTGCGTCGGTTTGACCCTCAGCCTACACACCATACGCACACACACACACACACATGTATGTATATATATATATATATATATATATATATATATATATATATATATATATATATATATATATATATATATATATATATATAAATACAGACACTCACACACACACACACACACGTGAACTTCAAATGGAAACATTAAATCTGCTTTGTAAGTTCTTAACACCATGCCATCGTTAAGTAAGTTGGACATATCGCTGTTAAGAACACAAAGGGAGTCCTGCATGTGGTATCACAGTGAAGTTAGAAAGTTGCTGATCACAAGCATTCATGACGACATCATCAGACGATTTCGTCTTGACGATGTAACTTGAGCTGTTATTGGAATATAGTGTAGATAAAACTGCGTTAAACATTAGTCTCACTCGACGGGCCTGAGCTACTTTGGAGCAGTGGTAAAACTTTCAGTCGAGACGACTGGTTAACTCAGGATGCAGATACTCTGGTCCGATCTCGCTTGAGATCAGGGGTCCATTGGAAACATCGGGTCTCGATTTTCCACCTTTTCCGTTTAACGATTATAGAGGCTAGTGCCTTACCTCTCCACCCCTCACCTCTTGAGTCCTCACCTCCCGACCCATTACCTCTCGACCCCTTACCTCTCAACCCCTTACCTCTCGCCCTTTCACCTCTCGACCTTCCACTACTCGACCCCACACCTATTCACCCCTCACCTCTCGACCCCTCACCTCTTAACCCCTTACCTCTCGACCCTTCACCTATTGACCCTTCACCTCTCGACCCCTCACCTATTGACCCTTTACCTCTCTACCCCTCCCCTCACATATTCACCCCTCACCTCTCGAACCTTCACGTCCCGGCCTCTTGCCTCTCGACCTCTTACCTCACAGTAAAGAACAGCTGCATGACGTGATAGTAGTGATATGAAGATAGCCGACCCGCTGGATGCATACATGAAAGTGTAGTAGCATGTTGTTATTCGTTGCTTAGCAACGAAATTGTGAAGTCCGTTGAAATTCTTCCGTTAATAAAGGTCCCGCACCATGATGCTTACATTTTTTTTTTCTTTGTTGCGTTCGCCTTATTTTCTCTAATCCCCAAGGCGGTGTGCGTTGCACTGTGTTTTTAATTTTGCGCATGTTGGTTCAGTGCATCCGACTTCAGCACGCATTTTATGTAAGGGTCTGCTTCCTCCTGCATTTGCTAAGGGTTTGCTTCCCCGGGGTAACGGCAGGTGCTGTGATAGGGATTGAACCCAGTACCTTCGGATTGGGAGCCGTGCCACTTAACCACTAGGCCACGCCGTCCCTGATGCTTACATATGACTTCATCAAGTGTACAAATTGAGGTATATGTTCCGAAATCGCACGAGTTTTGTGACAGACTATTCTCAACCGGATCAGACACAAAGATAAGTGATAGAAGAGAGTAGATTGCAAAAGCTCAAAGTATCGTATTGAATAATCGCCAATCAACTGCATATAAGACAAACAGCGTGTTTGGACATAGTAAAGTAAAGTATCCCATAGCATTACTGCCATAGAGGTATGAGGTGTTAGCCTTCTCACATTCCAAAGGCTCGGCTCTATGTGGGCGGTAACTATATCTTCTCCCTCTTCGCTTGTAAGGCTCGGTCGACCCGGGAGCCGTTGCCGTCTAAAAGAACATTTCCGCCTAAACTGGGGAATGAACCAGGACCACTCAGATGCGAAGCCAGCTAGCAAACCACTGCGCTAATCTGATAAATCAAGCTTTATCACATACCATCATCCTCGACATGCTGCTATTTAACAAAGTTAATGTAAGGTGAGAGTGCCACAACCTTTTTATCAGAGAATTGAAAATAACTGCGTGGTAGATGAATTCCTACACCCCACTTGAAGGACTTTGTATTCTAGAAGAATAGATACCCTTTGTTTTTGCGTTGGAAGAATTACATAAAACACCATACAGAATACGTCGAAACATGATATAGTTGAGTGCCACTTTTACTTAATAAATGTAGAAGACTACAAATCTCCCGGAAAAGATGGGATAACAAACTAAATGCTGATGGGGCCGCGCAAACAGCGAAGAGGAAACTGCTATCGGTCCTGAACCAAAGCTGAAAAGGGGAATTGTATCCTAGGCATGGAAAGACGCAGTACTTGTACCTGTAACAAAAAAAGAAAAGGACAAAACAGATCCAAATGGATACAGGCCTATTAGCGTACTGAGCTGCGTCGGCAAACTGATGGAACGTATGATAAACACCAGACTGATGTGGCATCTGGAAGAAAAACGAATACTAATTCCACAGCAAGCCGGCTTTAGACAGCACAGATCCACCGAGGACCAGGTCATCTTCATAGCCCAGGAAATAGAAGATGCCTACCAGGCACAGAAACACACAGTAGCGGTTTGGGTGGACCTGAAAAAGGCATTTGACAAAGTCTGGAAAGATGGACTTAGAGTCAAGCTAAGAAGAAGTGATGTTTGTGCGAAAATGTACAAGTGGATCAACCACAACCTTAAAAACAGAACGGGCAGAGTCCAAGTACAAGGACAGATGAGCAAAAAGGTGACACTCGAGCAGGGAGTACCCCAAAGAGGAATACTGTCACCCACACTCTTCCTGGTGTATATAAACGACATTACAAAGAATATACCAAGAAGAGTCCATAGCTCAATGTTTGCAGACGATCTGGCTATGTGTACCTCTGAAAAGAATATCACCATAGGAAGAAATCGGATGCAGCAGGCCCTAACATCGCTGGAAGAGTGGGCGAACTCATGGCTGGTCAAAATAAACGAGGAGAAACCACATGCACAATATTCTCGCTTTCAATCAAACCCCAAAATACCAAATTAAGTTTAAATGGCAAATTCATGCAGCAAAACGACAACCCAAACTATCTGGGAGTCACATTTCAAAGTCAGATCGAGAGAAACCGAATGAGAGCCAGAGAAAGAATGGCAATCATGAGGAAACTTGCTGGCACAAGCTGTGGAGCAGACGAAAGCATACTAAAGAAACTGTACACTGGAAGAGTGAGACCAGTTCTCGAGTATGGCATTGCGGCATGGACAACAGCAGCAAAGGCGAACTTCGATAAAGTTAGCAAACTTCAAAACCAAGCCATGAGAGTTATAACAGGAGGCATGAAGTCAAAACCAATTGTAGAACTTGAAAAGATTACAAAACTGCAATCCATGACCGACAAGAGAAGAGACTGCAGAGCCCAGCTGCAGTCAGAGAAACTCCGAAGACTGACTGACCATCCAATGCACCAGAGACTAAACAATTTGGGAAATGGGAAACTAAAGCGGAGAAACTTTGCAGAAATAGCCAAAGCAAAGATGCACGAAGATCCCATAAACGCACTAACAACACCAAAACCCATCACTACTGTACGAAAACCTACCTGGAGGCAGGATATATTTCCAGAGGTGGTAGAAAATATACCAGGTATTGGAAACAAAAACTGCCAGACTGAAAAAGAAAGGAGAGATACTATCCTAAGCTTTATATCGAAAAACTACCCAAGCATGGACTGGATCCATGCATACACCGACGGTTCTGTAACAAACACTACACAGAACGGAGGGGCAGGAGCATTCCTGAACCCACCAAATGGCAGAAAAATAACACTGTCATTCGCTACTGGTAAGTACACAAGCAATTTCAGAGCGGAGGCAGAGGCACTGAAAGCGGCAGTGGAAGAAATGGTGACACACAAAGAAAATGAAATCCATATAGTCCTGCTTACAGATGCTCTCGCCGTAGTCACAGCGCTAAAAAGCCAGAAAAACACTGAGTTTAATGACTTAAGAGCAGCACTCTGCAAACTGTGCCAGCAATCCGCACCAAAAAGGGTAGTGGTACAGTGGGTCCCTTCACACTGCAACATCCAAGGCAAAGAGGAGGCAGACAGACTGGCAAAAGAAGGTGCAAGACTACCACAAACAGATACCAGTATGACGTACGAAGAGTCAAACGTCTTATCAAAGCCAGATACATGACCAAATGGGAAACCGAACATACTGGTTACACCAAAAACGATGCCTATTACCAGTTGAACAGAAGAGAGCAGGTCGTTGTCTTCAGACTTCGCATAGGCCACAATAGACTGAGGTACCACCTATTCAACAATTTAAAGATAGGTGGTACCGACGAATGCCCGTGCGGTACCGGTAAAATGACCGCTGAACATCTGCTGCAGAACTGCCCGACATACGAGGATCAGAGAGAGCAGATGTGGCCATCACCAGTGGAACTGCAAGACAAGCTCTATGGCAGTGTCGACAGCCTCAGGATGACCACCGCTTTTTTCGAAAAAATAATGGTTACTGTCTGACTGCGTACGAAGAAGAAGAAGAAGAAGAAGATCCTTATGGACCAGCATGCATTATATACAGTGTCTAAGTTTTAAATGTAAACATGGTTTAGAACTGCGTACCAAGAGTAGTCTACTTCTTAGGTTGCTGCGTTTCTAGTCATAGAGCTGCAGAGGTCCATTTGTGTATATGTATGTAGTTGAGTGGGCAGACAGACAAACGATTGGCATGTTGTGTCTTTTACATGTGAAAATACTATCTCCATTTTACCACCATGGAAAGATATTTCGTTAAGTTCAGAATGTGTGTTCAGAATGTGTGTTCGAACAACAGCTAAGCGCCTGTTCCTTTCAATTGGCAACCTTCAATAGCTGTTTAGGCGTAGAGCGTGAACAAGGGACCTCCCAACTCAATTTCCGTATCCGATAGGATTGAGTGCAGATTTCACTTCCTTTAAGAACAAGAAATACATCGCTTTGCGGTAATCGAAACTCCACCGCTTCTTGCTTTCGTTTGTTCTTGTCTTGAGGATAAACGAGCGTTTTACATTTATGCTATAACTAATCCCATCTAAACCAGTATATTTTAGAAATCCCTGCCTTGTTTTGTTGGTAGCCTTCTAGCCGCTTGCTACGCTTGCGCACATGCTCAATAATGACACAGCATGGAAGGACACGAGCTACCATTTAATACACAAGTTGAAACGTTGCACAATCAATCTGCAAGCATGGGCCAATATACTTAACAGTGCATGAGCTATAGCGGTCAGCGATGCAAAGCTGACTGCTATCGTCAGGGTCAGCGTCCCAGAGCTGACTGCTAGCGTCAGGGTCAGCGTCCCAGAGCTGATAAGACCCTTCTCCACCTCCTCGTGGTGATACTTGATGGCAGGCTGCTACATGACATGCTGGTTAAGGCGAAGTGATCAAAGGTTCATCCGTTGCCAACAAATGTCTTTCTGCAATCGGATGTGTTGGACCGAAAGGTGCAAATATCCAAGTCAAGCTGTACACTACGAAACAAAGCATTCTGTTCCCCGGACTACATCCTGCTATATGCAGGGCCCTTTTCAGGGCTTGGTAGCGGGAGTTTGAGAACGAACGGACGACGAAGAAGAAGAAGCAGCTTCTAACACGTCATCTTCAACGGCAGTACTAACAATAATAGTACACTTGATTTTTATTTTGTATGCGCCCGCATTGTCCTGGGTGCATATACTGTCTTTCATTTGAGTTCTGCAGAGCAAATCATACTTAATATAATTCACCTCTTTTAAGCAACCGAGAACTGGGTCGCTCAGTATTATATAACGCTTTGTCCATTAGAATCCATTATAACAATTGGGCTTAAACGAGCACACCCAAATGATTACAATTTGGTCCGTCATCTTGAGTTCAGCTAATGAGAAACAGTTTGTTAAGGCTTCTTCTTCAATTGTTCTTCAAACGTGCTCTGATCTACAATCTCGTTGATGGTTAAGTACAAGTCTGGTTATCTTGTTAAACTATTTTGTGTAGGTGTGTCACAATTTGCTCTCTCTCTCTCTCTCTCTCACACACACACACACACACACACTCTCTCTCACACACTCTCTCCTTCTCTCTCGCACACACACATACACACACTCTCTCTCACACACGCTCTCTCCCTCTCTCACACACACACACACTCTCTCTCTCTCTCTCTCTCTCTCACACACACACACACTTGCTCGATTTCGTTCTACTTTGACTCTATTCCCTCTAGCTTCATTGGTGGCGGTCTTGTTCTCTTCGAAACGTAATTATGTCTTTTGTATTTTAACTTCACCGTCTGATTTTGATACAAAGGATTTGGTGGGTAAATATCTAGATAAATTGTTGAATCGTTATATAACGTCCTCATACGATTAACATTATTTTGCGGGAATATTTTCTAGTAAGTCTATATGTATACACTCTTTTCGCAATAATATACCGTATAAGGTATTTCATGTTGGAAAATGTGTGTATACTAGATTTTGGTCATTCCATAGCAAAAATGTGGATGTAATATATGTATGTAAATGTATGTATACAATATGTTGTAAATACAATACAAGTATGTGATAATAGTATATGTTGTTGTTGTTAAATGCCCACAATTAATATGGTAACTTTTGTATGCGCCCTGAAAATGGAGTTAAGTGAAGGAATATTGTAGCATTTCTCACATCTCGAGCGTGCTGATGAAAGTGTACTGTGTTCCTACATGTGAGTGTACATAGCTTGCCTTCATCATGTCGATCCACATCTCATCAGTCAGACTGCGTTGAAAACAGCCTGTTTCAAGATATATGGAAGAGAGAAAGTGGTCCTGGACAGTATGTTCTGTCTGACGCTGACACGACGTCCTGGTCAGTATGTTCTGCCTGACGCTGACACGACGTCCTGGTCAGTATGTTGTGCCTGACCAGACTAGCATCTCAGCTGCCTATGAATGTTGGTAAAAGTATACATGTGTCATGTGATTGTGAGTGTTATTCAAAGTATGTGATACAGACATCTAGTGATGAAGATCTGCAAACCAGATGTTACACTGTTTACTTTATGTCATGTTCAAATCCCTTGCCGTGTTGTTGTTGTTGTCGTTGTTGTTGTTAGAAGCTACTCTATCTAAGCTGAGTTAAATTTTGACGTATTTGAGAAGATAAACTGGGATTGCCCAGGCTAAATTACAATGCGAGACTCTGCACTAAGCTCGAAACTTTGGGGATTGAAGTAACAATCCCCACCTTATCGGTTAGAGTACTGTGACAGTCTGTGTCTTTGGTAACGAACCGGTACGTGAAGTGTGACCTTGATCAGCATGTTTCACCTAGCCCTGATTACACTTCACTTCCTTCCTTGCTATATATTTGGATATCTTTAATATTAATTGTGAATAGTCTAACCCTACTTGCAATTAAAAAGGAAGCCAACATTTATTGTTGGGGTAAAGTGTCGGTGGTGGCTGGGGGTAACGTGGCGTGGAGTTTACTATTTTTCTTACACATAATGACATCACTCCTGTTAGCTACCACAATAATGACGTCTTCAGTCTCGGCTGAGTGCCCAAAGTTTGAAACTTCTATCACGAATGCTTCCCCACCACAATTCATTTTCTGCACGCCCCCTCCCTTTTCTTGTGTCAGGGCTAATGCACATGTAGCATGCCAGAAGACTGACAGGTCGGGTGTTGAATGTGCTTGGCTGGTGCTAATTTGGCCCATAACTTCGGTATAAACCAGTGATTCTTACACTGTCATGGTTCGTTGCCCCATCTTCTCTGTTTAAGTCCTTTGCTGTTTTGTTAATTAATACATCCCATCTGTTTGTACCTCATGTGGTGCTCATTAGATTTATATCCATTATAGCCATCATCTAAAATGTGTTAACGATTGATTCCACTGTATCTGTCTATTTATGTAATAGTAATTAGCAGTACTCGGGCATAAGGTCTTCCCGCTAATCAAACTGTACAATAGGAATGAGCCAACAACAGATTAACAATTCAAGAATTCTCCACGTCTTCTTCTCATCTCCATAATAATATGAATAATTTAGTTCTGAAGATGCAACCAAATACTTACACTGAAGATACAACCAAACATTTACACTGAAGATACAACCAAACACTTACATTGAAGATATAATCAAACACTTACACCTAAGATACAACCAAACACTTACACTGATGATACAACCAAACACTTACACTGAAGATACAACCAAATACTTACATTGAAGATATAATCAAACACTTACACCTAAGATACAACCAAACACTTACACTGAAGATACAACCAAACACTTACACTGAAGATACAACCAAACACGTACATTAAAGATGTAACCAAACACATACATTGAAGATACAACCAAACACGTACATTAAAGATACAACCAAACACTTACATTAAAGATACAACCAAACACTTACATTAAAGATACAACCAAACATTTACCATGAAAATACAACAACTAAACACTTGCACTGAAGATACAACAACCAAACATGTGGTTTGAAGATACAACCAAATACTTACACTTAAGATACAACCAAACACGATCATTGAAAATACAACCAAACATTTACACTGAAAATGCAATCAAATACATACACTGAAGATAAGATTCAACACTCACACTGAAGATACAACCACACACTTACACGAAAGATACAACCAAACATTTACACTGAAGATACAACCAAACAATTTACACTGACGTTACATCCAAACAGTTACACTGAAAATACAATTAAATACTTACACTGAAGATACAAACAAATAAATACATTGAAGATACGACCAAACATTTACGCTGATGATATAATCAAACACTTACACTGAAGATACAATCAAATACGCACATTGAAGATATAATCAAATACTTATACCGAAAATATAACCAAATACTTACACTAAAGATACAAAAACTTACATTGAAGATACAATTAATCACTAACATTGAAGATACAATCAAATAATTACATAGTTATTTCAATGCTCCATGAATGACAGTAAAGGGAAGAAACTATGTTTGCATTTCTAGATTCTAAGATCTCTGACTTTGCTAATAATTGAAGGTTCCATTGAATCAGCTGAGCTGACACGAAAATGGCGTAAAGTGACTCCGTAGTACTATGCAATGTAGTACACACTAGTTGTGAGAAGTTTGTTGCGAGTTTAATGAGATTAATACACAATAGTTAACTACATATCTAGCATGTAAAAATCAACAAAGATATGTCAGGAACCAAACTCAGAGAAAGATGTCATTAGATGAGACAAGACTGCAAGTCTTATGGATTAAAATGAAGTGTATAAAACGCATTGCCTGATTCGGTTCACAATCACATTAAAACATATCGCACAGTTTTTCATTTTGATCCCGCTGGATATCTGAATCATGTATCTATATTCACAATATTCAAGTATGTTGCCAACTAAGAATGCATGGATTTCCGCTTCTAGAAAATGATGGACTGATTTAATTACCGGTGTCAAGAAACGCAGAATAGTTCAGTAGTAAAGCAGAGTATGAAGTTAAACACTCAGCATGGGTAGTTTATTTTTTTTTTGGTTAGTTTTTTTGTCTTTTTGTTTGCATTTGTCGTATTGCTCTAATCCACAAGACGGTGTGCGTTGCACTGTAGTTTTTATTTTGCGCCTGTCGGCCCAGTGCATCCGACTTCAGCATGCATTTAATGTAAGTGTATATTCCTCCTGCATTTTCTAACGGTTTGCTTCCTGGGGGTAACGGTCGGTGCTGTGATGGGGATCGAACCCAGGACCTTCTGGTTGAGATCCGTGTCACTTAACAACTAGCCTACGCCATCCAGATATGGACACCGCAGAAAATAGTAAAGTACTGCTACAGGAAACATTCATTTAAAACACTTTTATATTATTATTTTGGAGTTTCTTGTTACCTATCACTCTGACTAGAATGCAGATATTCGTGATAACTACCTTAATAAACCATCACATTCGACATGTACTTTTAGTTGCACTTCCATATAACCAATAGGAACACGTCATTGTCATAATGGCGCATATATCACCACCTTGAGAACCGCTAATCTGGCTATATCCATTTCGCCACACATAACGTGAATCCTGCAGCCCGCTCTGTTCCAGGCAAAACGTAACCAAAATAACACGACAACCAATGGGAAGTAAGAATTATTTGAATGTTGATGACATGATCAACCTATCTGGAGCGGAGAAATTGATGTCATCTGGTTCCTATTGTTTGAGATGTGTCTCAACTCATACACTTTCTGCACTCACTACTTCCGATATCCACAGAACTCTCACGTTCTATACTCACTACATCTAATATCCACACCTCTCACGTTCTATACTCACTACATCTAATATCCACACCTCTCACGTTCTACACTCACTACATTTAATATCCACAACTCTCACTCTCTACACTCACTACATTTAATATCCACACATCTATCACTTTCTACACTTATTACATTTAATATCAACACATATATTACTTTCTACATTCACTACATCTATCATCCACACAACTGTCACTTTCTACACTCACTACATCTAATTTTGCATTTGGCAAAGGCCTTAGAGAGAGTACCTCATCAAGAATTATTTAGAAAGTTAAAATCACACGGAATAGGTGGGGAAGTTGCCAAATGGATTGAAAATTGGTTAACGGGAATAAGGCAGAGAGTGGGCATAAATAAGGAGTACTCTGAGTGGTGTGAAGTAAAATGTGGAGTGCCACAAGGCTCGGTTTTGGGACCAATTTTGTTCTTGATATATATATACACGATTTTGAGATTGATATGGGATCCATGAATGCAAAATTCGCTGATGACACAACTATGCAGTAGTGTATCATCTAGAGCAGAAGTGGATATATTGATGTCGGATTTAGATAAAAATCGAGAATGGTCTGTAAGCTGACGAATAGAGTTTAATATAGATATATGCACAGTCACACACATGAGTAGATTCAATATGGAAAATAATTTCAGAATGGGGAGAACAATATTAGAAAGATAGAAAACGACTTAGCTGTTATAATAGATCATACAGGTAAGGTGAGTGAACAAGTCCAGGTAGCAGTGAAAAATGCAAATGCAATGTTAGGTATGATAAAAAGAAATAGTAAACATAAGAGGAAGGAAGTGATAGTCAAACTGTTTAAAGCATTAGTTAGACCTAGATTGGAGTATGGTGAACAGGTGTGGAATCCTTATCATAGAGGGTATATAAACATGCTGGAAAGAATACAAAAAAAGAGAAACAAAGCTGAATGTGAGATTCCAGAATTATAGTTATGAGGAAAGACTCAGAAGAACCGGCCTTAAGTGTCTAGTTGTGAGAAGAATTCGAGGTGACTTAATTCAGGTTTATAAGATGATCAGAGGAATTGATAAATTAAACTATAACAAGTTTTCTCAAAATACAACCACTTATAAAATAAAGATGACATAGCTACAAAGAAAGTTCCAGATTAGATATTAGGAAATATGTATTTTAGCCAGAGAGTGAGAAATGCGTGGAATGCATTGACATAGGAAGTAGCTGAGGCAGGGACAATTAATGCATTAAAAATATATTGGATGCGCATAGCCTTTAAAGCAAGGTAATGTAAATGAAAATGGTTGTATACAGACTCTGCAGTCTTCTAAGCCAGGATAAGGACGTTAAGTTAAGTGTATTTATAGTTATGGATGTAGTCTGAAGAACGGAATGGGTTGTGTCGTAGTTCACAGCTAGACTGCGAAATTTACACCTTCTGGTCCGACACGTATGATTTCAGTATGTCATTTGTGAGTAATGGGTTAGCCTTGCCTTTTCTATCCCTTCTCCTGCCCTGTAGCATCACTGATCCCCTGACAGATCTAGGCAGCTCTGTATCGCTGGCCCTGACACCAACGGTCAGCTTTGAGTTGCTGACCGCTCCATCTCATTCAATTTGCTTAGCATCATGATCTTACTCCCTGTACCATTATAGCTCGAATGATTTGATCTCTACCTTAGTGGTTCTCCATGTTTCGCATCCGTACTTTACCATTGGGAAGATTGAATGAGTATGCATTCATTATTAACGCTAGTGTCCTAGTGTTACTTTTCATATTATAGATTGGTATCGTTCCATTATCGTAGTTTCATTAACATAAGGGCGGAGCATTAGCAAATGTAAAGGAGCCAGCTTCCATTACCGGCACGTTTATGTTGACCCAACTGTAAACATGAACCTGTTTTATTGTGGGGAAAGGACAACATCGACGAAGAGAATTAACGACCCCACCCCATAAACAGTTTATTATCTCGAACAATGAAGTCTCCAAAACATACTACCCGACAGCAGACTCTCCTGCGGGACAACTTTTAACTTTACATTGTATCAAATCAAACATAAACAACATTACAAAACTGCATCAGAAAATTACTGTACATAATATCACGATACGTGTCAGTGTTCCGTTAATAATGTGGATTTCTTTGTTATCCATTCTATAATGAATAAATATATAGTTGTTTGGTGATCTTGTAGCATAGCCTTTCCGTTGTGCATGAAACAGTCTATAATATGCCTACATCCATACTGAATATCGTAAAAGTCGATTAATTGGTTAACCAATATAGCACTAGAGACTCCGACTCTTGTAATTAAACACTCAGCGATGCACACATGTTACCGTTGCTAAGTGGGCCTTCCCCATCTGGTGTAGAAAGACAGATCTAAAAACAATACACCTGTATGGGACAGAGATACAAAATAAATAGCTTCCTCGTGGAGTTCCTCCAAATTTTTCAAAACAACCAGCGTTCGACCTTTTATTCTGTCAATGCTTCTCTCTCCTTAATGAGCATAACTGGCATCACTGAATCCCGAGTAAACTTAAAGGGTTGTTAAAATAACAAATCGTGGACTACATACTTAATGATGACTCGGGTATCATGCTAGTTATATTTAACTCAATTGTGTAAAAGTAATCCACTAGAAGACACTGCTGTCATGGATGAAGTGTAATATACATTATTGCGCTAGATTCAGCTTTTCAAAGTGTTCACTTTCACACTGCATTTTCGTTAGTAAAATATGTACTTATAGAATTGGATCGACTAGAACGAGTCAATACCAAGGATTAAACCCCGCATATTGTGTCAATCTTTTATGTACACATTCCTAATATGTCCTGTCGATGTAATGTTAACTCCAAACACATGTAGTCTATCGGTTCCTGAAGCATTCACCACAGTACCAGATAACATCGATATCACATTCATATATGTGTATGTATTTATGTACGTATTTATGTATGTATTTATGTATGTATTTATGTATGTATTTATGTATGTATTTATCGTCATTACAATCCTTATCGCGGTGATCCTGCGGAGAATTGTAGCATTGCACTCATAGCCAGGGACCCCCGTCTCACCTGCTTCATTATGTTCAAGGACATACAAAATGACACTACCGGGTCCCGAAAGACCAGTACATAATATAACACTGTAACCGGTCCTGTTCGTGGTTGATGTTGAATGCCAGAAAGAGTCATAATCATGTAGCATGACCTTTGTAGAACGTCGCTCCCATGCCAGTCTGTCTGAAAGAAACTCGTTCTCTTGCCAAAACTCCAGCCTCCGCCACAGTCATATCCAGGTATTCTTGGATATCTTGGTGCCATCGTCTTCATGGTCTACCCCTTCCTCTTTTGCATTGGCACCATACCGTCTTCTTTGACAGAATAAAGTCGACCCCGTTTTTTCCACCCTTTTTCCGTCCCAGAGTATATGAATGTTTCTCCTGAGGAGCTGGTACAGGGCCCTTGTCTGGCCCCTCTGTGTTCAGAGACTCCAAGAATCTCTATCTTGGTTCTCTCGATTTCTCTTCCAATCATGAACAACTTGCCCTGGTATAGGCTCCTGACGCCAGAAAAAGTTAATTTACAAATATTCGTGTCCTGAAAAAAAAATTGAGTGGCGGGTTGCAGTAGCTTTCCTCACATCCCTAGCGTGCTGATAAAGATGGAACGCGGTGCTTTAGGCGGTTGTGTTTGCTTGGCTCTATCTGCGTGACATAGACTATTACATAGATCAGGTCGATCCCCATCTTGTCAGCCAGACTGCATTGAACACAGCTTGTTTCCAAGGATTACTACATTAAATTGTCTGAACTTATCATGATGGCGAATAGTTCAGTGTTATCTCTGAAACGTGAGGAATATATAAGTATTATCTCTGAAACTTGAAGAATATATAAGTGTTATCTCTGAAACTTGAGGAATATATGTGTTATCTCTGAAACTATTATCATCCTAAAAACATTTTTTTTTACATAAGCCACAACTGCAGCGCCACACTAAACATTCTTTGAGTTGGACAGGTGAAGTGCTCGCCTAGTGATTTGTATTGGATAATAAGGAGACACCAGTGGTATATTACCCATTATCACAATGGCTCTGATCATGTTGGAGTTTAAAGCAATGAAAGATCTGACAGCTTGGCTTGTTTTACCCCTTCCCCCACCAATAACTCTCACCTCCCCCTCCCCCACAAGACACACCCACAACCATAGTTGAGGTAGTGAATATTTAGAATTGAGATATGTTGTGATGAATTATTGATCACTTATAACACTCTCTTTCTGTAATCGATAAATAAGGAATCCACAAACAGCATGTAATAAAACTTGCATCAAGTGTTGAGAAACGATCGAAGCCACAGATCGGGAGTGTGTACAACCAGCAAGTTGCAAGAACGCTAAATATTAATACACTTCAACGATTGCTACAAACGCTGGCATTAATGATTCTGTCTTGAGAGCAGTGAGTTTGCGCCGACATAACATTACAAAACATAGCATACCGGAACTGTTATTGATATTTTGTATACAGTTCTAGACTAAGTTAGTAAGCGTACTAGCATCATACAAATATATTTCTTACTACTTTACTCTGTTAATCATACCGATCTTCCCCCCCCCCTCCCCCCCCCCACCCCAATTTACTTTTTCACGGAGCACTAGGTGCAAATTTGCCCTGGAGTCGCGATAACACGGTACTTGAGTACACAAACAACCGCCTGCTTCGTGGATTGACTTATGACTTAACTGCAATGTGAATCATACCTGACGTGGTTATGAACGCTTCTTTTCGCATATACCAAGTCTTTGGAACAGCTGTCTGAAGCATCCCTCCTTAAGACAGCAATACATTATACGGCTCAGGTTATAACTTGATTTGTATGCAAATCAGAATATGGTTGATTTATTTTAGTTCATGTTCTTGATTGACAGTATTCCTGAGCTTTTTTTTCTAATAGTTTGTTACTACCTGAATTTAGTTCGATTTCATTAGGTTAATTTTTTCCTGACTTTAGTTTCTGCTACTTGTCTCTTTCCTGGCTTTAGTTTAGGTCAGTATAACCTGAACAACAAGGGTATTGTTTATAGTTTAATTTTTTTCAAACCCAGAAAGCTATTCCACACTAAGCAGATTTCTGACTTATGATCCCTTTGGTTAAACAATGCCATGAGTGGTTAGATACGTCTGTTCACAGCCCCGATGTTTTTCCGATGTTTTCATCGTGTTATTTGATCGAATCTCGTCTCTATCCAAAGTACAACCTTCAACGAAAACATTTGGAAAAATAAGATTCACGGAACACTTTCAGGTGGCCAAAAATAAATGAAAATAGACTACTGTATCTAGAGTGTCTTTGACATAACTAGAAGAAGACCCAAATTTAGATTCAGTGGGGAGAGGTTGTTGCATCTTGGCTAGCCTTAGTAAGTATAATAGTTCTTACTTTTGCCCTTTTAATGTTATAATTTCTCTCTTTGAAATGCTTGCAGCTGTAGCTTTTGTTTGTACATCTATTTCCAATCCATTGTGAATGTTTCCCTTGAATTTCGTTATATGTTTGCTGTCTGAACCTGAAAAGTTGGAACGAATGGAAACATTTCAACTTGTTAGACATGCCCTAAGAATAAATAAGTAGAGATTTGTACACAATTTGTCTTGCCTTTCTGTTCTCAAATTGTCAATACTTTATACTCTTTTCTTTCTCTAATGTTTCTGAACTGCTCACGCTTATCTCTTCTATCTCATGTATCTGCACTTTTAAATGTGTTTCTTTCCTCTCTCATGTTTCTGTACTTTTGATTCTTTTCTTGCTTCTCTTACTTTTCAGTACTTTTCAGTAGTTTCTGTGGTTTCTCATGTTTCAGTACTCTTCAAGCTTTTTTTTCTCTCTCCCTTCTGTACTTTTCACACTTTTCCGTCCTTTTATTTTTCTGCACTTTTCTCTCTTTTTCGCCTCGCTTATGTTTCATTACTTTTCATTCTTTTCTTTCCTATTTTTAATCTTTAATTTTCAAATTTTTCGTTCTTTTCTTATTCTTCTGTACTTTACACTCTTTTCTTTCTTCTTTAATGTTTCAGTACTTCTCACTTCTTTCGTCCCTATCTTCATTTTTTGAATAATTATCTCTTTTTTATCGCTCTCTCTCTCTCTCTCTCTCTCTCTCTCTCTCTCTCACACCTCACTGTTTTTAATTTTTCTTCTTTCCTTTCTCAAGTATCTGTACTGTTGACTTTTTTCTTTTCTCTTTCATGTTCCAGTACTTTTTAATCGTTTATTTCCTCTCTCATTATTCAGTACTATTCACTCTTTTCTTTCTTCTTTCTTTTCAGTACTTTTCATTCTGTTCTTTCTCATATGTTTTGAACTTTTCAGGCTTTTCTCTCCTCTCATTTTTCATTACTGTTTACTGCCTTTCTCTTCTCTATTTTTTTTTACTTTCCGCTAATTTTCTTTTTCAACTGAATCTTATATTTTTTCTTCTTCTTGTTCTTCTTCTTGTTCTTTTTCTTGTTGTTGTTGTTCTTCTGCTTCTTCTTCTTCTTCTTCTTCTTCTTCTTCTTCTTCTGCTTCTTCTTCTTCTTCTTCTTCTTCTTCTTCTTCTGCGTTCGTTCTCAATCTCCTGTTACCAAACCCTGAACAAGACTTTGCAAGTAGCAGGATGTAATCTGGAGAACGGAATGTGTTGCGTCGCTAATTTACAGCTAGACCGTGATATTTGCACCTTTCGGCCCTACACATCGGTCTTCGCCAGAGACATTCTTCTAATTTGTGTACACTTTTCACTATTTGTTTTACCTTTTCTAATTTTCTTGTACTTCTAATTGTATTTCTTTTTTTCCTCAACATGACTCTATATTTCACTATTTCTTTCCTTTTCAGTATTTTTTCTCATTGACCTTTATCCTTTAATTTTGTATATTTTTTAACAATTTGTCTTACTTTCCCTTCTTCTCTAATTTCTATGTCTTGTATCTACTTTTCTTTGCTTTCATCCCTCTGTACTTATCACTACTTAGTTTCCTCTCAGTTGTGTGCACTTTTAGATACTTCTCTTTCTTTACTGTTTGCTTACTTTCCTCTTTTATTGGAATTTTAAACTATATTTCTTACTCACTATTCTTTTTCTGTTCTTTTCAACACTTCTTGCTTTTTAATTTGCGTTCTTTGCTCTTTTACTGTACTTTCACTATTTTATTTTCTTTAACTTTTCTGTGCATTACACTATTAGTCTTAATTTGTCTAATGTTTCAATACTTTTCACTATCATTGTTCCTATTTTTTTCTTTCTCAATTTTCTATTGTTTTGTCTACTAATTTTATCTAATGTTTCTGTTCTTTTCTGTCCTTTCTCATTCTTCTGTAGTTGTCACTATTTGTTATACTCTCAATTGTATGTACTTTTCAATACTTTTCTTACTTTCCATTTTTCTCTCAAATGTTTTCATATAAATTATTCCTGTTTTTCTTTTCTATCTCATTTCTTTACTTTTTACCAGTTTTCTTGAATCTTTAACTTATCAGTTCCTGCTTTGACAAACAATCTTCTCTCACTATTGTTACAAAGGTGTTCTTAACTAAATTTTGTTGTCACTCGAATGTACTTTTCACCTCTTTTCTTGACTAATTCTCTCTTTCTCTTGAATGTACGTTTTACCTCTTTTCATCACTCACTTTCTCTCTCACTTAAATATACTTTTCACCGCTTTTCCTTCATCTGTAACCTCTCATATTTTACCTGCCTCACGCTACGTAACCTACCATACCTCCTAGGTTCTACCTACTGACCCTGGGTTGAGTATTAATCTGCGACCGCCTATCCTCCTGCCAGCATTCAGTTTATCTAAACAAAAACCAGTTCACCCCACAGCAAGCAACGTCAATCGAAAAGCACATAATTTGCCACCCCAGTTAAAAACTATAATTGTATCAGCCAAGTGTGAAAACAAATTTGCTGTTACCATAGGCTTTGTGGTTTTATAACCTTTTGTTTCGTTGCTGTTTATTCATTTGCTACATTTTTTTCCCGTGATTTGTTAATGAGGAGTGAAGAAAGAGACATTTCCGGTCTAGAAGAATTGAAAGATTGTGAGGTTGTGAACAGTAGATCAGTTGTTATTATTTACGTTGTTCAAAGTATTTATATATGTGGACAAGTGTTTACCAATATCGCAAGAGTGAATATGGGCGTGTATGTGAGTATGGGTGTGAAGAAGGTGTGTATGTTAGTGTGCTTGCGTGAGTCTGGGCCTGTGTTTTTGAAATTGGGAGTGTGCAAATGCGAGAGTACGTTTACGTGTTGAACGGGAGTGTATGTGTTTGCGTTTTTGAGTGTGAATATACTAACGGTAGTGTTCATACATGCGTGTGCCCTGTGATCTCATAGATCCCCACGTCCCGTAAAGTAGAGGAAATCATTTCAACACCCAAAAGGAACGCGCAGCGTCATTTGCGATTGAAGAAGATTGTGTGTGAATATAGCAATATTTTCACACACACAGTGACATAAGAATCGACAGTGCAATAGCACAGAAAGCCGATGTGCACAGACGTCCGGACAGGAGCAATCTACACTGGTGTCCCTAAGCTGATACATAGAGATTCTTGGACAAAGGATAAACATTGTTGCACCGTTTGTGAAAATATTATCATGATGCTTCTTCTTCTTCTTCTTCGTTCGTTCTCAATCTTCCACTACCAAACCCTGAAAGAGTAAGTAGCAGAATGTAGTCCAGATAACGGAATGCGTTGTGTTGTAGTTGACAGCTTGGCTGCGATATTTGCAACTTTCGGTCCAACATATCCGACTTCAGCAAGCATTTTTTTAGTACCGGGCTAGCATTCCCTCTTCGATCCCTTCTTGTTAGCCAGTCTTCTCTGCTGCAGCCTGTTATCCGGGGTCACCGCGGGGAGGTGTAGAACGGTCTTGGTAGCTCTGGTTCGCTGCCCTTGACGCTAGCAGTCAGCTATGGGTCGCTGATCACTGCAGCTCATGCGCTGCTCAGCATTTTGATCCGTATTGCGATACAAGAGTCAAATAATGCGACATGGGATAAACAAATGATTGACATCATAAATTCGGAACCACAAGATACAGCTGGAAGTTGCTAGGTACAGGTTGTCCTCTGAATATATTATACACGTTACTTGAGTCACGTCTGCCCTGCTCTTCATGTTTGCTTAGCAGTAGTGGTTTGCACTTACGTGCCTTACCCAAATTCATCGCATTGGTTTCCAAGGTTAATACGGGGCTTAAGTTTCGTGGTGATAATCACAAGCCAAGATTCCTCAACAGTTATGATTTTTTGTACTAAAGTTGTCATAATTTTCGCAATAATGAAGCAGGTCACGAGTAATTGAAACACAAGCTCCTTTCTTTTAGGAAAAAAGTTCTATGAATTTGTGTCTTATGCTTAAACCATATGTAAGAATCGGCTGAACTGAAACGATACTAATGTGTAATTCTTCAAATAATTCATGACTTGTGATTCGACGATTTTCCAGTGCAAGCGCAGTTGCGTGCAAAAGTTTGATATCGTTTTAAAATTTCTGGTTCCAGGCCTCCTCCCAGACCGTTCATCACTCTAGACACTTTTACAGCCATATTAAAAACATTTACACCACAATACAAGTATGTAATACTGACACATTTGTTGCAGTAGATTGTCTGTAACTTTTAGCATGCGTTTTTTTTATTTGTTTCTCCAAGTCTTTGAGAAAATATGATGTAAATTCGTTAATCAAGTTTTTTTCCGCCTTGAGATTCACGACGAACGCAGTTATAACGTGTAACAACAAAGTACTACTGCAAACAAACCTGACAGGCAGGGCACACGTGTCCTAGGCTACATGCAATATCGGTACAAAAGTCAACCAGCGTCTAGCAAACTCCGTCTGTATTCAATGGTTGGGATTATTATGACAGTCTGGATACTTATCATTACACTTTGTACAATAATTCTAAAGATGAGTAAAACAGTAATCATAATATGGCTTATTATTTTAATTAAAAATGCATCAAGGTTTCAATTGAGTCCCTCTAGCACTATATCCGCCATCAGCGCATTCACTATCCGTTCGTATAATTCAACCGTACATCTACCAGACAACGTTTCATCACTACTCGGTTCTATTAACTCATGCATCAATCGAATCGACTATCTTCTAATTCAATTATATATATATATATATATATATATATATATATATATATATATATATATATATATATATATATATATATATATATAAATCTACTAAATCATAGAATACCCTATCCATCCACCAATTATTCTATATATATATATATTCGTTGTCCAATCCATATGTCATCAATGCAACTAACGACTCATTTATCTATCAGCTGTAAAACTCATCCGTTCATACGTCCTTGCATATGCAAACCCATGTATCCATCTATTCGCTAACCCTTCAATCATCTCTCTCTCCATCTCTCTCTCTCTCTCTCTCTCTATATATATATATATATATATATATATATATATATAAATATATATATATATATATATATATATACACACACACATACATACATACATAATTTACTTGTGTGTCTATATATATATGTCATTCTATATGTGTATCTATTCATCTATATACATATATACATACATATATATATATATATATATATATATATATATATATATATATAATTATATATATATATATATATATATATATATATATATATATATATATATATATATATATATATATCTGTATGTCTACATCTGTAACTTTGTCGGTTTATCTTTCTGTCTGTCTATGACTAGTTCAATCCGGATTTGTTTGACCGAACGGAGCAGATATCGTAGCTTCCATGTACACTACGAGACAGCGTTGGAAAGTTATTTTCAGGACGAACGTCAAAGAAAAACACAACGAATAAGAATGAGAACAACAACAACAACAACAAATAACAAATAATATGTAAATAAGTGTATACTTAGATGTCTATTTTAACCCAAGAAGTTCGACCTCACATTATCAGATAAGTACTCTATTGATGATACAGCTTTCGTTTTTATCGTTACCGTTATTACTTCCAGCTATACCGTCCCACATTTGTGTGTGCTTTCACCTCCCTTGAAAGGTTATCTGAATGTTTTCCCATCTCCTCCACGGTAAATTAGTGCATTAACTTCGAATTAGTTGGTTGTGTTGTGCATTTAGCTGGAGATACATCTCACACGACAACAAGAATGTAGTTGCATACACCACATGTTAAGTAAGTGGGGCGAACTTTTTTTTCTAGTTTTACCTGAATGGGCTATTGCGTGGTGGAACTAATATCATTAGTTAGGGGCACTTGTGTGCTATTACTGCTAGGTAACCGACTGTAAACATTGTACCAGTCATGAGACATATAAATAAAAATACAAATAGCGGACAACACTGCTAGTTCTTGCATGGAACAGCGTGTTGTGATGAAGTTGTTTGTGAAATAAGGCGTTAAACCTACAGAAATGTACATAAGACTGCAATCATAATACGGTGATGAGACACTCAGCCACAGTACAACATTATAATCGTGTAAACGTTTTAGATAAAGCCGAATATTCATGAGTAATGATCCCGGCGGTGGTGGCTCACAAACCACCACTGTTATCCCTGTGAATAATCATATTGTGAAACGCCTTATCCTAGAAAATCGACGCATAACCTGTCGCGAAATTAAACAAGAGACATGATATTTTCTAGGCACGGTGATAACTATTATTTATGAATATTTATATTTTTGGAAGGTTAGTGCACTTTGGGTGCCAAGACAGCGTTCCGTTTTTGACCGGTACTGAATTAAAGATACAATTTGACATGTATGGGCATCGCTTTCTGGGTCGGTTCATTGTATGTGACGAAACCTGGGTGCTTCATTATATTCCGGAATCAAAACTATCATCCAAGCAGTGGAAGCAAACGCAGAGGTCAGCATTTCTGCACTGATGACGAAGTGAATCAGACTGTACTGGATTTGTTCAAATACACTGACGCATTTTTCTACGCCAAAGCTGTACAAGCATACACGCTTTAATAAGTGCATACATGCTGCAGGACATTATATTGAAAACTAAATGGCACTTTGCCTACTTGAAATAAAACTGGTTTTGTCTTTACAGAAATAAAGGACCCAGTTTGACTTTAACGCCAAAAACATATATCTCCTCAAAGGCTTGTGTTGATCCTAGTTCTGGTAATGATGGAATGCATTACATTGTTAGAACTTATATGCATTCTATGAAGCACGCGTAATAGAGACCAACAACTGTATATCTGTTAGATATTGCTATCACCAGATTGTGAATCAGATTAGACAAGTTCTGAATTAAAATGGATAAAACATGTAGGGACTATTTAGAAGATCTTAATATTGTACAGCCAGTGATCTACACGAACTATCAGTTATCCTCATGTAGCATGTCCTCATAACAGTCTATCTGTAAGACCGTCGATATTTTACAAGCCTCTCCTTCTTTGTCTCTATCGTCTTCACAGCATGAATGAGCTATGTCTATCATCCCCTCCGATTGCGGCTGGCTCACTTTCCAGGTACCATAAACTCCAACGTCGTATTGTGTTTATATACCATTGTGGCATTTGATGCGTTCAAAGTATTTCAGTTTCCTAGACAAAAATATTGTTTACTAGCCAATTTTACAATCAGCTGTTACAGGTTTGTTTTAAAATATTTTGTTGCAGTCTATTATATTTGTATCTCTTTCCTGTAGTATTTTAACTTCAAGCATTCAATCTTCTTCTTTAGTGTTTAAGTGGCTGTCCACGTCTTGCATCCGTACTAGGAAAGTCCTCATGAATTTGATTTTTAACATTTGAATAGTGTTGCCCCAATGGTTTTTCATTATAACATGTATCTCTACATAGCCTTGTTCGCCCTTCCTCTGACTTCTTTTTTTTACATTCTTGTTTACAATAAAATGAAGACTCAAATTATATTTGCATCTGCTGAATTAACGACCGATCAACTATAGTTTCGGATATCAGTGATGTACATTCTGGTTATTAACATATAAAACAGCTACTATACGAAACTAATATCCCGTCGGCGTTTATTTCCATTGCTGATGTCCGTGATAAATTGATTGTCTCTACATATATACTCACAGATTGATCACAGTTATTACAACATATATGCTATTCACATTCCCACAGGAGTCTGTCTGCTGAATGCTGTCTAGTACAACGATAAATTACAGCACAAGAAAGGGAAAACAAATGTATGATCGCACTAGATGCCCAGCAGTTGATCTTTGTCACTGGCGTTGGTAAGTTTTTATGTTTGTTATCGCTAGTTGCACGCCTCTGTGTTCATCCTAAGCCACACGCTAATGAATCTGCTCTCAGAAACTAATTCCTCAGAGCACGAATTATTATGTGTTTCCTTTTAAATTCTTAGACACATCATTATTCTCTTGTTTGCACTCGTAATACTGACTTTTCCCTTCGCTTATGCCGTTAAGCACTAACTGTGCTGAGTTTACGTTTATTCGGCAAAATGAGTTGATTCGGCCCGCTGCAAGTCCTAGTTGTTGTAGGATTCCTGCTGTCATCTACCCATATGCCATGGGGAGTGGGGGGGAGCTGTAACTGTCCATGTCTCACAAGCATAAAGAAATATTGACATGACCAGTGTACGCATTAATCTGATTTTCGTGCATAATGCTAACCGTTTATCTTGTATATATAAATGTATGTATGTATGTATATGCATACGTATATGTATGTACCTATATACTATATATATATTATATAATGTCTCGTTGTGATATCTCTCCTGGTGACATTGAAAACTGTTCCCAGAAACATCATTTCACATGTACTTCGAGTGCAGTGATATGGAAAACAAGCAGAGGAAGTATGTAATGTTGACCGCTGAAATGTTTGCAGACGATCTGGATATGTGGACCTCTGAAAAGAATCTCACCATAGTAAGAAATCGGATGCAGCAGGCCCTAACATCGCTGGACGAGTGGGCGAACTCATAGCTGGTCAAAATAAACGAGGAAAAAACGACATGTACAATATTCTCGCTATCAAACAAACCCCAAAAACACCAAATTAAGTCTAAACGGCAAATACCTGCAGCCAAACGAAAACCCAAACTACCTGGGAGTCACATTTGATCGGCGCATGACATGGAAAAGTCAGATCGAGAGAAACCGAATCAGAGCCAGAGAAAGAATGAAAATCATGAGGACACTTGCTGGCACAAGCTGGGAAGCAGACGAAAGTATACTAAAGAAACTGTACACTGGAAGAGTGAGACCAGTTCTCGAGTATGGCATTGCGGCATAGACAACAGCAGCAAAGGCGAACTTCGATAAAGTTAGTAAACTTCAAAACCAAGCCATGAGAGTTATAACAGGAGGCATAAAGTCAACGCCAATTGTAGAACTTGAAAAGATTACAAAACTGCAATCCATGACCGACAGAAAAGACTGCAGAGCCCAGCAGCAATTAGAGAAACTCAGAAGACTGACTGACCATCTAATGCATCAGAGACTAAACAATTTCGGAAATGGGAAACTAAAGCGGAGAAACTTTGCAGAAATAGCCAAGGCAAAGATGCACGAAAACCCCATGAACGCACAAACAACACCAAAGCCCATCCCTACTACACGAAAACCTACCTGGAGGCAGCATATATTTCAAGAGGTGGTAGAAAATATAACAGGTATTGGAAATTAAAACTGCCAGACTGAAAAGCAATGAAGAGATACTACTCTGAGTTACATAACGGAAAACTACCCAAGCATGGACTGGATCCATGCATACATCGACGGTTCTGTAACAAACACAACACAGAACGGAGGGGCAGGAACATTTCTGAACCTACCAAATGGCAGAAAAATAACACTGTCATTCGCTACTGGAAAATACAGAAGCAATTTCAGAGCGGAGGCAGAGGCACTGATTGCGGCAGTGGAAGAAATGGTAACAGGTAAAAGGAATGAAAGCCATTTAGTCCTGCTTACAGATGCACTGGCCGTAGTCACAGCACTAAAAAGCGAGAAAAATACTGAACTTATTGATTTAAAAGCGGTACTCTGTCAACTATGCCAGTAGTCTGCACCAAAAAGGGTAGTGGTACAGTGGGTTCCATCCCACTGCAACATCCAAGGTAGCGAGGAGGCAGACAGATTGGCAAAAGAAGGTGCAAAACTACCACAACCAGATACTAGTATGACATACGAAAAGTCAAAACGGCTTATTAGAGCTTGATACATGACCAAATGGGAAACCGAACATACTGGCTACACTAAAAACGATGGCTTTTACCAGTTGAATAGAAGATAGCAGGTCGTGGTCTTCAGACTTCGCACTGGCCACAATAGACTGAGGTACCAACTATTCAACAAATTGAAGATAGGTGGCACTGACGAATGCCCGTGTGGTACCGGAAAAATGACCGCTGAGCATTTGCTGCAAAACTGCCCGACATACGAAGATTACAGAGAGCAGATGTGGCCATCACCAGTGGCAACACTAGACAAGCTCTATGGCAGTGTCGACAGCCTCAGAATGACCGCTGCTTTTTTCGAAAAAATAAAGGTTGATGTCTGATTGCGTACGATGAAGAAGAAGAAGTAGACCGCTGCATGAAATGTTTGGTATAAGCAGTAATAGCAAACGTACTTATTGCAATACAACCACCCCTCCCCCTTTCCCAACCACCCACCGCCTCCCAACTTCCAAATGTAAGACTCAAAAGACAAAGTATACTCCAACTCATATTAACAGTAGACTAATTTAAAGAACTGTCCGAAGCAAAATAAAATAGAGCCATGACGACAATAGCGTATGCTGTAGGCGTTGGAATCACACATAAAAGTGTATCAATCAACGAATTAAAATAAGAAAACATACCAGCTGAAGCTCGATGGACAGCTACTGACCACAGATGAAGGTCCGTTAATATTGTAAGTCGCGTTTAACATGTAACTACTGAGCATCCCTTTCGCGCACATTAAAATCAACATCCGCAGAAGTCTGAACTTTGTCAAACACACTGTAGGGACCATGTGCGGAGCACGAAACGGATTCTTAGGCAGCTGTGCCTGGGTCATGGTTGATCAGTTGTGGACTGTAACCTGCTACTGCAAAGGACAAATAACAAACAAGCAGAAGATTTGGATCAAATTCAAAATTAATCTCTCAGGTTTATAAGCCACGGCAGAAGTAACACATCAACAGCTGCATGTGAAATTAATGCCAACATAGATCACATGGGCCGGAGACATAAATATGTAATACTGGAGGCTGCAGAACAATTTACAATAAGACAAGAAAAACCAAATAGACACCGGTCAAAAACTGGAAACTAATTAACAGATTAAAACAAGAATCTCCATTACAAGTGACAATAACCTAAACAGAACAGCATCTTCTCTAACAAATACACGAAACAACACACACAATTCCCAGTCCTTTACACGGGAAAAGAGTTAAAAGCACATTTATTAAGAACCCTACTTTTGGACTACAACAACACAAACAATATTTGCATGCATAGATGGCTCTGCTTTGAAGACCACTTTGAACCCCGAACTTGGAACTCTAATAACATACCCATGGTGTGAATCATTCGCACGATAAAAACCGTGTAGATAATAATGTAGTTACTACCTAGTAGGAATTAAACATTCAACAATAAACACCACCATATAGGAATGCTTACGAAGTTTTCGCAGAGAAATCAAATGCATCCGATATCGTAGTCTTCACTGATTCAAGAATAACGCCAGAAACAGTAGCGACACACCTACAAGCTTACAGCAGAGAAGTTCGCAGTTGGCTTAGGCAATTGATAAGATACAAACAACACACACCATCTACGTTCAGTGGATTCCAGGATAAACAGACATATCAGACATTGAGAAAGCAGGCAGAATAGCAATACTAGGAGCAAGCACAGACACTAGTCAACAAGTAGACACCGAAACACATTCTTCAAAACAACTTCAGAGAAGAATATCTGAACCGATGGACGTGTTTATACAGAAATGGCACACCCAAATAAAGAAAGGACGATCTCAAGAACCGGCACATAGGGAGCAGAGCATCATCTACTAACTGCCGCAACTGCACCCATCTGTGTAAGACAGAGCAACTTGTGCTGCTCGCTTGCGAGGATTCGGTACAGAAAGAAAAGTCAAAGCCTGTCGCCCCAAAAAGCATGTATACATTTATTTCAGCTACACTCACCAGCTATAAAACACCTGCAAATTCTTCAATCAGGCATTGCCTGGGAAAGAGCGAACAGCTCGGTACATCTAGTTAATCAACAATGACAACCAATAATAGCCACATACTCTTAATCTAAACAACTATCCTTAATGATTAATCTGAATTATAAGCATCCAGTGTTCTAGAATAAGATGCGGGATCTTTCTTCGCAGCTTCATCTGACGTCGTGCAATCTATTAGTAAATATATACAGGCCATTTGTGAGACAATAACAAAAGAAATACTAGTTTTATGTGAAGATGTTTTCTTGGACAAACAAATTTTTCCATCATTTCATGAAAGAGACTAACCACAGCGCAAGTCAGAATTTTGACGCATCAATTACTGGATCAAGATAGACACATATAAGTGAGAGAGAGTACACGTTTATGTGTATAGCTTTTTTTTTTTTTTTTTTTTTATAACAACGTTTCGCTTAATTTATTTACTAATCTCTTTGTTTTAATAATATTATTCTGACATGCATCTCAATAACCTGAACAAGGTAAACCAACCGCTCTCGTTAATAATTCCAGGTCGACAAGATAGCACACATGTTTTAACCAAGATGACATCCTGTGGTTGGTAGCGTGACTTGCCAAAATGTAATGAAACCTCTAAAGAAAGCCGTTAATGCTTATCTTGTATGTGGTTGTTTTTCGGACACCCTGCAACACTCGTTGCATTACCTAATCACGTTTTCCTAACTGTTATGGATATCACAATTCTTATGTTGTCTTTATTACTGGAGCGTGCTACTTAAGCTGCTTTTCGCACACATTTGCGATTGTTAATGTAGCTGCCATTGTGTCTGTGCGCCTAACGATCTTTCATTAATGTTGCTTTATCCTATAGGCAGCTGTGCCGAGATTGATGTTAAATTGTGTGTGGAAAGCAGTGCATTGTCAATTTGAGAAAAGATTAGTAACGCAAATGAAAATGTGCCACATGTCAATGATAATACTGTGTCACTGTGTACTGCACGCAGGTACGTTTTCTTTAAAAAATGGTGCGCAAATAAGATTGTATCCTGGCTTCGAAAGTACGAGTACTAATAGTCAGGGTAATGAAGATCGTTACGTGAGACAGGCTGAAATGTGGCACAGATTCAATGTTAGATGAAGGTAGGTGGGTAACAAGGGAAAGAAAGTAGCATGTCCTTTACAGAACCTCGCTTCTTACAAACGCCAACCTATTTAGCGGGTATAAGTTTCTTTACAAGTGTGCAGTACAGTAGGTTGCCATTACTTTCCGTACGTGTGGGAGCGAAACTACCCATATTTACTAAACTAGAGACGAGCGGGATTCGAACCCTATGCGTTGGGATTGTGAAACGGACGCTTCACTCCTAGGTTACGCAGCCTCCTAGGTGATGGGATAATATTAAAACAGAAAAGACAATGAAGATGCTGATGGACTATCAAAATCAATGCTGGAAGATGGATAACCAAAACAGAGAACAAATTAGTGCTAGCTAAAGGTGACTGTCAGACTATTTAATAAAATACATTCCAACAAAAACAAAACGTTGACTTTGCATGAGACTAAGAGATAGATAGAGAGAGAGAGAGAGAGAGAGAGAGAGAGAGAGAGAGAGAGAGAGAGAGAGAGAGAGAAGAAGATAAAGTGAAATACAGAGATAGTTTTTCTACGTTATGCCAAACTAAGGTTGCTATTTAAATGTGAGTTGATTTCTTGAAAAAAACAAACCAGAAATAGAATTATGGATAATGTCACACATTCCATGTACAGTTAATAGATCGAAATCGACTAAAGGTTTGTAACAATAAACAATATAGGAACATCTCCTGTTACCTAAAGTATAAAAAGGGTAAATACAAGAGGCCTCAAACCGGAACATTTTTTAATTTAACGAGAACAATTTTTGTTCAGGTAGCCAAAATGCCGTATAGTATTCTATATAATCTCCAGCAACTGTTAAACATGTATCCCCGGGCTTAAGTAATGCTTGAAAAGCTTTATCGTAGAAAGATTTGTCAGTATGTCAGAACCAATCCATAACTGTTTCACATTTCGTCATCAGTACTGAAATTCTGATCTCTCAGGAATTCTTTTAGTGTTTCAAACAGGTGGAAATCGCTTAGAGTGAGGCATGTACTGTAAGATGGATATTGCTATACCTCCCAGCAGAGTTGTTGCAGACGGCACATAGTGCGGTGAGCGGTATGAGGTCAAGCGGCTCTTGCATGAGCAGGACGCCTTTGTGACTGCGGTGTCTATCTCCTATATATATCTCTGTTCTTTGCTCCCCAAATTCGGCGCATGAGACAAAAAACAAATGATCTCCAGTTGGAACGATGCGACGCCACTGTTCTTAGAACTTGGTGTTGAGGCCCATAATTGAGCCCTATCGGATGATTGTTCTTCTGAGTGTTTCCTTGAGTCTCCCTCTTTTCTAAACGCTCTTTGATGTCCATTCGAGTACTTGCAATGGAAGACGGTTGTTCATTCTAAAGACATGTCCGATGTATGTCCATCGATTTTTTTCGGATGATAGTCGACACGTATATTTGGTTTGACTTTGTTATTATCGAGTCATTGGTTATGAACTGGTCCCAGCGTATATTCAATAATTTTCTGAAACATTTATTTTCAAAGTATTTAGTTTGTTTTCTAGCGCTTTTGTTGTTTTCCAGCTTTCACATCCATATGTCAAGACTGATGTTATGATTGAGTTGAATAGTCTGAGCTTGGTATGTTTGCTCAGTGTCGTTGATATCCAGATGTTGATGAGCTGATTAAAGGCTCACGATACCAAAGCAATTCTAGTGGAAATTTCTTTCGTGGCATCTCCATTGTGTGTCATTTTGCTTCCCTGGTGTGTGTAGTGTTGAACATTTTGTAGAGATTACCACTGTAGCTTGATATCAACCGTTGTGGTTGTGGAAGCCCTGATTTTTGTTTTTGAGGCGTTTACTTGAAGTCCTATCTGTTCTGACAATTGGCATAGTCTATCAATATTGTTTTGTTTTTTTTCATTATTGGTACTAAGTGGCGCTAAGTCGTCTGCAAAATCAAGATATTCTAAGGTCTTGTTATCTGTCCATTCTATGCCTAAATGCTAATCATTGGCATAGTGTTTCATGATCCTTCTTCTTCTTCTTCTTCTGCGTACACAGTCAGACAGTAACCATTATTTTTTCGAAAAAAGCGGCGGTCATCCTGAGACTCTCGCCACTACCATAAAGCTTGTCTTGCAGTTCCACTGGCAATGGCCACATCTGCTCTCTCTGATCCCCGTATGTCGGGCAGTTCTGCAGCAGATGTTCAGTGGTCATTTTACCAGTACCGCACGGGCATTCGTCGGTACACCCTATCTTCAATTTGTTGAATAGGTGGTACCTCAGTCTGTTGTGGCCAGTGCGAAGTCTGAAGACAACGACCTGCTCTCTTCGGTTCAACTGGTAATAGGCATCGTTTTTGGTGTAACCAGTATGTTCGGTTTCCCATTTGGTCATGTACCTGGCTTTGATAAGCCGCTTTGACTCTTCGTACGTCATACTGGTATCTGTTTGTGGTAGCCTTGCACCTTCTTTTGCCAGTCTGTCTGCCGAATAGGTTTCATGATCCAATCTATAGCTCTGCTAAATAGTAGAGGTGATAGAATGCATCCCTGTTTTACTCCGGTTTTTGTGTTAAACCAATCAGTGTTGCCTTCGATTGTTCGAACACAGCGTCGTGAATTATCATATAATGCGCTTACTCACAAAATACATAAATATTATCAAGGCCGTATATGATAATTCACGATACTGTGTTCGAACAACCGAAGACAACCCTGAATGATTTAACATAAAAACAGGATTAAAGCCGGATTGTCATGTGCATCACTCAAAATGCGTATGTACAGTTCGATATTCATAGGGCGTTCCACAATCTGGAAATTCACATGATTGACTGTGGTTGGTTGAGAGCCACCTCGGCTGGGACCATCACTCACGGATGTACGATCTTTTCTAAAACGTTTACACCTTTCAAATGACTAACTGTGGATGAGTGTCTCATCACCGTATTGTAATTGCAGTATTTTGAAAATGCCCGCAGGTTTCACGCCATGTTTCACAAGAAACTTATTCACAACACGCTGTTCCATGCAACAGTGTTGTCCGTCATTTGTATTTACCTGTCACATGACTGACCCATGGCAAGTTGACCTCCGAGCCGTAATAATCCACAACTGCCTCTTACTAATGATAGTAGTTCCAGCACGCTAAAACCCATTCAGGTAGACGTAGCACAAAAAGTCTCGGTTTGATTTGGACGTCTTTCGTACATTTCATTGGAAACATTCCCAGAAATGACGGCTAGGGAAAAAAGGTGGCATTTGAAATGTCGAGATCATAAGAGACAGAGAAGGACAAGAGGTAAACGACTTTTGGATATTGTGATAAACTGCATAGAGAATAAAAAAGAGCACGAAAAGTGCCGATAAACTTTAAAGATAAATAGTTATATAATGAATTAAGTGTTAATTACATTTGACATTTAACATAACTTATGCGGACAATTATAATAACTAAAATCAATCAATGACATGTAATAGAGGGGGGTAGTGCCATAGGTGAATCGGAAATAGTCTGCAGGTGTTTGCAGCTAGCAATTAAATTGTATGTCAGGTAGGAAGCAGAGCCTATAAGTGTGTACATTCAGAGTGAGACAGGAACATGCAGTATCTAGGCTATTCGACACTTTCCAAAGAAAAGAATCTGGTTACGATACCAGAACCGCAATGATGTAAATCCCAGAAGGTAAGAGAAAGAAAGGCCAAGCTATACCAACTTATTGAAGAACCATTAACGCCTAAATGGAAATCATGAATCACAAATAGGGCTCCAAACGAAATACGGTTATTTACTGAATGCAATAGAGGAAGTTGTTTTTGTGCGCTTATAACTATCACCAAGCGTGAAGACCGCGCCTCACTTTTCTAGTAATTACTCAAGAATGTCAGAAGGTGATACTGGCAAATTGAACATTCAGTGGACCTGTTCACATATATGTCTTGCGGGAGCTCACATCTTCCTTCAGAAATAACAAAACCAAATAGCATTATAAGAAGGTATTCTACAAGACACAGAATTGCATTCATAAGCCAGCAGATAAACAATAACACCGGAACGACGATGAAGATGCCTGTTCTTGGGTCTTTGATGGATGATTGGAGATGGAGTCCTCCTGACTGTATTGCAATACGAGTGTCCTGAGTTAAATTCACAACTAATGGGATTGCAATGCCGATCCCCATTTGTGTTATCCAGAATGTCATGTCATGGTTTACTTCTAGGAGCCACGATGGGAATGCGAGGTATAGTTGATCAGTATAGTTTACTTGACCCTGACCCTAGTCTTGACTCTCCGTATTTCTGGTAAGAACACTTTCCTCTTTGCTTGGGCTGTTTCTATGATTTGCACTCTATCACTCTCTGGATTCATGTACGTATTTCAATCAGATCACCCGTTTCCTTTGACCTTGGATGCCCATCTCGCGGCAACGTTTGTTTATTCATCTTTATTTCCGTTATATATTTGGCAAATAAATCAGACTGGGAGGGTAAAGGTACCTTCTACAGTCTAACTCAGGGGTGGCAAACGTACAGCATTATGTCCGCGCGCTGCCTTGTATGTCCTTAAGTGCGGCCTTGTAGGCCATTGCGTGCAGTCATTTAAATGATTCACAATTTTACGAAACAAATCCGTTTATTTTAAAATTAAGTTGTTATTATATTTTGACTATTTGAGTTTAAAACAATTTAAAACACCAACATGAAAAAAAAAATTTAATGAAATAATCTACCCCGACTGACGACCAGCATCACCCGAATCAAGACGCTCTAAAGGTCACAAATTACGTAAACTCATCTAGACGATCAGCTGAAACTGAGAACCCTCTTGATGCAACCACATATTTAAATTATGACCTCCAAACATCAGTCACAACGAAGTCATTAAAAGGTAAGCTCACTTTCATGTCAACTTTACCTATTGTTGATTTGTCATATTAAAGGAAAACGAAAATAAATCGATGGAACGTATGCAAACAAAAAATCATGTGTGTATCTATTGGCCCTAAAAGCAATTGTATCCCATTAACAAGGTTTCTAAATTTGTGTTGTTGTTAGTGCTAGTACATGTAGCAGAATTTTACCAAATAATGTACTTTATAGAGTGCATCTAATTGAAGTTTATTGAATGCGGCCTTATTAGATTTACAGGTATCCTAATGCGGCATTACAACATGAAAAAGTTCATCACAGCTCGACCCTACCAGCACAGACAAGTGCAGTTTGAAAGAACCTTCCAGACGTAGATCTCGAATTAATATAGCTTATGGTGGTATCAGGGTGATCAGTATGTCCTATTACATTAAGGTGAAGCCACAGAGGCCGACGGATGGTATAACCGTGTTGTTTTTATCATTTTATTTGATTACTTTAAAAAATCCTCAGATTTATGGTTGGTGTTTATAGCTCATAAAGTACATGAGACCAATTAACTGCGCTGCTGGACGCTTGACAAACAGAAAAGGGATCCAGATCATCGGCAAAGCCCAGATTCTATTCCATGGGTTTTGGAAACAAAGTTCTAGCCTGCAAACTACGTGGCTACTGCAATGACAAGCAATGTGTACACCCTAGAAAGGCTGCCGCCCCCTACCTCGTAATCCAGATTGACCCCATCAAGGGAGATATACGTAATGCTATTCATCTAGGTGTATGTACGTTGCTTGTGTGTGTGTGTATGTGCCTGTGTGAGCGTGTGTGTACATCTGTTTGTAATAATGTGTGTAGATCACAGTTGATTTGATAAATATAGTTCCACGACGTCTAGAAAACAACAGAATAACTCAGAGAGACAATCAGAATAACTCAGAGAGACAATCAGAATAACTCAGAGAGACAATCAGAATTAACTAAAAGAGAAACACACGAGAAAGCACTTAGATAGGAAATAAATACTCAAAGATTGAAAGACACATTTTTTTTTTTGTTGCGTTCACCTCATTTCTCAATTTCCCAAGGCGGTGTGCGTTGCACTATGTTTTCATTGTGCGCCTGTCGGTCCAGTGTATCTGACCTCGGCATGTATTTTATGTAAGGGCCTGCTTCCTCCTGCATTTTCTAAGGGTTTGCTTCCCCGGGGTAATGGCCGATGCTGTGATGGGGATCGAACCCTGCAGCTTCGGGTTGTGAGCCGTGTCCTTTAAACACTAGTCCATGCGTCCCCCTACAGACAGATTGATAGGCAGACATACATAATGGTCGGCAGACCGAACACTAGCCTGTGACATAACAGGTATATTTTTATTGGCCTGAAAGTAATAATATATTTCTGATCTGTCTATGTTGTTGCGCAATTTCTTTCTTGGCATATGGTAGTGTTTTCCTCTCAAAATATGGGTAGCGAATTGTCTTTCTCCCCGTTCTCTCCTACATTTTTACAGTTACAATTCTTTCAACAATGCTTCTTCTTAAATAAGTTTTTGTTCTACGTTGTAGTTCCTTGCGCTTTTTTTTTTTTTAAACATTGTTGCTTCCCATCTGCGACAAACGTTAGACCAGAATGTATGTACAGTTAACTAAAGACTATTAATATTTATAGCTACGTCTAGATAGGTTTTTACTTACTAGGTAGGTTAGGTGGGAAGGTAGATAAGTAGTCCGCTAACACGACTATGGTCAATCGCACCAAATGACAGATCAAAAACGAAAAGTAACTGAGCGACTGAATGCAATGACGATGATGTCTTTTCTACTTGACCTTTACAAGTCGCGCGAGGACGACTGCAGAGGTGAGACTTGCTGGAGAAGACCGTTTTTCATCTGTGATGCCCAATGCTTATTTTAGAAGCGTGTTGGTGTGGATATCCTTGCCAAGGCAGATTACATGTCCAAGTAAGATCAAACGTCGATGTTTTAGTAGAAGGAATGATTTCAAGGTTGGTCCGTCGGGTGTCATGTCAGACCCAGTCATACGACATCGGATCGATCAGAAAACTTGGGTCTCTAGTTACGGTCGTGAAAAGCTTAAATGCGTTTGTGATTGCGTTGCAGAATATTCCAAGTTTTCATAACCATACAGCAGAATTGGAACGGCACAGTTTATGCAAGTTGTAGTTTTATTTTCAGTGGAAGCCTCTGAACGTTCTAGACTTGATGTATGGCGTTGATAGATCCGTGAAGACTTGCATTATTTATTTGTTTGATTTGATTAAATGTTCCCTATTGTTATTCTATTTGCGAAGGCACGTACATCTGCCCGTTGTTCTTTGGTCGATATAATGACGTATTTGCCAGTGTATAGTTGCGTGTGCACCTGTCTGTAAAGTGGACACATGTGCCAGTATATAGATGATTGTGTGGTGTGTATCTGTTTGTAATATGTTCCACTATGTCCGTTTTGTAGTACATTAGTTTTGCTAATTATGTATGTACGTGAAGAAGCTGTCATACCGAGAAAGATCCCAAATATATCCAGTCAAACTGGGTAAGAATTGACATCTAATACGGTATCTTGGGATTGCAAAACAAGCTTGTATATGATTTAAACTCCTACATCACACATTTTCCCTCCATGTTTTCCTTATTGTTCAAGCGGTTACGTACTACAATACAAGTTAGGCCACCAAGCGACCAAGATGCGGTGTTTTGTTTGTCTGGGTACCGCATAAGACGATTAATATAAACGCTTTAGTTTGTCTAGCGTTATATTGTGGATATGATTCAACCTGTAAGTATAAACTCGGGACACATGCTACTGCTGTGTAGGATGGTTGCAGGCGTGTTATTATCAGGTGATGTGTACGTCGACATCTAGATGCACGCCGGATTAATGTGGCATTAGTTGTATGTGGCATGTAATATAAACATAGTGATGTTTGGATGTGACGATTGTCTATTTTAACAATGATTAGCGTGTTTGTGAAACGTGTCATCCTTATATCATCTGACGTTTTATAGTCAAGGTGGCGCAATTGGATTACCTTTAGCGATAGACTAGTCCTTTAGTTTTGGTCATTACATTTTATGACATTTGTGAGACTTGGATTTTTGCTTCGGGCACATCAACACAATTTGGCTGGATTACCTCCCCTGCCTCCTGGGGGTTTCAGGTAAAGCCAGATTAATCATAGTGCGTCTGTCTCTATGTGAGTGACTTTGACTTTCACTCTGTGACAACACTTTGTGAATATTTGAAACATTATTTCGTACTTACCTTTTGCTGTGCCATTTGTTATTAACATAGAGATTTATTCCTGGCCGTCCTACATTCCCGCATATTAGATCTCACACCCCAACTGCTTTGCGGGTTACCTGTTTCTTCTTCTTTTCGTTTGCCTTATTTTTATGTTCCCTAAGGCGGTGTGCGTTACACTGTGGGTTTTATTTTGCGCCTGTCGGCCCATTGCATCTGATTTCAGCATGCATTTTTATAAAAGGATCTGCTTCCTCCTGCATTTTATAAGGGTTTACTTCCCCGAGGTAACGGCCGGTGCTGTGATGGGGATTGAACCCAGCACCTTCGAGGTTGTGAGCAGTGGCGCTTAACCACTAGCCCACGCAGTCCCCCTACGGTTACCTGTTTAAGGGAAAGACTGCGGGAGTAAACCGTGAGGAAAATCGGCATCACGTGCTATATCCACTCGTTTCAATAATAACTTTTCACTGATCAAAGATAGCTCAAGACGAGTAAGTCAGATAGATAAATTGAGCAAACTATCTCACTTTAATCCAAATCACCGCGCAAGACACTCTTGTACCCGTATCAGCGGACAAATCAAAATGTAAGTATTTGCAAAATAAACTGAACATAGAGAAAGGTCATTATCAACTCGCCGTAAAGATCAAACTAATGTGTTAACATGTTCTTTGAACATTCATCTACGCCTACAAAACATGGACCATTACAGCATACCTATAGAGTAGAATCCAGACATGGACATTAGATGATTCAAAGATTTTAAATGTCGCCCACAATGCTGAAGTACGACACATAATCGAGAATGCAGCGATCAAAAGACGAAAGCTGACTTGGTTTGGTCACATCACAATATCATAGAGCCTTGCAAATACGATACTGATGGGTACAACAGGAGGCAATCAAAGCTCGGGATGTCCTAGAAGGCAACGTAACGACAACATCCAGAAATGGACTAACTTCCGACAAGAGAAATCACGAAACTCAACCGCAGACAGAGAGGGGTGGCGCAGGATTGTGGAGGTGTCAGCAGGGGATGCCCCTGAACTGAACTGATATATATGTATATGTATATATATATATATATATATATATATATATATATATATATATATATATATATATATATATATATATATATATACGCGCGCACATACATACGTGTAACTGGGTTCAATTGAAAATGATACAAATTGTTATATTTCCGTGTCGAAACATTGTTATTTAAAGAATTAGCAGACCGTCGTGTCCAGAGGCCGCCCGATTGCAGTGTTTACAATCTACATGGAGACTTCTTTTGTGTCCTTCTTGATGAAACTGCAATATGTATTTGAAACAATATGTCATTGTCATAGAATTTTGCAGTGTCGTTGCTAACGACTACACAGGTAGTTTGCATGTGGAATCCCTTCATGTTAAAGTTTAAAAGATAGTTGTCTCATTCCCGCGGACTGGTTTCATTATAAAACCATTTCGTGAATAACAGTACAATGCAATGATAAAATCCATGGATTCCATTCAGCATGTGTACGAGTGGAGTAGGAAAATGACGTGTGGTAAGTGCTAGATGTGTACGAGTGGAGTAGGAAAATGACGTGTGGTCAGTGCTAGATGTGTACGAGTGGAGTAGGAAAATGACGTGTGGTCAGTGCTAGATGTGTACGAGTGGAGTAGGAAAAGCGTGTGGTCAGTGCTAGATGTGTACGAGTGGAGTAGGAAAATGACGTGTGGTCAGTGCTAGATGTGTACGAGTGGAGTAGGAAAAGCGTGTGGTCAGTGCTAGATGTGTACGAGTGGAGTAGGAAAAGCGTGTGGTCAGTGCTAGATGTATACGAGTGGAGTAGGAAAAGCGTAGGGTCTGTGCTAGATGTGTACGAGTGGAGTAGGAAAAACGTGTGGTCAGTGCTAGATGTGTACGAGTGGAGTAGGAAAATCGTGTGGTCAGTGCTAGATGTGTACGAGTGGAGTAGGAAAAGCGTGTGGTCAGTGCTAGATGTGTACGAGTTGAGTAGGAAAAGCGTGTGGTCAGTGCTAGATGTGTACGAGTGGAGTAGGATAATCGTATGTTCAGTGCAAACTGTTTTCGACTGGGTCATGCACTGCGAATATAATACCAGCGTTGGTTGCAGCAGATAAACGCATTGTGATGGAAAAATCGCCGAATGACTGAATGAACTGAGCACACGTGTGGACATCAGTCAAGGTTCAGTACACTCCATCACACCATGTATTATAGTTTGATCAAGTTTCTGCAAGGTAGGCGTCACGGCTGCGCAATAAAATCAAACACAATTAGAAATGGAACTCAGAAACGAGGAATTGAAAAAAACTAAAATAAACAGCACTACAGATATTGTCATACGCACCACATCGTTGTCCGTTTCATAGAATGGAACAATTCAAAGTAGCACGGTCGCAGCTGTTCAATGTAGACACCACTGGCTTATTTGGCGCATCTCTCCTACCCCCTCCCCACTTCTTACGCTCTCCTGGCTACCTTATTTGACCGGCATCCTTCATCTTCAGTCAAGCATCCGACCCAACCAGTCGATTAGACATACGAGTCTACTATTAGATAAGTAGACCATTTTTCATTATACGTTGAATTGTTAGTTCAGTGTGGTTGTTTTTTTTGTCCCTGATAAAGGCCTATTGGTCGTAACATAGGTTTTGTTTGTGTTCTCGTGTCGGTGCTGTATCTGACAATACCCATTTAAAAATTGTTTTTAACTCAACTTTAATTAACTTTTACATTTCTTTCATTTGTTTTTTTTTTCTATTCAATGTAGACACAAGACTGACGATTTCTGACGTCCATACGAATGTTTTGTGTCTTGCGAGTGTTACAAATCATACGATCCTGTGCTTGACATGTCCTTGATCTGTCACAGTTAATTAGTACATTTCAGAGAATACGTGCACGTGCTCGTTTGTGTATGTTGTGTCTGTGCCTTCGTGTGCGTATGCGTGCGTGCGTGCTTGCTTGTGCGGCAGTATTGTATGTTTATGCGTAGTGAACGTGGCCATTTGTGTATACGTGCTTACGTTTGTTTGTGGGAATGTATGTTTGTAAGCGTGTATGCGTGAATGTATGCGTATACGTTTGTGTGTGAGTGTGTGTGCGTATGCATGAATGTGTGTATGTGTGTGTGCGTATGCATGAATGTGTGTATGTGTGTGAGTGTGTGTGCGTATGCATTAATGTGTGTATGTGTGTGAGTGTGTGTGCGTATGCATGAATGTGTGTATGTGTGTGAGTGTGTGTGCGTATGCATGAATGTGTGTGAGTGTGTGTGCGTATGCATGAATGTGTGTGAGTGTGTGCATGTGTGTGAGTGTGTATGTACATGAATGTGGGTATGTGTGTGTGTGTGTGCATGCATGTGTGTATGTGTGTGAGTGGGTGTACGAATGCATGTGTGTCGGCGCTCTTGCAGTGTTTGTGTTTTTAAGTATATGTCGTAACTATTACTAGCGTCTATGATAAGTGGCTGGCCGAGTGGTTAGAATTGTGATCTCTTCGTCTGGAGATTAACAGTCGAAATGTAGTCAGACCTGTAATGTGTCTATAGGGATGAGATCAAATCTAGCTTGCATACTACCGATTGACTGTATGTATGATTGACTTGTAATACTCAGTCATTTAATGTATTCGTCTTCAAAATTGTTATAATGTAATGAACATCTTTATTGAGCTTGTGATTTGTGTAGTGATGGAGCGCCCACTTGTCACGGCAAAGGTACACGGTCCCACTTCTGCAACGGCCACGCTCTAGTCGCCCGAGCAGTGAATGGGTACCTGAATTGGTTAGGGAAGGAGTAGATAGCGCGGAATGGTACGGGGCACTCCACCTCACACAAGTTGCAGTTTAGGCTCTAACACTTCAGTCTCGAACAGCGGCTTAACCCGATGAATGACACCGTTTACCTTTGGAACCTATGTAAGGAGTGTCAGGAAGCGATGCCTAACCAGGGTCAAGTAAAACATAGGGATCAAAATCCTACTTTACGTTTTCGTTCGCGCTCCTGAAATCATGCCGTGTCAGAACACATCAGTCTGGCCAGCGATGCAGGGGTGGTGGGTATTGGAGGCGTAGGGGTGAGTTTCTAAAGATCGACACTGTAATCCGGCTAGTTGAACCTTCAATTACACTACAGCCAGGAGGACCACTTTCTAAAGTACGTCTCGAGATGTAAGACGAGCCCTTGTAATCTGTTACCAAGGAGATATCGCCAACAGTTAACTCAACTCAAGCTGAGTAGCTTCGAACAATAACAACATCAACAATTAACTTATAGTGTGCTTATAATCGCTTCAGGGGAATTACTTACAACGTTCTGACCTACACCACACAACTCATACTTGGTGAAGCTAGAAACACACTGTTTTACAGTACAGCATCTTGGACAACGAGGTCGGGATCAACATTACTGTCTCCGAAGTGTTGGGCTTGCTCAGAAAAGCTGCATCGCACGACATCATGAAGGAACCATGTTCATCGCCTTCAGCACGTTTGTGGATGTAAAAAGATCAGCGTCAAAGCCGTTACCGGATAATAGTCGTCAGCAGTAAAGAACTAAAAAATAAAGAGCTCCGAAAACAGAATCAACATGTCTTTAATGAAAGCTAAACCGCTAAAGGAAAGCAAAGCTGGTTTATGATCAAATTCAATCGCAGCTCGCGATAACGATGCAAAGATCCCTCTCACGCTCTCTGTCTCTTTCTATCTCTCTCTCGCTCTCTCTCCCTATTTCTCTCTCTCTCTCTGGCCTGGACGATTAATAACATTACATACCTGCCACAAAATAACACGCACTCACTACCCCCTCAACACGTGCATATTTCTCAGACCGGACTACTTTCATTAATCTCCATGTGTGTTTTACCGAACGATTCATGTCTTGATCACAGCGCTCTGCTTATCATATATTTTCGAGCCTTTCCAATGATATAAAAGAAATACAGTGCAATGTATAATCTTATATAATTTTGTGATTCATTTTACTTTCATCATGTTAAATCAAAATCTATCTTTTGGTCTTGCTCGGATTATTTCCCAAGTGTCTTGGTGTCTGTTTTCTGGACTGCTGTTTGTGCAAACGTGATGTAGTTTAATATAGAAACGTATACATAAAATTGATATAGTGTAGTCATTGGGAAGGATGACTGATGTCTGGTCAGGCAAAATATACTGATCATACATGTTTGCCAGGTTCAGGGGAATCATACTGGATAAGATACTCACCTTGGCTTCCTCGTAGTTCTTCCTGAAAACGGACTGTTTTCATGATTTGATCTCCGTAGTAGTGAGCGACACGCAGATGAAGCCAAGCATAGAACAACCACCTGGAGGACACCGGTCCACCTTCATCAGCACGCTCGGGTGTTAAGGAAATCTACGACAAACCAGCACTTAGCGTCCTTTTTAGTGTGCATAAAAGGGTAATTCTTCTCATCCCATGGGCATTCAGCAACAACATCGTTGTGATCGCACGCGACGTATATATGCTGCTGTGAAAGGTGACTAAAGAGGGGAGTGCATAACACAAGCACACTTTGAGAGAAAACAATTTGGTACAAAGCCGTCACAGCACGACTACTTAAAGTGATATTTCGCAGATTGTGTGAGGGACAATTGCATTTGACAACCTTGCTTTGTTTGAATCGAACGTGGGACAGTGGAATATCACAGGCAATAAAAGGTTTGAGAGATCATATAAACCCCCAGAAGAAAGATCGCTTTGCAAATAGAGACCGTTCAAGTTACCGTTATATCAGCTCTATTGGCTCGATTATCAGTCCATATAGGGTAGAAGGGTGTGAATCATAAACTTCCGTCTGATCTTGAGGCAGTGGCTTGTGAAGATGATAAGAGCACGAGTGAATGGGGTACAACAATTAAATAGATAGAGAGAGAGAGGGAATACGAATTTATCAGAATGTGTGTGAGAGAGTGGGAGAGAGAGAAAGATAGAGAGAGGAATGAGAAAGGTGAACAAAGAGGAAAAAGAAGAGAGGAAAAGTCCCTTAAAAAAACGTAATGACTGAGAATGAAGTAATGAAAAACGAGAGGAGAGAGTGAAAAGATAAAAAGTTCAAAGAGAAGAAATGAAAAGAAAAACAAGAAAGATAATGAGAGAGAGAGAGAGAGAGAGAGAGAGAGAGAGAGAAAGAGAGAGAGAGCGAAATGACAGAAACTAGAAAGTGAAAAGAGAGAGACAACAAAAATAGAGGAAAATCGTAACACATGGGTGTGAGAAGAAAGAAACGAGAAGATATTACGAGAGCTATAACTGTCAATCTAAACAAATTAATTGAAGAGTTCAAATACCACGGACTACTGAATAAGGATCCAAGAGGGGGTAAACACGGTCACAACAACAGTGTCTTGAAACCGGATGTGTAGGGCCGAAAGTCGCACGTATCGCAGCCTTGCTGGGAATTGGCATAACTTCTCAACGTCATTTTAACGTAACTTAACGTCATTTCTTTATACTGGTTTTGAAAACGCTGCAGTCTTTATACAACATTTGCAATTCAACAAGTTATTTGATCTAACATTACTCTACTCATCGAATGAATGCATTAATTGAACCTGCCTCTACTGTTTCCTGTGGCAATGCATTCCAAACATCCAATACTCTCTGACTACAAAAAATTATTTGCTGGTATCTAATCTCGACTTTTCCTTAATTAATTTGTGGATGTGTCCTATTGTTCTTAAAGGCGACTGTATATTGGAAAAAAAACTTGTTAAAGTCTAATTTATTATTTCCGTTGATTATATTGTACCCTGTAATATATCACCTCTATTTCTTTTCGTTTCTAGACACTGTAGACCAATCTTTCTGAGTATTTCCTCGAAACTATATAGCTGGTATCCCACAATCAGTTTTGTTGCTCTTCTGTGTGTCCTTTACAGCATCCTTAGGTCCCTTCTACGATAATGACTCCACACCTGTACCTAACACTCTAATCTTGGATTAACTAATGCTTTATTCAGAGTAACTATGTCCATGCTCCTATGTTTAACATTTATTATTTTTCTACCTCGTTCATCTTCAGACCTCGACTTCAATTATTCAAACGAAGTTAGCAGTTGACTCAAAGTTCCGTACACTTCCGTACAGCATCTCGAAGAAGGACACTGGCTGTTGCCAAATGCTACTTCTTTTGTCGGTATACAGTGGACAGGACTGCAAAATATGTTCTGCCACCATGGGGAGTTGTGTCGCAGGCACAAAGGTCCGCAATGCCAATCTTGACCTTGCTATACATATGACAGATACGTCTGTTGTGAAATGTGGGTAGCCGGAGAATGATCACCTGGTCTCGCCTGAAGAGTTGGTGTTAGGCCTCGTTTTCTATGTGGCCAGGGTGGTTTTTGTTCCATTTCGCACTGTACGTTGCCCTGATGAATGATTTAGTCTCATTGCACGTGATTTACATATCACTCTGCTGCAGTATCCTTTCCTCTATGACGAGTCTAATCGCCCCTTTGTTGCCTGGAATGAAGCAGTAGGGTGGTATCCACTGGACTATGTTTTGTTTTTTTACCCAAGGAGACCGGCGTTCGAGCTTGTCTGCCAGAGTACAGAGTTCATTGTTGTGCTTGTTCTTGAGAGCAATTAACACAGCGATGGCGTCTGTGAAAATGCCCACTTGCTTTTCTGCCTACTCCTTATGGTCTATAAGGGTTTCAGTTGCTTGTCTCAGGGCACTGGCTTCGGCACTGAAGTTGCTGCACTGTCTCCCATGCCCATGCTTCTTTTAAATTTCCCCGCTTGCTGTTGAATTCTACAGTTGTGTCTGTCTTCCATTGTTTGTAGCCCAGTCATGGCTTCCGTGTCTTTTATTTGGGTGAACCAGGGCTCCTGTTATAATGCGGGATACTTGGTTATTGGTACGCCCTATTTTGTCGATGTATGATTTAGATGCCGTGGGCTAAGCTGCAATGCCGTATTCCAAAACTGATCTCACTCTGCCTGTGTATATTTTTTGTTGTATGTTTCCGTGAGCACTTAATAAAGTATCATAAGTTTGTTCATGATGGACATGGGTAGCCTCGCACAGCTGATTTTTTTTTTTAAATATGCGTTTACCAGGTCAGACGTCGGTTTAAGGAAACGCCTAAGAAGGTTGGGGCCTCATCTAGCTGTATTTCTTTTCCTTTGAATTGGAGTCTTACTTGCTGCCGTTTGTTTGACAGGGATAAGATAGCATGTGTCATTTTTTGTTCATTTATTTTAGTAACCATACTAGTTCCTTTTATCATACCTAATGTTGCATTTCGGTTTGTGTGGGCCCCAGCGGTCTCAAGGTAAGGTGTTCGCCTCGGTTCCTGGAAGTCACGGGCTTCAGTCACAGTGAAAACCAGGATTTTGTTAACGTTGATCATCTGGTACAAATGTTCTCTTTTCAATAATTAGTGAGATCGGACACTCGTGTTCAGTGACGCGTACGTTAAAAATCCCTTGGAAACTGGAAATCGAAAAAGTAGGCTTAATTCAAAGCTAACTTAAAAATCTACTCAAACTATTCTAGAGATTCTCGCCCTACAGAGAATATGTCACAAAAAAGGGAACTGTTCAGTTATAGCATCCTGTCTTGGTTGTCTGGTTATCGGAGCCGCATAAATGACACCTAACAGGCTGCTGGTCTACCGTGCTCCAATTTACACTTCAATCACCACCAGTCTCAAAAAGGCGATCGTATATTGCAGGGGCTACCAACTTAACAGTTTGTACCAGACACTTGGGTTGACCTGGCAGGTCACCAGCGGATTTTCGCCTGCAAAGAAATATGAAACAAAGGAGGTCATACCTCCCCACGACGTCTAACGACACAAGTGGATTGAAGATATATATATATATATATATATATATATATATATATATATATATATATATATATATATATATATATTTATATATAAAAATATTTATATAAATATATATATATAGAACATTGCATTTGCTATTTTTTACTGCTGTCTGAGCTCACTCACTTAATATATATTATAACCACTGGGTCCTATTCGTTTCTGAATTTCTAATATTGTTCTCTACCAGCGCAAGCGCCGAAGAAAAATAAGAAATATCGGAAACTGTCCCAAAAAAAATAAGAGACAGAGAACGCCAGAGAATGCCACACACCAGTGAAGTAGTATGTTGTGAAACATGATCTGTTGGTCTGGACACGTAGTAAAGATAAATCCGAGTTAATCGACAGCATTGGCATATAATCTCATAATTTAATAGATCACGAACGGGGCGACGGGCCAGAGAATATAGATCCAGCTGATGGCAGACGTCTGACACAATCAAAACACCAACCAAGTCCAGGACGCAATAAACAGCCGAGATCGGGAACCAATAATCAACTCTGTATGCGTCACGTCATGGTGAAAGAGGAAGATACAATAAAGCTGAAGAAAGTGCCATAAATCGAAAAGAAAGTATTCAAGAATCGATGTCGATACAAAATGTATACCTATTGGCATCATCATAAACTGATCGCTTCGGTCGGTCCTAAGACTGTTTGTAAAATTGTCTGAGCATGTCTTTGCATTGGATTATGTCCTCTGCATCTCTCCTCATTTTAGTACTGGTTTATACTTTAATATCGCTGCATGTCTGAGATGTAACAGTAAGTCATGGTCAGCTTTTTACTTTGTTCCTCTGGATCGTTTCATCCTTTATCTGCTGCAGATGCATTTCATGTCGCATATTGTGTCCCAACCAACTCAATCTTAGTTTGTTTTATTTTCAATAGTTTAACTTTGTGCACCTACCTCAGTTACGACATTGTCATTGGATCTTTTATCTGTCAAACTCATTGTTACATTCAACGATAGCACTATATTGCAAATGTTTCTAATCTTTCTTCATCATTATATCATATCGCCATTGTTTCAGTCCCATACAATAATAGTAATAATAATAATGTTAGCCTAGGCATCTAGGGTCTGTTGGGTCGATTGACCTCTACGATGTTATTACGCTTGTAGCCAAACCTCATTCACTGCCGAAGGAGAGACTGCTTTCTGTCGGAACCATGTAGGATGGTAACGGCGCCTCCCACGCCTTCAGCCGACTGGTGGGAGACCGTTATTACACAAAACAGACCTGTACATTATCTGGTGAGCCTGTACTTCCTGGTTCAGTCGAACCACGCGACCAAACAGAGACAAGCGGCGGCGAACCAGATCATCCGAGATGGAGGAAAGACTCGTCTTTGCAGACGCCTGAACATTACGCACGAGATCGAACTACTAGATACCGAGGATGCGTCGCTGGTTGTGCATTGGAAAGGCATCGAGTTTCGATGTGTCTTGTTTAAGTAAGATCCAAGTTTCTGAACGATACACGAGGACATGAATCACACACGTCTCATAAATACGAATGTTTGATCTGAGAGAGTCTGTCATTAGTCTACACTCGGCGAATGTCGTTTATAGCGGAAGCAGCAGGGCCGATTCGCCTTAATATGCCAGGCGCACGACTTCCATCGGATGAATAAGAAATCCCCAGGTATGTGAATTCATTGATGCACTCCACCGTGTGACCACAAACAATAATGTAATGAGGACCAGTGTCGGAGCAAAGGCTCTGAAGTTTCGTCTTGGCCCAGGATATTGACAGGCCCAGGTTTGATGTTTCTAGGACCAGTTTCTCGAGAGACTGTTACTGAACCGCACTGTCTGGGCCGATTAGGACTATGTCATAAGCTTAAGCGAGGTCTGCGATGCGTGTTTGATCCTTGACATTGTCCAGATGGTGGGAGTCCATTCGATGGCTAGGTAGAAAAAGTCTGGAGCAAGGACGCAACTCTACCTGACCCCCGAAGACGCTAGGAACTTGGCACCGGTGTCCGTGTATAGCTTTCTTATCACGTTCAGCAGTGGAGCAGGAGTTCCGATGCCTTGCATGGTTTTCTAGAGAGCATACCTGTCGCCAGAATCGAATGCAGCATTCAGATCCACAAATGCAGTGGAGAGGAGGCGGTTGAATATATGGTGCAGCTCATCCTGGATCTGGAGAGCAAGAATGACATCCACAGTTGATCTGTCCGGGGTGAAACCACACTCATGTGGACCGCATTTTGCGACCAGGGGTGGCTTGAGTCAGGCCAGCAGCACATGTGCAAATGTATTGCCAGGGACAGAGAACAGCAAGAATGGTCTATAGCTGATGCAGTCGTTACGGCGTCTCTTGCCTTTGTATAGGACAGCAACTATTCCATCTCGCCAATCTCCGGAAACATGTCCTGTTCTCCAGGCTTGTCAAATGAGTTGGTGAATAGTGGAACTGATGGGATACATGGCGTACTTCAGAAACTCTAGTGGAATATGGTCCAGCCCTGCAGTGCGAGCATCTTTAAGCCTCCGTTTGGAGGTTTGAACTTGTGCCAATGTTGATGCATGTCTCCGAGTTTGGGGGAGCATCCACACACTCCGAATCTAGGTCGGGCAAGCCGTTACTGGAAGATGATTCAGTACGAGCGTGTAGTGCTCTCTTTCCATCTGTCCGCTACTTCTTCGTGCGTCGACCATGGTGAGCCATCTGCTCTATTGACACACAATTCAATGTACCAATTCTCAAATCTTCCTGAGCTCCTCTCCAGTCACTAACTAGCAGATTATATCCACAACGCATATCAAAATAATATTGCAATTATTATAGATCTATCATCAATAGCCAGTGCCACGTAATGATATATGCATGTGCCGTGGTTATAGTTTAATTCAATGCAGAAAGTTATTTTCGTACATATATATATATATATATATATGGCTGCAATAGTAGAACCATTTTCCTAAGATCGTAGAGTTTTGCACACTTAAAGTCATGTTGTTAATATAATAATATTCAACGTTAACATATCCAAGAGATTAATTACATGGAAATATCGGTAGTTAGAATACCTGGAAACCGGTTTTCAAACAGGTAGATTATGCCTTTTGCCAGTTAGTTGAAGGCTATCTTCCCTAGTACCTTCAATTTTTGCAGTTTATTTCCTGCAGCTTACTAGACATGCGAGAAAGTAGATCTCGTTGGTTGGGTAGGAATTGCATTACTTGTTATAATGTTTTGCAAGGACATCAGTAAACAGTCTATTCGTATCGATTTTCAACTGCCAAATTTTAGTTTTACTTCCACAGAGTGTATACGGGATCTCTATGTTTTTTAGTCAATCTCCAATTGAACTAGTCTCTAGTTTCACCTCCCATGAGACAAGCGGATACTTGAAACTTGTGGAATTCGAAACCCCAACGTTTCACGCTTTCGTTTCTTGAGAGACAAGCGGCATTACTTCTCAGCTATAGCAACCCGCGCACCGCAACTCCCCCTTCCCTCTTTCCCCGTCCGTCACCAGAACGAAAATGGAAAGATTGTTAGAGAAACTGAAACTAAATGCCAGATAGACGATGCCGTGGCTTATCAACAGTCTCTTCACAAACAGCTGGACATAATCTTGTTGTCAATATGAGAACCAATCAACAGTAATTTTATATCAACGATTTGCCACATATCATTAAAGAATGGAGGCGATCTCAGATAAAAGAACAGTACACCACTGAAAATGAGGCTACACTTACATCCAAAGTGGTTGTCCTCTATAGTTGTTGGTGTTGGAGGGATTGTTTTATCAGGTTCGTTCCGTCCCTCAAAGTTGTATAACTCGGAATAGTACTCCCTCCATCGTGCCAGCACATCTTTGTCCTCAATAAGGCACTTGTCGTTTTAATCCTGGATCATAAAGTTCCTTCCTTGTCTTGGTGTTACCAGTTCTTTGACGACCGTGTATGCTCCTTTAGCGTCATTTCTGTGTAATCTCTCGCTTTCTTGATTTCCTCATATCGGACGACCTCATCAGGTGAATGATTTTGATTTTTCAGTGACCTTCTTCTATTCACTTCTTTCTCATCGGTAGTTATTTATCACGTGTGTTAGCTCATTGATTTTATCACATGAGTTCATTTTTCTGACATTCCATGTTCCTATTGTGAGCTTGTCCTTCATCAGCTTTATGGTTCCACCAGTAGCACACTTATTATCTCCGACCTGGTGTGGGACGGCAGGTGCGGTCATTGTTAACCCGTGCTGCGACCGGGCCGGTATAGTTGATCGTGATTGTGTCTTCATGGATGCATCTTGGGCGGTTGTCTCTTGGCGGAGCCCATCTCCTCTCCAAACCCGTACGAGCCAACATCTGCATCTGATCTGGAGGAACCAGGCGAGCCATTGCCTCGTTTGCCTACAGCGTAGCGGTCATAGTTTCCCAGTGTGCACCACTTGGAGAAGATGGAAGGCGGCCAACGGAAATATTATGAAGATCCTTGAACACATGTATGACAAGGCGTCCAGCGCAGTTCTTTTGAACGGGAGGCGAGGGGACTGGTTTTATCACATCAGTTAGTGTGAGAGTGTTGTACACTCTCTCCATCTCTTTTCAATATATTCCTTGAAGGAATTTTGAGTGAGGCACGTGAAGGTCACATTGGTACTGTTAAGATAGGGGGCCGAGCGATTACCAATCTTAGTTTTGCAGATGACATCGAGGGGTTGGCGGGTTCAGAAGCAGAACTCCAGAAATAGATAAGAAGGCTCGAGGAAACAGCTCTTGACTTTATTATGGACATAAACGCTGGAAAGAAAAAAATAATGACCAGCATGACCTCAACAGCAGAATAAAAGCTAATGGCCAGGAACTCGAAGTGGATGACCGTGTTAAATATCTGGGTTTGATTGTCAGTGATGAAGGATCAAAATGTGAGGTGTTAGCCAGAATAGCACAACACTGGCCAGTGCCCATCCACCTCAAAAACAAGCTATATCCTCGTATAATGAAGTCCCTAATACTTGATACCTAGCAGCAGTATATGCTATGTGACTACCTTTACCATTCTATGCATGAGGTATGTACGGATAATCGTATATATGTCAAGTCACTGGTTCATGGTTATAATACGTTTTTAATTTTAGAGATACTGGTTTGCTATTTCGTTTGGCTCCTAAGCCTGAAAGGTCTTACCGGACAATCAGAAGCCGTTTGAGGACTTCCACATAAGCAGCCAACGACCCATCCTTAAAGTCCGCTAACAGGAACTGGTTGCAAATACTGAGTTCGCATGATGGACACAAAAAGAAATCCTTTCTTCAATGCTAGATCAACGTGGCCTCGGTTTCTTTGTCTATGTGGCCCGTCCATCACAATCCGCCAGGTTCGATCTCTGTCCGTTGATAACCGTTTTAGGAAACCAACGCACCCCTAATTAAGAAATTCCTGCGATCGTATGCACTTCAACCGGTTGATAAACATCGTCCACTCCGTTTACAGCCTGGGGCTCTACCATCGACTGTGGTCGTGAACTATCAGACAACGGGCCATGGTTGCCTAGCCAGAGTTCTTGGATTGACTGGGATTACCTATCTTAAATGAACCAAATAACTAATAAGAAAGGGTAGATTTTATGCTACAGTGGATGATGTCGTCATGAATTGAAATATTAGTAGACCTCGTTTGTAATAGGAATTTTATTTTGTGAGATGGGATGACCAGCAATCTTCCTTTCTAACTAACTCTCCCTAATTGATTCATACATATATCTGGGGTAGTTGTCTCGCCGCCGCGATTCAATTTCAACCAGTGTTCGTAAAGCTTTTTTTTTTCTTTTTTATTTGCTTAGATGTTTGTCTCACTAGTTTCTACTGGCGGAGGCGCGCCATTTTCCACCCCAGACCGTAGTCCATTGGGCGATATCAGGACGCATAAACCAGTGCTTGGATGAATGTGTGCGTCTGTATGTACCTATGCTAGGTTTGTGCGCCCTCAGAAGCTAGCCCAACCAAAGTGCAATGGAAGGGCCTCACCATAAGGGCGCGTGTGAAAGTTGTGCAAGAGTGTGACTGTAGGACAGAGACAAATGAAACAGAGTGGGGTAAGAGGAGAGAGAGAAGGGAGAGAAGATTTGCCCCCAGGGTAGAAGACCTGACCCGCAGCAATTTCTGAAAAGGACAATTTGGATTTAGCTGGCGTATTATGCAGGCGGAGCGATAGCGCGGGCTTGCGGAAAACGCTCGCTGCCTCTTCCCGTAGAGCTATTGAGGTGCGGTTTGTTTTGGCGTCTCCTCCACCGAGGTGCGCTTCTCTGGTCCGTATCAGGAAACGTTGTCAGTCCGTGGTGATTTATCTAAGGCTTATAGCAGAGCTCGACAGTTCGTCTGGCTGGTGGTCAGACTCTCGCAAAGAGCTTGTGACCGGCAAATAGAAAGCAGGAATCGTGCCTCAAGGCCCTGTGTTCTCCCGGGGACCAACCCTCGGGAGAAGGGCAGGCCGGCAGGCCAAATTATCTCTAGTCCCAGTGAAATTCATCGCCGAGGTCGTTGGGATCCGTTCTGCACAGAGCGCTGCCATCCCTCCTCGAGCGAACCCGGTCTGTCGGTCGTCTGGTGCGTGTAGGGGCCCCTGTCAGGCGGTTCGAGGTCGACGGAGTGAGGGACGGGTGGAACAACCGTCCGTCCGTTCCTTCAGTCGGTCCCTGCGGCCGTCCCAGTGAGGCTTTTTACACACCCGCCCACCGCCGACCGGTGTGTGCGCTACGTACGTCTTCGACAGATATCTGGTTGATCCTGCCAGTAGTCATATGCTTGTCTCAAAGATTAAGCCTATGCATGTCTAAGTTCACACTGTCTCACGGTGAAATCGTGAATGGCTCATTAAATCAGTCGAGGTTCCTTAGATGACACGATCCTACTTGGATTACTGTGGTAATTCTAGAGCTAATACATGCTTACCAAGCTCCGACCCTCGCGGAAAGAGCGCTTTAATTAGTTCAAAATCAATCGTCATTTCCCCTCACGGGGTTGCGGCGTCCCCACTGGTGACTCTGGATAACTTTGTGCTGATCGCATCTTTAAATTGTCAGCCCTATCAAATGTCGATGCTACGTGACATGCCTACCATGTTTGTAACGGGTAACGGGGAATCAAGGTTCGATTCCAGAGAGGGAGCATGAGAAACGGCTACCACATCCAAGGAAGGCAGCAGGCGAGCAACTTACCCACTCCCGGCACGGGGAGGTAGTGACGAAAAATAACAATACGGGACTCTTTCGAGGCCCCGTAATTGGAATGAGTACACTTTAAACCCTTTAACGGGGATCTATTGGAGGGCAAGTCTGGTGCCAGCAGCAGCGGTAATTCCAGCTCCAATAGCGTATATTAAAGTTGTTGCAGTTAAAAAGCTCGTATTTGGATCTCAAGCGCAGGCGGGCGGTCTGGCTCGCACCGGTTCACTGCCCGTTGTCTCCTGCCCTACCGTCTGCCGGTTCTTTCTAACGGGTGCTCTTCGCTGAGCGTCCTGGGTGTCCGGCGCGTTTACTTTGAACAAATGAGAGTGTTCAAAGCTGGCCTCGGCTGCCTGAATAATGGTGCATGGAATAATGGAATAGGACCTCGGTTCTATTTTGTTGGTTTTCGGAACTGGAGGTAATGATTAACAGGGACAGACGGGGGCATTCGTATTGCGGCGTTAGAGTTGAAATTCTTGGATCGCCGCAAGACGAGCTACTGCGAAAGCATTTGTCAAGAATGTTTTCATTAATCAAGAACGAAAGTCAGAGGCGCGAAGACGATCAGATACCGTCGTAGTTCTGACCATAAACGATGCCGACTAGCGATCCGCAGGAGTTGCTTCGATGACTCTGCGGGCAGCTTCCGGGAAACCAAAGTGTTTGGCTTTCGGGGGAAGTATGGTTGCAAAGCTGAAACTTTAAGGAATTGATGGAAGGGCACCACCAGGAGGGGAGCCTGCGGCTTAATTTGACTCAACACGGCCAAACACTGACATGATTGACATGCGGAGAGCACTTTCGTTGGGTCTAATATGGAACCGGTGCTGGAATTAGACCCTCAAAAATATGGGGCCATCCTCTCAGTAACTTGATTGTCTCGCATCTAGTGTTCGCTAAAAGAATTGACGGAAGGGCACCACCAGGAGTGGAACCTGCGGCTTAAATTGACTGAACACGCCAATACTGTAGAAGGACTGACAAATCGAGAGCACTACCGTTGGGTCTAATAATGAACGTACGCTGGTATTAGACTCATGGAAGACAAGTCAGCTCTCTAACACTCTAATGAAAGAACGCTACGGAAATCGTGTTTAATCTCGCAGAAACCGCAGATTTCAAATACCTGGTCATTGACAAACAAAAGCCCTCAATTCATTCGTCTGGCAAAATAGTGAACGGGTGCTGGAAATAGACCATCTGAAGACAGGTCAGTTTTATCCTACTAATGACAGGGCGTTGCTACGGAAATCCAGCTCATATCGAGAGGAGCCGCAGACACTTTGGTTCACGTACCAGGCTGATAAGCCAATGGCGAGAGCTACCATGTGAGGGATTACGGCCGAACCCCTGTAAGCCGCAATCCCGCCCAAAATCTCAGCACCACTGCAATGGGAGGCTCCTACATGTTCGGGACCTGGGGCTCGCGCCCCATCCCTATCCGATAGAGCCGCAGAAAGAGGTCTATGCCGTCCGCCGATCAAAGCGGGCGGAAAGCTGCTAAATACTCACGTTATACGGCGATGGGGTGCGAAACCACCAACATAAGACTTAGTTCCTGGTCGGGGTGTCGAAAACAGTAGAGCAGCCACCTCACTGTGAACTGTCGAGACTCAACCAATGACCATGAGATCTGTCCGCACACTAGGTGAACAACATATCTGTGACATTACCAGGCTTGTCCACTGGTTAAATGCACTCCTGCCTCGATCGCTGCCTCTGTACGCTATCAGCCATACCAATGGACGCAGAAGAGATGCAGACTAGCGGACATTGCACATCTGCCCTACTGTGTCAACCTCCCAGGTGGCGGGGAATGCTAGGCGTACCATCACTGAAGATGTGGCGAGAAAATAAAGGGAGCAAAGAGGTACCCCGCCTACATGCACATGATACGTTTCTGGGAGGACGTGACGATCCTGGGATACAGACACACTAGACTGCCTCTCTTCCGGATTAGTACAAACCAGTACATAGTCCATATCATATACCATACATCATATATTTCAAATCATATATCATTACCGCAGCCTATATACAGGAGTAGTGAAGACTCGTCAGTCTTGTAAGACAACTTCCATACGAGAGAAAACTCTGACCACAAACAACTGCTGCCTTGCAGATAGGCTGGGGACAGCCAAAGGCTAAGGAGGGCATCCCTACATAAACGCATGTTGAAATCGGACGCACGGGGCCACAAGCTTAACAAAACAGTGCAACGTAAATCGCAGTATGATGACAGTACAACCTATCAGAAAAACGTATGGCGCTCATCATGCGGAGTCCCGCCAGGCAGCGAGAGTGCCGGGCCTCACGCCTCGAAGAGGCCCACCCTTGACTACTGGTGGTCACCCACCCATGTGTTGTGGAGTCAAGGCACATGGCTATGGGGCAACTTCCATTGACCAAAAACTCAAGACCCTCAAAATACTACAGTGGAATGCGGAGGAAGTCATTAACAAAAAACTTTCCCTAACACATCACCTGCATTAAGGTAAGATTGACGTGGCATGTATCCAGGAAACGCATCTCAACAATAATCATAAATTCTCAATCAGAGAATACCAGACCTTCAGTCTCGATAGAGAAGGTCACAAAGGAGGGGTCCTGATACTGACCAGAAAATGCATACCGAGTAGCGCGGTACCTGTCAGTCACACCGGACAAGCAGAAATTGTAGGAGTTGACATAATGGCTCAAGAGACGAAGCTCCGCATTTTCAATCTGTACGGACCACCAAAAAGAGACCTATCGCTCTCGAGTATGGAGGTCAGAGACTCCAACTGCATAGTAGTTGGAGATTTCAACAGCGACTCGGAGAGATGGGGATACTCTGACACAGATAGCAGAGGTGACAAAGTGGAAGATTGGGAGATAGATACAAATCTCTCCCTAATCAATAGGCCGGAGGATAGCCCTAGTTTCTATTCTAGAACATGGCATACCACCTCGACTCCAGACTTGGCCTTCTCCACACATGACATACACCATAAAATAGACCACCAGGTGCTAAAGCAACTGGCATGTAGCGACCACAGGCCGATCAGGCTAGACATTGATATGGAAGTAGGCCCACAGGAAACAAAACCGCTCCCACGTTGGAATTACAAACGAGCCGACTGGGACAGATTTGCAATCCTGACAGACGGGTTGTGTGAAACCATCAACACACGAAACAACAAAATGAAGCCCATGGTGGAAAGCCTAAGCAAGGCAATAATGCAAGCCGCCACTGAAACCATCCCAAGAAGAGCTAGGAAAAACTATAAGCCTTATTGGAATGATGAGTTGCGAAAGCGGAAGATGCAGTAACACATGCTAGGAACATGGCAGAGCGAGAACAATCTATGGAGGCAAACATCGCCCTCAAAGCCGCAACGGCGAAATACAAATACACTCTAAAGCAAACAGCAAGAGAGAGCTGGAAAAACAAAACGGAAAGCCTAAACCTGGACAAAGAAGGGAACAAGCTATGGAAGCTAGTCAGAGCCATGAATGACGAAACCCCGTCAAACAAACAAAATTACCATCAAGCAGGGCGAAAACTTGCTCACTGGTAAAAAAGCTGCAAACGCTTTTGTCGATCACTATGCCAGAGCAAACCACATCGAGGTCCCTGCAGATAGGCATACATACATTAGTGAAGAGCAAAAGGGGCACAATATCAGTACGGCACCTGAAGAGCACATGATAACCAAATTAACAATGATCAAAATGGAAGAGGCCATGAGAACATTAAAGAAAAGGAAATCCCCTGGAAAAGATGGAATAACAAACGAAATGCTGATGGGGCTTGGCCAAACAGCGAAGAGGAAGCTGATATTAGTCCTGAACCAAAGTTGGAAAAGGGGAATTGTACCCCAGGCATGGAAAGACGCAATACTGGTACCAGTACCAAAAACAGGAAAGGACAAAACAGATCCAAATGGATACAAGCCCATAAGCCTACTGAGCTGTGTCGGAAAACTGATGGAACGTATGATAAACACCAGACTGATGTGGCATTTGGAAGAAAAACGAATACTAATTCCACAGCAAGCCGGCTTTAGACAGCACAGATCCACTGAGGACCTGGTCATCCTCATAGCCCAGGAAATAGAAGATGCCTACCAGGCACAGAAACACACAGTAGCGGTGTAGGTGGGCATGGAAAAGGCATTTGACAAAGTCTGGAAAGATTGACTTAGAGTCAAGTTAAGAAAAATTGACGTTTGTGGGAAAATGTACAAGTGGATCAACCACTACCTCAAAAACCGAACGGCCAGAGTCCAAGTACAAGGGCAGATGAGCAAAAAGGTGACACTTGAGCAGGGAGTACCCCAAGGGGGAGTACTGTCACCAACACTCTTCCTGGTGTATATAAACGACATTACAGAAAATATATCAAGAAGAGTCCATAGCTCAATGTTTGCAGACGATCTGGCTATGTAGACCTCTGAAAAGAATCTCACCATAGCAAGAAATCGGATGCAGCAGGCCCTAACATCGCTGGAAGAGTGGGCAAACTCATGGCTGTTAAAAAATAAACGAGGAGAAAACCAGATGCACAATATTAACGCTTTCCATCAAACCCCAAAATACCAAGTTAAGTCTAAATGGCAAATTCATGCAGCCAAACGACAACCCAAACTATCTGTGAGTCACATTTGATCGGCGCATGACGTGGAAAAGTCAGATCGAGAGAAACCGAATGAGAGCCAGAGAAAGAATGGCAATCATGAGGAAACTTGCTGGCACAAGCTGGGGAGCAGACGAAAGCATACTAAAGAAACTGTACACTGGAAGAGTGAGACCAGTTCTCGAGTATGGCATTGCGGCATGGACAACAGCAGCAAAGGCGAACTTCGATAAAGTTAGTAAACTTCAAAACCAAGCCATGAGAGTTATAACAGGAGGCATGGAGTCAACGCCAATTGTAGAACTTGAAAAGATTACAAAACTGCAATCCATGACCGATAGAAGAGACTGCAGAGCCCAGCTGCAGTCAGAGAAACTCCGAAGACTGACTGACCATCCAATGCACCAGTGACTAAACAATTTTGGAAATGGGAAACTAAAGCGGAGAAACTTTGCAGAAATAGCCAAAGCAGAGATGCACGAAGATCCCATAAACGCACTAACAACACCAAAACCCATCACTACTGTACGAAAACCTACCTGGAGGCAGGATATATTTCCAGAGGTGGTAGAAAATATACCAGGAATTAGAAACAAAAACGGCCAGACTGAAAAAGAAAGGAGAGATACTACCCTAAGCTTTATATCGAAAAGCTACCCAAGCATGGACTGGACCCATGCATACACCGACGGTTCTGTAACAAACACTACACAGAACGGAGGGGCAGGAGCATTCCTGAACCTACCAAATGGCAGAAAAATAACACTGTCCTTCGCTACTGGTAAGTACACAAGCAATTTCAGAACGGAGGCAGAGGCACTGAGGGCGGCAGTGGAAGAAATGGTGACACATAAAGAAAATGAAAGCCATATAGTTCTGCTTACAGATGCTCTCGCCGTAGTCACAGCGCTAAAAAGCTAGAAAAACACTGTGCTTAATCACTTAAGAGCAGCACTCTGCAAACTGTGCCAGCAGTCCGCACCAAAAATGGTAGTGGTACACTGGGTCCCATCACACTGCAACATCCAAGGCAACGAGGAGGCAGACAGACTGGCAAAAGAAGGTGCATTACTACAACAAACATATACTAGTATGACGTACGAAGAATAAAAACGGCTTATCAAAGCCAGATACATGACCAAATGGGAAACCGAACATACTGGTTACACCAAAAACGATGCCTATTACCAGTTGAACCGAAGAGAGCAGGTCGTTGTCTTCAGACTTCGCACTGGCCACAATAGACTGAGGTACCAACTATTCAACAAATTGAAGATAGGTGGTACCGACGAATGCCCGTTCGGTACCGGTAAAATGACCGCCTAACATCTGCCGCAGAACTGCCCGACATACGAGGATCAGAGAGAGCAGATGTGGCCATCACCAGTGGAACTGCAAGACAAGCTCTATGGCAGTGTCGACAGCCTCAGGATGACCGCCGCTTTTTTCGAAAAAATAATGGTTACTGTCTGACTGCGTACGAAGAAGAAGAAGAAGAAGAAGAAGAAGAAGAAGAATATTCCTACATATACTTTTACATGAGATTGTAGTTGGTTGTTGTTGAATTCTTGCAATGAGTATATTTACGCTTTTGTTCGACCTGAAAAGAGAGTTAGGTGGAGGGTTGCATTAGCTTTCTTCACATCCTGAGGGTACGGATGAATGTGCACATTTGTCCTCCAGGCGGTTGTTTTATGCTTGACTATCTGCGTTTTGCTCACTACTACGGGGATCACATCGATCAGCTTACCTGCCTAGCTAGATTGCCATGAAACAAACTGGATCTTGAGAAAAATGCGTGGAAGTGAGGGGAGAGGGGCGGGGGGGAGTGGGTGTCTTGATCAGTATATTTCTCTTTACCCTGACGAACATTTCCTTATCAGTATATTGTGCGAGGGGTTGGTTATCTTTGCATTGGCTAGAATTGAGCATACGGTAAGCGAGCATATGTTATTTTATATGAGAACCGTATGCTATAACCGCTCTTTTAAACGACAACTACAATTTGCACTATATTCCCAGTGCCTCGGGGCCCATCGGAAGTGTTTTGGGATAGGTAACGATACCACTTGCACCTGAAGTTATTTTTGTTATTACCTCCAAAAGAAGCAAACAGGGTCGTATTTGGAATTGAACCCATGCCCTTTCTACCAAGTGATCGGTATCGCAGCAGCTCGACCATATGCTCGTCTGCAACCTGAACTCTGCTAAAACATTAAAAACATTTTTTTTTTTTAAACATGTTATACTCTATTTAAGTTTCTACAACTGTTTTTGTAAATAGCTGATATGTTCAAGAAGGTTGAGTTAGCCATTATTTAACTTACATATTTACACACAAAACCTTCAGGGACTCTTTATGAACATATTTTGGTAAGCGGATAGGTACGTTGTCTCAGTTTGAAAATAGAAAGCTTTCTCGTGCACAGGAAACGTACTTCAAATAATCAATATTGTTTCAGCGTCTTGGGATGCAACTATATCCTTTCTGTTATTGTAGTTTCAATCAGGCTTTTATTATTTTCTACTCTCTTTCATGGTACTTGTAGCTTCCACTGCAGATTGGGTTGTCTTTTTCGTTTCGCCTAGTTTTCTAATGTGGAGTGTATTGTATTGAATGTTTGCTTCGTATGGTGTAGTGCATTGAACTTCAGTGAAATATCATTTTGAAATGGATATAATTCCAATCAGGGCATTACCACACAGGATCCGGTAACATGCGTATTTATATAGCAAGCCCTGTCACTAGTCACTTTGACACAGATGAAATACGACACAGGTTTAAGCGTAGTGCTATTCATATATCCGATGTCCATTCCAGGATAATCGGACGGAAGAAAACACACAAAATGAACGAATTAACCAGTCCAAATGGAAAACAACAACGCGTTTCAGTGAACACAAGTGTAAGTTGTCGATTAGTGTGAAATCCCGGCAAATCCGTGGTCTCGCGGCATTTATAATGAAGTAACAAGAAGAGCAATGTAGACCCACAGCAATTATGGCGCCATATTTGCTGCTCTCTCATTATATTATTAATTTTAAGATGCTTTATTTCTAAAATGTTGATATGCAGTCCCAATTTGGCTGATTCTTCTTTCACCCTGTAAATTTTCTCTTTCATTTGGCTGAGACTGTGTGACAAAAGAAGTAGATGGTAAATATAGTCATGTAATGTAATGTAATATAGGGCATGAAGTGTTAGAGATTTCATTGATGACTGTATCTTCAAAGGAGGTATTTCTAGATCCCTCCCTCCCTGCCTTTAAATGGCTAAAATTAATTCAAGTAAATATTAACAGCATAATCGACTAGAGCGGGAACCTTTAACGCGAGAGGTGAGTACTCGAACATTATACTGCTCAGAAGCTCCACGCATAACTAAGCGTACTACATCCGGACTGAAGACGTTCACAGCCTGATGTACCTGTCATATTCGATGACTAGATTTTATGAAAAACACATATATGTAGCAAGAATAAAGAGGAAGGCTAACGTCTGGTCAGGCACAACATACTGATCAGACATGTTAGTCAGGGTCAGGCACAACATACTGATCAGACATGTTAGTCAGGGTCAGACAAGACATACTGGCCAAGACCCTCACGTCGGCTTCGTCGTAGCTCTACCTGGAAACGGGTTGTTTTGAGGCACACTAACATATGAAGTGAATGATCTACGTGATCTTCGCAGTAGTGAGCAGCACGTACATGAAGCGAAATAACAACGGTCTGGAGGACCCCATTCCACCTTCATCAGAACGGTCTGGATAGGAGGAAAACTACTGCAATTCGCCACTTAACGTCCTAAACCTATTCATCGTGGGCATTAGAAACAAACATGACTGAGGAGAAATGAGTAGATCAGCATGACGCCCAACGATGTAACAATATACGCGATGAGTTAAACCGGCAATATAATGATCAAAGAACAGTCCAAACAACGCTTAGTGAAGAACAGTGAAAGAGAAAGTAGAACACTTCCTGTGATACCTGTACGTGGCTCAAAGTCATGCCAATAGTATTAATCGAGGTACGACTGCCGTAGTTCTTATGTGATCGTATTGGAAACATGTAATGAATACTGAAAATAGGTCGACGGTAATATAGAAAATTAATTTTATGCCAGTTTAAAAGATTCTCAGGAAATGAGAATTTACGAAGCCTGTTCAAAAATCTACATCATTTTTTTTAACTTGTATTTTTTTGGGGGGGCGGGGGGGGGGGGGGGGCGTGCTGGAAAAGGGGGTTAACTGGATTAGCCTTCGAAATACTCCCCTTCTCTATTAATGTATTTCGTCCAACGGCGTGTCCACTTTTGGTAGCAGTCCAGGTAAGCATTTATTGGTATCATAATTAGAACAAGTCTCTTTTTCTGCATACTGGGAATCCTACATCAATCAATGTGACTAAACTCTCTTCGGCATCAACATCAATGACAAGTGGACTTCACAGCCTTTACTTTGTAGATGGCATAGTGCTCTTCACAAAAAGAGTTAAAGACGCCAACCAGATGACAGGTTTGCTTCATAAGATAGGACGAGAAGCGGGTCTTGAGATGTACACTTACAAGACACAAGTCAATTGCAACCGTTTCGCTACTAATGATCCAGTAATCTTCCATGGCGTGAATCTGGAAAACGTGGAGGGATATATCTACCTGGGACGCCTTTTAACATGCGAGTGACCGAAATCCAGAATAAACTAGACGTTTCTGTGCCCACATCCAGAGGCGGCGTGCCTCCCTATTGAACTTCACAGTTCTCTTTGCAATGTGGTATACTGCAGAAACGTGGTCCCTTACAAAAGAAAAGGAGTCCAAACTCAGAGTGACTCAAGTCTACTTCGACAGACGAATGGTCGCTCTCAAACTCAACAATCAACGTTTTCCAGATCTTCACAATACAGACCTACGACAATATGGGGTAGTTCTCTCGCCGCCGCGATTGACTATAACCCAGTATTCTTACAGAGATCTCAGTCCCGCCAGACGGAGCGATAGCGCGGGCTTGCCGAAAACGCTCGCCCGCCTTTCCCCGTATAGGTATCTGGACGCGGTTTGTTTTGTCGTGCCCTCTGCGGAGGTGCGCTTCTCTGGTCCGTATCGAGAAACTTTGACAGTCTGTGGTGATTTTTCGAAGGCTTATAGCAGAGCTCGACAGTTCGTCTCGCTGGTGGTCAGACTCTCGCAAATAGCTTGTGACCGGCAAATGGAAAGCAGGAATACAGCCTGAAGGCCCTTTCCTAGCCCGACCAACCCTCGGGAGAAGGGCAGGCAGGCAGGCGAAAATTGCCTCCAGTCCCAGTGAAATTCATCGCCAGGGCCGTTTGGATCCGTTCTGCACAAAGTGCTGCCATCCCTCTCCGAGCGAGCCCGATCGGTCGGTCGGTCGTTCGTCTGATGTGTGTACGGGCCCCTGTCAGGCGGTCCTAGGTCGACGGAGTCTGATCCGTCCTTCAGTTGGTGCCTGCGGCCGTCCCAGTGAGGCTTGTTACACATCAGTCGTCCTCCACCAACCGGTGTGTGTGTGCTTCGTACGTCTCCGACACATATCTGGTTGATCCTGCCAGTAGTCATATGCTTGTCTCAAAGATTAAGCCATGCAGATCTAAGTTCACACTGTCTCACGGTGAAACCGCGAATGGCTCATTAAATCAGTCGAGGTTACTTAGATGACACGATCCTACTTGGATAACTGGCAATTCTAGAGCTAATGCATGCTTACCAAGCTCCGACCCTAGCGGAATGAGCGCTTTTATTAGTTCAAAACCAATCGTCGTTTCCCCTCACGGGGTTGCGGCGTCCCCACTGGTGACTCTGGATAACTTTGTGCTGATCGCATGCCTCATGTGCCGGCGACGCATCTTTCAATTGTCTGCCCTATCAAATGTCGATGGTACGTGACATGCATACCATGTTTGTAACGGGTAACGGGGAATCAGGGTTCGATTCCGGAGAGGGAGCATGAGAAACAGCTACCACATCCAAGGAAGGCAGCAGGCGCGCAACTTACCCACTCCCGGCACGGGAGGTAGTGACGAAAAATAACAATACGGGACTCTTTCGAGGCCGCGTAATTGGAATGAGTACAATTTAAACCCTTTAACGAGGATTTATTGGAGGGCAAGTCTGGTGCCAGCAGCAGCGGTAATTCCAGCTCCAATAGCGTATATTAAAGTTGTTGCAGTTAAAAAGCTCGTAGTTGGACCTCAGGCGCAGGCGGGCGGTCCGGCTCGCGCCGGTTCACTGCCCGTTGTCTCCTGCCCTACCGTCTGCCGGCTCTCTCCCGCGGGTGCTCTTCGCTGAGCGTCTTGGGTGGCCGGCGCGTTTACTTTGAAAAATGAGAGTGTTCAAAGCAGGCCTCGGCTGCCTGAATAATGGTGCATGGAATAATGGAATAGGACTTCAGTTCTATTTTGTTGGTTCTCGGAAATGGAGGTAATGATTAACAGGGACAGACGGGGGCATTCGTATTGCGGCGTTAGAGGTGAAATTCTTGGATCGCCGCAATACGAGCTACTGCGAAAGCATTTGTCAATAATGTTTTCATTAATCAAGAACGAAAGTCAGAGGCGCGAAGACGATCAGATACCGTCGTAGTTCTGACAATAAACGATGCCGACTAGCGATCCGCAGGAGTGGCTTCGATGACTCTGCGGGCAGCTTCCGGGTAACCAAAGTGTTTGGGTTCCGGGGGAGGTATGGTTGCAAAGCTGAAACTTAAAGGAATTGACGGAAGGGCACCACCAGGAGTAGAGCCTGCGGCTTAATTCGACTCAACACGGCCAACGCTGAAATGATTGACAGGCCGAGAGCACTTTCGTTGGGTCTAATAAAGAACCAGTGCTGGAATTAGAACCTCGGAAATCTGGGGCTTAACTCTATGTGGCTCGATTGGCCCGCATTCAGTGTTCGATAAAGGAATTGATGGAAGGGGACCACTATGAGTGGAGCCTGCGGCTTAATTTTACTCAAAACGCCAACACTATAAAATGACTGACAGACTGAGAGCACTTTCGTTGGGTCTAATAGGGAACGTTTGCCGGTTATTAGATCAACGGAAGACAGGTCAGTTTTACCCTCCTAATGAAAGAGCGTCTGCTACGGCAATCCTGCCTAGTTCTACTGAAACTGCAGGTTTCAGACACTTGGTCATGACTGACATATAAAAAAGCCCTATATTGATTCGTTGTGTCTAACAGTGAACTGGTGCTGGTATTAGACCTTCGGAAGACAGGTCATTCTTACCCTACAAATGATAGGGCGTTGCTACGGTAATCCTGCTCAATTCGAGAGGAGTCGCAGACATTTGTCCACGTACTAGGCCCATAAGCCAATTACGCGAGGCTACCATGTGAGGGATTACGCCCGAACGCCTCTAAGCTTAAATCTCCGCACCACTGTGATGGTAGGCTACGAAATGGTTGGGACCTGGGGATCACGTCTTAGCCCGACCTGGTCGAGCCGCAGAAAGAGATCTCTGCCGTCCGCCTATCAAAGCGGGCGGGAAGCTGCGCGATACTCACCCCATACGGCGATGAGGTATGAAACCACTAGTAAATAACTTAGTTCTCGGTCGGGGTGTCTTAAGCAGTAGATCAGCTACCTCACTGCGAACTGCTGAGACTCAACCCTTGACCATGATATATGTCCGCTCACCAGGCGAACAACATCTCCATGCCATGACCAGGCTTGTCCCCTGGTCAAATGAACTCTTTCGAGAGGTATCACAGGTCGCTGTCATTTGGTCCACGTGCTTGGCTGATAAGCCAATGGTGCGAAGCTACCATCTGAGGGACTACGGCCGAACGCCTCTAAGCGAGAATCCTGCCCTAAATCTCAGCACCGCTGTGATGGGAGGCTACGACATGGCTGGGGCTTGCGTCTCAGCCCGGCCCGGTTAAGCCGCAGAAATGCACCTGGTTAAATGCACTCCTGCCTCGCTCTTTGCCTCTGTCTGCTATCAGTCATCCCAATGGACGCAGAAGAGATGCAGTCCAGCGGAAATTGCACCCCCTGCCCTATTGTGACAACCTCCCGGGTGGCAGGGAATGCTAGGCGTACCATCACTGCTGATCAGCCGAGAAAATAAAGGGAGCAAAAAGATACCTCACTCACATGCATATGCTACGTTTCTGGCAGGACATGACGATCCTGGGACACAGTCACACTGGACTGCCTCTCTTCCGGGATAGTACAAACTAGTACATAGTCCATCATATCATTGCCAAACCCTATAGACATGAGTAGGGAAGACTCGATAGTCCTGCAAGACAACTTCCGAAGAGAAACAACTCTGACCAAAAACAACTGCTGCCTTGCAATTAGGCTGGGGACAGCCAAAGGCTGCTTTGCTGCTGTTGTCCATGCCGCAATGTCATACTCGAGAACTGGTCTCACTCTTCCAGTGTACAGTTTCTTTAGTATGCTTTCGTCTGCTCCCCAGCTTGTGCCAGCAAGTGTCCTCATGATTGCCATTCTGTCTCTGGCTCTCATTCGGTTTCTCTCGATCTGACTTTTCCATATCGTGCGCCGATCAAATGTGACTCCCAGATAGTTTGGGTTGTCGTTTGGCTGAAGGTATTTTCCGTTTAGACTTAATTTGGTGTTTTGGGGTTTGATTGATTGACGACCGATTAAAGACAATCGATATCAATATATTATGCACAAACTAACAGGTGATCAAATTATTTTATTAGATGACGCATAATGTGAATGATGTATGTTTTTGTGACGCGATGATCGTACACACTCTTCAAGCTTTCTGTCAGACGACATTCATTGCACGACATACATATTCGAAATTCCTTTTGCCTCATAACTTTTGAACATTCGACTACAGTTCCATTATACAATGTGCTTCAATTGAGTAATTGCAGTATGTTTTCCTACTGCACTCCTTCCGTTTTGTATCCATTCGTAGTACATTCTTTCATCTTTAAATTAAACAGACACACAATATATTGCAATGTGCCTATAACAACATATAATATTGAGTATTCTCAATAACAAGTTGAAGTCACTGAAGTTGATTAAGCTTTCCCTTTATTTCCTGTTTATTCCCTGTTCGTGTTTAACCCACAAACAATTCATTATTGCTGTTGTCCATTCTAACGTGTATGTTGTTCTCCAGGGACTATCCTTATATCCCTCTTCGGAGTCTTGTACAGAGTTACTTAAAGCATAACAACGAATTCTTGGTTTGCTGTTTCATCCCCATTATTTGTTGTTTTCTCCCTTTTGATTTAAAACTCGTTGTTGCTATTCTGTGTGTTATCAGTTCAAATTGTAAATGTGTTTTCATCCCTTTTATCAAATATCATATTTGTTGTTTGTGTGAATATCTGTCAAAATATGTCGCTTGAAGTTATTCACATCATTTTCTTTACTGTTTTAATATATGCTTTTGTTTTTTTATGAAGTTGTATTTAATTTCATGTATTCTTATGATAGGTGACTACCTAACGCATTTATTGTGTTAATATTAACACAAGTCAAAGCCATGGTGAGTTCGAAATTGCCAGCCGAGTTCATAAGAACTTTGTGAACAATATTCAAAACATAAGTAGCGTATTACCAGATTTTCAAGAGACAGGTAGACAAATCTCTTCTTGCTATCGTTCACAAAGAATTGACATACCTGACGGTCTCTGTGCATCTTCTTTGTACTTTCATTAACGTCAAACTAGGGTTATTTATGATGGAATAAAGTTTGGGGGTGTCGGCTCCGTGTTTCTTTGACAAGGGACAGCATATCAGGCAGTAGATGCATTTCGTTAAATGGAATGTGTTCTTTAGTGAGCCACATCTTTATTCCATCTTTTGTACTAGACGATGTCGAGAGTATGTCTTCTTGTGTCACTGTGTTGTGGTATGGTGCATTGTCTATTACCAGACAGGATGGACGAAAAGATAGTTGTTTTGGTTCAATCCACTCTCTAAATATGTTACCATTTATGTGGGTATTGTAGTCCCGATTGTCCGTATAATTTGCAGAAAATTCAGATTTTGCATTATTCACCAGCCAAAATGGCTGGTATCTACATATGCTAGTATCAAGCGCTGTCCTTTGCCACACTGAAATGGAAAAGCTGAAAAATATTGTTCATAATTTATAAAAATATAATTAGATGGCAGCCATATACAGAATGGCGTCGTGCTCACAGAGTGTGCAATAAATGGGCATCGTCGAGTTGTCCGTTTTTTGTTTTATTTTGTTTTTGGGGAGTGGGAGAAGGGGTTGAAAAACTAGTTTCTTCTAAGCATATCCATAATGAAATGCTTCCGATATACGGTAACAAGTGTTTGATACATTTTCTCAAAGACGCTTAACAATGCTTATGAAGGCCGACCTGGCTGTCGTGTTCAGACTGCAACGGACGCCTCTGTATGGTGGATTGAAAAGATGATTCGAGCTGGCAGACGAGTAACGACAGACAGTTTAGCAAATGGGTCAGGGTGAATGCATGGTTTAGCCAACATTATAATGGATGATCCAACCTCGGCGAGAGATGTTTCACAACGTGTACATCCTCTTTATCCACTGCCGATTCCTTTATTTCAGCATTGGTTAGTATTTAAATATCTCTGCATGTCTGAGACGTAAACGTGATCTTGTTCCACAATTCATCTTTTCCCCTGAATCTTGCCCTCTAGGAGCTTGTGTAGAAAACTGTCATGTCTCATATTGTGCCCACACCAACTAAATCTTCTTTTTTGTATCATTATGAATATTCAGCTTTGTGCGCCAACTTCAGTGAAGACAGTGTCATTGGATCTTCTTTCTGTCCAATTCACTTTGCCCATATATTCGATAGAACCATATTTCAAACGCTTGTAATGTTTTTTTATGTCTTTACTAGAGTCCATGTTTCAACCACATACAGAGCAATTGGCCATATTTGAGTGGCGATTATTTTTTTTCCTCATTTCTGTCTTGATATTCGTTGAGCTTAGCAATTTCTGTATTTCCCAGAAGGCCATTTTTGCCAGTGCAATATTTGTCATATTTTTTGTTTCAATGTGGACATCTGTTGTGTTGCGTTACCCTAAATATGTAAACTTATGTACTTGTTCGATTCTTTCTGTAAGTTTCAAATGTTCCTTGCTTATTACTATAGACTTTGTCTTAAATTGATTTATTTTCATGTCAAACTTCTTTCACAGTACCGCTAATTTTTTCAAGCAATATTTTCATCGTTTTTTCTTGTCCTGCGACTATGACCTGGTCATTGGAGAATTTGATGGCATTATTACCAAAACCTCACGCAGCTAATCGCTCAGGAGAGCTGGTTAATACAAGAACAACAATATGTGAACGAATATGTATCAGGGCTAGGTGAAACATACTGAGTAAGACACATATCCAAAGTCCTCGTTAGTGCTTCTTGAATCAGAATGTGCCACATCAGTCGGACTAACAATGTGGGAATCAGCACTGTCATTTCTATAATAATGATCTTACTGAGGAACTTCGCATTGCACTACAGACAGTATGGACATGATCAACGTTTTTCAGTACGTATCAGGATGTAAGAAAAGCCATTGTACCCCGCAACCACAGAAATGTCGGGAAGAGATAATACAACTCAGCACTAGTGAATTGAACACCTGTTTGTCTTGTAACGTAAATAATATTAGTTCATTACGTAAGACATGTGTTTAGTGTTTTAAATGTCATAAGTGTTGTATTGCTATTCTATTCCCACCTTTACTATGTAACGATCCTTGATAGCACCAGAACTGGTAAAGTTATATTTTCACATAAACATGATTTATGCAGAAGTTAATTATTACCACGGGTTTCTTTTGCTGGCCACGTTGTTGGCCCTTAACAGTCCAAATTATTCATTTCAGTCACCTAGAGTAACACCCTTTACAGTACAAATTATTCATTGCAGTCAACTAGCGTAACACTCTTTACAGTTCAAATTATTCATTGCAGTCAACTAAAGTAACACTCTTTACAGTTCAAATTATTCATTTCATTCAACTAGAGTAACACCCTTTATCGTCCAAATTATTCATTTCAGTCAACTAGAGTAACACTCTTTACAGTTCAAATTATTCATTTCAGTCAACTAGAGTAACACTCTTTACAGTTCAAATTATTCATTGCAGTCAACTAAAGTAACACTCTTTACAGTCCAACTTATTTATTGCAGTCAACTAAAGTAACACCCTTTACAGTCCAACTTATTCATTGCAGTCAACTAGAGTAACACCCTTCACAGTCCAAAGTTATTCATTTGCAGTCAACTAAAGTAACACTCTTTACAGTCCAACTTATTTATTGCAGTCAACTAGAGTAACACCATTTACAGTCCAACTTATTCATTGCAGTCAACTAGAGTAACACCCTTTACAGTCCAACTTATTCATGGCAGTTAACTAGAGTAACACCCTTTACAGTCCAAAGTTATTCATTGCAGTCAACTAACACCACTTACAACCCAATTTATCTGGAACAACAATCTGGAATATTTCGCATATCAACCATATCTTGCTACTTAGCTAAATATCTTGTTCTTCTTCTTCGTCCATCCTCAGATCAAGGTTCCGGTTTCTCTCACAAAGGAGACCGTTGTCTGTAACACTATTTCATCTCCATACAGCTTTTGTCTCATAAATGTCTCACTAGGCCAGTTTTGTTCTCTCATTTCCTGCATGAGCGTGCAGCTTTGCAGGATGTGTTCCACGGCCATGATATGATCCCCACATGGGAACCTGTCATCTGTCCCAATCCTCATTTTGTTGTAAAGATGACCCTTGAATCTGTTATGCCCAGTTTTCAGTCTGAAGATGATGACTTGCTCTTTTCTAGTTAAGTTAAAGTAGCTGTCTTCTTTTCCGAAGTCGGGGAGTTGATCAGTCCATTTTACCCTAACGTTGGCTTTAATTATGGTCTTGGCCTCATTATATATGACACTCAGGTCTGTTTGTGGGGATGCTCCTCCAATATTTGCTAGTTTGTCTGCAGCTTCATCGCCTTAAATATTGCAGTTGGATGGGATCCACATATGACCAACCGTGGGTGTTCTGCTGAGAGCTGTGTTAGAGAGAACATACATTGCTCGAGATCTTCATCTTTATGTTGTTTTCACGCTGCTAATACTGACACGGCATCAGACGTGAATACTATAATTTTTTAGGGGTGGATATCTTTATCTTGGATTACAAGCTCAGCTGCGGCCTTCAGTGCCTCTGCTTCTGCACGGAAATTATTGGAATATGTTCATGTTGTTAATACTCGAATTTGAATTCCTCCCAGCTAAATATGGCTTGGCTTGGCTTTGTTCGTTCTCAATCGCCCGCTACCAAACCCTAATAGGGCTTAAGTAGCAGAATGTATTCCAGAGAATAAAATGCGTTGTGTCATAGTTTACAGCTTGACTGTGATATTTGCACCTTTTGGTCCAACACATCCGACTTCAACAAGCATTTTTTGAGTACCCGGTCAAGGCTTGTCCCCTAGTTAAATGCACTCCTGCCTCGCTTTCTACCTCTGTCTGCTATCAGTCATCCCAATGGACGCAGAAGAGATGCAGGCCAGCGGACATTGCACCTCTGCCCTATTGTGAAAACTTCCCAGGTGGCGGGGAATGCTAGGCGTACCATCACTGCAGAGGAGCCGAGAAAATAAAGAGAGCAAAGATATACCTCACTCACATGCATATGCTACGTTTCTGGCAGGACGTGACGATCCTGGAAAACAGGCACACTGGACTGCCTCTCTTCCGGGATAGTGAAACTAGTACATAGTCCATCATATCATATCATATAATCACCACACCCTATAGACACGAGTGGAGAAAACTCGATAGTCCTGCAAGACAACTTCCCTAAGAGAGACAACTCTAACCTCAAACAACTGCTGCCTTGCAGATAGGCTGGGGACAGCCAAACGCTAAGGAGGGCATCCCTACAGAAGCGCCTGTGGAAATCAGATGCACTGGGCCACAGGCTTAACGAAACAGTGAATCGTAAATCGCTGTATGATGACGGTACAACATAACATACAAAAGTGTGGCGCTCATCCTGTGGAGTCCCGCCAGGCAGCGAGAGTGGTCACCCACCCATGTGCTGTGGAGTCAAGGCACAAGGTGATGGGGCAAAAACTATTGACCAAAAACTTAAGACCCTAAGAATACTACAGTGGAATGCGGAGGGAGTCATTAACAAAAAGCTTTCCCCAACACATCACCTGCATGAAGGTAAGATTGACGTGGCATGTATCCAAGAAACGCACCTCAACTACAACCACAAATTCTCAATCAGAGGATACCAGCCCTTCCGTCTTGATAGAGACGGTCACAAAGGAGGGGTTCTGATACTGACACGTAACTGCATACCGAGTAGCGCGGTAGCTGTCAATCATACTGGACAAGCAGAAATTGTTGGTCGACATAATGACACAAGAAACAAAGATCCTCATCTTCAACCTGTATGGTCCACCCAAAAAAAGACCTGTCGCTCTCGAGTATGGAAATCAAGGACTCCAGTTGCCTAGTAGTTGGAGACTTCAACAGCCACTCGGAGAGATGGGGATATTCGGACACAGACAACAGAGGTGATGAAGTGGAAGACTGGGAGATGGACACAAATCTCTATCATCAATAGGCTGGAGGACAGTCTTAGCTTCTATTCTAGAACATGGCATGTCACCTCTACGCCAGACTTGGCCTTTTCCACGGTAGATATTCACCACAAAATAGACCCAAGGTGCTCAATCCTTTGGCAGGTAGCGACAACAAGTCAATTAGGCTAAAAATTGATATGGAGGTAGGCCCACAGGAAATAAAACCGCTCCCACGTTGGAACTATAAACGAGCCGGCTCGGACAGATTTGCAATTCTGACAGATGGGCTGTGTGAAACCATCAACCCACGGAATAACAATATGAAACCTATGGTGGAAAGCCTAAGCAAAGCAATAATGCAAGCAGCCACCGAAACCATCCCAAGAGAGGCAAGGAAAAACTACTAGCCATATTGAAAAAATGAATTGCAGAAAGCGGAAGACGAAGTCTCAAATGCTAGGAACATGGCAGAGAGAGAGAACAATCTATGGAGGCAAATATCACCCTCAAAGCTATCACGGCAAAATACAAAAGAACACTAAACCAAATAACAAGAGACAGCTAGAAAAACAAAACAGAAAGCTTCAATTTAGAAAAAGAAGGGAATAAACTATGGCAGTTATTCAGAGCCATGAATGACGAAACACCATCAAATAAACAAATTACCACCAAGCAGGGCGACAACATGCTTACTGGAAAAAAAGCAGCAAACGGATTTATAGAACATTATCCCAGGGCAAACCACATTGATGTGCCTACAGACAGGCACACAGACATTAGTGAAGAACCAAAGAGCCACGATAACATCGATATGGCACCAGAGGAGCACATGATGGCAAAACTAACAATGAATGAAATGGAAGAGGCTGTGAGAACTTTACAGAAAAAGAAAGGTCCAGGAAAAGATGGGGTAACAAACGAAATGCTGATGGGGTTTGGTCAAACAGCAAAGAAGAAGTTACTATCAGTCCTGAACCAAAGCTGGAATGGGGGAATTATACCTCAGGCATGGAAAGACGCTGTACTTATACCAGTACCAAAGAAAGAAAAAGATAGAACAGATCCAAATGGATACAGGCCTATCAGTCTGCTGAATGTGTAAGAAAACTGATGGAACGTATGATAAACACCAGACTGATGTGGCATCTGGAAGAAAAACACAAACTAATTCCACAGCAAGCAGGCCTTAGACAGCACAGATCCACTGAAAATGTACAGATTGATCATCCACTACCTCAAAAACAGAACAGCCAGAGTTCAAGTACAAGGGCAGATGAGCAAAAATGTGACACTTGAACAGGGAGTACCCCAAGGGGAAGTACTGTCACCCACACTCTTCCTGGTGTATATAAATAACATCGCAGAGAATATACCAAGAAGAATCCAGAGCTCCATGTTTGCAGACGATCTGGCTATGTGGACCTCTGAAAAAAATATTACCATAGCAAGCAATCGGATGCAGCATGTCCTAACATCGATGGAGGAGTAGGCGAACTCATGGCTGGTCAAAATAAATGAGGAAAAAACAACATGTACGATATTCTCGGTTTCAAACAAATATCAGTACACTAAAATAAGTCTTAGCGGCAAATATCTGCGGCCAAACGACAACCCAAACTACCTGGGAGTCACATTTGATCGGCGCATGACATGGAAAGGTCAGATCGAGAGAAACCGAATGAGAACCAGACAAAGAATGGTAATCATGAGGAAACTTGCTGGCACAAGCTGGGGAGCAGACGAAAGAGTGAGACCAGTTCTCGAGTATGGCATTGCGGCATGGACAACAGCAGCAAAGGCGAACTTTGATAAAATTAGCAAACGTCAAAACCAATTCATGAGAGTTATAACAGGAGGAATGAAGTCAACGCCAATTGTAGATTACAAATCTGCAATCCATGACCGACAGAAGAGACTGCAGAGCCCAGCAGCAAGCAGAGAAATTCAGAAGACTGACAGACCACCCAATACATCAGAAACTAAATAGATTTGGAAATGGAAAACTAAAGCGGAGAAACTTTGCAGAAATAGCAAAGAAAAGATGAGCGAAGATCCTATGAAAACATTAACACCAAATACCATCACTACTGTACACAAACCTACCTGGAAGCAGCATATCATTCCAGAGGTGGTAGAAAATATACCAGGTATTGGAAACAAGAACAGCCAGACTGAAAAAGAAAGAAGAGACATAACCCTGAGGTACATAACGAAAAACTGTCCAAACAGAGACTGGACCCATGCATACACCGACGGTTCTGTAACAAACACAACACAGAACGGAGGGGCAGGGGTATTCCTGAGCCTACCAAAAGGTAGAAAAATAACACTGTCAGTTGCAACTGGAAAACACTCAAGCAATTTCAGAGCGGAGGCAGAGGCACTGAGGTCTGCAGCAGAAGCAATGCTCACAGGTAATAGAAATGAAAGCCAGATAGTCCTGTTTACAGATACCCTGGCCGTAGTCACAGCACTAAAAAGCCAGAAAAATACTGAACTTAATGATTTAAGAGCAGTACTCTGTCAACTATGCCAGCAGTCCGCACCAAAAACAGTAGTGGTACAGTGGGTTCCATCCCACTGTAATATCCAAGGCAACGAGGAGGCAGACATACTGGCAAAAGAAGGTGCAAGACTACCACAACCAGATTATATTGTCACCTACGAAGAGTCCAAAAGGCTTATTAGAGCCAGGTGCATGGGCAAATGGGAAACAGAACATACTGGCTACACAAAATATGATGCTTATTACCAGTTGAACAGCAGAGAGCAGGTCGTGGTCTTCAGACTCCGCACAGGTCACAACAGACTGAGGTACCACCTTTTCAATATACTGAAGATAGGTGGCACTGACGAATGCAATTGTGGTACCGGGAAAATTACCGATGAACATCTGCTGCTAAACTGCCCGACATACGAGGATCAGAGAGAGCACATGTGGCCATCACCAGTGCCAACACTAGACAAGCGCTATGGAAATGTCGACAGCCTCAGGATGACCGCTGCTTTTTTCGAAAAAAATACAGGTTGACGTTTGACAGCGTACGAAGAAGAAGAAGAAGAAGGGTACCTGGTCAGCATTCTCTCTTCGATCCATTCTCCTTAGCCAATCTGCTCTGTTCCAGCTTATTATCTAGGATTTGGAGTTGTAGGAAGGTCTTGGCAGCTCTTTTTCACTAGCCCTAACGCTAGCAGTTAGCAATGGGCCGCTGAACGTTGCAGCTAATGCGCTGCTCAGCGTCTTGATCCCAACCAGCTAAATATGAAATGTAAACAAAAGCTGTAATTTTAAAATTTCGAACTAAAAATTTTAATTGTAATGGTTTTGTTTTTTTTATTTGTTTTTTTTGGTTAAGCATGAAACACGTGCAATTACTATTCTTGTCTTGGACGCTAACATATCGTAAATTACGTGGACTGTACAGGGTTAAAGTGCACGCCTAGCTCAACAAAGGACCAAGGCTCGTGACATGGCCACTTCATGATCAGTTTTTCCCAGCAATAAATGTGAGTATCTGGCACTACTAAATTAAGGAAATCATTGTGAGATACTAGTTATTTCACCTAATGCTAAAGACCTAAGACATCAAAGAATACACTACTAGCTCAACTACCATAGTATCGTAACCGTCTTTACACTGGTTTAGAAGACTAAAGTCCTTACAACCAGTTTTTTGGAGGGTGTGTTTTTACCGATGTGCGAGTCCATCTTAATAGAAATAAATACTAGAGATAAGTAGACCCGCAGCCAGTACAGCGCCATCTATAACTGCTAGTAACAAACCATCACGGGAAAGGTACAAATAACTTGGGTAGATTTTTAATTTGCAGTGTGTCCGGACAGAGGCCGTAAGGCCTACTCGTTTCGATTTCCAACTAATGTCCATATAATATTTAAACGTCCTTGACACTGAACACAGCAGTCTAATCTCACTACCCAGAGACCGGGGGAGTTTTCACCATAAAATTCAACTTGAAAAAACGATCATAAATACCAACTAATCGTCAATTTATAGCAATAATGCGTGGCTGCTAGACCAATTTGCAGATTACTTTGTTCAACGGATAACATGACACAATATACACGAAAACTAATGTTGAGCATCCAGTACCAGGTCACATGAAGGCTGCAAAAAAGTATTATACTATAAGCCTCCCGAATTTTTTATATATTACAATTAGGTAAGTATTCGTCTCTTACATGGGTTTACTATTTTATTTAGCTCGTATCAGGAAGTTCTGGTACATTGGCGGTAATAGAAACTCACGACCATTGTCAGAATTAAGCTCCTCTTCTTCTGTGTTCGTTCTCAGTCTCTCGCTACGAAGTCCTGATCACGGTTTCGCAAGTAGTAGAATGTAGTCAGGAGAACGGAATGCGCTGTGTTGCGTGTCGCTTGACTGTCATATTATGCACTTTTCGGTCCAATACATCCGTCTTCGGCAGGAATAAAGCTATAATATGTGTATACGATAATAACAATGTTATATACAAATAAAAGTCCCGCTTTGACTTTAACATATATATATATATATATATATATATATATATATATATATATATATATATATATATATATAACTTCGTCATCAGTCCTGAAATACTGACCTACCAAGAATTCTTTTAGGAGTCAAAACAGGTGGAAATCAGTTGGAGCGAGGTCTAGCGTGTAAGGTGGATGTTGCAGTACCTCTCAGCCGAGTTTTTGCAGATGACAATTCGCGGTGAGCCGTATGAGCTCCAGCGTTTTCTTACAGGAGCAGGACGCCCTTTGTGATCAACCAAGATTTTGTCCGCAGACGGTTATGCACATCACTCAAAATGCGTTCACTGTTGATATTGACAGCACGTGGTAGAAAATCAACACGAATGGAGCCAAGTTTCTCCCAGAAAACACTCGTCAACACTTTACCTGCAGACGCAATTGTCCTAATTTGTTTAGGTGGGGTGATTGTGTATGCTCCCATTACTTGGATGCTCGTTTGGTTCAATGAGGGAAATGAAGCGTCCAGGTTGTGTCACATGTAATAAAGAGATCTAAAAACGTCATGCCATTCTATGTCAAAACGTTCTTTCAACTGGGCACAAGCTTGAACTCTTTTCTGCCGGGCAAAAGTGGAAAACTGTCTTGGTACCTAGTGTGCACAAATCTTCCGAAAATGCAATTGTTCATGAATAATCGTGTTCACCGTACCCAGAGAATTACTTGCCAATGTTGCTAAAGGTCATGCGTTGATTCTTCAGGATAAGTCGTTCCAAAATCTGATTATTTACAGGAATGACTGGTGGGTTGTGATCCACCATGGCTTGGATCATCACTCAAGGATGTACCGCCTTCTCTAAATCGTGCACGCTATTCCAATGTCTTGCTGTGGCTAAGTGTCTCATCCCCTTATTGTGATTGCAGTCTTTTGTAAATTTCCGCCGGTTTCACGCTTTCTTTCACAAAAAACGTAATCAACGCAACCTGTTCTACTAAAGCACTAGCAGTGTTGTCCGTCATGTTTATTTATATTTCACATGACTGGCCCATGGCAAGTGGGCCTCCTAGCTGTAATTGGACACAAGTCCCCTAACTTGTCAAAGTAATTCCAGTACTAGAACAAAAGTTATGATTTGAATTGAATACTCCTCGTATTTATAGATACATATATGTATATATATATATATATATATATATATATATATATATATATATATATATATATTTGCATACATACACACATACATACCCGCTAACTTAAATACACGAGTGTGATACTCCTTAAGGATTGTCATTTAACCGCCTTTGGACGTTGACTTGATCACATGCCCTCGCCCAGCTCATCAAATAGAAGCGTCTCTTGTTATGGTCCTACTAGCGAAAGGGAAAATGCACAGACAAACCAGGTGGAAGTGATCTTGCGTAGGTATGCTAGCTCTCATACGATAAGAGCAGTGTGGAAATGATGGCAGATTAGTCTTTGTGTTAATTCATCGACGTTACCACACTGTGGATCGTATTCTTTCAAACAATGATCTCGTCTTTGCTATTTTATTTACTAACTGATGGGCATTAATCTCAGAGCTCGTCAGCGTTTTCCTCTGCATTTTTTCGGAGGACTAAATCAACATCGTATTTTTTCCAGCGCTTCTAATTTCTGTTACCTTCACTGTAATCGCTTCTTCTTTATTCATACACTTTACCTGGGACGGGTTGGTAAATGTCCTCAGTTTTCTTTGCACTTATAGCCAAGCCATAGTTGTAGAAAGCAACATAGAACGGGCCCATGTTTCCCTGCATATTTTATTCTGAGCTAACAAGAGTTATAATATTGTCTCACACACAATTTTGGTATTGACATTCAGTCTAAGGGAATTAAATAAACTACTATGAATTCGAAATTTAATGCATATTTCTTACTTGTTGTCTCTGAAGGCATTTGCCAGATAGCTGAAAACTAGAAATGCAACGAATCACCGAATCGTATTCAATTCGGTGCTCTTGTGTATTTTATGGATTCATCGTATTTTGCCGATAAATACAGTGCAAACAAATGTGGGCGTACTATGTGCGTTGTTTTAAACAACCTTGTGATATTAGCGATGCCTTTATGTATGACACACGAGTGAGATCAGCAGTGCAAATACATTTCTGCCAATGGTATTACTTGCCATTAAAGCTAGGTTGCTTTTTCTTCAGAATTACACATGTATTGAATAGTTTTTACAAAACAGTTACATAAATTGCTTCACGTCTTGTAACACAGGCTTTCTGGTCAGCTGCATTATCAATTGTTTGCTTCTGTTGAAAATGATCTTCTGATGAAGGAGGTACACATAATTAAAGATGGGCGGAAATGTTTGCAGTTTATATTGTTTTAGGCAATCACATAACGTCAACAATGTCACTGACTATAGTATGCAAGTGATATGAGGATCCACCCAGTAAAAAGAGTAAGATCACATTCGATAGTTTTTTATTCTCATTGGTAGATGTTACTTAAGCGTGCAAGAAAGATGGACAAACTAGAGCTTCAAACTATTTTTGAATAACAGCTGAAAATAATTCTGGATTAGCCGTGTGTAATCTTTTGTTTCATTTTCTTTCAAGTTGGAGTACATGGCTCCCACAACAATTGATCTTCTTCTGGTATCTTGTGTGTACTTATACAGTAGTGGTTTTTGTAGCAGCTTATTTTTACATAAAGAGGTTGTTAGCCCCATACACAACTCTATGTAATAGTCTAATTCGGTTCACCCCAGTAAGGGGCTACGGAATCCAACTGAGTGTAGTGAGGGCTATTGATCCAGTGTCCTGGTTGCAGAACGCTGACATCTTTGATCGTTTCTGCCCCTGCGCTCGACGATATCTTGAAGAGCCTCAAACCAGCGCCGAAACTTAATGTCTCGTCGGCAATGTCGGCCGGACATTTTCAGACAGCGTATGTGTTTTTTTTTAAAGAGAATGTTTGAAAGACATGTATATTTTTGTCACAGCGAATGCATGTTCCACGCAGCAGTGACTTTTGAAATGCATTATTTAAATCTTTAGTGATTAGTCCATAGGCATTAAATACTCGTAGTTTGAAAATATTCTCCTCATTTTTGTAAAGATGTAACCCTTTAAAACAGGAAACATTGTTGTTGTCTTCGTTATTATAATAGGAAATGTCGGTAGACTTACGGAGCAACATTGTTGTTGATTTCGTTCTTTTAATAGGAAATGTCGGTAGACTTACGGAGCAACATTTGTATACCAAACGGTTTCTCATTACTTGAGTAAATATGACTCCAAGAAATGTGTTTGTCCAACTAGGCTATTATTTCTTTTTTAGGAAACAATGAAAAGAGTGGTGGCATTTTTGGTGGGATTTATTTTAACTCCACACGCTTTTGTCTAGTTTTCCGCCTTCGCTACTGTCTTTTTGAGCATGCATGAAACTCGTGTTGCATGTGCTGTGGATGCTTGCCTATACAGCGAAGACATCTTAGTGTAAGCTGTTTGAGACATAATGGTGGTAACATTTTATGTTATTATTAATATTCATTAAGAAGAGAGTGGACGTTTTTACTTTTGGCTGTGATATTTCCACTATAAGCTTGACTGACATGATGGTATAACTGTCAATTTTAACCCTTGAAGATTTTTGGAACAGGGCGACTTTTTATCTATGAGAACATGTTGTTGGAAACTCACGCTTTGCGTATTATTTGCTTCAAACCTTCTCTCCAGAAATATTGAAGGTTTGGGAGATATCAAAGAAGATGGCTAGAACTTTGTTCTTCTCTATTGGAAGGTGCTTCAAGAGCGCCCTTACAAGTAGTGTCACGACACGTGCGACTATTATGACGTTCTAGTAGTCGATTAAAGATATCCTCTTTACTAGTGAAATGAATACAATTATTGGCGACATTTATCAACTAATTACGGTTCAATATGGCTTATTAGCGAAATGGTAGAGCACTCGCTTGTCATGGCAAAGGTACTTGGTTAAACTCCCGCTATTGGTAGCTGCAGTCGACCCAGTTGTAAATGCGTATTTGGCTGACAGCTAGGTAAGGAAATATGCAGGTAGGACAGCAATGTGTCATAACCCCGTCACAAAGAGCAATATCTTAGTTCAATGAATGCTCTAACACTTCACCCCCGGCTGCATTGTGGGCTATAGAACTGACTTTACCCTTTATTCTGTCAATTTCAGAAGGTTTCACGTGCATGTCACTGCCGAAAGTATACCAGTGGAGTAGGACGTTCCTAAACAACCTGAGTATTGCGACAGTTAAAAAAAGCATCTAGTTAATGAAGGAAATAACAACTTCTGACCATTGGTCAAGTTTGAGCACGCCACACCCTTTATGATGTGTTTCAGTTTGACAAAATGTCTGCACGGTACCACGGCAGTTCATTTCAGGATTGAACGAGTACATACCAGATCAAATTCCTTTATCTTTTTTTAGGAATACATACACATTGTAGGCGCTAGGGGACTTGTAGTGAACGCAATGGAGATTACACCGACAAATTATACAGTTGAGGTTCCCTCTACCTAATACATTTTTAATAAAACAAAATAAAGTTTGCACCTGATATACTCTCGTGTCTGCTTGAGTATATACATATATATACACACACACATATATATTTAAGTGTATGTGTGTATGTGCCCGTGCATATATATATATATATATATATATATATATATATATATATATATATATATATATATATATATACATACAGAAGTCACAGCTATTCAGGAACTGAAATCTTAATATCATTTTAACTAGCATGCCAGTGATTAATTTGTTTTGCTTTATGTTTCGATATAGTGCTCTTATTTGGCAATACATTTTGTCCCCCTGTTCATTAACTTGTTGATACACTCTAGAAGAAAAAGTCTTTTGGTGTGAACTTTAACAACTTTTTCACAGACTCAATAGCGTCTTTCTCAGTTGTCTTGAGGCACATCTGCTACACACTTTCTTAAAACGAACGTCATCATGGACAATTGTGTGCTCAGTAACGTGATTTATGTGGAAATAAACGGATAATTCCCCAATAGTAACTTGCCTGTTGCCACGGACTGGCTGGTCGATCTGCTGTTTCACTGTGGGAGTTGTCACACTTGCTGATCTCCCACACGGTGGTTCATTAATAGCATTGTGTCTTCTGTTTTTGAATCGTGTTACCAATTCATACACTCTGCTCTGACTCATTGCGAAAAAAAGCGAGTAGTCTTCATCACATGTCATGGACGAACATCATCAAATTCACAAATACAATAATCGACAACATGAACTAAAATGAAAAGGTCTTCCTGAAGTACATGTGTGATTACATAACAGATTAAGTAATAAATATAAACATTTGATGTGACAACTTTTAAAGAAATGTGCTTACGCTGTTTATATATATAGGATGGCAAAAACTTAAGGTTGCGACGAGGGGAGTGGAGACTATCGTCTTGTCAGTAGAACAGGCAGACTGAAAATGTTAGTCAGGGTCATGTAAAAAATACCGACGTCCACGTCACTTTTATTCAGGTAGGGCTCCCTAGAAACAGGATGTTCTTCTTCGCAGCCTAGATAACGAAGTGGGGGATTGACGGGACCCCGTAGTAGTGAGGGATACGTAGATGAAGCCATTCAACACAACTACCTGAAGGACATTAGTCAACATTCCTCAGCAAGTTTTGAATATGAAGAACGCCACTGCAACCTGCCCCATAACGCTTTTTTAGGGCGCACACAAGAATAAACTTACTGATAGTGGGAATTCGAGACAACAAAAAGGAAGTGAAGTAAGAAGAAGAAAGTCAGATAAACTAACACATGCGAATTAGATAATTATGTTTATTTTAATAAAAACAAAAAACTTACAACTTCCACAAGACGATTTAGTTTAATCAAAAATATATCTTGATCTTGAATCTTGATGAACCGTTCCTTAGTGTAGCTGCGGGTCACAAATTTGTCTCCAACGGACTCTTGTCTTGGCTGAGGAAGTACAAAAATGTATACACATACAATATATAAATGAAGTTCTTGTTCTTTGCGTTCAGGATCTTTGGCCAGACTATATATGCAGATCAGTCGCCATGATTAAGTATGTAGTTTACACCAGGTAGGTGCGGTCGCCCCACAACTTTTGTCTCAGCTCCCCACCCTCTCGCCAGGTCTTGTGTCTAATTTTCCTATAGAATTGGCATTTCTGTAGAATGTGTTCAGGATTCTGGTTCCATGTTCAACATGGGCATTCCTCGGCAGTGTTTACTGACATACTTTTTGCTGTCTACTGTTGCTGCAAACGGTAACGTGATATGATACGTTTTCTGTCTTGATTCAATGAGCTGCGTATTTGCACTAAGCCAAAATAAAGTATGATTGATATTGTATCTAACGAGAATGTTCCAATTTGTTTACTTTGCGTTTTATATTTGTGTGTTATATAGAATTATAACATTTTTTTCAATATGTTTGTATACTTGTGAGACTTGGGACCATTACTGCGGATATCCAGTGCATAATACATACACTGGAGATGAGGTGCTCTAGAAGACTATTAAATGTTACATATAAAGATTATGTCACGAACGTAGAAATACAAAGGACAGTGGAAAACGCAATTGGGACCTTTGATGATTAATTCACAGCTATTAAAAGGCTTGGTAAAAGATGGCTTGGTATGGGCATGTCATGTGGTCCAGCGGAATTACAAATTCGATACTGCATAATTCCGTACCAGGAATACGAGGATGAGGACGTCCAAGGAATAGATGGGCAGACAACATCACTGAATGGTCAAACCCCTTCGTCCCTGTGAGGCACGACTGGCGGCAGCAGACAGAGAAGTATGGAGTGGGATGTGGAAGTGTCTTCAAGTGTGCCCCAACGACCTGATAGGTTACGGGATGAACTGAACTGATATTGAAGTCCGCGTAACTATAGACCGCGTGCAGGAGTGGTAGAAGAGTTGAAGTGTGTTTCTCCCAAGTTGATGTTGTTGTTCAAAGTTATTCAGGCTGATCTTAGTTAACTCTTGGTTTAGTTTCGTTTGAAGATGGTGCCCGTCAAACGTCATGAGGAGTACATGAGAAGGTAGATCGAGTTCTCATAGCCGTAGTGTTATACGAGGCTCCTCCATAATGATAATAATTAGTTCGCTTACGGGTCTGAGGCCATTTGAACCGATTGGCTATATCCATGGTTTATTGCTGCAACATGACTCCAGATCTCCTCCACAGCGGATGGGAAGGCTGGTGTCTGACGAAGTCATAATGTTCATAGACGACCTATTCTGCGCCTCCAGCTCATTGGGGGACGTCCTTTGGCGCTGAAGAATTATTTTTGAAGCATTATGTAAGCCAGAGTTTCTTGGTCTAGTCGTACGACATGAACGAACAAATAAACTCGACGGCGGCCCAGTGTTTCTGAGTGTGGGTGCAAACCTGTTTTAGCAGCGACCTCCACGTTGCGTTTATAGTCATAACATCGTATGCCCTGGATACGCCGTCGGTTGTGTATGTAGAATGCCTCTAGTCTCTGTATTTCATGTTTGATTAGTGTCCAGGTTTCGGAACCGTAAAGTAGAACTGGGACCACGAAAGACTGGCTGATGCGACTATTTGTTTTATGTGCGTAGCTGTCCCGATATGTCCAAAGGGATCGGACTATCGGTTCTGTTATGCACGACCTCCGACGTATATGGAATTAGTTAGTTAGTAGCCCCTTTCAGTTATTACTGACTTCAGAATACGATAGTCGACACCACAGGTTTAAGCTGGAAGACCTCTCTAGGTGGCAATCGTGAACATCTTTCTCCATTAAGGAGAACAAAATGTTGTCCTTGCAGACGTTCCTCATATCTACGCAGCTAATTGATTCAGAGGAACGTCATTAACCGACACAGACTGGAATCGGCGACGTCGCAGGAGTTTCCCTGGCTCCGGATTTTTCCTCAGGGCTAACAACCAAATCATTTGCCGTGAACAGGTATCCCACAAGGCAGTGGAGTCAGTGATCCATTTTTATGATGACAGTTTACGAGTATTATGACCTGCTAATGACTATATCATGATGCTATACGATGAAAACTACTTTTAATAATGCTTCGATTAGTAAGTTTGGATACTTGTATGCCAAAAACTATAATTGTATATATTGTCCTCCGTTTTCGAATAACACAACCAAAACATATCCGCAACTTAGAAACGTTATCGAATTGAGTAACGTCAAGATTTGCCTTAAAACAAAATGCGCATGCTCCATAATCTCGTCACTATACAGATTGCACTGCTGATCATGAGCTTCTTGGCTAGACTACTGTGAGACAGGTCTGTTTGCGTGAGCACGAACGAGGACACGAGTTGAGGGTCTGATCAGTGTGTTTCACCTGGCCCTGATTACTCTTAGCTCTCTTATCTCCCGCGGTAAATGATTTTGATTGAACACCTGGTCTCGGCACATAATTTCTGAATAGTTGGCTGAATGGCTACTAGAAATGCCAACGTGCCGATAAATATAACTGGGTTCCATACTTATGTATAAAGCGGAATTCTAGTCCAATGTAATCTTCAACACTTCATCTTCGATAACGTTGTCTTCTACGGGACTATCTTTAAACTTTTTATCATTACCCACATATCCATTCCAGAACGTTGCTCTCAGGACAGCCGGTCTGTAAGAGACTCGATCCAAAGCAAGCTCTCCTGCCCCTGCTAATGTCAACCTCTGAAATGGCCCGTGTCCATCTTCTACTCGGTTTCCATCTGCCTCTTTTACCAGGAGGTTGCGTGTCTCAATAATCCATAGAGTTTGTGTCTCAATAACCCCAGAAGGTTGTGGGTCTCAAAAACCCCAGAAGGTTGCGTGTCTCAATCACCCCAGGAGGTTGCGTGTCTCAATCACCCCAGGAGGTTGCGTGTCTCAATCACCCCAGAAGGTTGCGTGTCTCAATCACCCCAGAAGGTTGCGTGTTTCAATCACCCCAGAAGGTTGCGTTTCTCAATCACCCCAGGAGGTTGCGTGTCTCAATCACCCCAGGAGGTTGCGTGTCTCAATCACCCCAGAAGGTTGCGTGTCTCAATCACCCCAGAAGGTTGCGTGTTTCAATCACCCCAGAAGGTTGCGTGTCTCAATCACCCCAGGATCTGGGGTAGTTGTCTCGCCGCAGCGACTCAATTTCAACCAGTGTTCGTAAAGCGATCTCAGTCCCGCCAGGCGGAGCGATAGCGCGGGCTTGCGGAAAACGTTCGCCTGCCTTTCCCCGTAGTGCGAATTGGGTGCGGTTTGTGGCAGTGGCTCCTCCACCGAGGTGCCCTAGTCTGGTCCGTATCAGGAAACGTGGTCCGTCCGTGGTGATTTATCTAAGGCTTATAGCAGAGCTCGACAGTACGTCTCGCTGGTGGTCCGACTCTCGCAAAGAGCTTGTGACCGGCAAATGGAAAGCAGGAATCGTTGCCTCGAGGCCCTGCGTTCTCCCTACTGAGAAGGGCAGGCCAAATATTGTCTCTAGTCCCAGTGAAATTCATCGCCGAGGTCGTTGGGATCCGTTCTGCACAGAGCGCTGCCATCCCTCCTCGAGCGATCCCGGTCGGTCGGTCGGTCGTCTGGTGCGTGTGGGAGGCCCCTGTCAGGCGGTCCTAGGTCGACGGAGTGAGGGACGGGTGGAACAACCCTCCGTCCGTCCCGTCAGTCGGTCCCTGCGGCCGTCCCAGTGAGGCTTTTTACACACCCTTCCTCCGCCGACCGGTGTGTGCTGTACGTACGTCTCCGACAGATATCTGGTTGATCCTGCCAGTAGTCATATGCTTGTCTCAAAGATTAAGCCATGCATGTCTAAGTTCACACTGTCTCACGGTGAAACCGCGAATGGCTCATTAAATCAGTCGAGGTTCCTTAGATGACACGATCCTACTTGGATAACTGTGGCAATTCTAGAGCTAATACATGCTTACCAAGCTCCGACCCTCGCGGAAAGAGCGCTTTTATTAGTTCAAAACCAATCGTCGTTTCCCCTCGCGGGGTTGCGGCGTCCCCACTGGTGACTCTGGATAACTTTGTGCTGATCGCATGGCCTCATGTGCCGGCGACGCATCTTTCAAATGTCTGCCCTATCAAATGTCGATGGTACGTGACATGCCTACCATGTTTGTAACGGGTAACGGGGAATGAGGGTTCGATTCCGGAGAGGGAGCATGAGAAACGGCTACCACATCCAAGGAAGGCAGCAGGCGCGCAACTTACCCACTCCCGGCACGGGGAGGTAGTGACGAAAAATAACAATACGGGACTCTTTCGAGGCCCCGTAATTGGAATGAGTACACTTTAAACCCTTTAACGAGGATCTATTGGAGGGCAAGTCTGGTGCCAGCATCCGCGGTAATTCCAGCTCCAATAGCGTATATTAAAGTTGTTGCAGTTAAAAAGCTCGTAGTTGGATCTCAGGCGCAGGCGGGCGGTCCGGCTCGCGCCGGTTCACTGCCCGTTGTCTCCTGCCCTACCGTCTGCCGGCTCTCTCCCACGGGTGCTCTTCGCTGAGCGTCCTGGGTGGCCGGCGCGTTTACTTTGAAAAAATTAGAGTGTTCAAAGCAGGCCTCGGCTGCCTGAATAATGGTGCATGGAATAATGGAATAGGACCTCGGTTCTATTTTGTTGGTTTTCGGAACTGGAGGTAATGATTAACAGGGAAAAACGGGGGCATTCGTATTGCGGCGTTAGAGGTGAAATTCTTGGATCGCCGCAAGACGAGCTACTGCGAAAGCATTTGTCAAGAATGTTTTCATTAATCAAGAACGAAAGTCAGAGGCGCGAAGACGATCAGATACCGTCGTAGTTCTGACCATAAACGATGCCGACTAGTGATCTGCAGGAGTTGCTTCGATGACTCTGCGGGCAGCTTCCGGGAAACCAAAGTGTTTGGGTTCCGGGGGAAGTATGGTTGCAAAGCTGAAACTTAAAGGAATTGACGGAAGGGCACCACCAGGAGTGGAGCCTGCGGCTTAATTTGACTCAACACGGCCAACACTGAAATGATTGACATGCCGAGACCACTCTTCTGGGGTCTAATATGGAACTGGTGCTGGACTTAGACCCCCAGAAATCTGGGGTTATGCCCCCTGTGGCTCGGTTCTGTCTGCATCCAGTGTTTGATAAAGGAATTGACGGAAGAGCACTATCAGGAGTGGAGCCTGAGACCTAAGTTAACTTACCACGCCAATACTGCAGAATGACTATCAAAAAGTACACCTTCGTGGGGTCTAATAGAGAACATGTGCTGGAATTAGACCCTCGAAAATTTTGGGGCTACCCTCTAAGAAACTTGATTGTCTCGCTAAGGGAATTGACGGAAGGGCACCACCAGGTGTGGAACCTGCGGCTTAATTTGACTGAACACGCCAATACTGTAGAACAACTGACAAATCGAGAGCACTGCCGTTTGGGTCTAATAATGAACGTACGCTGGTATTAGACTCACGGATGACAAGTCAGCTCTCAAACACTCAAATGAAAGAACGCTACGGAAATCGTGTTTAACTCCGCAGAAACCGCAGATTTCAAATACCTGGTCATTGACAAACAAAATCCCTCAATAAATTCGTCTGACCAAATAGTGAACGGGTGCTGGAAATAGATCATCTGAAGACAGGTCAGTTTTACCCTACAAATGACAGGGCGTTGCTACGGAAAACCAGCTCAAATCGAGAGGAGCCGCAGGCACTTTGGTTCACGTACCAGGCTGATAAGCCAAGGGCGCGAGGCTACCATGTGGGGGATTACAACCGAACCCTTGTAAGCCGTACTCCCGCCCAAAATCTCAGCACCACTGCAATGGGAGGCTCCTACATGCTCGGGACCTGGGGCTTGCGCCCCAGCCCTAACAGGTAGAGCCACAGTAAGAGTTTCTTGCCGCCCGCCAATCAAAGCGGGCGGACAACTGCTTGATACTCACCCTATACGGCGATAGGGTGCGAAAAACACCAACCAAAGACTTAGAACCTGGTCGGGGTGTCGAAAACAGTAGAGCAGCCACCTCACTGTGAACTGTCAAGACTCAACCACTGACCATGAGAGTTGTCCGCACACCAGGCGATCAACATCTCTGTGACATTACCAGGCTTGTCCTCTGGCTGAATGCACTCCGGCTACGATATCTACCCCTGTACGTTATCAGCCATAACTATCATGCTGGACGCAGAAGAGATGCAGACCAGAGGACATTGCACACCTGCCCCACTGTGTCAACACCCCAGGTGGCGGGGAATGCTAGGCGTACCATCCCTGCATAGAAGCCAAGAAAATAAAGGGAAAAAGAGATACCCCACTCACATGCAAATGCTACGTTTCTGGCAGGACGTGACGATCCTGGGATACAGACACACTGGACTGCCTCTCTTCCGGGTAAACCAGTCCATCTCATATATCACATATCATCATTGCACCCTATAGACACGAGTAGTGAAGACTCGATAGTCTGGTAAGACAACTTCCATAGGAGAGAAAACTCTGATCGTAAACAACTGCTGCCTTGCAGATAGGCTGGGGACAGCCAAAGGCTAAGGAGGGCATCCCTACAGAAACGCCTGTTGAAATCGGATGCACGGAGCCGCAAGCCTAACAAAACAGTACAACGTAAATCACAGTATGATGGCAGTACAACCTATTCGAAAAACGTATGGCGCTCATCCTGAGGAGACCCGCCAGGCAGCGATAGCGCCGGGCCTCACGCCTCGAAGGGGCCCACCCTTGACTACTGGTGGTCACCCACCCATGTGTCGTGGAGTCAAGGCACATGGCTATGGGGCAACGTCTATTGGCCAAAACCTCAAGACCCTCAAAATACTACAGTGGAATGCGGAGGGAGTCATTAACAAAAAACTTTCCCTAACACACCACCTGCATGAAGGTAAGATTGACGTGGCATGTATCCAGGAAACGCACCTTAACAATAACCATAAATTCTCAATCAGAGGATACCAGACCTTCCGTCTAGATAGAGAAGGCCACAAAGGAGGGGTCCTGCTACTGACCAGAAACAGCATACCGAGTAGCGCGGTACCTGTCAATCACACCGGACAAGCAGAAATTGTAGGAGTTGACATAATGGCTCAAGAGACGAAGCTCCGCATTTTCAATCTGTACGGACCACCAAACAGAGACCTATCGCTCTCGAGTATGGAGGTCAGAGACTCCAACTGCATAGTAGTTGGAGATTTCAACAGCCACTCGGAGAGATGGGGATACTCTGACACAGACAGCAGAGGTGACGAAGTGGAAGATTGGGAGATAGATGCAAATCTCTCCCTAATCAATAGGCCGGAGGATAGCCCTAGCTTCTATTCAAGAACATGGCATACCACCTCGACTCCAGATTTGGCCTTCTCCACACAGGACATACACTATAAAATAGACCGCCAGGTGCTAAGCCAACTGGCAGGTAGCGACCACAGGCCGATCAGGCTAACCATTGACATGGAAGTAGGCCCACAGGAAACAAAACCGCTCCCACGTTGGAATTACAAACGAGCCGACTGGGACAGATTTGCAATCCTGACAGATGGGCTGTGTGAAACCATCAACACACGAAACACCAAAATGAAGCCCATGGTAGAGAGCCTAAGCAAGGCAATAATGGCGGCCGCCACTGAAACCATCCCAAGAGGAGCTAGGAAAAACTATAAGCCCTACTGGAATGATGAGTTACAGAAAGTGGAAGATGCAGTAACAAATGCTAGGAACATGGCAGAACGAGAAAAATCCATGGAGGCAAACATCGCCCTCAAAGCCGCCGCGGCGAAGTACAAACACACTCTCAAGCAAACAGCAAGAGAAAGTTGGAAAAATAAAACGGAAAGTTTAAACCTGGACAAAGAAGGGAACAAGCTATGGAAGCTAGTCAGAGCCATGAATGACGAAACCCCGTCAAATAAACAAATTACTATCAAGCAGGGCGAGAACTTGATCACAGGTAAGAAAGCCGCAAACGCCTTTGTCGATCACTATGCCAGAGCAAATCACATCGAGGTCCCTGCAGATAAGCATACAGACATTAGCGAATAGCTAAAGGGACACGAAAACATAAATACGGCTCCTGAAGAGCACATGATTGCCAAACTAACAATGCGCGAAATGGAAGAGGCTATGAGAACACTAAAGACAAGGAAATCTCCCGGAAAAGACGGGATAACAAACGAAATTCTGATGGGGCTGGGACAAACAGCGAAGAAAAAACTACTATCAGTCCTGAACCAAAGCTGGAAAAGGGGTATTGTACCCCAGGCATGGAAAGATGCAATACTGGTACCAGTACCAAAAACAGGAAAGGACAAAACAGATCCAAATGGATACAGGCCCATAAGCCTACTGAGCTGTGTCGGCAAGCTGATGGAACGGATGATAAACACCAGACTGATGTGGCATCTGGAAAAAAAACGAATACTAATTCCACAGCAAGCCGGATTTAGACAGCACAGATCCACTGAGGACCAGGTCATCCTCATAGCCCAGGAGATAGAAGATGCCTACCAGGCACAGAAACACACAGTAGCTGTGTGGGTGGATCTGGAAAAGGCATTTGACAAAGTCTGGAAGGATGGACTTAGAGTCAAGCTAAGAAGAAGTGATGTCTGTGGGAAGATGTACAAGTGGATCAACCACTACCTCAAACAAAGAACGGCCAGAGTCCAAGTACAAGGGCAGAAGAGCAAAAAGGTGACACTCGAGCAGGGAGTACCCCAAGGGGGAGTATTGTCACCCACACTCTTCCTGGTATACATAAACGATATTACAGAGAATATACCAAGAAGAGTCCATAGCTCAATGTTTGCAGACGATCTGGCTATGTGGACCTCTGAAAAGAATCTCACCATAGCAAGAAATCGGATGCAAACGGCCCTAACATCGCTGGAAGAGTGGGCGAACTCATGGCTGGTCAAAATAAACGAGGACAATATTCTCGCTCTCATTAAAACCCCAAAGTACCAAATTAAGCCTAAATGGCAAAATCCTGCAGCCAAACGACAACCCAACCTATCTGGGAGTCACATTTGATCGGCGCATGACATGGAAAAGTCAGATTGAGAGAAACCGAATGAAAGCCAGAGAAAGAATGGCGATCATGAGGAAGTTTGCTGGCACAAGCTGGGGAGCAGACGAAGGCATACTAAAGAAACTGTACACTGGAAGAGTGAGACCAGTTCTCGAGTATGGCATTGCGGCATGGACAACAGCAGCGAAGGCGAACTTCGATAAAGTTAACAAACTTCAAAACCAAGCCATGCGAATTATAACAGGTGGCATGAAGTCAACGCCAATTGTAGAACTCGAAAAGATTACAAAACTGCAATCCATGACCGATAGAAGAGACTGCAGAGCCCAGCTGCAGTCAGAGAAACTCCGAAGACTGACGGACCATCTAATGTACCAGAGACTAAACAATTTGGGAAATGGGAAACTAAAGCGGAGAAACTTTGCAAAAATAGCCAAAGCAAAGATGCACGAAGATCCCATAAACGCACTAACAACACCAAAACCCATCACTACTGTACGAAAACCTACTTGGAGGCAGGATATATTTCCAGAGGTGGTAGAAAATATACCAGGTATTGCAAACAAAAACTGCCAGAGTGAAAAAGAAAGGAGAGACACTACCCTAAGCTTCATAACGAAAAGCTACCCAAGCATGGACTGGACCCATGCATACACCGACGGTTCTGTAACAAACACTAAACAGAACGGAGGGGCAGGAGCCTTCCTGAACCTACCAAATGGCAGAAAAATAACACTGTCATTCGCTACTGGTAAGTACACAAGCAATTTCAGAGCAGAGGCAGAGGCACTGAGGGCGGCAGTGGAAGAAATGGTAACACACAGTGAAAATGAGAGCCATATAGTCCTGCTGACAGATGCTCTCGAAGTAGTCACAGCGCTAAAAAGCAAAAAACACACTGAGCTTAATGACTTAAGAGCAGCACTCTGCAAACTGTGCCAGCAGTCCGCACCAAAAAGGGTAGTGGTACAGTGGGTTCCGTCACACTGCAACATCCAAGGCAACGAGGAGGCAGACAGACTGGCAAAAGAAGGTGCAAGGCTACCACAAACAGATACCAGTATGACGTACGAAGAGTCAAAACGGCTTATCAAAGCCAGGTACATGTCCAAATGGGAAACCGAACATACTGGTTACACCAAAAACGATGCCTATTACCAGTTGAACCGAAGAGAGCAGGTCGTTGTCTTCAGACTTCGCACTGGCCACAACAGACTGAGGTACCACCTTTTCAACAAATTGAAGATAGGGTATACCGACGAATGCCCGTGCGGTACTGGTAAAATGACCACTGAACATCTGCTGCAGAACTGCCCGACATACGAGGATCAGAGAGAGCAGATGTGGCTATTGCCAGTGGAACTGCAAGACAAGCTCTATGGTAGTGGCGAGAGTCTCAGGATGACCGCCGCTTTTTTCGAGAAAATAATGGTTACTGTCTGACTGTGTACGCAGAAGAAGAAGAAGAATCACCCCAGGAGGTTGCGTGTCTCAATCACACCAGGAATTTGCATGTCTCAATCACCCCAGAAGGTTGCGTGTCTCAATAACCACGAGAGGTAAGTCCAGCAGATGCGAATCAGACGGGACAGATCTTGGAGAAGTGACCAAATTAAAACCGGACAGCTCCGCTAGCTTTGATTACGGTCGACCTCCCAAACCTTTTATTTTTTAACAGTCGTTTATCGAAACATTGACAACAAAAACAAAAAGCTGATGGAATTGGAAAGGAAAAGGCCTAGATAAAAGAGGATAATGACGCAATTGATTGAAAGCGGCATTAAACCGAAACGTCTGACTTCTCTATTGACTACAACGAAAAAAAATTGGAATATAAAATGTTAAAACATGATACCAGATAGGAAAAACAGCACAGATAAGTAAACAGAAGATTTAATTATTTACTCTAAAAACAATGGATATATTCTCTATCATGCATATGCAGTGGCATATTTGCTTTTTATAGAGGAACATTAGGCGTTCATAAAGTTGGAGGCTATTAGCAATACAATTATAAGCGCAAGCTACAGAACCAATAACAAAGATATCAACATGAAGATCATACAGTGCTATATCCCATCTATCGAAGACCCAAGTTGATAAAACACACAACATTGATACCGATGTGTAACATGTTCTTGGCACACATATACCACAATACAATACTAATGAGGGACTTCAATGACATGGTAGGAGCAGACAACATGGATTATGACCACAAAAATGAAGATTCAGATGAACGTTAGAACATTCAAAATCAGTGTCAAGTCGTTGATGCTGCGTGTAGCGGAAACATGGAAAACGAGCAAGCGATGTAACAAAGATCACAGTCCCTCGTCAACATGTACCTACGAAAGGATAATGGGCATTCAATGGCAGGTCATGGTCAGAATTAAAGACGTGTTAAAAAGAAACCAATAACAACCACTAGAACAACAAATTAAGAGATCATAATAGGGTTGGATATGACATTTGTTGAGGAAGACTATGTCCAACATAGATAAGCAGACTCTCACATGGTATCCTCAAGGCAAGAGATAGAGAGGTAGTGTAGGCCTACCAACACTGGGAGAAGATAATGTGAGATGGAACTATGATTAAATGGTTACACCTGACGAGTGGTAGAAAAAGGAGGCCAGGTCAGTGTATGCTGGCCTGAAGTAATCAGTAGCCTATGCACCAGTTCCAAGAGAAAAGAAATTGAAAAATTCCGCTGTTTCGAAAAGGAGACATCCACAATGCCTTACTTAGAGAAAGATAAGCCGTCATTTCTAGCATCATAGCTGGACATAATACTCAGTGCTAACACTTACAACAAAATGTGGATTGGAACAGATATGGGGAGACTAGAATGACATTGTAACACATTCTACAAAGGTGCATGCTCCCACAGGAAGTGAGAGAGCAATACTGTGATGGAGAGACGGATGGAATGCAGAAACTGTACGCAGATTTTGAAAACAAAAAAGCCGAACAAACAACGGCGACTTTTATAAGTTGTGAAAGTAAAGATTTGAAAGTTCAAGTTGTCACAGACAAAGTGGTGAGAGTTAAAGTGGTGAGTGTTAAAGCGGTGAGAGCTAAAGTGGTGAGAGTTCAAATGGTCAGAGTTAAAGTAGTGAGAGTTAATGTGGTGAGAGTTAAAGTGGGGAGAGTTAAAGTGGTGAGAGTTAAAGTGGTGAGCGTTAAAGAGGTGAGAATTAAAGTGGTGAGATTTAAAGTGGTGAGAGTTAAAGTGGTGAAAATTAACGGCGTGAAAATTAATGACGTGAAAGTTCAAGTGCTGAAAGTTAGAGATGTGAAAGTGGAAGAGGTGAAAGTTCAAGTAGTGAAAGTTAAAATGGTGACAGTAAAAGGCCTGACGGGATGGAATTTAATGGGGTGAAAGTTCAAGTGGTGAAAGTTCAAGGGGTGAAAGTTCAAGGGGTGAAAGTTAAAGTGGTTAAAGTGGTGAAAGTTGAAGTGGTGACAGTTACAGATCTGAAGGGGTGAAAGTTGAAGGGGTGAAAGTTGAAGGGGTGAAAGTTCAAGGGGTGAAAGTTGAAAGGGCGAAATTAAAGTGATGAAAGTTAAAGTGATGAAAGTTAAAGTGGTCAAAGTTAAAGATGTGAAAGTTAAAGTGTTGAAAGTTAAAGATGTGAAAGTTAAAGTGTTGAAAGTTAAAGATGTGAAAGTTAAAGTGGTCAAAGTTAAAGATGGGAAAGTTAAAGTGGTCAAAGTTAAAGGTGTGAAAGTTAAAGATGTGAAAGTTAAAGTGTTGAAAGTTAAAGATGTGAAAGTTAAAGTGGTCAAAGTTAAAGATGTGAAAGTTAAAGTGTTGAAAGTTAAAGACGTGAAAGTTAAAGTGTGAAAGTTAATGATGTAAAAGCTATAATGGTGAAAGTTAAAGTGTTCAATATTAAAGTCGTGAAAGTTAAAGATGTGAAAGTTAAGATATGAACGTTAAATTTGTGAAAGATTTAAAGTGATGGGAGTTAAAATGGTGCGAGTTAAAGTGATGAAATTTAAAGTTCTGAGAGTTAAAGTTGTGATATATTTTTTGAGTGGTTTGAGTTCAAATGTAGCGAGTTAAAGTGATGAAATGTAAAGTTCTGAGAGCCTATTTGGAGTGCCAGCAGTTCAATGATGAGCTGAAATGAACGATGCTGAAAATAACTGGTACACGCCAAAAATGTAAATCAGAGAGGCTGAAGTGATAGTGAAAATTACACGTCTAGAGTAGACAAACAAGAATGAGTCAGTTCACACACGGACATACAAACAAAACACACGTTTCTCTGCTTAGCTCTACGAATGTCTCTTCCCCCCTCTGAACCCTCTTTCTCTTTCTCTCTCACACACACATACACAAACACACAATCCATCATATAATTCTACCTGTCAGTTCTGTACCTTTGTATTTTCTTTATCTGGGAACCTTTTATCCCATTCTCTGTTTCTGTTACTTTACTTTTTCTGTGTTTGTATTACCAATGTCGGATTTCAACTAGTAATAAAATATGTCCATCATTCCTAAATCAGGCATGATCATTTTCGTTTCAGTTTTCTTTACATTTAAGATGGGTTGTACTTAGATCCCGATGTAGATCATTTCGTCGGGATGTAGACTGGTTTAAGCATGTAGCCCGATATAAACGCATACATGAAAAGCGGGTGGTCCTTCTAGACGTTTTAAAATGTGTTACCTCTAGATTTTGTTAAGTATTCATTTTAAGTCTTGTTAAATTTTGTTACTTCTAGATTTTGTTAATGGTGTTCCTTTTATGCATTATTAAATGGTTTTCTTTTTAGACTTTTTAATGAAGGGCCTTCTAGCCCTTCTTAAATGGGGTTTGTTCTAGCCCTTGTTAAATGGTGTTTCTTCTAGCCCTTATTAAATGGGGTTCCTTCTAGCCTTTGTTAAATTGTGTTTCTTCTAGCCCTTATTAAATGGGGTTCCTTCTAGCCCCTGTTAAATTGTGTTCCTTTTAGGCATTATTAAATGGTTTTCTTTTGAGACTTTGTTAAATGGTGTTCCTTCTAGACATTAACAAATGGTGTTACTTCTAGACCGTGTAAATGGTATTCCTTCTAGGCCGTTTTTTAATGGAGTTCTTTCAAGGCCTTGTTTAATGTGGTTCCTTCTAGCCCTTGTTGATGGAGTTCTTTCTAGACCCTGTCAATGGTGTTTCTTCAAGCCCATATTAATGATGCCTTCTAGATCTTGTAAATGGTGTTCCTTCTAGGCCTTCTTGATGCAGTTCCTTCTAGGCCTTATTGAATGTGTTCCGTCTAAGCCTTACGTGTGGAGTTCCTTCAAGACCCTGTTGATTGAGTTTTTTTCAAGGTGTTCTTAATGGAGTTTCCTTCAGGATTTGTTGATGTAGTACATTCTAGGCCTTGTTGGTGGAATTCCTTCTAGGCCTTTATATGTGTTTCTTTAAGGTCTTGGTGATAGAGTTCCTTCTAGGTGTTATTAATGGAGTTTCTTCAAGGACTTTTAGGCGGTCAATTGTGTTTCTTCTAGCCCTTGTTAAAGGTGTGTTCAATGCCTTTTTAATGCTGTTTATTCTATACGTTGTTTGTTGTGATCCTCTTGGACCTTGTTAATGTGTTCCTTCTGCACGTTGTTGATAGTGTTTCTTTTCTACCTTGTTAATGTGTTTTTTTCAATACGTTGTTAATTGTGTTTTTTTTTATACCTTGTTAATGGTGTTTCTTCGGGACCGTGTTAATAGTATTTGTATTAGGTGTTCCTAATGGTATTTTGTCTATTCCTTTTTAATGATAATCCTTCTTTACATTGTAAATGGTTTTACAGTGCTACAAGATGAAGTACTAACAATTAAAACGATACGCGTTTGATATGATATGCTATAATCTCCCACACGAAACTGTAGAGCCACAGTGTAGAGTTGTATGAGAGGTAACATTTTTTTTTCTATTGAAATAAAACTCTGACGGTGAACACTATTACGCTTTCATAAAAATATATGTTTATCTAATTACTGCTCACTGCTCATCTGAATACAAAAAAGATAGACAGAGAAAAGAATGTGATACGGAACTAACATTAATTGATTACACCTGGAAAGAAGGAGAAAGAGAGAGAGGGGAGTAAAAGAAAGAGGGAGAAAGAGAGAGAGAGGGAGAAAAAGAGAGATAGAGAGAGAGAGAGAGAGAGAGAGAAAGAGCAGATAAGGACCGTGTGTGAATGCGGGATGTTAATGGCCTATACACCGAGATAGTGGTATTCCAGAATTACAGTTATGAGGAACGACTCAGAAAAACTCGCCTACAGTGTCTAGAAGAGAGAAGCATTCGTGTTGACTTAATACAGGTTTATAAGATGATCAGAGGAAGGGATACCTTAGACTATAACAAGTTGTTTTTTTTTAATACAGCCACCCACAATAGCAAGAGGGCATAGCTACAAGCTGACTAAAAAGAGGTCCAGGCTAGATATTAGGAAATATTTTTTTAGTCAGATAGTGGTGTCTGCTTGGAATGCTTTGCCAGGGGAGGTAGTAGAGGCAGGGACAGTTAATGCATTTAAGAATAAACTGGATGCGCATAGCTTTTAGAGCAAGGCGATGTGAATTTAACTGGTTGTATACAGACTCTGCAGGGTCTTCTAAACAAGTATAAAGACGTTAAGTTTAGTTAAGTTAAGTTAAGTTAAGTTAAGTTGAGTTAAGTTAAGTTAAGTTAAGTTACAGCAATTCGCAAACATATGTCTCTGATCCAGATTACAGCACTTCGAAAACATGTCTCTGATCCAGACTACAGTACTTCGCAAACATATGTCTCTGATCCAGACTTTAGTACATCGCAAACATATGTCTCTGATCCAGGCTACAGTACTTCGCAAAAATATTTCTCTGATCCAGACTACAGTACTTCGCAAACATATGTCTTTGATCCAGACTACAGCACTTCGCAAACATATGTCTCTGATCCAGACTACAACACTTCGCAAACATATGTCTCTGATCCAGACTACAGCACTTCGCAAACATATGTCTCTGATCCAGACTACAGTACATCGCAAACATATGTCTCTGATCCAGACTACATCACTTCGCAAACATATGTCTCTGATCCAGACTGCAGTACTTCGCAAACATATGTCTCTAAACCAGTCTACAGCACTTGGCAAACATGTTTCTGTCCCAGCATTTGTCTTAGTTAGCCAACAATAAAACACTTGCAGATATGTGGCAAAAACAGCACTGCTGTAATCGTTACAGCTGTAGATTGAGGGGATTAAGTGTATATATGTATGATACACCCTTAGAGTAAAGTTATTGCCCATTGCGAAGCGATAATGGAAAGAACTTCAGACGGATATGTCTTAATAATGTGATGTGCGTGTATTTGTATTATAGTGTGGACGTAGCTGTGAAAGACAACAATCTTGGATCAGTGTCAAGAATTTTGGTCGAGACGACTGAAGGTAAGTCAGAATGCAGGCACTCTGGTCTTACCTCCAGTGAGTCCGCGGGGTGGATTGAAACTTATAGGATTCGATAGAGCAGAAAGTAACAAAATGGCAATATTTTACTGAAATGAAACAACCCAGTAAAGAAAAGACCGGGATCGTCAAGAATTGTTGTTGTGGCACTTATTCCTATTGCTGATGTTAATCATGAAGACTTATAGAACTGATATATAAAGACTTATTAGCTCTGCAATTAGCACGCGATGTTCAGAATTGCTTTACAGTTTACCTCCAAAAGCAAACTACCTATACCGTGCTAAAGTTTTGAACTCTTGTACTCTTTGTGGAAAAATAATCGGCAACAAACAACTCGACCAGCCGATCCTCGCTTAAAGAGCACTTGAACACGTGGCCTTTTTCCATGCTAGTCTAAGAAACACCAAACAAAACCACGCGGCAGATTTCCCCTCCCGCATAGAATATTTTGATGAAAACCAGTGAAGAGAAGGTCTGGACAGATGATAGAATCTCATAGCATTGCTCTCTAAAATAGCCGAAAAGATTAATCCCTTGTGAGCATCCCTTGCAGCCCTGTGGTCCAAGGAGAGCCCGGCGGATTAATTCAAGTAAATCATTCGTTCAATCATTCACATTTTTGCTCAAATGTGAAATAAAAACCACCACTGCAGCTGACTACTTTTTACAAAAAATAAATGTTTCCAAACACTTGCACTTTTTCACCTTTTCGCTTCAATGTAAAGAATATGTTTTCAATGCAGAGTTTTTAAAGTAGCTCATTATAATTGCAATGTTTTTAACATGATAAAGTTGCCAACTTCAAGGACAGCCCACTTTAGTCGCCGTTTGCGAGATGCTTGAAAGGTGGCATTAGTCCTATTTTATTTATCCCGGACGAAACTCGGGTTTACTAAATCATAATACTATATTATAAACATTGACTATGAGCAAGCATTTGGAAAACAAAATAGTGGCCATCGAAATGTGGTTATACAGAAGATTATGTCGCATTTCGTGAAAATAAAAACAAACAAATAGCGATGTTCTGACGTCAGTAGACCAAGGTAAAAAACTGTTGACAGACATAAAAATTAGGAAGTCTAATATTTTGGACATATAAAAAGGCACGATACTTTATGGAAAACAATATTGGAAGTTCAGTTTGAATGTCGGCGGACAAGAAGCGGGCAGCTGTATAAATGGCGACGCAACGTCAAAAGATGGACTAATGTCAATCTGATAGAATGTACTGTCAAGACAAGAGGCAGAGGATATTGGAGGTCTCCTGCAGACACCTTCATTACTGCGACAGAATTTGTATTGAATTGAATTATAAACATTCTAGAGGTGTAATGACTAATTACCTCTCCTTACTATTGAAACACCGCTGGAGGGAATGATAGCTATTGAATGCATTTTTAAAAATAATTTTCTGAGCGTCCGAACTAGAGACATTTTTCTTCTCTTTCGTCGTTTTTTTCCTGAAAAGGACGTTTGTGTCGCAATTTACAGAAAGGCTACGATATCTGCTCCTTTCGGCCCGACATGTTCGATTTCAGCACTACATTTATGGGAGTTTTTTTATTTGGTCATGTTGTACGGCTTGGCCAGAAAACCTCGATACACAAGATTTTACACAAGTCGTTCTTCAGGGCCAAAAGTCTTCCACAGACCGGCTGGAGGCGCAGAAGAGGCCGTCCCCAACGGATAGCAACATCCATCACCGCTGTGAAACGACGCCTGAAACCACGCCGCAGCAGTGGCTGGTGCATGTGGTTGACCGACGAAACGGGTCAAAACGCCTCAGCAAAGATTATTAATAGTATCGTTATTCATTGGACCCGGTACGCCTTCTCTCTTTGATCCCTCGTCTCTTATCCAAACATCACTAGCCCAGCCTGTTTTCAGGATCGCCACATGGAAGGGAAATATGGTCTAGGTCATTTGTGGTTCTCTGTCCCTTCTTCTTCTTCTTCTGCGTTCGTTTTCAATCTCCTGCTACCAAGTCCTGAACAGGGCTTTGCAAGTAGCAGGATGTCGTTTGGAGAACGGAATGCGTTGTGTCGCTAGTTTACAGCTTGGCTGTGATATTTGCACCTTTCGGTCAGACATATCCGTCTTCGGCAGGTCTCTGTCCCTAATGTTAGCTATGGTAGCTGGCTCCTGTTACTTTACTGTTTCGTTTAGACCCAGACCAAAAGGCTTCATTTGTTTAGCCCTATCTTTATTTTTGTCGGGTCTTTTCTTTAGTCTTGTCATTGTTGTTCTCCTTTCCGGGTTATAATTCAGTGCAACTCCATATATTGTTTTATATTAATTTTTTCAGACTGTTCACGCTATCTCTTCTGCATCTCGAATGCTTCTCCTTCATTTCTAGTTTCACTTGTTGGTGTTTTTTGTCATAAATGTGTCTGTGTTTAAACAGTCTATGCGTTTTTTGGTGAACGTCTGCTTGTTTTATGGGACACGTTTAGTAAAATGGTATTTATAAAAATCGTATATTAATACTTTTTTCATGAGGCACTTTCAGTACAATGCCGTGTCTAAGAGCCATATATTAGGACTTGTTCGTGGTGCACTGTTAGTAAGATCCATTTATTAGGACATTTTTCATGTGGCACTTTTAGTTAAATGCCATGTCAAAAGGCCATATAGTAAGACTCTTTTTTAAATAATAGACCATGTCTGAAAAGCGATTTATTAGGCCTTTTTTAGGGGACACTGGGCACTTTTAGTGAAATACCATGTCTGAGATCATATATTAGGACTCTTTTATAGTGCTCTTTTAGAAAAATGCTATGTCAAAGAGCCATATAATTTGACTTCTGCTTAGGGGATAAAGCCATGTCTAAGAAGTCATATATTATGACTTTTTTCAGAGGGCTATTCCATAAAAGACTATTTTTAGTCATATGACGTTTCCAACTGTGCACGTTAAGTAAAATGGCATGTCAAAAAGATATATATATTAGGACTGTTTCACATTTATGTGAGATATGCCGGTCTATTACAATTATACTGTAGATTTAGCACTTTATCGCCAATACTCTGGCGGTCGGGAAACAAATGTAAATTACTCAAATGGGGTAAACATAAAATGTTGAGGGTATTCTTGCCTTAAGTAACTGTAGAGTGAAGCACTTATAACTATGTTTAAATTGTAATGATAAATCATTCATTTTCTCAGTAAATTTACGGGGTGCTACTGCTGTTACAGGCACTCTCTAGTTGACCAATCTTTAAACTGAAACCAGATTTGCTGTTAAGGGAATAAAATCAGCGATGAAGTAAATAGGTTATAACATGTTTTCAACTTGTACTTTGTTTTTATCACAATACCTAAATTCTGCACCTGTGCAAAAGTATCTATGTGTGTAAGTTTTATTTTTCATTGTTTTTTTTTTGCGTGTGTTTTAATGGTGTTGGTCGTTTGTGGTACTTTGGAAAGTTAACGATGTCAAATGTGTTCTCAAATATTTGCTCTCTTGCAGATCTAACAGACACAATTGCCCTTACAAAAATAAACGTATACCCAGCATCCACTGTAACAGCTTTCGCTTACATTGTAAAAATGACATCAGCTTACACTGGGGAACATTAGTTACAGACTTTCTCCTGCAGGTAAAACACATAAATCGTGCAGGCTGAAGTGACAATTTTGTTACGGGTCAGGCAGAAAACATTTAGAGGTTTTTGTTGCTTGTTGAAAATATGTTTTCTTTCTTTATGAAGTCACAGCGCAGAGGGTAAGAATGAATGAATTGTTGGTGAACAATTTGAAATCTGAATTTATGTCTCAGTATCTGTAATGGCCCATTAATTCTACTACGACTAATACTACTAATACTACAACAACAACTACTTCTACTACTATTACTACTACTACTACTACTACTACTACCATTACTACTACTATTATTACTACTTCTACTACTACTAGTACATCTACTACTACTACAACTACTACTGCTGCTACTACTACTACTACTACTACTACTACTACTACTACTACTGGCATTGTACTACTAATACTACAACTGCTGCTGATAATATTACTACTAATATTACTACTAATTCTACTACTACTACTACTACTACTACTACTACTATTACTACTATTACTACTATTACAACTACTCTTAATCATCTTATCAGTGAGAAATAATTGAAAGTGGATACTGTTACAATAACAACAACAACTACTACTACTACTACTACTACTACTACTACTACTAATACTACTATTACTACTGTTACTACTACTACTAATACTACTACTACTACTACTACTACTACTAGTACTACTGCTACAACTGTTACTACTACTACCGCAACGTTCACAACTACTATGAGGGGCGTTCAGAAAGTAATGCACCACATCGTTTTTCTCAGGAGCTGTGTATTCAAAAGCCATTGCATTTCTACACAACAAAGATGGGTAGATCATGTAAATATCTGTATTGTTAACACAATCCTCATCAACTTGTATAGCTTTATACTACTGCGAAATAAGTGCATTTATCCCTAGCCGTACCAGATGTTGTTATGATCATGTAACCATTTCTTGGCTGCATGAATCACTTCTTCATGCTCTTCAAATTTTCTCTCACTGAATGCATCTTTGAGTAGACCAAACAGATCGAAATCAGAGGGTGCCAAATCGGGGATATATGGTGGATGAGGTAGTACAGTCAAACGTCATTTGATGATTGCTTCCCGAGTTGCCAGACTTGTGTGAGGGCGCGCATTGTCGTGAAGAAGAAGCAGGTATGCTGGATCCTTCTGCAGTCGAACTCTGCGGAAAAGTTTATGTAGTTTTTTTTCAATGGCTTTACGTACGCTTGCAAATTGATTGTCTCTTTTCTTGACATCACATCCACAAGAAGCACACCTTCAATGTCTCAAAATACAGTGATCATGACATTTCCAGCTGAAGGAGTTGTCTTCAATGTTTTCCTTCGTGGCGATTGCGTGTGATCCCACTCCATGGTCTATCTTTTTGACTCAGATTCAAAATTATGTGTCCAGATTCGGCCACCTGTAACGATAGTATCCAAAATGTTTTCTTCATCGGAATTGAAACGCTCCAAAAATTCAGAAGAAATTGTTTTCTTTTGTAATCGGTGGTCATTTGTGAGACTTCGAGGAACCCATCTTGAGCAAATCTTAGAAAATCGGATAGTTTTTATAACTGCAATTGCACTACGGATGCAGATTGACAGCTGTAATGCCAGTTGTTGAGTAGTCATTCGCCAATCTGTAAGAATAATGCATTCAGCGCATTTCAACATGTCTGCGCTGGTGGCTGTGACAGAATGTCAACTACGTAGCCGATAAACAGCTCCGTATCTATACTTCCTGATTCTTTGATTCTCTGAACCCAGCGACTAACTGTACTCCTGTCGACTACAAAACTTCTGTACACATTACATAGACAGTTTTGAATGTTCACAACCATTTCCTTTTCTGCAATAAGAAATTATATCACAATTCGCTGCTTATAACTCAAGTTGCTAACATGCTCCACCTTTCAATGGTTTAGTGCAGTCGTATGTTTTGTCCAATTGCAGTGCAATATGGTGAACACAATCGACACATGCCATATTTGATGTGTGCAAAATTCCGTACTTCTATGGTCATTATTAACTGATAAAATCCATGTGGTGCATTACTTTCTGAACGCTCAATGTACGTCAGACATTGCTACCACTACTTCAGCTGCTACCTCTGCTGCGACTACTACAACATCTAATGCTGTTGGTCACTGCTATTATAATTCGCACTATTATCAATAGAACGAATATTATGATATATTAATTTCATTAATAGTTATCAACGGACTTTTAAATATGTTACACTCAAAGTCTAACATGCGTTTAACTGTTACATTGTTTTTCTCAAAGCACTTAAATATAGCATCCGTGCAACACCGTTTGTATTTTGTGTGCTTTCTTGGATTTTTAGTGTTTTATGATTGTGTCTGTGGTACTTTGACCTTTAACGATTTAAAATGCGTGCGAAGCCATTTTTTTCTCTTGCATGCAGATCTAACACACACAATTGCCTTTGGAGACAAAAAACGTACAAATAGCTTCCGTTTCAACTTTCGCTGACATTGTAAAAATGACATCAGCTTACACTGGGGAACATTTATTATACTGACTGTTTTTCGCAGGTAGAACACATAAATTACACATGCCAAAGTCACATATTTGCATCGGGTAAGGAAGAAGGAATTCAGAGTTGTATGTTGCGTGTTGAAAATATGTGTGCAATCTTTTTTTAAGTGTAAGTGGAAGACAAGATGAACGAAATAACGAATGAGATGTGTTAAGAATTTTCAGACATTGTATATATTTTTCAAGCATCCATTTATGTGTCTTCTACTACTACTACTACTACTGCTGCTGCTGCTGCTACTACTACTACTACTACAACTACTACTACTACTACTACTACTACTACTACTACTACTGCTACTGCTGCTGCTACTACTACTACTACTACTACTACTACTGGTACTACTACTATTACTATTACTGCTACTATTCCTACTACTGCTACTACTACTACTACTACTACTGCTGCTGCTACAACTACTACTACTACTACTGATACTACTACTACTACTACTACTACTACTACTACTACTGCTACTATTTCTACTACTACTGCTATTACTACTACCATAATCTGATACTTCCTCTCCTTATTGCTAGCATTATTCTGTGTACTGTGAACATAAAACTTATATAAGGACAGGAGTGTGCAGACTTGATGTTTGTGGTATTGTTAATGCCTGCTATTTTCTATCAGTGTCAACATATTGAAAATATAGTGGATTCCTTTCTAATACATGATGACATGGAATTGATGAGTCATATTAGTTAGCTCAGGATCCCAGATCCCTTTTGTGTTGCAAGGCTGCATTATGTTAGTTGTAAACCTAATAAGACCGCATTCTTCTGATCTCCTTAGCGTTTTGTATGTTTGTTTTATGCCATCAGAAGGGCCGCCTCTACGAAGTGACAAGTCAGACGTTGGTCCGCAATGGATCCCTACAGTTCGTTTCTTCATCGTTTTCACACGATGTCATACTCAACTTGAATTTGTTCAAAGAAAGCAGCGGTCACCTTGAAGCTGTCGACACTGCGATTAAGCTCGTCTAGTGTTGTCACTGCTGATGGTCACATGTGATTTATTTGGTCATCGTATGTCTGGAAATTTTGCAGCAGATGTTCAGGAGTCATTTTCCCAGTGTCCCCATGGCTCTTTTGAGTGTGTACTGCATGTCATAGTTGGTAGAGTACTAATCTTAGGTCATTTAGTTCTGTGTGTTTTCCGGCTCTTTTGTGCGGTAACTACGGAAAGGCCATCTGTAAAAAAAGACTACATGGAATCGATGTAAGATGACAATGTATCTAATGATTCTTTCTTTCGGTCAGATCGTCTCATGTGAGTTTCATGCAGTAAGTATTTTTGCAAGATGTGTTCTAATGTTTGTGGCCCTTCTCTGACATGTGCATTGTATAGTTTGTGAAACATTCATTTTATATACGACTTCATTTAACTCGCAATGACATGTTTCAAGACGGAAAATTTAGGTATATTATTTCCTATTCAGTTTATTGGTACGGTATTGCAGTTGTTTGCTGTTTGGTCTCTTTTTCCACATTCAATATGTAATTTAAAATGTACATTATTTTGCAAAAATCTAGCCACTGTGATATGTAGTAACTTCCAAAAATGGAAACATTTTACATACGGTTTAATTTGGTTAAAGACCAATAAATACATATATTAGTTTATTGCCTAGGTTTAATCGATTTATTTTTGTCATCATTTATTTCGAGGTCACACAAATATATAATGCTCATTTGAAAGCTAATTTACCTTTAATGACTTTGTTGTGACTGATTTATGTAGTAAATAATTTGAATATTGTTTAAAACAGGCTGAGGTTTGCTGTTTCAGTTGATCCTCTAGATATTTTCCGTCAATTGGAACCTTAGCGAAGTCTTGATTTGGACCATTCTAGATCGCCAGTCGGGAACTATTATTTCATTCTTCTTCTTTTGCCCTGGTATTTAAAATATATTAAATTTACGATTTTTTCAAATAACAAAAACGAATAAAATAACAAGTATTAATCAACATAAAAGGATTTGATCTTAAAAACGTCGATTCATTAAAAAGGATATTTAATGGCCTACAAAGTCGCATGGGGCCTTAAGCCTGTGGATTCACAGCCCCTGTGCTAGCTCAAGAGGAGGAAAGTAAATCCCAACCCAAAATAGGCCCACAAGGCGAGATAAAAATGGACTAGAAAACAGTGTAAAATAAAACAAATTCAGTGGCATAAAACACAGAGACCACCAAGAGCATACCATAACAGAAACATAATAATCTAGAATAGTTCACCCTAGTCGAAATTATCAATACCAGTCAAAGACAACCCTCCTTCAGGAAGTCCAGCATAGTCAATTTTCACATTTTGTTTACTAGGTGTTAACCGTTCTACCTATTTCCTCTTCCCCTGTGGAGTATATGTCTGGGCCTGTCTGACCACGTTTTGTTATGATTTCCGTAGGTGTGTGTGCTAACTAACTCCAATTATTATGTTTGATCTCCACTGCTAGCTTTTAGCTCCTTCCTTTTTTTTTTTTTTTGCGTTCCCCTTATTTCTTAATTCCCCAAAGCAGTGTGCGTTGTACTGTGGTTTTTTTATTTTGCGCCTGTCGTCCCAATGCATCCAACTTCAGCATGCATTTATGTAAGGGTCTGCTTCCTCCTGCATTTTTAAGGGTGTGCTTCCCCGGAGTAACGGCCTGTGCTGTGATAGAAATCGAGCCCAGCACCTTCGAATTGTTAGCTGTGTCACCTATCCACTTGGCCACACCGCCCCCACAGCTCCTTACTGATAGGTCTTTATTCCTCACCAAGTGTTGTCGGCCTATACCCATTAATGTACTTAGGCATTACCGACAAGCGATGAAATTTCCATTGTATTACCTATGTCGTTCTCCAAGAATCTGCCCCATCCAGAAGTACTGCCTTGACATTAGAATTAAAAACTCTTTAATTAATATTAGTCTTTATTTCCCCGTATTTCTATATGCTGTCTTTGCCTTTCCAATTATAGCCTTTACATTTGTATCGGTGCCCCCTGAAGTAGCAATGGCGCAGCCTAAATATGTGAAGGTGTCCACCTCTTCCAGTGTCTCACCTCTTAGAATGACAGTCTTTTTGTTAAGATGTTGATTTTAAACAGCTTGGTTACTTCATGTTAATATTTAATAATATATTTTTTTTCATTTGCGTTAGCCTCATTTCTCAAATCCCCAAGGCGGTGTGCATTGTGTGGTTTTTATGTTGCGCCTGTCGACTCAGTGCATCCGACTTCAGCATGCATTTATGTAAGGGTATGCTTCATGCTGCATTTTATAAGTGTTTGCTTTCCCAGGGTAACGGTCGGTGCTGTGAGGGGAATCAAACCGAGCACCTTAGGGTTGTTAGCCGTGCCACTTAACCACTAGCCCACGCCGTCCCTAAGAATAGATCAAATTGCTCGATTTATTTTCAAAAGGCCTACTGTTTACAACGTTACCATTTGTATTTGGTCTTAGATGGGTGACTCATGTTGAAATCCTCTGTGGTGCAGATATGTGTGTAAGGGAAGAGAACAGATGAAACATCCTGACCAAAACTAGACTTCCCGTCTACGACGCTCTCATGGAAACATGTAGTGTCACATTATTCTAGCCAACAAGGTGGGGATTGACACTTTGATCCCCATATTATACATCCTACTAAATTGTCTCGTTTTTGTACTACAGCAACGATGACCCAGATCCGCCTTCTTTAGTACACCTCTAGAAGTATGAAGAGCCACGGTAACCTGCTACAACATAAACATTTGTCAAGATTTATATTGATTTAGTAGCAGTAGCTTTCAACAACAACTTGATCAAAGTGTAATACGGGATTTAAACCTCAAATAATATTTTTTTTTTAATGTACAGAAGACTGGGCATGGGACTAGCAACATTATCAAATAAGAGTAGACCAATTATTGTTTAACCTGTTTCTACAAGTTCTTAACTTAACTTAACGTCTTTATACCGGATTAGAAGAATCTACAGAGTCTGTATACAACCAGTTTCTTAGAAGGTTGTTAACCGTTGTGCAAATCCATCTTTATAGACTTAAACACTAGAGCAAATTAGACCCGCAGCTTGTTAGGTGCCAACTATGTTGCTCTTAACAAACCAAGTAACCATGGCGGTGTTATGTATGTCACACAGTCGCCTCTTACGTCAGGCTCTCTGGGGCAGTGGTGCTGTTCTTATCATTGTCATACACAGACCCTGGCGGACCATTTTGCACCAATCTTGGGCACAGTCTTCCTGCAAGGGACAAGCTGTACATTTTGCTCTATTCTTCTTCAAATTTAACAAACAAATGAATGCAGTCGGCCATAATTACTTCAAATACGATAAGCATTTTCGACACGGAATAAATGTTCTTTAATTAGGTGTACACAAAATATGAAACAAAATTCACAAATTGTGTCGACCCCACGAGAGGAGCACATTATCCACACGTACTTCCCACACTTCCCAACACATCTGATGAAAAACTGAATTACAGAGAGGGCAGACTCAGACTGACCGCCATTTTCATGAGAGAAATAGATGTAGATATTTGAAAACTGACATTAACAGCAACGAATGAGTTTCAAAGATGTCATGCTTAATGACCAGATTCAATAATAGTTTGTTCATATGTTGTCATGTCTTATTTTCTGTATGTTGCAATTTGTTCAAAATAACTTTTTCTCTGTCCGAAATATTTCTAGTCATTGCAATTATTTGTTGCCGACTGATGATGACCTTTACGTTACAATACTGCCGTAATTTCTTATCATTCGACGCGAATGGAGAATTTGTGTCTGCGAGCGTGAAAGAAAATAACTTACTTCTCAACAGAATACTTTAGCCGGTATGATCAGTCAATGAATATCGTTAGCTTCCTAGGGTTTTAAATACAGTCGTCGTGCGTTTTCATTTGTGTCATCGTTTTCTCCTTCTTTCTCTGGTCCTGCTTCAATCCTGAGTATATGTCCTCGTTACTTGTAGAGTTTCCTCTTTTATCAATGATTACATGTGTACTCTTGTCGACAGTGAACTGGCGTACTAGTTTGGGATTAGAGCGTGGCAGAGGTTCAAGTTCACTGACGGACAGAGACAATTATAGGTCTGGTACGACCTAGCTGTAAATGGGTAACCTGCGGTATGAGTCGTAAAAGTAAAGTAACCCATAGCATTAATACCTTGGGGGTGTGACATGTTAGCGACCTCACATTTCAAAGGCTCTCCCTCCCCACTTTCACTTAGTTGCGGTCTCCAAAAAAAAATATTTTCGCCTCAGCTGGGGAATGAACAAAGGACCACGATAACCGCTCAGCTACGCGGCTCCCTCAACGAGTATAATTTGGGGAAGGTAGAAACAGTAAGGAAGGGAACTGGCCACCCCACATCACATAGGGTGCGGCTGAGAACTTAACTTAACGTCTTTATACTGGTATAGAAGGCTCTACAGAGTCTGTATACAACAAGTTATCTTGAGAGTGTTTTTTACCGATGTCCAAGTCCATCTTAATAGACTTAAACAATAGAGTGAAGTAATCCGCAACCAGTTAGACGTCATCTATAGCTGCTCTTAACAAACCATCTGGGGAAAGGTACAAATTACTTGAGTTGATATTTATCATTTCAATTGTGTCTTGGCAGCGGCCTGTAAAGCCTACACTTTTCGATTTCCAAATGCCCGTGAATTGTTAACGTGCTCGACACTGAACTCGAAAGTCCGATCTCACTATACAGAGATCAGGGGTTCGATCTCACTATCCAGAGATCAGGGGTTCGAACTCACTATTCAGAGATCAGGGGTCTGATTTCACTATCCATATATCAGGGGTCCGATCTCATTATCCAGAGATCAGGGGTTCGATCTCACTATTCAGAGATCAGGGGTCCGATTTCACTATCCAGAGATCAGGGGTCCGATCTCATTATCCAGAGATCAGGGGTCCGATCTCACTATCCAGAGATTAGGGGAATATCTACCAGAAGATTGTTTTTTAAGAAATGTTGGTCTCCACCGTAATTTAAATACGTAACCTCCAGTACCCAAGGTGGACAACTTACCTCAAGACCATCTTTAGCTCCAACGGCAATTGTTATCATGGGGCTGACCGTTATCTTTGACCACGTAGAGACCTAACGAGTTATGTTAAATGTTTATTTAACATTTTTTTAAATTTTAAATTCATCTCTTCTTTCAATTACTGTTAGTCCTTCTCAGGGTGTACTAATCGATCAGTATTATTTTTTTAGCGTAAATGTACCCATTAGATGTCACACGCTTATTTTATTCCTCGTAATTTCAACTTTGTACAAAACGAGTTATGCTAAATGTGTATTTGTTTATTGCATGCTTAGATTCATAGGGAGCGGAGTAGCGTGCTGGCTTCGCATCTTAGTGGTCCTGGGTTCATTCCCCAGTTGGGGCGGAAATATTTTTGTTCACACCGCAACGGTTCACTGGTCGACCCAGCCTTAAATGGGTACCGATTCAGTCCGGGAAGTAAAAGCAGCGAGAGAGAGGAGATTACTACCACCCTCATATAGCCGAGCCTTTGAAATATGATATGTAACACCTCACACCCCTACGGCAGTAATAAAATGGTCTTTTTACTAAATTCAAATCGTCTTTCCGTTATATTCAATCTTTCTCAGGATTTACTATTCAATCAATATAATTTCTCTAGTGTAAATGGGCTCATTAGTTGGCACACGCTTGTTTTATTCCTGAGAATTTCACCTTCGTACCTAACGAGCTATGCTAATGACCCGGTTCATTTTATCATTTCCATGTGTTATTTCTTAGAATATGCTTTGGTTTACCGTGTAGCAATTTTCAGTTGTCAAATATTTCCCTAAACAACGATGGTGGCGTTATAGTTAACATATTTTACTTTTCAAAGTCAAGACAACGAGTTCACTTTTTTGTAGCATACCGAGCTGAAAATGAACAGTTACCTGACTTACCTATGAGGATGGTACAGTATAGAGAAAGGGAACTTATTACATCGCGATACCAATAGCTAATAACAAATGTCATGGCATCTCTAACACTTCATCCCCGAATATGTAACTTACTATCAGTATCCTTAAACATGCCAGTACGGTAATTGTTGCAAAAATGCGTTTGTCTTCATGCCAATTGTCACTTTTACGTCTTCCTCTGTGAGCGATACATTTAATAAGTAAAGATTATATTAAAACGCCAGTGTGGTATATTGGGAATATGATGTCCGGTCCATATGGTTCTTGACCAATGACACTCTAGAGGGTGAAGTGGTAAGCACCAAGCCGGCCGCTTTACTTTACCAGATTATTCTGGCACCCAACTTTGGACTGGGACGACCTCGGGAGCCATTTTTCGATCTTACAAATCCCGCACCAGCTGATGATCGAACCCCGGTGCTTCCACACATCTAATAAGCGGGAGCTTTATTGAGAAGGTTATATTTAATATATTCCTCGGTAGTTTAACTGCCGTTTATTAGATTCCCGAGGGGTTCCTGGGACAAGGAGAATTGGACTTCTGTGTGCTATCTTATGTGCATGTCGAAAGGAGTGACTAAAGAAGTTTGTGCATGGGAATATTAAACCGACTGCAGATGACTGCAATCATGCTTTCCAAAATTCTGGTTAGGGTTTTTCAAAGCAGGTTATGGTAAGCCAGTGCTGGTTAGGGAAAGTCACATCTGGTTACGGTAAACCAATGCTGGTTGGGGAAATCCACATCTGGTTACGGTAAGCCAATGATGGTTAGCGAAAGCCACATCTGGTTACGGTAAGCCAATGCTGGTTAGGGAAAGCCACATCTGGTTAGGTAAAGCCACACCTGGTTACGGTAAGCAAAATTTGAATAGAGTAAGTAACAGCTGGTCAAGGTAAGCCAAAGCTGGTCAGGGTACGCCAAAGCTGGTCAGGGTAAGCCAAAGCTGGTCAAAGTAAGCCAAAGCTGGTTACGGAAAGCACAAATCTGAATACGGTATGCCGAAGCTGGGTAGGGCAAGTCAAAGCAGGTTACAGTAAACCAAATTCGATTATGGTTAGCTAAATCTGATTACGTAACGCCAGATCCGGCTAGGATAAGCCAAGCTCGTTAGAGCAAGATATGCCAAAAAAAGTGTTGGACCTATGCTTCAACAAACGAATTGGCGGGGGTGTAATTTGATTGACATTACATTCCGAAAACTTGATAACGTCTCCCGAGTGCTACCAAAGTTGAATATATCCATACAAATATGCACATTATGTCGCATTAAGACGAATAAAGAAAGGTTAGCTTGGTGCCACAAACCTTTCCATATAAATCCATTGCTGCTGGAAATACACGTATGCAGACATCCTACCTAAATCCAGCTATTTTTGTGACACTTTACTTTATTATGAAAAACTATTCACAATATTATGTTAGAAAAAATCATATCCCAGTGTTCTACCTCACCTCAAAAATATACAATAAAGAAAGAAAAGGATCACTGTTATTTTCCAAGCATGTGGTAAGAGTTAGCTATTGTTTATGAGGCTAACAACGTTATCATCTTCAACGAATTTGTACAGAAACCGTTACTGGCAATGCGCAATGCTTTGACACATGGTTACTGCAAGAGAAACAGCAACAGTTTAGTGTCTATGCATGTTATTGAGGGGGGGGGGGGGGGGGATGGGATGATAATTTCTCACCGAGACTAGATATTTGACCTCACCAAGACTAGACATATGAACTCACCAAGACTAGACATTTGATCACACCAAGACTAGACATATGAACTCACCGAGATTAGACACTTGACCTCACCTTGCCTAACTATTTGACCTAATAAAGACTTGACAGTGGACCTCACAGAAACTAGAAATTTGACCTCACCGTGACTAGACTTTTGACCACACAGAGACTAGACATTAGACATCACGAACACTAGACATAAAGCATGAAAATCAATGCCTAAAAAAGTTCAGGTCATGAAAGTATATAGGAAAGCTGGAGACATCAAAATTGCAATTGAAAAACAGCAAATCCAACTGTAAAAGGAAGAATTACGGCGGAAATCCAACAAAGATGCAATAAGGCAAATCAGATCATTGAACAATGAATTACAATACTTTATTGCAAGCACGTGACAATAACTGCCGAAAGAGCTTTATCCTTCACGACTTTCGTCCCAGCACAATGCTGTCAATATCAAAACTGGACACTAAAATCTAATGAAAAATGCTACATCGAAACAACAGAAATGAAATGCTAGTGAAAAATATTGGGCGCAACAAAGCGAGACATGATCAGAAACGATGACATCAGAAGACTAGTGTGAACTACAACAGTATTAGACTTAATTAAAAGACAGCGACTAAAATGGTTTGGCCACGTAAGAAGCCTACCACCACACAGCGCACCCTCCCCCCCCCCCCCCCCCCCATCCACCCTCCCTAACAACAACCATTGCTAATTAGATACAACGGATCCAAAGCCAGAGGCAGACCACAAAAATGGTGGCTTATATATATATATATATATATATATATATATATATATATATATATATATATATATATATATGAGGCGGTCAATGCTACTGTGCATGAGGCACAAGTACGGGCTCGTTCTATAGATAGCTTCATAACCTGACGCAGAAAAGCATAACAAGATAAGCCAAAAGAAGAAGAAGACTAGACATTTGACCTCCCCTAGACTCGACATTTGACCTCACCTAGACTAGACATTTGACCGTACCGAGACTCGATATTTGACCACATAGAGACTTGACCTTAAAAATCGCGAAGACTTTGCATTAGACCTCAACTAACACAATTGCTTTCATAAGATCATCATTACCAACCATTTTAGCTCCACCTGGTGCACAGGTCTTTAACAACTATAAGCCCTCCCCCTGTTATATGTTATCCTTCTAGTCATGCACTTGTCTTCCCAGCTTGCTTTATTAGTATCTTTCTCCGTGTTCGTTTTAGTCTGCCTCTACTTCGATTGCCTTAGTGATTCCAGAACAGAGACTGTTTTGTAATACTCTCAGTAGATTACCTTAATGTATATCACATCTAATGCCAGCGTCTTGTCATCTCGTCATGTTTCATTGTTATCTGTCTGGTTATTTCATGCAGTTCCACATTAGTAATCTTATCATAACATTTCGTTGTCTTAATTTCGCACAGGACCCCCAGAACTATACCTGTTTCGTTGTTTCTGTTATTGCTTGTGTTATTCGCTAGTGTTTCTGAGTCATTCAATAGAACGGACGTAACATGTATAACAAGGCGTCCAGTGCAAAACTTGTGAATGGGAGGCGAGAGGACTGGTTTTGCACATCAGTTGTTGTAAGACAGGGGTGTACACTCTCTCCAACTCTTTTAAATATGTTCCTTGAGGAAAAGATGAGTGATACACTTGGAGGTCAAGAGTTGATACTGTCAAGATAGGTGGCCGAACGATTACCAACCTTCGTTTTGCAGATGATATCAACGGGTTGACGAGTTCAGAAGCAGAACTCCAGGAATGGGTCAGAAGACTCGATGAAACAGCTCTTGACTATGGTATGGAGATAAACGCTGGAAAGACAAAATTAATGACCAACAACGCTGAGGGGTTCAACAACTGGATAAAAGCTAACGGTCAGGAAATCAAAGCGGTTGACAGTTTTAAATGTCTTGTGTCGATTGTCAGTGATGAAGGATCAAAATGTGAGGTGTTAGCCAGAATAGCACAGACAATAGCGGCGCTTGCACGGCTTTACAAAATATGGCAAGATAAACGGTTAGCACTATGCACGAAAATCAGATTATTACGTACACTGGTAATGTCAATATTCCTCTATGCCTGTGAGACATGGACAGTTACAGCTGACTTTCAACGAAGGTTACAGGACTTGGAGATGAGATGTTTCCGTAGACTTTTAAACCTCACGTACAAAGATCGAGTTACAAATAAGGAAATACGAGTTAAAATTACAACAGCAAAATGGCATTTTGAAGACATCTTGGCAACTGCCAAAAGAAGGAAACTCGCTTGGTACGGTCACATATCGAGATCAAATGGTCTTGCAAATACAATCCTCCACGGAAAGGTACATGACAGACGACGAAGAAGTCGTCTCAAAAAGAGATGGGAGGACAACATAAAAGAATGGAACAATCTCCGACCAGAAAAGTCACAGGCAGCAACATCGGACAGAGAAGGGTGGCGTGGCGTTGGGAGGATGTCTTCATGTGTGCCCCAACGACCTCACAGGTAACGGGAAGACCTGACCTGACATGAATAACATTGAATTTGACGTTCTATTTTGTTCTGCTTATCGGTTGCCTGCGCTAACCTTCTAAGGAAGGGTCAACTTGTTGTACTGTCTGACCGGAAACTTACAGGAGGCAGTTGATGCATGCATCATCTTCTTCTTTTTCTTCGTGTTCTTCTTCAATAAAATGATGCAATGATTCTAGCCAGAAGAGGTTTGCAAAGGAAAGTGTGCGTGTTGGGTCTTCGCCGGTCCCTTGCGCCGTTTCGGTATGGTCGTTTCTCTTGACCAGACTGACTCTTTGGTCTGTTTAAATAGTGTTGTCCTGCAAGATATGTTCTGGTGTTTACTTGGGTGCTTCACAATCGCATATGGCTGTATCTCTGAGGCTCATTCTGTGAAAGTGGGCCTTGAGTCTGCAATGTCTCGTTCGGAGTCTGAAGATCTTTGTCTGCCCATCTCTGCCAAGTTCGTCTTTGCTGTCATTTTCTGACTTGTATTCTGTGTCTTTGTCTCTCCATTCCGTTCTCATGAATCATTTAATGTATCTTTGCTTCTTTATAGCTCCGTAGATGGTGGTATTCCAACTATTGTAATGATGTGCACGACCCAACGTTCCAAGTGTTCGTCACAGGCCTCGACAACTGAATAACTAGACGATGTGTTATTGTAGCCCGAAAAGCAGGAAATCCTAATCGCGGCTACATCCAGCTCACGCAAAAGCTGGGGCCTACACAGGGGCATCTGCACCTGTAGAAGTACAGATCGACTAAGACTAAAACAGGTTGTAGGAGTGTATCTTTCAACACAATATGATTGCTGTTAGTTGTAATTATCGTCATAATTGTTATCATTGTATCCGTGTATTATCAACCTTAATTCATGTGACTTCTTATTGAGTATACAAATATAATGTTGTATTTTAGTTGAGGTTATAGGACAGACGAGGATAGCCATCATTGGGTTGTTACATTCCACTAAGTTCCGTTCTGGGTGCTCTGTTTGCAAAATAGAATCAATAGCCAACAGAAATACAAATGATGATAGAAGACAACCCTGCCGAACTTCTTGTCTAAAAGGACTCTAAAAGCTGACTTTCATATATAACTCTATTCGTGTTTTCATACGTGTTTTTAATTATATTAGTGTACACTAGTGAATGAGCAACTTCCAGTACATCACGTGAGATACTACACGACTTAAGTCAACACCAATACACCCATCTCTCGTTATACACTAAGCTTGTGAACAACTGCAGTAAACGTTATAATATTTCTGGCGATTGGAGTAGTCAGGTATATCTCTTCATCATACGCGTATATATGTGTTTTTCAATTTTATGTTTTGCTTTCTCCCACACCATCACGTTGTCTATATCATTTCTGACTTAACTCGCTCGCTTGCCCGATCTCTCAATTTCTCTCCTCCTCTTGCGTCATTGCTATGCTGTTCGTCCATTACTCTATCCCTGCTTCATCCCATATCTCTGCTTCCATCAGCCTAGATGCCTATTTCCATTACGAGTTTAAACTCATTCCCTCTCCAAGATGCCTAGCGAGTTTCGTTTCTAGCTTTTCAATCATGTTTCCTTACCGGGTTACTTCTTTCAGAAAATTCCTTGCCAAATGCACATTTGCCCTAAGAATATAGATCATCCTTGAATGAAATACATTTCCAATTGTCTTTGTGTTTCAGTTACATGACACGAACAATCGCTTTGTTAGTCTGTTCAGGGCTGTGTAACCATGAAATTGTCGTGTTGTTCTGTTATGTCAATAATAAACGTCACTGCGTTCCGGTTAGGTGCTCAGTCCCTCTTTGCAAATGCCGAATAATTTAGACGATGATGGTTCTTCAGTCTCCCTGGTTATACACACTTCTGCTCCGTCCTCTAAGGCGATCCTCTCTTCTGGACATGGGTATGATCTCAAAACTTACAATCTGTTAATTGCTCGTTCATCGACTGCAGTGTATTCATTCTAAAGACAATGGTTGATCAACTTCAAAATGACATCTCTACACAATGTCAATGTTACCTATTGAGCTTGCACCTGAGACCAGGTTTGTCCGCTCTTTCATTTCCACAAAAGTCAGTATGGTCATGACAGTGGATCTGCGTACGTCCCCGGATGATCGAGGCATCTGTTCACTATCCACGCATGCCACAGCCAGTCGTTCTACACCTTCAGGGTCGAGAATTGAGAATCAGAGACGATTTCTGTCATCATTAAAGAGGTCTCAAATAGAAACTCAAGAGCCGGGCACTGCCTCGATCTCCATTCTGATACTGGACGTTGTTATAAAGCATACACCGCTTCCCTCACGTGATCACGTGATGTGATGTAATGTGATGTGATACATGGCAATGTGATGTGATGTAATTTCATATTATGTGATGTAATGTGAAGAAGCTGTTTATTTCTCACAAAACTTTTTGTTTCCTTTTTCAGTAATGGATATAATGTTCCACTGCTTGTTTTCATAAAATTGAACAAATGTCAGTAGATATGTTTCTATCCATTTTCGCGATATCTTTTATTTTTTGTTTCTTGTGATGTCCTTCACACCAATATAATTGCTGCAAAGGTTACATGCGTTTCACGTGCTTCATTTATAGAATAGATAGCTGAGCTTATTGCGACTTGAGAAATGTATAGACCAGATAGCTGAGTCTGTTGTGACTTGAGACATGTGTAGACCAGATAGCTGAGTCTTTTGCGACTTGAGACATGTATAGACCAGATAGCTGGGCTTGTTGCGCCTTGAGACATGTATAGACCAGATAGCTGAGCCTGTTATGCCTTGAGACATGTATAGACCAGATAGCTGAGCCTGTTGCGATTTGAAATTATTCCAGTATTTTCTATCAGTCGATTGACTCGATTTACGGCTTTGATAATAAATTGATTCTTTGACATACAGAATTGCCGAATTCGAAGAGCAGTCCTCCAGCACAAGTGTAATACAGTGAGATGTTATAGATTGTTTGATTATTATAAATAAAACACGGAAGAACTTTCAAATTATCAGTTATTGAATACTATTTAATGTGATTAAATAGTATTATTGAAAGATTTTACTGTGAGAATCCACTTGACAGCAGAACTTGCGACTTGAGACTTGCCTTAACATTATAACTTAAGACTTTAGATTATTGGATTATATGTTTAGTTAAAGAGGCTCTACAAATTTAATTGGATTTGGTATCTAGGCCACTAACTGATATGGGATATCTGGGAAGTGTAAGTAGTATATTCTAAAGGTGCCACTAGGTGGCAGCACCATCCAGCTTTGTAAGTACTATACGTAGCAGTTTCTAGATGTTGCGTCCATACAAAATGACGTCAGTATTCATAGTGGACAATTGACAAACAGTATGATGATGTCGTGCGACATTTTGATTCGGGTTGGTTGTCTTTGTTTTTGTTTTGTCTTTTTCGAAAAGGGGGAGGGGATTATATAGGGCGCACAGGATTGTTGTTTGTGATTGCCCACAATATGTAGGTTACTCTTTTTTGCGTCCTGAAAAGGACGTTAAATGGCGGGTTACAGTAGCTTTCCTCACATCCTGAGCGTGCTGAAGAAAGTGGACCAGGGACCTCCAGGCGATTGTACTATGTTTGACTTCATATGCGTGTCACTCACTACTAAGGGAATCACGGTGATCCCTCACCTCGTTAGCCAGGCTGCCATGAAAACAACCCATTTCCAGGGAGGGCTACTAGGAAGCCAAGTTGAGGGTCTTGTTCAGTATGTTTTGACTTACTCTGACTAACATGTCTGATCAGTATGTTTTGCCTGATCCTGACTGACATGTCTGATCAGTATGTTTTACCTAACCCTAACATGTCTGATCAGTGTATTTTCTGACCAGACGTTAGTCTTCCTCCCCGATTCACAGCATATTCATAAACAAACGTTTCTTGTTTACGTTGAGAAGTAACTGTAAATTGGTGTACCACTTGGTCGATACATTTAATCAAGGACGATTAAACATTGCTGATGAACCTTATCGTCCGATTCAGATTGCAGCAGAAACATATTTGCGGACGGTAGGAGAGATGATTCAAGCTGAGAGGTCGGTAATAATGGACAGTAAAGCAACTGCAATAGGTTGTTTGCTTGGTTTCAGCCTAGAGCAAAACACATGACCGATGAAGTTTCGAAAATTATTCTGACAGTGCGAACCCAGACAACTGACTGAAGAACGCAAAATCAATGGAATTGGCATGTACTTGCGCTGATATAGCGATGAGATAAGTTGGTGAAGATTATTATGTTTAGAAATAAGGGACAATATAAGTATAACAATAAATGGTTTTCAAGTTCGATTCTCATTTAGTTGTATTTTGTTTAAGTAGCCATCTTTGACCTCTTTACTGGTTTTGTTCTTCGTAAAATAACAAACATTTTTGCTGAAAAAATGAACGCAAAAAAGGGAATATACATGGATAAAGAATAATGAGGAATATGCCGGTATAACAAATTGGTTTTTAGTGTTGAGTCGTATTTCCACAGGGGTGTATATTTTCTGCACTGTTATTCATATTTTAAATGGATAAAATTATACACAGCTGGCTAATCCCCATGTTGCGTTCATAAAAATTGTTGTTTGCCGACGATCAGGTCATATTTTACCAAAATGGAGACGATCTAAAAAACTACCTAAGATATCTCAATTTATGCCTCGACAATCAACACATAGTCGATATCTTTACGTACGTGGGTAGTATTCTCACCGTAAAAGCGAATATAGATTTGGAGGTCAAGAACAGGATTGTAAAGACGAGCTCTGATTTTGGGAGGCGCCGTGCAAACCTTTGGAGCCGACTGGGCATCAGTCTCGGCACAAAGGTTGAAGTGAATCGTGCTACCTTTTTAACATTTCTGCTGCATAACCGGGAAACATGGACAGTGTAGTAGACACGCCAGGCAGCTAAATCGTTTTGAGTTGAACTGCCGGCTTATACTACTCAGGATTCAGGGAAAGGGGGGGGGGGGGGGGGGCATAGCTCTGAAATTCTTAGTAAGACTAGCATGTCGAGCATCAATACGTTTCTCCAAAAAGTCAAGATAAAGTGGACTGGACATGTTGTTCGCATGCTCGATTAGCGCATCCACATGCAACTGTTATACGTCCTTATCAGAACCTGCAGATGCACATCAGAAGGACAGAGGAAACGCTTCAGAGATTCCTTGAAAGTGTATGTGACAAGCGCCAACATGTATGTTACTTCACAGAAGTTGATCGCGCATACATATCCCACCTGGTGCGCTAGCAACATGAACGATGATCATATTGTGGAGCGTAACTTCATTGCCGAAGCTCAAAGAAAGCATGCTGCCCGAAAAACCACAACGCACAATGACTCCACAGCCGACTCTTCACATGTTGCCTCAGGTGCTGCAAAGTCTGCCTTGTACCAATTGATCTCTGCCCCATATGAAAAAAACATCTCGCAGAACAAGTTTGATGCCGCCGTCATCCTTGCTTGCGATGGGCAAACATTACTACTGAATGGGAAAGAAAATAAAAGTGTATAGTAATTAAGAACGGGGTTTGGGTAAACTGCAAGATTTTTAGAGACACGTGTGTAAAAAAGGAAGTCATTCTTCTCATTTATCGATCTCCATAATAAACATCGCTGTCCCTTTCAGATTTCTCTCCTCACCATGGATTTTTGTCGTTCAATAGTTTGGATTGGTTGATGGTGTCCCTCTGTTTCTCTTATTGAGTCGGCAGAAATAGAGAAAATGGGTTACAATTTACTTGTCCTCACAACAAAGGCACATGTCTCTGTGACCCATTTTTGGCGTTTTGAAAAAAAGAAGTCGGAGTCTGGCCACTGTCTCTGATCTGTTCTTTGTATGAACGGACATGCGTCAGGTATATCAGACTCTGTTCTCTTTGACATTTGTTTCTAATGATGTTTTTTTATCCTAGTTTTAATTTTCCTATATGTTGGCCGTTCTCCAATTTGGAATTTGATTCCTTCTCTTTTGGTTAGAATATGTGCATCCTGTTTTCCACATAACTTACAGTGAGTAGGAACCAACTTTGACTGTATACTGCAACACAAGCAGTCAGTATTTGAAATTGTATGTAACAGGCTGCCCAAATCGATGTTGTTATGGTTTCAAAGGTTTATTATAGCGGTACGGGCAGTGCTTCTCCAAGTTGTCGTGCGACAAACTGGCAGGGAGACAGATGCCTAATTTACTGACCTTTGTTCGTTATTCGATAATCTAAATAAAAAATGTTTGTACGCATGCTTAGACAATTTCAGGTTTTCTACATGCGCAACTATCGTCTTATCCGGGCAATTCAATAGCATGACTACATCCGCAATGTGGAGGTTTCTGTTAAAACAGGCGGCATACACCAAATCTCAGAGACACTGGATATCCACCGAGGATCTTGGTTTGGTCATGTCATACTGCTAGACCAGGAAACCCTGGTGCATAAGGATCGTTCATTAGCGCTAAAGGACATTCCCCGACCAGCTGGAAGCGCAGAGGAAGCCGTATCTACACAGTATTGGTTAGGCAGATAACAGCTTCCCTGTCTGTTGTGGGCTTGGTTTGAAACTGTGCCTCAGTAGTCGGTCATTAGATGTGGCCAATTGACGAAACAGATCTCAGACGTCAAAGCGAATTTTGTATTAACCAGTTCTTTGACTTTTTTGCCATTTAATAATGGCAGTTATAAACAGCGTTTTTGTCGTTGTTATGTTGTTGCTTTTTTGTTGTTGTTATAATTGTTTCAAACATGTTTAGATATTTGTTTATTATTATATATATATAAAACATAAAACATGGTATTCCCAATTTTACGTTAAATCATGAAATCAAAGGACTTGCGCCTGTTTTTGCACGAAAAACAATTGGCGAAAACGATAATTTGATCCAGAGACAAGAGCTGTTTTCTTTTTTAGGATTATTCAAATTAGAGATTCAAGTCGGAAATGTATAAAATAATTGTCCAATTTCTAAGCCTCTTTTGAGGGTCGACGACTGACGGTACGAGGTGGACCAACATCTTGAGAAGCGTTGGAATATAACATTTATGAGGAGTACTGCATTATACGAATGTTGGTGATTGCTGTAATCCTGCACATCTTGATTAGCTTTGAACGGAAAGGCAGTGCGTATTATCACGGTCTGAGTCGAGGCTCCAAAACTTATGGAAGCTATAAGCAGTTGTGAGGTTTCTCCAGCGCGACAGGGGATAATGATTTATCTGATAATGAGGTAACATTTACAGAGGTGAGACAAGTAATTTTTAGTTATCAGTGATCTAACCTCCCCTCAAGGTATTGTAGGCACAAGGGCACGGCTTCTGGTGTCGAAGGGGAAATATATATTTTCAGCACCTTATCTACGATCTGAAATAATCTCCATGGGCATTGACATATTATATGCATGTGTGTGTGTATATATATATATATATATATAAATATATATATATATATATATATATATATATATATATATATATATATCATTATCATCGTGTAGCATGTCCTTTATAGAACGTCGCTCATATCACAGTCTACCTGAAAGAAACTTTTTTTCCCTTGCCAAAACTCCAGCCTCCGCCAGTCATACCCAGTTGGATCAGCGAGCGTTGATTCGGTTTCAATCAGTTGAAGGATGTCGACCAGCTGACATTCATGGCAGAATGCAGGCAGTGCATGGTGACAAAAGTATGTCGAAGAAAACAGTGAAGAACTGTAAAACGATGTTTAAGGAAGAACGTGAGTTAACGAAAGATCTTCCGAGAACAGGTCTGCCGCACATTGTTACGTTAGAAGATGCCATCACCAAAATGTATGCAGCAATTCGAGTGGACCATCGCCAGAGCTAACGTTCACACGCAGAGTAATTCGCTGTGTCGCTAGGGACAGTTCAAATGGTGGTTAGCAAGAAACTCAAGTATCGGAAGGTGTTCACAATGGGTACCGATACAATTGATACTGTTCCTAGCGACTTAGCGAATTCCTCTGATATTAACATAATAATATTAACGATAATTTTGAACGTTCTGTTAGATATCTTTAAGAGAGCTTCATACTCAAGGTTATGTTAGTTGCTTTTTCCATTTATTTGATGTTGTTTTAATACTTCTACGGCTTACAGTCTTTGTTCTGGACTCTCTTTTAGGTGAGAGAAGATCAGTTCCAGGTCACCTTAATTCAGTTGCGTCAGTGGATTCTATGTTGGCTCTATATGTGACAGGGACCACAACAGGTCTACAGTCACACTGAGGGCACGCGTTAGAGGTGAGTAGTTGTGTTATCTAAAACATCTAAAAGAGAAGACTATCCAACTTGTGGCAATGGTGAAAACACTAATCACACACGTCAATAGCATGTTGATTGCAAAGTATCTTTCTAGGTTTGATAGAAAATTAAACAAACTATGCCCCTTATACGGTATGGAAATAAGAGAGTCAATAACTTGATTACTCAACGATCAGGGCAAGTGGAGGAAGACGAAACGAAGAATAAGACATAGAGGAAGTAGCACAAGAAAAAGCAGCTAAGAAGCAGAGGAAGAGAAAACGAGAGAAGAAGAAAGAAAGTAGATTGACAAGAAGAAGATGCAGAAACAGAACAAGAAAAAGAAGAAGGAGAAGAACAACAAGAACAAGAAGAAGAACAACAAGAACAAGAAGAAGAATAAGAACAAGACGAAAGAGAAGTAAAACAAGAAGAAAAAGCAGATAATGAGGGTTGCACATGCGGCTGGCTTCTTCATCGTATAAAACAAACAACAGAAACCGTCTCTGCAGCAACACTTGAGCACGTTGAAGCTTTTCTTTATGCTTTCCATCTGCTGTGTTCTCTGTGCTCATGTCAGAGTGAAGAGATGATACCAAACTAAAAACTCTCATACACAGAATGTTTGTAGTCGCATCCAGTAGACAGAAATTTAATGATGTCAAGTAGAAAGTGTTATATAATATAACTTCAAATGATGGAGATGTGGAAGTTCAAAGTTAAACGTTCCTCTGCGTGTTCTGCTTATGTGTATACACTGTCTGTAAGGTGGTGTAGAATGGAAAGCTTCAGCATAAGTGAATCGCGTATATAGATGCCACCAATCTTCAAATGAGAAGATTTTATCGGTTGGCTTTGTGTTGTCTGGGTTCCTCAAGAGTGGCTAGTCGATATGTTGTTGTTGAATGCCCACAATGAGTAGAATTACTCTTTTGTGCGCTCTGAAGACGACGATAAGTGGCGGGTTGTTTTAGTTTTTTTTCACACCCCGAGGATGCTGATCAAGGTGGACCAGGGTACTCCAGACAGATGTACTATGCTTGACTTCATCTTCGTGTTGCTAACTACTCCTGGAATCGACTAGCGGATATATATATGTGTGAATTCTTTAGGGAGCGTGTTTAGATATGTGTTCTCGTCTTGTTTGGACTTGTAAAGAGTGGGTATGGACATATGTGTGTCAACCATTCAGGGGGGGGGGGGGGCGTGTTTTGATCTGTGTACTCATCTTACTGGAGACAATGACAATGGCAGCTCTCATTGTATGGTTTAGAAAAATTAACTGGAATGTATATTATTGTAGCCCTATTTCAGTCATATTTGACTATAGGTTTATGCGACCTTGGAGTAGCAACTCTCTACTGAGTTTTTGGTTTTTCTTTTTATTTCGGCGTTTTCTCCTCACTTCCCTGTGATGACGTTAAATTTAAATGTGGGTATTGGAATCAATCAATAACTGGATAATAATACAGTAGTCGACGACGATCTACAAACTGCTGTAGCTTTACATAAGACGTAGGGAACGTAGGAGGATGACGCTGTGCCTGTGAGTACTGAGCAGGAGTACGGTAAAGGTAAGTCGCATGGCAACAGTTGCTGTCGGAGATGGAGATTACCTTCCTCAAATAATACGTCAGGTACTCATTTACAGCTGGGTTGACTGGAGGAGCGGTTGTGCCAGAAACGAACAACGTCCGAATTTGTGTTCTGCCCGTCAGTGATTTCAAAACCTGGTGCCCTGTAGTCCCAGTCTTAGCAAGCCAGCTCACGGAATATATGTATAATCAGCGACATACTGAAATAATCAGTGTTAATACATATTCCTAACTGCTGATACAGAGACCGAGCGCATATTGCTACACCTTTAGTCTAGTGATGGCATTCTTATTTAACGTACCTTTCTATTTCATCCCTAAAGACCATTATACAGAGTCTTAGCTGTATGTGTCATATAGTTTAAATAGGCGATGAATATAAATGTATGAGCAAACCAAAGGATTTGTAATACTTTAGATTTATGTTTCCCTGTAGTTTAGAAGCACTATACAAAAATGTGACATGACATTTCTATAAAATATTCCGATAATGAACGTCGCCATTTCGGTATAGTGGCAAGGGACGTAATTCTACCGGACAGAACCGTGAATAAACGGTGTAAACTAGGGCTAGAAACTGTTAACGTATGGTTTCGTTTTTAACGCTTTTCGGTTTTATTTATGTTTGTTTGTCTCTTTTGGAAAGTGGATTAAAACGGCAATTAGTGTAATGTAAGAAATAACAATAAAACGTGAGCACTTATCAGCAATAAACACTTATGTTTTGTGGGCTTGAGACAAAGAACACATTTGGGAATAAGCATCAATAATGTAATCATGAATTCGGTAAGTGGGTGCAAAATAAACTCGGAGAACATCTAGCAGATAGTGATAGACTAGAAGGCTAGAAGGTGCAGTGAGTCCTGCAACAGGCTCTGGAACTGTTGCAAAAAGTTTTGTTTGAAGTCTTAGTTTTTGGGATGTGTTTCGTCTAGCTCCGTTACACGTTGATTTTAATGTCAGTGTTGTGTACGCATGTCAGGTTATATCATTGTGTCGACTAGTCAGCCGTCTCAGAGCGCATAATTTCAGAGAGATGCAGACCTCAGAGGGGCGCATACTTAAGAGGGGTGCAGACCTCAGAGGGGCGCAGATTTCAGAGAGATGCAGACCTCAGAAGGGCGCATATTTAAGAGGTGTGCAGACCTCAGAGGGGCGCATATTTCAGAGAGATGCAGACCTCAGAGGGGCGCAAATTTAAAAGGGGTGCAGACCTCAGAGGAGCACAGATTTCAGAGAGATGCAGACCTCAGAGGGGCGCATATTTAAGAGGGGTGCAGACCTCAGAGGGGCGCAGATTTAAGAGGAATGCATACCTAAGAGTGGCGCAGATTTCAGAGGGGTGCAGACCTCAGAGGGGTGAAGATTTCAGAGGGGTGCGGATGTCAGAGGAGCGCAGATTTTAGAGGGGCGCAGACCTCAAAGACGCGCAGACCTGAGAGACGAGCAGTACTGGATTTGAGCAACTGCATTTGTACATAGACTTGTTCTTAGCACTTGTAAAATGCAACTGAAAATGTTAATTTTATTATTCGCAATATTCAGGAAATGTCTCAGTGCGAAGTCGCTCGTATCGATGACAGGTGAAACATACTGACCAAGACTGACCCCAAGTCCACACCGGGCACCTGAAAACATGATAAGTTACAACCACCTGGTCTGCAAGGTGTGGATTGTCACTGTCATCCCAGACGTGGTCAACCTTTTGTGATTTATTTAATTGCACTAGGATTAGAAGGGCCCAAAACCATCATCATCAGTACTTCCTGGGACATAAGAACAGCCACTGCAACCAACTACTAATCAATCAAGAATGAAGAACAAATGACCAGTTACTTTAGACGGCAGACTTCTTCTGTCGTCGTCGTTCGTTTTCAAACTCTATCTACCAAACCCTGAAAAGGGCTTTGCAAGTAGCAGGATGTTGTCCGGAAAAAATAATGCGATGTGTCGCAGTTTACAGCTTGATTGTGATATGTGCAATTTTCGGTCCGACACATTCGACTTTAGCAGTCATATTTTGGTACCGGGTTAGCCTTCCCTCTTCGATCCCTTCTCTTTAGCCAGTCTGCTCTGTTGCAGCTTGCTATCCATGATCACCTCGTGGAGAAGGGTCTTGGCATCTGGCTCGCTGGTATTGCCGCTATCAGTCAGCTTTCGGTCGCTGGGCCGGACGCTATCAGTCAGCCTTGACTCGCTGGTCTTGATGCTATCAGTCAGCTTTGGCTCGCTGGTCCGGACGCTATCAGTCAGTTTTGGCTCGCTGGTACGGACGCTATCAGTCAGTTTTGAGTCGCTGGCACTGACGCTATCAGTCACATTTGCGTCGCTGACACTGACAGTATAAGTCAGCTTTGGGTTGCTGGTCTGGACGCTATCAGTCAGCTTTGGGTCGCTGGTCTTGACGCTATCAGTCAGTTTTGGGTCACTGGTCTTGACGCTATCAGTCAGCTGTGAGTCGCTGGTCTGGACGCTATCAGTCAGTTTTGGGTCGCTGGTCTGGACGCTAACATTCAGCTTTGAGTCGCTGACACTGACAGTATAAGTCAGCTTTTAGTCGCTGACACTGACAGTATATGTCAGCTTTGAGTCGCTGACACTGACAGTATAAGTCAGCTTTGAGTCGCTGGTCTGGACGCTATCAGTCAGCTTTGGGTCGCTGGTCTGCAGCTCATACACTGCTCAACATCTTGATCCCTAGAACGACAAACGATATTAATTAGTTCAAGCTGTTATGACCTGACCTGACCTGACCCCGGACGGTAAATAAATCACAAAATAGCGTGGCGCTTGCACTGCTTTTACCCATTTATATGTGGATACACGGGAGCATGACATGAGCAGATTAGCTATATCTATCCATCTATGATCTTTGAGGTCCAGACTCGGTGCAGAAGTCAATGCTCACCAGGTAGACCGGGCTGTTGCCACGTGTAGTCTCTGCATGATGGTGAAAGCGATCAAGGTGACCTCTCTATTGATTGTCATGTGACGTATCTCTCTTGATATGTCTCTCTTTCTGGTGCCACTACTGTCATAAACTGGAAATTTGTTGTTGTTCATTCTAAGTGCATGTCTAATCTACGCCCAACGTTTTTTTTCCTTAATAGTTTGTTTTGGTTTTTTTTGGTGGGAGTCTCAATTTTGTCCAGCAAGTGCTCAATAATTTTCTGAGACATTTAATTTTAGAATTCTTTCAATTTTAGAATGCATTCAGACTATTTTCTAGAGCTTTTTTGTTACTTTACCGCTTTCATATCCACATTAATTGTCTTCTCGTATCCACTTGTGGCGTGAGGCAAGGTGGAGAGCCGTGGTTTTTCTGTCCAGGGCCAGACAAGTCGCTCAGGTAGTCGTCATCCCATGACAATTTAGAATATCCGAAACATTTGCTATATGTCTTGTTCTTGGTCTGCCACGGACGTGAAAACTCGAACGTCGTGCGTTATAGGGGCACATGTGTATTTGGTTGGTGAGGTTGCATTCTTAATAAGGATCAATATGTTAATATAATATTGTGATCGACTTGAATTTCTGAGCTTGAAGTATTTCCTCAGTGTTTCCGACCTCTAGATGTTTGTTAACCGGTTAAAGCATATGAGAACTAGGTGATTCGAATGACGATTTAAAGCTCTGTGTCCCAAGCCAGTGCCGTTGTGTCGCCTAAGTGCTCGTCTACTTTCTGTAATATATTTCCATTCAATCTGTTATACATAGTTAGTATTGTTCATAGAGTCAAGTACTGTCAAAGTTATATAACTTGATCAATTAAGCCGGTTTGCAACATATTTATTGCAATCAAATTTATGACACAAACACTGATTATATCATGTTTCAGTGATTTCCAACCGCCGGTATGGGAACGAAAATTTTCAGCCGGTTCGCAGAAAAAGAAAATTGCTTCTGAATCACATATCTTTTTCCTGCTTAAATTTTGGTTATTTTAAATGTTTACAGAATTCCCATTTTCTAATATTAGCTTTAACAACGTATACACAAAATAGTGAGTGGGGACACAGTAGTCTCTAGATAAGGTGTCAGATATTTTGTACGTGGATCTTCTCGTAAAAATGTCCCTGATCTCTGAGTAGTGAGATCAGGCTCTGGTGTTAGTGTCGTGCAAATTAAAAATTGTATGGCGTGTTAAGAGCAGCTATAGATGGCGCCTAACTGGCCTCGTTTCTACTTAGCTCTAGTGTTTGGGTCTATTAAGATGGACTCTCACGCCGGTTAAACTACCCTCCAAGAACAATATTGTATACAGACTTTGTAGAGTCTTCTAAACCAGTGTAAATACGTTAAGTGAAGTTAAATAATGATAACTTTTTTATGGCTGGTGGTTCGCAAACAATTTTTTACTATTTTCATCAGTCCGAGAACAATGTTTTCCTATTTTTATCGGTCCGCGAGTGTAAAAAGGTTGCGAAACACCTATCTATTTTTGACTGTGGATAAATGGTGCAGAATAATTTATTTAATCGTATATATTTATGTTCGCTTTATTTCTTTGTCACAATACGACTCTGTAGCTCTAACTTTTCATACTTCGTCATACACACAAACTAACAAATTATGGCATAGTTTCAGCTATCCATCTTGGTTTTAAAGAACATCTAGATAGCAATAGTCATAATATGGCACAAGGACAGGAATAAGTCAATAAAAAAACACTTTGCTCTTCCCCGTGGATCGGGAAACAAAATGACCGAAACATCTTAGTCAACTAATACGTCTTGTGAACGTCCAATTCTTCTTTCTTTATTTCAACCTGTTATTCTGTTGTAAATTTACTTTGGACACTAATTCGTTTTCTCTTCATCAAAAATGTATTCTTTTGTACCTGCACTTTTTTCAACCGTTTACTTGTAGCTATCAAACGGAGATTTTCAGATATAAAATAACAATTAATTATGTCTAACCAAAACAAAGCAGCATCAGTGAAAAGTCGGTGTGAGATGTTGAAAATAAGTACTGACTTTCAGACTCAACATCCTGTCTGTCTGCTCGCTCTGCTGATCGTTCCTCACTGGACTTGTCTCTAAATTCAAGTGGTTTCCCATAATAACGTCTTGGTCAGATATGATTCTCTGCCCCCGATGTAAGCAGCCAGCTGCATGCTGTCAGCTCATTAACTGTGCTGCATGCTGTCAGCTCATTAACTGTGCTGCACCTGGCCTCACCTCATTCAGTTAAACACCACAAATAGATTAACAAGTAAAGTCACGTCAGTGCAGACCAAAAATAAACGTAAAACAAGTTTTTAAAAACAATTTACCGAACAACAAAAATACTGTAGCCAGTATCATCATACGTATTTATATCCGCATTATATTCTTGCCTGGTGCGCTTCTTATAATCTTATTGTTGTCTCAGCTGATACATTTGAAACAATCCGTTTGAAAGTTTAAATTGTTATTTTTTAAATATGTTCGTTTGGAAATAAAATATACTGAAATATATACTGAAAAATAAAAATAACTACCCCCGCAATGTGAAAAATGTCGTAGGACAGTAGTAAAGTAATAAACATGTAGACTAAATAAATATCATGATTAAACTGAAATCAAATGTTAAATGAATATTACTCAACAACACATACAGCAACCGTTAAGGTGAACGTGGTACTGCATTCAGGGGCGCATCCACCCAACGATTTTTATTTTTTATTTTTTTTAAAATAAGCTACATTTAATACTTTAGGAGTGACAACCCACCTTACATTGCACAAGCAAAACTCATCAAGTCACAGGTGATAATTGTAACTGCTAACTAAGCGTTGCTACGGATGCTACGTTCATCCTTAGATGAGAAGGAAAATACTGCCATAACTACGTATTTGTCTTAATTCAAGCCACACCATCCGCCCCCCCCCCCCATCCCCCCATCTAGAACAAACCTTGGGTACGCCACTGCTTACAATCAACATTAAAGTTAGTCAAGAACAACGTTTTTTATCTGTAAGGTATTTTAACCAAATATAATGAAAGTTGACGGCCAACAATTATCTTACCATTTTATTTAGACAGAAAATCTCGTCCAGAAGAAACGCTAATCACGATATACAGGTTGATCCAGTACCTGGATTTTTGCTTATAACTTTTCAACCAATGAACGTTATTAAATAAAATTGGACCTTCCTTCATGTGTTCGAAGCATAATGAGCTCATAGCAAATATTGAAAGTTTTCACCATTAGCATCAAGGCATGCCTGAACAGGTTTCTCCATGTTACAGAAGGTATTCACCAACACATCAGGAATCAAGGAATCAATTTACCGCCGAATGGTTCAACTTCGCGCAGGTGCGAACACGTCGCAACTCGTGAACCTCCATGTGTATGCTTCTCATGTACCATGGTTGTCCATGTCACATTTTATTAAATTACATTTATTGGTTTAAAAGTTGAAAGGGAAAACCAGGGACCAGTAGCGAGTGGGATACCCTGTATAATATATTCCCGTGCATACATCTGACCATGAAATACTTTAGATACCGTGTGATGCACCGGGAAAATCCCTTGAAACGTCAACATTCCACTACCGTTTAAATTACGGAACTCATGTTATGCCAAGGTTTTTTTTAATGAATTAATGTTCCACACTGAGAAATAAAACAAAAAGCACGGTACAAAACACAACAAATCACCGTTGAGAGTGATCCTTTCACAGAATCCTACCCTCTAATCAACTGTATATCCCTCTTTGTTTCCCGAACACGCAATTATAGTTGCACAGACGCATTCAAGTTCCGTTATGTAGTCAGCCTTGGAATGTGACGTTTTAAATGATTTATGCGTGAGTCAGAGGGTCTGTATATTTAGTAGGTTTTGATCTCACGCTGCCTTGAAATAAGTGGACTAAAAATTCAAAATGCATTGACACAATCTTCACGTTTTTAATCCATACAGAACGTGTTTATTTGTTGTCAAGTTTAAAATTATTTCATTGAACGTATATATTAGTGTGAGCTGAATGGAATTGGGGGATTAGTTTACTTTGTATTTCCTTGCCTTGTTCAATATTAATCAAATCTGTAAAAAAATTTTGGCAAAACGTTTAACTAACCAAGCAGTCCATGTTAAACACAGATGTATTACGGAGCAAGTCAGAAAATAGGTCACACATGGCTATGTAAAAACAAAATTAGATACACATTTTCAAATAATCTAAATAAATTATATGCCCATAGCTTTTAGAGCAAGGTGATGTAAATGAAACTGGTTGTATACAGACTCTGCAGGGTCTTGTAAATCAGTATTAAGACGGTAAGTTAAGTTAAGAGGTTAAGTTATGTATTAGTGCACTTACATTGTATTTTTTTTTCTTCAAAATTTCCGCCAACATTAATATACTTATCACATCGCTTTATGTGTGTACCACCACCAGCAGCATAGACATCTTTGATACGTTGCTTCAGCCACATGTGCACTTGACGTTGAACTTCTTTGTCATTGTCGAAACGCCTCCGGGAAAGGTGTGATCATTGTCAGGTACACATAAATAATCGGGTGTATAAGAAAAAAACGTGACTAGTTTTAGCAATATAAGAAAACAGCTCTGCTATTTGAAAGATCACACAAAGTAATGACATAATATTTATAGTAATGTTCCAATAATTTCATCTAGTTATAGATGGATTACATTCAGCAAACCTCTCATACTTCCAGTAGATAAATGAATCTAACCATATTTAGAAAATGAATACACAGTTTTCAAGTTCCATGAATCTTTAGTTTATATTTTTTGTGTTTAATACAACAATCTTCAAATAGCCAAAGAAATACTGTATAACCCTGATGTGAAGATTGTTGTATTCTTTCGCGAAACCGTTCTTCTTTTTTCCTGACATGAGTAAAATCAGAGGTCCATTGGCTTGATTTTTCTTGAAATGAACGAATGTGTTTTCTTAGTGATAGTATATATCAAGAGTTTTATCTGAGTTATTATAGCTGTCATCTTCTCGTGCTGTGTTAGGACAAAAACTGGAACAATTACGCGTCGTTGGACAAAGAAGACAGTCCTATCTTCAGATCGGTATTTTATTGTAGAAATAGTGATATTGACATGAACAATTTTGTTTTAAAACGACTATCAATACGACTTGTTCCCATTGCTGGAGTATTCGAGGATTGTTTTAGGCTGAAGACTACAGGCTGCTTCGGCACTGCTGTTGCCACGTCGTGTGCTGGATATGTTTGTTTATTTCACCCTCAACAGAAGAACAATATATGACATACCTGGATTTGAACGGACGTTCTCCTTATCGGCAAGCAGGCATCGAAACCATTCGGCCACGTGCTCCTCCTTTTGTATGTATGTATGGATGGAGATATATGTGTGTATATGTGTGTGTGTGTGTGCGTGTGCGCGTGCATGTGTGCGTGTATGCATGCATGCGCTCAACAGTATGGGAACGTCGAGGAATCAGTATAATAACTAAGCTTAAGGTGTACTCCAACACACACGCACACACACACACGCACACACACATACATACATTTCATTGTCATGTTTGTGGGAAATGCAGTTAGTAGAAGTCATAAACTGATATGGGATAGCTGGAAAAAGTAGATGAAAGGTTCTGGAGGTGTTCTTATGTGGCAGAAACATCCAACTTTATAATTGCTATAGATAGCAGACGTTAGGTGTCGCATACATGCGCGTAGAAGAGAACCATAATAGAGACCTTACTCACAGAGTAAGCAAATAAGAAGATGTTTTGTTTTATTTGTTGTTGCTTTGCTTTCTTATTTTGTTTGTTTTTTGGGAGTTTTTTGGGGTGGGTGTTTGGGGTGGGGATGTGGGGGGGTCTGGGTGGGTGTCGAATGAACTTTGTGCAAGTGATATGAATAAGTAAATTCTTCCTGTGTAGTTATGTCAATGCTTCCGGATGCTTAGAAGAAAACGTACATGCCTGCTAGCCAGAAGTGTACTGTTCCATAATGACAATGTCAAGCCATACACGGCTCGATTAACCAAAGAGAAAATTAAACAACTAAAGTGACCCACTTCTGGAACATTCACTTTACAATTCCGACCTATCCTCGAGCCATTTCCAACTAGAGTTACACTAACAACCAGCCTTGGCGGGAGACGTATCAAGAATGACGAAGCACTTGAGCGTGATGTGCATATGTGCGCTGAGACACTAGACTAAAGGACTTCTGGGATTCTAGTTTTTGTTCACTGATAAAGTGATATGATAAATGTATTAATGTTGTTGGAAATTATGTTGAGAAATACGGCACACAGAAAGCGTAATAAAAAATTGTCAAGTTCATATCTCATTATATATATATATATATATATATATATATATATATATATATATATATATATATATATATATATATATATATATATTTATATATATATATATACATACATACATACATACATACATACATACATACATACATACATACATACATACATACATACATACATACATACAGGGCTTGACAAATGCTCTGTCTGCTCCTCTATGACTTGTAAAAAATGTTCTTGAGTAAAAAAAAGAAAATCCGTTTTTAATCGTTAATTACGTCACATAACGACTATCGCACGGTTGTTAATGATATTATGGTTCAAATAGATTGTACATAAATTAGATTATGATGCCAAAAACGATGCCTATTACCAGTTGAACCGAAGAGAGCAGGTCGTTGTCTTCAGACTTCGCACTGGCCACAACAGACTGAGGTACCACCTATTCAACAAACTGAAGATAGGGTGTACCGACGAATGCCCATGCGGTACTGGTAAAATGACCACTGAACATCTGCTGCAGAACTGCCCGACATACGAGGATCAGAGAGAGCAGATGTGGCCATTGCCAGTGGAACTGCAAGACAAGCTGTATGGTAGTGGCGAGAGTCTCAGGATGACCGCTGCTTTTTTCGAAAAAATAATGGTTACTGTCTGACTGTGTACGCAGAAGAAGAAGAAGAAGAAGATTATGATGGTGAATCTAAATGGACCCCCACTATCAAAATGCAAACCTACTAAAGTCATCGTTAAATGGAACTTCAGTACTAAAACTTCCAAACTTGTTCAATGTCACAAACCCAATGCCTCTGACAATAGCGCATTTTTTCTTAAGAATAAAAAGGCTAATACTGTGTAATAGAATATATTTCGGTTTGGTACGCATCGTTTTGTAGAAATAAAGGTGAATTAGTGCCTAGTTTTAATTTGTTAACATAAATTGCATGATTGTAGTCCGACAATGCAGACTGGTGAAATTGTGGACTGACTGGTGGGCCCCGCCCTGAAATTGTCAATCTATGTTTGGATGTGTGTGTATATATATATATATATATATATATATATATATATATATATATATATATATATATGTATATATATATATATATATATATATATATATATATATATATATGTGTATATATATATATATATATATATATATATATATACATCTGACAAACATGGCCTCTGTTTGGGGCACGTGAAAGCAGAATTTCATCATGTGAAAATAGCTGTTTCAGAAAGGTCTTCGGTGCTACCAGGAGAGAAAGAATGAGGAATGACGGACGACGGCATTCGAAGTTCGGTCGGCACTACGTCTTTTCCGAAAACATTTCAAGACATAAATTAAGTTGGTTTGGTCATCTCATGAGAATTCACTCACATCAACGTCCACTGATGGCTTACAAAGCTGGTAGATCTGGCTCCAGGGGGCAGCCGCGGGGCAGGTGGATAGAGGCCATTAGAGTGACTGTACAGCGAAACGGGATTACATTGACCGACTTGAAGTACTGGGCACAGGATAGACGACTTAAGCTCCCCCCGACGTTCAACGGCACAAGTGAAAAAAAAACAACTAATTACTAACTAAATGTGTATGTATGTATTTATGTATGTATGTATGTATGTATGTATGTATGTATGTATGTATGTATGCATGTATGTATGTATGAATGTATTTATGTACTTATGTATGAATGTATGTATGCATGTATGTATGAATGTATGTATAGATGAATGAATTAATACATAGATTGGTGTTTGGATAAAGAGACTGCAGACAGACATCTTGACTGAGAAATTGATTGATTCATCGATTGATTGATTTTTTTTATTGATTTGAATGAATATATGAATGATTTATTGTTAAAGAATGGAGACATAGTTGAATAAACGTCGAGTTTAGCGGTCTGGCGAATGGAATGCAGTGACTTGTAACGAAAACACTTGCTGATCTGAACTTTGAGGTTGATTTCGCTCTTTTGTCTCACAACCACAACAAAATGCATAAATAAATTTACTTAACGATCACTGAAATTCAGCCTCATAATTTAAAAGTGAAAAAAATTGAGATAATGACTATTAAAACATCTATTGACAATAATAAAGTATTGCGTTATTTGACTCAACACGCAAATACTGTAGAAAGACTGACAAATCGAGAGCACTTTCGTTGGGTCTAATACTGAACGTGTGCTGGTATTAGACCCACGGAAGACAGGTCAGCTCTCTAACTTTCTAATGAAGGAACGCTACGGAAATCGTGTCTTAACCCCGCAGAAACCGCAGGTTCCAAATACCTGATCACTGACAAACAAAAGCCCTCAATTAATTCGTCCTGGCCAAATAGTGAACGGGTGCTGGAAATAGACCAGCGGAAGACAGGTCAGTTTTACCCTACAAATGACAGGGCGTTGCTACGGAAATCCTACTCAACTCGAGAGGAGCCGCAGACATTTGGTTCACGTACCAGGCTGATAAGCCAATGGCGCGAGGCTACCATGTGAGGGATTACAGCCGGACGCCTGTAAGCCGGAATCCCGCCCAAAATCTCAGCACCATTGCAATGGGAGGCTTCGAAATGGTCGGGACCTGAGGATCACGCCTCAACCCTACCAGGTCGAGCCACAGAAAGAGGTCTCTTCCATCCACCGATCAAAGCGGACGGATAGCTGCTCGATATTCACCTTATACGGCGATGGGGTGCGAAACCACCAACATAAGACTTAGTTCTTGGTCGGGGTGTCGAAAACAGTAGAGCAGACACCTCACTGTGAACTGTCGAGACTCATTCCTTGACCACGAGATATGTCCGCAAACCAGGCGAACAACATCTCCGTGACATTATCAGGCTTGTCCCCTGGTTAAATGCACTTCTGCTTCGATCTCTACCTCTATCAGCCACACCAATGGACGCAGAAGAGATGCAGACTAGCGGACATTGCACACCTGCCCCACTGTGTCAACATCCCAGGTGGAGGGGAATGCTAGGCGTACCATCCCTGCATAGAAGCCAAGAAAATAAAGGGAGCAAAGAGATACCCCATTCACATGCAAATGCTACGTTTCTGGCAGGTCGTGACGATCCTGGGATACAGACACACTTGACTGCCTCTCTTCCGGGTATACCAGTCCATATAATATATCATGTCTTATATCATCACCGCACCCTATAGACACGAAGAGTGAAGACTCGTTAGTCTGGTAAGACAACTTCCATAAGAGAGACAACTCTGATCACAAACAACTGCTGCCTTGCAGATAAGCTGGGGACAGCCAAAGGCTAAGGATGACATCCCTACAGAAACGCCTGTTGAAATCGGATGCACGGGGCCACAAGCCTAACGAAACAGTGCAACGTAAATCGCAGTATTATGACAGTACAACCGATCAGAAAAACGTATGGCGCTCATCCTGCGGAGTCCCGCCAGGCAGCGAGAGTGCCGGGCCCCACGCCTCGAAGGGGCCCACCCTTGACTACTGGGGGTCACCCACCCATGTGGAGTCAAGGCACATTACTATGGGGCAATTCCTATTGACCAAAAACTCAAGACCCTCAAAATACTACAGTGGAATGCGGAGGGAGTCATTAACAAAAAAATTTCCCTAAAACATCACCTGCATGAAGGTAAGATTGAGGTGGCTTGTATCCAGGAAACGCACTTCAACAATAACCATAAATTCTCAATCAGAGGATACCAGACCTTCCGTCTCAATAGAAAAGGTCACAAAGGAGGGGACCTGATACTGACCCGAAACTGCATACCGAGTAGCGCGGTATATGTCAATCACACCGGACAAGTAGATATTGTAGGAGTTGACATAATGGCTAAAGAGACGAAGCTCCGCATTTTCAATCTGTAAGGACCACCAAATAAAGACCTATCGCTCTCGAGTATGGAAGTCAAAGACTCCAACTGCATAGTAGTTGGAGACTTCAACAGAAACTCGGAGAGACGGGGATACTCGGACACAGACAGCAGAGGGGACGTAGTGGAAGATTGGGAGATAGACACAAATCTCTCCATAATCATTAGGCCAGAGGATAGCCCTAGTTTCTATTCTAGAACATGGCATACCACCTCGACTCCAGATTTGGCCTTCTCCACACAGGACATACACCATAAAATAGACTGCCAGGTGCTAAACCAACTGGCAGGTAGCGACCACAGGCCGATCAGGCTAACCATTGATATGGAAGTAGGCCCACAGGAAACAAAACCGCTCCCACGTTGGAATTACAATCGAGCCGACTGGGACAGATTTGCAATCCTGACAGATGGGCTGTGTGAAACCATCAACACACGAAACACCAAAATGAAGCCCATGGTAGAGAGCCTAAGCAAGGCAATAATGCAAGCCGCCACTGAAACCATACCAAGAGGAGCTAGGAAAAACTATAAGCCCTACTGGAATGATGAGTTGCAGAAAGTGGAAGATGCAGTAACAAATGCTAGGAACACGGCAGAGCGAGAAAAATCCATGGAGGCAAACATCGCCATCAAAGCCGCCGCGGCGAAGTACAAACACACTCTCAAGCAAACAGCAAGAGAAAGCTGGAAAAATAAAACGGAAAGTCTAAACCTAAACAAAGACGGGAACAAGCTATGGAAGCTAGTCAGAGCCATGAACGACGAAACCCCGTCAAATAAACAAATTACTATCAAGCAGGGCGAGAACTTGATCACAGGTAAGAAAGCCGCAAACGCCTTCGTCGATCACTATACCAGAGCAAACCACATCGAGGTCCCTGCAGATAAGCATACAGACATTAGCAAAGAGCTAAAGGGACACGAAAACATGAATACAGCTCCTGAAGAGCACATGATGGCCAAACTAACAATGCGCGAAATGGAAGAGGCTATGAGAACACTAAAGAAAAGGAAATCTCCCGGAAAAGACGGGATAACAAACGAAATGCTGATGGGGCTGGGCCAAACAGCGAAGAAGAAACTGCTATCGGTCCTGAACCAAAGCTGGAAAAGGGGAATTGTACCACAGGCATGGAAAGATGCAATACTGGTACCAGTACCAAAAACAGGAAAGGACAAAACAGATCCAAATGGATACAGGCCCATAAGCCTACTGAGCTGTGTCGGCAAGCTGATGGAACGGATGATAAACACCAGACTGATGTGGCATCTGGAAGAAAAACGAATACTAATTCCACAGCAAGCCGGCTTTAGACAGCACATATCCACTGAGGACCAGGTCATCCTCATAGCCCAGGAGATAGAAGATGCCTACCAGGCACAGAAACACACAGTGGCTGTTTGGGTGGATCTGGAAAAGGCATTTGACAAAGTCTGGAAAAATGGACTTAGAGTCAAGCTAAGAAGAAGTGATGTCTGTGGGAAGATCTCAAGTGGATCAACCACTACCTCAAACAAAGAACGGCCAGAGTCCATGTACAAGGGCAGATGAGCAAAAAGGTGACACTCGAGCAGGGAGTACCCCAAGGGGGAGTATTGTCACCCACACTCTTCCTGGTATATATAAACGATATTACAGAGAATATACCAAGAAGAGTCCATAGCTCAATGTTTGCAGACGATCTGGCTATGTGGACCTCTGAAAAGAATCTCACCATAGCAAGAAATCGGATGCAGACGGCCCTAACATCGCTGGAAGAGTGGGCGAACTCATGGCTGGTCAAAATAAACGAGGAGAAACCACATGCACAATATTCTCGCTTTCATTAAAACCCCAAAGTACCAAATTAAGTCTAAATGGCAAAATCCTGCAGCCAAACGACAACCCAACCTATCTGGGAGTCACATTTGATCGGCGCATGACATGGAAAAGTCAGATTGAGAGAAACCGAATGAAAGCCAGAGAAAGAATGGCAATCATGAGGAAACTTGCTGGCACAAGCTGGGGAGCAGACGAAGGCATACTAAAGAAACTGTACACTGGAAGAGTGAGACCAGTTCTCGAGTATGGCATTGCGGCATGGACAACAGCAGCGAAGGCGAACTTCGATAAAGTTAACAAACTTCAAAACCAAGCCATGAGAATTATAACAGGTGGCATGAAGTCAACGCCAATTGTAGAACTTGAAAAGATTACAAAACTGCAATCCATGACCGATAGAAGAGACTGCAGAGCCCAGCTGCATTCAGAGAAACTCCGAAGACTGACTGACCATCCAATGCACCAGAGACTAAACAATTTGGGAAATGGGAAACTAAAGCGGAGAAACTTTGCAGAAATAGCCAAAGCAAAGATGCACGAAGATCCCATAAACGCACTAACAACACCAAAGCCCACCACTACTGTACGAAAACCTACCTGGAGGCAGGATATATTTCCAGAGGTGGTAGAAAATATACCAGGTATTGGAAACAAAAACTGCCAGACTGAAAAAGAAAGGAGAGATACTACCCTAATCTTTATATCGAAAAACTACACAAGCATGGACTGGACCAATGCATACACCGACGGTTCTGTAACAAACACTACACAGAACGGAGGGGCAGGAGCATTCCTGAACCTACCAAATGGCAGAAAAATAACACTGTCATTCGCTACTGGTAAGTACACAAGCAATTTCAGAGAGGAGGCAGAGGCACTGAGGGCGGCAGTGGAAGAAATGGTGACACATAAAGAAAATGAAAGCCATACAGTCCTGCTTACAAATGCTCTGGCCGTAGTCACAGCGCTAAAAAGCTAGAAAAACACTGAGCTTAATGACTTAAGAGCAGTACTCTGTCAACTATTCCAGCAGTCCGCACCCATAAGGTTAGTGGAACAGTGGGTCCCATCACACTGCGACATCCAAGGCAGCGAGGAGGCAGACATGCTGTCAAAAGAAGGTGCAAGACTACCACAGACAGATACTACTCTGACGTACGAAGAGTCAAAACGGCTTATTAAAGCCAGATACATGACCAAATGGGAAACTGAACATACCGGCTACACCAAAAACGATGCCTATTACCAGTTGAACAGAAGAGAGCAGGTCGTTGTCTTCAGACTTCGCACTGGCCACAATAGACTGAGGTACCACCTATTCAACAAATTGAAGATAGGTGGTACCGACGAATGCCCGTGTGGTACCGGGAAAATGACCGCTGAGCATCTGCTGCAGAACTGCTCTACATACGAGGATCAGAAAGAGCAGATGTGGCTATCACCAGTGGAACCACAAGACAAGCTCGATGGCAGTGTCTACAGCCTCAGGATGACCGCCGATTTTTTCGAAAATATAATTGTTACTGTCTGACTGCGTACGATGAAGAAGAAGAAGAAATGCTATATAAAGTCACTAATGCAGAACTGTGAGAAATAAGAGGACAGATGCCATGTGAGAATAGAAGCAAAGAGAAGGCGCTGGCGATGGATGGAACACACTTTGATGCAATCAGCTGATAGCAGTACATGGCATTCACTATTCTGACATCATCAATGCATAAAGACGTCATTGATTGACTGTTTTCTTCTTGTCAGACGATTGTAATTGTGCTTCTAGCGCAATGGCTGGCTGAAATATAGAGACCACGTGTTGCAAATGTAGTATGATCCCCCTTTCGGTCTGCCTTGTTTGCTTCAAGGAAAATGTGATACCAATACATTTGGAACAAGGCAAGCTGCAGAAGCTGCCAGATCAGCAGAGCAATGTTCGATCTGTTCGCCTGTCGGGGCTTCAATACTAGACCAGACACCAACCAAGGCTAAGGGCCTGGTCTGCCCTGCCACACCACTCAGCTGAAGTTGTCTTTCCTCGCTCTAGTATAAGGTACTGCTTCCTCATGCATGTGCTCCTTTGCACATGGTCGGTAGTCAGGTTTGGTAGACGCTAACTAACCTTCAGAATTATCTTCAGAAAACAGGTTGCACAGCCATATCTGACAAAATCCAACAAGATGCGCCAGTATCATATCTGCAAGGCTTCAGATGGTTTGAAATCAGAGTTTTTGCTTTTCCTAGATAAGCTACCTTCCTAGGCTTTCGAGCTCCCTTTGCCAGAAACTACTGGTTTTAAGGCGCCAGAGGCTCGCCTTCCGCCCCTTCTGCTGGTAAACAAAACAGTTCTGCCGCTGGAATGCCAGGAGATGGACTTTGTTGTCAGAGGCTTTAGGTAAAGCACACCATGGGAGCATTTAGTTGGTGTTGAGAGTTCATCCTCAACCCCGCCCCAGGCTATAACAGCATTTAGGACCATAAAGAAGCAGTGGCAGACCTAAACACTGAAGTAGAACGGAAGTCGAGACAAAATCTCAAAACGGCAGAACGTTCGTGGAGGAAGCTGGATATGATGACACATTACATAAAGTCTTGGCGAGTATTTGTGAAGGGACTATACTCCGCTGGGAGCTGAATGATTTAGATTGATTTATGGTCGGATACTTTCTGATCAACCCTCTTATTTGTTGGCTACTTGAAACAAGAATAATAGCTCAACATACATCCCTCAACTACCTGTAAGCTAGCAGCAGTTGTTATCAACAAGCGAGAGATAACACAATCATGAAAGGTGTGCTTACAACGTTACGTGTTTTATTGCTCTAAACCTGAAACTCTTCTCCCTACCTGTTACATAAACTCTTTCCGTTTGTGACAAGGAAAGCGTTTAACACAGCTTATAGTGAGCTTTGCAGATTTTGTAGCCTCTATCGGTTTCTCAATATCTCAGTCTGCAGAACGAGGATGTGACGTCGATTCCGCATATGCTGTATTCTAGTCTGTCTAATTGTATTGCTTGAAAATTAGAAAAAAAACTGTAATTGTGCAACGAATTTATTCAACAAGTGCGTTTCGGTTTATGCTGCTATAGCTAGTTCACGTAGCTCGAAATTTCCGTTAGCTAAGAAATAAATTTTCAAGCATTGTTAAAACGAATTCAGTGCCCTAATACACACAATACTCTGGACTGTTAGAGTGCTTGTCTGTTGCAAACAAGGAAATCGTATGTATGCTTCCAATGCGCACGTTCAACTTTAACTAGCTGTAAAAATTATAAACTTTCTCTTTAGAGGATTACGTAATAAAAAGCACATATAAATTGAACAATGTTGCATGTAAACAATGTGTGTGTGTGTGGTGTCCAATTATCAAATGTGCAGGAAATTGTGTGCACTGAAGAAAAATAAAGAAAGTGTACTAGAAGAACCTAAAAATATATATACGAACGTTACTGGTCTCAAGAATAATAGCATAGCACATCTCTCTCTCTCTCGTTCTCTCTCTCTCTTTCTCTCACTCTCTCTCTCTCTCTATCTCTCTCTCATCTACCTGTAAACCAGCAACAGTTGTTATCAACAGGCTAAATATAACACACAATCGTGAAAGTTGTGCTTCCCACATTATCTGTTTTATTGCTGTAAACCTGAAACTTTTCTTCCTACCTGTTACATAAACTGTTTCCGTTGAGGCTAGGGAAATGTTAAACCCTGCTTAAGATGATTTCTGCGTATTATGTGGCTTCTATCACTTCTTCTCCTCGTATATGTAGTGGCACATGACGAAGAAATGACGTCAATGCCGTATAGACTGTGTTCTAGTCTGTCTAATTTTCTTGTTGTGACGTCATAAAAACGTATATTTGGCATCGATCTAGTTTTGCAGACGCTATTCAGTTTATGCTGTTATAGTTGCGCATTAGAAGGTTCACGTAGTTCGAAATTTCCGTAAGCCGAGGTAATGAATTTTCAATCATTCTTAAGCGAATGTAGTGCACTGATGCGAACAATTCGCAGGGCTGGTGGAGCGTTTGTCTCTTACAACAACGAGATATGGTTTGTGCCTAGGTAGCGGCACGCTCCAGTTCAACTTGCTGTAAAAATGATCAACTTAATCAGCGCTGAGTTTGGGAATATACAAGGCACAAAGAAATGATTATGTGTTGTATGTTAGAAAATGTCATTTTGTGAGCTTAGCTGTAATGTAATAAAATATGTATGCAACATGTACACAGCATACACATAATTAAACTATGATATTTAAGCTTGACTTTTATAAGCAGATAAAAGACCTCGATTTCTTTAATGGTATATGCATACCATAAGCAGCAGCACATACAAAGAATGATAGACAAACTAACTAATGAATCAGCAAAGGAAAGATTGCAGAGTCTATCTATCTATCTATCTATATATATATATATATCAATCTTCATTCCACTTATGTTGTTAGACGTCGTAGGAAGGTGTGACCTCCTTTGTTTCATATTTTTTTGGCTGGCGAACATCCACTGGTGACTTGCCAGGTCAATCCAGCATTTGTTAGCCCCTGGAATATTCGATCGCCTGATCTTGGTACTAGTGGCGGTGGAAGCGTAAATTATAGCAAGATAGACCTACAGCCTGTCAGGCGCATCTATGCCGCTCCTCTAACCACATAACCAAGACCTGATGTTATAGCCACAAAGTCCGTTTTTGCGATATATTCTATGTGGGGCGAGAATCCCTTGAAAAATTTGAGTCGATTTTTAACTTTGAATTTTTCCTGAGCAGCAGCCGTTGAATCTAATCTTTTCAATTTCCAACTGCTAAGGTATTTTTAACGTGCGCGCCACTGCACACGGGTGTCTGATCTCACTACTCAGAGATCAGGGAAATATTTACCGGATAATCAACGTGAAAAAATCCCGACCATCACCGGTATTTGAGTCCGCGACCTCCAGCACCCGAGACAAACACCTTACCTTGAGACTACTACACCCCCTCCCCCCTCCCCCCCCCCCCCCAGATTGCAGATTAGTATGAATAAAACAAAAAACTGCATACAGATTAATGGTCAGATAATGCATGAAGTGCATTTGACCTATCGTGGATGTAGCATTGTAAGAGGCGGATGAACAAACAAAAGACTTTCACGCAAGGATTGACAAGATTATATTTACTGTCAACTATTCGGCTAATATAGAACTCCATGTCATTCTACTTGGAGAATTCGATTAGGCTTATAAACAGGAATGTACAATCGGTTCTACTATGCAGCTCTGAAACATCTCATGCGACTGACGGTAACACATATATACTGCAAACTTTCGTTAACATGTGATTTAGTCCTTTACTCTATGTTTAATGACCAGAGTTAATGGCAAATATAAACATATGAGAAATAACGCGCCAGCAATCAATACAATTAGACAATCGGGAGAGAAAGTATGGATAGATTAGATCAAATGTATCGGGTCGAAAAACGCAGAGATCACAGAACGCCAATTATAAGACAAACGTCGTAGACATTAAAAGAGTGTCACTCTCACAGCCAACACTTTCTCTGCCTGTGTTAGGACCACATCGACAATAAGAACACGTACGTTATACAGGAATGCCAGATGTTCTCTAAGTGTGCTGGCCATTTGACTGATGTCATATGGGAGATAAGAATAGCGTCATAGCCAGGTGAAACATACTGATCAGGACCCCCACCTCATGTCAACATCGGTCTCCGGGAAATAGGATGTGTCAAAATAGTATGGCTACCGAGGTGGGGATTGACACTGGGATCCCCATAGTCTGGCATTGCATTACAGACATGACTCAGGTCGACCTTCTCTATTATGCTTCGGAATGTAAGATAAGCCACTGTAACTTACCACCATAAGATACATCGTCAAAAGTTGTCTCACTGTGAGTGGCTTCCATCAGCAACAACAACAAATAATATCAACTATGAAAACTACTGGAATATAGTGATTGGTTGATTACAAAATAGGGGACGGTGTGAGCTAGTGGTTAAGTGATTCGACTTACAACCCGAAGGAGCTTAGTTCAATTCCCATCACACCACTGGCCGTTACCCCGGGAAAGGAAACCCTTAGAAAATGCTGAAGGAAGCAGACCCTTACATACAATTAATGCTGAAGTCGGATGCACTGGGCCAACAGGCGCAAAATGAAAACCACAGTGTAACGCATACCGCCTTTGGGATTAGAGACATAAGGCGAATGAACTGAGCAGTTGTTGATTGGATGGATAAATAAATGCATAAATAGGTTCATAGATGTATTGAAGGGTGGAAGTATAGATACATGGGTGTGTAAGTATATAGAGGAATGGATGGATGAAGGGATAGTTGTATAAACAGATAGAGGTATTGATGGTTGACGAACAATCGGATAAATGGATACTTGGTTTATTGGACTATTGAACTGAATGATTGACGCCAAGATGAGAACGTATTAGATGTCAGGCAGGCAAATAATTAAAAAAATGTAGTCCCACACTGCGATTCAAGGACGTATGTAAGAGGGACATGAAGTCATACGGCATCCCATCTGAGTGCTAGGAAAAAATTGCTCAGGATCCAGCTATCTGGAGACAGTCAGTTGGAGGGAGCATAGTAACTGCTAACGCTAGTAGAGGTTTTCTGGCCGCAGAGAAAAATGAAAGACTGAAGAGATCAAGGAACAGCCAGGCAAGCAAGCCTCCTGAGAATGGTTGCACGATCTGTGACAGGGACTGCCACTCGATGATCGGCCTTTACAGCCATAGCAGACAGTGTAAAAACACAGGCTACATAGCTGGACAAAACCTACAGGGCTCCACGCGCTTGGTCTATAGAGACTGAGACGCATATGGTAATGATGATATATTAATTGATTGACTGATTGATAGATCTACTAATTTTACTTTTTATTCATGCATTTCAAACCTGGAATATCTACTGCATGCACACATACATGCTAATTAGAACTAACTAAAAAGAATGCATACTTTTTAAACTGGTTCAATATTTGTACTCTTCTCGTCACAAGAGTAACAGCTCAACTCATTTCTCTGATCTTCCCATAAGAGAGCAGCAGTTGTCATCAACAAGTCTCACGCTCACGGGCTGTGAGATAACACAATCAGGAAAGATGTGTTTCGTACGCAATGTGTGTCATTGCTCTAAACCTGGCACTCTTATGTCTAACTGGTATCTAAAACTGTTTCCGTTTATGACAAGAGCAACGTTTAACACTGCAAAGGATGAGCTCTGCTTATTTTAAAAAACCTGTCACTTGTATATCTCAGTGAACATAAGGGGGATGTGACGTCAAGTCCTCATCGTTTGTGTTATAGTATGTCTATTTTTCTTTGGTAACGTTATGAAATGGGGAATTAGCGTCGCATGCATTTGACAGACGTTCTCTGGTTAATGCTGGTGTATCTGCGCTTTGGAGGTTAACGCAGTTCGAAAATTCCGTTACCCGAGATAATGGTTATTCAAGCATTGTTAAGCAAATGCAATGCACTGATTCGTGCAAAATGGCATGGCTGTCGGAGCGCTTGTGTCTATAAAAAACGGAACCTGGTTTGTGCCTCAATCGCAGCACGCACCAGTTTAACTAGCTATAAAAGCAATGAACTTAATCTACTCAGAGTTGGGGAATGCAAGTCACATTCTCAGAGGGCAGTATTACCTATACATATTTATAACGTTTGAAAAAGTGTTCAGCGTGAAAGTACAAATATCTGGACACCAGATTTGTAGGTACGCGTCTGTAAAGCTGACATTTTTAAAAATTTTATTTTTTCCCAAAATCGTTGTCTTTTTTTCCCTTTTTCTTGCCTATCCCCTTTATTTCAGTCTTGTTCATGTCACTGGCAATTGTTTATGCTGAATTTTTTATACTGACGCTGGTTATACTTTCTTCTGGAGCGGCCGCAGCAAAGAAGAACGCCGTGAAGCTGGAGTTGGCTTTGCCATCAAGACCAACATGGTCGACAAGCTCACAAGCATGCCCAGAGGAATTAATGACCGCCTGATTACACTGCGTCTCCCCCTAATAGGAGGGCGCCATGCAACACTCATCAGTGCATACGCACCCACAATGACAAATCCTCAGGAAACAAAAGATAAGTTTTATGAGGACCTTGAGGCGCTCATCGCTGCAGTCCCCAAATCTGACAAACTGGTCATCCTCGGTGATTTTAACGCTAGGGTTGGCACAGACCATACAGCATGGGAGGGAACCATTGGCAGACATGGTATCGGAAAATGCAATAGTAACGGACTGCTACTTCTGAGGACATGTGCCGCAAATGAACTACTCATTACAAACACAGCTTTCCGACTACCTGTCCGAAATAGAACCACATGGATGCACCCAAGGTCCCGCCACTGGCACCTCATTGACTATATTATCATCAGACGTAGGGATCGAGCGGATGCTATGGTAACGAAGAGCATGTGTGGTGCAGATTGTTGGACCGACCATCGACTTGTCATTGCCAAGCTAAACTTCAAGATCCAGCCCAAAATGCGCCCCCAGGGAAAGATACCACCGAGGAGGCTAAATGTCTCTCAGTTGAAATACGAACCGACGAGAGGAGGCTTCCAGGAAGAGCTTGAGGGTAGACTGTCTGAGCTTCGTTTTGAAAAGAACGACATCGAAAAGAACTGGGCATCATTGAGAAACACACTCTACGATACAGCTGTTAAACACATTGGCCCAATCACGCGCAAGCATAAGGACTGGTTTGATGAGAACGATCTAGAAATACAGGGCCTTCTCGATGCAAAACATGAAGCTCACAGGGAATACCAGAGGGACACACCATCTCCGACAGCAAAATCTGCGTTCAATACTGCTCGCAAAGCTGTCCAGACCAGGCTTAGAGAGATGCAAGACTCCTGGCTCAGCAAAAGAGCTGACGAAATTGAGATGTTCGCCGAGCGTCATGACACCAAACGGTTTTACGAGGCACTGAAAGCTCTCTACGGCCCGCAGCCCTCTAGTAATACTCCAGTTCGCAGTGCGGATGGGGTACTGCTAACAGATACGGTTCAGATTCTAGACAGATGGGCAGACCACTTCTGCAAAATACTAAACCACCCATCGTCCATAAATAAAGAGGCCATCCGGCGAATGCCTCAGGTGGAACTGAACCTGGCGTTGGGTGAAGTCATTACTGAGGAGGAAGTCGACAGGGCAATCGGTTAACTATCTATAGGAAAAGCTCCAGGAGCTGATACAATACCAGCAGAGGTATATAAGACAGCTGGCCCATCCCTCACCAGAAGGATCACTGAACTCTTCTGTCACATGTGGGCTGAAGGTAAAATTCCGCAGGAGCTAAAGGACGCCTCAATCGTTCACCTATACAAAAGAAAAGGCAATCGTCAGGAATGCGACAAACATCGAGGAATATCGCTACTCTCCGTAGCAGGCAAGATCCTAGCGCGCTTACTGCTAAACAGGCTCAACAAACACCTTGAACAAAGCCACCACCTCCCAGAAAGCCAATCTGGATTCAGAGCCGGAAGAGGAACAGTGGACATGATTTTTGTCGCTCGCCAAGTACAAGAGAAGTGTCGAGAGCAAAATCAGGCATTGTACACCACATTTATTGATTTGACAAAGGCATTTGATACAGTAAACAGAGGAAGGCTGTGGATGATAATATCTAAGTTTAGCTGCCCCAACAAGATCATAACAATGGTGAAACAGCTACACGAAGGCATGTTTGCGCGTGTACTGGACAGCGGTGCAATCTCTAAAACGTTTCTAGTATCAAACGGAGTAAAACAAGGATGTGTACTCGCCCCGACTTTGTTCAGAATGATGTTCGCGGCCACGATGACAGACGCCTTCAGATCATTGGAGCTTGGAATACCAATAAAGTACCGCACAGATGGCAAGTTACTCAATTCCAGAAGAATGAAGACCAAAGCCAAAGTGGCTGGCGACATAATCAGGGAACTTGTATTTGCTGACGACTGTGCTCTAATGAGCAACTCAGAACTGAACATGCAGGTTGGAATGGACCAGTTCTCTGCCGCATGCGAAAATTTTGGCCTGACCATAAATGCCAAAAAAACAGAGGTCATGTACCAACCAGCACCAGGCATGCCGTACACAAAACCAGAGACTACAGTCAGCGGGCAGACGTTGAATGCCGTAGACAAATTCACATATCTGGGCAGCACGCTGTCGAGATCTGTCAGCCTAGACGATGAGGTGGCAAGCAGAATAGCAAAGTCCAGCACAGTCTTTGGTAGAATGCGCTCGATGGTCTGGGCATGTCGTGGCATCAGCGTCAAGACCAAATTGAAAGTCTACCGTGCAACCATCATTCCAACCCTACTATACGCTTGCGAAAGCTGGACTGTATACTCTGGACATGCAAGGAGGTTAAACCACTTCCACACAGGTTGCCTGAGGCGAATATTCCACATCTGATGGCAAGATCGTGTCACTGACATCAAGGTTCTCTCGAGGGCTAACATGCCCAGCATACATGCACTGCTAGAAAAAGCACGACTAGGATGGGCCGGACACCTCGTCCGTATGTCAGACGAGCGGCTCCCAAAGAAGCTTCTCTACGGCGAGCTGAGAGACGGATGGCGCGAGAGAGGGCGCCCAAAGAAACGTTTTAAAGACGGTCTGAAGGACTCACTAAAAAGTTGTTAGATAGACTTCGACACCTGGGAATGTCTTGCGAAAAACAGATCTGACTGGAGAAGTGCAGTCAAATCGGGTGTAGCTGCCGGTGAAGATGACCGTGTTGTGAAAGCCCAGAACAGACGCGAGACGCGGAAATCCCGAGCAGCGGGAACACCATCCCCTTTTACAAACCTCGTGTGCCCGATATGTAGCAGATGTTTTCGTGCTCGCATTGGCCTGTTCAGCCACATGCGCACCCACACCCAACAGGGAAATCTGTGACAAGGATGATGTCGGCGGTCCTCATCGACAACGATGGACAGCTATTATATAAAAAATGAATGGCATTTTGGCCACTTAAAAATAATGTTTGTTTACAAAAAAAATTCGGGTTTGACATGAACACTCCTCGTATTATGTAGGTACACTTACATCATTTCTCTACATGTATTATGTTCTGCGGTAATTTTTTGTCGAATGGTATGGCATTTACCTTTCAAGGCGTTGAACGGAAACGGTGGATGATCGTCTCCCTCAAGTTTCCTGCGACTCCTGGTCTCAATGGAGGTGAAACCATAGTGTCTGCATCCTGCATTACCTCCAGTAGTCTCGACATATATCTTGCCACTGGTTCAAGGTAGCTCGGGACCAGAGAGTGAGGTTTCTTCCACACTATAATCAAGAAATAAGACTCAAGTTTCATCATCAATAAGACATGTTTCTTGCGGTTGTCACCATTGCTTGCGATGATCAATTACCTACTGATTAATTTGGTTATGTGTCTTATGTGCACATAGTACCATCTGCCACTTTAAAAGTCTTCTGTGCACATACTACCATTTTCCCCTTTAAATGTCTTATGTGCACTTAGTACCCTTTGCCTCTTTAAATGAATATAGTATGTGCACTCAGTAAAATTCTTTTCTCTACATATATGTATTATGTGCATACAGTACCATTCTTTTATCTACATGTATTTATTATGTGCACTTGGTACCATTATTTTCTCTACATGTATACGTTATGTGCACACAGTACGTTTCGTTTTTTTCATGTGTTTATTATGTTTTCACAATCACTTTCTATTCATTACGTGTATTATGTGTAAACATCACTTGTCATTGTTACGTAATTCATGTGTGAACAGTACTTTTGATTGCTTTATATGTGATATGTGTGTACAGTGCCGTTCTTTTCTGTAGATTTATAATATATGTACGATGTCTTTATTTTCTTTACATGTAATACGTGTAAATTACATTTATTGTCTGTACGTGTTTTTTGTTACACAGTACCTTCCCCATTTTGTATGTGTATGTGAAATATCTTTCATTTAGTATATGTGCCATGTGTGTATAAAAAAAAATAATTTCTTCCTGTACGGTTAAACAAACATTCATAAACATACAGGAAATACTAGGAACATGAGCTGGCAGGCATTACATAAACAACATGCGATATGCTGATGATGCTGTATTGATAGACAACAGTTAATCAGAACTACAGGAAGTGATTGATATGGTAGTGCTTCCAACTAAACATAAGTGCCTCAATTCTGCCTGAAAAAAAGACGGACGTCAAGGGAATATTAAAAACATCATTCTCTCATTTGTATCATCAATTTAAATAAGATTACACGAAAACACGTCCGCGGTTTTAATTATCTAAGCATTCTAAAAACACCAGAAAGAGATGCTACACTAAAGTAAAGAGGGTCAGCAAGGATACATATATATCGTAAAAACAAATTAGATACAATGCTAGAAATCATTGCTGCTGTAAGTGCAAATGGGAGTTATGTGTTACATACAACTATTATGTGTTACATACAACTATTATGTGTAACATACAACTATTATGTGTTACATACAACTATTATGTGTTACATACAACTATTATGTGTTATATACAACTATTATGTGTTATATACAATTATTATGTGTTATATACAATTATTATTTAATATTTAAGTGTTACCGGGGCCCGAAAATAGAAAAAAACGATTAGTAACATTGTAAATTTCCATCCATGTCGTGAGACACGGATAAGTGGGTTAGATTTGGGGATTCACCATAGTGTAGAAACCTTAAGGCACAATAACGTATATAGATATGTACAGGTCAACATATCATGAGTTGGGTTCAATTTCTTGAAGGTCAGGATCAGGTCAGGTCAACCTGTAACAGGTGAGGTCGTTGGGGCACACATAAAGACATCCTCACAACCCCACGCCACCCCTATCTGTCAGATGCCGCTGCCTATGACTCTTCTTGTAGGAGACTGGCCAATTCTTTTATGTTGTCCTCCCATCTCTTTTTGGGCCAGCCTCTTCGTCGTCTGCCATGCACCTTTCCGTGGAGGATTGTGTTTGCAAAGCCATTTGATCTCGATATGTGACCGTGAGTTTCTTTCATTTGACAGTTGCCAAGAGGTCTTCTTCTTCTTCTTCTTCTGCGTACGCAGTCAGACAGTAACCCTAATTTTTTCGAAAAAAGCGGCGGTCATCCTGAGGCTCTCGCAACCGCCATAGAGCTTGTCTTGCAGTTCCACTGGTAATAGCCACATCTGCTCTCTCTGATCCTCGTATGTCGGGCAGTTCTGCAGCAGATGTTCAGCGGTCATTTTACCAGTACCGCACGGGCATTCGTCGGTACACCCTATCTTCAATTTGTTGAATAGGTGGTACCTCAGTCTGTTGTGGCCGGTGCGAAGTCTGAAGACAGCGACCTGCTCTCTTCGGTTCAACTGGTAATAAGCATCGTTGTTGGTGTAACCAGTATGTTCGTTTTCCCATTTGGTCATGTATCTGGCTTTGATAAGCCGTTTTGTCTCTTCGTACGTCATACTGGTATCTGTTTGTGGTAGTCTTGCACCTTCTTTTGCCAGTCTGTCTGCCTCCTCGTTGCCTTGGATGTTGCAGTGTGACGGAACCCACTGTACCGCTACCCTTTTTGGTGCGGACTGCTGGCACAGTTTGCAGAGTGCTGCTCTTAAGTCATTAAGCTCAGTGTTTTTCTGGCTTTTTAGCGCTGTGACTACGGCGAGAGCATCTGTCAGCAGGACTATATGGCTCTCATTTTCACTGTGTGTCACCATTTCTTCCACTGCCGCCCTCAGTGCCTCTGCCTCCGCTCTGAAATTGCTTGTGTACTTACCAGTAGCGAATGACAGTGTTATTTTTCTGCCATTTGGTAGGTTCAGGAATGCTCCTGCCCCTCCGTTCTGTGTAATGTTTGTTACAGAACCGTCGGTGTATGCATGGGTCCAGTCCATGCTTGGTTAGCTTTTCGTTATGAAGCTTAGGGTAGTATCTCTCCTTTCATTTTAAGTCTGGCAGTTTTTGTTTCCAATACCTGGTATATTTTCTACCACCTCTGGAAATATATCCTGCCTCCAGGTAGGTTTTCGTACAGTAGTGATGGGTTTTGGTGTTGTTAGTGCGTTTATGGGATCTTCGTGCATCTTTGCTTTGGCTATTTCTGCAAAGTTTCTCCGCTTTAGTTTCCCATTTCCCAAATTGTTTAGTCTCTGGTGCATTGGATGGTCCGTCAGTCTTCGGAGTTTCTCTGACTGCAGCTGGGCTCTGCAGTCTCTTCTATCGGTCATGGATTGCAGTTTTGTAATCTTTTCAAGTTCTACAATTGGCGTTGACTTCATGCCACCTGTTATAATTCTCATGGCTTGGTTTTGAAGTTTGTTAACTTTATCGAAGTTCGCCTTCGCTGCTGTTGTCTATGCCGCAATGCCATACTCGAGAACTGGTCTCACTCTTCCAGTATACAGTTTCTTTAGTATGCCTTCGTCTGCTCCCCAGCTTGTGCCAGCAAGTTTCCTCATGATTGCCATTCTTTCTCTGGCTTTCATTCGGTTTCTCTCAATCTGACTTTTCCATGTCATGCGCCGATCAAATGTGACTCCCAGATAGGTTGGGTTGTCGTTTGGCTGCAGGATTTTGCCATTTAGACTTAATTTGGTACTTTGGGGTTTTAATGAAAGCGAGAATATTGTGTATGTGGTTTTCTCCTCGTTTATTTTGACCAGCCATGAGTTTGCCCACTCTTCCAGCGATGTTAGGGCCGTCTGCATCCGATTTCTTACTATGGTGAGATTCTTTTCAGAGGTCCACATAGCCAGATCGTCTGCAAACATTGAGCTATGGACTCTTCTTGGTATATTCTCTGTAATATCGTTTATATATACCAGGAAGAGTGTGGGTGACAATACTCCCCCTTGTGGTACTCCCTGCACGAGTGTCACCTTTTTGCTCATCTGCCCTTGTACTTGGACTATGGCCGTTCTTTGTTTGAGGTAGTGGTTGATCCACTTGTACATCTTCCCACAGACATCACTTCTTCTTAACTTGACTCTAAGTCCCTCCTTCCAGACTTTGTCAAATGCCTTTTCCAGATCCACCCAAACAGCTACTGTGTGTTTCTGTGCCTGGTAGGCATCTTCTATCTCCTGGGCTATGAGGATGACCTGGTCCTCAGTGGATCTGTGCTGTCTAAAGCCGGCTTGCTGTGGAATTAGTATTCGTTTGTCTTCCAGATGCCACATCAGTCTGGTGTTTATCATCCGTTGCATCAGCTTTGCCGACACAGCTCAGTAGGCTTATGGGCCTGTATCCATTTGGATCTGTTTTGTCCAAGAGGTCTTCGAAAGGCCCTATTGCTGTTGTAATTCTACCTCGTATTTCCTCATTTGTAACTCGATCTTTGTATGTGACGTTTAAAAGTTTTCGGAAACATCTCATCTCCAAGGCCTGTATCCTTCGTTGGAGGTCAGCTGTAACTGTCCATGTCTCACACGCATAGCGGAATATTGACAGGACCAGTGTACGCATTAATCTGATTTTCCTGCACAGTGCTAACCGTTTATCTTGCCAGATTTTGTTAAGCCGTGCAAGCGCCGCTATTGTCAGTGCTATTCTGGACAACACCTCACATTTTGATCCTTTATCACTGACAATCGACCCAAGATATTTAAAACAGTCAACCCCTTCGAGTTCCTGACCGTTAGCTTGTATCCTGCTGTTGAAGCCCGTGGCGTTGTTGGTCATTAATTTTGTCATTCCAGCGTTTATCTCCATGCCATAGCCAAGAGCTGTTTCATCGAGACTTCTGACCCATTCCTGGAGTTCTGCTTCTGAACCATCCAACCAGTCGATATCATCTGCAAAACGAAGGCTGGTATTTGTTGAAGACGTATGCTAATTCGGATCATCATGGATAAGTTAGAAAACAAACTCAGCGAGGAGGTACATGAATCAAAGGAGCAATTTAAACATGGTAGAGGCACGAGGCTTCACAACCTTAACATGCCAGATATTATCGAAAAGTGCAGATAGAACAATGTAGAATTACACGTTTGCTTGATAGAATACACCAACGTTTTTGACTGTATGCAACACGAAATGTTATGAAGATTCGTGCATGATATGGGGTTACCAACGCGCCTGATTCAACTGATCAAACTCTGTATCAAGAACAATGAGCAACGGTCTGAATAGTTAAGTGCAAAGTAGAAGTAAGAGAAGGATGCGGGGAGGAGGACTAACGTCCAGTCAGACAAAATATACTGATCAGACATGTTAGTTACGGTCAGGCAAAATATACTGATCAGACATGTTAGTTACGGTCAGGCAAAATATACTGATCAGACATGTTAGTTACGGTCAGGCAAAATATACTGATCAGACATGTTAGTTACTGTCAGGTAAAATATACTGATCAGACATGTTAGTTATGGTAAGGCAAAATATACTGATCAGACATGTTAGTTACGATCAGGCAAAATATACTGATCACACTTGTTAGTTACAGTCAGGCAAAATATACTGATCAGACATGTTAGTTACGGTCACGCAAAATATACTGATCAGACATGTTAGTTACGGTCAGACAAAATGTACTAGACAATACTCTCACCTCTGCTTTCTCGTAAAACTCCCTGGAAACGGACTATTTTCATGGCAACCTAGCTGACTCGATGAGGGATCGACCTGATCCCCGTAGTAGTGAGCCACACGCAGAAACATACAAGCATAGCACAACCACCCGGAGGACCCCGGTTTACCTTTACCATCACTCTTGAAATGTGAGGAAAGCTACTGCAACCCGGCAGTTAACATCCTTTTCAGAGCGCACACAGGGCATTCGAAACAACAACAAAAACAAGAGAAGAATGCATTTGCTTTTTTCTTTCAACATGTATACTAAAAACATAATGAGAAACGTCATCAATGAAAAAGACCTTGATAAGTTCAACCCGTCTACGATCAACGGAAATGCTTATGATAAGCTCAACCTGTTCCCGAATGATGGGAATGCATATGATAAGTTCAACACCACATCCATGATCGATGGGCATGCATATGATAAGTTCAACACGTCCATGATCGATGGAAATTTATAAGATAAGTTCAACCCGTCTACGATCGACGGAAATGCCTATGATAAGCTCAACCTGTTCCCGAATGATGGGAATGCATTTGATAAGTTCAACACGTCCATGATCGATGGAAATGTATAAGATAAGTTTAACCCGTCTACGATCGACGGAAATGCCTATGATAAGCTCAACCTGTTCCCGAATGATGAAAATGCATATGATAAGTTCAACACGTCCATGATCGATGGGAATGCAAATGATACGTTCAACACGTCCATGATCGATGGAAATGCATATGACAAGTTCAACCCGTCTACGATCGATGGGAATGCATATGATAAGCTCAAGCCGTTCCTGAATGATGGGAATGCGTATGATAAGCTCAACCCGTTCCCGCATGATGGGAATGCATGTAATAAGTTCAACCCGTCCACAATCGATGGGAATGAAATACCCGAAGCAAGATGGGCAGATGTTACGCTTTTTTTTCGAAGAGAGCTGCGTAGCTAGAACACGTCAGTGACACACACATGAAATCAACCATAGCATAAGAGCCAAGAAGATCGTAGTCCATCAACATCAGCAGGCTGGTGATGCAAGAGAAACCGCTCCAACTCGCCATATAACGCCCTCTTCAGGGCACACACAAGAGTAAACTTACTCGTCGTGAACATTCAACAACAGCAACATGTAAAATCAAAAGAAAGACCAAGATAATGAGCACTTATGAGGCAAAAGCTAAACATAAATGCATCCTATAGATGCAAGAAGTTATTAACGTAACAAGCTGTTAATATCGTGGCTCGATTATATAGCACCTACGTAGATTGCCACCAAATAAAATGGGTTTAAAAAAAATAAAAATTATAAAAATTAGTGAAAAGAAGAATTGCCGTGGTATTGCAAATATTTTTAAAAAATGAAATGTATGATATAGCACAAACAACATACTAATGACAGAGTGTGGTACGGTAATCCTGCTCAATTCTAGAGGAGTCGCAGACATTTGTCCACGCACTAGGCTCATAAGCCAACAAGATCTCCGTGCCATGACCAGTCTTGTTCCCTGGTCAAATGCACTCCTTCGATAGAAATAGCAGGTCGCTGACATTTGGTCCACGTGCTTGGCTGATAAGCCAATGGTGCGAAGCTACCATCTGAGGGACTACGACCGAACGCCTCTAAGCCAGAATCCCGCCCTAAGTCTCAGCACCGCTGTGATGGGAGGCTACGACATGGCTGGGACCTGGGGCTCGCGTCTCAGCCCGGCCCGGTCAAGCTGCAGAAATGCACCTGGTTAATGGCACTCCTGCCTTGCTCTTTACCTCTGTCTGCTATCAGTCATCCCAATGGACGCAGAAGAGATGCAGTCCAGCGGAAATTGCACCTCTGCCCTATTGTGACAACCTCCCTGGTGGCGGGGAATGCTAGGCGTGCCATCACTGCAGATGAGCCGAGAAAATAAAGGAAGCAAAGAGATACCTCATTCACATGCACATGCTACGTTCCTGGCAGGACGTGACGATCCTGAGACACTGTCACACTGGGCTACCTCTCTTCCGGGATAGTACAAAGTAGTACATAGTCCATCGTATCATATCATTGCCGAACCCTATAGACACGAGTAAGGAAGACTCGATAGTCCTGCAAGACAACTTCACTAAAAGAGACAACTCTGACCAAAAACAACTGCCAAAGACTAAGGAGGGCATCCCTACAGAAACGCCTGTTGAAATCGGATGCACTGAGCCACAGGCTTAACAAAATAAAACAGTTCAACGTATATCGCTGTAAACAGCGTACGATGAAGAAGAAGAAGAAGCAAAAACAAAATGACTAACGATATACTTGCATCTTCCCAAAGGCAACTTCCGACAGCGGACAACGACAGCAGGGAATTGGTCAAAGATCAAGGCCCTTGTAGATCAGCTGTTGTTAGAGCGACTTTCTGCATGGGACATGCTACATGATGATGCTGATGATAATATTTCGTAGGGAGCACATTACAGTGAGTCATACACATTCATTAGAAAGCAAGAAGATCAGTTAAAACTATACAAATACTTATTTTAGAAAATTATTACAGCCCCCACGTACGGCAAGGAAAGGTAATCGTAATTTGCTTAGTAAGGCCGTTTCCTTTCTTTTCTTTTGCTTTCGTTCTCATCTCCTGCTACCAAGCCCTAAACAGGGCTTTGCAAGTAACATGATGTAGTCCGGAGAACGAAATGCGTCATGTCGCTAGTTTACAGCTTGACTGCGATTTGTCTACCTTTTGGTCCGACACATCCGTCTTCAGCGGGACTAAATATAACATCTGGAATGAATCAGAACAAAGTATTCCTTATATTTGTTCACATATGGATGCCAATCTCTGGTTATTAAAATACAAATGTTAGAAAGATGTTTATGATTTATTAGACATTCAATGAGCAACATATTCATAACATATTTTTGTTATGAAGATTTGGACATGGACTAAAATCAAGCCACTTGAGGAGAGATACAACCCTGAGGTAAATATCGAAAAACTACCCAAGCATGGAATGGACCCATGCATACACCGACGGCTCAGTAACAAACACAACACAGAACGGAGGGGCAGGGGCATTCCTAAGCCTACCAAATGGCAGACAAATAACACTGTCATTGGCAACTGGAAAATATACAAGCAATTTCAGAGCGTAGGCAGAGGCACTGAGGGCGGCAGTGGAAGAAATGGTGATAGGTAAAAGGAATGAAAGCCATACAGTCCTGCTTACAGATGCGTTGGCTGTAGTCACATCACTAAAAAGCCAGAAAAATACTGAACTTAATGATTTAACAGCAGTACTCTGTCAACTATGCCAGCAGTCCGCACCAAAAAGAGTAGGGGTACAGTGGGTTCCATCCCACTGCAAGATCCAAGGCAACGAGGAGGCAGACAGACTGGCAAAAGAAAGTGCAAGACTACCACAACCAGATACCAGTATGACATACGAAGAGTCAAAACAGCTTATTAGAGCTAGATACACGACCAAATGGGAAACAGAACATACTGACTACACAAAAAAACGATGCCTATTACCAGTTGAACAGAAGAGAGCAGGTCGTGGTCTTCAGACCTCGCACTGGCCACAATAGACTGAGGTACCACCTATTCAACAAATTGAAGATAGGTGGCACCGACGAAGGAACGTGTGGTACCGGGAAAATGACCGCTGAATATTTGCTGCAAAACTGCCCGACATACGAGGATCAGAGAGAGCAGATGTGGCCATCACCAGTGGCAAGACTAGACAAGCTCTACGGTAGTGTCGACAGCCTCAGGATGACCGCTGCTTTTTTCGAAAAAATAAAGGTCGACGTCTGACAGCGTACGAAGAAGAAGAAGAATAAGAAGAAGAAGCCACTGGAGGAAAAATTGCAACATCTGAAATTGTTTGCTAACAAAAGTGCGTCACAGCCCTAATATGAAACAAAGATGTGAAACAATATGCTACCACAATTGCGTCACGGCCATTACAAGAAACGAATGTCTCAAACAATATGCTTCCACAATTGCACAACGGCACAACAAGAAACGAATGTATCAAACCAAATATGTATCAAAATTGTGTCACGGCCACTGGACGAAACGAAAGTGTCAAACGATAGTATAACATAATTGCGTCACCACACAATAAAAAACGCAGGTATCAATCGACATTCTTTTAAAACAAAGTCACGGCACAATACGAAACGCAGGTGTCAAAGATCATCTAACATAATTACGTCACAGTACAATAAAAAACGAAGGTGCCAAACGATATTCCAACAGAACTGCGCCACAGCACAGTACAAAACGAGGTCTTCAAATGATGTTCCAACAGAATTGCGTTACAGCACAAGAAGAAACGAAGGTGTCACAAGATATTCAAACAAAATAGCGTCACAGCCACTAGAAGAAACGAAGAAATGCTATGTATATTGACAGGAAGCGAATTCAATTATTTGTGCATTGGTCAATATGACCTCCAGACAAAACTACAGAGACTCAACACAAGATAAAAACCCAGAGAAGATAAAATGGGGAAAAGAAACAGAAAAGGGACATGAATTTAAAATAACATGATAACGAAAATCCGATTCCCACGCGATCGAATAACTGAGTGGACATTCACATTGACAGAGGAGTTAAATCATTACATAAGTGCACCACTTTGTGAAAAAAGGGAAAAATCATTATATAAGTGCACCCCTTTTTGAATAAAGGAATTAAATCATCACATAAGTGTACCCCTTTGTTTAACAAAGGAGTAAAATCATTACATAAGTGTACCCCTTTGTTTAATAAAGGAGTAAAATCAGAACATAACTGTACCCCTTTCTTAACAAAGGAGTAAAACCATTACATTAGTGTACCCCTTTGTGAACAAAGGGTTAATTGATGGACAGGGAACCTAAGGACAGGATAAGTCATGATTGCTATCATTCACGTTATCGCTCCAATGTGAAGCATAGGTTTTAACTGCGTCTGGTCGCTTCTCTGGAAGGATACATGCACGTGTTGCAGTGTTTGATTTTAATGGCAATATTTTTTACATCGTGAGGTCGCATTTCTAAGCACCACTCTACTTAGTTGTATGTATGTCATGTTTGGAAGGTTACAGTGGCTCTATTCTTATCATTCCATATGTCACTCGGGGTCAACTAGTTGTTACATAAACAGGAGTAAGTGTCACGATCATTTGTTCTATTCTAGACACATGTTGCCAACAGACGAGGGTCATGGTGACACCAGACGGGTCACTAACAATGAAACTGACACCAAAACTGCAGGCAGTATACCAGAAAAAAAAAACCAAATAAATTACTCAAAATAGAATGACAGAAAACTATAAATATTGAAATGAAATTGATGACCTAGAGCTGGACACTGGCCGCTGAGCGGGCGAGTTGGAGAGTGTGTTGATGTCACCAAAAACTCGGATTGATTCGTCAGTCACCATAGTCTCAGAAAAACAAAAGAATGTCATGAAAATATCTACTAAAGTCGAACCGATGATTACAACGATAATGATTGAGATAATGCGATCAATAGATGTGAGTAAGATAATAAACGTTAATAATGAATAATTTGGTTTTAGTCACTGAGACAATGGGGTAAGTGTGTTTTAAGTTGTATAATTTGTTCTGGTTTTTTCGTTGCTCTAGTTTTGTAAAGATTCTACTAAAAATAGATCAGTAGGTCAATGTCTTCCATTCCATGACCACATAAACGATAGCAGGTCTTATCTAATAAAACTATACGAGGACAAGTCAGGGAGTATATCTCAACATAATTTCTACCAACATTAATACACTTATCTCAACATAATCTCCACCAACATTGATACACTTATCTCAACATAATTTCCACCAACATTGATTCACTTATCTCAACATAATTTCCACCAACATTGATTCACTTATCTCAACATAATTTCCACCAACATCGATACATATATCTCAACATAATTTCCACCAACATTGATACACTTATCTCATCATAATTTCCACCAACATCGATACATATATCTCAACATAATTTCCCCCAACATTGATACACTAATCCTAACGCTTTTCAGCGCACCAAAACCTACAGAATAGAAGTCTTTGGTCTGCCGTCTCAGACACATTCCGTGGGGACGGCGTGTGCTAGTGGTTAAGTGACACGGCTCGCAACCCGAAGGCGCTGGGTTCGATCCCCATCACAGCATAGTGCAACGCACACCGTTCTTTTGGGAATATAGAAATAAGGCGAACACAAAACAAAAACAATAACAAAAATGACTCATTCCCACATTACGCTTTGCCTTTTTAGTCATTAGCAAAACGTCTCCAAGGTGGAATAATGCATCATGTTCTGTTCTGTTCCTAAGAATCTATTTCAATAGATAGTCAGCGACACGTAGATGAAGCCAAGCATGGCACATCCACCTGGAGGACACCAGTCCACCTTTGTCACCATGCTAGAGTCATGATATAAGCTGTTGCATTCCTCCACTAAACGTTCTTTTCAAGGCGTATAAAAGAGCCAACCTATTCATTGCGGGCATTCACGACAATAACAATATTTCCAATATCTGCCTGACCAAGCTGTTTAATATGGCAATACGTTACTCTATTAAGAGTGTTCAAGCTTACATAGGTATCCGTGTTGGCTGGGTCTAGAACGTACTTTATGGCCCATGTCTCTAACATATGTGTCTGTTATGTAATATGATGTAGACTACACTATGTGAAACCATATTGCCGTTACTGTTTGCGAATGATAGCAATGAGTATGTTACTCTTTTGTGCGCCTTGAAAAAAGGACGTTAAGTGGCGGGTTGCAGCAGCTTCCATCACATTCCCGGGCGTGCTAATGAAGGGTCATCCAGGCGGTTATCTTCTTCTTCTTCTGCGTACACAGTCAGACAGTAACCATTATTTTCTCGAAAAAAGCGGCGGTCATCCTGAGACTCTCGCCACTACCATACAGCTTGTCTTGCAGTTCCACTGGCAATGGCCACATCTGCTCTCTCTGATCCTCGTATGTCGGGCAGCTCTGCAGCAGATGTTCAGTGGTCATTTTACCAGTACCGCACGGGCATTCGTCGGTACACCCTATCTTCAGTTTGTTGAATAGGTGGTACCTCAGTCTGTTGTGGCCTGTGCGAAGTCTGAAGACAACGACCTGCTCTCTTCTGTTCAACTGGTAATAGGCATCGTTTTTGGTGTAACCAGTATGTTCGGTTTCCCATTTGGACATCTATCTGGCTTTGATAAGCCGTTTTGACTCTTCGTACGTCATACTGGTATCTGTTTGTGGTAGCCTTGCACCTTCTTTTGCCAGTCTGTCTGCCTCCTCGTTGCCTTGGATGTTGCAGTGTGACGGAACCCACTGTACCACCACCCTTTTTGGTGCGGACTGCTGGCACAGTTTGCAGAGTGCTGCTCTTAAGTCATTAAGCTCAGTGTTCTTCTGGCTTTTTAGCGCTGTGACTACTTCGAGAGCATCTGTCAGCAAGACTATATGGCTCTCATTTTCACTGTGTGTTACCATTTCTTCCACTGCCGCCCTCAGTGCCTCTTCCTCTGCTCTGAAATTGCTTCTGTACTTACCAGTATCGAATGACAGTGTTATTTTTCTGCCATTTGGTAGGTTCAGGAATGCTCCTGCCCCTCCGTTCTGTGTAGTGTTTGTTACAGAACCGTCGGTGTATGCATGGGTCCAGTCCATGCTTGGGTAGCTTTTCGTTATGAAGCTTAGGGTAGTGTCTCTCCTTTCTTTTTCACTCTGGCAGTTTTTGTTTGCAATACCTGGTATATTTTCTACCACCTCTGGAAATATATCCTGCCTCCAAGTAGGTTTTCGTACAGTAGTGATGGGTTTTGGTGTTGTTAGTGCGTTTATGGGATCTTCGTGCATCTTTGCTTTGGCTATTTCTGCAAAGTTTCTCCGCTTTAGTTTCCCATTTCCCAAATTGTTTAGTCTCTGGTACATTGGATGGTCCGTCAGTCTTCGGAGTTTCTCTGACTGCAGCTGGGCTCTGCAGTCTCTTCTATCGGTCATGGTTTGCAGTTTTGTAATCTTTTCAAGTTCTACAATTGGCGTTGACTTCATGCCACCTGTTATAATTCTCATGGCTTGGTTTTGAAGTTTGTTAACTTTATCGAAGTTCGCCTTCGCTGCTGTTGTCCATGCCGCAATGCCATACTCGAGAACTGGTCTCACTCTTCCAGTGTACAGTTTCTTTAGTATGCCTTCGTCTGCTCCCCAGCTTGTGCCAGCAAGTTTCCTCATGATCGCCATTCTTTCTCTGGCTTTCATTCGGTTTCTCTCAATCTGACTTTTCCATGTCATGCGCCGATCAAATGTGACTCCCAGATAGGTTGGGTTGTCGTTTGGCTTCAGGATTTTGCCATTTAGGCTTAATTTGGTACTTTGGGGTTTTTTGAGATTTCCTTTTCTTTAGTGTTCTCATAGCCTCTTCCATTTCGCGCATGGTTAGTTTGGCCATCATGTGCTCTTCAGGAGCCGTATTTATGTTTTCGTGTCCCTTTAGCTCTTCGCTAATGTCTGTATGCTTATCTGCAGGGACCTCGATGTGGTTTGCTCTGGCATAGTGATCGACAAAGGCGTTTGCGGCTTTCTTACCTGTGATCAAGTTCTCGCCCTGCTTGATAGTAATTTGTTTATTTGACAGGGTTTCGTCATTCATGGCTCTGACTAGCTTCCATAGCTTGTTCCCTTCTTTGTCCAGGTTTAAACTTTCCGTTTTATTTTTCCAACTTTCTCTTGCTGTTTGCTTGAGAGTGTGTTTGTACTTCGCCGTGGTGGCTTTGAGGGCGATGTTTGCCTCCATGGATTTTTCTCGTTCTGCCACGTTCCTAGCATTTGTTACTGCATCTTCCACTTTCTGTAACTCATCATTCCAGTAGGGCTTATAGTTTTTCCTAGCTCCTCTTGGGATGGTTTCAGTGGCGGCTTGCATTATTGCCTTGCTTAGGCTCTCTACCATGGGCTTCATTTTGGTGTTTCGTGTGTTGATGGTTTCACACAGCCCATCTGTCAGGATTGCAAATCTGTCCCAGTCGGCTCGTTTGTAGTTCCAACGTGGGAGCGGTTTTGTTTCCTGTGGGCCTACTTCCATGTCAATGGTTAGCCTGATCGGCCTGTGGTCGCTACCTGCCAGTTGGTTTAGCACCTGGCGGTCTATTTTATAGTGTATGTCCTGTGTGGAGAAGGCCAAATCTGGAGTCGAGGTGGTATGCCATGTTCTTGAATAGAAGCTAGGGCTATCCTCCGGCCTATTGATTAGGGAGAGATTTGCATCTATCTCCCAATCTTCCACTTCGTCACCTCTGCTGTCTGTGTCAGAGTAGCCCCATCTCTCCGAGTGGCTGTTGAAATCTCCAACTACTATGCTGCAGTTGGAGTCTCTGACCTCCATACTCGAGAGCGATAGGTCTCTGTTTGGTGGTCCGTACAGATTGAAAATGCGGAGCTTCGTCTCTTGAGCCATTATGTCAACTCCTACAATTTCTGTTTGTCCGGTGTGATTGACAGGTACCGCGCTACTCGGTATGCTGTTTCTGGTCAGTATCAGGACCCCTCCTTTGTGGCCTTCTCTATCTAGACGGAAGGTCTGGTATCCTCTGATTGAGAATTTATGGTTATTGTTGAGGTGCGTTTCCTGGATACATGCCACGTCAATCTTACCTTCATGCAGGTGGTGTGTTAGGGAAAGTTTTTTGTTAATGACTCCCTCCGCATTCCACTGTAATATTTTGAGGGTCTTGAGTTTTTGGCCAATAGACGTTGCCCCATAGCCATGTGCCTTGACTCCACGACACATGGGTGGGTGACCACCAGTAGTCAAGGGTGGGCCCCTTCGAGGCGTGAGGCCCGGCGCTATCGCTGCCTGGCGGGTCTCCTCAGGATGAGCGCCATACGTTTTTCGAATAGGTTGTACTGCCATCATACTGTGATTTACGTTGCACTGTTTTGTTAGGCTTGCGGCCCCGTGCATCCGATTTCAACAGGCGTTTCTGTAGGGCTGCCGTCCTTAGCCTTTGGCTGTCCCCAGCCTATCTGCAAGGCAGCAGTTGTTTACGATCAGAGTTTTCTCTCATATGGAAGTTGTCTTACCAGCCTATCGAGTCTTCACTACTCGTGTCTATAGGGTGCAATGATGATATGTGATATATGAGATGGACTGGTTTACCCGGAAGAGAGGCAGTCCAGTGTGTCTGTATCCCAGGATCGTCACGTCCTGCCAGAAACGTAGCATTTGCATTTGAGTGGGGTATCTCTTTTTCCCTTTATTTTCTTGGCTTCTATGCAGGGATGGTACGCCTAGCATTCCCCGCCACCTGGGGTGTTGACACAGGGGGGCAGGTGTGCAATGTCCGCTGGTCTGCATCTCTTCTGCGTCCAGTATGATAGTTATATGGCTGATAACGTACAGAGGTAGAAATCGTAGCCGGAGTGCATTCAGCCAGAGGACAAGCCTGGTAATGTCACAGAGATGTTGTTCGCCTGGTGTGCGGACAACTCTCATGGTCGGTGGTTGAGTCTTGACAGTTCACAGTGAGGTGGCTGCTCTACTGTTTCCGACACCCCGACCAGGTACTAAGTCTTTGGTTGGTGTTTTTCGCACCCCATCGCCGTATAGGGTGAGTATCAAGCAGTTGTCCGCCCGCTTTGACTTGCGGGCGGCAAGGGCCTCTTACTGTGGCTCTACCTGATAGGGCTGGGGCGCAAGCCCCAGGTCCCGAGCATGTAGGAGCCTCCCATTGCAGTGGTGCTGAGATTTTGGGCGGGATTGCGGCTTACAAGGGTTCGGCCGCAATCCCCCACATGGTAGCCTCGCGCCCTTGGCTTATCAGCCTGGTACGTGAACCAAAGTGTCTGCGGCTCCTCTCGATTTGAGCTGGTTTTCCGTAGCAACGCCCAGTCATTTGTAGGGTAAAACTGACCTGTCTTCAGATGATCTATTTCCAGCACCCGTTCACTATTTGGTCAGACGAATTTATTGAGGGCTTTTGTTTGTCAATGACCAAGTATTTGAAATCTGCGGTTTCTGCAGAGTTAAAACACGATTTCCGTAGCGTTCTTTCATTTGAGTGTTTGAGAGCTGACTTGTCATCCGTGAGTCTAATACCAGCGTACGTTCATTATTAGACCCAAACGGCAGTGCTCTCGATTTGTCAGTTGTTCTACAGTATTGGCGTGTTCAGTCAAATTAAGCCGCAGGTTCCACACCTGGTGGTGCCCTTCCGTCAATTCCCTTAGCGTTTCTTAGAGGGTAGCCCTAAAATTTTCGAGGGTCTAATTCCAGCACATGTTCTCTATTAGACCCCGCGAGGGTGTACTTTTTGATAGTCATTCTGCAGTATTGGCGTGGTAAGTTAACTTACGTCTCAGGCTCCACTCCTGATAGTGCTCTTCCGTCAATTCCTTTATCACACACTGGATGCAGACAGAACCGAGCCACAGGGGCATAACCCCAGAATTCTGGGGGTCTAAGTCCAGCACCAGTTCCATATTAGACCCCAGAAGAGTGGTCTCGGCATGTCACTCATTTCAGTGTTGGCCGTGTTGAGTCAAATTAAGCCGCAGGCTCCACTCCTGGTGGTGCCGTTCCGTCAATTCCTTTAAGTTTCAGCTTTGCAACCATACTTCCCCCGGAACCCAAACACTTTGGTTTCCCGAAAGCTGCCCGCAGAGTCATCGAAGCAACTCCTGCGGATCGCTAGTCGGCATCGTTTATGGTCAGAACTACGACGGTATCTGATCGTCTTCGCGCCTCTGACTTTCGTTCTTGATTAATGAAAACATTCTTGACAAATGCTTTCGCAGTAGCTCGTCTTGCGGCGATCCAAGAATTTCACCTCTAACGCCGCAATACGAATGCCCCCGTTTGTCCCTGTTAATCATTACCTCCAGTTCCGAAAACCAACAAAATAGAACCGAGGTCCTATTCCATTATTCCATGCACCATTATTCAGGCAGCCGAGGCCTGCTTTGAACACTCTAATTTTTTCAAAGTAAACGCGCCGGCCACCCAGGACGCTCAGCGAAGAGCACCCGTGGGAGAGAGCCGGCAGACGGTAGGGCAGGAGACAACGGGCAGTGAACCGGTGCGAGCCGGACCGCCCGCCTGCGCCTGAGATCCAACTACGAGCTTTTTAACTGCAACAACTTTAATATACGCTATTGGAGCTGGAATTACCGCGGCTGCTGGCACCAGACTTGCCCTCCAATAGATCCTCGTTAAAGGGTTTAAAGTGTACTCATTCCAATTACGGGGCCTCGAAAGAGTCCCGTATTGTTATTTTTCGTCACTACCTCCCCGTGCCGGGAGTGGGTAAGTTGAGCGCCTGCTGCCTTCCTTGGATGTGGTAGCCGTTTCTCATGCTCCCTCTCCGGAATCGAACCCTGATTCCCCGTTACCCGTTACAAACATGGTAGGCATGTCACGTACCATCGACATTTGATAGGGCAGACATTTGAAAGATGCGTCGCCGGCACATGAGGCCATGCGATCAGCACAAAGTTATCCATAGTCACCAGTGGGGACGCCGCAACCCCGCGAGGGGAAACGACGATTGGTTTTGAACTAATAAAAGCGCTCTTTCCGCGAGGGTCGGAGCTTGGTAAGCATGTATTAGCTCTAGAATTGCCACAGTTATCCAAGTAGGATCGTGTCATCTAAGGAACCTCGACTGATTTAATGAGCCATTCGCGGTTTCACCGTGAGACAGTGTGAACTTAGACATGCATGGCTTAATCTTTGAGACAAGCATATGACTACTGGCAGGATCAACCAGATATCTGTCGGAGACGTACGTACAGCGCACACCGGTCGGCGGAGGAAGGGTGTGTAAAAAGCCTCACTGGGACGGCCGCAGGGACCGACTGACGGGACGGACGGACGGTTGTTCCACCCGTCCCTCACTCCGTCGACCTAGGACCGCCTGACAGGGGCCTCCCACACGCACCAGACGACCGACCGACCGGGCTCGCTCGAGGAGGGATGGCAGCGCTCTGTGCAGAACGGATCCCAACGACCTCGGCGATGAATTTCACTGGGACTAGAGACAATATTTGGCCTGCCCTTCTCCGTAGGGAGAGAACGCAGGGCCTCGAGGCAACGATTCCTGCTTTCCATTTGCCGGTCACAAGCTCTTTGCGAGAGTCGGACCACCAGCGAGACGTACTGTCGAGCTCTGCTATAAGCCTTAGATAAATCACCACGGGCGGACCACGTTTCCTGATACGGACCAGACTAGGGCACCTCGGTGGAGGAGCCACTGCCACAAACCGCACCCAATTCGCACTACGGGGAAAGGCAGGCGAGCGTTTTCCGCAAGCCCGCGCTATCGCTCCGCCTGGCGGGACTGAGATCGCTTTACGAACACTGGTTGAAATTGAGTCGCTGCGGCGAGACAACTACCCCAGATCAGGCGGTTATGATATGCTTTGCTTCATCTGCGTGTCATCACTACTACGAGAATCACGTTGATCCCTCACCTCGTTAGCCAGGCTGCCATGAGAACAGCCCGTTTCCAGGGAGGGCTACTAAGAAACCGAGGTGAGGGTCTTGGCCAGTATCTTTTTGCATGCCCCTGATTAACATGTCTGATCAGTATATTTTGCCTAACCAGACGTTAGTGATCCTCCACATTGCAGTTGCTACACTGCTTATTGTTACTCATCTGTCAGCTAAAAAATGTTTTCTACTCTTCGAACATATGCTGATGATGCAATCAGAATAAGACGACCAGGACGTGCTTCTATAACAATTTTTAGCGTCCCTGAAAAAATGTATTGACCCAGTTGTGTACTTATTAATGCGGAAAACACTACTCACCATAAACAGAAAGCATTTTCTTTTAAATATCTTTTGCAAAAAGTCATTTTGCCAGCAAAACAAAGCACGTTATCGTCTTTGACTGTAAACTCCGAGAGCACAGACCACATTTTAAATTAGGCTGCTCATGTGTATGCAACACCTAGAGTCTGCCACCTACAGTAATTTCAAAGCTGGATGCTGCTATCACTTAATGATACCTTTAGAAATAGCCAACTAATTTTGTTTAGTTACCCATATCAGTTTCTGACTTGTCTTCGTATATGCAAAAAAGTTAAATGAGAAATGAATGAAAAGTTGAAGGTAGAAATGGAAATATAAGTAAAATAAACGAAAAATAACAATGAAAATTCATAGCATCACAAACTGTAGCTACTGTAAAAATACAAGATTACGAAAGTTTGCCATCTCTCTATAAGCACTACAAAATGTATGCGCCTGAGCGAGCATTGCCTCAGACGCCAAAAATATGTTTATTGTTAAAGCCAAAAATAACTAAAATCTCACGGCATTCCGTGGCTGTGCTGAAACTAAGCATGTATCTTCAGACAGAAGAGTTACAGATGATGCCTACAGGGAGAAGACAAGACTTTCTTAGGTACGTTCTTATTTTATTTTGCTTGCTGAAGTCAAAATTGTTACATATTACTTACTATACAAATAATTCTAGAAGTACAGTAATGTAGGAATGCAGATCATACAAACGATGTGCTCGACCACATATGACCTATGGCACTGCCGTTGAGGCACCGTAAAATGAATGATGCAGTTGACTCCCATCCAGGTATTGTATCACTATTGTTGACGTTTTACTAGTTCATAGTAAATAGTCATATCATGTATGAAAGCGAGACTTGAAGCGCTTATACTAGACACGTGAGGTGTCTAAGTCGTTTAGTGGGGATTGGGTGGCAAGAGAGAGTGCCACATAATATGGTCTTACAGAAAGCAAACACTCACAGCATGTACTCGCTGTTGAGCCACCGACGTCTTCGGTGGTTGGGGCATGTTTACCGCCTGGAAGATGAGTATCTGCCAAAGGATAACCTCTCTGAACATCTAGCCACTGGTCGTCCCACACTGCGATTCAAGGATTTATGCAAGAGGGACATGAAGTCATTCGACATCCCATGCAAGGACTGGAAAGATATTGCCCAGGATCAAGATGTTTGGAGACAGTCAGTTAAAGGAGGCATGGTGGCTACTGACGCTTGTAGAAGCCTTCTTGCAGCATACAATAGAGAAAGACTGAAGAGATCAAGGAACACCCCGACCATTCAGCCTTTTCCGAGTGGTTGTGCGATCTATGAAAAGGACTGTAACTCACGGATCGGCCTTTACAGCCATATTAGACAGTGTAGAAATACACGAGACAGAGATGGTAAAAAACTCACAGGGTGCCAGGCGCACTGTCTACAGAGACTGAGACGCCTATAGTGATGATGAGTAGAGTTTCACCGAAAATATGCACAAAGCTGCATATATCTTGGAAGTGGCATAGACAAAAATGGAAGGATAAACGTAGATGTTAAAACAACATATCCTTTCAACTCGCTTTATAGGGGACGGCTTGAGCATGTGGTTAAGTGGCACGGCTCACAACCAGAAGGTGCTGAGTTCGATCCGCATCACAGCACCGGCCGTTACCCCGGGGAAGCAAACCCTTAGAAAATGCAGGAGGAACTAGACCCTTATCTAAAATTCATGCTGAAGTCGGATGCACTGGGCCGGCAGGCGCAAAAATAAAAACCACAGAGCAACGCACACCACCTTGGGGATTAGAGAAATAAGGCAAACGCAAAACAAAACAACAAAAACACCAAAAAACTCGCTTTATAAAATGTGGGACACGGCAGTATGTTTGTAAAAATATAATATCAGGTTTAAATAGCCAATTTAAAGTCGGTACTTCTACAGAGTGTCAAATCGATATCGGCCCTTGGTTTTTCCTTATAACTTGTAAACCAATGAACGCAATTCAAAACAACATTTACATGGTTTTACCTTGGTGTATGATATGCTTAATGAGAACATAGCAAATTATGCAACTGGCCGCCATTAGTATCAAGACATGCCTGCAGGCGCTTCTACGTTTTACAGAATGTATTCCCCAACACATCAGGACTCATTGTCTCGCCGGACAATTTCTTGCAGCTCCTTGAGATTCCTGTGCGTGTTGTGATATATTTTCCTTTCAGCATATCCCACAGGAAGAAATTAGATGAGGTAACAAAGTCACTTAGAAATGGCACGATCTTAAACGAAGGAAACAATTTCAACAATTATGGCATTTAGATGCGCATGTGGCTATATCCTGCTGAAAATAGCAAGTAGGTAGTTCCTCGTGGACCAACTGGTTCGGTTCACAGGATGTCATTGTCAAACTATATTGAATTTCGTTTATTGGTTTAAAAGTTATAAGATAAAACCATAAGCCGGCTTCGTGTGTGACGCTCTGTATATTATTTAGAATGATGATAGAAGGCAAAGACTATCGCATCCTGACGCTAAATATTCATCGACTTAAGACTTTGTGGCATAACAACTTAACATCTTTATACTGATTTAAAATGTCAGGTAATCATAGATAATAGCAAATACTCAACTGTAGCTAAGGGCACGCCTCAATAAATAAGGCAGGACACTGGGCGGAGAAACTGTAGATAAATAGGACACATCTTAAGAACAATAGCAGGCAATATAACTAGATCTGCACTGGATGGAACTCACGAGAAAAGAGACGAGTGGACAGGTAAAGGAACACTTGGCAAAGAACGGTGGACGAAGTGCCCAGTTCAGCTGAAGTGTCGTAGGAGAAACTCATGAAGATGGCTCAGAATAGGAACACATGAAGAGTGCCCAATGCTGTCATCTGATCCAATGGGCAGCAGACGGTTGATAATGATGAGAATGTATGACGATGAGAAAATGGCACATGTGGTACGTGTATGCAAGCTGGTACACAGGGGAGGTCAGACAGCGGCATCGTCTGCGGTGAAGGTCACCAGTGTAAGCAGATTATTGTTCGATGGTGACATAAAACTGTACGAGAAACGACAGGTAAAGCCAGGCCCCTACATTCCTGTCAATATCCATCACTTTCATCGGCATCATCATCATCAAGTACTCTGCCGGTAGGCGTCATCGATCATGGACTTCAATTTCCGCTTATCACGTGTGATGCTAACCACGCGAACGCTGTTTGTGACTAACTTTAAGCGTTGTCAGTTCATACAAAACTTGTGATATCCTATGCGGCGGTGGTTTTCTATTGCCTTCTGTTGGTAGACTTTGGTAATCCAATAACTCACCTGCAACGCATCAGGCGATTTGAATCCAGATTTTACCTTCTAATAGTTTAGGTGCTTTCCTCAAACAATAAAACAAATTATGATCTAACATTCATATTATATAAATACAAACTTTAATAAAATTGTAAAATAGCTAGATCGCATTTCAAGTGAATACATTTTTAAGGTGAATGGGGAAATCGGCAGAACCGTGACTGAAAACCACCAGAAGACAGTGTAGAAAAGGGGTGGTTGTGGTAGATAGGTAAGGCATGCGCCTCTCAAAGCGATGAAAGGAAATGGTTGAAGCTTGAATCCCGCAAGTTTTAAGCAACCGCTGGTTTCAAATAGAGGTGGGACCGAAGTGGATGCATTCTGAATTACCTGCAGTTGTCTTGACTTATGTTTTTCCACTGGTCCATGATACCTCGGGACCAGAGAGTGACGTTGGTGACCAGCGCAGCCTCTTCCTCACTGAATTCTAAATACAGCGCAAGTTACATCAAGACAAAACCGTATAAAAGATGTCGGTATAATCGCTTTGTAATGGGGACAACTAACTTGTAAGTATTTCAAACAGAATATAATGATGTACGCAAACCAAAGTCACAAGTTGACATCATGGAGACTGACGACAGAATAACTAGTCGATCATTGCCAATATTGTACTTGCGCTACCCTCACTGTCAAATGTTATACGATATACGGATTACACATGAATCGCAAATAATGCAAACAGTAATATAGTAGACAACCATCAAATTCACAGAGTCTCTCCGTCTCAATCCCTATATTTCTCTTTTTTTTCTTTTTGCTTATCCTTGTATGCCTTTCACCGTCAGCTTATGAAGATCTCTAGAACGCTCGCGTCTGTGAGCCTCTTGCAGAGTGGCATTCATGTATTACCTTAGATATTTCTGTTAGCCACCTGTCGTTGAATCCGGTATATCTAAAAAGCATTGCTCGTTGGGGTGTGATGTGTCGTGGTAGTCTTTTTACGTGGCCAAACCATTTCAGTTGCAGTTTTGTAATGTAGTCAAATATTGGTGTTGTTCTCACTAGTCTCCTGATGTCATTGTTTCTGATCATGTCTCTCCTTGTTTCGCCAAATATTTTTTGGAGACATTTCATTTCTGTTTGTAGCCGTTTCCATTTGATGTTGGTGTCCAGTTTTAACATTGATAGCCTAGTATCGTGACGGAAATCGTGTTGTATAAAGCTCTTTTTGTAGTTATTGTCACGTGCTTGCAATTAAGTATTGGACGTAATTGTCCAATGATCTGATTTGCATTATTGCATTGTTATTGGATCACCGCTGTAATTCGTCCTCTCCAAGATGGCGGCACGTCTGGAATAGGTTTTTCAAAAATCCCTATTTGATGTGTTAAATATAATATCGTTTGATGAACATTGGAACTAACGCAATATTATTTCATGACCAAAATAACTATTTAAACACCAGCACCGTCCTCTTGTGCCCGTTTGGAAAGAAAAGGGCTTGCGGATAAATAACACATGACAAGAGAAGAGGGGAGTTGGTTGCCAAAGCAATTGGGTCTCACACGGCCAGAGCTCCGAACTGCGACATGAAATGAAACATCTAAAGACTGGACATTACCGCCGCATCGTGAGTAAATTGTGATGACAATTTTCATATTCGTTACGCCAAAAATAGTTGATGTCGATTAACGATTGTCAAAATGAGTTTTACTCAAGTACCACCGTTTGTGTAGCCTGTGTTGTGATAATGGAAGATCCTTGTCGGAGATTTTAGAGGTCACAAAAAACTGTAAACGGCAATAACTTGTGTTAAGGATATTGAAAGCTGCAGTAGGTTTTACAATTGAACTTACGTTTTTATCATGTCATAATGTGGCTACGTGGTATCAGTCTCGTTTTTCTGATATCTGGTATCATTGAGGATGTCGTAATACTGTTTGGTATCATTGAGCATGTCTTAATACGGGTGTGTATCATTGAGCATGTCTTAATACGGACTTGTATCATTGAGCCTATCTTAATACGGGCTTGTATCATTGAGCCTATCTTAATACGGGCTTGTATCATTGAGCCTATCTTAATACGGGCTTGTATCATTGAGCCTATCTTAATACGGGCTTGTATCATTGAGCCCATCTTAATACGGGCTTGTATCATTGAGCATGTCTTAATACGGACTTGTATCATTGAGCCTATCTTAATACGGGCTTGTATCATTGAGCCTATCTTAATACGGGCTTGTATCATTGAGCCTGTCTTAATACGGGCGTGTATCATTGAGCATGTCTTAATACGGACTTGTATCATTGAGCCTATCTTAATACGGGCTTGTATCATTGAGCCTGTCTTAATACGGGCTTGTATCATTGAGCCTGTCTTAATACGGGCGTGTATCATTGAGCCTGTCTTAATACGGGCTTGTATCATTGAGCATGTATTAATACGGACTTGTATCATTGAGCATGTCTTAATACGGGCTTGTATCATTGAGCATGAATTAATACTGGCTGGTATCATTGAGCATGTCTTAATGCTGGCGTGTATCATTGAGCATGTCTTAATACTGGCTTGTATCATTGAGCATGTCTTAATGCTGGCGTGTATCATTGAGCATGTCTTAATACTGGCTTGTATCATTGAGCATGTCTTAATACTGGCTTGTATCATTGAACATGTCTTAATACTACCGTGTATCATTGAGCATGTCTTAATACGAGCTTGTATCATCGAACCTGTCTTAATACTGGCGTGTATCATTGAGCATGTCTTAATACTGGATTGTGTCATTGATCCTGTCTTAATAATGTTGTTGTAGTTGTTGAAGGAAAGCCCACAATAGATATATTTCCTCTTTTTGTGCTCCCTAAAAATAACGTTTAATGATTGTTTGTTGCAACTTTGCTGACATCCAGAACGTACAAATGAAGGTGGACCGGAGTAATCCAGACCAGTGAGCTATGATTGGCTTGATCTGCGCATCGTTCACTACTACGGGAATCATATCGATCCCTTACCTCTTTATCAAGACTGCCAAGAAAACAGCCCATTTCCAGGTAATTCTACGGGGAAGCCTAGATGAGGGTCTTGACCAGTATATTTTGTCTGACCCTGACTAACATGTCTGATCAGTATGGTTTGTCTGACCCTGACTAACATGTCTGATCAGTATAGTTTGTCTGACCCTGACTAACATGTCTGATCAGTATGTTTTGCCTGACCAGACGTTAGTCTCCATTCCCGTCGTATTAATAATACCGTGTATCACTGAACCTGGTTTAATACTCCATTGCACCATTGAGCATGTCCAAATAATTCGCGTATCATTGAGCATGTCCAAATAATACCTGTATCATTGAGCGCATCCAAAATAATATCTTGTATCATCGAATTTCTGATAATACTATCATTATATCATTTTGTCTAAACAACTGTTATTTTGAATCATTGACTCTATTCATGTGTTGAGTTGTACCTCATACGGTACTTAGATCACCAAGCATCTTTTCAAGTCCGCTTAGATTATAGAGCATATTCTCATTCTCTCGTGTGTCTCTTAGTGAGATATTTAGGAATCAACGCCCCATTGCTCTTTCGGTAATTCGAAGATGCTCTTCATTTGAGTTGTGTTGACTACAAACGTCATATACCATTACTGGAATAACCATGCAAAGCCGCCATCTTGTTGTACAAAAAGTAAAGTAACCCATGGCATTACTGCCGTAAGGGTGTGAGGTGTTAGCTATCTCACATTTCAAACGCTCGGCTATATGAGGGCGTTAGCCATCTCCTCTCCCTGGCCGCTTTTGCTTCCCTAGCTGAACCGGTACCCATTTAAGGCTGGGTCGATTCAGAAGTTGTTTCAGTCTGAAAAAAAACTGGGGAATGAACCCAGGACCACTCAAGTGCGAAGCCAGCTCGCTAACCACTGCGCTACGCTTCATATGCTTGAGTAAAGGTTTAATGCCGTTTACGCTGATGCAACCCGTGCTCTCTTGTGTGATATCTCCTTATCAATGTCGTGGCTACTGTTGGTTTTCTGACTACATAAGTAGACATACACATTGACATTTTCGATGAACATCTTCTAATCACAGTTTCCCGGAAGGGAGAAAGTATTCAGTAGCAATGTAGTCTTCGTTCTATTTATGTCCAGGCCAATAACCGTGTCTGTTTTATTAAGCTCTTTAAGCTTTGTTCGGCTTGTGCAATTCTCCTTCTGTAATTCTGTTTCTTACATTTGTTATTTTTGTATTTGTTTCTATAGCATCATTCTTAAATTCCTTTTTTTATCCATGTCATTCTCAGTAAATCAAATGGCTACAATTCCTTTTTTTATCCATGTCATTCTCAGTAAATCAAATGGCTACAATTCCTTTTTTTTATCTATGTCATTCTCAATAAATCAAATGGCTACAAATTCTGAAATGATGTGACAGTTCATGATATCAGGGGAATACCGTTTTATTACTCCGTGCTTGAGCGTTGTCAGGCAAATCGGTTAGAGCAGTTCTTTCCTTGGGCAAATTGTGTGTCAGCAACATTACTGTTCAATCTACCCAGCTGCCAATGGCAACTAGAACGGGGTTTTAACTACTTTACTCAATATCGATCTCCTATCTGTCCGTGCATGGCGTTTTGACCGTTTCCGGATTCCACGGTGATTTAGTTGAAATGCAAACAAGTCATATATTTTGGGGGATTTACCTACAAACAAAAACAGACATGTATTGAACTCGATATGCTTGTGGTAGGGGATGGGCTAATAAAAACAGCACAAACAAAAACAGCGAACTAATCTAAGCGAACAACGGTTTTCAAGATACAATATTTTTTTTTAAAAATAATTCTTAGAATGTCTGCCAGTGTCTTTACCGTGCCTTTGTCGCTATTAGTATACAATGCATGTAAATGAACAGAAACAAAAATCGCAAAGACAAGTAATTTCAACACTCGATTTTAAGTTTTTTAATTAAACGTTAAACGTTTCAAAGGTACATTTACAAATGTCAATATATTTCAATAAATTGCATGTAATCAATGCAGCTATTGTAAAATATTGAATAAATCTTTACAAACTACTAAATTAAAACAAATCATTATTATGAGATAGTGCCACACCCACCCATACTCTTGCATACACACACACAAACACACACACAAATATTACAGGTTCAGGCAACACAGAGACGGGTCTGTCTCCGCATATACCTTCATCCATCCATCACCACAGCATACGCTTGCATACACATTTCAACACTGATGAATCATCTCATGGGCCTACATACATAGTTATTTATGCATTCATATTTATCCACATGTACCAAACTATAAACTATTCACGTAAAAATGCACATCCTCGCACATATCTGCTGACTTACACACTCAACATATTCTCATTCACACTCATTCATGCATGAATACATATATCAACCATTTGCCCAGGCATTTCATAAGTCCTACCTAGAATATTCACAGACCGTGAAACATCTGGGCAAAAAACTTACTTTTTCCCACCCGTGAAACAAATACTCCAAACTGCGGAAAATAAAGTTAAATAACAAGCACTGCCAAGTTGAACTCTGGTCCGTCTATGTTAGGAAAGTTCATCACAACATATCCAGTGTGCTTCTCACACCATGGGGAGCAAACGCAGATGACCTCAGAACATGAGAACTTGCTCCGTTTTTCTCTGTAGCTGAGTACGCCGCACCAGTCTAGAAGAACTCTGCACATGTCAAACATATAGATACAGCAATAAATGAGACAGGCTATTAAGTTACTAGATGCCTAAAACCTACACCAATTGAAAAAAAATATACCCCATAATCGGCATAGCGCCACCAGAGATAAGAAAAATGTCGCATTAGAGATAGAAAGAGAGAAACAGGTAAATGACACAAGATACTCAATGTTCGGATATCAGATGCAGCGCCCAAGACTAAAGTCAAGACGAAGTTTCTTACAGTCAACCTAGTTCCTACAGACTAGCTCAGGAAATCGACACATAGAAAGTTGGAAACAGCTGACACGGGTCCCTTTGATCGAGTCACGGGAGGATCCAGCGCCTAGAAATCTCCTGCCCTTCGCAACATGGAACTCACTAAATAGACTTCGAACGGGTGTTTCACGATGCAGGAAAAACCGGAAAAGATGGAGAAACGGGAAGGATGAAATATGCGAATGTGGAGTAACACAAGACCAGGACCATCTGATGCTCTGCCCAAACCTCCCGGAGACTTGAAGCATGGATGACCTGCTGAGTGCCAGTGACAGGGCAATCCATGTGGCTGAATACTGAAAGAATGATGTGTAACGAGGTGTCTAGGACACTGAAAGTTAGTAACTAGTGTGCCTCTACAGTTCTTCTCTTTCTTGTCTGTTGTATTGCTGATGTCTTCCGAGTGTTCACATTAAATGTCTTTCTGGTTTTTGTTGCCACTATGTTATCTAATACACTCCGTGCAGTGGATATATTCCCTCACAATTTTTTTACAATGTCTTAAAAATGAAATATTGGCACGAAAAGTTATCGTGCTTAGCAATAAACGTTTTCTCATGCCAAGTATTATTTAATTAATGTACGAGGATCGCGTGGCCGAATGGTTTCGAGGCTTGTTTCTGTCTACAGAGAGGACAGCGATTCGAATCTAGGTATGACATGAGCTGTTTTTCTGTTTAGGGTGAAATAGACAAACATAGCCAGCACACGACGTGGTGACAGCAGTGGCGAAGCGGCCTGTAGTTATCAGCTTAAAAACTCCAATGGGGAAAAGTCGTATTGACAGTTTTTGGTGTTTTTCATGTACATCGAAATGTCAGTTTTACATTGCAAGAATGCACATGTTCAGACGCTCAAAAGTATTCTGGAGTGAATTACTAAATTCATTTGTGGTAGACGACTCTGCAATATGTGGGGTTGCATATCAGTCTTTTCCTTCAGACCAAAGGCCCCATAAATGATTCAGGAATAAAAGAGTCAATAACTTGCTGCTTGGAGAGTGAAAGGCGAAGACTTTGAGCTTCCTCTGGTCTACCTGCTTATAAATGGGCACTTTACCTGGATAAGTATACGGGTTTGGGGAACATAAGACACTAAGAAAGAGAACCTATGACCTCAGAACACAATAACTAGGACCTATTGCAATAATGTTCACTAACTCTACTTTCAAACATTTCCTATGGAAATACCGCTACCATTGTACGAATTTTAGAGTCTCTTTGGCAGCTTGATTAAATTTTTTTTTAATTTGAAAAAAAAAAATATATTTCTTGTCTTGTTCTGCTGTTTTCGTGTGTTCTGTGCACCGAGGAGTATGTAAGCATCTGTAAAACTGACATATGTGTCATTTTATCTTTTTCCCAAATCTCGACTTCTTGTTACGTTTTTCTTTATTTTCTATCTACTTTGTTTTAGTTTTTCTCGTGCCACTCGTAAATTTGGCCGCCTCTATTTACTTGTTCCATTTCGTAGAACGGGTTTTTAAATAGTTTATTCCGTTATCGATCTCTTATCTGCCCAGCGTGGCGATTTGACCGTTTCCGGATTCCACTGTGATTTAGAATCCATGCAAACAGATTCAGTCACTGATAAATTCATGAACGTTATCTCTGGATTTCTGAGCATCAGAATTGCAAAAGTGATTTGTGAGACGAAACTTACCGGGAACGTTTCCCAATTTGGAATGCGCACCAGTTCACTTGATTGTAAATTGTTGCCTGACAAGGATAACGTTAGGGAAGTCGTGACATGCATTAAGGGAGCAGCTCACTTGTAAATTGCCTTGGAATATTCAATGGCAGATTTCACGCTAGTAACAAGCAAATATTTTGTGTACACTACGTTTGACGGTACACGTTTATATTTATATTAAGACTGTTTTGGTTTGTTTATAGTGCTACAGGAGTGTAATCGGTTTTTAATTGCGATGTTTCTTTGATGAATAGGTGTAGTTGCGTTTCTTTTTCATTTAAATATATTTGTGTTTTGGTTCTCTATTAAAAGTTTGATGCCTTCATCTGCGCCGTTCATAGCATGATCGCGCATGTTTCTCGTAATGAAATTGAAGAGATCAAGTTCATCAATATTCATTGTCGACGTCTATCTTTGTCCAATGTTTACATCGGTGGCTCGTTATTCTCCAATAGCACATGTTCGAAAGCCACTTGAAGTTGCAGGTCTCGCTGTGGATGCAAGGACACATTTTTAAAAGTACAAGCTGTAGACCTGCCCAGGATCCGGCAAAATGTGAAAGATATACAGATCGCAAAGGTACTACATATCTGGTTTCGGTTGCCAGTGTCAAAGGATCAAAATGTGAGGTGTTGGTCAGAACATCACAGACAATAGCGGCCACTGCACGGCTTAAAAAAATGTGGCACGGTAAAGGGTTAGCCAGATACACGAAGATCAGATGAATGCGTAGATTTTTCTTGTCAAAAATCTTCTATACATGTGAGACATGGACAATTACAGCTGACCTGCAACGGATGATAGAGGTCATAGAGATGATATGTTTCCGAAGACTTCTAAACGTCACGTACAAAGACCGAGTTACAAATGAGAAAATTCGAGAAAGAATTAACACAGCAATAAAATCTTTTGAAGACCTCTTAGCAACAGGGCAAAAACGGTTACATAACGAGATTAAACAGTCTTGTAAATACGATCATGTCTGGAAAAATGCAAGGCAGACGACGAAGAGGTCTTCCCCAAAAGAGATGGAAGGACAACAAACAAGAAAGGTTAAATCTCCGACTAGAAGAGACATAGACAGGCCGGTTACAGAGAGGAGGGCGTGTAGTTGTGGGGGTGTCTTAATGGGTCTCCCAACTACCTCACAAGGTTACGGAATGTCCTTAACTGACCTGGAAGGTAGATATTGTGTAAAATATTATAGTTTTCTAGGTTGTGAAAATGTTGGTTACAAAAAGAACAATGTAAATCCGTCCACGCAAACGGACAACAGTTATGTACGAAAACGTGCAAAGGCCATTCCAGGTTAAATAAATTCATGTTAAAAGCCAAGCCGAAAGTGGATGTGCATGGCGAAAAGTAGATGGGCCTAGCCAAAAGTAGATGCGACTAGCCGAATGTAAATAGCGTAGCCAAAAGTGCATGCGAATAGCCGAAAATAGATGAGCTTAGCCGAAAGTAGATGAGTTTGGCCAACAGTAGATGAGCCTAGCCGAAATTAGTTGAGCCTGGCCAACAGTAGATGAGCCTGGTCAACAGTAGACGAACCTGGCCAACAGTAGACGAGGATGGCCAACAGTAGACGAGTCTGGCCAACAGTAGACGACTCTGCCGAAAGTAGTTGAGCCTGGTCAACAGTAGACGAGCCTGGCCAACAGTAGACGACTCTGCCGAAAGTAGCTGAGCCTGGCAAACAGTAGATATGCCTAGCTAAAAGTAGATGAACCTGGCCAACAGCAGATGAGGTGGCCAACAGTAGATGAGGCTGGCCAACAGAAGATGAAGTGGCCAACAGTACATGAGGTGGCCAACAGTAGATGAGGTGGCCAACAGTAGATGAGACTGGCCAACAGAAGATGAGGTGGCCAAAAGTAGATGAGGTGGCCAACAGTAGATGAGGTGGCCAACAGTAGACGAGCCTGGTCAACAAAAGGCAAGCCTGGCCAACCGTAGATGAACCTGGCCTAAATATGTTTTAAACATAGTTAACGAAGACGACAAAGAAGATGTGAAGTTATACCAAGCTGTCCGTCGTGGTCTTTGTGTATGGCAATGACAATAATATTACGACTGCCTCACAGAGAGCATGTCGTAAGAGGCGACTAACTGTGTGACGTGGTATAACACTTGCTATAGTTAGGTGGTTTGTTAAGAGCAGCAAAAATGGCGACTAGCAGTATGTTGGTTTACTTTGCCCTAGTGTTTGCTTTTTTTCTTCTTCTTCTTCGTTCTCAATCTCCCACTACCACTTGAAAAGGGATCTGAAAGTAGCAGGGCGTAGTCCGGAGAACAGAATACGTTGTGTCGTGGTTTTACAGCGTGACTGTGATAGTTGCCCATTTGCACATCCGGCTTTAGCAGAAAGTTGTGAGTAGCGGGTTAGCCTTTGCTCTTTGATCCTTATCTCTTCGTTCCCTCATCTCTTCGATTCCTTCTCCTTAGCGAGTCTGCTGTCCTGCAGTGATCAAGGATCATCGCGTGGAGGTGCAAAAGAGTATGGCAGCTTTGATTCGCTGGCCCTGAAGCTAGTTGTACGTCATGCGTCACTGACAGCTGCAGCTCAAATACTTCTCAGGATCTTGATCCTGCTGTAGTGTTTTAATCTAATAGTACGTCATGCTTCGCTGACAGCTGCAGCTCAAAAAATGCTCAGGATCTGTATCCTGCTGTAGTGTTTTAATCAATTTAGAAGGGCTCGCACATCGGTTAACTACCCTGCGCGGTTGTTCTCAACGTATCGGGGTAATAAACTGCAAGAGCCTATCCCACTAAGCAGAAAATCTTCCTCCTAGCTACATCCAGCTCACTGCAGAGTTGGGACCTGCACAGGAGCATCCGCCTCTGTATAAGTACAGTTCGACTAACACTGACTTTGCCAAACTTGTACTATTGTTCTCATGTAAGACCGAATTTGAACCTTTCTTGTTTTTTCAGTAATCATCAACAAAGTAGCCAAAAATTACAATGTAAATTAATAGTGGCAACATTCAACGCTTTGGCAACACTAACGGTTGAACTTGAAACAAACTAGCATAAACGAACATGTAAACAGAGCATTCAAAGTTGTACAAGCACACGACAAATTCAACTCAGACAAAAGCAAAATTGAAATAGCTGCAACATTGTTCACGTTTTCACACACATAATCAGGTATACACAATTAACTGTCAGTTTAAGCGACACAATACGTTCACCTGAACAGAGATTAAGGTGCCGTGTTATTAGTTACGTTTTGCGGTAGGTGAGTATGAGGTCGTCAGGGTTGAAGTAAACATACAGACTGACATACAATATGTTTGCACAATGAACCTTGACTTGGTCATGCAGCTTAACCGTAGCGAGAAGTTTCTTCGCCTATATTTTCTCTTGAGTTCATCAACTTCAACAGCATTTGCAAACGTTAATAGACGTTTGAGTCTTAAGGTAGATGCGTCATAGAAGGCTCGCTTGTCGCGTCCGATGGCTCGTTAACGACACGCTCCAATTGATCTAACTGTAAATGGGTACGTGGGAAATTTTTAAACAGGGAAAAAGGCAGCGAGGTCATACAACGTATAAAAGCTGGAGCCTGGTGCAATGAAAGCCTCTAACACTCCATCCCTTACAGCGGTATACCCTATGAGAGTACTGTGACCATTTTAAGAAAAAAAAAGACATTGACTTACTCAACATGTTTATTACCTGTAAAACACGCCCTGATGTCTGAATAACTCCCTTTTGAAGTTACAGACCGGCTGTCATGAGAGCGACGTTCTCCATCACATGATGATGATAATGACGACGATTGTCGTTATCGTTGTTTGGATATTGTTTCTAGAGTTTTCCCTCACACTCCACGTGGCAATTTCGCAGTAGGTAAGAATATGTTTTTCTTGTTTCGTTTCTTTTTCAATCCAGCTGGAGTATAGATTCCCACAAAAGTTTTTCTTATTTAGCAAGGTTGCAACGACAGCACTACACCTACACTACAATGTGTTGTACTCGGACACAACGAGGTCAGTTGCCCCATGCATACTTTTCTTTAATTACACTTTACTTTAACGATGGGAAACATGTTTTAGAACAGGTTAAGGATGGGAACCATGTTTTGGAACGGGTTAATGATAGGGAACCATGTGTTGGAACGGGTTAATGACGGGGAACCATGTGTTGGAACGGGTTAATGATGGGGAACCATGTGTTGGAACGGGTTAATGATAGGGAACCATGTGTTGGAACGGGTTAATGATGGGGAACCATGTGTTGGAACGGATTAATGCTGGGGAACCATGTGTTGGAACGGGTTAATTATGGGGAACCATGTGTTGGAACGAGTTAATGATGGGGAACCATGTGCGGGAACGTGTTAAAGCTGGGGAACCATGTGCTAGAACGTGTTAATGATGGGGAACCAGGTGCTAGAATAGGTTAATGCTAGGGTACCATGTATTGGAACGGGTTAATGATGGGGAACCATGTGCGGGAACGTGTTAATGATGGGGAACCATGTGTTGGAACGGGTTAATGATGGGAATCCATGTGTTGGAACGGGTTAATGATGGGGAACCATGTGCGGGAACGTGTTAATGATGGGGAACCATGTGTTGGAATGGGTTAATGATGAGGAACCATGTGTTGGAACGGGTTAATGATAGGGAACCATGTGTTGGAACGGGTTAATGATGGGGAACCATGTGTTGGAACGGGTTAATGCTGGAGAGCCATGTGCTAGAACGTGTTAATGATGGGGAACCAGGTGCTAGAATATGTTAATGCTGGGGAACCATGTGCTAGAATGTGTTAATGATGAGGAACCATGTGCTAGAACGTGTTAATGATAGGGAACCATGTGCTAGAACGTGTTAATGGTGGGGAACCATGTGCTAGAATGTGAACATGATGGGGCACCATGTGCTAAAATGTGAAAATGATGGGGAGCCATGGATTAGAACTGGTTAATGATGGGAAAATTATGTTTCAGAATATGTTAATGATGGGTAACTATGTGTTAGAACGGGTTAACGAGGGGGAACCAAATGTTTGAAAGGGTTAGTAAATAGGAACCATGTGCTAGAGCGGGTTAACGAAGGGAAACCATGTGTTAGAACGGGTTAACGAAGGAGAACCATGTGTTAGAGATGGCTAATTATGGGGAACCGTATGTTAAAACGGGGTAATGAAAGGGAACCATGTATTAGAACGGGTTAACGAAGGAGAACCATGTGTTAGAACGGGTTATCGAAGGAGAACCATGTGTTAGAACTGGTTATCGAAGGAGAACCATGTGTTAGAACGGGTTATCGAAGGAGAATCATGTGTTAGAACGGGCTAATTATGGGGAACCGTATGTTAAAACGGGTTAATAAAAGGGAACCATGTGTTAGAAGAAGATCATTTTAGGGAAACATGTGTTAGAACTGTTTAAAGATGGGAGAGCTATGTGTTAGAACGGGTTAATGATGGGGAACCGGTTATTAAAACTGATCTTTTTTGCCGACGTCTTACACATGTCTCAATCATATGAACACATTTTCTAGGTTTTTCTTATCAATGCTCGGTAAAACCACATCTATGACATTCAATCATGTTCTATTCTGCTAACTTAGATTGTGATACATATATATATATATCAGTTTACCTTGGTTACTGAATATATGTAATTGCTTCTTTGTGTTCATGACTCTAACGACAAAAATGTTATTACTTCCCCAGAATTATTCATACCTTCTTTGATGTTATTCTTATCATACATTTAAAATAACTTTTAGATAGACCTTTAAATATATTTTTTTAAACCATTGTAAATTACAGCTATTATAGTCTACAACATAACTTCCAATTTGTGACGTGACATAAACCATGTTGTAATCTGTGTAAGGTCACATTGTCAATTACCAGAAACTATTTTCAACAAACTAAAGCGTTTTATTGTAATCATCTGCTCAATTTCCAGCGATGAAGTCTTTGACTCAGCGTATATTATTTTTTTCTTGACCACAATGCGGCTATTAACCTACCCAATTCATCTAACGGACCCTTCTATTGTATGCTTCAGAAATGGACCAAAGAGACATTTAGCCCAGCTCGGCAGATGGATTTCTTTGTGTTGCTTTCCGAATAATTCCAAGAAATGCAAACACGTCTAGTTCGATTCATTGACGCCATTGTCATGTTGTTGCTGCTGTTTAGGTACGTTCCTATAAAATAAAACTATTCCTACGGGCTTTATTCAGTCTTTGCTATTGGCAGTCCCTTTGTCTGCTCTAAATTATAAAATGAAGAAATCGTTAAGTTTGTTTCGGGAAAGTTTTGATGTATGATCTGCAGCTTTTATTTTCTTGCACGTGATGTCTGGCGTTCGATCAAAGTGTATTCTTTTATAACTTTACGGACGTCATTTAAATGTGTGTGGAATACAGTATTAGCTTGCGGCAACTATCTTTAGCGTACTACAGGTTGACCTGCCAATCCATCAATTTATGTATTTGTAATTCAAGGCTGTCACGTAAGCCGTCATAGAAACATATTAGTATGTGTCACATCATACATTGAACGATTAAAGTAAAGGTCAAGTAATGAGACAGCAATAGTACGTTTTCACTTGAACATTTTAGGTTTTTTAATATGATAAACAAAGGCGAGCAAAATTATTGGGTGGCAACGAATGATCGGAAGTGCTGACACTATCTTAGGACCAGTTAAGTTGTGTAACCACATGGAAAACACAGAAAAGTCGTTTGTAGACACGTTTCTAAACAATTTTGTGAATACGTAATCGCGCTTCTTGTAACTATTTCTTTAACAAAATGGGTCTGCACATTTGTGACGTTCTCGAGTAATGTAATCTTATGTTGTTTATTAATCTGGTGATATGATCAGCTACTTTACCGGTATATCAATACCATATCGACGGAACTGATCTTCGTTAAACCTATATTCATCTTTCCATATCCTTTCAAATCCTCCCAGCTCTTGTTTCATCGGGTTAATTTGTCCATGATTGCACTCGTTGTCACTGAGTTTAAGGATCTTCCTGTATCAGTATCGTTATTATCGTGTATCAGTTCCATGCTGATGACGATCAAGAATATCCACAGTTTCTATAGGGATCCAGAATAGATCTGCGAGTGGCATCCGCCGAGATTGAGGGGATATACAGTAATATAATTTTGAAAGATTAAATAGTCGCAAAAGTAGACGCTGTGTACACAATTTCACTCTTAGAGAAGTTGGTTAAATAAAGGAGAAATAGAAGTCTACGATAACGAACAATGGTCATGTCAAGTTGAGTACAATCTTGTAAAAAAATATCACACGAAAATATGGTGAAGAATTTTTTTTAAACGAATAACTTGTCTTTTTGGCAATCTTAAACAGGATGTCCATATGTTCTTGTGTATGATGTATCAATATGTACTATATATGCTGAGTACTGAACTGACCATTGTCTCGAGATCACCAAATTGTGTTTAAAAGTATAAACTAAGAGGCGCCCTGAGGAACAAAGACACAGGAGAGACTTAATGTTGAGATGCAGAAGTGGGAACTCGCAAGAAACAGATTCACGGATATGCTATAAGGCAGACTGCTTCAGTGTGGAAATTCCTGCATCGATCAAAACTTGGCGACCCTAAGGGATACTATTTACTCTACAGCTCTAAAACACATTGGTACATCCCCGCGTGAGCACAAGGAGTTCTGATGAAGATGATGGCGAAGTCAAGATTATTCTCGATGTAATGCGACAAGCTAACAGGTTCTTTTAAAATTACGCATCGTCCTTGTCAAAGAAAACGACCGTCACTAGCGCTCAAATAGTAGTCCAGTGGAAACTTGGACAAACACGATCGAGGTGTTTGCAGAATATCACGTTATGGCCAACAACCTTCTAGTAACTATCTAGCTATCATTGCTGATAGACTGCTGACCCACAACCTTCTGGTAACTCTCCATTTCCCAGTGCTGATAGACTGCTGACCCACAACCTTCTGGTAACTCTCCAGTTCCCAGTGCTGCTGACCCACAACCGTTTCGTTTCTCTCCAGTTCCCGTTCCTGATAGATTGCTGACCCACAACCGTTTCGTAACTCTCCAGTTCCCAGTGCTGATAGACTGCTGACCCAAAACCTTCTGGTAACTCTCCAGTTCCCAGTTCTGCTGACCCACAACCGTTTCGTATCTCTCCAGTTCCCAGTGCTGATAGATTGCTGACCCACAACCGTTTCGTAACTCTCCAGTTCCCAGTGCAGATAGATTGCTGACCCACAACTGTTTGGTAACTCTCCATTTCCCAGTGCGGATAGATTGCTGACCCATCTCCGTTTGGTAACTCTCCAGTACTCGTTGCTGATGGATTACTTACTCACAACCTTCTGGTAACTCTCCATTACCCGTTGCTGAAGGATTGCTGACCTACGTCCGCTTGGTAACGCGCCAGTTCCCAGTGAGGATTGAAAGCTGGTCTACAACCGTCTAGTAACGCTCCATTCTGCAATTGTAAGTGCTGATTGATTGTTAAAAGCAGAGATAGTTCATATCCTCATCAGGCAGGCAGAACATGTCTACAACATTCTTTAAAGTTCGTCATCCATAAATGTAGAAGTCATCCAACGTATGTTCCGGGGGGGGGGGGGGAATAAAGGCATTTACTGCATCGAGAACATGTCTCTCACTAGACTGCTTCCTAGACTCTTCTGCTCCATTCAGATAGGCAAAATGCACTTATAGAATGGTATGTGGTCGAAACCATATTGATACTATAGGGCTTCAGATGAAAACCTTAAATAATTTTTTTTTTGTTCTGAGAAGGGGAACTCAACTGTAGCATTGTTTGACGTAGTTACCATTTCGTTCGATTCAAGTCATCCAGCGTTTTTAAAGTGCATGGATTCCTGTAGAAAAACATGCTCTTGGTTACTCGTGTACTATCTGCTGGACCACTTCATCGGACCTGAAATTCGTTCCTTTTAATGCCTGTTGTAACTTAACGTCTTTATACTGGTTTAGAAGACTCTGCAGAGTCTGTTTACAACTAGTTTCATTTACATCATCTTGCTCTAAAAGCTATGCGCATCTAATTAATTCTTAAATGCATTAACTGCCCCTGCCTCCAATACCTCCCCTGGCAATGCATTTCAAGCATTCAACACTCTCTGACTAAAAAGATATGTCCTAATATCTAATCTGGACCTCTCTTTAGTTAATTTGTAGCTATGCCTTCTTGTTCTTGTGAGGGGCTGTATTTAAAAACAAACTTTTTATAGTCTAATTTATATATCTATTTATAATTATTCGTCCAAGGACGCGAAAATCACTTGGGGCTAGGTCTGGTGAGCACGACGGATGTGGTAGATACTAAAAGTGGAAGTCCTCGATGGCTGCTCATTTGCCGATGAATTTCTATAGGTTTCACCTTTCGCTGCTCAAAATCAGATAACAGTGCTCTACGCCTCTTTTGTGCATGTCAATAATGGGGCGACCATTTTTTAACTGCATTTATTGTGTCATGTTGTTCATCTGCACAATGATGATACGAGCAGGACACGCTTGACATCCTTAGCAACCATATTAATAAGTTAAATATAAAATCATGGTTTTCTAATTTAAATCACACTTTTAAGGTTTTCATTTGAAGCCACTCTCGTTACAGGTACTTTAAACAATGCCAAACATAATATTACAATAAAAATGATCCTATGCTAGGTTACAGTTGTTCTATTATTCGTTACCGGGCTCCTCGCGAGCGTGACTATATCATGTCTGACCTCAGTTCTTAAGTAAATATTAAGAGAAACGTAAAACTCACGAAACGTCCAACAAATCTTCAGACAAATGATGGCGATTTCTGCACGCAAAAAAAGTGAATAATCTGAAAGACGATTAAAATATAAAGCTCGTCTGAGCTGCTATTAATTATGAAAGTAGCGGAAACCTGACTTGTAATTTGTGACGTAATTACAGAGCAATCGGTACACTGACCTCGGTCACGCCTTCATAAGGCTCTACAAAAAGGGATTATAACTTGTCTGGTGGAAATATTTGTTAGTTAGTTAGTTAGTTTTCTTTCCACTTGATCCGTTTAGCGCCGTGGGAAGCTTGAGTCGTCTATCCTGCGCCAAGTGTGTTGCTTCGGTCAATGTGTGCCCTTGTCGTTGCACAATCACTCTAATGTCATCTATCCACCTACCTCGCGTTCGCCCTTTTGTCCTGTAGACAGATCTACCAGCTTTGTAAGCCATCACTGGAAGATGATGAGGGTGCATTCTCATGAGGTGACCAAACCAACTTATTTTCTTCCTGGAAATGTATTCGCCACAAGACGTAGTGCCGACCATACTTCGAATGTCGTCATTCCGTATTATGTCTCTTCTGGTAACACCGATGACTTTCCTTAAACACTTCATTTCACAAGCGGAAATTCTGCATACACAGGTGTGCTTGAGCGCGAAGAATTATTGTATCAATGACATATTGTTCTTTTCACTCGAGTGGCCCCCGCTCAATAAATAATAGGCACACAGTCGCCTTGTCTTGAAAGACGATGAAAGAAGGTTGTGCTTTGGTCATACACCATCATCATCTAAAAAACAAACATTGCCATCTAAATCAGCCACTCGATGGCTCCGTTACATCAGAAACAAATGCTTCACATTGGAGCGAGAAGATTAATGGTTGGACATTTGTAGAGAACAAGATTCATTTACCATGCGACGGCAGCAGTTGTTTAACAATGGATAGAAACAACCAAACAGATCAATGAATTCCACTTCTTCTTGCTTTATGCATTACATTATGCAGTTGTTATTGTGTCTACACTTGTGTGTATATATACACACACACACGCGCGCGCGCACGCCCGCACGCACCCATGCACGCACACACACACATACACATACACACACATATGTACACACACACATATGTACACACACATGTATACATACACACATATATATACACACACATATATGTAAATACATATACACACACAGATATCTATATATATACACACACATACACACACACCTACCTACCTACTCACATTCATACTTACATACATACATACACACACGAACGCACGGCGAACATATGTTTAAATATATATATATACACACAGATGCACACAAACATGTACACATACACACATACGTACGTACACACACACACACGTACACCCACAGTAGTACATCCCGTATATGAACAGACCAGGACATGAGCAAGTTCCTTAAACAGGAAATATTCCTCAAGTACAATTCAGTCTAGCTTTCGAATGCATTTTGGCCGCCGAAACAGCAAAAACACGCTATATGTTATTATAAGATCCACGCCATAGATAAGTAAACAAGAATAACTATTTTTTTTTTTAAATGAACATTGCTTCTTCATTTAGAAATATTTTAAATCGTACATCTTCTTAGCTCTTAGTCAACCTGTACTTCTACAGTGGCAGATACCTCTGTGCAGGTACCAGGTCTGGTATGAGCTGAATTAGCCGGTAACAGGATTTCCTGATTAGCGGGCTATGCTCGTGGGGCTTAATACTCCAGTGCGTTAGGACACTCGTTTACGGAGGTTGGTTAACCGATGCGCGATTTCATCTTAATAGACTCAAACACTAGAAAAAGTAGACTGGCAGCATGTAAGGCGCCATCTGTGCTGTACATAACGAACTACCTAACCAGGACCGGTGTTATTCCATGTTACAGTTAGTCGCCTCTTACGACATGCTCTCTGGTAGGCAGTGGTGCTATTCTTGTCCTTGTCATACACAGAGACCCCGGCAGAACTCTCGGGTTATTCGTACTTGTAAAAGAGTAAGTCTAGCGAAAATTGAAGAACAAAATCATGCTCAGAAAATGTTGGTAATAGCGAAATTGTGTTCCTTTTCAAGTGTTCTTGACGTTGAAAACGAATTTCGAAAAATTGGTGTTCGTATAGCGGTACCCTACGGTATATATCTGCATACATACATACATTCTTACATACATACATACATACATACAAAAATACATACATATATACATGCATACATACATACATACATACATGCATACATACATACATACATACATACATACATACATACATACATACATGCATCCATGTCAGCATACGCTCATACGTGCATACCTGCAAACATGTACACGTACACATATACATACACCCATGCACACACATACACACACATACGCACACAAACACACACAGACACACACATACACACACACACACAAGTCCGAACACACAATCATAAATATAAACCAATATTTGTTTGTGTAACTTTTTCTTTTAGTTTTATCGTGGTTTCTTCTGTCCATCCTCTCTATGTTGTCATTGTTTCTCATTAAGTTCGTGTATGTTTGTGTACTTAAAAAATAGATTACTTTCTTGATATTTGCATTGTCATATTTCTTTAACGTCGTCATCTTGAAAACCAATTACTGTATTGCTTGCTTGTTCTCATTTTTCGCTTTTTTGTTATTCAATCTGCTATTATTTTGATTATATTTATTTGTGTTCTTGTTACGATATATATTTTCGCGGCATAAGTTCATGGTTTATACGTTTGGTTTCGGTGGAAGGAAAGAGAAGGATCATTGCACTATAGTCCAAGTACTAAAATGTAGACGGCTCAACCAGAACATTATAATAGGAACAGCTGTTCATTGTTGTCGATGAGGACCACCTGATGAGTGTGTGTGCGCATGTGACTGGACAGGCCAGTGCGGGCACGAAAACATTTGTTGCATGGCGTGCACACGAGGTATGTAGAAGATGCTGATGTTCCAGCTGTTTGTAATTTCCGGCTATCGCGTCTGCAAACGGTTTTCACAACACAATGGTGATCACTAGTAGATATGCCCACTTTTACTGCGCTCCTCCAGTTAGATCTGTTTTGCACAAGACATTCCCAGATGGGGACATCTATCTGACAATCTTTAATTGAGTTCGTCATATTCTCTTTAAAACGTGTGTTAAGGCACCCTCTATTGCGCCATTCATCACTCATCGCGCCGTAGAATACCTACTTTTGGAGCCGTTCGTATGACATTCATTCCTCACCAGAAAGAATACTGAACTCTTCTGGCACATGTGAGCTAAGGGACTAGTTCTACAAGATCTAAAGGACGCCTCAATCGTTCACATTTACAAAAGAAAAAGCGACCGTCAGGAATGTGAACCCGAGTATTATTTGTGCCCAAAAGGGGAGCAAAGGCTTCTATTTTAGAGCTCACAATCTTATGGTTCCTCTCCAGTTCGCAGTTTTGATGGATTGTTTATGAATAAAGTGTTAAAAATAACAATTGTACATATGGTCAGATTTCGCATTAAGTACGTTTTATTACACATGTATGTATTAATAGCTATATGTTATGTATTCATTCCTTCCTTGATGGTATGTTTGCTGATTTGTGTTGTTGGTGTCTCTGATGACTACACTTACGTCGTGACGTAAGTTTACTTTCTGTTTTCGCCTTAGCAAGGTGTATGATCATACCTATAGATTCGCTAACATAAAGATCTGTAACACTGTAACCTGACAAATATGACGTAGGAGGCGAAAAACTCAAGGTTGGCCACGGAAGAGACTCTTACATTCTGTAGAAACATTAAGCCAAGGAATTTCAGCAGTGCGAGGCAAGTCAAATTTGATGATTCGGCATGCATATGTTGACGACCGGTGCACCACTGAGCGTATGATTAGCGTAGTAACAGAGCACTCGCTTTTCACAGCACTGGTAGAGGGTTGAACTTCCACAACCCCTACGCTACAGTTGACACAGTTCTAAATGGGTAATTGACTTGCTGTTAAGAAAGGAAAAGACAGCAAGGAAGGGAACTGACCACCTCATTGCAGCTTGGCTAACGAGGTGAGAGATCAACGTGATCCCAAGCATGGCATGACCATCTGGAGGACTCCGACCCACCTTCATCAGCAAGCTTGAGATGTGAGTAAAGCTACAACGACCCGCCACCTGATGTCCATTCCAGGATGCACAAAAAAGTAAACTTATTCATTGCGGGCATTCAACAACAACAACAACCTCACAAGTTGTGGCTTGGTATACAGTTGTCTTTCACACTTCATTCCTGAACAGTGGTTAAATCTGCTGAATTACACCCTATATCTTATGATCTACAGGGAGCTAACACATGTATGAAAGATTGACTGATTTATTTATTGACTGATTATTTTTTGATTTAGTGATTGATTGGTTTGTTGCAAGATTGATTAACCTTTTAATTGATCAAGTATTGCTTTCAATGAGACGGAAAACGTCATCACTGCAAATATCTCAGGAAGTTCCTCTACATGATTTGAAACAGATTTGGTTTCAGGTGGATAACTAGTTACTACTTCTACGGATACGAAAACGAATCATCAACAAAATGTGAGTCTGTCTATGCCTGTATGATGTATGTCTGTATATGAATATATGCATGTGTGTGTGTGTATATGTTACAATTTTATATGTTTATGTGAGGTTCAGATTGGCTTCCATCATTTGAAGTGCACTATAAAAACAATATTAAAACATATAGGTAATGACTTAGTTTCATTACCAAGAAAAAAAACAAATACCCCATTACGGCTACAAACAAAAAGTTACTAATTTAATCAAAGACAATCAAGTCAGCTTTACAATATAATTTGAGTTGGTAGCTATTACTGGGAACTGAGTGGCCAGAAACATGAAAATCGATGTATACTAGTTATGAAAAGGGTAGTCCAAGGAATAAATTGTCGATATGATTACGCGAAAAATGAATGTAAATTTAAAAGAGCAAACTTAGAAACTGTCAATGAAAACTTACGGACTGAAACAGGACCACACAAAAATTCACGTAAAGACCACACGCACGATGGTTTGTCTTCTTCTTCTGCGTACACAGTCAGACAGTAACCATTATTTTTTCGAAAAAAGCGGCGGTCATCCTGAGGTTGTCGCCACTGCCATAGAGCTTGTCTTGCAGTTCCACTGGTGATGGCCACATCTGCTCTCTCTGATCCTCGTATGTCAGGCAGTTCCGCAGCAGATGTTCAGCGGTCATTTTACCAGTACCGCACGGGCATTCGTCGGTACACCCTATCTTCAATTTGTTGAATAGGTGGTACCTCAGTCTATTGTGGCCAGTGCGAAGTCTGAAGACAACGACCTGCTCTCTTCGGTTAAACTGGTAATAGGCATTGTTTTTGGTGTAACCAGTATGTTCGGTTTCCCATTTGGTCATGTATCTGGCTTTGATAAGCCGTTTTGACTCTTCGTACGTCATACTAGTATCTGTTTGTGGTAGTCTTGCACCTTCTTTTGCCAGTCTGTCTGCCTCCTCGTTGCCTTCGATGTTGCAGTGTGATGGGACCCACTGTACCACTACCCTTTTTGGTGCGGACTGCTGGCACAGTTTGTAGAGTGCTGCTCTTATATCATTAAGCTCAGTATTTTTCTGGCTTTTTAGCGCTGTGACTACGGCGAGTGCATCTGTAAGCAGGACTATATGGCTTTCATTTTCACTGTGTGTCACCATTTCTTCCACTGCGGCCCTCAGTGCCTCTGCCTCCGCTCTGAAATTGCTTGTGTACTTACCAGTAGCGAATGACAGTGTTATTTTTCTGCCATTTGGTAGGTTCAGGAATGCTCCTGCCCCTCCGTTCTGTGTAGTGTTTGTTACAGAACCGTCGGTGTATGCATGGGTCCAGTCCATGATTGGGTAGCCTTTCGTTATGAAGCTTAAGGTAGTATCTCTCCTTTCTTTTTCAGTCTGGCGGTTTTTGTTTGTAATACCTGGTATATTTTCTACCACCTCTGGAAATATATCCTGCCTCCAGGTAGGTTTTCGTACAGTAGTGATGGGCTTTGGTGTTGTTAGTGCGTTTATGGGATCTTCGTGCATCTTTGCTTTGGCTAATTCTGCAAAGTTTCTCCGCTTTAGTTTCCCATTTCCCAAATTGTTTAGTCTCTGGTGCATTGGATGGTCGGTCAGTCTTCGGAGTTTCTCTGACTGCAGCTGGGCTCTGCAGTCTCTTCTATCGGTCATGGATTGCAGTTTTGTAATCTTTTCAAGTTCTACAATTGGCGTTGACTTCATGCCACCTGTTATAATTCTCATGGCTTGGTTTTGAAGTTTGCTAACTTTATCGAAGTTCGCCTTCGCTGCTGTTGCCCATCCCGCAATGCCATACTCGAGAACTGGTCTCACTCTTCCAGTGTACAGTTTCTTTAGTATGCCTTCGTCTGCTCCCCAGCTTGTGCCAGCAAGTTTCCTCATGATTGCCATTCTTTCTCTGGCTTTCATTCGGTTTCTCTCAATCTGACTTTTCCATGTCATGCGCCGATCAAATGTCACTCCCAGATAGGTTGGGTTGTCGTTTGGCTGCAGGATTTTGCCATTTAGACTTAATTTGGTACTTTGGGGTTTTAATGAAAGCGAGAATATTGTGCATGTGGTTTTCTCCTCGTTTATTTTGACCAGCCATGAGTTCGCCCACTCTTCCAGCGATGTTAGGGTCGTCTGCATCCGATTTCTTGCTATGGTGAGATTCTTTTCAGAGGTCCACATAGCCAGATCGTCTGCAAACATTGAGCTATGGACTCTGTAATATCGTTTATATATACCAGGAAGAGTGTGGGTGACAGTACTCCCCCTTGGGGTACTCCCTGCTCGAGTGTCACCTTTTTGCTCATCTGCCCTTGTACTTGGACTCTGGCCGTTCTTTGTTTGAGGTAGTGGTAGATCCATTTGTACATTGTCCCACAAACATCACTTCTTCTTAGCTTGACTCTAAGTCCGTCTTTCCAGACTTTGTCAAATGCCTTTTCCAGATCCACCCAAACAGCTACTGTGTGTTTCTGTGCCTGGTAGACATCTTCTATCTCCTGGGCTATGAGGATGACCTGGACCTCAGTGGATCTGTGCTGTCTAAAGCCGGCTTGCTGTGGAATTAGTATTCGTTTTTCTTCCAGATGCCACATCAGTCTGGTGTTTATCATCAGTTCCATCAGCTTGCCGACACAGCTCAGTAGGCTGATGGGCCTGTATCCATTTGGATCTGTTTTATCCTTTCCTGTTTTTGGTACTGGTACCAGTATTGCGTCTTTCCATGCCTGGGGTACAATTCCCCTTTTCCAGCTTTGGTTCAGGACCGATAGCAGTTTCCTCTTCGCTGTTTGGCCCAGCCCCATCAGCATTTCGTTTGTTATCCCGTCTTTTCCGGGAGATTTCCTTTTCTTTAATGTTTTCATAGCCTCTTCTATTTCGCGCATTGTTAATTTGGCCATCATGTGCTCTTCAGGTGCCGTATTCATGTTGTCGTGCCACTTTAGCTCTTCGCTAATGTCTGTATGCTTATCTGCAGGGACCTCGATGTGGTTTGCTCTGGCATAGTGATCGACAAAGGCGTTTGCGGCTTTCTTACCTGTGATCAAGTTCTCGCCCTGCTTGATGGTAATATGTTTATTTGACGGGGTTTTGTCGATGTAGTAACAATTACCTTCGATACGTCCCACGGCGGTTATAAAGTGCATGGACTCCTGCAGGATCAAAAATGTTCTTGGTCACGTGTGTAATCACTCATCTGGTCTTAGAGCATAGCGGATGTAGTAGAAGCTGAAACTGGAGGTACTAGACTGCTGCAGCTGTTACAGGAGTAGTATGTGATCGAGTACTGTCATGTTGGAAAAGAACACATTTACTCTGAAGCCCGCCTGTTTTTGATTTGATTGCGGGTTACGTGGTACTCGTGATAGTTTCCTCTCTGGGCATGTTGTGCTCTAAAAAAATTACTCCTTTATCCCAAGAGAGAGTCAGCATAGCCTTCCCTACTGGCTGCTGTGTGCGAAACTTCTTCCGTTTCGTTCAGAAGGGATTGTACCGTTCCTTGCCCGATCTCCTCGTGTAAGGCTCGCGGTAGTGAAGCCAGTTTTCATCTCTAGTAACAATTTTTCATAGAAAACCATCATCCACCGCTTCAAAGCGCCACAAAAGTTCATGGCATTCCTCAACGTGCCTTTGTTTTTTTTCTGGAGAAAGCTGCCATGACCCCCACCTTGCAGACACGTTATGGTACTGTTACACATCATAGATGATGTCCAGATGTGCAGCAATTTCTTTCACTGTCAATCGACGATTTTCGTTCTGAAGCGGTCAATAGCTGCAATCGACTACTCGATTACTCTACTCGATGTGCCTGACCATGTCGTGAACAGTATGTCACAGAACTCACGCCGTTTTCGGACTTCCTACTCCCCTCATACACTTGTTTGGGTGAAAGGCGTGCACCACCGTACCGGACCTTCAGTTACCAATTAAATTCTAAAGGTTTCATCCCCATCGCTGCTAAAAAATCGGATAACAGAACGCCACTACTGTTTGGTGCATGTCAATAGTAGAGCGGAAATCTTTAAACTCCAGTTATGAGTTCATTGTGTTCGTCTGGATGTTTATAGCACGTCCAGGGCTCTCTTGACACCCTGAGCAACCATATTAACAAGTTAAATAAAAAGACATGCAATTTCTCATTTCAATCCTACTTTTTTTAACGTTTTCACATAAATCCCTTCGTACATATTATACTGTATATAGATATATATATATATATATATATATATATATATATATATATATATATACTGTAATCCTTATGTTTATTCAGACACATCATGTATCCTGTACCTAGTAGCCCAAGGTCGTCTAAACTCTACGCTGTCTGTTGCTTTGATGTAACATTCCGGGCCAATATTTTGTCATAGCAATGGTGGGCGTTCGGGTGCGACGATAATATGTGAAGGGCCACCAAGACGTCACTTTACATGTCCATCAATTATCAGGCATATGCATTACGTGACCTTCCCATCTGTTCTTTCTTAACAAACCGTGTCTACGACGTCATGGAAGCAGGTTTGACGGTTGATGGCAATGTTGTTATGGAAGTCATCCCGTATTCAGATTGACAGAGGTATACGCACCATCGCTCGTTGAGCGGCTTGGAGTCGCGCCTTGTCAATTTTTTTGCGAAGTTCCACACCTCACAGCCAAATACCACGGCTGGAATAGCCGTCAGGTTGAAAGTGTGAGCTCCCACTTCGTTGTTTCTCATATGTTGAAGTATGGTCCTGAAGCAGGTGAAGCTAAACCACCTCACTGCTATCCTTCGTGAGATATTTAGATGCATTTCGTGTTGGAGTTCGTCATTTCTTGAGCCCAGCCAGGTGTGCGAAGTCACTTTTTTATGTCGGGATCAATTCCAAGTCGAATTGTCTCGTAGGTTTCGAAAGTGTCCAACATGTATTGTTTGTACATATATATATATATATATATATATATATATATATATATATATATATATATATATATATAGATATATATATATATATATATATATGTATATATTTATATATATATATATAGACACACATACACATACATTCATGTTTGCGTATGTGTGTGATGTGTATGATTGTGTGAGAGTGAGTGAAAAAGTGAATGAGTGATAAAGTGAGTGAGTAAGTGCATGAGTGAGTGCGTGAGTGAGTGACAGTGAGTGAGTGAGTGTGAGTGAGTGAGTGAGTGAGTGAGTGAGTGAGTGAGTGAGTGAGTGAGTGAGTGAGTGAGTGAGTGAGTGATTCTTGATTGCTTTGTAATAAATGTTTGTTTTTGTGATTTTTTTTTTAACTCTATGGCGAGAAAGGCCTTGTAATTCTTAAGTGATTTTGTTTTTGTCGAGAGGCAGGGGAAATGGGAAAGCGGGCTGAGAGAATTGTTGATTCCTGCTGTGGTCACTAGACTATTATTTAAATATGCTTTTATTGAATGTGTTCACCTGCGCACTTGTTACATTTATATCCATTTTAAGTATAATCAGTCACATTTTCTAGTTTTGTCTATACTTTGGCACAACTGGCATACTGTAATTTGCACGTTCTTGGCCACTCACTTCCTGGTAATGGCCATATTCTGTAGTCGTCTTACATCATGTCTTGTTTTTGTTTTTTTGTTGTGAGTTTCTTGTTGTTTTCGTTTGTTCTCTACTTCTTGGCAAAGGTCTTGTGGCTGTAATGTGTATTTCGATTTGCTTTTGTTCTGGTGCGATATTGCGCCAATACCTATACACATTTTTATCACCTTTTGACACTCAGTATTGCAACATCATCGTTAAAAAAAAAATTGTTTTTAGATATATCATTTTGTCATATTTTCTTTCTTTTCTTTTTTAACTATCTTGCTTTCTATTATCTGCGTTTTGTGTGACTTTCAACTTATCTTCTCTTTATTATTAATTGTATTATTATTATTATCATTATTATTATTGTTGTTAATGTCATTATTTTTTAGAAATAGTCGTTGTTACTATTGTTATTAATATTATATTTATTATTATTTGTATTATTATTGCGCTTACTAACAATGTTATTAATATTAATTTGTGTATTATTATTTGTATTATATGTTCTTATTATTTTTTGTTACTAACTTTATAAAAATGGTATTAGTTGTTTTTAATGCATTTCAGAAAAAACAAAAGCATTTAATATCAAGTAGCAAAAATATTGAGCTGCATGAAAGAATATTCACTACAAATTTCTGCCCGAGAGCACTGTACAGCTCTGAAACATGGAATCTAAATAAACAGATAAAAAGACCTCTTAAGCTTTTCAGATGCAATATACGCCTGACCTGTGCTGAGAAGATTTTTCGTTAACTTGCATCCTTCTTTAAACATCGTTGCCCAGTTCTTCACTGTTGTCTTCGACGCACATTTGCCACCATACACTGCCTGTATTCTGCCATGAATGTCAACTGGTCCACATCCTTCAGCTTATAGAAACCAAATCACCGCTCGCTGATCAACTCTAGAGGGATTACATATCATACACGCCATGTTTTCAACGGTCTGCTGAGGAAACTATGAGTCGCATTATAATGGTATTTTGTAAACTTGACGGTTGGTGTGTGTTTTTTACATTAGAATTGACGTCATCATGCACATGGTACGTATGTTCGTTTGGTGCAGTTAGGTCTGGTTTCATTTGAACGCGCCTCGTATATACGAAACGGTAGATTCGGCTATACCACCAGACATAAAGGTCTACTATTGCAAATATTGGAATGAAAAATTCAGAGGAAAAGAATCATATGGTGTCCAAGAAACAAGTACACAGAAGTACAAGAACTTCTGGGTGCAGATTGCTGAACAGAAGAGATTTGCCAAGGGCAGGAGACAGTGATCCGAGAACTTCACCTCCAGTCTCCGAATTGACTATCCAGATGATGATGCTGAGGATGAGGATGATGATAAACAGTTAAATAAAGCGGTTCGATGGTGTTAAATAGCCTCTTAGATGACGAGGAAAATGTATTAATAAATAAAGTCTCAAAGGAAAAACTGCAGTCAGAGAAAACGCCTTTAAGATTTCCTTCTACTAACGCATAGCTTGTATGTCGTGGGTTGGTCAGTTTTTTCTACGCTGTCTTTCATTACTCAAACGAAGGCCACATACCCAAATGCAAATGATCCTCTTTAAACCGGGTTTGATAGGAGTTGCTCTGTACATTTGCAGTTAACAGCGAGAGCTCTACAACTACACCAATCATACATCCAGATAGTGTTCTATAAACTTCATTAAATGAGGTTTTAGATATTATGAGGTGAACTGACCAATCGTCTTACTTGATTACGCCTTATCTAACTTCAAATAAGGTACCCATTTAAAGCCGAGTAGCCTTTATTGCGAACCCGTTTTCCTTGCAATGAAAGACAATCGATTTAACCAATACGCAACAAAGACGATCGTTCAGTGTACTAGATGATAAGTCAATGATAACCATTTTGTGATAGGAGCTTAATAAACCAACTCTGATCTTCAACCCGAGATCCGTCGAACATCCCCAAATTGAACCTAAACGCTGGCTGCGCGTGTAGATTTTTTGCACACTTTCCCACGTCTGTAATTGGGGAGTCATTAGCCGCTTCATTAACTGGGCTTTTCGGAAGAGTCTTGTGATCATGCCCTGGGCAGAGAGATTCTAGTTCTGGTGTTATTAATTTCTGTTTTGTGAAGATTTTAGAGTGGGACTGACAGCTCCTGTATTTTATGTCCTAGAAAGTATGCACTTGAGATTAGAGGAAGAGTAAAGGGGGTGTTTTTATCCTTCTATATATCTATCTGTCTATCTATCTATCTATCTATCTATCTATCTATCTATCTATCTATCTATCTATCTATCTATCTATCTATCTATCTATCTATCTATCTATATATCTATCTATCTATCTATCTATCTATCTATCTATCTATCTATATATCTATATATCTATATATATATATCTACCTGCCTGCCTTCCTGCCTGCCTGTCAGCTAGCCTGCCTACCTTCCTGTCTGTCTGTCTTTGTCTGTCTGTCTGACCGTCCATTTGTCCGCTTCTCTCTCTCTCTCTCTCTTTCTCTGTGTCCCTCCGTAGATATATCTGTCTATCCGTCCTCCCGCTCGCCCACAGGTGTGTCTGTCCCTCTATTTGTCCTACCGTCTGTCTGTCTATCTATCTATATTAATATGTACATCGTTTTACTTCATACATATGTGATTGTCTGGTATGTGTGTTGGTGTGTGTGTGGGCGTATGTGCATGCCGACGTGTGTGTAAGTGTGTGTGCTCGAATGTGTGTGTGTGTGTGCGCGCGCGCGTGTGCGTGTGTGTGTGTGTGTTTGTGTGTGTGTGTGTTTTGACCTAAAAATTCTTTTTGTCGGATATAATCAACGATAAAACGTCTCCGTTCTGTTTTTTGTTTCCTTCTTGACTTGTTGTTGTTGTTGTTGTTGTTGTTGTTGTATTAAAACTACAACTGCGGACTTGAAAACTCTAGGTGAAATTATTATCGTGTTTGTGTGGTGCTGATTTTTATATCCTACGCCATGCTTGCAGTAGTGTAATGAAATTGTTCCAGTCAAACGACAGAAACTATATTCGTAGTGAAGATCCCCCACCTAATTGACCAGGCTACTGAAACACAACATGTTTACATTGGACCAATATGGATGTGTGATAAATATTTGATCAGTTTGATGCACGTGCCCTTGAGAAAAACGACTTTGACCATACCAACATTACATTATTCATCTCAACGAAAATTCCGATACACATATTTCAAAAAGTTGCTGGAATTGTCTGGCATTTCAAAAATATTGGTTCTTACACTAAGGCTGCCCGTTTTTTTATTTTGGATTTTCTTCATTTGTGTTTTCTTTTGTAATTATTTGTTCATTTGCTTTCCTGGAAATCATTCCTACGATCTTTCCTAGAAGAAGTTTTTGTGATTAATTTTGTCACCGATGGTCGTGTCTTTGCCATTAGAGGATTTTCTCTAATAACGGTTTGACACTATATCTTCTTGCATCCAGGAATGTATTAAATAAGACGGGCATTGTCCATCCTCGCTGTAGTGCAATGGAAAGCTGGTGAGCAGGCTCAGCTTAATGGCGATCAGAATGCCGATCCCTATCTATTTGATCAGACTACTGCAATGAAGCCTGTTTTTGTGCGCACAGCCATTAAGTGTGAGTCCTGGTCAAAAAGCGTTAACTGGCCCTTCTGCAAGCCTATAAATCCAAATGTAGGAACAAATGTATGAGATATATAAGGACTACAACTGTTTGTCATCTAAATAGGCCGCAGGGACGTCTGGGTAGAAGAACATGCAGTGATTTAGGTGACTGCACATTGAGATATATATACACAAACATACATACATACATACATACATATATATATATATATATATATTTATATATATATATATATAATAGCTGTCCATCGTTGTCGATGAGGACCGCCGACATCATCCTTGTCACAAATTTCCCTGTTGGGTGTGGGTGCGCATGTGGCTGAACAGACCAATGCGGGCACGAAAACATCTGCTACATATCGTGCACACGAGGTTTGTAGAAGGGGGTGGTGTTCCCGCTGCTCGGGATTTCCGCGTCTCGCGTCTGCTCTGATCTTTCACAACACGGTCGTCTTCACCGGCAGCTACACCCGATTTGACTGCGCTTCTCCAGTCAGATCTGTTTTGCGCAAGACATTCCCAGGTGTCGATGTCTATCTGGCAACTTTTCAGTGAGTCCTTCAGACCGTCTTTAAAACGTTTCTTTGGGCGCCCTCTCTCGCGCCATCCCTCTCTCAGCTCGCCGTAGAGAAGCTTCTTTGGGAGACGCTCGTCTGACATACGGACGAGGTGTCCGGCCCATCCTAGTCGTGCTTTCTCTAACAGTGCATGTATGCTGGGCATGTTAGCCCTTGAGAGAACCTCGATGTCAGTGAGATGATCTTGCCATCGGATGTGGAATATTCGCCTTAAGCAACCTGTGTGGAAGTGGTTTAACCTCCTTGCATGTCCAGAGTATACAGTCCAGCTTTCGCAAGCGTATAGTACGGTTGGAATGATGGTTGCACGGTAGACTTTGAGTTTGGTCTTGACGCTGATGCCACGACGTGCCCAGACCATCGAGCGCATTCTACCAAAGGCTGTGCTGGCCTTTGCTATTCTGCTTGTAACCTCATCGTCTAGGCTGACAGATCCCGACAGCGTGCTGCCCAGATATGTGAATTTGTCTACGGCATTCAGCGTATGCCCGCTGACTGTAGTCTCTGGTTTTGTGTACGGCATGCCTGGCACTTATTGGTACATGACCTCTGTTTTTGTTTGCATTTATGGTCGGGCCAAAATTTTCGCATGCGGCAGAGAACTGGTCCATTCTAACTTGCATGTTCAGTTCTGAGTTGCTCATTAGAGCGCAGTCGTCAGCAAATACAAGTTCCCTGATTGTGTCGCCAGCCACTTTGGTTTTGGCCTTCATTCTTCTGGGATTGAGTAATTTGCCATCAGTGTGGTACTATATGGGTATTTCAAGCTCCAGTGATCTGAAGGCGTCTGTCATCGTGGCCGCGAACATCATGCTGAACAAAGTCGGGGCGAGTACACATCCTTGTTTTACTCCGTTTGATACTAGAAACGTTTTAGAGATTGCACCGCTGTCCAGTACACGAGCACACATGATTTCGTGTAGCTGTTTCATCATTGTTATGAACTTGTTGGGGCAGCCAAACTTAGACATTATCATTCACAGCCCTCCTCTGTTTACTGTATTAAATACCTTTGTCAAATCAATAAATGTGGTGTACAAGGCCTGATTTTGTTCTCGACACTTCTCTTGTACTTGGCGAGCGGCAAAAATCATGTCCTTAGTTCCTCGTCCGGCTCTGAATCCACACTAACTTTCTGGGAGGTGGTGGCTTTGTTCAAGGTGTTTGTTTAGCCTGTTTAGCAGTAAGCGCGCTAGGATCTTGCCTGCTACGGAGAGTAGCGATATTCCACGATGATTGTCGCATTCCTGGCGGTTGCCTTTTCTTTTGTATAGGTGAACAATTGAGGCGTCCTTTAGCTCCTGCGGAATTTTTCCTTCAGCCCACAAGTGACAGAAGAGTTCAGTGGTCCTTCTGGTGAGGGATGGGCCAGCTGTCTTATATACCTCTGCTGGTATTGCATCAGCTCCTGGAGCTTTTCCTATAGATAGTGAACTGATTGCCCTGTCGACTTCCTCCTCAGTGATGACTTCATCCAACGCCAGGTTCATTTCCACCTGCGGCATTCGCCGGATGGCCTCCTTAATTATGGACGATGGGTGGTTTAGTATTTTGCAGAAGTGGTCTGCCCATCTGTCTAGAATCTGAACCTTATCTGTTAGCAGTGTTCCATCCACACTGCGAACTGGAGTATTACTAGAGGGCTGCGGGCCGTAGAGAGCTTTCAGTGCCTCGTAAAACCGTTTAGTGTCATGACGCTCGGCGAACATCTCAATTTCGTCAGCTCTTTTGCTGAGCCAGGAGTCTTGCATCTCTCTAAGCCTGGTCTGGACAGCTTTGCGAGCAGTATTAAAGGAAGCTTTTGCTACCGGAGATGATGTATCCTTCTGGTATTCCCTGTGCGCTTCATGTTTTGCATCGAGACGGCCCTGTATTTCCAAATCGTTCTCATCAAACCAGTCCGTATGCGTGCGCGTGAGTTGGACGAGGTGTTTAACAGCTGTATCGTAGAGTGTGTTTCTCAATGATGCCAAGTTCTCTTCGATGTCGTTCTTTTCAAAACGAAGCTCAGATAGTCTGCACTCAAGCTCTTCCTGGAAGCCTTCTCTCGTGGGTTCGTATTTCAGCTGAGAGACATTTAGCCTCCTCGGTGGTTTCTTTCCCTGGGGGGCATTTTGGGCTGAATCTTGAAGTTTAGCTTGGCAATGACAAGTCGATGGTCGGTCCAACATTCTGCACCACACATGCTCTTCGTTACCATAGCATCAGCTCGATCCCTACGTCTGATGATAATGTAGTCAATGAGGTGCCAGTGGCGGGACCTTGGGTGCATCCATGTGGTTCTATTTCGGATAGGACGTCGGAAAGCTGTGTTTGTAATGAGTAGCTCATTTGCGGCACATGTCCTCAGAAGGAGCAGTCCGTTACTATTGCATTTTCCGATACCATGTCTGTCAATGGCCCCCTCCCAGGCTGTATGGTCTGTGCCAACCCTAGCGTTAAAATTACCGAGGATGACCAGTTTGTCAGATTTGGGGACCTCAGCGATGAGCGCCTCAAGGTCCTCATAAAACGTATCTTTTGTTTCCTGAGGATTTGTCATTGTGGGTGCGTATGCACTGATAAGTGTGGCATGGCACCCTCCTATTAGAGGGAGACGCAGTGTAATCAGCCGGTCATTAATTCCTCTGGGCATGCTTGTGAGCTTGTCGACCATGCTTTTCTTGATGGCAAAGCCAACTCCAGCTTCATGACGTTCATCTTTGCTGCGGCTGCTCCAGAAGAAAGTATAACCAGCGCCTTCATATGTGATCTGCCCTTCCTCTGCCAGTCGTGTCTCGCTCAGGGCAGCTATGCAGATGTTGTATCTAGTCAGTTCCCTGGCTATCAGTGCTGTCCGTCGTTCGGGTCTGTTTGCTTTTGCGTTGTCCAGTAGCGTGCGGACATTCCATGTTACAAGCGTGATGAGTAGTTTTCGTGATCGTTTTCTGCCTGTTCCGCCGCTGCAGTTTGGGGGCCCTGCCAGTTGCGAGCTGCTAGTCAGGGTGTGATCTGTAGGGTGATGTCGTGAGTTGCGCAATGTGTTTATAGTGAGGCAGTTGTGCGCAGGATCTTCCTCATTCTCTCGTCCGGACTCAACATGTTCTAGAGGCAAGACATTGCCAAGACTTCTAGTGAAGGGTTCGGATGCAGACATTATGGTGTCAGCGTATGCCTCATTTTCTCTTTAACCCTTCCCTTCTCTTTTATCACTGGGGTGGAGCTTTGAGGTATCAGTTTCTGAGTGCATTTGTTTGTGTATTCTTCTTCCACCTCTCTTTCCTCTTGTCTTTCGCCTTGATTGTATACTTGTGAGTTCCGATGCCTCCTCGGTTAAGTGTATTTTCAGCACACGCAACAGATGTAGATCTGAGTTTGAAGGGACGTAGTGTGCTGATAAAACCGCAATGAGCTCCTTTCTGAAGTACCGTCTGTTTAACGGCGTCAGGATGACCTCCTTCGTTTCAGTGTTCATGCTTCGTTATCTGGGTCAGGATACAGCACGGAGCGACACTAGCTTTTGACCATGTCAAGTTTCGGCCACGCTTTGTCCCATCGAAACTGTACACATTAGTCTACCTTTCACGACTAAAAATACACTGTTATAAACTTCGTTGCATCACTTCTTTCACATTAGTATGCTTAATTCACAAGTCGGCACATTTATATCCAGGAATCACGTTAATAGTCCGAGAGTTATCATAAGAACACAAACAAAACACCGTTGTATCAAGATGGAAATCGACTGCGACCATGCTCGGCGACATCTTGACCCACTTATATATATATATATATATATATATATATATATATATATATATATATATATATATATATATATATATACGAAGCGTGTTCAAATAAAACCGGACCTATCTGCAGCAAGTCAGCAAGTGAACATACGTACGATACGTATGATGACGTGTCTTCTGATGTAAACAACACATACTAATCGTCAAATTTGTAAAATTGCATTATCCTCAGACTCATAGTTCCTTCCGCAGACCGTTGAAAACATGGGAAGTGTGATATAGATTCGTCCAGAGTTTTCAGCGAGAGGTGATTCGGTTTCTAACAGCTGAAGTTAACATTCATCGCAGAATACAGACAGTGTATGGTGACAATAGTGTGCCGAACATAAGCTCGGGCGATGGTCCATCCGAATTGCTACATCAATTTTGGTGATTACATCTTCTGACGCAACAATATGCGCCTGACCTGGTCTCGGAAGATCTGTCGTTAACTCGCATCCTTCTTTAAACATCGTTGACCAGTTCTTCCCTGTCGTTTTCGACACAGTTTTGTCACCAGAAAATGGTTGGTATGTGCTTTTTACATCAGAAGTGATCTCATCATGCGCATCACACGTATGTTCACTTGCTGCAGTAAAGTCCGGTTTCATTTGAACACACCTAGTATATATATATATATATATATATATATATATATATATATATATATATATTTATATATATAGATATGTATTTATATTTATATATTTAAGAGGAGGCTTGAAAATCTGAAAATGTGGACAGAAATGAGAAAAACTATAGCTTTGTATTGTAACTTATTTAAATGGTTGCTAAGGATGTCATCTGTTGTGGAGATTCCTCATCGTAGAATAGTCCAGTACGGCGATGCATGCATCCAATCACAGTCAATCGGCGATGTCCGTTTACAAGGCGCTCGACCGCTGCAATCGACTATGCAGTCACTACTTAAAATGTCTGACTGGTTACTGAACAGTCTATGACAGAACTCACGTGTCGTTTTCGATCTTCCTACTCCACTCATACATATGTTGAAGTGAAAGGCGTGCATCACCGTCGTCTACATTCATTCACCAATGACTTTCTTTAGGTCTCAACTCCTGTCTGCTCAAAATACGGATAACAGAACGTTGCTCTTCGTTGATACATGCCAACAGTGAGCCAGTCATCTGTAAACTGCAAGTTTGACTTCATGTTGTTCGTCTGCACCGTGATGGTACGTGCAGGACACTCTTGACATCGTTAACAATCATTTTAGCACGCCACAATACAAAGACACGGCTCTTCTAATTCGTATCCCATTTTTAAGGTCCTCGTTCGAATCCTCCTCGTTATAAACTGTCGTACGATATTTTTCCAATTGTTGGGGTAGTCAATAAATCAATAATCAATTAATAGTACGCTTAGGCGACCAGTGCCCGTCGCGTCGAATGGCCATGTCCATGATCACGTCTGAGGGCCGCGTACCAGGCAACCTGCAATTCTCTTGGGGAGGTGGCGATCTGTTTTAGCCAGGTGTTGCGAGGACAACTCCGAGGACGTCTCCAGGATGAGCACGGCTCCTTCCCGTAACTCGCCCCCACAGCATGTCGGAGGATCCCGTGGGCTGGGACTTCTTGGGAATGGCATACACCGTGACGGGAGTAAGAGAGCCGACGGCGATCAACCATTGAGACAATGCCTGCAAGTTGAGTACGTATAATTACTTAACTGTTGGAAATCATGTCATGCCAGACGATCACGAGAATGCGCCTAATGTTGCGGTGGTGGAAGGCCTCAAGACTGCAATCACAATACGCTGATGAGACACTGAGCCGCAGTAAGACATTTAAAGGATATAAACGTTTTAGAGAAGGCCGTACATCCGTGTGGGATGATCACGGCCGTAGTGGCTCTCAACTCACCACAGTCATTCCTGTGAATATCCAGATTGTAAAACGTATTGTCCTGGAAAATCGACGCATAAACTGTCTTGAAATTGCTGAAGAGGCAAGTCGTTATCTGACATTTAAGGTGATGTGCAAAACCGTCTCCGAAAAAAGGCCCGGTTTGATCACAAATGACGTTCTGCTCCTGCAAGAGGCCGCTTGACCTCATACGGCTCATTACATTATGTGTCATCTGCAGCAACTATGCACAGACCTCACATCAATCGAATTCCACCTGTATTGATCCCTAAATGAATTACTGGAAGGTCAGTATGTCTGCACTGATGACGAAGTGAAACAGTCTATCCTGAATTTATTCAGACATACTGACACATCTTTATACACTAAAGCTTTTCAAGCATTACTTAAACGCTGGGAAAAGTGCATAAACGTCGCAGGAGATTATATCGAAAAATTAAAGACTTTTTGACTACTTGGAAAAACAAATTTTCTTCCACAAAAAAAGAATCGGTTGACTTGAACGCCTCTCGCATATATATATATATATATATAGCTAACCCTGTATTCTTCTTCTTCTTCTTCTTCGTACGCAGTCAGACAGTAACCATTATTTTTTCGAAAAAAGCGGCGGTCATCCTGAGGCTGTAGACACTGCCATAGAGCTTGTCTTGCAGTTCCACTGGTGATGGCCACATCTGCTCTCTCTGATCCTCGTATGTCGGGCAGTTCTGCAGCAGATGTTCAGCGGTCATTTTACCGGTACCGCACGGGCATTCATCGGTACCACCTATCTTCAATTTGTTGAATAGGTGGTACCTCAGTCTATTGTGGCCAGTGCGAAATCTGAAGACAACGACCTGCTCTCTTCTGTTCAACTGGTAATAGGCATCGTTGTTGGTGTAACCAGTATGTTCGGTTTCCCATTTGGTCATGTATCTGGCTTTGATAAGCCGTTTTGAGTCTTCGTACGTCATACTGGTATCTGTTTGTGGTAGTCTTGCACCTTCTTTTGCCAGTCTGTCTGTCTCCTCGTTGCCTTGGATGTTGCAGTGTGATGGGATCCACTGTACCACTACCCTTTTTGGTGCGGACTGCTGGCACAGTTTGCAGAGTGCTGCTCTTAAGTCATTAAGCTCAGTGTTTTTCTACCTTTTTAGCGCTGTGACTACGGCGAGAGCATCTGTAAGCAGGACTATATGGCTTTCATTTTCTTTATGTGTCACCATTTCTTCCACTGCCGCCCTCGGTGCCTCTGCAGCCGCTCTGAAATTGTTTGTGTACTTACCAGTAGCGAATGACAGTGTTATTTTTCTGCCATTTGGTAGTTTCAGGAATGCTCCTGCCCCTCCGTTCTGTGTAGTGTTTGTTACAGAACCGTCGGTGTATGCATGGGTCCAGTCCATGCTTAAGTAGTTTTTCGATATAAAGCTTAGGGTAGTATCTCTCCTTTCTTTTTCAGTCTGGCAGTTTTTGTTTCCAATATCTGGTATATTTTCTACCACCTCTGGAAATATATCCTGCCTCCAGGTATAACACTGTATTCGAAAAGAATCCTGCTAAATAAAGTGTAGAAATTGTAGCCTATTTTTAAACTATAATACAGATAACAAAATTGCATAGAAAACAGAGACTCACACTCTAGCTCCTTCTTCTGTTTTCTTACCTCACTCTGTTTCATTTGACTCTGTTCTTTTTTCACATTCTTGCACAACTTTCACACGCGCCCCAAAGGGTGAGGCCCTTCAATTGTACTCTGGTTGAGCTGAATTCTGAAAGCACACAAACTTAGCATAGGTACAGACACAGACGCACACATACATCCAAGGACTGGTTTATGCGTCTTATTATCGCCTAATTGATTACGGTCTGGGGTGGAATAGGCGCTCCTCCGCCAGTAGAAACTAGTGAGGCAAACACGTGAAATAAAAAAAAATTAAACAAAATTGCGTTTCAGATCGAACGGTGAAGAAAAGAGAGAATGAAAGGACGTTTTCCGAGTTTGTGAGACTAGAGAGCTACAGGTCTAACCAGTTAGTTTTCACCAACTTCACAAATATATTAGATTCGTATCTATATGCTAAGATTTCATTACAACGTCTCTAGAATAGCATATCTAACCATGAATATTTCCTGAGAACGTGCTGAGACTTTTAGAAGTGAAGTATAAATGATGGCTTAAGAGTTTGCTTGTCACAGAAAATGCATTGAATCGGCTGTGAGATCGTGGCACGTTCCAGTTTAACTAGCTGTAAATCGTTACCTGGCGTGCAGTTCTGGATGACAAGCCATCAATGATGGAAATCCACTAATCCTCGAAACAAAAAGGTGAGATGTCACACACAGAAAGCCTATAACACTTCAGCTTGATAAACAAATATCTCCTAGGAGACGAAATTTACTTGACCTTATCATAAAAGTATGCTATACGATAACTGTCCTGACCATTTTGTTTATCAAATAGGCAAGACATTTTACCAATGTGTTATTAATTCTGCCAGTTAATCGAGCCAGTGAACTAACAAATGCTCAATAATAACACATGTAACAAAGTGTTAATAGCAAATATTTCTTCACGCTGGGATTGCTGATTTACAACGACCTTGATCGGTTCTGTATCGATGATCGTTATTGGGATCAGTCTTGTACATGTAAAGGATCTATACTATTAACTCGACGACCATTTTCTACTCTGACGTCCATGGCATCGGGTGAATGGTGTTGTTAAAAGGACGCATGGGGAATCCGTTATGTACTGTCGGTAATGTAACATTCTCGCTATGGCATCCGGTCGTTATTCTAGGCTCAAGTTATAATTATTTATTTATTTGCTTGTATAGAAGCCTGCCTGTGACAAGCAATGCATTACTTCAAATGGGTCAAATAACGTTCTCCCCTTCCTCCATGCTGATACTATAAATCATTGTCAGTCTCCATTTCCACTACTCGTTCGTTCTTTTCTTTTCGTCTTTGTTTCTTTAATGACAAAATGCTCCGTAAAACAATGTCCTAGCGTTTTGTTCACAGCATTTCACCCACTATAAAAGTCGTGTTGCTAATATATTATGCATCAGGAACTTTTCTCATGTCAGCTTTGATATCCAAAAGTTTGATCGCTTGGGGAATGAGCAACCACCAGCTGGACGGTGATACGCGACTGATCGGGCACTCAAAATAAAAATAAACTCAATATATCGTTCTAAATCGCTGGTACTTGTACTGAAAAGTTACTTGCTTATTCGTAACCAGTTGATACTTGAAATTTAATAATAAATGTAGACCAAGGGTTTCCGTTAACAATCAACAATTTCAAACGTGTAAAAAGTTACATTTCAGTTGTATTTAGATCGTTCACAGAAACAGCAATATATTTACAAAATATACCTTGCAAACTGTCTATGTATTTCAAGGTTGAATTGATAACATACGTGCTAGTTTGTTATCGAATCTACCAACAATGACCGTAATCTTATATCTGAACATTCAGTTGCAGATGCTCTGTTGGCTCGTTACCATTTCTCTTTTATTCGAGCAAATTGATTAGTGAGTGGCCGAGCAGTAATGATGTTGGTCTCTGTCTCTGTAGCCACGCGATCAATGCTCGATACTGCCAGTGCATTTGTGTATCTAAGATCAAATAAAATCTCAGACCGCTCATTGAATGACATCACCAGACACAAAAGGCCTGTATTTATCAACCTGTATATCTGTTTTCTCCCACCCCTCCTCCCGTAGACGGCTGCAATGAGGAAAAGCACATAATATATGGTGTACTTATATCAACCTGTTCTCATTTCGTTGTTTTGCAGTCAGCTAATATGCATGCATGTATGTATGTATGTGTGTCTGCATGTATGTATGTATGTATGTAAGTATGTATGTATGTATGTATGTATGTATGTATGTATGTATGTGTGTATGTATGTACGTACGTATGTATGTATATATGTATGTATGTATGTATGTATGCATGCAGGAATGCATGTATGCATGTATGTCTGTGTGTGCATGAGAGCGTGCGTGCGTGGACGTGCTTACTCACCTTACCAATATGATCTGTTTTAACCCCTAGGTCCCTTTCCTTATCTATCTTTCAAATATTGTTCTCGCCTATTCTGTAATTATGTTCCATATACGATCTACCCATGCGGATGACTGTACATTTATGTACATTAAACTCCATTTACCAGCTTACAGACCATTCTAAAATAGTATCTAAATCCGATCTGAATATATCCACTTCTGCTTTAGATGAGACACTACTGCATAGTTTTGTGTCATCAGCAAATTTTGTAATCCTGGATCCCATATCAATGTCCAAATCGTTTATATATATATATATATATATATATATATATATATATATCAATAACGAAATTGGTACTAAAACCGAACCCTGTGGCACTCCACTTTTCACTTTCCACCACTGAGAGCACTCCTTATTTAAGCCTACTCTCTGCCTTCTTCCCGTTAACCAATTTTCAATTAATTTGACTTCCCCACCTATTCCATGTGATTTTAACTTTCGAAATAATATTTTATGAGGTACTCTATCACAAAGTAAAGTAAAGCAACACATAGCATTACTGCCGTGCGGTGGGAGGTGTTTGCGATACACATTTCAAAGGTTTTGCTATTTGAGGGCGGAAGCTATTTCCTCCATTTCGTTGCTGTTACTTCGCGGAATGAACCGGTACCCATTTAAGATTGTGTCGACCCGGGAGCCGTTGCGGTCTGAAATACATGTCCACCACAACTGGGGAATGAACCGAGGACCACTCAGATGCGAAGTCAACTCGCCAACCACTGCGCTACGTGACTCTATCTAAGGCTTTTGCTAAATCTTGATAAATAACATTCACTGGCTCCACCTTATCTATCATTTTAGTAACATCCTCCACAAATTCTAATAGATGTGTTAAGCACGATCTTTCTCTAGTTAACCCATGCTGACTATTTCTAATGAGATTAAACTTCTCAATGTATTACAATGTTTTCTTTGATTATTGACTCTAACAATTTACAGACTATGCTCGTTAAACTCACAGGTCTATACTTTGCTGGATGTGATGTTTTGCCCTTTTTGAATAAGGGGATTACTCCTGCATCTTTCCAATCCGTTGGTGTAATCCCTTTTATAAGTTATTGAGAATATAATATAGCCAATGGTTTTGCTAGCTGCTCCCTAATTTCAAACAGCAATTTTGGATGAATACCATCTTGAGCAGAACATTTTTCTAAGAAAAGTAGCTTTTGTTATCAGTCTTGATCCTTCGAGCAAGTTATTTTTTCGAAGTCCATTTTTACTGTGTTATTCACTTTCTGGGCGATGTTCTGCTTGTCCAAATATTTTAATTGTGTTTCTTTTGATTTACATGTCTCTATATATTTTTGCAATGCTTTATTTTTAGCTTTTCTACATTTAACTACAAATGTAGTTATCCACTTTTTACGCCTGGGGTTTACCTCCCTACATGGAACACATTGCTCTTTTAGCTTTTCTAGAACTGTTTTAAAATTCTCCCACGCTTGTTCAACATCTAATCATCTACGATCCTGATATTCAACCAAGAATGTCAAGTGTAAGCAGTTAAATAGCCAAATGCTTACTTATTTCGGTCTTTTGCCTTAAAGTACCATTTTGGTCAAAGAGCTGTACTCAGATCAGCTGTCTTTCTCAATAGTGGACATCCGAGTTGGCACTTAAAGATGTAGAGCCACCATAACGTCACTTTCCGGTTCCATCTGTTATCTAGTATTTGATTTGCATTTTCCTAACAACAACACTGTATCTACGACATCGTTGGAGGTGGTTCGACACCTGCTTTATCTGTTGTGTATTCGGTCTCTTCTGTTGGTTTTCTTCGCTCCATTGCCCATTGAGCAGCTCGACGCTTCTCTGCATCTGCTTTTTCTTAGGTTCTATACCTTGCAGACATATTACATGGCTGGAATAACAATGTTGTTAAAGGTTGGCCATAGACAAGGGGGTTGTCATGAGTGTTTACCCTGACCATGAAGGAGTAGCAGGAGAAAGTTGAAATTTGGCACAGTGCTTATTCCTTCTCAATGTAGCCACCACCTGAATGTGTACATTTCTGACATCTCTGTGTGACCTTGTAAAGACCTTCAGAATAAAGTAACCCAATTTTCGAACTGAAACAGTTATCACAAGCCAGTATGACATCTTCGTAACTGTCAAAATTTCTTTTCAGTTTTTTTTTTAAGTTTTTGGAAAATAAAAAGGTTTTAATGAGCTAAATCCGGAGAATATAGTGGGTGGAGAAGAATTTCAATATTTAAATCGTTGGCTGTTTGCAGCACAAGTATTGATATATGGGAGAGCATGTTGTCTTGAAGCAAAAGGCATAATTTGAGTGCGCGATATCCCTCGTTTTCTGGTCACAGTCTTTCTTAGTTTGTTAAGGAGATCTGCATAGTATTGCCCATTAACCGTGTTACCATGAGGCAGGTAATATTTCAATATGACACCTTTGACGTCCTTTGACACATTTCGAGCAACTGGCCTCAGCAATCAACTCTCGTTTGTTTCTGTTCACATGTCAGCAGACGCGGGACCCAGCGGGCACACACTTTTATCATGTTTAATCTATTGTGTAAAATTCTAAAAACAGTACTTTCATTCAGTTTTGCTGACCTATATATCTCTGCAATTGTCATTTCCCTATCCTAGTCAATGATTGTCTTCACTCCTCCACCATTTTCATCGCTGCACTCTGACGATACTCTTTCTGTTCTTGGAAGATCAGCAACATGGGAACAGCCCCATTTAAACTGCCTACACCTGTTTTTGTACAGAAGCATACGAAGGACAGAATTCTTCAAACACTAGTTCCATCTGAGTATTTCTGTAGGTGTTTTCCCTGCAACATCAAGAATTGTATCATAGTTCTGGCCTCTAATTTCTCCATTGTTTTGATAAACCATTTGAGTAAAAGATCTGGTGAATAAGGTGTGCTGCGCCATGCACCATACCGGGTAAACCTGTCCAGTAGGAAAATTCCTACTTCTCAAGTCCAGTACATATTAAATGATCAACGTATGTGCCACATTTCAACTTCTCCTCCTACTCTATTATAGTCAGGGTAAAGACTTATGACAAGCCCCTTGTATATGGCAATATCCCTGCTACTCTTTATGTCACCTGTTTACGGGAAAGGCTTCGGGAGTAAACCATGATGAAAAATATACATCCCGTGATTCTTCTACGCGTCTTGACTACGTCTAGCCTCTGGATTAAGGTAGCAGGGGACGAGCAAATATTTTTGTTTCAATTTAATCAATTCAAGCAACAGTTAGAACTGTTGAGTAAATCTGCGAGAATTGATAGTTTTATCTCCTGTTTTTAGAAAGTACATACCTTACTGAATGTTACCAGGGCCGACAGGATGGTATTACTTGGAGCACACGGTATAGGAAAGCACAACAGTACGAAGTTTCTACTTTCTACTGCCGGATCGCCACATGTGTGCCCTGAATGTGGTAAGAAATACCGTACCAGGATTGGTTTTTGCAGCTATCAGAGAACACATTGCGAAGCAATATTATGATGATGTCGCCATGTTCGTTTGCGATCAGCAACTATTATTATTGAAGATGTGGGCTCATGTTTTGCTGCTTCTTATCTGTGGAATGATTGGTTTCATAGACTAAAGCTGGAGAATCGCTGAGATCACCATGATGATTGTGGAAAGTGTAATTTCCTTGTCCAGCAAATCTACAAATTCGCAAAATGGATCTTGCAACAACAACAAAACATTCAGTTAGTATTGATTTATCTTTCTATTACTTGTTGAGAGGACTGGCATACTTGCTTCGCTCATCTCATTCAGACACTGCTCAGTTTATCTGACGCTGTGACTCTAAATAACCACGCTATCGGCAAACATTATGTAGGGGATCAAATCCTACGTCTTTGTTGATGAGATATTACCTTACATGTGCGTACAGTAAGTCTTTTCTTGTCTGGGTTTGCCTGGTGTTATTACACTTTATTTCTGAGAGTCTGTCCGACAGGACAATAGAACTCATCGAACCATATATTCCCATTGGTTAGCTTTTGCCGATCTTCATTTCTTCTTCTTCTTCTTCTGCGTACGCAGTCAGACAGTAACCATTATTTTTTCGAAAAAAGCGGCGGTCATCCTGAGGCTGTCGCCACTGCCATAGAGCTTGTCTTGCAGTTCCACTGATGATGGCCACATCTGCTCTCTCTGATCCTCGTATGTCGGGCAGTTCTGCAGCAGATGTTCAGCGGTCATTTTACCAGTACCGCACGGGCATTCGTCGGTACACCCTATCTTCAATTTGTTGAATAGGTGGTACCTCAGTCTATTGTGGCCAGTGCGAAATCTGAAGACAACGACCTGCTCTCTTCGGTTCAACTGGTAAAAGGCATCGTTTTTGGTGTAACCAGTATGTTCGGTTTCCCATTTGGTCTTCATTTGACTATATATATATATATATATATATATATATATATATATATATATATATATATATATATATATATATATATATATATATATATATATAAGGCGTGTTCTTTTGAAACCAGACCCAGTGGCTTTATTACAAACACATGAAAGTTACATCATCTGGTGTGACATAATTAAATAAAGCAATTCTTATGAAGCAAACATACCACAGGGTTAGTTAGAAAAAGTCGCTGTAGGCATTCAGATACGCATCCCACTGCTTGGGTAGACAGCGGATGCCGTCCGAACAGAATGACTTTGGTTGCTTTTTGAACCATTTGGTCACCGAGGCCGTGACGTCTGCATCGGAATCAAATATGTGTACCTTCTAAAATGTTGTTAAGGGTCCTAATAAAATAATGTGTGTGGCAGTGCATCCCACAGTTTTTGTGCTAACGCTTACTGAATAATGTTTGCGACATGTGAACGCGCATTGTCGTGCAACAGAATCACACCACGCGAAAGCATGCCAGGTCTTTTATTCGTGATTGTTGTGTGCAGCTTGTCTGATGTTTCATTGTAGGGAAGGCATTTATGTTGACGCCAGGATTTTAAAAGTCTGCCAACAAAAATCCCTTATGGTAAAAAAATGCTGTCAGCATAACCTTACCAGCGGAAATGTGTGACTTTAATTTTGTTGGTTTCGGTGATTCAGGATGTTTCCATTGAATGCTAGCAGTTTTGCTGCTAGGCTCAAAGCGGTGGCACCACAATTCATCACCTGCCACTATACGTAGAAGAAACGAATCACACTCCTCTTCGTATTGGAGTAAGTGGTTCAAACTCCATCGCATGAGCTCTTCCTTATGTTGTTGGTCAGCAACCGAGGTACCCATTGTGAATACACCTTCCGATACCTCAGTTTCTTGCTAACCACCTTTTTAACTGTTCCTAGCGACAAAGTGAATTCCTCTGCTAGAGAACGTAAGCTCCAGCGACTGTTCACCCGAATAGTAGCATCAATGTTGGTGACGGTTTCTTCTGACGCAACAATATGTGCCTGACCTAGTCTCGGAAGATTGTTCGTTAACTCAGATCCTTCTTCAAACATCGTTGTCCAGTTCTTCGCTGATGTCTTCGACGCACTTTTGTCACCATACACTGTCTTCATTCTGCAATGAATGTCAACTGCTCGACATCCTTCAGCTGTTAGAAGCCGAACTCACCGCTCGCTAATCAACTCTGGACGGATTCCGTATCACACCCGCCACGTTTTCAACGGTCTACTGAGGAAACTATGAGGATAATGAAATTTAGCAAACTTAACGATTGGTATGTGCTATATACACCAGAAGTTAATTCATCATGCGTATCGTATGTATGTTCGCTTGGTGCAGTTCGGTCTGGTTTCATTTGAACACGCCTCGTAGCTCAATAGTTTGACATCAAAGATCGTCACGTATATATAGATATATTTATAACCATTACCGTTCCCATGTCACTCTCCCTCGCAAATGTTTTTTTCGAAGCTTTTATTCAATTTCTCATTTTTAACCAACTTCCCCATAACCTTGAGAGCTGAAATTGTGTACGCAGCTTCAACTAGTAGGACCTGTTAATCTATTAAATGTTGACGTATCTTGGACAGGTTATTCAAACGCTTGTACCGACAAAATTGTATTTTTTTTTAAATTTTAGCTTTGCTTGCATTGACAGTGAGATCAGCAACTTCAAGTCACATTAAAAAAGGCACACTCGTTCATTGAGTTTGACACTCACGAACCATCCGAAGTGAACATTAAAGAGGACGCAGGCAAAGAAATTGATTTGAACTATAATGATTCTCAAAAATTAAAGTCGGCGAGAATCAATACTAATAAATACAAGAAAATCGGAAATATACCAATTCACCAAAAGAGGTACTAAAATAGAGTAAATTGCACTTCTGTATTCCCAACACCAAATCAAAACTCATGTTTTAGCATACAGTTTTTCAATGAATGAAATGAATGAGGCCATGAGAACTTTAAAGAAAAAGAACTCGCCCGAAAAAGATGGGGTAACAAATAAAATGATATGGTTGAGCCAAACAGCAAAGAGGAAGTTACTGTCAGTCCTGAGCCAAAGCTGGAACAAGGGAATTGTACCGCAGGCATGGAAAGATGCTGTACTTATGCCAGTACCAAAGAAAGAAAAAGATAGAACAGATTAAAATGGATGCAGGCCTATTAGTCTGCTGAGCTGTGCAGGTAAACTGATGGAGCGTATGATAAACATCAGACTGATGTGGCACTTGGAAGCAAAACACATATTAATTCCATAGCAAGCAGGATTTAGACAACACAGATCCATTGAGGACCAGATCACTCTCATAGCCCAGGAAATAGAGGATGCTTACCAAGAGAAAAAGCATACAGTAGCGGTTTGGGTGGATTTAGAGAAGGCATTTGACAAGGTGTGCAACGAGAGACATAAAGTCAAGCTACGAAGAAGTGAAGTTGCTGGACAAATGTTCAGATGGAAAAGCCCGAATCCAAGTACAAGGGAAGATGAGCAAAAAAGTGGCACTGGAGCAAGGAGTACCCCAAGGCGGAGTACTCTCACCCACAATATTTCTGGTGTATATAAACAACATCATAGAGAATATACCAAGAAGCGTCCACAGCTTCATGTTTGCAGACGATTTGGCTATGTGGACCTCTGAAGAAAATCTCACCGTAGCAAACAATCGGATGCAGCAGGCCCTAACATCGCTGGAGGAGTGGGCGAAATCATAGCTGGTCAAAATAAATGGAAAAAAACACACTATGTACGATATTTTCCCTTTCAAATAAACAACAGAACACCAAAATTAGTCTAAATGGCAAATATCTGCGGCTAAACGACACCAAAAACTACGTGTGCGTCACATTTGATCGGCGCGTGACATGGAAAAGTCAGATCGAGAGCAAGACAAAGAATGGCAATCATGAGGAAACTTGTTGGCACAAGCTGGGAAGCAGACGAAAGTATACTTAAGAAACGGTACACTGGAAGAGTAAGACCAGTTCTCGAGTATGGCATTGCGACATGGGCAACAGCAGCAAAGTCGAACTTTGATAAAATTAGCAAACTTCAAAACCAGGAGGCATGAAGTCAACGCCAATTGTTGAACTTGAAAAGATTACAAATATGGAATCTATGACCAACAGAAGAGACAGCAGAGCCCAGCAGCAAGCAGAGAAACTAAGAAGACTGACAGACCATCCAATGCATCAGAGACTAAATAGATTTGGAAAAGGGAAACTAAAGCGGAGAAACTTAGCAGAAATAGCCAAAGCGAAGATGAGCGAAGACCCTATGAACACCGTAACAACACCAAAGCCAATCCCTACTGTACGCAAACCCACATGAAAGCAGCATATCATTCCGGAGGTGGTAGAAAATATACCAGGTATTGGAAACAAGAATAGTCAGACGGGAAAAGAAAGTCGAGACATAACCCTAAGGTGCATAGCGGAAAACTACTCAAGCATGGACTGGACCCATGCATACACCGACGGTTCTGTAACAAACACAACACAGAATAGAGGGGGAGGGGTATTCATGCGCCTAACAAATGGTAGAAAAATAACACTGTCAGTGTCAACTGGAAAATTCTCAAGCAATTTCAGAGCGTTGGCAGAGGCACTGAAGGCTGCAGTAAAAGCAATGCTGACAGGTGAAAGCAAAGAAAGCCAGATACTTCTGTTTACAGACGCCCTGGCCGTGGTTACAGCACTAAAAAAGCCAGAAAAATACTGAACTTAATGATTTAACAGCAGTACTCTATCAACTATGCCAGCAGTCCGCACCAAAAAGAGTAGTGCTACAGTGGATTCCATCCCACTGTAACATCCAAGGCAACGAGGAGGCAGACAGACTGGCAAAAGAAGGTGCAAGACTACCACAACCAGATTCTAGTCTGACCTACGAACAGTCCAAAAGGTTTATTAGGGCCAGATACATGGCCAAATGGGAAACAGAACATACTGGCTACACAAAAATTGATGCCTATTACCAGTTGAACAGAAGAGAGCAGGTCGTGGTCTTCAGACACCGCACAGGCCACAACAGACTGAGGTACCATCTATTCAATAAACTGAAGATAGGTGCTACTGACGAATTCACCTGTGGTACAAGGAAAATGACCGCTGAACATCTGCTGCAAAATTGCCCGACATACGAGGACCAGAGAAATCTCATGTGGCCATCACCAGTGGCAACACTAGACAAGCTCTATGGCAGTGTCGACATCCTCAGGATGACACCTGCTTTCTTCGAACAAGTTCAAGTTGACGTCTGACAGCGTACGAAGAAGAAGAAGAAGAAGCATACAGTTTTTCAAACATTTGATGTTAGTAATTTTTACTTTTAGTTTAGAAGGTACAATAGAAATTAGCCTTACATTGCACGGTCATTGTCTTTGCAAGTGTCATTTATTCCTCAACCCACCCATAGGTGATTAGAACGAAAAGTTTCAAACATCAAGTGTGCCTACTTAGATATGTGATTGAGCTAACTATATGTCACATAACACTTGACATATTTGTCTGTCCCTAACACTTGACTTATCAGTCTGTCCTTCCACTTGTCTTATCTGACTGTCCCTAAAATGTATCAGTCTGTCCTTCCACTTTCCCTATCTGACTGTCCCTAAAAATTGTCTGTCTGTCCTTCAACTTGCGCTATCTGGCTGTCCCTAAAAATTATCAGTCTGTCCTTCCACTTTCCCTATCTGACTGTCCCTAAAAATTGTCTGTCTGTCCTAAAACTTTACTTTTCAGTCTGTTCTTCCCCTTGCCCTATCTGGATGTCCCTACCACTTGACCTATTCCCACACTAGATAATGTATTCCTTATATTGTTTTTAAACATCTTCAAATTATTCGTCTTCGAATACTCAGGTTAAAGGTTAAATGTTTAATGTTAAAGGCGAGAACTCGACTTCACCGCCTGTGGTTTCCCCATATGTCTCAGTCTCTCTCAGCAGAAAGGTATTCCGCCTTACGAGAGCATCGCACAAAGCACGAACTCCGTAGCTATAATGATGAACCCAGTTATCTCCTGAAAAATCATAAATGAACCGGTGAAGCTCGAATTCAAACCACGACCGTATGAACACGAGGCAAACGGCTTGACCACTTCACAACATAGACTCTCTCAGGAAAACGAATTATTCATTATTTTATTCGTAAATCATAAAATCGTTGTTACTTTGATATCAATCTCTTAAACCTAGATGGCTACTCGAAGCTGTTCAAGAAGAGGGATAGCACAAGGTCCTAGCACACAAACAGCACAGACTATTTGAGAAGATTGTTAACTGGCAACTCAGAACGTCTTATCTCCTTCCCATGCTGTTTCGATGTCCATTTGGCAAATGTTGAATAAGAAGAAAACAAAATGATATAAAGAATTTGACATGAAGATTTCCATATGCACATTGACATTTAAAGATTTTATATAAATATTTTCAATTTTCTAATTTAGCGTTTCTTAGATGTTTATGTTATTTTACGTGTTTTTTTTTTTTTTACCCCAAATGTTTCGAACTTTAAAATTGCTTCTATCTGTTATTATTTACTCATTCACCTTTTGTGAGCGCATGCCTGTTGCTGTATTTCTACTGTATTCACACAACAGTACTTTACAACTGGTAATGGGTACTCGACTCACAGTTAGCTAAAGCTGGGTAGAGATAAAGGGAAGTTGTTACCTAAACTCCCAGAAGCTTAAAGTTGGTACAATGAAAGTTCACACTTTATCTCTCACGTCAGTATCTGAAATGGAATGAGACTAGTTTGATCCACTTTTCATATCACATATTTAAAGTTTATTGTCTTCCAATAAAGCACAGCACGCCTTGCCACGTTATAGCTTTACTTAATGACTGTATACTGATTTAGAAAACCCTACAGAGTCTGTATACAACCAGTTTCTTGAAGGGTGATTTAACCGATGTGCGAGTTCTTCTTCTTCTTCTGCGTACGCAGTCAGACAGTAACCTTTATTTTTTTCGAAAAAAGCAGTGGCCATCCTGAGGCTGTCGACACTGCCATAGAGCTTGTCTAGTGTTGCCACTGGTGATGGCCACATCTGCTTTCTCTGGACCTCGTATGTCGGGCAGTTTTGCAGCAGATGTTCAGCGGTCATTTTCCCGGTACGACACGGGCATTCGTCAGTGCCACCTATCTTCAATTTGTTGAATAGGTGGTACCTCAGTCTATTGTGGCCAGTGCGAAGTCTGAAGACCACGACCTGCTCTCTTCTGTTCAACTCGAAATAGGCATCGTTTTTTGTGTAGGCAGTATGTTCGGTTTCCCATTTGGTCATGTATCTAGCTCTAATAAGCCCTTTTTGACTCTTCGTATGTCATACTAGTATCTGGTTGTGGTAGTCTTGCACCTTCTTTTGCCAGTCTGTCTGCATCCTCGTTGCCTTGGATGTTGCAGTTGGATGGAACCCACTGTACCACTACCCTTTTTGGTGCGGACTGCTGGCATAGTTCACAGAGTACTGCTCTTAAATTATTAAGTTCAGTATTTTTCTGGCTTTTTAGTGCTTTGACTACGGCCAGGGCATCTGTAAGCAGGACTATATGGCTTTCATTCCATTTACCTGTCACCATTTCTTCCACTGCCGCCTTCAGTGCCTCTGCCTCCGCTCTGAAATTGCTTGTGTATTTTCCAGTAGCGAATTACAGTGTTATTTTTCTGCCATTTGGTAGGTTCAGAAATGCTCCTGCCTCTCCGTTCTGTGTTGTGTTTGTTACAGAACCGTCGGTGTATGCATGGGTCCAGTCCATGCTTGGGTAGTTTTTTGTTATGTAGCTCAGGGTAGTATCTCTTCTTTCTTTTTCAGTCTGGCAGTTTTTGTTTCCAAAACCTGGTATATTTTCTACCACCTCTGGAAACATATGCTGCCTACAGGTAGGTTTTCGTACAGTAGGGATGGGCTTTGGTGTTGTTAGTGCGTTAATGAGGTCTTCGTGCATCTTTGTTTTGGCTATTTCTGCAAAGTTTCTTCGCTTTAATGTCCCAGTTCCGAAATTGTTTAGTCTCTGGTGCATTGGATGGTCAGTCAGTCTTCTGAGTCTCTCTGCTTGCTGCTGGGCTCTGCAGTCTCTTCTGTCGGTCATGGATTGCCGTTTTGTAATCTTTTCAAGTTCTACAATTGGCGTTGACTTCATGCCTCCTATTATAACTCTCATGGCTTGGTTTTGGAGTTTGCTAATTTTATCGAAGTTCGCATTTGCTGCTGTTGTCCATGCCGCAATGCCATACTCGAGAACTGGTCTCACTCTTCCAGTGTACAGTTTCTTTAGTATACTTTCGTCTGCTCCCCAGCTTGTGCCAGCAAGTTTCCTCATTATTGCCATTCTCTCTGGGGCTCTCATTCGGTGTCTCTCGATCTGACTTTTCCATGTCATGCGCCGATCAAATGTGACTCCTAGGTAGTTTGGGTTGTCGTTTGGCTGCAGGTATTTGCCGTTAAGACTTAATTTGATGTTTTGGGGTTTGTTTGATAGCGAGAATATTGTACATGTCGTTTTTTCCTCGTTTATTTTGACCAGCCATGAGTTCGCCCACTCTTCCAGCGATGTTAGGGCCTGCTGCATCACATTTCTTGCTATGGTGAGAATCTTTTCAGAGGTCCACATAGCCAGATCGTCTGCAAACATTGAGCTATGGACTCTTCCTGATATATTCTCTGTAATGTTATTTATATGCACCAGGAAGAGTGTGGGTGACAGTACTCCCCCTTGGGGTACTCCCTGCTCAAGTGTCACCTTGTTGCTCATCTGCCCTTCTACTTGAACTCTGGCTGTTCTGTTTTTGAGGTAGTGACTGATCCATTTGTACATTTTGCAAACAGTTCGAATCACGCTTGTGTAAAGTTTGACAGACATGTGTTTTTCGCTCCTCCACGTACGGAAAGTAATGAGTACCTACAGTACTGCTACCAAGAAACGTATACACGCCAAATAGGTTTTACGGTCGTAAGAAGCGACGTTCTGTAAAGTACATGCTACTTACTGTTTACCTCTAACTTCCAATTCTTGCTCTAATTTTAAATCTGTAACTCTTATAATTCCAAACCCTAATTTTTAAATGTTTAATTAAAACATGCATCCAATATTAGTACTCTATATCTCTATGTGTAATTTAACTTTTCCTATATGTGTTAGTCTGTAGCGTTTCTTCTTCTTCGTTGTTCGTTCCCAATCTCTCCCTACCACTCCCTGGAAACGACTTTAGACGTCCAGAGAACGAAATGCGTTGTGCCGTATTAACAGCTTGAGTGCGATATCTGCACCTTTCGGTCCGACACATCCGGGTTTAGTTGGAAATTGTTGGTACATTGTCAGTATTTTCTCTTCGATCCATTTTCCTTAGCCAGTCTTCCCTGTTGCAGCCTGCTATCCAGATCACCACAAGGAGGTTGAGATGTGCCTTGGTTCCTCTGGGTCGCTAGTCCTGATGCAGTCACAGTCAGCTTTCGATCGCTGGGTTTGCATTGCTCGGCGCAGTACTTCACTCTTCATCTACCCTGGGCGCGTAAAAAAAATTGAAACACTTGCAAACAAATTATTAGTCAGTTGTTTCTTTGCATGATGGAGGAGGCGCCTCCTTTTGGATTCAAGAGGACGAATATTGGGTAGGAATTTCATAACCGTTATAATTTTGCCCGGATACAAGCTAACAGCTTGCTCTTTTAGATTATCAGGTGCCAAATGTTATTGCAGACAGTGAACACAGTAACACCCGAGCTTTTCGTCTGTTTCTGATACGACTAGGCAGCTCAATCCCACCTCTGTTGTGACTAATTTACGGCTTGAAACTTGCGGAATACCTACACCCTACCGTGTCTTGTTATCGTTGATATCTTGAGAGGCGAGCAGTTTACCTATCTGCTATAGTAAAGTAAAGTAAAGTAACCCATATCATTACTGTCCTAGGGGTGTGAGGTGTTCAGCGAACTCCCATTTCAAAGGCTCAGTTATATGGGGGGCCGTAGTCGTCTCTCCCTCGTCGCTTTAACTACCCGTTAACCAGTTAAGGTTAGGTCGACCCGGTAGACTTTGCGGTCTGAAAAAAAACATTGACTCTGCTATAGCTGGTTCTAAAATTAATTACAACGTATGAATTATCTGATAACAATTTTTGATGCTCCATATTCCCAAATTTGCTAAATATGCGTGAAATTGATATTTTTTGTTTGTTTCTGCAATATAGATATTTGGTAAACTTAGTTGAATAGTATATTTTGTTGTTGTGTGTGTTGCTGCTTTAGTTTGATTAGACCTTGATAAACATCCTCTTAAAGTCGATACGTCGGTGCACGGATAAAACTAAAATGTCATCATTACTGAAATTTCAGTTATACCACCTTTTATTTACAATATCACGTCCACAAGGGGTGTTCGTATACATCTGTTTGTCCATAGTATTATATATGAAAATATCTTCAATCAAGAACGAATTGGAAGTGGCATATTGAATACCGACTATTATTTCTAGTGCTGTATTAGCCATGATCACTGAGAAAGAACCGCATCCAATCGCAAAGACTGGCGCAGCACGATTGCAAAGGTGTTCAGAGACATGAGGCATTCAGTTTTAATGAGACTATACAGAGACGATCGCTCCGCAACTCAGCTCACATCAAACCTTCTTCGCGATCAACATGATGAGCAGTGCATCAGTTGCAGCGGTCAGCGACCCAGAGCTGGCTGCTAGTGTCAGTGTCAGCGAACCAAAGGTGACTGCTATCGTCAGGGTCAGCGAACCAGAGATGCCCCGACAATTCTAGCCCTATACTTGCTGATCCAAGATAACATGCTGCAACAAGGCAAACTGGCTAAGGCGAAGGGATCGAAGAGGGAAGACTAACCCGGTACTCAAAAAGGCCTGCTAAAGTCGAATGTGTAGACCGAATAGTGCAAATATCGCAGGCAGACTGTAAACTACGGCACAACGCATCCCGTTTTCTGGACAAAATGCTGCTGCTTGCAAGAAGCCATTTTCAGTAATTGGAGATTAAGAACGAACGAAGACGGAGTGGAAGAAAAAATCTTCTTCAGCCCCGATGGATGGGGGTGCTTTATATCCTTGCACTAATTGCCCCAGACATTTCAGGGCTCCAATTAGCTTATTTAGCCATTTAAACACATGCGAACAGTAAATGTTGACAAAGTGGTCCTCTTCGATTACGATGGACGAACAACACAAATTATTGCTATCCGAATCACAAACACCAATACAACAGATAAAATTCCAAACGATGTTGTTCTAGTCTGAGAGAACCAAGACTAACGTCTCGGCCAGGTGAAACCTACTAATGGAGGATCTCATGTGTCGTCTTCTTTGTGCTTCTGGAAACTGGATGTGTCACACCAGCCTTTCAAACGATGTGGTGATAGAACCTATCATCTCTAAAGTGGTAAACCTACTGACACACATTGCATTGTCCTACAGCTAGGACAACCCAGGCCTACCTTTCTTCCCAGGTACTCCTGGGAATACACTAAGAAGAGCCACTGTAAACTGCTACGAAAATATTCGTCAAGTGTTGTTGTTGAATGCCCACAATGAATAGGTTACTCTTTTGTGCGCCCTTAAGAGGACGTTAAGTGGCCAGTTGTTGTAGCTTTTCTCGCATCCCGAGCATGCTGAGGACTCTGGGGTTCTCTAGGCGGTTGTGCTATGCTTGGCTTCATCTGCGTGTCACTCACTACTACGGGGATCACGTCGATCCCTCACCTTGTTAGCCAGGCTGCAATGAAAAGACCCAGTTTCCAGGAAGGGCTACGGGGAAGCCAAGGTGAGGGTCTTGTCCAGTATGTTTTGTCTGAACATGACAAACATGTCTGATCAGTATATTTTGCCTGACCAGACGTCAGCTTTCCTTCCCTTTCATCAAGGTTAAAACACTCTGAATGAGTAGCTTCAAATAATTAAAAAAACAAATTAATTTAGCACCCGTGTGTGTATGGTGATAGCGTCAATCAGTATACGTGTTTTGTGCTACCTTGGGCCTGCAGAGTACGTGGGAGATTTCATAAATCATTCTTGTTTTATTCTTTTCGTCTGGCTTAACGATGATCTTTTCAAGCATCAACGAGGGCAACATTGTATTTGATGCTATAAATATCAGTAATAAGGTTAACGAATTATGAGCATACAACATACGTGCAACATTAAACCAACATAGAGCACACACAATAAAAACTATTATTGTGCGGCTGTTACGCGTTCTGCCCAAAGCAGAATACCCTAAAGAATGGTTGTCAATGAAAGAAAAGGATTACATCTACAATAAAGTTATAACACCTGTATTCTCTTTCATAAAAATGCTTTCGGATCAAAAAGAATTAATAATTAAAATAAATTATGTTTACTGACTTCCATTTAAGGGGAAAATTGCGAATGAGCGCATGTATGTAGATTGGCGTCCAAATTTGGAACGGGAAAAAATAGTGTTACTTAATTTATGCAGATTGCTGTCCACATAGATATACAGTTTTTCTATTTTTATAACCTCTTTCAAGCATGCCAAATCTCGTTAATATCAATGTCAGTTTCTCGTATGGGTAAGGCGGCTGTCTTAAACTATGCATGTCCGACTTGGATGCATTTCATGCACATCTGTCAAGTTGTTGTATTTTAATAACATTCACTTTTAGCTGAGTCGCTTGTTTCATGTGGAAACAACGACAGTATCACAGCTTGTGGGTATTATTGTACTCATTTGATGGGGAGAGGAGACTAACGTCCGGTCTTGAAGAATATACTTATCACACTATGTTAATCTGAGTCACGCGGAATATACAGCTTCAGATTCTACCTCACTTCCAAGAAGTTCTTCCTCGAAACAAAACTGTTTCGTACCGATCTGGCTACTGCGCTGCGATCTCCATTGTGGTGAGCTTTCGTTGAGGAGCCTTGCATTGCACTTCAGCTAGGAGGACCCAGGTTAACCTTCTTAAGTACGTCTTGAGATATGGTGAGAGCCACTGTAACTCGGGCTAAAGAAAGCCTTAGATTGAAGACATATGGGCCTCAAGCCAACGTCAGTGACTGGGACAACACATTATTCGAAGAAAATGGGGCTAGATAGGATATACACGGCGGAAAGCAACATTCAGCAATAGACTCTTACGTGAAATCCTAAAGGGAACAGAAACGTTATAGATCTAAAGAAACGCGGAGAAGAGAAAGTGAGAAGGAACTAAGATTAGATAATTACATCGGGAGGGGTGGGGGGAGGCCGAGTGGTCTGCCGGAGTCTTTATGTATTACAAGGACAAGAATAGCACCACTGTCTCACAGAGGGCATGTCGTTAGATGCGACTGCGTGGCATGGCATACCACCAGCCATGATTAGGGATTTTGTTTAGAGCAGCATAGATGGTACCTATCAGTCTGCGGGTCTACTTTGCTCTAATGTTTGAGTCTATTAAGATGGACTCGCACATCGGTTAACCGTCCCATCAAGAGTATTTAACTTATGTACGAGTGCCATTCGCGAAAACAACATCAACATTCGCATATAGTAGACCACAAAAAAAGAACATACCATAAACGTTGTAAAAAACATACTACATAACAGGGATGTCATTGGATTAGCTATCTCACGATGTAAATTAGTTGCTACATAATCCATAACTGCAATAATACTTGTATGTGCTTTTAACAAAGGCTTTCAGTAAATGTGCAGACCGCCGCTGATGTCGCTGTATGGTTTGTCTGGGGCGATGAAGTGACAATAAGAATGATATTTTAAGAAAACACGTTTGTTGTAGAGACGAAAAAAACTCAGATGAACTATGAGTCGAAGTATATCTTCTTCTTCTTCTTCTTCGTACGCAGTCAGGCAGTAACCATTATTTTTTCGAAAAAAGCGGCGGTCATCCTGAGGCTGTCGACACTGATATCGAGCTTGTCTTGTGGTTCCACTGGTGATGCCCATATCTGCTCTCTCTGATCCTCGTATGTCGGGCAGTTCTGCAGCAGATGTTCAGCGGTCATTTTCCCGGTACCACACGGGCATTCGTCGGTTCCACCTATCTTCAATTTGTTGAATAGGTGGTACCTCAGTCTATTGTGGCCAGTGCGAAGTCTGAAGACCACGACCCGCTCTGTTCTGTTCAACTGGTAATAGGCATTGTTTTTGGTTTAACCAGTATGTTCGGTTTCCCATTTGGTCATGTATCTGGCTTTAATAAGCCGTTTTGACTCTTCGTACGTCATACTAGTATCTGTTTGTGGTAGTCTTGCGCCTTCTTTTGCCAGTCTGTCTGCCTCCTCGTTGCCTTGGATGTTGCAGTGTGATGGGACCCGCTGTACCACTACCCTTTTTGGTGCGGACTGCTGGCATAGTTGACAGAGTGATGTTCTTAAGTCATTAAGCTCAGTGTTTTTCTGGCTTTTTGGCGCTGTGACTACGGCGAGAGCATCTGTAAGCAGGACTATATGGCTTTCATTTTCTTTATGTGTCACCATTTCTTCCACTGCCACCCTCAGTGCCTCTGCCTCCGCTCTGAAATTGCTTGTGTACTTACCAGTAGCGAATGACAGTGTTATTTTTCTGCCATTTGGTAGGTTCAGGAATGCTCCTGCCCCTCCGTTCTGTGTAGTGTTTGTTACAGAACCGTCGGTGTATGCATGGGTCCAGTCCATGCTTGGGTAGTTTTTCGATATGAAGCTTAGGGTAGTATCTCTCCTTTCTTTTTCAGTCTGGCAGTTTTTGTTTCCAATACCTGGTATATTTTCTACCACCTCTGGAAATATATCCTGCCTCCAGGTAGGTTTTCGTACAGTAGTGATGGGCTTTGGTGTTGTTAGTGCGTTTTTGGGATCTTCGTGCATCTTTGCTTTGGCTATTTCTGCAAATTTTCTCCGCTTTAGTTTCCCATTTCCCAGATTGTTTAGTCCCTGGTGCATTGGATGGTCAGTCAGTCTTCGGAGTTTCTCTGACTGCAGCTGGGCTCTGCAGTCTCTTCTATCGGTCATGGATTGCAGTTTTATAATCTTTTCAAGTTCTACAATTGGCGTTGACTTCATGCCTCCTGTTATAACTCTCATGGCTTGGTTTTGACGTTTGCTAACTTTATCGAAGTTCGCCTTTGCTGCTGTTGCCCATGCCGCAATGCCATACTCGAGAACTGGTCTCACTCTTCCAGTGTACAGTTTCTTTAGTATGCTTTCGTCTGCTCCCCAGCTTGTGCCAGCAAGTTTCCTCATGATTGCCATTCTTTCTCTGGCTCTCATTCGGTTTCTCTCGATCTGACTTTTCCATGTCATGCGCCGATCAAATGTGACTCCCAGAAAGTTTAGGTTGTCGTTTGGCTGCAGGAATTTGCCATTTAAACTTAATTTGGTATTTTGGGGTTTGAATGAAAGCGAGAATATTGTGCATGTGGTTTTCTCCTCGTTTATTTTGACCAGCCATGAGTTCGCCCACTCTTCCAGCGATGTTAGGGCCTGCTGCATCCGATTTCTTGCTATGGTGAGATTCTTTTCAGAGGTCCACATAGCCAGATCGTCTGCAAACATTGAGCTATGGACTCTTCTTGGTATATTCTCTGTAATGTCGTTTAAATACACCAGGAAAAGTGTGTGTGACAGTACTCCCCCTTGGGGTACTCCCTGCTCGAGTGTCACCTTTGTGCTCATCTGCCCTTGTACTTGTTCTTTGTTTGAGGTAGTGGTTGATCCACTTGTACATTCTCCCACAAACTTCACTTATCCTTAGCTTGACTCTAAGTCCCTCTTTCCAGACTTTGTCAAATGTCTTCTCAAGGTCCACCCAAACCGCTACTGTGTGTTTCTGTGCCTGGTAGGCATCTTCTATTTCCTGGGCTATGAGGATGATCTGGTCCTCAGTGGATCTGTGCTGTCTAAAGCCGGCTTGCTGTGGAATTAGTATTCGTTTTTCTTTCAGATGCCACATCAGTCTGGTGTTTATCATACGTTCCATCAGTTTGCCAACACAGCTCAGTAGGTTGATGGGCCTGTATCCATTCGGATCTGTTTTGTCCTTTCCATTCTTTGGTACTGGTACAAGTACTGCGTCTGTCCATGCCTGGGGTACAATTCCCCTTTTCCAGCTTTGGTTCAGGACCGATAGCAGTTTCCTCTTCGCTGTTTGGCCCAGCCCCATCAGCATTTCGTTTGTTATCCCGTCTTTTCCCGGAGATTTCCTTTTCTTTAATGTTCTCATGGCCTCTTCCATTTCACTCATTGTTAATTTGGCCATCATATGCTCTTCTGGTGCCGTATTGATGTTGTCGTGCACCTTTTTCTCTTCACTAATGTCTGTATGCCTATCTGCTGGGACCTCGATGTGGTTTGCTTTGGCATAGTGTTCTGCAAAAGCGTTTGCTGCTTTTTTCCCTGTGAGCAGGTTTTCGCCCTGCTTGATTGTAATTTGTTTGAAGGGGTTTAGTCGAAGTATATGATTCATCTCCATGGAGCGACGTTAGACAGCTAATTGTTCTTCATTTTGGTGAAACACGGTGGTAGAACTAGTGGCGTACGATATCATGGTTCAGCATAACTTTAGATTTCATGTCATTTCTTAAATATCATTTTTTTTTCACTCGCTCTCAATCTCCTTGTTACTTCCTCTCTCTCTTTCTCTTTCTTTCTCTCTCTTTTTCTCTCTTTATCTTTCTCTTTCTCTCTCTCTCTCTCTCTCTCTCTATGTATCTATATCTCTTTCCTCTATATTCAATGCCACTACTCTCATTACTTTGTCCCTCAGCTGTACGATATCCTCTACAATAAACATACTTTGTCTTCGTCATTTAATATATCTTTGTCGCCCTCTCTCTTTCTCTTTTTCGCCCTTCCTGTCTTTCCCTTTATATATATATATATATATATATATATCTGTCTATCTTCCCTCTGTATTTAATGGGACTACTCCCATCACTATGTAACTCAGCTGAATAATATCATCTACAATAGGCATACCTTGTCTTCGGCATTTAATATATCTTTACATCACCCCTCACTCTTTCTCTCTCGCTTTTACTCTGTCTCTCTGGCTCTCTCACTCTTTCTCTCTCTCTCTCTCTTTGTCTCTCTCTGTCGTACGAGTTGTTCCAATTTCGAAAGGCGAGCATCTTCCCAAACATACCATAAGTTAAAACTAAGAGAACTTATGGGTGGGGCAGGTTAGCTCATCCTGTAGAAACTTAAACCCACAAAAACAAATATGTACAAGTCAACTAAAAAGAAAATCACAAAACAACTATCAACGGCAAAAGAAGGACTTCTCTCAGCAGGGTTAGTGACAAGATGAACAGAACTTACCTGTTTTTTAGTGGAAAATGCCCTGATTTAGCAGCTGCACAAGTGGTAATTGAAATAAGTAACTGCAAGAGTAATATCTTGGAACTGTCTGAAAAAGAAGTGGAGATGGTGAAAATGAGCAGACGGAAAAAGGATGCTGTTCGGAAGAAAGTAGACAGCACAATGCAGATGTAGCCATAGTGATATCCAAGAGGCGCAATTATAAAATGGGAATCTATAGTATCCAGACTTATATTAGTTATTTTTTATACTGCCAAAAGTAAGATAAAAAAAAATAGTATCCAGTGATCCGCACTAACAATTGATAAAGGATTCAGTGAAGGAAGAATTGTACATCAAGCTGAAACATATCATCTATATAAGAAGAATGAAGGACATTACATTTTTAGGAATGACAAAGATACGGTGGTTTTATCTTGTTCTTAATATCTAGGTCTCTGCAAATACGAGTCTTCTTTCCACTCGGACATTCTTGTTCACCACTTCGGCAGATAGCAGTCTCTCTTTGAGCATTGGATGAGTTTCGGTTGAAAGCCTCAGCAGTTGAACAAGTTAGTGGACAATCGCGCAACGGGCCTAGGCAAACGTTATTATTAAAGATCCTAATGTTGGAAATGATAACATCGATTTTGAAGAAATATAGGAAAACGTGGAATCGGGACTGATAATGAAATTTTGGAGATACGCATAGACGCCTGTGCCTAAAATGAACTATTATTATTTCACGCAAAACAGCACATAAAACTGCATGGTTGCCAGCAGACAAAAGGACATTTGTCACATACAAATAAAGACAAAGTTCAGATCATTGTTACAAAAGGATACATAATATTTTTAAAACATGTACAGAAGCAGTGGAATTTATGGGGGCAAAGAAAAACACAAGAAATTTAACGTTGTGATTTCAAATACGTATTTTGTGTTACGGCAGGCAAAAGAAATATAGTATGCAGAACACTGGAAACATGTATCAAATATTTGTAACGAGACTTGTGGAAATGGTCTGAGGAATACAGATCTTTGGAACAAATCACGGATAGCAATAACAGTTAAAAAAGAGGTTACTTAATCACTGGACGACCCGTTCGTCAGCGGCGGTTACACCATTCCGGGTCCCAACTTCTATTCCAACAATTCTGTCTTGGGCCACAGTGGACCAGTGGATAATGAGTCACCCATCTGTGGCATCGTTAATGTTGAGGGATGCAAACTAGTCGGACCAACGCGTTGGCGGTCGTCCCCGTGGTCATTTCTCATCTCTAGGGTACCAGATTGCATCATTGCTGTGGCTGTGCTCCAACGAACGCCCCCTTTTTTGCAGAAAGTGACACAACTTCCCCCCCCCCTCCCCCGCGACGATGTTTCATCTTGTCTGCATAGATAACTGCATCTTCCACTAGGGACAATTGACATATTTCCGAGTTGTGAAAACCTTTTGTGCGCTGGCTAAAAAAGAGATAAGCAAAACAAAATATGAAAAAGAACGGTTTGAACAGAAGAAGAGCTTGAAAGACTAAAACCAAGTCAGTGTTTGGTCATGCTTCTTTTATCTTTAATGTTTCAATAATTCCCATTATTAAAATGTAACGTATTCTAAGTGGTCCGCCTGGGTCTTTGTGTATGACAAGGACAAGAATAGCACCACTACCCCACAGAAAGCATGTCGTAAGAGGCGACTAAGTGTGTGACATGGCATGACACAGACCATGGTTATGTGATTTGTTTAGAGCAGCACAAATGCTGCCTAATTAGCTGCGGGTCTACTTTGCTCTAGTATTTGAGTCTATGAAGATGGAATCCCACAACGGTACGTGTCCAAACTGAACGGTGTAACAGGCTGCACGAGCCTAGCCCGCTAAACAGGAAATTCGCATCCCAGCTACATCCAACTCATACCAGAGCTGGAACCTGTTCATGGGTGTCTGCCTCTGTAAAAGTAAACATCGACTAAGAACTAAGGAGCATGTAACTATTTCCATATATTTATCCTTAGCTGTATAAGTGGGTTCGATTTACTTCAATTCCAAACAACGCGACCTTATAAAAATTCACAAATTTATCAACAGCAAACATTGCTTCAATAGTGATAAATCTCTGAGAAATGGCGCAAACATCAAATAGAAATGTTTCCCAAAATGAAATTTTGTTTACACATTCACATTACTCAGTTGATTATTTACCTTCATCTTGCGTGCAGACATGCGTGTACACGGTTGTTGATTAGGAAGTTATTTTTTTCGTTCAAATATAAAAAAATAACAGATTTCATTAACCTTTGCATCTCATTAAGATATATAGTATAGTTCCAAGGGAGCTTACTTCTTTAGTTGTCCATCCACTACTGATGAGAAATTAATTGCGAAACGTAATTTGCTATTTCTGGGCTAAGCTCGCTGCGTTGATTGTTGTAAACACATTGCAAGATTTTATTAAAATAACTTCGCTATACAGTTTAAAAGACTGTAAAGTCAGTTTCTTATACTGAACTTGATCTAATAATGACTTTGAATATTTAATCTATTTTTAAGTGCGTTAGGTAGCCCTGCCGCCTACTATTTCCTGTGATAATGCATCCCAAGCATTCACAACTTTCCGACTTAAAAATATTGCTTAGTATCTAATCTGTACCTTTCATAAATTGATTTATAGCTGTGTCCTCTTGTTGTTGTAGCAAGTTGTAGCTGTGTCCTCTTGTTGTTGTAGCAAGTTGTAGCTGTGTCCTTTTGTTGTTGTAGCAAGTTGTAGCTGTGTCCTCTTGTTGTTGTAGCAAGTTGTAGCTGTGTCCTTTTGTTGTTGTAGCAAGTTGTAGCTGTGTCCTCTTGTTGTTGTAGCAAGTTATTCATTAAAAAACATGATATTGTCAATTTTACCCTTTACCTTGATTATTTTATAAACCTGTATTAAATCAACTCGAATTCTTCTCTTTTCTAGACACTAAACCTGTATTAAATCACCTCGAATTCTTCTCTTTTCTAGACACTAAACCTGAATTAAATCACCTCGAATTCTTCTCTTTTCTAGACACTAAACCTGTATTAAATCACCTCGAATTCTTCTCTTTTCTAGACACTAAACCTGTATTAAATCACCTAGAATTCTTCTCTTTTCTAGACACTAAACCTGTAATAAATCACCTCGAATTCTTCTCTTTTCTAGACACTAAACCTGTATTAAATCACCTCGAATTCTTCTCTTTTTCAGACACTAAACCTGTATTAAATCACCTCGAATTCTTCTCTTTTCTAGACACTAAACCTGTATTAAATCACCTCGAATTCTTTTCTTTTCTAGACACTCAACCTGTATTAAATCACCTCGAATTCTTCTCTTTTCTAGACACTAAACCTGTATTAAATCACCTCGAATTCTTCTCTTTTCTAGACACTAAACCTGTATTAAATCACCTCGAATTCTTCTCTTTTCTAGACACTAAACCTGTATTAAATCACCTAGAATTCTTCTCTTTTCTAGACACAACCTGTATTAAATCACCTCGAATTCTTCTCTTTTCTAGACACTAAACCTGTATTAAATCACCTCGAATTCTTTTCTTTTCTAGACACTAAACCTGTATTAAATCACCTCGAATTCTTCTCTTTTCTAAACACTAAACCTGTATTAAATCACCTCGAATTCTTCTCTTTTCTAGACACTAAACCTGTATTAAATCACCTCGTATTCTTCTCTTTTCTAGACACTAAACCTGTATTAAATCACCTCGAATTCTTCTCTTTTCTAGACACTAAACCTGTATTAAATCAGCTCGAATTCTTCTCTTTTCTAGACACTAAACCTGTAATAAATCACCTCGAATTCTTCTCTTTTCTAGACACTAAACCTGTATTAAATCACCTCGAATTCTTCTCTTTTCTAGATACTAAACCTGTATTAAATCACCTCGAATTCTTCTCTTTTCTAGACACTAAATCTGTATTAAATCACCTCGAATTCTTCTCTTTTCTAGACACTAAACCTGTATTAAATCACCTCGAATTCTTCTCTTTTCTAGACACTAAACCTGTATTAAATCAACTCGAAATCTTCTCTTTTCTAGACACTAAACCTGTAATAAATCACCTCGAATTCTTCTCTTTTCTAGACACTAAACCTGTATTAAATCACCTCGAATTCTTCTCTTTTCTAGACACTAAACCTGTATTAAATCAACTCGAATTCTTCTCTTTTCTAGACACTAAACCTGTAATAAATCACCTCGAATTCTTCTCTTTTCTAGACACTAAACCTGTATTAAATCACCTCGAATTCTTCTCCTTTCTAGACACTAAACCTGTATTAAATCACCTCGAATTCTTCTCTTTTCTAGACACTAAACCTGTATTAAATCACCTCGAATTCTTCTCTTTTCTAGACACTAAACCTGTATTAAATCACCTCGAATTCTGCTCTTTTCTAGACACTAAACCTGTATTAAATCATCTCGAATTCTTCTCTTTTCTAGACACTAAACCTGTATTAAATCACCTCGAATTCTTCTCTTTTCTAGACACTAAACCTGTATTAAATCACCTAGAATTCTTCTCTTTTCTAGACACAACCTGTATTAAATCACCTCGAATTCTTCTCTTTTCTAGACACTAAACCTGTATTAAATCACCTCGAATTCTTCTCTTTTCTAGACACTAAACCTGTATTAAATCAACTCGAATTCTTCTCTTTTCTAGACACTAAACCTGTATTAAATCACCTCGAATGCTTCTCTTTTCTAGACACTAAACCTGTATTAAATCACCTCGTATTCTTCCCTTTTCTAGACACTAAACCTGTATTAAATCACCTCAAATTCTTCTCTTTTCTAGACACTAAACCTGTATTAAATCACCTCGAATTCTTCTCTTTTCTAGACACTAAACCTGTATTAAATCACCTCGAATTCTTCTCTTTTCTAGACACTAAACCTGTATTAAATCACCTCGAATTCTTCTCTTTTCTAGACACTAAACCTGTATTAAATCACCTCGAATTCTTCTCTTTTCTAGACACTGTAGCCCGTGTTTTCTTAATCCTTCCTCATAACTATAATTCTGGAATCACACAACCAGTTTCCGCGCTCTTCTTTGTATTATTTTCAGTATGTTTATTTACATTCTATGATAAGAACGTCACACCTGAACACAGTACTTCATTCTAAGCTTTGTATAGTTTGACTATCATTTCTTTGCTTCTATGTTTGTTTAATTTTTCTTTTTATCATACAGAACAATGCAATTTGAACTGCTACCTGGATTTACTTACTCACCTTCCTTGTATAATCTATTATAACCCCTATTGTCAATTTCTTCTATAATTTCATCTATGCATTTGCAGCCGTTAGTTTGTAGCTAGATCTGATTGCATCGTTAACGGGCAGTAATAGTTGTCCTGATTCTCATGAGATGACGAAAATATTTTTTGTATCATTTCGATACGTATTCTACACAACAGAAATGTATGACAAGATTTGTAATGTCACTAATGTTCATTTATATCTCTTCTCGTTATGTCTATGACCTTTCTTAGGCATTGCATGTCACACAAATAACATGTTCATTTTCGTTTCCATGAATTGTTGTTTCGAATGTCTCAATGAGTAGGTTTACTCTTGTGTGCGTCATAAAAAGGACGCTAAGCGGCGGGTTACAGTAGCTTTTCTCCCATCCCGAGCGTGCTGATAAATGCTGACCGGGGTCCTCCAGGCATTTGTGCTATGCTTAGCTATATCTGCGTGTCACTCACTACTACGGGATCACGTCGATCCCTCTCGTCGATAGCAGGCTGCCATGAAAACAGCCCGTTTCCAGGGAGGGCTACGACGATTTTGAAGTGAGTCTTGGCCAGTATGTTTTGCCTGACCCTGACTAACATGTCGGATCAGCATGTTTTACCTGACCCTGCCTAACATGTCTGATCAGCATGTTGTGCTTGGCCCTAACTAAAATGTCTGATCAGCATGTTTTGCCTGACCCTGACTAACTTGTCTGATCAGCATGTTGTGCCTGACCAGACGTTAGTCTTCCTCCCCTGTGCCTTGGATAAAAGAGCATAACAGTACTTTCTTAGCATTGCAATCGTGCAAAAGCTTAACGGTATACAAAAAATAACATAGTACAGAGATCATAAAAGTTAATGTCAACCTTTGTGTGAAATTACCCGTAGGATAATGCGTAATCGTTAACACGCAAAAAATAACAAGCAGTGATCCAATAATTAAATATAAATATATATATTATTAAGGTCTTTTGGGATTTGCTGGAGTGAAGTCTAACAAAGGGTGGGATTTATTGGGCTGAGGAATATTGACTTCTTGGCTTTTCAGTCTACACGGAGTGGGAAGGCTAGGTTCGTATTTTACCCGATAGTTAAGAGTACATATGTGGTACGATACGCGGATTCAAACTCTTTTTTTTTTAACAAGAGGACCAAGTATCTTATCAGATCGACCAATGGCATTATCTTCTATTTTAAAGTCTAGCCATTGTTAATTATGTTAGTTCATTGTTCTTTTTTCGATGTTTTTTTAAACTGGTATTAGTTATTTGTTATATTCTACTTTACGGAAGCATTTCCCAAGTTGAAATTTGCGAGGCGTAGTCAAACAGTCACCTAAATATGGTATGTTCAATTAATAAAAAAATATGAAGGTTATCATTCGTGTAACTCGAATATGTACATGTTTTTATAACACTAGAGAGAATGTTGTCTGTTTATTGTTAACTGTTCTCCCATATGTGTATGCTATATTACAATAGAGAGAATGATATCTCCCTACAGTTAACTATCCTTCTACTATATGTACATGTTTTATTACAATATAGAGAATTGAGTATGTTTCTAGTTAACTGTTTTCCTCCCCATGTGTGTATGTTTTTATTACAATAGTGCGAATGTTGTCTTTCTCCAGTTAATTATCCTTCTTTCATATGTATAAGTTTTTATTACAATAGAGAGAAGTGTTGTCTGTATTTTCCTGCCCTGTTTTTCTTTTAATTTCTGACAATAATAATTTAAATAGAACAATAGCTCGAAATGACAGCTAAAGCAGGACACGACAAATTCTGGGAGCTCTAGACCGGCTTGAAAATCAAGAGGAAAATATTTCAATTAAAGGACTAACAGATCCAGTTTCGGCAGCGCAGGAGCTGCAGTGATCAGCGACCCATAGCTGACCGCTAGCGTCATGGCCAACGAACCAGAGCTGCCAAGACCCTTATACGCCTCCACGCAGTGATCCTGGATAGAAGGCTGCAGCATGGCAGACTGGCTAAGGAGAATGGATCGAAGAGGGAGTGCTAACCCGGTATTGAAAAAATAATTGCTGAAGTCGGATGTGTCGAACCGAAAGGTGTAAATATAGCAGTCAAGCTGTAAACTACAACACAATGCATTCCGTTCTCTGGACTACATTCTGCTACTTAAACTATTTCAGGGTTTAGTAGCGGGATATTGAGAACGAACCAAGCCAAGATCCAGTTTTAGTGGTGCGATCAAGTTTCCTGCTGTCACAGATGATCTATAACGCAAATTCTGAGATTTTATTGGGCAAAGTTGTTCAGAGTTACAAAGGTAAGGGTTGTGAAAGATAATGACTTTGAATTTGTCCATGAACGAGCCATTTAGAGGACTTGTAGCTGCGTTGCAAACAGCATGAAGGAAAATTAACAGCACAGCCAAAGAGTGTGCATGAAAAGAAGAACTTTAAAGACAAAGAGTATTGTAACAGACAAAGAGTATTTTAACAGACTATATAGAGAGACAAATGAATAATCATCATTAGAGAATAATGGAACAAGTACAGAAGTCCACAGTTTTAAGACAAACCATAACAGAAGATTCCTGCATTGATACTGTAATTAAGACATGGATTGTTGCATTGACAAATAGGACTGTAAAGAGAAACATGAATTTGTAATCTCAAAGAATATCGGAAGAGAGCTGAGGAAAAGAATAGTTACTACTCATATATGGTGAACTACACTGTGATGAGGCTGAAATATGGACTCTGGCAAACGAGTATTTTAAAAAACTTGGAAGAGTGTGAAAAGTAGTGCTGTCCTAGACTGCAAAGAATGAGTTAGACAGAATTAATATCCAATGACAACGTCCTCAATGAGGTGGGCGCACACAAAAAAAGATTGAAAATTATACAAAAACGATGATAAAGTTGGGCATAATATGCGACATGAAATTCTTCTACAACAGATACTAGAGTGCACGATCCAGGAAAGAAGAGGAATGGTACGACCAAGAATCATCCTTACATCTCAGGCATGTTGGCACTAAAGTACAAAGCTATGCTGAAATGAGAGGAACTGCTGAGGATAGGTCAAATTGAGAAACATGATAAAACAACCTTACAGCCAGTTTCAGGACTGACGAACTAGATGTTGACAAGATCGCCTTGTCGCTTAGACACGCTGCTGTGACGACCAGACACGTAACTGAGGCGACTATACACGTTGCTGTGGCGCCAAGACGCGTTGCTGGGGCGCATAGACGCGTTGCTTTAGCACACAGACACGTTACAATGGCGCCTAGACACGTTGCTATGGCGCCTAGACACATTGCTATGGTGTCTGGAGGCGTTGCTGTGGCGCCCAGACGCGTTTCTGTGGCTCCCAGACGCGTTTCTGTATCGCCCAGACACGTTGCTATACTGCCTAGATACGTTGCTGTGGCGCCCAGACACGTTGCTATGCCGCCTAGACACGTTGCTATGACGCATAGACACGTTTCTGTGGCGCAAAATATTTCAGAACCGTTATCGTATTTACTCGCACAATTTCTTCTATTGCGTATATACGCCTTCAGATTTACATAAAATATAATATTTTTCCAGTAATTTCTTCTACTTCCACTGACTTTCAAGCCCAGACTACATGCGTCATGTTGCGAAGCAGGTAAGACTGAACACATAAAAGGAATAGTAAAAATAGATAAACATTACCTTTAAAACAAATTTGAATTTGCACATTTAGTATTCTTATTCTCAAAAACAATTAACCCATATCCTCTAGAATGTTGTACAATCCCACTAGAATTTTTTCATTCCGCACAGCACCTAGCTTCTACATTTTTAACTTAGCGCCTAGATCCTAAACAAATGTTTTACTTCCTGGACTAGAGTATTTCAAAACGTAACTTTTTTGTTTCTTTCTAAAGAAGAAATAATGTTACGATATATATGGTTAAGGATGGTTCCATATGTAGCACCTGTCACCTTAAAAGTGACGGCTAGTGACAGGAACAGCATGATTCCCTTAAATATGGTCAGTGACCTGGGAAGTTTACGGTAAAACGGGTGAATTTCGTGGACGATAACTGGGGAAATATAATCAAACGCAGACAGGTGTATCTAATCTTGTTTTATCCGGTGCTATCTCTCTCTCTCTCTCTCTCTCTTTATCTCTCGTTCACTCTCTCTCTCTCTCTCTCTCTGTCTCTCTCTCTCTCGCTCTCTGAGGAGTGTCGAGTATCTCGAGAGATATGCATGTGCCGACGACAATGATTTTGAACACTTTCATTCTGGTAGCTTATGTGAAACGAATTAACCATGCAGTTTAGCCCCTCCAGTGTAGAATAGTCTCCCGTTCAATTCTTTGATGACACAGAGAAATATGCAGAAACGTGCTTAGTGTGGAGAGGTCATTTGGGTTTCAGATAACGTCTAGAGAATATGCCTGAAATATTCCTGTCAGATTCAATAACTCGATTTCACAGGGGTTGCTCCAAAAAAACAACAGAACAACTAATCTTCTTTCTGTCCGTCTCTCTTTCTTTCTTTCTTTCTCTATCACTATATTATTCTCTCTCACTCTCTTTTCCTTGTTATCCTCTCCCTTCTCTCTCTCTCTCTCTCTCTCTCTCTGATCCCCCCTCCCTCTCTCACTGGTTTACAGCTGCTCAATCAACACATTCATGTTCTCATGCTGTTCCAGGAATTGTTCGATATCGACAGGGTATTTTGATTGCGATGCTAATTCATAATGACACAGTTTTGTGTACTTCATCCCTTGATCCCACTATAATAGTATCGATCGTCGTTAAGTTCATGATGTATTGCCTGGTCATGGCCTCGCGTATGATTACTTTGGTGCACGGATTCTTAAATGTGTGTATGTGTGGCATACACCAGGATGATTATGTGACCGTATTTAGCAGTCGTGTATCGTCTGTACAACCCATTGGTGGCTCATTAAAGTTTGTGTTACACCCATGCCTTTCCACGGACGTTGATGAATTCATTTAAAGTCCAGTGAAGTTTGTGATAATCTTGACTGACCACTGAAGTATATGATTCCCTTTGACTGACCACTGAAGTATATGATTCTCTTTGTCAGACTACTGAAGTATATGATTCCCTTTGACAGACTACTGAAGTATATGATTCCATTTGACAGACTACTATAGTATTTGATTCCTTTCGACAGTCTAGTGAAGTATATTATTCCCTTTGACAGTCTAGTGAAGTTAATGATTTTCGTTGATATCGTAGTGAAGTATATGATTTCCTTTGACAGTCCATTCAAGTTTATGATTAACTTTCATAATCTAGTGAAGCATGTGACTCCATTTGACAATATAATGAAGTATATGTTTTTCGTTGACAGTCTAGTGAAGTGTATATATCTCGTTGAGAGTCTAGGGAAGTATATCATTCGCTTTGTCTAGTTATATATATGATTTTCTTTGACAGTCTAGTGAAGTATAGGATTCCCTCTGACAGTCTATTAAAGTATTGGATTCCCTTTGAGTCTAGTAACGTATTTGATTCAATTTTAGTCTAGTAAAATTAATCTTTCCATTGGAGTCTATGGACGTATACGATTCCCATTGACGATCTAGGTAAGTATACGATTCCCATTGACGATATAGGTAAGTATACGATTCCCATTGACGATCTAGGTAAGTATACGATTCCCATTGACGATATAGGTAAGTATATGATGTCCATTGACGATCTAGGTAAGTATACGATTTCCATTGACGATCTAGGTAAGTATACGATTCCCATTGACAATATTGGTAAGTATACGATTCCCATTGACGATCAAGGTAAGTATACGATTCCCATTGACAATATAGGTAAGTATACGATTCCCATTGACGATCTAGGTAAGTATACGATTTCCATTGACGATCTAGGTAAGTATACGATTCCCATTGACGATCTAGGTAAGTATACGATTCCCATTGCCGATCTAGGTAAGTATACGATTCCCATTGACGATCTAGGTAAGTATACGATTTCCATTGACAGCCTAACCAAGTAAACGATTCCCATTGGCAGTCTAATAAGGTATACGATTCCCATTGAGAATCTAATTAAGTATGCGATTTCCATTGGCAATCTAGTGAAGTGCATAATTCCCATAATTTTACGATTCTTATTGACCAACTGCCCAAAGACTGGAAGAATGCGTATGTTATCCCCATCCTGAAAGGCAACAAACTTCCAGAATTACCAAAATGCTTTGGAAAATTAGCAGAAAGAATGGTAAATGCATGCCTGGTTCCTTGAGAGAGCAGAAATTCTTTGCCATGAACAGGCGGGCTTCAGAAAAGGTAGTTGCACAGAAGACCACATTTGCAGGTTAATACAGAAAATTCACGATGGATTCCAAAATAAGAAACATACAGAAGCAATATTCTTCGACTTACAACAGGTCTATAATCGAGTATGGAGAAACGGTCTCTTGATGAAGATGACTGACATGGGGATTAGCGGAAAGTTGTACAACTGGATAAAATATTTCCTGATTGACCGAACAATCCAGACAAAGGTGAGCAATGCAGTCTCCTCCAAAGAAGTCTTAGAGAAAAGCTTACCTCAGGGCTCTGTAGTGAGCTGCACTCTAGTTATTATTTACATAAATGACTTGGCCAAGCACATCAGAGCTGAAAAAGCCATGTATGCTGATGATTTAACAATATGGCAGAGCCATGAATATGTAAAAAGTGCATCACGAAGATTATAAAGACCTGAGAAGACTGCACGAAAATTGTCAAATGTGGAAACTGAAGATAAACTGTGAAAAGACTGTTTTACACGTTCTTTACTAAAAGCCACAAAATCGCCAAGACAAATATCAGTCTGAGATTCGGCAAACAGAAATTGCCCAGAGAGGATAAGCTTACATATCTTGGAGTCACTCTAGACCGACAGCTCAGTCTCAAGAAACATGTTCAAAATGTTAAAAATAAAGCATTGAGGCGGCTACACTTATTGGAGAGGCTCGTTGGTATAGAATGGGGATCGGACAAGGACACTCGGAGGCCTGTATCATGGATATGTACGCTCTGCTTTAGAATACAGCAATGCACTCCTGACAACATGCTCACGGACTAATGTAGAGTCCCTGGACAGAGTGTAGAACAATCTCTGGCGCCTTATTAGTGGAGCAATGAGATAAATGCCCACTGCGGCATGTGAAATTCATGTGAATGTAGAACCCCTTGAGATGCGAAGAGGTGTTGCTGCTATGGATGTTCATGAGAGGAGTAAAAGAATGAGCAAAGACCATCCCAATAGAAGACTTGTACAAAAATTGGAGATAAGCAGATAATAAAACAAAACTCAGTCCTCCACCACGTCAGCAAGATTAAAGACATATATCACTTCCCAGACAAAATACAAGAAACAAAGAGAGCAACAAGAAATTGACCACCACATATATGTTTAACAATGCCAGAAATTCAAACAAAAAGTGCTGATCCAGTCACTCTAATGAGAGCACCACAGAGAACGATTGACACCTACCCAGAAGAATGGATACATGTATATACTGATGGATCTGCTTTGAAGGCCACCATTAAAGCGTGGTATGGAGTCTACATAGAGTATCCAGACAGAACATCTGATGAGCTGTTTGATGTCTGTGGGGAGTTATATTCAAATTATGAGGCAGAAATAACAACATTGGAAGTAGCTCAATAACACTTGAGTAATGTATTTGATGCTTTCCCATCATAAGCCCAAAGAGTCGTAATTTTTACAGACTCATTATCTGCCCTTCAAGCTCTGGACGACTGGGGTCACTGCAGGTCTGAAATTACCCAAATATCCATAGATGCCAGCCAACTTCTCACATCCCATGAAGTCAGAATAGTTATATAATAGATACGTGGTCACTCAAATACAACTGGCAGTGACAAGGCAGATAGACTGGCTAAGAAGGGATCAAGTCAAGAACAACAATGCACACTAACAACACTACAGACAGTCAAACAATTACTGAAGACTGAACAAAGAGGTCTGGCAGAATAGATGGGCAATGGGAAATACTGAGAGAGAAATCTACAGACATATGGACATCTCAAATCTCAAAGACAACATCAACGTCCTGAAAAGGAGAGACCAAAGCCTCATTTTGCGACTTCTAACGCAACACATACAATTTAACAGCCACTTGAATAGAACAACCAGAACATGCTCCAAAGTGTCGGCTGTGCACACATCCCTATGACACTGTTGAACATCATCTTTTTGAATGTCCGGCCCTTGCGGGTGTTAGGAAAGAGCTTCTTCCCCCCAGGCCAGACAAGTGGAACACTTTGTACTGAACTAAACAACAGCTTACAAGCATTTGCAGATACCCCCCTATGGCATTGGGCCAAAGGGCAAGAGCCTATCGGCCCCTGGATCAATAACCAGCCAACCAACCATTCTTATTGACAGTCTAGTCAAGTTTACAATCCCAATTGACAGTCCAGTAAATAATTTCCTTTAACAGTCTAGTGATGTATATGATTTCCTTTAACAGTCTAGTACAGTATAGGATTTCATTTAACAGTCTAGTCTAGTCCAGTATGTGATTTCCTTAAACAGTCTAGTCCAGTATATGATTTGAGTCTTTTGAAGTATATATTTCACCGTGACAGTCTAGGGTAGCAAATAAACACTTTAGAAACTCTAATGTAGTCTATTAACCGTTAACATAGTCCAGCAATGTGTATTAAAACTTTGTTTACGCTGCACGTAAAAATAGACTGTAAACGGAAGTGAATGGCACGTTAGTGACGGTTGATTACATAACACCACACTTTCTGACAATTTCAATTTCATTATCAAGTGATCCATTGTATGTAAGAAAATACTTCCAAGAATATGTTTTGCTCTTGGACTTGCTTAAGTTTGAAATGTTGTTAATGTATGTTAAGTGGACATTGTGTTCTGATATATTCATTGTTCTTATATTTGATGTGCTAATCGTCATATCATATCAACATTGGCTGCACCAAGTATATTATTATGATTTTGTAGTTCATCTTTGGCCACATACCTTAGGATTGTATCGTGTACAATGAGTAGTTCATGTAATTAGTTGAATTCTTTGCTTCTTGTGCAAAATTATATGTCTGATGTTGCAATTTGGTTGGCTTTTGTTCTTACTCTGTCCATGTTCAACATCAATGATGAAAGCACACATCCTTGTTCTACTCCAGTAGCTATTTCTAAATTAAATGTAGTTCAATCAGTTGATCTTATTAGAGTTTTATTGATATAATGCAATGATCACATATTACTTAGTTGTTGCGCTTGTATTCCCAAGTCCTCTAATGGTCTACAGAGTGATTTTTTCTATTAATTATTTCAAAAGTGTTCTAATAATTTTTAGATTTTATGTTAACATGTTTGTCAAATAAATTTTTCTTTGGCCTTAATTTCTGAAAATAAATAAAAGGTCAGTATGTCACCATTTGCTTATCAAATCGAAGCTGAACTTTGTTCAAAAAGTGATGCTATTCTTTGTTCAAGTATTTTCACATACACGATTCTAGTACAATGTAGTAGCGATATACAACTGTATGTATCACATCTTCTTTCACTCTTTTTCACCAAAACTGATATTAATGTAGCTTGTTGACAGCGATCTGGCACAATTTTGTCTTTTGTTGCTCTACTAACGATTGTCTCTAGTCACTTCACTCATGCTTTCCCATAAGCCTGAATTACTTTACTTGTTATGTCCTCAAATCTTGGTGATTGTTTCAACAAGGTCTGTTCTTTATATATATATTTCTTCAATCAATATAGCAGTTTTCAGATGATCATTGAAGTTTTGGATAAATATTAAGTGCTTGTTGGGTTGAGAAGTTCTTGGAAGTATTCTTTCTATTGTTGTTGTATGTCATGCTCTTATTTATGATTGGAACATGGTTGGAGCTCTCATTTCTTAGGTTTACTATTTTGATATTTTTGTAGAAACATTTGTAAATATTGTTGACGTATTTGCACGTGGATGTTAGTTGTTATCTATATTTCTTTCATAATTATTCTTTCGCCATTTGACTTACTTATTTGTTATTTCGTCTTGCAATATAATATTCCTGCGTTTTATAGAATTAATTTGCAAATTCTATACTGATATTGTAATATCAGCCTTCCACAAGCTGTTTGTTTTCTTTCATTGCTTTTTTCTTAAGTCTATTGTTGAATATTTACTGTTGAGTGTATTTGTCATGATTATTTAAAAATATTTACCTTGTTTTTGTTTCTAGTTTTCCTTATTTAATTTCAAAAATATAAATGCTATTTCATTACATATTACTCTTCTATTGTCTCCACCTTCTAATAACTTCCTCTTCTAATGTTATTCTATTGTGTTGGCTCGTAAAGGCTCTTCTTAATTTTCCTATGTAATAGCGCCTGTGTTATTTCTACTAGTTGATAATCAGTATTTATACCGACGTTGAGGATTACTCTAGTCTGTTATTATCTCATCATTGTGATTGTCGGTGACAATCAATTTGTGATTCTCTAATTCTGGGTTGTTCTACATGTACCCTCTTTTGATATGCCTTTCTGGTATTGGAAGATGGTGTTTAATGCTATTAGACCATGATCAGTAAATAAATTTATTATGAGATTTATCTTTTGCTTCTCAGTTGCCTTGTTTGATAAACGATAGTATTTTAATTACTCTGATCACCTGTTGATCATCTAAACGCTATGTTTTTTTTTGTGTGGCCTGCATCAACATGTTCCCTGGTGTATGTGATCATGTATCTCTAAACCTTTGAGTATTTTCTATTCAATTTAGCCGCAAACTTCTCCCGTTTCATGACCCTATCCCAAAGATGGGAAACTTGTAACCGAAATGTGGTTTTTAAATCTATTTAGTTCAGCCATTTGAATGAATCGACATTTCGCATAACATAACTTTGTATTTTTTGTGTGTTTTTTTTTTAAATTTTGTTGTAATCTTACAATGAACTAATTTAAAATACGAAAGAGTAAACAAACATCCAATGACACACTCCTCGACTACTAACCACTACAAATAAAACAGTAAATCATAAGGTCTATTTTGAAATCGGCTCTGCTCATAATTTTTTGGAGCCGAGGTTTAGTGCACTGGCTTCCCAGCTGAACAATCGAGATTAGGTCCCCAGTTGGTGCGCACTTTTTCCGATCGTAATACCGCACCTGGACTCGACCCAGCTTCAAATTTGTGGTACCAGAATAATCTGGAAAAGTAAGCCGGCCGTTGTTATGTTCACCATTCCCCCCCCTCCCCCCCCCCTCCCCCGGCGTGCTGCTGGTCGTGAAAATATGAACCTATCACCATATTCCCAATATGCACACTGACGCGTTAACGGGATCTTAACTACTTTGATATGCTGATGATTAGGTTTCATTGTAAGTCTAGAATGTACCTTAACTTCCTCACATGAATGGTGCCAATAAACACGAGTTAGATTTTTACAAAAAAAACCTACATTTTGAAGCGTATCCAAATGACGTTTCTTGAACGTGACCTAATAAGTTTTACAAGTAACATAATGTGGCGTTCCAGCATGATGTCCCTACTCATGTGCTAAACTGTTCAGAATTGTCTCTCTGAGTCTTCCTCTACTTCTTTTCCCGGTAATGTTTCAGTATTTACATTATATCTAGACCTGATCTTCTCAACAACAAAAAATGACAAACTTTTCCTCATTCGAGGGTTTTTTAAGACTGAGAACTGCAAGCCGCTTCGCCACTGCTGTCACCACGTCGTGTGCCGGCTATGTTTGTTTTTTCACCCTCAACAGAAAAACAACATAGGCATATCGGGTATTCGAACTCCTGCCCTCCTTGTCGGTATGCAGGCATCGAAACCATTCGGCCAGTCGCTTCTCATCATTTCATAAATGCTGACACAATGTTTGATCTGCTCTGTGTTTAATAAATCATCTTTGGGCATGGGCTACATATCCTTGCTAATCCTTTTAATGACTATGGAATCCTTCACAGTCGTCTGTAAAACGTCTTTATTACCTGCAGTGATGGGAGCAGCGAATAGTCAAGCACAGATCAAACAGACGTCAACTTCTTCTACGTGTTCATGTTTCTGGAAACAGGTTTTGTCAAAGCAGTTAGACCAATGATAACTTAACTTAACCTCTTTATACTGGTTTAGAAGACCCTGCAGAGTCTGAATACAACCAGTTACATTTACATCACCTTGCTCTAAAAGCTATGCGCATCCAGTTTATTCTTAAATGCATTAACTGTCCCTGCCTCCACTACCTCCCCTGGCAATGCATTCCAAGCAGACACCACTCTCTGACTAAAACAATATTTCCTAATATCTAACCTGGACCTCTCTTTAGTCAGCTTGTAGCTATGCCCTCGTGTTATTGTAGGTGGCTGTGTTTTAAAAAACTTGTTATAGTCTAATTTATCCATTCCTCTGATCATCTTATCAACCTGTATTAAGTCACCACGAATTCTTCTCTCTTCGAGACACTGTAGGCCGGTTTTTCTGAGTCGTTCCTCATAACTGTAATTATGGAATCCCACTATCATCTTTGTCGCTCTTTTTTGTATTATTTCTAGCATGTTTATGTCCCCTCTATGATAATGACTCCACACCTGTACACAGTACTCCAATCTAGGTCTGACTAAAGCTTTATACAGTTTGACGATCACTTCCTTGCTCCTATGTTTAATATTTCTTTTTATCATACCTAGCATTGCATTTGCCTTTTTCACTGCTACCTTAACTTGCTCACTCACCTTTCCTGTATGATCTATTATAACCCCTAGGTCCCTTTCCTTATCTATCTTTCTAATATTGTTTTCTCCCATTCTGTAATTATGTTCCATATTGGATCTACCCATGTGGATGACTGTACATTTATCTACATTAAACTCCATTTGCCAGCTTACAGACCATTCTCGAATTTTATCTAAATCCGACATCAATATATCCACTTCCGCTTTAGATGAGACACTACTGCATAGTTTTGTGTCATCAGCAAATTTTGCAATCATGGATCTCACATCAATGTCCAAATCATTTATATATATCAAGAACAAAATTGGTCCCAAAACCGAGCCCTGTGGCACACCACTTTTCACTTCACTCCACTCAGAGTACTCCTTATTTATGCCCACCCTCTGCCTTCTTCCCGTTAACCAATTTTCAATCCATTTGGCAACTTCCCCACCTATTCCATGTGTATTTAACTTTCGAAATAATCTTTCATGAGGTACTCTATCAAAGGCCTTTGCAAAGTCTAGATAAATAACATCCACTGGTTCCCCTTTATCTATGATTTTAGTAACCTCCTCCATGAATTCTAATAGATTTGTTAAGCATGATCTCCCTCTAGTAAACCCATGCTGATTATTTCTAATTAGATTAAATTTTTCTAAATGCATTACAATGTTTTCTTTGATTATTGACTCTAACAATTTACAGACTATGCTCGTTAAACTCACCGGTCTATAATTTGCCGGATCTGATTTTTTGCCTTTTTTGAAAAAGGGGATCACTCCTGCATCTTTCCAATCCCGTGGAACAATCCCTTGTGTAAGTGATTGAGAACATAATATAGCCAATGGTTTTGCTAGTTGGTTTCTAATTTCATACAGCAATTTTGGGTAAATACCATCTTGACCTGGACATTTATTCACTTTCAACCCCTCCAATTTTTTTAAAACCATTTCCTCTGTAATACAGATTGATCTTAATCCCGCTGTATCCATGTCTCTTTGAAAAATATATATAGGCTCTGGGATCTCGGAGCAGTCCTCCTTTGTGAAGACTGTGCCAAAGTACTGATTGAGCAGATTAGCAGCCTCCCTATTCTCACTTATTATTTGCCCTGTACTGTCTATGAGAGGGCCTACTTTGTCTTTCGTTCTTTGTTTATTTCTAACATAAGAAAAGAAGCTTTTACTGTCAGTCTTGATCCTATGAGCAAGTTTTTTTTCAAAGTCTATTATTGCTGTTTTATTCGCTTTCTGAGATATGTTCTGCTTGTCCAAATATTTTACATATGTTTCTTTTGATTTACCTGCCTCTATATATTTTTGCCATGCTTTATTTTTTGCTCTTCTACATTTCACTACAAATCTAGTTATCCACTTTTTACGCTTGGGGTTTACCTCCCTACATGGAACACATTCCTCTTTTAGCGTTTCTAGAACTGTTTTAAAACTTTCCCACTCCTGTTCAACATCTGTTCCTACGACAATATCTTTCCAGATTATGTGGTTCGCTGCCTCTTTCATCCTCTTAACATCTGCCTTAGAGTAGTCGTATGTTCGTGTGTTTATGTTTACTTCTTTCCCTGCAATAAGATCCCAACGGATGATTTGATGGTCACTTGAGCCAAACAGTTCCCCAAAGGTTACGTTTTCAATCATATTTTCCTCTGTGGTAAAAACTAGGTCGAGTATGTTTTTGCCTCTGGTGGCTGCTTCTACATGTTGAATTAAAAAATTGTCAGTTATGCACGTAACAAAAGGTTTTGGCTCTACAAGTGCTTCTGCCATATCCCATTTTATTTCTGGATAGTTGAAATCTCCCATTAATAATAATTTCCCTTTACTTGCCTTTGCTATGCTACTAATCAGCTCCTCATCTTCCTCTTTTTGACTTGATGGACATCTATAGCACACTCCAATCACTGTTTTTTCACCCCCACTTTCTATTTCTCCCCATACACTTTCATTTTTGTTACCACATGATAAATAATCTTTGACGGTTATATTAACAGAATTTATACAGTATAATAAAACGCCACCTTCCTTAGTCTTGTCTCCAATTATCCTATCTTTCCTTAACATTGTATATCCCTCAATTTCAAGTTCACTATCTGCAATCTCCTCATATGTCCATGATTCTGTTAACCCTATTATATCTGATGATGTAGGAACCAACATTGCCATTCCCATAGCGGTTAGTTTGCGGAGCAGCCTTACATTACACTACATATATGAGAGTCCATACCACCTTATAAAAACCCATCAGAATATAACACACCACCAAGGAAACATCCTCAATAGTAATTTGGTTTGGCATGAATAGTTGCGAACAACAATAACCTTCACCGATGTTCTTGTTCAGTTATTGACTGTCTATAATTCACCTCTATTGGACAAAGCTGGTTCGACATAGCATTTTGGAACCCTAGTTTATTCTTCAATTAACTAAGTTTTCCTTCATCGAATGCCCATCATTTCTGGAAAATGTATGTGATATCTTTACTTTAAACATTAAACTATTTTGGAACAGGTAGAATAATGGGGTTGTGTTCGACACTGCGATACCATTTTTGGCAAACCTGCAGATAAACCATGCATTACACTACAGCGAGGAGGACGCAGATCCACCTTTTTTTTCATTACCAGTGATATAGGACTTTAAATCCGCTACCAAAGAAAAATTGTCAAGAGTGAAAAAATAAGGCACGAGTTGTTTCGAAAACAAACAATAAAGAAGTAAATAATATAATGATCTGGTCTAACAACTATCGAGAACATCAAATTTGCTACTGAAAATGAGCAGATGAATGAATCAGTCATTCTTTGGCGCAATTTTAAAAACATAAAAACATTGCAAAAACAGAAGAATTACGGTTTAATAACCAAGACGACAAAGAGACCTGTGTCAAGGTCATATCGCGAGTCTCCGTAAACAGAGTTTGATAACCAGGTCTGCCGGAACACAAAGGGCTAAAACGCAGCATGTCATCATGGTGCTCTGTCCATTATAATTTTTTGCGTTAATTACTGCTTTGAAGGGTTCATTCTTGTCATTAGCGTAAAAACGAAGGCTTTTAACTCGTGCCTTCTTCTTATTTATTGTGCTTTAAATATATTATTCTGTCTTTCGTCGCAACTTTTCTGTCCTTGCTTTGGTCTTTTCACTTTCGTTGTCATCTCATGCGTCCTTAGTAACTCCCTTTTTCGTCTAAATCTATTATTTTTATTATTATTATAATCATTACTGTTCTTTTTACGTGAACGTCATTGTGAAAACAACATAACTGTTACTCATGAACAGGTAGTTTAAAACCTTCCATACACACACACACACACACATACACACACACACACACACTAACACGTGCTCTCATGCTGATGTCCATCCATTGCACTTTGATTAGTTTAGACTAAAGACCTATCGCTCTCGAGTATGGAAGTCAAAGACTCCAACTGCATAGTAGTTGGAGACTTCAACTCGGAGAGATGGGGATACTCGGACACAGACAGCAGAGGTGACGAAGTGGAAGATTGGGAGATAGACACAAATCTCTCCCTAATCAATAGGCCGGAGGATAGCCCTAGTTTCAATTCTAGAACATGACATACCACCTCGACTCCAGATGTGGCCTTCTCCACACAGGACATACACCATAAAATAGACCGCCAGGTGCTAAACCAACTGGCAGGCAGCGACCACAGGCCGATCAGGCTAACCATTGATATGGAAGTAGGCCCACGGGAAAAAAACCGCTCCCACGTTGGAATTACAAACGAGCCGACTGGGACAGATTTGCAATCCTGACAGATGGGCTGTGTGAAACCATCAACACATGAAACAACAAAATGAAGCCCATGGTGGAAAGCCTAAGCAAGGCAATAATGTAAGCCGCCACTGAAACCATCCCAAGATGGGCTAGGAAAAACTATAAGCCCTATTGGAATGATGAGTTGCAGAAAGCGGAAGATGCAGTCACAAATGCTAGGAACATGGCAGAGCGAGAACAATCTATGGAGGCAAATGTCTCCCTCAAAGCCGCCACGGCGAAATACAAATTCACTCTAAACCAAACGGCAAGAGAGAGCTGGAAAAACCAAACCGAAAGCCTCAACCTAGACAAAGAAAGGAACAAGCTATGGAAGCTAGTCAGAAACATGAATGACGAAACCCCTTCAAACAAACAAATTACCATCAAGCAGGGCGAAAACTTGCTCACTGGAAAAAAAGCCGCAAACGCTTTTGTAGAACACTATGCCAAAGCAAACCACATCGACGTCCCTGCAGATAGGCATACAGACATTAGTGAAGAGCAAAAGGGGCACGACAACATCAATACGGCAGCAGAAGAGCATATGATGGCCAAACTAACAATGAGCGAAATGGAAGAGGCCATGAGAACATTAAAGAAGAGGAAATCTCCCGGAAATAACGGGATAACAAACGAAATGCTGATGGGGATGGGTTCAACAGCGAAGAGGAAACTGCTATCGGTCCTGAACCAAAGCTGGAAAAGGGGAATTGTACCCCAGGCATGGAAAGAGGCAGTACTTGTACCAGTACCAAAAAAAGGAAAGGACAAAGCAAATCCAAATGGATACAGGCCTATCAGCCTACTGAGCTGTGTCGGGAAACTGATGGAACGTATGATAAACACCAGACTGATGTGGCATCTGAAAGAAAAACGAATACTAAGTCCACAGCAAGCCGGCTTTGGACAGCACAGATCCACTGAGGACCAGGTCATCCTCATAGCCCAGGATATAGAAGATGCACAGAAACACACAGTAGCGGTTTGGGTGGACCTGGAAAAGGCATTTGACAAAGTCTGGAAAGACGGACTTAGAGTCAAGCTAAGGAGAAGTGAAGTTTGTGGGAGAATGTACAAGTGGATCAACCACTACCTCAAACAAAGAACGGCCAGAGTCCAAGTACAAGGGCAGATGAGCAAAAAGGTGACACTCGAGCAGGGAGTACACTAAGGGGCAGTACTGTCACCCACACTCTTTCTGGTGTATATAAACGACATTACAGAGAATATACCAAGAAGAGTCCATAGCTCAATGTTTGCAGACGATCTGGCAATGTGCACCTCTGAAAAGAATCTCACCATAGCAAGAAATCGGATGCAGCAGGCCCTAACATCGCTGGAAGAGTGGGCGAACTCATGGCTGGTCAAAATAAACGAGGAGAAAACTACATGTACAATATTCTCGCTTTCAATCAAACCCCAAAACACCAAATTAAAGCTAAATGGCAAATTCCTGCAGCCAAACCACAATCCAAACTATCTGGGAGTCACATTTGATCGGCACATGACATGGAAAAGTCAGATCGAGAGAAACCGAATGAGAGCCAGAGAAAGAATGGCAATCATGAGGAAACTTGCTGGCACAAGCTTGGGAGCAGACGAAAGTATACTAAAGAAACTGTACACTGGAAGAGTGAGACCAGTTCTCGAGTATGGCATTGCGGCATGGACAACAGTAGCAAAGGCGAACTTCGATAAAGTTAACAAACTTCAAAACCAAGCCATGAGAGTTATAACAAGAGGCATGAAGTCAACGCCAATTGTAGAACTTGAAAAGATTACAAAGCTGCAACCCATGACCAATAGAAGATAATGCAGAGCCCAGCTGCAGTCAGAGAAACTCCGAAGACTGACGGACCATCCAATGCACCAGAGACTAACCAATTTGGGAAATGGGAAACTAAAGCGGAGAAACTTTGCAGAAATAGCCAAAGCAAAGATGCACGAAGATCCCATAAACGCACTAACAACACCAAAACCCATCACTACTGTACGAAAACCTACCTGGAGGCAGGATATATTTTCAGAGGTGGTAGAAAATATACCAGGTATTGGCAACAAAAACTGCCAGACTGAAAAAGAAAGGAGAGATACTACCCTAAGCTTTATATCGAAAAACTACGGTTCCGTAACAAACACTACACAGAACGGAGGGGCAGGAGCATTCCTGAACTTACCAAATGGCAGAAAAATAACACTGTCATTTGCTACTGGTAAGTACACAAGCAATTTCAGAGCGGAGGCAGAGGCACTGAGGGCGGCAGTGGAAGAAATGGTGACACATAAAGAAAATGAAAATCATATAGTCCTGCTTACAGATGCTCTGGCCGTAGTCACAGCGCTAAAAAGCCAGAAAAACACTGAGCTTAATGACTTAAGAGCAGCACTCTGTCAACTATGCCAGCAGTCCGCACCAAAAAGAGTAGTGGTACAGTGGATCCTATCACACTGCAACATCCAAGGCAACGAGGAGGCAGACAGACTGGCAAAAGAAGGTGCAAGACTACCACAAACAGATACTAGTATGACGTACGAAGAGTCAAAACGGCTTATTAAAGCCAGATACATGACCAAATGGGAAACTGAACATACCGGCTACACCAAAAACGATGCCTATTACCAGTTGAACTGAAGAGAGCAGGTCGTTGTCTTCAGACTTCGCACTGGCCACAATAGACTGAGGTACCAACTATTCAACAAATTGAAGATAGGTGGTACCGACGAATGCCCGTGTGGTACCGAGAAAATGACCGCTGAGTATCTGCTGCAGAACTGCCCGACATACGAGGATCAGAGAGAGCAGATGTGGCCATTACCAGTGGAACCACAAGACAAGCTCGATGGCAGTGTCGACAGCCTCAGGATGACCGCCGCTTTTTTCGAAAAAATAATGGTTACTGTCTGACTGCGTACGATGAAGAAGAAGAAGAAGAAGATTAGTTTAGACCACTGAAATCGCCCTAACTATCATAGGTGATGATGTTCGTCCATCACATGTGATGAAGACCACTCACTTTGTTCAACCGTGTGGACAGTCTTTTCTGTTGATTTGCCCGCTGAAATGGCGGACTTGCACTGTGATTTGGATTAAAAGTAAAGAGGATACTCCGCTTTATATCACCCTCACTCTCTGGTCCTGAGCCAGTGGCAATATTTTATCGAGACAACTGGAGATAGCACATTATGCAGATTTATCCTCGTCTTTATTCCCTAGGCCTGTCCGGTAAACAGGTATCTCGCAAGGCAGCGGGGGGGGGGGGGGGGGGGCGGGGGGGGGGGTATGACATATATCGTTGTATGTCGTGCGTTTCACATAACCGTAAGAGGTCGTTGGGACATCACTAAACGATGGAATAACGTGCAGGGCATCTCTTCTGGACCGTGTTCTAGTGCATTATAGTCGTGTCTAAATTTCACAGTCACGCTGAAACCAATACTCTGCAGCTAGTGCGAAGGGCGTCAATCTCGTAAAGTTCAGTCGTGTGCACTAGACCGTGAAAATACGACACAGGTCGAAGAGTAGCGCAATTTCATATAGCCGATACACAGGCCATGATAATCAGAGGGAAGAAAACACAAAAAACAAACGAATTAATCAGTCCAAATGGAAAACAACAACACGTTTTCGTGAACACAAGTGTAAGTCGTCGACTACTGTGAATTCCAGACAAATCCATGGCCAGGTGTCATTCATAATCTACTAAAACACCAGAGCAGTGCAGACCCGCAGCCAGTAGGACGCCATCATTGCCATAGGTAAATACAGAAGCACACACGCATCCAAGCACTAGTTAATACGTCCTGATATCGCCTAAAAGACTACGGTCTGGGGTGGAAACTTGCGTGCCTCCGCCAGTAGAATACAGCCAGACAAACCTTTAACGAAAAACAATGTATTGTTACTAGCTTAAAATCCTGGCAATGGAAATAATATCCTTCAGACAGATTCTAGGAGTGACAAACAAAGATCATATCTCAAATGCCAACATCCAATATACACTCTGACATTAAACTTAGATCAATTCAAAGACATACTTGCAGTAATTAAAAACACTCATCTTGAAATAACACAATTGAGTTTCAAGATCAATGGGCTGCTGAACTTTATAATCAAGGGGATAGTTCTGATAAAGAGCGAGAAGCACATTGAATCAGACAGAAACTCTGGTGACTGACTGGCACAAGTGAAAATGGACAATTCAAAATGCATTAAATTGCAACTGCCCCAGGTTACACTTCGCTCATGTGGCATACTTGAGATGGTGAGCCAGGCTTTTCCTGCTACGAGGATTAGTTGTGAATATTAAACTGATATGTATCGAAACATGTGTATAGTATTCAACTGTTTTCTGGTGTTCAAAAAGCGCTAGAATATGTTCACTCATTCATAGAACAAATGGATATGGATCAATTAGGTATATATATATATATTTCACCAAGGACCCCCCCCCCCCTCCCCCAAATCTTACATCCAGGCCGCGTATATGAAATATTACAGCAGTGTGGTCAACGAGGTGCTGATTGACGCTGGCTGTCATCGTTGATTAGCCTTCTGTTAATAGAATAATGATAGCGAGCAGAAGAACACATATCTACCTTCTTTAGTATGCCCGGTGGATACAAGTACGAGCATCGCAATTCGATTACAGAGAAATTTCCTCTAAAGGGAAGAACTCAGTTCGAGAAGCTTTGGAAACTAACAAAAAATGTTTAAAATCCTTAATTACTGGAATCATGGAATACTGAATTCCTGATATTACTGGAGTCATAGAATATGCAAATTCTGATATTCCTGGAATCATGAAATATTTAAATCATGGTATTACTGGAATCATAGAATACTGAAATCCTGATATTACTGGAATCAAGAAATATTGGAATCCTGATATTACTGGAATCATGGAATACTGGAAGCCTGGTATTTTATGGAATCATGGACTACTGGAATCATATTTCTTGAGTCACTAAAAACTGGTAGAATAATGAGTTACTGGGACAAACAACAACAATCGTACCAATCGTAAACCGAGCAATGACCTACTAGAAGTCAAGAATTAATGAACGTTTTAAAATGGCATGCATGCTGTGGAAAGAGTAGCACACATACAACATTATTCTGTTTACAATATGGAGCAAGTAAAACATTGCAGCATATATACCTACACTTCAGGTTTAGAAAATGTGTCCGTTATCATTGTCTTTCCTTAAACAACATATCTTCTTCTTCTTCTTCGTACGCTGTCAGACGTCAACCTTTGTTTTTTCAAAAAAAGCAGCGGTCATCCTGAGGCTGTCGACACTGCCATAGAGCTTGTCTAGTGTTGCCACTGGTAATGGCCACATCTGCTTTCTCTGATCCTCGTATGTCGGGCAATTTTGCAGCAGATATTCAGCGGTCATTTTCCCAGTACCGCACATGCATTCGTCAGTGCCACATATCTTCAATTTACTGTATAGGTGGTAAACAACATATAAATCATGGCTTTTGGATATCAGAATAACTTGGATGGTTTATCCGAGATTCAACCGATTTATGTACTTCTGTACTTAGTTGGTACTAAACAGCCTTCTAAAAAAGCTAGCGTGGAAAATGTTGTTTGCTGAAATCCATGCTATAGACTGTCCATATTTCGCATAGAAGGTTGGTTAGCAGTACAGCACAATACATTATTCATCTTGTTGTAACAATGATTCTCTGCCGACCCAAAACATTTACTCGTTATCTTCCAAAAGCAGCACTCGTTTTGTGAATCACGTTTTGGGCCTCAGAAAGATATGTTGTTCAGCTCTGAGAACCAAAACTCGGTTCAGAACCTTTCCTTGCGAAAGTTTACCAATTCCAGTGGGAAAAAGAAATATTCAGTCTCCACTTACTCACATAAATCTGAAATAGCCGCGTGCTTAGTTAAGACCGTTGTTTACCAGCACCGCCAATCTTGATTACATCATTCCCGACAGCTTCCTGCTCAGTTATCAGTTGATATACCACCTGCGCCTCGCGACTGATCATTCAATGGGTAACTTTGATTTTGTGGATTCGTCTTTCTGTTAGCAAATGAAAAGCAAGCAACATGCCCCATTATGAATGGTGCTCTATCAACAAACACACAAATAGTCTTCTTTCTCTCAACTTATTTTTTATAATGTAAACAGCTATCTTGTTGAAGACAACAATTATGCGAACTCTCAGCTCAAGAGGAGAACAAAGTTACATTTCTTCTTCAATTGAATCAGAGACTCTTTATCGATCATTCACTATCAGACGTGAATTATGACTCACATCTCATCAAACTTAATAATAAACGTGTTTTCTTTCATTATAGAACTCGGCTGTTCCCTCGCATTTTCTTTGAAGATAACAATTTTCTTTGTCATGACGCTTGCATACTTCTTTCTGGCTACACCAAATTGTTGCCATATTCACAGTTGTGGGTGTGTCCACTTCTTCACAACTTGTTTTGGGCAATTAGCCAGACCACTTCAAAAACTCGTTCCTGATGTTCAATATTGGTGTAGCTATCATGTTGCTCTACTACCATTTCTTTCCGAACTATCAAAGCATTTAAACTTTATAGACGTCAGATATAGGTACACATTTTCCAGTGTTTCTTCAATGGATTCTTTTTGAAAGATTCTGCAGTCAGAACTTTCATATAGACAACACATTGCGGTTTCATGTGGACTCTGTCATATGTTTTCGTGGTGTCGTAATTGATGAACGCTGCCATGTCTTTCCTTGATTAGTGTGTGGCCATGTATAGGGTTAAAGTGATAATAATCACAAACTAGCAAAATAGTGTTATACTTTTAGCTGATATCCATAGGAAAGATAAAGGTTTTAATTATAGAAATTTAAGTATCAAAACGAAATAGTAATAACAGCTGGTCTGTCGGGATATATGTGTATGACAGACAAGAATAGCACCACTGCCCCAGATAGAGCATGTCGTAAGAGGTTACTAAATGTTTGACATGGCATAACACCGGCCATGGTTAAGTGGTTTGTTAAGAGCAACATAGATGGAGCCTAACAGGCTGCTGGTCTACTTTGCTCTAGTGATTGAGTCTATTAAGATGGACTTGCATGTGGGTTAACTACCCTCAAATAAACCGGTTATATACAGACTGCAGTCTTCTAAACCAGTATAAAAACGTTGAGCTCTTTTTTAGTTTTTGTGTTTCAACAGTTTATTTATGATTCAAATTAAACATCAGAGAATTAGGTGTAGAGTCGATAACGAAATCGAGGATGAACAGTTGGATCTAAACACAAGAACGGAACAAAGGAAGCAATATTCTGTATTAGGACTCAAGCAAAAACATGTAAAGATGTTCTGATAAACGTGTATCTGTGCTTAATATACTATAATGGCCTTTCGCATGAGAAACTAATGATATGTTTGGAAAACATTATTAAGGATGGAAAAGACCCAGTATCCTATACTTGGAGCAAACTTGCACTGTAAGACCAGACAGGCTTAACTCACCAAGTACACATTGTAAGAATCTCAGTGCGGGTGCACTTTTTGTCTTTCTTGCCCATTAAATATTGACACAGAACAGTTTTCTCGACATATATAGAAAATACCAGCACTCATTATCGGTGGAATGTCAATAGATAATCTCAGATATGCGAATGACACAGTTCTGTTGGAGAGCATGTATTACATGAGTGGATCGTTCAGATAACCATCAAACGCCCTGAAACGCTGAGAAACGAAAACTATGATAATTAGCAAACCAGACTCGAAATGTAATCTTAAGATAAAAATAGATGATGAAATGCTGTAATAAGTCAAGGTATTCTCCTATCTTGGAAATTTAATCACTGGCAATGGAAGATACAAAATATTAATTACAGAAATAATAGGAACGGCCAAATCTATTTTTCTCAACATGAGTCACATTTTGACATCCAAATATATTACGCACAAATTTTAAAAAAGAGTGATCACGGGGTATATAAATACATGTTTACCGAATAGCGTAACATCTTGGAAAAATGAGCAAACTATTGTAGGAGATCGATGATGCATTTGCATCGTAGATACATATAATAAGTATGTGGCGCTTCTTTTGGAAAGAATACAAATACGGAAGTTTTGCAGAGACTAGCGGTGCAAAAGAAAATTGATCTTAACCAAAGCTGGACAGATACTATGTTTTGGACGCATCGAAAGACAAAATACTTTGTTCACGACCTGAACCATTGCAGTCCTGTGAGCATGTCATCTGAGCTGGTCTTATCTGTACAGTCGACCTTCCATGTGGACATGGCACCTGAATTTGTCTGATCTGTACAGTTAACGGTTCATGTGGACAATGGCACCTGAATTTGACTAATCTGATCAGTTGATCTTCGCTGTGTGCATAGCACCTAATTTGGTCTGATCTGATAGGTCTTTCTTCGCCTGTGGGCATATCACCTGAACTCGTCTGATCTCATAGGTCGATCTTCGCCTGTGGGCATATCACATGAACTTGTCTGATCTGATAGGTCGATCTTCGCCTGTGGGCATATCACCTGAACTTGTCTGATCTGATCAGTCGACTTTCCGTGTGTACTTGGCCCCTGATCTGGACATCTGTCGACCGTCCCTCTGGACATGGTAGCTGAACTGAACTGTTACAACGGTGGTGGCGTGTTTATAGATAACGTGTTGAGTCTACTGTCACTCAAAACAAGATTTAGGTGACTGCCTGGCCTAGTGGCTATGTGACACAGCGTACAACCCGAAGGTGCTGGGTTCGCTTCCTAATCAAAGCACCGGCCGTTACCCTGGGGAAGCAAACCTTTAGAAAATGCAGGAGAAAGCAGACCGTACATAAAATGCATGCCCAAGGAGATGCACTTTGCCGACAGACGCAAAATCGAAACATAGGGCAACGCACACGCCTTGGGGAATAAAGAAATAAGGCGAATGCAAAAAAATAACACCAAAAACAAAATCATTTAGATGGCTACGTGGTAAGTAGTTAAGAACACTGTCCGCAGCCTAAAAATGCATGTGCTGAGATTCAGTTGTGATACGACACACTCCACACTGGAGAATAAGACGAGGATCACAAAATATTCAGTGAACTTACAAGAACATAAATTAACAAATCTTATCAAGAAACTCGAATTATTACAATAATGCCTGATTATATAACATAAATTGACAAATTTTGTCAAATAATTCGAATTATTACAATAACGACTGATTACAGAACAGAAATTTACAAATATTGTCAAGTAACTCGAATTATTACAATAATATTTTATTACACTACAGGAATGGACAAATATTGTCAAATAACTAGAATTATTACAATAATACATGATTACACTTACTTAGCTACTTAGTAGCGCCTTTGTTGCCGTGATGAGTAGAGGTTTACCATAGAGAAAACTATAATGTTCTATCCGCCGTCTTTCTCTATTGGCCTCTTTCCAATCCAGCCTGTGGTCACTTAGAGACTGTCGTATGTTGTCTCTCCAACGTACTTTGGGACGTCATATGGGGTATGCGTCCTTGACATTTTGTCATCCATGACCGTCTTGGTATCCGATCTTTTTCCATTCTACAGACATGGCCAAACCACTGTAGATGGGACTGCTCCACTCGTGTCTGCAGGGGTTGGGCTTCGAGATTGTTACGTATTGTCTGGTTACAGATCTTGTCCTTTTTCGCCACCTGAACCACCTTTCTTAGGTATCTATTTTCAGAAATGTGTAATTGCCTTTCCTTGACTGTGGTCATTGCACATGACTCACATCCATATGTCAGGACAGGCACATAGGTCGAGCGGTATACATCCATCTTTGTTATCTTGCTTATTTCTTTTTTGCTGAGGAATCCTTTGTTTATTGCATGAATAAGTCTACTAGCTGCTGCCCTTAGTGCGTTTAACTCTTCTTTTATTGTTGCCTTTCTGTCTATTACCACTTATAGAAATTTAAGGTGGCTGACCTGCTCCAGTGGCCCTGTTCTATATGTTATCTGATGTCTCTTCTCATCCCTGGCCATCCCCATGGGTTTTATTTTGGAGATGCTGATGTGCATTCCATCTTTTCTTCAACTATTCCTACCAGACCTGCAAGTTGATCTGGAGATGTTACTCGGATTTTGTGATCAGAGCCACGTCATCTGCAAATGCCAGCTCCGATGTGCGACTTGGTCTCATCTTGCAGTACCCTACTTCATAATATTGTGTCCGTTCCTTGCAGGCTTTGGTGACTTCATCAATTAGGAGTATGAAAAGCTACGATGATAGAATGTCAGCCTGTCTTACTCCTCTAGAGGTCATGAACTATCCTGACTTTTGATTTGATGTTCGCACATAATATATGCATGTTTTATAGAAACTCTGTATGGCACAGATTAACAGGTCCTAGTATATTCTTCCCTGTCAGGCCCTCTAGAGTTTGTCCCAAGGGACTTTAACGAATGCTTTCTTCAAATCTTAAAAAGCAGAGATGCATCTCCATACCATACTCAAGAGCCTTTCCGATCAGCTGTCTGAGTGTAAATATAAGGTCGTGAGTACTTCTGTTTGCCCTCAGCTATCTGAGTGTAAATATAAGGTCGTGAGTACTTCTGTTTGCCCTCAGCTGTCTGAATGTAAAGATAAGGTCGTGAGTACTTCTGTTTGCCTGAAACCCTTATTGAGTCTCGTCCATATTTGGCTCTGCTAGACCTCTTAATCACCGTTCTAGAATCAAAGAGTAGACTTTCCAGGGAAAACTGATAAGGGAAATACCTATGTGGTTTTAACATTGGCTATTGTCACCCTTTCTAAATATTGATATTAATATGGCAACCTCCTAATCTCTTGGTATTTTCTTGTGGCGCCAATCTGTCTTAATAATCTTCATGAATAGTATAGCTCCTGCCGTTCTCGCGTATTAAATCACTTCAGGCGGTATACCATCATGTCCTGCTGCTTTACCAATCTTACTTTTCTCCAATGCTACCTTTAGTTCTTCCATTGTGATAGTATCGTTCCCCTCCATGGCTCCCTACCCTGAGATTGGGTCTGTTACTGTGATAGCTTGATTTGTCTCCACTCCAAGAAGATCTGAGAAATATTCTATCCATCGGTTCATTACCTCGTCTGGGGCGGTCAGCAGCGCACCTTGTTTATCTTTAACAAATTTCAAGGGGCATTCCTTTTCCTTCTTCTGGAATTTAGGGTCCTGTAGAATAACTTCTGGCTTTCTCCAGTATTATTTTCCAGTTTCTCTCCGAATTCCTCCCATAATTTGTGTTTTGCTTTGAGAATAATCTTCTTTGCTTCTGTTCATAAATTTACATATTCGTTATATTTCATTGTTTGTCCTTCAATATCCCTAGCCTCTCGGTATTGATTCCATGCCTATTTCTTGTCTCGTTTTATTTTTTCCACTACTTCTGTCCACCATGGTGTACTTTTTAACACTTCTCTTAATTGGCTGCATACTACTACTGGATCCTCTTTGATGATGTCTTTTAATTTTACTCACAGCATGTCCATATCTTCTTCAGATTCATCTATCCTTCCTATTGATGTTGTTTTGAGCCTTTGGTATATCCTTTTAACATCTGGTTCTCTTAGTTTTATTTTCTTCTTTATTTTATTCTCTTCTTAATTTTATTATGTCTTTTGCTTGATGGGTGTTGCCTGGCTGGATAGCTTTTACGATTTATCTCTTTATTTTAACTAGGTAATAGTCGCTTCCTATCTCTGGTTCTATGAACACTCTGGCATCCTTCACATATTTGAAACCACTTTTCCTCACTACGGCAGAGTCAATTTATTTTGGATTTACATTTCTTTCATGGCTAGCCTCTAGTGTAGGCATGAATACGCTTGTGTGGAAACCTTATATTTGTAATAACAAGGTTTTGTTCCCTGCAGAATCTCAACAGTCCTTTTCCATTGTCATTTAAGAGATCTTCTCCATACCTACCGATCACTCCATCCCATCTAGAATAGTCGTTTCCAATTATTGCGTTGAAGTCTCCAAGGAAAATTATTTCATTTTGGCAATCGTCAACGATCCTTTAAAGGAGCTCAAAAATGTATCTTGTATGTCAGTGATCTCGGTTTAGTTTGGTGCATACACAGTGACGATTTCCATTTTACTATCCTCCTCTTGTAGACTTAGCACCATCAGTCGTTCTGAAATGAACTTGCATCTTTTAATATTTGCTTTTTTTTTATTTCTGTCCACTATATAGCCCGTCCCTGCCTTGGCTATTTCAGTCATGGAAAATCCGCTGTAAAGTAATATGTTGCCATTATGGTCCAGAACAACCTGTCCCTTTTTTTTTGTTTCTGTAAATTCCAGAACTGTCAATTTTACTCTGTTCTTCTCCTATATTAGTTCATTTTCTTTCCCGCTTATACTTCTTACATTCCATGTTCCGTTAAGCGTTGTCCTTATTTCTCGCTTGTTCGTCGCCGTTGAGTTCAGTCCGATTTTTTCTATACTTTGACTTGTTATCATTTGTTTAGACAAACAGGTGAATAGCCTGTTGTGTCTTGGCATGTTGGGAGGGCTGCCTCCTTACAGCCTCCATTCCAGCCGACCTGTTTTTGTCCACGGCTGCTTATTTTTATTTTCGCAGCTAACCTCCAAATTAGGAGACCTTTCAGCAATCCTCAAACCTTCTGACGCGCCTGGTAGAAGATAGGTTCCTCCCCCAGGCCTTTTTATACTACATACATTAATTGACAAATCTTGTCAAATAACTCGAATTGTAGCAGTAAGGCATGAATATCTTGTAAGATATAAATTGTTGATATAAATGTTTGTTATAAATGGTTGTTTCAGCAGATATAATGAAATGTTATAATCTTCATAAATATATCAATATGTACTAAATTCTAGTATCTCTCATGCTCTCATGTAGCATGTCCTTTGTAGAACGTCGCTCCAATCACAGTCTGTCGGAAAGAAACTCATTCCCTTGCCAAAACTCCAGCTTCCGCAACTGTCATACTCAGGCACTCCTGGATATCTTGGTGCCATCGTCTTCTTGGTCTACCCCTTCCTCTTTTGCCTGGCACCATACCTTCCATCACCGTCCTCTCAAGACCGTTGTGTCTCTTGATGTGACCAAAGTATTTGTATTTTCTAGCCAAAATGGAATTGATAAACCAGTTCTCCTCTATGCTCAACTCTTGCCGAATGTCTACATTTGTTCTTTTCTCTGTCCAGGGTATTCTGAGGATCTTTCTGTAACATTTTGACTCGAAGGATTCGATTCTTTGTCTAGGAGTTTTGGTAATCGTCCATGCTTCACAGCCATAAGCTGCCACAGGAAAAACACAGGCTCTCAAGACTTTTACTTGTATCGTTTTGTTGGTGCCCTGCCATAATTTCTTCAGGCTGTTCAGTCTCTGCATTGCCATAGCTAGTCTTCTTCTGATTTCTTTCGAGCAGTCACCATTTTTGTCGATTCTGGAGCCCAGATATTCAAAATGTGTAACCTGATCTATTTCCTCACCACCCACTGTAAATGTATACTGACATTGTGTTTTATCGGTGGTCATTATGTTTGTTTTGTTTATGTTTATGAACAGAGTTTGATCTTTACTATGTCCATTAACGGCTGAAAGTAGCTGCTCTAGCCCTTCCGCACTTCTTGATAGTATCACTGTGTCATCTGCATATCGTAACTCTGGAATCTCGTACCCCCCAATCGTAAATGGGTCGAAACTTTCAATGTTCTCATCTTCTCGCACATTTCTCATTATACATTCCGCATATATGTTGTATAGATACTGTGAGAGTATACATCCCTGTCGGACTCCCTTTTGTACTGCAAACCAATCTGATGTTTGCCCAGATACTCGGACAGCGACTTGTTGATCTTGGTATAATGTTTCAATGAGATGGACTATATGCAAAGGAAACCCCATTACCTTCATGATTCTCCACAGATTTTGATGCTTTACCGTGTCGAAGGCCTTAATGTAATCAATGAAACATGTGTACAGGTCTACATTAAACTCTCTACATTTTTCATATATATTTCTTAAATTGAATATGTGGTCCCGAGTCCCTCTGTCTTTCCTAAAACCTGCCTGGACTACGGGAATTTCAGATTCAAACCTTTTCTCAATCCTTCTTAATAGGATTCGCAGGAGTATCTTGCTAGCATGGCTGATCAGTGCGATAGTTCGGTAGTTCGTGCACAGCTTCAGGTTGCCTTTTTTGGGGAGGGGAATATAAATTGATTTCTTCCATGCTTCTGGCCACTCTGCACTGTGCCATATCTGTTTACACAGCTTGTGGTAGACTCGAGCACATGCCTCTCCTCCTGCTTGTATTAGCTCTGCTGGGATATCATCGCATCCTGGGGACTTTCCCTTTTTCAGGCTTTTAATGCCAGAGCGTACTTCTTCCAATGTTGGTTCAGGTTCTTTCTCATCCTTTGGTAGGATTGTAACTGAGCGCTTTGTGCTGTCTCCATACATGGTTCTGCAGTACTCTCTCCATCTATTCAGTATGTCTTTTAGTATTCTTGTTGCAATATTATCGATTTGCTACTGAGCAGAAATGTACGAAAGCAAAATTACCAGTGCTTTTTTGTGTGTTTTTTTTGTTGTTTGTTTTGGTTATACGTCATCCGAATTGCAAATTCGAAAGATTAAATTGTAGATTTTTTGAAAAGACGTGAATTTAAAATCCAATAACAGTTAGAAGTATCGTATTTTTCCGTTTACAATCCAGAATAAAGACACTTGCTGATACTGCATGCAAACACTGGGCTGCCTTTGCGTGACACCGCTAGCACAGCTTTTCATTGCGCGCGGAGTGACAGATTTGACTATCGATTTGCAACTACGTATGTACGATTTTTGCTGTATGTTCAGTAGATTTGGATAGAAACAAATATCACTTTGGGTTTCCCATATTATCACAACCACCTGGTATAAGAAATGATAGATACATTTATTTGTTTATCTTAAAACTGTAATTACTCTCACAAAGAATGTTCAGACTTTAGAAAAATAAGTTGAAGGAGTCACACAATTAAAATACTAATCAAGATCATACAAGAGAGAATAAGAGGTAAAACAGAGAGGCAAGTTTTAGAAGAACAATTTGGTGTTCGAAAGTTTAATAGGACAAGGGAAGCAATTTTCTGTTTGCGAACTTTGACAGAAAAATATATAGAAATACATAATGACATTTATATTTGCGTTATAGACTACCAGAAGACGTTTGACAAAGTCCAACATGATAAATTAATGAAATGTCTCCAAGAAATGTCAAGATGGTAAAGACACAAGACTGCTTAGTAATCTGTACTGGGAACAAACTGCTACAGTAACATCAGGAAAGTTATGCTCTCCAAGTATAGATATAAAAAGAGGAATGAGACAGGGATGTGCATTATCCCCTTGTTTTGTTAATATAACAAACAGAACAAATATTCAAATAGATAGAGTGGATGACAGGGCTTGTCATTGAAAGAGTGGCAATGAATAATCTAAGATATGCGGATGATACAGTTTGTATGGCAAAAAGTGAGCAAGAATTACAGGAGCTTGTGACAACAATATACACATTAAGTTAAGAGTTTGGATTAGACATGCATATAAAGAAAGCAAAGACTATGATAATTGGGAAAGTGACAAAAAACCATGTGTTCAGATAAAAATAAAAGGTCAACTACTTGAACAGGTACAGACAGAGTTTCTTCTATCTAAGTCACATAATAAGGAAAGACGGTAAGATGTGAAAAAGAAGTCAGAAACAGAATAGGTATAACCAAGATGGTATTCGACAACATGCAACACATACTGACATCCAAACAATTAAATCAGAATTTGAAAATGAGATTTGCCAGGTGCTATGTATTCTGGTCACTAATTTATGGCGGGAAACATGGACAATGAATAACAAGTTGGAAAAGAGTATTGAAACCTTCGAAATGCGTTATATAGAAGATTACGCCGCATTTCTTGGAAAGAGATTTAAACTAATTTGGAGGTATTGGAAAAGTTGGGGGTGAAAGGAGAATTAATGACCGAAATCAGGGTTACGTTATTTTTGATAACAAGACATACCTCCTTGTTGAAGACCATACTAGATGGCAGGATGGAAGGCAGTCGTTCAAGAGGCTGACAAGGGGGTGGATAACATCAGGAGATGGACTGGAAAAAGTCTCTCAGATTGCAAAATTACGGCAAGAGATAGAGTACACTGGAGATCCATTGCAGCCGACCTTCAGATGCGGAGATGGCACCTGAACTGAACTGAACTCTCACCATTTTCTTATTGACCCATTTTGCTAATATACCCCAATTTCTCGACCACTGCCCAGACAATAACCAACCTCTCTCCGCTACCCATATATTTGTGATTCACTTTTTACTCCCACTGAGTGTCGACTAGATGAGAAATAAACGTTACTACTAACTCAGCATTGTGTTTTAAAAGTATCAATATTATGTGTGTGGGTGCCACATTCCGGTATGTTGTTGCAGTTTATTAGCTAGACTCAAATAATCTGAGACATAGTGCCTCGTTATCCTCGCCGTTGCCATAGTTTCTCATTACATGCCTGTCTATTTTTCCAGACATTGTGTAGTGATACACGGACTACTTTCACATCACCCAGCTGGAATAATGAACGAAGCTGTTTACGGATGCGTGGGCGTGGATTAAATTCTTAAGCGCCATGATTCTTTCCCAGAATGTTGAGGTACTTCTTCTTCTACTTGTAGAAGGTAAGTAACTTTAATCTGATGTGCTTCGTTCCCGTGTAGATTTGAGAACTGCTCTTCAGTTTCATCGATTGTATCGACCAAATGCTGTGTGATTTTTTGAACACGCTTTGATTATCAAGTATATGATTGTTCTTAATAGCGAATTGTTTGTTGCCCAAGCGATTAATTGAATGAACGACCATTTGTTTGTTTACTGTGCAAGTAGTAAATACAGAACGGCTTCGCTTGTCAAAGCTTCGTTTAGCCGACTCTTTTCAGTTATAACCTTTTTTCCCATTAAATTGTTCTTGTGTCATGTTTAGCGACCTACTTCGCCATGTTTAAACGACCGTACAAATAGATTCTTCTCTAAATCGACACGATCGTAATTCATTCATATATGATTTGTGTATCGTCGGAACTAAGACAAGTGCGCACATTGAAATACGTGTGTATCCATGTAACATGTGATGGGAGATGGGATTATGAAAATAGTCTTTCAGAGTATACGGAGAATCTTGTGCAACGAAAGCATATCACTGGATTTAACGAATTTTATTAGAGTCAGTATTGACATAACGGTAGCGAATCATGGACAATGAACAGGCAAACACAGGAGTCATTGGAAAAAACGGCTTCTACAGAGAATTAAATGTACTGCCATGAAGGCTAACAGCAGGGTACTTGAAAAGCCACAGACACACCAAACTGAAGTTATGGCATAAATCAAGACAATGCACTCATTTTTGTTCCGACACATCACGAGAACAGGCGGGTTCGAATACACGGTAACAACGTGTAGAATCACAGAGAAGGGGGATATAGTGATCGAATATTGGACCGATTGAAAGAATGACATGGGGGTCGATCAACGGCGGAACTGAAAAATGACACGCGTGATAAAAGGAGTTGGAGTTGCATGATCTTCAACACCAACCGGCAGACCACATAATAATGATGGTGATGAATCGTCGTTATGTCTTTACACGGCCATTGTGCACATTGCAGTCGCATCACAGTCACACTATCACATTGTCCTCGGTATGCGAGAAAGCCAACAATATTTTGTATTATACGTCCTAATCTCTTGCAGTGTTGTACCCTTGCGGGTCTAGGTCTTAATTCAGTCTATTCTGCCATCGCATAGTTGGGGGGTATCGTGGATGTGTACAATCATTTGGCTACTAAAACGTTATTGTACGTGTCCATTTGTTCTCAGGCGTGTGTACTTCATGTCACTCTCAGCGATGTTTGCGTGATATCGCTGCCTCCACAATGTCCTGAAACAAAGTTTGATGTCGAATTTCTTCTTTCTGGATCGAATCCTGTATCAAAATTGTTAGTGCGCGCAGTTCTGTTGCTCTCTGAGTGACTCAAAGCTTACTGTCATCTGTTTTGCGCAAGTTCCAAACTTATAATACGTAAATCATTGCTGTAATGATCGTGAAATTCAACGTACGTGCTCTTGCCGGGGTGTCTTTCATCTCTTGAAGTATTGGCTTATTGCAGTTAAAGGAATACCGAGCTGATTTTCGTCATCTAGAGATTTCTTGGTCGATTGTGTAGTTGGCATTTATCTCTTAGCCTAGATAGATAAAAGAGTTGACATGCTCGACGGTTTCCTCGCCTAGCTTGATGTTCTACTTTGGGCATTAAAGGTTTCTGAGACACTGTGTTTTACTTTATCTATCTTCAGAGGGGAGGTTGACTAACGTCTGGTCAGGCAAAATATACTAATCAGACATGTTAGTCACGGTCAGGCAAAATATACAGACCAAGACCCTCACCTCGGCTTCCTCGCACCTCTTCCTGGAAACGTGCTGTTTTCAGGGCAGCCTGTCTAACGAGGTGAGGGATCAACGTGATCACCCTAGTAGTGAGCGACATGAAGATGAAACCAAGAATAGCACAACCGCTTGAAGGACCTCGTACTACTTTCATCATAACGCTTGGGATGTGAGAAACGCTACTGCAACCAGTCACTTAGCGTCCTTTTCAGGGCACACAAAAGAGTAACCTATTCATTGTGGGCATTCGCAAATAAGAACAACAAATCTATCTTCACCCCAGCAACTATGCTGGGTCCATTTAGATCGTTAAATAATTAATGGGCATCTTCGACTGTATGACTGATAAGCATGCTGTCATCTGCAAATTGTAAATGGTTAAGCCACTCGCCATCTATACTAAAACCTCTGTTGATCCAATGCAATGGTCACTGTTCATCATACTCGTGTATAACGTACGCCAATTTAGCTTTTGCGCATATTCTTAGGGATATGCGTATAAAACCTTATTCGTGTGTTTCGGGACCATCATGAATGTAATATTAGTAGTATGTTTAGTCCCTTTCAGGCATGACAGACTATAGGATAATTCGACCGTGGAGTGGTAACTCACTATTCAGTTCTTCGCTTTCTTTTTCCTTGCTGCGTTGTCGCTTCTTTTATCCGTGGTACAAGAGCTTTTCTTCGCCAAACATGAAATGGTTTTTCAGAGCACATCTCCGTTTGTATCGTTCTGAACTTCGTCAAATTCGCGTCCAGTTCCTTCATGTGATACTCACATATTTAGAGCAACATGCATTTACATGTTGAACAGCGGCAATGTTTCGACATTCTGCGATTTTTGTTGACTGCCAGTGTGCTAGACCTGAACATGTCCGAAACGCAGAAAAGTACCTGTACTTGTACTTACATAACGTGACTGTTTGATCTTTACATAATACTTGCTTTTATTTTATGTCTAGTTAGTTTGCTGTTTTTTTTCTGTTTTTGTTGTTTTTGTTTTTGTTTTGTTTTTTATTTATATATTTTTTTTTTATTTTTTTTTTGGGGGGTGGGGGGTGGGGGGGGGGGGTGGGGGGTTGGGTTGTACAACGCATTCTTTGTATAAAATAACCGCTAGTCTTGGTTGAACGAGTAATTGTCTATTTATAATAACTTAGTTGGTTGGTTGAACGAGTAATTGTCTATTTACAATAACTATTAGTTGGTTGGTTGAACGAGTAATTGTCTATTTACAATAACTGTTATTTGGTTGGTTGAACGAGTAATTGTCTATTTATAATAACTGTTAGTTGGTTGGTTGAACGAGTAATTATCTATTTACAATAACTGTTAGTTGGTTATTTGAACGAGTGATTGTCTATTTACAATAACTGTTAGTTGGTTAGTTGAACTAGTGATTATCTATTTACAATAACTGTTGGTTGGTTGAACGAGTAATTGTCTATTTACAATAATTGTTAGTTGGTTAGTTGAACGAGTGATTGTCTATTTACAATAACTGTTGGTTGGTGGAACGAGTAATTGTCTATTTATAATAACTGTTAGTTGGTTGGTGGAACAAGTAATTGTCTATTTTCAATAACCGTTAGTTGGTTGGTTGAACGAGTAATTGTCGATTTAGAGTGACCGTTCGATTGGTGGTTGAATGAATAATTGTTTATTTAGAGTGAGTGATTTTGCTCTGACTGGATTATTGGCTGTACTTGCTTTTTTTCCTTTATCTTTGTCTTACCCTCTTTTTTTATTCTGTGTTATCTTATTTTTCTTCATCTCGTCCTCCCCTCCACATCTGCTTCTTCTGTTGCTTCTCTTCTGCGACGTAATTGTTTTCTGTTTCTCCCCCTTCTGCTTTTCATGCTTCGTCTTCTGTTGCTTCTTCATCTTCTTCTACTTTTCTGAATGTCTTTTGCAACTTATCTTATTTTTGTTCACATTCTTTATCTTATTCTTCTTCTTCTTATTTTTCATTGTGTACTCCTTCTTCATCTTCATTTTTGTTGGTCTTCTTTGTCTTTCAATTCCCATTCTACTCCTTCTTTGTCTACATGTCCCTAGCATACACCAGGTTAGGCACTCTGTTCTTCCTATACAATGACGGGGTTTTATTTCCAAAGCCAGAAGGCTACTACAGACTCAGCAAGCTTTAAACCAGTGTGGATAATTCAACGCAATGTTTTGGAGAGTCGTACACCCTTGACTGGTCAAATCGTTAAGATGGTCACCTCTTGCCACGTAGTCGCAGTGTGGCATTTGTGTTATCCTCATGTCTGTGATACGCGAAGGGCCATTTAGCTCACATTTGCAATCGTGCATCCTTTCGTAAATAGAACAACTGGTGCATGACCGCCTAATTCTCATGCTAAGACAAATAAGAATATATAATAATGATGCTGATAAATTGAATGCGAATGATCGTCATAGTGACGATGAGTAACTGTGCAAGAACAAATTGTATTTTACAAACGGTCGAGATCAACCACAAGAACTCATCCCACATTCTCAGTGATTCTTCCAACGTTGTTTCAGTAAAGAATCCTCGTTCATATTCCTCTTGCCCCTGGCAGCAAAACGAATCAAGATCCATTTAGTTATCCCCCCTTCAGACACCTTTATCCATGGTGATTTCATTAAGCTGGACAGTGGTTGATACAACACCGGTCCATCTCATGCCGGTGTCTAGGTTATTGGATTCCCATTTTGGCTGTTAACGCGTAAGGAATAATGTTGTTACCTTGGCGGTACGAGGGAGTGTTCATTGTAATATACTGGTAATCCTTGTCACTCAATGTGCTGGAATTTGGAACACAGTATAAGTTGAAGAATGGACATTCAATATTAGATCCCGAGTTGATTTAAACACACACATTTCACTACCTCTTCAACATTATCATAGCGATACAAGCATCGTTAACTTCTTCGTTCTCTCGTCACTCTCCTTCTACTCCACTTTCCTCAATGTTCCAGCTATTTTCATGTCTTTCTTTCCATGTACATTAACAGGACTCAAATTGGGAGCACCAAATAGGGTGACATTAACCTGCCAATCTTGCCGTAAAAGACGACTGCCGCAAGTTGATTTTTCCCTGTCTTGTAAACAGACACTATAAACAAGTAAAGATCCCGTTAGCACGCCAGTGTGGCATACTGGGAATACGATGTTAGGCCCATATTTTTATTGACCAACTGCATCTTCTCGTGATCTTTATTGTATCTTTCATATTCTCGCATCTTTTTTTTTTCTTCACCTTCTTGTATTTTCATTTTCTCTTTTACCTTTTGATATAGTTCTGTTCACATCCACCTCCTCACATCCTCCACTTATCTTGTTTTGGCCCAGTATAGTTTAGAATACTAACTACAACGGTTAGTCCAATATGGAGAATATTCGCGAGCTGGTTCATTTAAGAAATGAAATTAAAGCCTACACTGCACACTGTGCGGCGACTTTAAGGTCAAATGTGCCTTTTTTTTGTCGTTATACGTTCCTCAGGAGACACAAGTAATAGTAATAAACGCTATTATAATAGTTGTATAGCATGCCTAAAATATGATATACGAACGAGTGACTTTTTTGACACATATGTCAAATGTATTTCAGTATTGACTCTTATTCATCCATCGATGTCCTCCGTTTTGCGTCTCCATTGATGTTCTCCGTTTTGCGTCTCCATCGATGTCCTCCGTTTTGCGTCTCCATTGATGTCCTCCGTTTTGCGTCTCCATCGATGTCCTCCGTTTTGCGTCTCCATCGATGTCCTCCGTATTGCGTCTCCATCGATTACCTCCGTTTTTCGTCTCCATCGATGTCCTCCGTTTTGCGTCTCCATCGATGCCCTACTTTTTGTTTACTATCGACGATTTAATACATTTCGTTCCATGTCGTGTCGCTTATCTGCCGTTTTAAATTCAAATTTCTGGCGATCAGAAATATCCAAAGACGTAACGCAGCCTAAATGTTCTTTATTTGTAAAACTGATGTTGTAAATTGTCTTCTTCACACAGAAAGTTTGCTGCTGTGGACAACCTTCAGTTATATCTTTCTTTCTTGATGTCACTCTCCCACTTTTAACGATGTCTTTCTTGTGTCTACCTGCTCGCAAACAATCGCTTCAATTTCGTATTTAATAGTTTATCATGTTATATTTTCAAAATATTTGATTTGCCTAATTTGAACGTCTTTCAATATTTCCATGTCTTTTCGTAATATCGAAAGAATTTCATTTGTATACTTTTCTTGCCACGAGATGTGGCACATTCTTCTTTATTTTGAAGTGTCTCTTCTTCTTTTTCTCCTGCGCTCGTTCTCAATCTTTAGTTACCAAGCCTTTATTAGGGCTTTGCATGTAGCAAAGATGTAGTCCGGAGAACGGAATGCGTTGTGTAGCTAGTTTACAGCTTGACTGCGATATTTACACCTTTGGGTCCGACACATCTGATTTCTGCAGGGAAGAGTTTCTATTTTGTCCTCAAACTGTTTGCTCTTCGCATACGTTTCTTCAGTGTAAAGTAATGATAAATATATATAATATATGTATATATAAGGAACTACCAAACCAAACTCTGCGAACATTATATTCTCAGAAGCAAATCACCAGAAACATTCAAAACACCAAACAAAACAAAGAAACAAAGAGGAAAGCGAAGCGGGGAAAATGACATCATAGAGAAACCAGACGACGATAGTGACGTCAGACCCAGACAACCAAAATGATGGCAAGCAGACATTCAACGAAAGCAGTTTTGTTCAGAACCAGCTTCTAGTTTAAAAGCAAGCAAACGGCTCTAATCAACTTCAACACCGACCCCGACCTTTTCCGATCTTTCCCTGCCAATCGACCACGTAGCGTCGATAAAACGCAGGGCCAGGGGAGTTCTCTGTCCACAATTGAGTCGCAATACAGCCAGCTGATAATGTGTACTTCCAACTGCCGCTCTATCTGCTCCTCGCCACAACTAAACCACCTGAATGAATTATACGGTAGGATCGACTACAACATAATCGCTCTCGCTAAGACAAACAGAGAAAATGAACTCTCAGCACTTTGGAAAAATGGCACGGCCTTTTTGTCTAGGGGTCCTCAAAGAAAATTCAGCACCAGGATGAATCGGATTCCTTGTCGTTTCCCACATCGTCCAAATAGTGCCCTTTATAAGCCATCGGCTGTCATTCTTAGACATCGCCATCTCAAGACGCCACAATGCCACCTTCATACAAGCATACGCACCGACAGCAGAGAAACCAGAACCACGCAGACTTTTACGACACCGTCCATGACGCTCTTCAACAAAGCCGTAACTACCACAAAATCATCATTGGAGACATTTAATGAACAGACGGACGTTTGGCGAAACTTATGTAGACCCTCATTCCAGTTAAATAAGGAACAAGGCTGGCTATAGGCAAGCAACGTTTTGCAAAAATAAAATGGATTATTTAACTGCAACATTTTTTTTTTCAGAAACTCCCTCATAAGAGATACATTCACACGGGAGCCAGCGGGCATTACAAACATGAACTTGATCATGTCCTTGCAAACAGAACAATAGCGACAGACGTCTCCGTGGGGGCATCTTTCTGCACAGACAGCGACCGTTGCCACCTCCGTGCATTCTTTCACTTCAACACACGCATTGACAAGCTGCAGAGACAGTCGTCACTCAGAGAACCAGAATCAATCCTCATCTCGGGATCAAGATGCTGAGCAGCTCATGGGCTGCAGTGGTCAGCGACCCATAGCTGACTGCTAGCGTCAGGGCCAGCGAACCAGAGCTAAGACCCTTCTACACCTCACACAGTGATCCTGGATAACAGGCTGCAGCAGGGCAGATTGGCTGAGGAAAAGGGATCGAAGAGGGAATGCTAACCCGGTACTCAAAAAATGCTTGCTGAAGTCGGATGTGTTGGACCGGAAGGTGCAAATATCGCAGTCAAGCTGTAAACTAAGACACAACGCATTCCGTTCTATGGACTACATTCTGCTACTTAAGCCCTTTCAGGGTTTGGTAGTGGGAGATTGAGAACGAACGAAGAAGAAGAAATATCCTCAAATCTGCCATGGTTGCCCCTCTATCTGCTAGTAGTATCCTTACAGAACCCATCACCACAGACATCGGCATCGACTACACAGGCTGATCTCAAAATTCACATCCATCTCACAAGCTGCTAGACTTCTAGCACACAACCACAACATAAATCGCATGTCACCCCACTACGCGATCATTGCAATATGATTCGGTCTTCGGCCAATGCCAACTGCCAATGCCCTTTTTAAACTATGTCGCCAAAAATGTATATAAATTAATATAACACGTACCATCCGACGACTGTCATTTTAGTTTATTTGTATTTGACTGAGTGTCCATATATTTCTCAGGTCGTTAACTGATTCACTCTGAAGATGCCGATTTATTGGCTAATACAATTTCTTATAATGCCCTATAGTTGACAAATTTGATTGAACTAGGGCCATATACATTTATATATAAAGTTTCCCAATAGCAAGATTTCCTCATAAATGTGCAAGTATATGTACAATAGTTTCACATTGCAAAAATAAATGTGTGTAGAAGCAAATTTATTCCGATGTGAATAAGTTAAACATGAGTTTGACAACTTATATTCTCTACTGCCACTGCCTGCTCACATCAACCACCACCTGTTATGAAATGTCCTAAATACAAGTAACTGTTTCATTGTTCTAGTATATTTCAATGTAATTTGATGTTTACTGTAGGCATCTCGCCTGTTTGGCTATTTATCATAATTTTCTGTTTCCTGGTGTTAATGTTCAATCCATATGATTTACTTCTGTTGTTGACTGTCTCCACAAGTTATCACAACTCTTGCTCTCTTTCAACCAACAATACTGTAGCATCAGCATATCTCAGATTGTTCATTATTCTTCCATTGATATCTATTCCTGGCATTCTCTCGACGTGTCTGAAAATTCCCTTTATGTAGATGTTAAATAAATCAAGTGACAATACATATCTTCTTTCCACCTATTTCTATATAAATACCAGCAATATCCATGCAGGAGGCCTGCCCGTCAATCGAGCTGTACAATATGAAAGAAAGAATATCAGATGAACAAGCAATATTCTTGTACCCCTCGCATGACTTACATTTCTCTCCCATCTCTTTCCTCTACCCAAATCTCTCTCGACCAATGCCTCCATAATAATATGTTTAAGTGATGTTTTGAAAATACAATTAACCAATTGCATTGAATATGCACTAACAAAATTTCAATTTTGTTTTTTTAATGTCCTTGTTCTGGGAATAACATTAAAGAGGAAAAGTCTATGCTTACATTGTCAAATCCCTGGCAAACTGGGTTCGCTAATTATTAAAGTGTAAATGGAGGAAGTTGGACTGACTTCAAGTGACGCCTCAAATGTTGCATTACAACTATGCGTTACTAAATAACGTCAGAACGAAACAATGTTGACAATCATAAGTTTTGTGAGAATAATCCACAATCATTTATAACTTATTTAGCACTTGTCGGTCAACAAAGATATAAAGAGTACCATGCCTAGAGAATAATGATAATTAATAAGATAAATATGGGAACTGAGACGCTTGTCTAGTCAGGCAGAACCTACTGATCAGGACGTCGCGTCAGAGGCAGGCACACTACACTGACCATGACCACAAAGTAGCATTCCCTGGAAATATGCTGTTTTCAAGGCAGCCTGTCTGATGATATGTGGATAGATGTGATCCCCGTAGCAGTGAGCATCACACAGATGAAGCCAAGCATAACACAACCACCTGACGGACTACGGTCGACTTCTATCAGCATGCTCGGGATCTGAGGAAAACTACTACAACACGTCACTTAACGTCCTTTTCAGGGCGCACAAACGAGTAAACTGACTCATTATGGACATTGAACAACAACAGACAACAGCAATAAGTTCAATCCTTTGTTCTCTATCTTCCTGTCACTACCTGCTCCCAATATACTTGACTGCGAAGTCTAATGTCTTTTCCATTTAGATCAATGTCTTTAAGACATACGCTTAGCTGTAACTCTGGACTCTCCCAAATGCTTCGCTACAGTCAATTAAACACACACACAGCTAGATAGATAGATAGATAGATAGATAGATAGATAGATAGATAGATAGATAGATAGATAGATAGATAGATAGATAGATAGATAGATAGAAATAAATAGATAGATAGATATATAGATAGATAGATAGATAGATAGATAGATAGATAGATAGATAGATAGATAGATAGATAGATAGATAGATAGATAGATAGATAGATAGATAGATAGATAGATAGATAGATAGATAGATAGATAGATAGATAGATAGATAGATAGATAGTATTGTGTACCTTGTAATATGGTGATTAGCGAGCTGGCTTCGCATCTGACTGGTCCTGGATTCATTTCCCAGTTGAGTAGGTAATGTTTTTTTTAGACCGCAACGGTTCTCGGGTCGAACCAGCCTTAAATGGGTGTCAGTTCAGTCCGGGAAGTAAAATCGGCGAGGGAGCGGAGATGCCTACCGCCCTCATATAGCCGAACCTATGAAATGTGAGATCGCTAACACCTCCCACCCCCCCCACGGCAGTAAAGTGAGATCGCTAACACCTCACACCCTTCGGCAGTAATGTGAGATCGCTAACACCTCCCACCCCCACGGCAGTAATGCTATGGGTTACTTTACTTTACTTTTTTGCTCGTGTGCACTTTTCTGCCAATATTTTCATATACCTCATGTTTATGTCTCTATTTTTATTGTTCTTCGAAGCACATATTACTCTTTCCCCTACCATATTGTCTAATATTTGTATTCGTTCCTTTATAAACTTGAGGAATATCTCGGACATGTAACTCATCAGATAATCTTGAGGAATATCTTGGACTTGTAACTCATCAGATAATCTTGAGGAATTTCTTGGACATGTAACTAATCATATAAACTTGAGGAATATCTTGGACATGTAACCCATCATATAAACTTGAGGAATATCTTGGACAAGTAACCCATCATATAAACTTGAGGAGTATCCTGGACATGAAACCCATCATATAAACTTGAGGAATATCTTGGACATGTAACCCATCATATAAACTTGAGGAATATCTTGGACATGTAACCCATCATATAAACTTGAGGAATATCTTGGACATGTAACCCATCATATAAACTTGAGGAATATCTTGGACATGTAACCCATCATATAAACTTGAGGAATATCTTGGACATGTAACCCATCATATAAACTTGAGGAATATCTTGGACATGTAACTCATCATGTAAACTTGAGGAATATCTTGGACATATAACTCATCAGATAATCTTGAGGAACATCTTGGACATATAACTCATCAGATAATCTTGAGAAATATATGGTTATAAGACAGATTGTACTAAAGCCCGAACACTTTATTGCTTAAGGGCGTTTAGATAATGTGATGAAGAACGATGTCTTGATGTCTATGGGTATGTGTCCTGTATTATGTACGCCATTAAACATTGCTGTAATTGCGCCTTTGCCAAAGTCATGTCATGTGTTTACTACTTCTATTTTAATGTTGTCAGGTTATTCAGTTTTCTCTTCTTTCATCTTTTGTTTTATTTTATCCACTTATGTTGTGAGGTTGGTTGGGCCTTCATTATTTTGTACTTGCAGCGTATTCCCTCTGTATTCACATTATAGCTCTCTAACATATTCTGCCCATCTTTTTTTAAATTTCTGCATCATCAAATATGGTTTCGCCATTTCTAATTTAAATATAGATTTCCACTGTTTATACATGATTTGTTCTAGTATACTTGATGCTTGTTTCAACATACAAGAACGTTCGGTAGTGTACTTAATTTTAAAAACTGTCTTTTATATTTCAATATTTCTCAATCCAAGTTTCATTCGTCAGATGTCTAGACAAATCTTTATTTATTGGCGCATATTTTGGGATGTATTTGGCATTTTTTCCTTCTATCATGTTAATTAAGATATTTTCCAGTGTTGAAATTTATTGAACTCTTTAACTGACAACCTTTCACATTCTCTTTTAAATTGTATTTTAAGCATTTTAATTGTGTTTACTTTCTTTTTCTGGGTTTTTTTTCTGTGTTGTTTTATTTGTTCTGTCATAATGCATTTTGTATTTATTTTTTTACGTCAACAACATATTTCTGATTAAATGTGCTTGTGTTAATGTTGAATGTTCAAGATTATTTCTGTGCCTTACACTTAAGTAATTTTATGCAAACAGAATTATTATAAGAATTAATGTCTGCACCTGGATACGTTTGGGCCTTCTTCGCATTATTTTAAAGTCTATTCTTGATAATAATGAAGTAAATCTGATTTCTTGTTTTATTTCCTGGACTTTTCCATGTATGCAGCTTTCTAATATGTTCAAACAAATGTATTGCCTACACAAAGCTTGTTCTTTTGACATAAATAGGAATATATATCCTACCTATCTTTACAACGGACATCATTCGATTACCTGGCAGCAGGTGTACACGTGTGTTTGTGTGAATACCAGATTTCCAGGAATTACCAATACGAAAAAGACAAAAGAACTATCCGTTGCCCGCATCGCACTTTCATAACCAACAGTGAGAAGGGGGGAGGGGGGTGCGGAGGAAGAAAGTAGGGCGACCAACAAGAACGTTTAAAGCTCAGTCTGAGAACTGGTAGATGCATTCTTTAATGAATTCTTCAAAAGTTTCTTCCCACTATTCTTCTGGAGTCAGCTGTAGTAGTCCAGGTTTGGAGTTAGAGAAGGTGGAGAGTTATGTGAAATGACTTGCCTTCCATTGCTTAGCGTGTGATGTTATTGCTTTTGAGAATCTGTGATTCTTTCCACTACATGCATGCTTTTTGTTTAGTTATATTACAACGGGTTTGTCATTGAGTAAATGACGGTTTTAATCCTTATAAGGACTGTCTGTTAGTGTTACTGTAGTAGTAATAGTATTAGTTGTAGTAGTAATTGTTGTTGTTGTGGAATCCATTAACATTACGATTTTGTTATCTGGTAGCGGTTTAAGGCGTTCTTCCTACATCCGGCTGCATATTGAAGAGGATTGGTCTTATACATTCTATCTGTAGTGAACTGGTAGGCTTTTAAATATGTTTACCACTATTCGTATCACTATGTCGATCTTCACCTGGCTGACTAGGATACTGTAACACATATTGTTTCTAGGCACACATCACGAGGTCCTGGTCAGTATATATATATATATATATATATATATATCGCCGGATAATGACGCAATGGACCTGGCACCGAAGGACTGTGTGTGTTGTGGTATAATTCTCATGATGTTCTGTTTAACGTTGTGCCTTGTGTCCTGGGATTGTGCGTTGTTGTTGTTGAATGCCTCCAATAAGTAAGATTACTTTTTTGTGCGGACTGAAAAAAGGACGTTAAATGACGGGATGTCGTAGCTTTCCTCACATCCCTAGATGTGATGAAGGTGGACGGGGGTCCTCGAGGCGGTTGTGCTATGCTTGGTTTCATTTGTGTGTCGCTCAATACTACGGGGGTCACGTCGATCCCTCATCTTGTTAGCCAGGCTTCCATGAAAACAGCCCCTTTTCCAGGAAGGGCTACGAGGAAGCCAAGGTGAGGATCTTGGCGAGTATGTTTTTGCCTGTACCTGACTAACATGCCTGATCGGTTCTTCCTTGTCTGGCCAGACGTTAGTCTTACTCGCCGTGCGTTGTGATCAATAATGTTGTTTCGCTTAACTTCGTTGTTATATTATTCGTTAATGTTCGATCTGTGAAGGACGTAGGGAGTTGTGTTGCAGAATACAGCTACGATATCTTCGCCTTTTCAGCCCAACACATCCTGTTTTAGCTGGCTTTTGTGTGGACTATGGGGTTTGCTTTTTCCCACTTTTATCCCTTTTATTTTAACCAGAAATGCACTCCTACAGCTTATCTCCAAGGCTACTGCTAGAAGGTGGAATATGGTCTTGTTCAGCTCTAGTTTTGTGACCCTAACGCAAGCAGCCAGTTTTGAGGGTCAATCTCTGTGCTGCATCTTCAGCCTGTTTTGTAGTACAGAAACAATTGTGCAACCATGTCAAATTCATCCTTCAAAACGCACTCTGTGATGGCTATTTAAAACGTATATGTACCTTGTGCCCACACTTCAGGTACACCCTTTCTATAACTGCCTAAACTCCGATTATGAAACCAAGATTACAAACCAGAACATGTTGCATCATAGTTTCCAGATTGGGCAACTTTTCGATAATGTTGGCACTTTTACCTGCTCAACTATACTTAATTGTATGATTAGGCTATTTCATCGCTTTTTTGTAGCACTACCATATTTTTTAGTTGCCACTTTCCATGTTTTTTTCATATTACTTCCCCACATTTGGAAACCTCCGTCTTTTTAACTGTCCTTAGAATTAAAGCGTCTGGCTAGTGTAGTGGTAGAGCAATCGCTTTTCACGGCAGAGGTAGTGGGTTCAACTCCTCTGACCGTCACGCTCTAGCCAACCTGACTGTAAATTGGTACCTGGTATACGACTAGGGAAGTAAAAGGCAGCGACAAAAGAAACTGGTCACCCTACCTCATGCAAACTATGGCTTAATATACTGAAGTCTCATACAACTTCTTTCCCCGACAACTACTATGGTACAAACCTTTACTTTAAGATTTACAAACATATTAAAGACGATGAGAATGAATGAATGCTGTTTCATCTTATCGCTCCAAATCAATCATAGTCCCATCATTTCAGCTAACGCCATTACAGAGATAGATCAGCTGAGCATTTGCAACAATGGTTTCATAACAATGATATTACTTGATGCAGTTGCTAGCCCCGTGCACAACCATCTGTAGTCGCCCTTGGCTAATGCGTTAAACGATGAAGTGGGACTATTATTGTCAACGAGACGTACACTTTGGGTAGAATCGATGGATTCATTGGGTTCTTTGAAACAAATGGGATCGCTGAATCAATGAAATCGAAGAGATCAATAAAATCAATTACTTAACAATGGTTTGTAAATCGTATCCTTTCAACAACAAAATAGGTAATTTATCTAAGCGGTATTTCTTGTTTTGGGAAACAAGCTGTTAGTATAAATACTACTTTAGCTGGATAGTTCATTATTTGTCTAAAAGATTGAGTCTGTTTATGAATAAGTGTACGACGGATCAGCTGTTTCGCTGAGTCACACTAAAATCGGCCGAGGTCATGATAAAATAAGTATAGAACCATTATTCTCAGTACATGGCATCCAAAAATGATTGAGAAATTTGTTTTTGATGTTTTCATTGTGGGCGGCATTGTTGATTATCTTACTCTTTTTTTTCGTACGCTGTCAGACGTCGAGTTGAATTTGTTCAAAGAAAGTAGGGGTCATCCTGAGGCTGCCGACACTGCCACATAGCTTGTCTAGTGTGGACAGGGTGATGGTGACATGTGCTGTCTCTGGTCCTCGTATGTCGGTCAATTTTTCAGCCGATATTCAGGAGTAATTTTCCTAGTACCACAGGTGCGCTCTTCAGTAACACCTATCATTAGTTTATTGAATAGATGGTAACTCAGTATGCTGTGACTTATACGGCGTCTGAAGACCACAAACCTGCTCTCTTCTTTTAAACTGATTATAATTATACGTTCTTGTGTAGGTATTGATTCAAGATTAATTATAACAAACCATGTACATTCATAACGTTGACAGCTTTGAATTCATGTCAGACTTTCGATTAATCATATGTATCAAATGCCCAATACGACTTTCTAACAATGTTGTAGGCCTGTCAGTTGATAGATCAATTAACAAGTGAATGGATTATATCAAGTAAATATTGTTCCTTAGCCGACACGTGCGTCTGGGATAATGTCGCAGAGCCTTATTTGCACCAAGGCTCTGTTTTTTTGACGTGGTGTGGTTATTTGTTCCATTACTCGTTTACTTTTCGTTCCTAATAATAAAGTAGGTGACTGTTTCAGGCAGGGTAGACTGGGTGGTATGGAGATCAGGGTTGGAACCCGATTCGTTTACAGTGAGAGACAAAATTTTTATATGTAAAGAGTTTAATAGAATTGCGATGTTAGCTTTCTTGAAAATGGCGGGGCTTTATTTTCTTTCGTTTTCACAATTAGAAAATGTTGCTGCCTGATGAGTCATAGTTGTGACCATCTCGTACACACCTGTTGTGATGGGAACTCTGTCGACCTCGATCTTTCCTGATACATTTTTGTCAGCTAAACACGTAATCTTGCCCATCTTTTTAGCGCTTTGAAATTTAATTTTTCGATATTTTACTGTTTTTGCTAATCTTTATTTTTGTGACCTAAGAGTTCCATTATTCGAAATGTTGTCATTCTTGTCAATTTTTATTTTTGTGATCTATGAATCAATTTTTTTAAATGTAACTTTCGTGCCAAGTCTTATTTTTGTGTGATCTAGAAACTATATTTTTATATATTTTGCTGTTCTTGTCAATTCGTATTCTTGTGCCCTAGGAAATAAGTTGGACTTTTTTTCATTTCTAAAACTTCCGAGTTCTCAATTAGAGAACACGTCTTGCTGGGATACGTGAGGTCCTGGTTACTTCCAAGTCTTCACACGTATTCTAGTCTAACTAGAAGTCAATTGAAATGTAAAGTGGGGAACGAGAGAACTGCTCACCTCATTTGAGAAAAACGACAAAGAATAAACTGCCACATTATCTCCACCGGCAGTGCCTGCTAAGGCTATTACACGATTAATATACTTGCTGGCTAACCATTGACGAGATCACTCGCGATCAAACCATTGACAAGTTCCCTCGCAATCAAACCATTGACGAGATCACTCGCGATCAAACCATTGCCAAGTTACCTCGCAATCAAACCATTGACGAGATCACCCGCGATCAAACCATTGGCAAGTTAACTCGCAATCAAATCATTTACAAGTTCCCTCGAAATCAAACCATTGACAAGTTCCCTTGAAATCAAACCATTGACAAGTTCCCTCGAAATCAAACCATTGACAAGTTCAGTCGCAATCAAATCATTGACGAGTTCACTCACGGTCAAACCATTGACGAGATCACTCACGATCAAACCATTGACAAGTTGACGAGATCACTTACGATCAAACCATTGACGAGATCACTCACGATCAAACCATTGACGAGATCACCAACGATTAAACCATTAACAAGATGACGAGATCACTTACGAGATGACGAGATCACTCACGATCAAACCATTGACAAGATGATGAGATCACTCACGATCAAACCATTGACGAGATCACTCATGATCAAACCATTGACGAGATCACTAATGATCAAACCAATGACGAGATCACTCACGATCAACCCATTGACGAGATCACTCACGATCAAACCATTGACGAGATGACGAGATCACTCATGATCAAACTATTGACGAGATCACTCATTATCAAACCATCGACGAGATCACTCACGATCAAACCATTGACGAGATCACTCATGATCAAACCATTGCCGAGATCACTCACGATCAAACCATTGACAAGATGATGAGATCACTCACGATCAAACCATTGAAGAGATGACGAGATCACTCACGGCAAAACCATTGACGAGATCACTCACGATCAAACCATTGATGAGATCACTCGCGATCACACCATTTACGAGATCACTCATGATCAAACCATTGACAAGATGACGAGATCACTCACGATCAAACCATTGACGAGATCACTCACGATCAAACCATTGACGAGATCACCCACGATTAAACCATTGACAAGATGACCAGATCACTCACGATGAAACAATTTTCGAGATCACTCATGATCAAACCATTGACGAGATGACAAAATCACTCACGATGAAACCATTGACGAGATCACTCACGATCAAACTATTGACAAGATGACGAGATCACTCACGATGAAAACATTGACGAGATAGCTCACAATCAAACCATTGACGAGATCACCCACGATCAAACCATTGACGAGATGACGAGATGAGATCACTCACGGTCAAACAATTGACGAGATCACTCACGGCAAAACCATTGACGAGATCACTCACGATCAAACCATTGATGAGATCACTCGCGATCACACCATTGACGAGATCACTCATGATCAAACCATTGACAAGATGACGAGATCACTCACGATCAAACCATTGATGAGATCACTCACGATCAAACCATTGACGAGATCACCCACGATTAAACCATTGACAAGATGACCAGATCACTCACGATGAAACAATTTTCGAGATCACTCATGATCAAACCATTGACGAGATGACAAAATCACTCACGATGAAACCATTGACGAGATCACTCACGATCAAACTATTGACAAGCTGACGAGATCACTCACGATGAAAACATTGACGAGATAGCTCACAATCAAACCATTGACGAGATCACCCACGATCAAACCATTGACGAGATGACGAGATGAGATCACTCACGGTCAAACAATTGACGAGATCACTCACGGTCAAACCATTGACGAGATCACTCACTATCAAAGCATTGACGAGATGACGAGATCACTCACGATCCAACTATTGACAAGATGAGGAGATCACTCACGATCAAACCATTGACGAGATCACTCATGATAAAACCATTGACGAGATCACTCACGATCAAACCATTGACAAGATGATGAGATCACGCACGATTAAACCATTGACGAGATCACTCATAATCAAACCATTGACGAGATCACTCACGATCAAACCATTAACGAGATCATTCATGATCAAACCATTGACGAGATCACTCACGATCAAACCATTGACGAGGTCACCCAAGATCAAACCATTGACGAGATCACTCACGATGAAACAATTGACGACATCACTCACGATCAAACCATTGACGAGATGACAAAATCACTCACGATGAAACCATTGACGAGATCACTTACGATCAAACCATTGACAAGATGACAAGATCACTCACGATGAAACCATTAACGAGATGAAGAGATGATATTTCTCACGGTCCAACCATTGACGAGATCACTCACGGTCAAACCATTGACGAGATCAATCACTATCAAAGCATTGACGAGATGACGAGATCACTTACGATCAAACCATTGACGAGATGACGAGATCACTCACGATTAAACCATTGACGAGATGACGAGATCACACATGATCAAACCATTGACGAGATCACTCACGATCAAACCATTGACGAGATCACTCATGATTAAAACCATTGACGAGATCACTTACGATCAAACCATTGACGAGATCACGCATGATCAAACCATTGGCGAGATCACTCACGATCAAACCATTGACAAAATGACGAAATCACTCACGATCAAACCATTGACGAGATCACTCATGATCAAACCATTGACGAGATCACTAATGATCAAACCAATGACGAGATCACTCACGATCAACCCATTGACGAGATCACTCACGATCAAACCATTGACGAGATGACGAGATCACTCATGATCAAACTATTGACGAGATCACTCATTATCAAACCATCGACGAGATCACTCACGATCAAACCATTGACGAGATCACTCATGATCAAACCATTGCCGAGATCACTCACGATCAAACCATTGACAAGATGATGAGATCACTCACGATCAAACCATTGAAGAGATGACGAGATCACTCACGGCAAAACCATTGACGAGATCACTCACGATCAAACCATTGATGAGATCACTCGCGATCACACCATTGACGAGATCACTCATGATCAAACCATTGACAAGATGACGAGATCACTCACGATCAAACCATTGACGAGATCACTCACGATCAAACCATTGACGAGATCACCCACGATTAAACCATTGACAAGATGACCAGATCACTCACGATGAAACAATTTTCGAGATCACTCATGATCAAACCATTGACGAGATGACAAAATCACTCACGATGAAACCATTGACGAGATCACTCACGATCAAACTATTGACAAGATGACGAGATCACTCACGATGAAAACATTGACGAGATAGCTCACAATCAAACCATTGACGAGATCACCCACGATCAAACCATTGACGAGATGACGAGATGAGATCACTCACGGTCAAACAATTGACAAGATCACTCACGGCAAAACCATTGACGAGATCACTCACGATCAAACCATTGATGAGATCACTCGCGATCACACCATTGACGAGATCACTCATGATCAAACCATTGACAAGATGACGAGATCACTCACGATCAAACCATTGACGAGATCACTCACGATCAAACCATTGACGAGATCACCCACGATTAAACCATTGACAAGATGACCAGATCACTCACGATGAAACAATTTTCGAGATCACTCATGATCAAACCATTGACGAGATGACAAAATCACTCACGATGAAACCATTGACGAGATCACTCACGATCAAACTATTGACAAGCTGACGAGATCACTCACGATGAAAACATTGACGAGATAGCTCACAATCAAACCATTGACGAGATCACCCACGATCAAACCATTGACGAGATGACGAGATGAGATCACTCACGGTCAAACAATTGACGAGATCACTCACGGTCAAACCATTGACGAGATCACTCACTATCAAAGCATTGACGAGATGACGAGATCACTCACGATCCAACTATTGACAAGATGACGAGATCACTCACGATCAAACCATTGACGAGATCACTCATGATAAAACCATTGACGAGATCACTCACGATCAAACCATTGACAAGATGATGAGATCACGCACGATTAAACCATTGACGAGATCACTCATAATCAAACCATTGACGAGATCACTCACGATCAAACCATTAACGAGATCATTCATGATCAAACCATTGACGAGATCACTCACGATCAAACCATTGACGAGGTCACCCAAGATCAAACCATTGACGAGATCACTCACGATGAAACAATTGACGACATCACTCACGATCAAACCATTGACGAGATGACAAAATCACTCACGATGAAACCATTGACGAGATCACTTACGATCAAACCATTGACAAGATGACAAGATCACTCACGATGAAACCATTAACGAGATGAAGAGATGATATTTCTCACGGTCCAACCATTGACGAGATCACTCACGGTCAAACCATTGACGAGATCAATCACTATCAAAGCATTGACGAGATGACGAGATCACTTACGATCAAACCATTGACGAGATGACGAGATCACTCACGATTAAACCATTGACGAGATGACGAGATCACACATGATCAAACCATTGACGAGATCACTCACGATCAAACCATTGACGAGATCACTCATGATCAAACCATTGACGAGATCACTTACGATCAAACCATTGACGAGATCACGCATGATCAAACCATTGGCGAGATCACTCACGATCAAACCATTGACAAAATGACGAAATCACTCACGATCAAACCATTGATGAGATCACTCACGATCAAACCATTTGACGAGATAACCCACGATCAAACCATTGACGAGATGACGAGATGAGATTACTCACGGTCCAACCATTGACGAGATCACTCACGGTCAAACCATTAACGAGATCACTCACTATCAAAGCATTTACGAGATGACGAGATCACTCACGATAAAACCATTGACCAGATCACTCACGATCAAACCATTGACAGGTTGTCGAGATCACTTACGATCAAACCATTGACGAGATGACGAGATCACTCACGATCAAACCATTGACGAGATGACGAGATCAATCATGATCAAACCATTGACGAGATCACTCACGATTAAACCATTGCCGAGATCACTCATGATCAAACCATTGACAAGATCACTAACGATCAAACCATTGACGAGATCACACATGATAAGACCATTGACGAGATCACTCACGATCAAACCATTGACAAGATGATGAGATCACTCACGATCAAACCATTGACGAAATCACTCGTGATCAAACCATTGAAGAGATCACTCACGATCAAACCATTGACGAGATCACTCATGATCAAACCATTGACGAGATCACTCACGATCAAACCATTTACAAGATGATGAGATCACTCACGATCAAACAATTGACGAGATCACTCGTGATCAAACCATTGAAGAGATCACTCACGATCAAACCATTGACGAGATGACGAGATCACTCATGATCAAACCATTGACGAGATCACTCACGATCAAACCATTGACGAGATCACTCATAATCAAACCATTGACGAGATCACTCACGATCAAACCATTGACAAGATGATGAGATCACTCACGATCAAACCATTGAAGAGATGACGAGATCACTCACGATCAAACCATTGACGAGATCACTCACGATCAAACCATTGACAAAATGACGAGATCACTCACGATCAAACCATTGACAAAATGACGAGATCACTCACGATCAAACCATTGATAAGATCACTCACGATCAAACCATTGACGAGATAACATAAGATCAAACCATTGACGAGATGAGATTACTCACGGTCCAACCATTGACGAGATCACTCACGGTCAAACCATTAACGAGATCACTCACTATCAAAGCATTGACGAGATCTCGAATCACTTACGATCAAACCATTGACGAGATCACGAAATCACTCACGATCAAACCATTGACGAGATGACGAGATCACTCATGATCAAACCATTGACGAGATCACTCACGATCAAACCATTGACGAGATCACTCATGATCAATCCATTGACGAGATCACTCACGATCAAACCATTGACGAGATCACGCATGATCAAACCATTGACGAGATCACTCACGATCAAACCATTGACAAGATGATGAGATCACTCACGATCAAACCATTGACGAGATCACTCGTGATCAAACCATTGAAGAGATCACTCACGATCAAACCATTGACGAGATGACTAGATCATTCATGATCAAACCATTGACGATATCACTCACGATCAAACCATTGACGAGATCACTCATGATCAAACCATTGACTAGATCACTCACGATCAAACCATTGAAGAGATGACGAGATCACTCACGGTCAAACCATTGACGAGATCACTCACGATCAAACCATTGACAAAATGACGAAATCACTCACGATCAAACCATTGACGAGATCACTCACGGTCAAACCATTAACGAGATCACTCACTATCAAAGCATTGACGAGATCACTCACGATCAAACCATTGACGAGATCACTCACGATCAAACCATTGACAAGATCTCGAGATCACTTACGATCAAACCATTGACGAGATGACGAAATCACTCACGATCAAACCATTGACGAGATGACGAGATCGCACATGATCAAACCATTGACGAGATCACTCACGATCAAACCATTGACGAGATCACTCATGATCAATCCATTGACGAGATCACTCACGATCAAACCATTGACGAGATCACGCATGATCAAACCATAGACGAGATCACTCACGATCAAACCATTGACAAGATGATGAGATCACTCACGATCAAACCAGTGACGAGATCACTCGTGATCAAACCATTGAAGAGATCACTCACGATCAAACCATTGACGAGATGACGAGATCACTCATGATCAAACCATTGACGATATCACTCACGATCAAACCATTGACGAGATCACTCATGATCAAACCATTGACGAGATCACTCACGATCAAACCATTGAAGAGATGACGAGATCACTCACGGTCAAACCATTGACGAGATCACTCACGATCAAACCATTGACAAAATGACGAAATCACTCACGATCAAACCATTGATGAGATCACTCACGATCAAACCATTTGACGAGATAACCCACGATCAAACCATTGACGAGATGACGAGATGAGATTACTCACGGTCCAACCATTGACGAGATCACGCACGGTCAAACCATTAACGAGATCACTCACTATCAAAGCATTGACGAGATGACGAGATCACTCACGATCAAATCATTGACGAGATTACTCACGATCAAACCATTGACAAGATGTCGATATCATTTACGATCAAACCATTGACGAGATGACGAGATCAGTCACGATCAAACCATTGACGAGATGACGAGATCACTCATGATCAAACCATTGACGAGATCACTCACGATGAAACCATTGACGAGATCACTCAAGATCAAACCATTGACGAGATCACTCACGATCAAACCATTGACGAAATCACACATGATCAAACCATTGACGAGATCACTCACGATCAAACCATTGACAAGATGATGAGATCACTCACGATCAAACCATTGACGAAATCACTCGTGATCAAACCATTGAAGAGATCACTCACGATCAAACCATTGACGAGATCACTCATGATCAAACCATTGACGAGATCACTCACGATCAAACCATTGACAAAATGATGAGATCACTCACGATCAAACCATTCACGAAATCACTCGTGATCAAACCATTGAAGAGATCACTCACGATCAAACCATTGACGAAATCACTCGTGATCAAACCATTGAAGAGATCACTCACAATCAAACCATTGACGAGATGACGAGATCACTCATGATCAAACCATTGACGAGATCACTCACGATCAAACCATTGACGAGATCACTCATGATCAAACCATTGACGAGATCACTCACGATCAAACCATTGACAAGATGATGAGATCACTCACGATCAAACCATTGAAGAGATGACGAGATCACTCACGGTCAAACTATTTACGAGATCACTCATGATCAAACCATTGACAAGATGACGAGATCACTCACAATCAAACCATTGATGAGATCACTCACGATCAAACCATTGACGAGATCACCCACGATCAAACCATTGACAAGATGACTAGATCACTCACGATGAAACAATTGACGAGATCACTCACGATCAAACCATTGACGAGATCACAAAATCACTCAGGATGAAACCATTGACGAGATCACCCACGATCAAACCATTGACGAGATGACGAGATGAGATCACTCACGGTCAAACCATTGACGAGATCACTCACGATCAAACCATTGACGAGATCACTCACTATTAAAGCATTGACGAGATGACGAGATCACTCACGATGAAACCATTGACGAGATCACTCACGATCAAACCATTGACCTGATCACTCACGATCAAACCATTGACGAGATCACTCACGATCAAACCATGACGAGATCACTCATGATCAAACTATTGACGAGATCACTCACGATCAAACCATTGACTTGATCCATCCATGTACCATTTTGTTCTCATGTTTGTGTTCATATCTCTATATTATATATTGATCTTTTCCATTTATATATTATTCTTATTCGTGTTTTCATGTCTCAGAGGAAGACATTTATTTTGCAATGTAGATTTCGTTTCTGTTTTCGTTCTAGCGCGTGTCGGACTACTTGTAAATTTGGTTATTTTACACTGAAACGGAAAATTCACAATATTTGACAGTTTACACTTGTTTACAAGAAGGAAAGAGGAGAGCTCGGCCGAATGGTTTCGAGGCCTGCTTGCCGACAAGGAGGGCAGCAGTTCGAATCCCCGGTATAGCATATTTTATTTTTCTGTTTGCGGTGAAATTAACAAACGTAGCCAGCACACGATGTGACGACAGCAGTGGTGAAGCGGTCTGTAGTCCTCAGCCTTCAAAATCTCTCGACTACCCCAGCCATGAGAAAAATGTCGTATCACAGATGACGAAAAAACGTATATCTTGACCTGTTTCATTAATTTATATATTTGCATGTCAATCTTGATTGACTGTTTATGGGATGCAGAATAAAATTGGATGCCATTTCATTCTCATCTTGATATAGTGCTTTTCTCTGCGTTTTTCTTCGTTCACCTTGTTGTTAAGGCTGGATTAGTTGTACCGCGGTTTTCGCTTTACGGCCAAGCGCATCCGACTTGAGAAGGCGTTGTGTAATGAGTTTACTTCCCATAAGGACATTACCTTGCTGAATCCAAACACATGTCTGGTTTGTGGGCTGCGTAATTAACCACATTGTTGCGCAGTGCTTTCTCGTTTTGTTTGTATTATGGTTTTTAAATAAAACCTTAACTTTCAAATAAAAGCAAATGCATTTCCATATTACACAGAACAAGTCAGTAAGTAGGCCACAAACTGAAATTGAATAGCTACAAAATGTAATAGGCAGTTAGCGAAGGTGTTATTATGTGGCAGCATCATCCAGCTATGTGATTACTTAAAGCAGCAGACACCAGCTTTCGCATGTACGTGCGCAGCAGAGATATGAAATGTGGACTGTGTTATTTAATCAAAGAACATTGTGCAAAATGATGGTGTTTTTTTTTGGTTGGGATGTGGATGAAAGAACTTTCTGCAAAGCGTATTCATTTGGAAATGCATCCTTGTGGTCACAATTGTATGTCCTGTACAGAAGTTCGATTACTTTTCTTATGGACCTTTACAAATTGCTGATGAAGGCTGACCTGGTCGTCTAATACAAATTGCATATGACGCATTTGTGCAGCGGGTGGGGAGGATAATTCAAGCTGACTGGCGAGTGGCGATAGACAGTGAAGCAGTCTAGTATGGTGTTTGCATGGTTTAACTTACAGCATAATGCGTGATCGATTGAATATTCTGAAAGTTTGCTCACTGTGAGTACCCAGACAATTGACTGACGAGCACACGATGGACCGAATTAGCCTGTCCCTGCATTGGTGATGTGATGGGATAAGTGTATCAAAGATGATTGAAATTATGTTGAGAAATAATGACATTGTAAATGCAATTTTTCATGTTTTTTTACGTTGGTATCTCATTTAGTTTTTTTTTGAATAGCCAGATGTGACTTATTTACTGAAGTGCCCTTGCATATGTATTTAGGTATGTATGTGCAACGTATTTTTGTCAATCCCTGTGTCAGTGTTATATAAGTAGGGTTGTGAAAGAGATGAAAAGGGAATTGACAGCCCACAATCTCTTCTAGGATGATGCGAACTTCGAGCGCTAAATCTATTGAGTTGCTTTGTCTCGTTTTCGTGTTGCAAGAGCTTTGTCTAATGTAGCTCTTCTTTGTTCATCTCCATTGTGATCGATCTGCAGCTTCTTCCTAGGATATCAGACCCATTTCCAGTGCCTTTACGTTCCGCTCCCACACTTCTTTGAACCTCAAATACGGTCGGTTGACTGCTTTGTATCATCCGCAAGCTGGCCATAGAAAATATATGTGTGGATGTGACCAGCTTCCATGCAGCAAGCGTGACCAAGCCATGGTAGTCTTTTTTTCCTGAGGAGAGTGTACATGTTTGGGAGACCGGTGCAAGAATGCTCCTCTGCATGTGTTACTTTTTCCCTCTATTTAATTCCAAGGATGTTTGCGTAATGCATCTACATTTAGCATCATGTAAACGTATATATGTAAATATATGTATCTGTACGAACGTATCTGGAATATTGAGCAACCTGTGTGGAAGTGGTTTAAGCTCCATGCATGTTCAAAGTCTACAGTCCAGCTTTTACAGGCTTAGAATTGGGTTGCAATGATGGTGCCGCGGTAGACTTTGAGTTTGGAATTCGAATATTCCACATTCGATGGCAAGATCGTGTCACTGACATGTCCAACATCCATGCACTGCTAGGCAAGATGTTAAGATACTCGCCTCTCACAGTGATGAACGGAAACGGTGGGCGATCGAACCCCGCAAGTTTCAAGCGACCTCCAGTCGTCTCGACCAATAGTCTTGCCACTGATCCAAGGTAACTCGAGATAGAGTGAGATTGATGACTCGCGCAGCCTCTTCCTCACTATAATCCAAATACAGCACACATCACATTATTAAGAAAAAACCGGTCTGATGTTGTGGCCATCATCGCTTTGCCATGAGCAATAACTATAGAAAAAGCACAACTAGGATGGGTGGGATACCTCGTCCGTTTGTCAGACGAACGGTTCCCAAAGTAGCTTATCTACGGCGAGCCGAGAGAGGGATGGCCCGAGAAATGGCACCCAGAGAAACGTTTTCAAGACAATCTGAAGGGCTCACTGAAAAGTTGCCAGATCGATATCAGCACGTGGGAATGTCTTGCACAAAACAGATCTGACTGGAGAAGCGGAGTCAAAGCCGGTGTAGCTAGCAGCGAAGACCACCGTGTTGTGAAAGCCAAAAAGCAGACGCAGGACCAATAAATCACGAACAGCGAGAATACCCTCACCTTCTACTGACCTAGTGTGTCCGTTATGCAGCAGATGTTTTTGTGCTCGCATTGGCCTGTTCAGCCACAGCCACATTGTGACAAAGATGATTTCGGCTGTCCTTATCGACAACAATGGATAGCTATTAGTATGAACGCATGAATGGATTTAGTGTCCATCTATATATAGATATTTAGTTTATAGGACTTGCAAACGCATCTTATAAAGTCTGTGTTACGAAACCTAGTTAGTTTGTTTCTTTCCACTTCTGCCGTTAAACGCTGTGAGGAGCTTAAATTGTCTACCCTGCACCAAGTGCCTTGTGTCGATCAATGTGCGCTCGTGTCGATGCACCATCACTCTAATGTCATCTATCCACCTGCCTTGCGGCCTCGCTATTGCCCTGAAGCAGCAACTGCAAAATCATGGTTACATTGGTCTTGTAAAAAGTTCAGCTATACTGATGATTAAATATTTCAATTGTAAGCGAAAACTGAATGCTAAAATATAACTTTACATTTACAACAAGTATCACATTCTTTCTAGCTCAATGTTCACAACATCAGTCTTTGTAGGTTGCTCACAACTTTACTGTATAGTTTCAAAAATGTCAGTTTTACAAGTCAGATTTACATAGATCCAATGCACCAGAGACTAAACAATTTCGGAAATGGGAAACTAAAGCGAAGAAACTTTGCAGAAATATCCAAAGCAAAGATGCACGAAGACCCTATGAACGCACTAACACCAAAGCCCATCCCTACTGTACGAAAACCTACCTGGAGGCAGCATATATTTCCAAAGGTGGTAGAAAATATACCAGGTATTGAAAACAAAAACTGCCAGTCTGAAAAAGAAAGGAGAGATACTACCCTGAGTTACATAACGGAAAACTACCCAAGCATGGACTGGACCCATGCATACACCGACGGCTCCGTAACAAATACAACACAGAACGGAGGGGCAGGAGCATTCCTGAACCTACCAAATGGCAGAAAAATAACACTGTCATTCGCTACTGGAAAAAACACAAGCAATTTCAGAGAGGACGCAGAGGCACTGAGGGTGGCAGTGGAAGAAATGGTGACAGGTAAAAGGAATGAAAGCCACATAGTCCTGCTTACAGATGCTCTGGCCGTAGTCACAGCACTAGAAAGCCAGAAAAATACTGAACTTAATGATTTAAGAGCAGTACTCTGTCAACTATGCCAGCAGCCCGCACCAGAAATGGTAGTGGTGTAGTGGGTTCCATCTCACTGCAACATCCAAGGCAACGAGGAGGCAATATATATATATATACACATTTATTTATACAACTATAGATATTCCAATCACGAGCCAGGCGCTGTCCGTATTCGATCGAACTAATATTGACACTTCTCACGCCTACATATTTTACTTTTAATCATCAGCTCGCTCCCTGTGTACCAAAGGCTTCGTAATAACACGCAAGTCTTTCATTCTGTAGGCTAGAGAATCATGTTTTTATTTTCTCCATTTCTTCTCTATATATTATTGTTATGACTAGTATTCTTATCTTCTCCAAATTAATTAATTTCAATATTTGAGATTCTGTGAAATAATCACGAACTATTATTTTTGTTTTTATTTTTTATTTTGACAGTTGCCTTCGTCAACCCTTGTTTATTTGTTTGTTTCTGTTCTGCGTCCTTGCAGACGATTTGAACGCAACCCCGTTTATTGCTTTATTGGGCCGACTAGTCCACTTTTGTCAATGATTTAATAGAAAATATTTCTTTGTGTAATTCTTCTTCTTCTTCTTCTTCTTCTTACGCTGTCAGACGTCGACCTTTATTTTTTCGAAAAAAGCAGCGGTCATCCTGAGGTTGTCGACACTGCCGTAGAGCTTGTCTAGTGTTGCCACTGGTGATGACCACATCTGCTCTCTCTGATCCTTGTATGTCGGGCAGTTTTGCAGCAGATGTTCAGCGGTCATTTTCCCGGTACCGCACGGGCATTCGTCGGTACACCCTATCTTCAATTTGTTGAATAGGTGGTACCTCAGTCTATTGTGGCCAGTGCGAAGTCTGAAGACAACGACCTGCTCTCTTCGGTTCAACTGGTAATAGGCATCGTTTTTGGTGTAACCAGTATGTTCGGTTTCCTATTTGGTCATGTATCTGGCTTTGATAAGCCGTTTTGACTCTTCGTACGTCGTACTAGTATCTGTTTGTGGTAGTCTTGCACCTTCTTTTGCCAGTCTGTCTGCCTCCTCGTTGCCTTGGATGTTGCAGTGTGATGGGACCCACTGTACCACTACCCTTTTTGGTGCGGACTGCTGGCACAGTTTGCAGAGTGCTGCTCTTAAGTCATTAAGCTCAGTATTTTTCTGGCTTTTTAGCGCTTTGACTACGGCGAGAGCATCTGTAAGCAGGACTATATGGCTCTCATTTTCACTGTGTGTCACCATTTCTTCCACTGACGCCATCAGTGCCTCTGCCTCCGCTCTGAAATTGCTTGTGTACTTACCAGTAGCGAATGACAGTGTTATTTTTCTGCCATTTGGTAGGTTCAGGAATGCTCCTGCCCCTCCGTTCTGTGTAGTGTTTGTTACAGAACCGTCGGTGTATGCATGGGTCCAGTCCATGCTTGGGTAGCTTTTCGTTATGAAGCTTAGGGTAGTATCTCTCCTTTCTTTTTCAGTCTGGTAGTTTTTGTTTGCAATACCTGGTATATTTTCTACCACCTCTGGAAATAAATCCTGCCTCCAGGTAGGTTTTCGTACAGTAGTGATGGGTTTTGGTGTTGTTAGTGCGTTTATGGGATCTTCGTGCATCTTTGCTTTTGCTATTTCTGCAAAGTTTCTCCGCTTTAGTTTCCCATTTCCCAAATTGTTTAGTCTCTGGTGCATTGGATGGTCCGTCAGTCTTCGGAGTTTCTCTGACTGCAGCTGGGCTCTGCAGTTTCTTCTATCGGTCATGGATTGCAGTTTTGTAATCTTTTCAAGTTCTACAATTGGCGTTGACTTCATGCCACCTGTTATAATTCTCATGGCTTGGTTTTGAAGTTTGTTAACTTTATCGAAGTTCGCCTTCGCTGCTGTTGTCCATGCCGCAATGCCATACTCGAGAACTGGTCTCACTCTTCCAGTATACAGTTTCTTTAGTATGCCTTCGTCTGCTCCCCAGCTTGTGCCAGCAAGTTTCCTCATGATTGCCTATCTTTCTCTGGCTTTCATTCGGTTTCTCTCAATTTTACTTTTCCATGTCATGCGCCGATCAAATGGGACTCCCAGATAGGTTGGGTTGTCGTTTGGCTGCAGGATTTTGCCATTTAGACTTAATTTGGTACTTTTGGGTTTTAATGAAAGCGAGAATATTGTGCATGTGGTTTTCTCCTCGTTTATTTTGACCAGCCATGAATTCGCCCACTCTTCCAGCGATGTTAGGGCCGTCTGCATCCCATTTCTTGCTATAGTGAGATTCTTTTCAGAGGTCCACCAAGCCAGATCGTCTGCAAACATTGAGCTATGGACTCTTCTTGGTATATTCTCTGTAATATCGTTTATATATACCAGGAAGAGTGTGGGTGACAATACTCCCCCTTGGGGTACTCCCTGCTCGAGTGTCACCTTTTTACCCATCTGCCCTTGTACTTGGACTCTGGCCGTTCTTTGTTTGAGGTAGTGGTTGATCCACTTGTACATCTTCCCACAGACATCACTTCTGCTTAGCTTGACTCTAAGTCCATCCTTCCAGACTTTGTCAAATGCCTTTTCCAGATCCACCCAAACAGCTACTGTGAGTTTTTGTGCCTGGTAGGCATCTTCTATCTCCTGGGCTATGAGGATGACCTGGTCCTCAGTGGATCTGTGCTGTCTAAAGCCGGCTTGCTGTGGAATTAGTATTCGTTTTTCTTTCAGATGCCACATCAGTCTGGTATTTATCATCCGTTCCATCAGCATTCCGACACAGCTCAGTAGGCTTATGGGCCTGTATCCATTTGGATCTGTTTTGTCCTTTCCTGTTTTTGGTACTGGTACCAGTATTGCATCTTTCCATGCCTGTGGTACAATTCCCCTTTTCCAGCTTTGGTTCAGGACCGATAGCAGTTTCTTCTTCGCTGTTTGGCCCAGCCCCATCAGCATTTCGTTTGTTATCTCGTCTTTTCCGGGAGATATCCTTTTCTTTAGTGTTCTCATAGCCTCTTCCATTTCGCGCATTGTTAGTTTGGCCATCATGTGCTCTTCAGGAGCCGTATTTATGTTTTCGTATCCCTTTAGCTCTTCGCTAATGTCTGTATGCTTATCTGCAGGGACCTCGATGTGGTTTGCTCTGGCATAGTGATCGACAAAGGCGTTTACGGCTTTCTTACCTGTGATCAAGTTCTCGCCCTGCTTGATAGTAATTTGTTTATTTGACGGGGTTTCGTCGTTCATGGCTCTGACTAGCTTCCATAGCTTGTTCCCGTCTTTGTCCAGGTTTAGACTTTCCGTTTTATTTTTCCAGCTTTCTCTTGCTGTTTGCTTGAGAGTGTGTTTGTACTTGCCGCGGCGGCTTTGAGGGCGATGTTTGCCTCCATGGATTTTTCTCGCTCTGCCATGTTCCTAGCATTTGTTACTGCATCTTCCACTTTCTGCAACTCATCATTCCAGTAGGGCTTATAGTTTTTCCTAGCTCCTCTTGGGATGGTTTCAGTGGCGGCTTGCATTATTGCCTTGCTTAGGCTCTCTACCATGGGCTTCATTTTGGTGTTTCGTGTGTTGATGGTTTCACACAGCCCATCTGTCAGGATTGCAAATCTGTCCCAGTCGGCTCGTTTGTAATTCCAACGTGGGAGCGGTTTTGTTTCCTGTGGGCCTACTTCCATGTCAATGGTTAGTCTGATCGGCCTGTGGTCGCTACCTGCCAGTTGGTTTAGCACCTGGCGGTCTATTTTATGGTGTATGCCCTGTGTGGAGAAGGCCAAATCTGGAATCGAGGTGGTGTGCCATGTTCTTGAATAGAAGCTAGGGCTATCCTCCAGCCTATTGATTAGGGAGAGATTTGCATCTATCTCCCAATCTTCCACTTCGTCACCTCTGCTGTCTGTGTCAGAGTATCCCCATCTCTCCGAGTGGCTGTTGAAATCTCCAACTACTATGCAGTTGGAGTCTCTGACCTCCATACTCGAGAGCGATAGGTCTCTATTTGGTGGTCCGTACAGATTGAAAATGCGGAGCTTCGTCTCTTGAGCCATTATGTCAACTCCTACAATTTCTGCTTGTCCGGTGTGATTGACAGATACCGCGCTACTCGGTATGCAGTTTCTGGTCAGTATCAGGACCCCTCCTTTGTGGCCTTCTCTATCTAGACGGAAGGTCTGGTATTCTCTGATTGAGAACTTATGGTTATTGTTGAGGTGCGTTTCCTGGATACATGCCACGTGAATCTTACCTTCATGCAGGTGGTGTGTTAGGGAAAGTTTTTTGTTAATGACTCCCTCCGCATTCCACTGTAGTATTTTGAGGGTCTTGAGGTTTTGGCCAATAGACGTTGCCCCATAGCCATGTGCCTTGACTCCACGACACATGGGTGGGTGACCACCAGTAGTCAAGGGTGGGCCCCTTCGAGGCGTGGGGCCCGGCACTATCGCTGCCTGGCGGGGCTCCGCAGGATGAGCGCCATGCGTTTTTCTAATAGGTTGTACTGCCATCATACTGCGATTTATGTTGCACTGTTTTGTTAGGCTTGCGGCCCCGTGCATCCGATTTCAACAGGCGTTTCTGTAGGGATGCCCTCCTTAGCCTTTGACTATCCCCAGCCTATCTGCAAGGCAGCAGTTGTTTATGATCAGAGTTGTCTCTCTTATGGAAGTTGTCTTACTAGACTATCGAGTCTTCACTACTCGTGTCTATAGGGTGCAATGATGATATGTGAGATATATGAGATGGACTGGTTTACCCGGAAGAGAGGCAGTCCAGTGTGTCTGTGTCCCAGGATCGTCACGTCCTGCCAGAAACGTAGCATTTGCATGTGAGTGGGGTATCTCTTTTTTCCCTTTATTTTCTTGGCTTCTATGCAGGGATGGTACGCCTAGCATTCCCCGCCACCTGGGGTGTTGACACAGTGGGGCAGGTGTGCAATGTCCGCTGGTCTGCATCTCTTCTGCGTCCAGCATGATAGTTATGTGGCTGATAACGTACAGAGGTAGATATCGTAGCCGACGTGCATTTAGCCAGAGGATAAGCCTGGTAATGTCACAAAGATGTTGTTCGCCTGGTGTGCGGACAGCTCTCATGGTCATTGGTTGAGTCTCGACAGTTCACAGTGAGGTGGCTGCTCTACTGTTTTCGACACCCCGACCAGGTCTAAGTCTTTAGTTGGTGGTTTCGCAGCCCATCGCCGTATAAGGTGCGTATCAAGCAGTTGTCCGCCCGCTTTGATCGGCGGACGGCAAGGACCTCTTGCTGCGGCTCTACCGGATATGGCTGGGGCGCAAGCCCCAGGTATCGAGCATGTAGGAGCCTCCCATTGCAGTGGTGCTGAGATTTTGGGCGGGATTGCGGCTTATAAGGGTTCGGCCGTAATCCCCCACATGGTAGCCTCGCGCCATTGGCTTATCAGCCTGGTACGTGAACCAAAGTGTCTGCGGCTCCTCTCGATATGAGCTGGTTTTCCGTAGCAACGCCCTGTCATTAGTAGGGTAAAACTGACCTGTCTTCAGATGGTCTATTTCCAGCACCCGTTCACTATTTGGTCAGACGAATTTATTGAGGGCTTTTGTTTGTCAATGACCAGGTATTCGAAATCTGCGGTTTCTGGGGGTTAAACACGATTTCCGTGGCGTTCTTTCATTAGTGTTTGAGAGCTGACTTGTCTTCCGTGAGTCTAATACCAGCGTACGTTCATTTTTAGACCCAAACAGTAGTGCTCTCGATTTGTCAGTCGTTCTACAGTATCGGCGTGTTCAGTCAAATAAAGCCGCAGGTTCCACTCCTGGTGGTGCCCTTCCGTCAATTCCTTTAGCGAGACAATCAAGTTACTTAGAGGGTGGCCCCAGATTTTCGAGGGTCTAATTCCAGCACATGTTCACTATTAGACCCCACGAAGGTGCTCTCTTTTTGACCGTCATTCTACAGTATTGGCGTGTTAAGTTAATTTAAGCCTCAGGCTCCACTCCTGATAATGCTCTTCCGTCAATTCCTTTGTCAGAACACTTGATGCAAACCAACCGAGCCACAGGGGGCATAACCCCAGATTTCTGAGGGTCTAAATCCAGCACCAGTTCCATATTAGACCCCAGAAAAGTGGTCTCGGCAGGTCAATCATTTCAGTGTTGGCCGTGTTGAGTCAAATTAAGCCGCAGGCTCCACTCCTGGTGGTGCCCTTCCGTCAATTCCTTTAAGTTTCAGCTTTGCAACCATACTTCCCCCCGAACCCAAACACTTTGGTTTCCCGGAAGCTGCCCGCAGAGTCATCGAAGCAACTCCTGCGGATCGCTAGTCGGCATCGTTTATGGTCAGAACTACGACGGTATCTGATCGTCTTCGCGCCTCTGACTTTCGTTCTTGATTAATGAAAACATTCTTGACAAATGCTTTCGCAGTAGCTCGTCTTGCGGCGATCCAAGAATTTCACCTCTAACGCCGCAATACGAATGCCCCCGTTTGTCCCTGTTAATCATTACCTCCAGTTCCGAAAACCAACAAAATAGAACCGAGGTCCTATTCCATTATTCAATGCACCATTATTCAGGCAGCCGAGGCCTGCTTTGAACACTCTAATTTTTTCAAAGTAAACGCGCCGGCCACCCAGGACGCTCAGCGAAGAGCACCCGTGGGAGAGAGCCGGTAGACGGTAGAGCAGGAGACAACGGGCAGTGAACCGGCGCGAGCCGGACCGCCCGCCTGCGCCTGAGATCCAACTACGAGCTTTTTAACTGCAACAACTTTAATATACGCTATTGGAGCTGGAATTACCGCGGCTGCTGCCACCAGACTTGCCCTCCAATAGATCCTCGTTAAAGGGTTTAAAGTGTACTCATTCCAATTACGGGGCCTCGAAAGAGTCCCGTATTGTTATTTTTCGTCACTACCTCCCCGTTCCGGGAGTGGGTAAGTTGCGCGCCTGCTGCCTTCCTTGGATGTGGTAGCCGTTTCTCATGCTCCCTCTCCGGAATCGAACCCTGATTCCCCGTTACCCGTTACAAACATGGTAGGCATGTCACGTACTATCGACATTTGATAGGGCAGACATTTGAAAGATGCGTCGCTGGCACATGAGGCCATGCGATCAGCACAAAGTTATCCAGGGTCACCAGTGGGGACGCCGAAACCACGCCAGGGGAAACGACGATTGGTTTTGAACTAATAAAAGCGCTCTTTCCGCGAGGGTCGGAGCTTGGTAAGCATGTATTAGCTCTAGAATTGCCACAGTTATCCAAGTAGGATCGTGTCATCTAAGGAACCTCGACTGATTTAATGAGCCATTCGCGGTTTCACCGTGAGACAGTGTGAACTTAGACATGCATGGCTTAATCTTTGAGACAAGCATATGACTACTGGCAGGATCAACCAGATATCTGTCGGAGATGTACGTAGGTCACACACCGGTCGGCGGAGGACGGGTGTGTAAAAAGCCTCACTGGGACGGCCGTAGGGACCGACTGACGGAACGGACGAACGGTTGTTCCACCCATCCCTCACTCCGTCGACCTAGGACCGCCTGACAGGGGCCCCTACACGCACCAGACGACTGACCTACCGGGCTCGCTCGAGGAGGGATAGCAGCGCTCTGTGCAGAACGGATCCCAAGAACCTCAGCGATGAATTTCACTGAGACTAGAGACAATTTGGCCTGCCGGTCTGCCCTTCTCCCGAGGGTTCGTCCCCCCTGGGAGAACACATGGCTTTGAGGCACGATTCCTGCTTTCCATTTGCCGGTCACAAGCTCTTTGCGAGAGTCTGACCACCAGCGAGACGAACTGTCGAGCTCTGCTATAAGCCTTAGATAAATCACCACGGACTGACAACGTTTCCTGATACGGACCAGAGAAGCGCACCTCGGTGGAGGAGACGCCACAACAAACTGCACCCCAATAGCTCTACGGGGAAAGGCAGGCGAGCGTTTTCCGCAAGTCCGCGCTATCGCTCTGCCTGGCGGGACTTAGATCGCTTTACGAACACTGGTTGAAATTGAATCGCGGCGGCGAGACAACTACCCCAAATACATTTCATGTAGACAAAGCCATGAGACAACCAACACTTCTCCCCCTCACCTCTCATCACTATTAGCTATAACTCTAAAGAGCTAATCACTCTGTGAAGATGATTGATAATAGTAAATAGAAAAATGATGTATAATCCTCTTTATTCATGTAATGAATGAACTAACCAAGGTACCTGTCAGAGACCTATACATGTACTTGCAGTGGCAATGATCTGGTTGTGTTGCCCCTTGGAACGAGAAGGCAGATTGGCTCGCGAAAATGGCAAGAGATTGTTGACACGGACAGATTGAAAGCACATACTTTTAAAAAAAAAGATATTTAGGCAACCGTATCAACGCAACAACAACTACTTCATCATTGACCAGGAGGGTCGGATCACCATTCATCATCTCAAGACGTGACACAACAGACTTAATAAATACATGTACGAGCTCCAAGAAGAAGGAGAAGAAGAACATGACGAAGAAGAAGAAGCAGAAGAAGAGGAAGAAGAAGAAGAAGACGAGGGCGATGATGATGATGATGACGATGAAAGAAAATCAAGAAGAAAAAGAAAAAGAAGTAGAAGAAGAAGATAAGGTTGATGATGAAAAAAAGGAGGAAGAAGAAGAAGACGTCGTCTTTTGCATCATGCATGGTAAGATACATTGGTATATTATTATTTCTCATTTGGACGTATTAGAATACACAGGAGGAAGATGGACTAACACACACAAGCGCGCGCACACACACACACACACTCACACACACATACACACACACACACTCACACACACATACCCACACATACACAACGGCGAAAAAATTCAAATTTGAGAAATTTCCAAGCTGGCAGCTTGTTCCAGCGTCAGCGAACCAGAGCTGACCAAGAGTATATTCCACCTCCAAGTGTAGTCTGGATAAGTGAGTAGGGATCACAGTGGGAAGACACATCAGGTACCCAAAAACAGCAGGTGAAACCGGGTCTGTCGGACCAAAAGGCGCAGATATCGTTGCCTCTGTGAAAACTACAATTCGTCACAACGTCCTTTTCAAGACAAACGAAATTAAAAATATGAAGATTATTATGATGAAAACAGGTCATCATTGTTAACACACCTAATTTAGAATATCATATCCAAGTACTTGATCATTTTTGATGCTCAATGTTCATGCTTGTTTCAGTTATTCTTTTCGATCCTTTTGTCCCGTCACTATATCCTATTTTATAAATCATTCTACATATTAGTTAATGTTACCAAGCTATTTTTCATTCATCTGTGAATATTGTTTGACAATATGGATTTGTATTCACATCACCTCCAAGTCGCTAATCGACACTCTTCATATTATGTTTTCCAATTCATATAAAGGTATTCGATCAACAGGGACAATTTTATTAAGTGATTCAACTTTTTATTTTTTAAATTAACAACATTAAATTAATATTCCACTAGAACCACAGAAAAAGACGGACTCGTCATTCTTATTAAAATGGAAACTGAGATGCAAAACATACACTTACACAGACGACTGTTACCCACGCATTCGTACACACTTACATACACACGCAGACATGTGCGTGCAAACATGTACACATACTCCAACACCATTTTTTTGAGTGAGAACGAAAGCGTCATGCAACAAACGTTTTTGAGGGAACACGAGAGCAACATACAACAAAAGTGTTGAGTGAACAAAAACGCAGTATACAACAAATATAGTTGACTGAATGAGAAAGCGAAAAAAACACATTTAGCTGAGTGGAAGCAAGAGCAACATAAAACAAATTTAGATGAGTGAACGCGCGAGTACACCATTCAAAAGTTATTGTTGAGTGACTGCAAGTCACTATGGCGTCCGTTACCATGAAGTGAGGAAGAGGCGTGCATGTCTCAACGGTCCCAGGAACTGAACCAGTGCAAATTAAAGCGCCCAGAAGCATTACCAAGGCTGGACCGTTTTTAATAGACTAAAAACGGACGACTGACTTAGAGTAACAGGTTAGATTTGTCCGACCACACAAACCTATTATTTTGCTTACAATCGGTTAAAAAAAACACAACAAAACAAAAGCAAACGGCTATGAGGAAGGAAGGTCCTAGTGAGAAAAAAAAATTATACTTCTTCTTCCTCTTCTCCTTCTTCTTCTTCTTCTTCTTCTTCTTCTTCTTCTTCTTCTTCTTCTTCTTCTTCTTCTTCTTCGTACGCTGTCAAACGTCAAGCTGTATTTTTTTCGAAGAAAGCAGCGGTCATCATGAGGCTGTCGACACTGCCATAGAGCTTGTCTAGTGTTGCTACTGGTGATGGCCACATGTGCTTTCTCTGGTCCTCGTATATCGGGCAGTTTTGCAGCAGATGTTCAGCAGTCATTTTCCCGGTACCACAAGTGCATTCGTCAGTGCCACCTATCTTCAGTTTATTTAATAGGTGGTACCTGAGTCTGTTGTGGCCTGTGCGGAGTCTGAAGACCACGACCTGCTCTCTTCTGTTCAACTGGTAATAGGAATCATTTTTTGTGTAGCCAGTTTGTTCTGTTTCCCATTTGACCATGTATCTGGTAAAAATGATACAATGGAGTCAGAGCCGCAAGTAAGCTCCACTGCTCCACTTACTTTCTGACTATCAAGAAGAGAACCGAAATACCGTCATAAAAGGTTAGAACTTTATTCCAGGCAGGATAAACGACACATATAGCTAATGAGATGACAAACTGCAACTGGACTAGGACTGTGCAAAACAAAAATGATGCAATCGGGAAAAACGAGACTGACAACCAAGAATATTCTGGAAACGAATGACCTGAAGACCATAATACAGAGGCAGTGAGCACAGAGGGTGCTCTTAAAGATAGAAGCTAGTAGGCATATAATTATGAGTGTAAACTTTAAAATAAAAAGCAAGAACATTAATATCAACATTACTCAGAGTAATGGATCAACTAACGAGGCTGAACATGACCAAAACACACACATTATTATGAGCTCGAGAAGCCCCTTTACACACAGAGAAAACGATCTCATCATTATGATGGGGGACTTCAATGCTCAAAAGGAAGCAGATATCCTAACCAGGTTATGTACAGCCTGAGGAAAAAACGAAAAATGGGACAAATGAACGAGAATGGAGAAATGTTTGCAGAGCTATGTTCTCGAAACAGTAGTAATTGTGTAAAACGCGCGAAGTACACGCGAATGTACACTCTGCCACATGAAAACCACCAGACCACATAACATAACATCAGCTTGACTATATCCGTGTCAGTCGAGTCTTCAGAAGTACACTACACGATGAAAGAGTAAAATGAGGTGCAGACGTTGCACCATACCACCACATGTTGTTGAATATCTTGAAGCTCAAACTCACAAAGCACCCAGTAAGGGCAACAACAAAGATTATATATAACGTACACTTATTAAAAGACTAGGAAAGGAAGACAGAATATAACATAACACTAAACAATAAATAAAAGTATTACAAGAGATGTGTGAAAAAGAGGAGATGAACATTAATAGCATGTGAAAAAATAGATGTAAAGTGAAACTTGCGAATAAATCACAACAGAGACATTACATAAAATAGAAGTGAGAAAGAGAACAATTCAGCAATTGTCGAATTGGAGTCACCAAAGCAGAAGCACAGACAAACTATGCTAATGCGGACATAGAGGTTAAGGCATGCATACACACAAATACAAGTAAATACATTGACACAGGAGGCAGAGAAAACAACATTCTTCAAAACCAGTACAAAGACGTTAAGTTAAGCTACGTTATAATGGCAGATATAAAGGCCAAAGATATATTGCAATAATTATTAACGAAGATATGGGAAAAAAAGAGAGTACACACTGAAAGGAAAGAATGATAACTGACTAAGCTGCCCAGAAAGGGAGACTTGGCAGATTGCAATAATTATAGAGGGTTACATTGCTGTCGGTGCCAACCGAGATATTCACCAGATCACCGTGTACAGAGGAAGTATACAAAAAGCTCCGAGAGGAACAAGCAGGATTATGCCATGGAAAATCATGCACAGATCATATAGCTACAGTTCGCATAACTAACCAATGGTAAACACCCCTTTACGCCAATTCTATAGACTATGATAAGGCGTTTGACAGCTGGATCGACACATGATTTGGCAACTGTTGAGACACAATGGGATACCAGAGAAGTTCATAACCTTCATACAAAGCATGTACTAAGATGTTGTTTGCATAGTGGAACACGAAGCAGCACTGACTTATATGCCTAAAGTGCAGATAGAGGTGAAACAGGGATGCCTTCTCTTACCATCCGTTCTGTTCTTGCTGGCTATAGACTGAATTATAAAGACATCAAATGATGGAAAGCGAACTGTATTCGGTGGGGACTATGTTCACAATTGGAGGACCTAGGTTACGCTGAAGATCTAGTGCTTTTGTCACACAGCCATAACTAAATGCCAGAGAAACTTGACAGTGGGGAAGAAAAATCAGTTACATTTGGTCTGAATATCACATGAAGAAAACTAATCTCCTTAAAATTAACCCGATGAACAAAAAAACCAATCAGGCTGGAGGGTGAGTCTCTGGAAAGGGAGGATGGCTTACCTGTTTGTTCTGCACAAATGACACGTCAATAGATACAGATGATGATTTATAGACTACAATTGAAAAGGCAAGAATGGCATTCCGGACAGCCAGAGAAATCAAAATTCAGACTAAAGTTAGAATACTCAAGGCTGATGTCAAGGCAAGGATGTTGTGTCGAAGGGAAAAACGGAGAACAACCAAGGCTTCATAACAAAGAATCCAATCCTTCGTTATTAGATCCCAACGAAGGATGATGTGCATAAAGTGGAGGAACATGGAAAAGATTGAAGACCTGTAGGGAATGAGCCAACAACAGCCACAGGAAGAACACATTTAGAGAGAAAAATTGGACTGGATAGAACTTATGCAGATGAAGGTACAATTTAACACAACTACGAAGGCTGTGACGTGGAACCCTCAAGGGAGGAAAAATATAGGTAGATATAAAAAATAAAAAGAGAAGAGAGATTGTGAATACGAACTACGATTAAATTATTACACCTGGAGAGAAACAAAAAGAGTAGCCAAAGACCGTGTATGATGGCTAGATGTTGTCAATGGTCTATGCACCGAAATGAACGATGGACTTCGATTTATTGCTTAATTGAACGGAAGAGCAATATACAACCAATCTGGTTGAATGAACATGTGCAACAACATACAACAAATAGTTGAGTGAACGAAAAGCAACATGGAACAAATATAGTTGAGAGTGAGCACTAAAGCAACATGCAACAAATGTAGTTGAGTGAACACTAGAACAACATGCAACAAATATAGGAGAGTGAACACAAAAAAGCGACAAACAATAAATATAGTTGAGTGAAGGCGAGAGCAACATACACCAAATATAGTAGAGTGAACACTAGAGCAACATGCAACAAATATACTAGAGTGAACGCAAAAAAGCGACAAACAATAAATATAGTTGAGTGAAGGCGAGAGCAACATACACCAAATATAGTGGAGTGAACACTAGAGCAACATGCAACAAATATAGTCAAGTCAACGCAAAGCAACATATAACAAATATAGTTGAGTGAACGCGAGAGTAATATACATCAAACATAGTTAATTAAACTGGAGAGAAACATTAAACAAATAAAGTTGAGTAAACGCAAGTGCAGAATACAACAAATATAGATGAGTGAGCGCAAGAACAAGATACAGCAAATATAGTTAAGTGAACGCGAGCGCAACATACAAAAAATATAGTTGAGTGAACACAAGAACAGCATACAACAAATACATGTGAGTGAACGCGAGAGCAACAATCACCAAATATAGTTGAGTAAGTGCGAGAGCAGCATACAACAAATATATTTGAGTGAATGCGAGAGCAACATACAACAAATATAGTTGAGGGAATGCGAGAGAAATATACAACAAATATAGTTGAGGGAATGCGAGAGAAATATACAACAAATATAGTTGAGGGAATGCGAGAGAAATATACAACAAATATAGTTGAGGGAATGCGAGAGAAATATACAACAAATATAGTTGAGGGAATGCGAGAGAAATATACAACAAATATAGTTGAGGGAATGCGAGAGAAATATACAACAAATATAGTTGAGGGAATGCGAGAGAAATATACACCAAATATAGTTGAGGGAATGCGAGAGAAATATACAACAAATATAGTTGAGGGAATGCGAGAGAAATATACAACAAATATAGTTGAGGGAATGCGAGAGAAATATACAACAAATATAGTTTAGTGAATGCGAGAGCAACCTACAACAAATATATTTATTTTGACGATTTGAGATTGTTCTGCCCGTTGTGAATGATGTGTTTGAAACTTCAGTTTCTTAAGGTATAATTCTAACTCGCCCAATGCCTTTCGTTTTATAACTGTAACAGAGCAAAGTACTCATTTAAAGTCTAGCAGACTGAAGGATTAAACTTGTGCCCTGTCAGTATAAACATGACAGACAGCGCGAATTAATCTCAATAGAACTCATTCCTCTCACCAACTAAATCACTAACACACAAATATACGCAGTTGACAGGCTAGTGTGTAAATTGCTGCTCTTGGTAACCAAATTAACTTGTTGTGTGTTTATGTAGTGGCCAATCACCCGCTTGACTGTCTACTTTGGTTGGACAAAAAATGTATTAGAAAACGCTTAACCCTGTCAATTCTGTGTGACCAGTCATTTAACCCTTAAGTTACTTTGGCACAGTGCAAGGAAAAGGACAATCAAGATAAAAAAAAAGGTGTACAGACTAAAAAAGAAAGAGGATTGGAAAATATAAACGGGAAATGTAAATAAGAAAATAAACTTTGAGTGAGTACTAGAAATGTTAATGCGTGAATAAGAGAGACTTTAATTGTCGGACTTTGCGAACGATTGTCTGTGAAAGTCAGACAACTCGGCTGTGATACAGAAAAGGGTAAATAATCCAGAAATGTTAATAATTTGTGACAAAAGGTCAAATAAATGTGAAATATAGAAGCTGATAGACAGAAAATGACAGAAAAGTGTGAGACAAAAGGGGAGGGTTGTTGGGAGGGATGTTCTACTGCCACTTGATCTTATATCTGTATCTGGTAAACCACTTAGCATCTTCATAAGTTATACAAATACCATGTTAATATAGCTTTCCACCTTCGAGTGCAAGCTTTGTTTGTAGTTCCAGCATACATACACACACACACATACACACATACATAAACACAGACAGACACATACACAAGCACACGCACACACCCACACAAATTACACACAGACAGACACAGAGACACAGACACATAGACACATACACACAGACATACACAGACACATACAGATTCACAGATACACACATATACACACACACACATACACACACACACATTCATACATTATTACAATACACCGACACAAATTATACACAGACAGACACAGACACATAAACACACACAGACATACACAGATACGCACAGGCACATAGACACACAGATACACACAGACACATAGACACACATACAGATACACACACAGACACATACACACACAGACATATACACACACAAACACATATACACAGACACGCACGCACACAGAGACTAGAGCCAGCCATGTACCCATTTACAGCTGGGTGCAGTAGAGCCAGCCGTGTACGCCTATACCGCTCTCATCTTTACGCTGTGCTCTTTTCTTGATCTGTATCAATGACTAGGCTGACCAGATCAAAGCCGAAAAAGCGGTGTTTGTTAACGACCTGCAAAACATGGTTAAGCCATGAAGACATTGATAGTGGGACACGAAGGCTAAATTGAGACCTGAGGAGACTGCATTACTACTGTCAAATATGGAAACTAGAAATAAACTGTGAAAAGAGAGTCTATAACCATCTTCACCAAGAGCCACAAGGTTGCCAAACAAAATATAACTTTGAGATTAGAGGAACACCCATTGGTTAGAGAAGAAAATCCCACATATCTTGGAGTCACCCTTGACAGACAATCCAACCTCAAGCATCACATCCAGAATGTGAGAGGTCTACAGCTTTCAAATGGCTTGCTAGTACATCATGGGGATCAGAGAAGGATACTTTGAGAGGCGTACACCTTGGTTATGTGCGCTCATAAATAAAATATAACAGTGCGTTCCTAACAACATTTTCAAAATCTAACTTTGAATCCCAGACAGGGTGCATAATAGTGCTCTATGCTTCATTCGTGGAGCAATGGGGAGAACACCAACGGCAGCTTGCAAAATCGACACAAAGGTGGGACCTCTTGAGATGCGGTGGGATAAAGCAGTTATGGACGTTTATCATTGAAGTAGCAGAATGAAACGGGAGAATCCCGTAGTAAAAGACGTACCTTCACAAACATTTCTTAAAACACCAGAAATACACGCAAAATTAATAGATGAAACAACCAAACGTTCAGATCCAAGAACTCTGGTTCGAGCAACTCAAAGAACTATTGATTGCTATGCATGGATACATGTATATGATGATCGATCTGCATTTAAAGCCACATCAAAGCAGGTTATGTTATTTATATAAAATACTCGTGTGGATCCTTTGATGAACTGTATGATGCTTGTAGAAAGGTTTGCTCTAACTATGAAGCTGAAATCACTGCACTTGAAGCCGCTTTGTACCATCTGAGAATAATTTGTGATGCCTTTACTTCAAAGGCCCAAAATGTTGTTATTTTCACAGATTTAGTGTTAGTTCTTCAAGCAATATATGTTGCTGGTCATTGTAGGCCTGGCCTTCTCCAAATATATCTAGGCATTGACCACAATATCCCTTCCCGTGTTGTCAAATAGTTCTGCAGTGGATCCATTGACACTCACACACACCTGGCAGTGACAAAGAAGACAGACTAACAAAGAAATGATCAAGACAAGATCAGCCACACACAGCAACAACTTTACAAACAGCTAAGCAGCGCATAAGAACAGAAAACAAAGAAACTTAGTTAAACATATAGACCACGGGTGTGCACTGGATGAAAACTTGTGACAGTTGTGCTTCATATTGATGAGAGCAGTCGCACTGGATGAGAATATGTGGCGACGTGCTCAGTGCTCAATAATTATGAGAGCAGTCGCACTGGATGAGAACATGTGGCGGTGGGCTCTATAAGGATGAGAACATGTGGTGGTGTGCTTTATAAAGATGAGAACATGTGATGGTGTGCTTTATAAAGATGAGAACATGTGATGATGTGCTTTATAAAGATGAGAACATGTGGTGGTGTGCTTTATAAAGATGAGAACATGTGATGATGTGCTTTATAAAGATGAGAACATGTGGTGGTGTGCTTTATAAAGATGAGAACATGTGGTGGTGTGCTTTATAAAGATGAGAACATGTGGTGGTGTGCTTTATAAAGATGAGAACATGTGGTGGTGTGCTTTATAAAGATGAGAACATGTGATGGTGTGCTTTATAAAGATGAGAACATGTGATGATGTGCTTTATAAAGATGAGAACATGTGGTGGTGTGCTTTATAAAGATGAGAACATGTGGTGGTGTGCTTTATAAAGATGAGAACATGTGGTGGTGTGCTTTATAAAGATGAGAACATGTGATGATGTGCTTTATAAAGATGAGAACATGTCGTGATGTGCTTTATAAAGATGAGAGAAGCCGCACTGGATGAGAACATATGGCGTTGTGCTTTATAAAGATGAGAACATGTGGCAGTGTGCATCATAAAGATAAGAGTGGTCGCACTGGATAAGAATATGTGGTGGTGCGCTTTATAAAGATGAGAACATGTGGCGGTGTAGTTCATGAGGATAAGAGCGGCCGCACTTAATTAGAGGGCGGAGAAAATAATCGAACTTACAATCACCAACTTTATGTAATGCACAACTTAATGACCCACTTAATATCCAACTGTGTATTACAGTTTCCCCCACTTTAGTGGAAGAATGGTCAGTACTACAGTACCCTTCTATCAATCAATCCAAATCCTGTCAGCTCCCTACAGTGTATAGGTCGCCAACAAATGTACTTAACGGTCTCATGTCATGTATATATTGTTGTCCGTGCCTTCATGTTTACTCAATGTCTGTCGCAACCTTATTTTTGCAACTTTACTAGGCATGTCTAATTGTTATTTTTGCTCAATACAATGAGTAGGATTACTCTTTATGCACCCTGACAATTACGTTAAGCAGCGAGTTGTCGTAGTTTCCCTCACATCTCGATCGTGCTGATGAAGGTGAACTGAGGTCCTCCAGGCGATTGTGCTTCGCTTTGCTTCATCTGCGTGTCGTTCCCAACTATGGGGGTTACGTCGATCCCTCACCTTGTTAGCTAGGCTGCCATTAAAACAGCAACGTGGAAGCCGAGGTGAGGGTCTTGGCCAGCATATTTTTCCTGACCCTGACTAACATGTCTAATCAGTATGTTGTGCCTGACCCTTACAAACATGTCTAATCAGTATGTTGTGTCTGACCCTGACTAACATGTCTGATCAGTATGTTGTGCCCTACCCTTACTAACATGTCTGATCAGTATGTTGTGTCTGACCCTGACTAACATGTATGTTGTTTCTTTAAAAAACAAAAACTTTAAGCGGGGTCTCGACTTTATTGCCTCAGGTTATCTTCCCCATTTTAGCTCGGTCTCTCTCGGCAGATAGGTACCCTTTCTGTCGAGAGCATCGCACAAAGCACGAACTCCGTAGCTCCAGCGATGAACCCAGGGATCTCCGGAAAAACATTGACATCATGGACCGACCGTCGCAGCTCGAAATCGAACCCCGACCATCTGAACACGAGGCAAACGGCTTGACCACTTGTTGTTTCTGACCCTGACTAACATGTCTGATCAGTATGTTGTGTGAAACCATCAACACACGGAATAACAAAATGTTAATCTTAGTTCCTTCTCACATTCTGTTCTCCATGACTGTGTGACAAAATTACCAGATCATCTGCATAGTACAGGTCTTAAAATGGTGACAATAGTGCCAACTGAATACCAGTTCTTTTTCCCTTGATTGATGTCTTCATTATCCAATCTATAGCCAACAAGAAGAGAAAAGGTAAGAGCATGCATTATCGGCTCGCCTCTGTTTGCACACGGAAGCTGTCAGTCAGTGATCCTTCATGTACCATTCTCCTGACTGTGTCCTTGTTAATATTCTAGATGGAAGTTGTGTACTTTTCTGATATCCCATAGTGTCTCTACAGTTGCCATAGAGTACTTTGATCCAAACTGTCAAACGTCTTTTCATATTCTATACAATTTGCGTACAGTGATGATTATCATTCAATGCTTTGTTCGGCTACCATGATGCGTATATTAGCTACATGATCTGTGCATGATCTTCCCTGGTAAATTTCAGCCTCTTCCTCTCTGAGCTTTTTGTCGACTTCCGCTTTTAATCTGTCCAAGATGATTATTTTGAATATCTTGACTGGTCCCTAACAACAATGTAATGTCCATATGATTTCTGCAATCAGTTTAATCAGATGTCCTTCTCTCCATTCTCTTGGCACACTCTCTTCCTCTCATTTCTTCTTAAGTAATCATTGCAATGGACCAGTGGCCTTATCTATATCTTTCAGAATGGCTTGTGCTGCTGTTTCCTCTGGTCCTGCCGCTTTCCTTTTCTTGAGTTTGGATATTTTTTTTTTTTTTTTTTTTTTTTGCGTTCGCCTTATTTCTCTAATCCCCAAGGCGGTGTGCGTTGCACTGTGGTTTTTATTTTGCGCCTGTCGGCCCAATGCATCCGACTTCAGCATGCATTTTATGTAAGGGTCTGCTTCCTCCTGCATTTTCTAAGGGTTTGCTTCCCCGGGGTAACGGCAGGTGCTGTGATGGGGATCGAACCCAGCACCTTCGGATTGTGAGCCGTGCCACTTATCCACTAGGCCACGCCGTCCCCTGAGTTTGGATATGACCCTTTGAATTTCTATCTGACTTGGGGGATTGCAATGCAAGTTTAAGGTCTCCTCTGCTGGTAGTATGTTTTGTGGTGAAGGTCTGTTTAGGCTTTGTTTGAATGACTCAACCCATCGTTTCTGTTGTTTCTCCAATGATGTCAATAATTGGGTGATTGGTTTGTCTATCTGTGATTATACATGTGCCATTTTCATTGTTAATGAGTAGAGATCTCTCATATTTCCTCGTTTTGCTTTCTCTTCTGCCTCGATTGCCAACTTGTCAATATACTCCCATTCATTTTTTCTTATATGTGTCTTGACCTCTTTGTCTGTAACAATAACATTTCTCTGTGCTTCTTCTTTGGTTGCTCGGTTCGGCAATTGTTGTGTATAGCCTTCATCTTTTTAATTTCTTCTATTCTATGTAATGTTTCTGTTGTGATCTATTCTTTGTATTGGGCTCTCTTGAATCATACAGTTTCTTCACATGACTTATTCGACATCTCTTTAGCCTGGTCCCACATACTATTAATATCCATCTCTTCGTCCATCAAAGAGCTCTTGTAGCACTTGTATCTGTTATTAAGGTTCATGCTAAATTATGTCTTCTTTTCTTGGTCTTGTAAACGGCGTACGTTAAAACTTGTTCTTCTATTGCCCTGTACTAAGTACTTTTTTAGTTGAGCTGCAAGATCTCTAGCCAGATGTAGTGGTCTCACGCTTCGTTTTACTCTTACATCTTGTAGTGTACTTCTGAACGCTTGATTGACACTGATTTGGTCAATCGGATTTTCTGTCACATGATGTGGTGATCTCCATGTGACCTTGTGTACCTTCTTGTGCAGAAATATACTTCTGATTATCATTTTATGTAGCGCACATAACTCTGCAAACATTTCTCCATTTTCGTTCATATGTCCCATTCCTCGTCTTCCTATAATATGTTCGCAACCCAGGTTGTCTGCGTCCACTTTAGCATTAACATCTTCCGTAAATATTAAGAGGTCTTTATTTTTCTGCCTGCCAGTAACCTCTTACAGCTTGTTGTAAAACTCTTGCTTCTTATCATCTTCAACCTCGTGAGTTGGGACAACATCGCCGTTGAAGTTGATATTTTTTTCGTAGTTCTAACGCTTGTGCTCATGATTAAATTCGTAATAGCCCCCAACCACTCCATAACCCCTCCCGCACGTTATGAGCGCCCGCTATGCTTCTCTAAAAGGCAACAGTGCCACGCCCCTCTGTGAGTTGGCCATCAGTTCCGTGATTTTCAGAATAAATTATCATTTCCCTAGTTGTCAGTCTCCTCTTTTCTGATTGCGCTCATCTTACTTCGTACAGTCCTAGCAAAGCTAGTTTGTATTTTCTCATCTCTTTAGCTATCTTTGCTGTTTTCTCCGCCTGGTACATTGCTCTCACATTCCACGTCGCTATATTGGTCATCATCTTGGTATTCAGAAGTTTAGTCAACCGTGAAGCTTCCTTACGCCTTTCACTCCACTGGGTCATTCTTCTTTATTCGCGAAGGCCCTTTCTTTCCAAAGGCCCTACCTTTCCATAGGCCCTTCCATTTCAAAGGCCCTTCCGTTCCAAAGGTCTTTTCATATTGCTTTGTTGTCAATGTTTTCATAGCCGTATTTGTTTTTTTGTTTAAAGATTTAGGTGGACTGCCCCAGCATATCCAATTAAACTTTAAAAAAGTGAGATGTCAGTGTTTAGTCTATTCCTTCCCCCATGACCTGCCCAACCTGGATGACCCCTCAGGAAGCTTATCTCCTGGTATCTTTGAGGCAAGCAAAATTCCTCACTATTTCAAGATTATGGACTAGAGATAGATGTATATTGGTGAATCCATGATCCCTGGAGAGAAAAAGAAAGCGATGAAGGATTGAGGGTGGCTGTGATACAACTGGCAACAACATAGCAAACATATTAAGGAGGCAATATCCCTGGAGAATGTTCAACATATGTCATTTACAGTTCACGATGCAAATGGTATCGAATTAAAGCACACTTATTTCTATACACCTTTCTAGTTAGGTTTCTTTAATCGGCTAATTAGTTTCCGAGCTATGATGCCGCAAAGATCATGAAGTCTTCTTTGTATGAGAGGGAAAAAAATGTAATTCAAACAAATTTGTATTTTCCTATAGGCATATATTTGTATTTACAACTAGTGCTTCCATAGTTTTCTTTCCATTTACTTCCACTAATCCATATCAGTTATTTCAAATGGTTGTCTTCCATGAAATGCTCTTGTAATACGAAGGTCTGACGTAGCGCTTCGGTTAGTGATACGGTTTAAATCATAAAGTATATGTATTTGGATTAATTAACCACCAAGGTTGTACCCGTGTGGGAAGCATACATATTAAAAATTGGTTACGAATTTGAATGCACTGGATTGCAAGGCTCAAAACACAATACAACGCAATCTATCTTAAGAAACAAGGCTAACGAGAAGAAAATAACAACAGACTGAAGATTTACATCATACATAAATTGTATGAGAGAATGCAGTAAAATTCAAAATGAAATAAAACACAGGGAAACCGCCAAACCTAACAACACAACAAATGAGGGGCAACAATGGCAGGGACAGGTAGATTGTCTAACATGTGAGAGTGTGGTTAGTGCAGTGGTAGAACACTTGCTTTTCGTGCTAAAAGTAGAGGGTTCAACTTCTGTTACCAGCACGCTCCAGACGACCAAGCTGTAAATCATCGTTTGCTTACTGTTACGAAAGAGAAGGTAACGAGGAGGGGGCCATAACATCACATACACAAGTTGTAGTCTCATACAATGAAGCCTCTAACACTTCATCCTCCACAGCTTGGTATGTTAGGGAAATACATGCACCTTTACTTTATAACATATGTTCCTGCCAGCTAAAAAGAAATCTTAGTTATAGAAGATCCGAATTTGAAACAACATCCTGCAGGGGAAAAATGTGGCTTGCTAGAAAGAAAGATGTATTACAGGATTATGGCCACTAGACACCTCTAGTTGAAGTCCAGGGTTGGAATTTGGAATGTTTTTCACTTTACTTTCTTAACTGCTGTCTGAAACACGTTTATATTTTCCGAGTGCTTACAATATATTTGCCTTTGCGATTGCTTTTGTTGCTTTGTTTGTTTACCAACTGCGAAGTTTCCATTTGCAAACGTCTGTTGCCGTTCTCATGTCAAACTGATTTAAACGTGCTTGTATTTCAGCATAAATAAAATACAGAATCGCTTACACAGTTATCCCATTCTGGCAAGTCTTGAAATCAAAACAAGAATTAGAGGTTTAACGTCACGTCCCGCCGTCTCTTTTCCAACTACCAGAAATAAGATCGAGGTAGAAATGTGAAAGCTTGATACATCCACATCAGGGTCAAACATTTAACGGCTATATACAGTGCTACGAGTGGCAATAACGAGGCTTGTGTCATGATGTCTGTCAAATTAAGTAATCTTACCTTCACTGGCTGGCGCAAACGTCGTAATGGTCAGCAGTTGTAATTTGACAGGGGTTCTGCAGATTTGCCATCTAGGATGCATGCACTTGTCTATTAGTTTCATTACCCCTCATGATTATCTCTTTAACTGATTCATTTCGTAGAGCAGATAAAACGGTTAACAAACTTTCCTACAATACCATAAAGCTGACACGCCGGCTTTAGAAATTGTCAAACATACACTGCACATACAATTGTCTCTATACCAAATGTTCTTGAATTTAGAAATGCACCTATGCTTCTTAGTAGCAGTTCAAAAATATTTGTCTCCAGATGTCCAAAATATTATAGAGGGAAACAGTTAACTGATGCTGATGTGCTTAATCACACATTAATAAGACAAAGACGAAGAAGAAATAAGACTCCACAGTAATCAACATCTGTATATCTAATTATTATTGGGCAGCAGTAATAACGTAAACAACATTGCAGAATAAAAGACAGAATACAGAAAAGCCAATAATCGTTACTAGTATAAAAATATTAGAAGAGGAAGCTATTAGAAGTGAAACATGCCATGAAATGACAAAGATTTTTTAGACACTAAATAAAGAAACTGGAGGCATTAACAAAGAATAGACCATCTTTAAATCAGCCATGACGGATACACTAAATAAGAAATGTGGAACCAAAAAAACTCCAAAAAAAAGTTAAATAAAGAAAATAAACAGCTTATTGGAATGCTGAGTCAGTGGAAACTAAAAAAGAAATTGTAAACAACATGGTTGATGGCTAAGACGCAATAAGATTATATTACTTACCTAATAGCAAGAGGAAATTCGAAACTGATAATCAGAATCGCTAAAGAAGAATCGTGGAAAATATATGGGAAAAATTAACATCCGTTGGTTAAAATTACTGAAGTGATTTTAATAAAAGTATCAAAGCAATGAGGTTAAGAAATGAGAGATTCAGTTGTACTTCAACTATTGATGACAAGACTGGTCAACAAGGTCATGAACGGGGCTGTGATTTCTGTAGATGTGAACTTACTGAGAATTCTAGTATTGCGACACATCCAGGGATGCACAGGTCTACCATTTTAAGAAAGCCTTTAGAAGGAAGAGAGCCACTGCAACCCATTAACAGGAAAACGTTTTGTAAATATTAATAACTATAAAAGTCGGATCAACATTTTTTGTAAATGATCATGCCTTTGTATTGTTACTTGTTAATATGGTTGCTAAGAATGTCAAGAGTGTCCTCCACGTGCCTTCGCGGTGCATACGAGCAAATCGACGTCCTAATTGCAGTTAAAAGATGGTCGCCCCACTATTGACATGTACCAAAGAGGAGCAGCATGCAGTTGTCCATTTTGATTTTTAGCAGCGAATGAATTAAGCCTATAAACATTCATTGGCGAATAAAGGTACAGTACTGTAATACGTGCCTGTAATACGTGCAAATACGTGCCTGTAATACGTGCCTGTCACTTTAGCAAGTGTGTGGGGTGTAGTAGGAAGTCTGTAAACGGTTTTGGTTATGTGACAAACTGCTCACAACCGGACCAGACACACCGAGAAGTGACCCCAGTGTCGATTGCAGCCGTCGACTGCCTCATAAAGGAAAATCGCAGATTGGCTGTATGTGAAAGACATGCATCATTGTACTGGACCTTTGCAAGACTACCTCATACAGATACTAGTATGACGTACGAAGAGTCAAAACGGCTTATCAAAGCCAGATACATGACCAAATGGGAAACCGAACATACTGGTTACACCAAAAACGATGCCTATTACCAGTTGAACAGAAGAGAGCAGGTCGTTGTCTTCAGACTTCGCACTGGCCACTATAGACTGAGGTACCACCTATTCAACAAATTGAAGATAGGTGGTACCGACGAATGCCCGTGCGGTACTGGTAAAATTACCGCTGAACATCTGCTGCAGAACTGCCCGACATACGAGGATCAGAGAGAGCAGATGTGGCCATCACCAGTGGAACTGCAAGACAAGCTCTATGGCAGTGGCGACAGCCTCAGGATGACCGCCGCTTTTTTCGAAAAAATAATGGTTACTGTCTGACTGCGTACGAAGAAGAAGAAGAAGAAGTACTGGACCTTCATTTGCCGATGAATTTCTATAGGGTTTACTAATTCGCAGCTAAAAAACGGATTTAAGAACGCTGCTCCTTTGCAGTGGACGTCACAAGCACCGTAAACAACAACTATGAAGTTATGTTGTTCGTCTGCACCATGATGACACGTGCAGGACAATATGCATCCTTAGCTACCACATTAACAAGTTACAATACAAAGAAATGGTTTTTTCTAATTTCTATCACACTTTTAAGGTTTTCATTTGAATCTCCCTCGTATATGCTCGTCGTACGTTTTAATAATTTTTTCGCTCACATTGTTTATTTATTCCTGTTTTATTCTAGTCGTATTGATCAATATGTTGCTTTTTTTTTGTGAGTGGAAATATTTAAATTGAGATTGGTATATTTTTCCCCTGTTTCTCTGTGTCTACCAAGTTAACGTAAATCGTGTCAGTTCTGAAATATATGCATAGTACAATTTGCATTTGATGATTTCTTTATCATGAATACTGCGCTGACTGAGTGGGACAAATACGGTATTAGATACGAGACTAGAATGGGTAAACGCCACCAAAATGGTGTGAAAATTGTCACTATCGAACGGTTTCGGAATTCTCCAAACGCCTGGACAGGCAAGTTGCCATTTTTGGTTAGCAATTTTCTGGGAGAATCGCATCTCTGAACCCGCTTCTTATTACATGTTGCCTGATGGCGTTGGTGTGTCAGTTTTCTGCAAGATCCAACATCCAATGACATCGACTGCAACAATTTTTAATGACTTTGTCTTCTGTGTGCGTGAGTGTATCGGCGGGTTCGTTTTTTAAACATGAGTCTGGTTTTATTGGATATAAAAATAGAACAGTGTTGACTCGATGGAATATTTTTCCTCCCTACATGATTTTAAGACTTGATTGATTTGCCTTCTTGCTCCAAACGAAGCATAGGACCAACATTACAGATGATCTTTTAACACGTAAACTGTATCGGAACCTTTGCAGTGGCAATTTAAATAGCAATGATTTTCACGAAAATATTGCTAGTCTCATGCACAACAACCTTTAGTTGCCTTTCAGGACTTATGTGGAAGGTTACAGTGGTCCCAGTATTTATACTCGGATACCACTTTGACGACGCTTAGTACTTAAACATCAGAAAGTTGTCCTTTTTGTGTATGTGTGTTATTTTTAACGATCACGAAAAGAAGACTGCAATGTTTAACAGATGATGAGGTTCGTCGGATAGAATTAAAGAGCTTTTGGAATGAAGGTCACCTGACCTTCCTGACCTAACGCAGCGAATTATTGTTGATTCCTGTTTGAAAAACAACTATGGCTTTGCAGTGATTCAAACGTTCGTACTTTGTGATGGAGGATCGAGCAGTTAACAAGATAACAAGATGGACGATCGGTTAATAAACAGGGTGGAAGATCGGTCAATAAACAGGATGGATGATCGGTCAATAAACAGGATGGATGATAGGTCAATAATCAGGGTGGAAGATCCGTCAATAAACAGGGTGGAAGAACCGTCAATAAACAGGGTGAAAGATTGGTCAATAAACAGAATGGATGATCGGTCAATAATCAGGGTGGAAGATCCGTCAATAAACAGGGTGGAAGATTGGTCAATAAACAAAGTGGGGGGGGGGGGGGGAGAAGATTGATCAATAAACAGTGATGACGATTGGTCAATAAAAAGAGTGGAAGATCGATCAATAAACAGGGGGGAAGATTGGTCAATAAACAGGGTGGAAGATCTGTCAATAAACAGGGTGAAAGATTGGTCAATAAACAGAATGGATGATCGGTCAATAATCAGGGTGGAAGATCCGTCAATAAACAGGGTGGAAGATCCGTCAATAAACAGGGTGGAAGATCCGTCAATAAACAGGGTGAAAGATCCGTCAATAAACAGGGTGAAAGATCCGTCAATAAACAGGGTGAAAGATCCGTCAATAAACAGGGTGGAAGATCCGTCAATAAACAGAATGGATGATCCGTCAATAAACAGAATGGATGATCCGTCAATAAACAGAATGGATGATCCGTCAATAAACAGAATGGATGATCGGTCAATAAACAGAATGGATGATCCGTCAATAAACAGAATGGATGATCCGTCAATAAACAGAATGGAAGATTGGTCAATAAACAGAATGGATGATCCGTCAATAAACAGAATGGATGATCCGTCAATAAACAGAATGGATGATCCGTCAATAAACAGAATGGATGATCCGTCAATAAACAGAATGGATGATCGGTCAATAAACAGAATGGATGATCCGTCAATAAACAGAATGGATGATCCGTCAATAAACAGAATGGAAGATTGGTCAATAAACAGAGTGGAAGATCCGTCAATAAACAGAGTGGAAGATCCGTCAATAAACAGAATGGATGATCCGTCAATAAACAGAATGGAAGATTGGTCAATAAACAGAGTGGAAGATCCGTCAATAAACAGAATGGATGATCCGTCAATAAACAGAATGGAAAATTGGTCAATAAACAGAGTGGAAGATCCGTCAATAAACAGAGTGGAAGATCCGTCAATAAACAGAATGGATGATCCGTCAATAAACAGAATGGAAGATTGGTCAATAAACAGAGTGGAAGATCCGTCAATAAACAGAGTGGAAGATCCGTCAATAAACAGAGTGGAAGATCCGTCAATAAACAGAGTGGAAGATCCGTCAATAAACAGAGTGGAAGATCCGTCAATAAACAGAGTGGAAGATCCGTCAATAAACAGAGTGGAAGATCCGTCAATAAACAGAATGGATGATCCGTCAATAAACAGGGTGGAAGATCGAAAAAGAAGAAGTAGGGAAATGGAAAAAGGAAAAAGGGGACGGTGAAAGAGAAGGAAAAGACGAAGGAAGAGAATAAGGGAAAGGAGTAGGAGGATGAGTAGGAGGATGACTAGGAGGAGGAGGAAGAGAAATTGGTAGGAGAAATGTTCTTGAGGTATAGACTGATGTTGTTTACGTGCTCTCTGTCTAGTCAGCAATTCTGTAACAGAACGTCATTTCCAATTCCGTTTCTAATAACATGTACACTGGCTTTTTACGGACTAGATGAGTTGTCTGCATTATTTGACAAGTGTATGCACGTTCACCCTGGCATCCAGTCTAACAATGTTTAAATGACTTTGTCCAAGCCGTGCCTGTGAATATTGCTGGCCATGATTGCTGTATTTACGGTATTTAAAAATAGAACAGCTTTCGCACGAAGAAATAAGAGAGGAGAACGATATTTGATGCTTATATGAGATTTTAAGTTAGAGATTAGAAAGTGTCAAATTTCCATTTCCTGTTTTTATTTTAAAACATTTTGAAGCTGTGTCAAAAAGAAGTAAGAGAAGCCACTAATTGAGAGGTTTGGACGTTGGTCTTCTGTTTTCCGAACACATATGCTAAAATGAAGTTGGTCTTCTGTTCACGAACACACATCCTAAAATGAACTTAGTTTTCTGTTCACGAAAATACATCCTAAAATGAAGTTAGTTTTCTGTTCACTAACACATATCCTAAAATAAAGTTGGTCTTCTGTTCCACGAACATATCCTAATATGAAGTAAGAGAAGCCATCATTCGTTCGGTTTGGATGTTCGTCTTCTGGACACCAAAACACTTGTTAAAAACCTGAGTAAAGAGTTTTTTGTTTTCTGTCTAAGGTGAAGACAAATAAACCTAACATTACTTAGCGACTGTATGGCCAAGTGACCTTTATTCTTCTTTTAGACCCTATAAATCTTCCCTATGAACCTCAGCAGCAGGAATAAAGAGGGTAATGAAGATGGCAGTAAAAACGATATTTCAAAACAGATAATTATAATATTGATGAAGCGCTTTCTGACCTTCCTCCCTCGACAGACTAGTAAGGTCTGGTACCCAAATACGACAGGGTAGACATATGTACATGACTGGGACATCTGCTTTTTCAGTTTAGACGGGTCATCCAAATGCAGTAACAGATCAGTCAGTTAAAATTGTGACGGACAACAATTGAAGAAAACAGAAATTTGAAAGCATGTGCAATAGATAGGTGCTGAAAATACCGTGGACAGAGAATAAGACAAATAGAGAAATTATGCAACAACTGCATATAAAAGAAACTTGGCTCACAGACAACATCGCAAGGGAAAAAAGCTGAACTATTTCGGTCATGTGAAAGGATACATTGGTCTGGAGAGGCTGAAAGTGGAAGCCACGGTGCCAGGATAGAGGGGAAAATGGAGGCCAGAAGAAGATTGTATCAAGATTATGCTGACATTTTGAAGATGCCCTTGAATGGCACAGACTGATTTGCCTGAAAACTCGATGTGTTCAATGCTAATGTAACTGAAACTACGTTCTGGAATGATAAACTTAGGGGAAATATCAAAAACTATCACTTTTCGTTTAACTTATGCACTTCTGGGCACATACTTTTTTTTAATGCAATAATTAAGGTAGGAAGTATATGTGCAATTATACATTTGGGAAGATTTGTTATTGAGAAAATATTAAATATGTGTATGAAAATAGTTCAAGCGAATGTATCAGCGCTACAGCATTGTAAGAAAATGTGAAAGTCGGTTTGTCAGATCTACTAAGTGAATAAGATTTTTTTTTAAAGAAATATATGTATATGTGTGTGCTGGAATATATATATATATATATATATATATATATATACATATATAGACAGATAAATATATGTGTGTATGTGTGTGTATTTATGTATATATATACATTATGTATATACATAAATGAATACATGTGTGTGTGTACGTGTGTGTGTATATACGGAAAGAGCGGATGAATGAGTTTTATATAAATATATATATATATATATTATCTTTCATTAGCTCTTTCCGTCTTGTCAGACGATAGTAATTGTGCTTTGAAAAAAAAAGGTATGCGGCTACAGTCCATGACTGTAACGAATGTGACTCGTAAGACCAATACGGGCAGAGAAGCGTTTTCCACAGTGTTTGCAAGGAAAGTCAGGACCATTTGCGGCATCGCATGGTGAGGCATGTCTTCTCAAACTTTGAGTCTTAGCGTATCAGCAATAGGCCGCTCCATGCAACACCATCCATGGCGTCCTGTTCCCATGATTCCAAATCGATGCCTGCGTCATTCATATTCCGCTTGCATACATACTTGTACCGAAGTAGTGGCCGGCCCCGAGACCTTTCCCCAACTTTAATTCCCAATAGAGAATATATTTTGGTCATCGACCATCATCCATCATCAGAATGTGTCCCAGCCATCATGGCCTTAATCATTAAGCATGGACATGATTGTGACAGTGCCTGTTCTCTCCAACACTTTTGCGTTGGTGATCTTGTCTTGCCACCCAACCTCCAGGATTATGAGCAAAGATATCACATGAATGCTGTTTAGCCGCCTCTCCTGGTGCATGGAGCTAGACCATGTCTCACTGCCATAAAGAAGAGTGCTAAGGATACAGACCTGGTAAACAAGTGTTTTTATTTTAACAGTGAGCTTCTTGTTCTCTCAGACCCTTTTTGTTAATCTGTTTATTATTGTTGCTGCCTCGCCTATCCGGATATTAATCTTTTGGTCCAGGGATAGTTTATTATTGACTGAGGATCTCAAGTACGTAAACTGATCTATTACATCGACAGCCTCATCATCAATGGAGATTACTGGTAGTTTGTTTGCACCCTGGACCATAACTTGTGTTTTCGTTTTGCTGATTGCTAACCCAAACTCACAGCAGGCATCCGAAAATGCAGATAGTAAGCTTTACAGTTCCTCCTCTCAGTGCGTCGTAATTGCGCCATTATCCACAAAGAGCAGCTCTCGTCAGCACCCTGTTTATTTCAGTCTTGGCTTTCAGCCTTTGAGAATTGAATAGGCAACCATATTTGCGAGAATGAATGAAGGTACAACCTTCCTGGTCACGAAATGCATGCTTCAAGAGAAGTAATCAAGTGTGGAAAAATAAGGCTGTGAACGTTCTCCCACCCTCTTTGGAAAATATTTCTCACTTCTTTTGAAGCATGTAATATATACATATATTGCGTTGAAAAGAGAATAATAACGGCTGAAGAGCAGTAAAGATGGTTCCTAACATGCCGCGGGTCTAACTTCGCTCTGGTGTTTTAGTCCATTATGAATGCCGCAAGACCACCGATTTGACTGGAAATCACAATATTTGACAGTTTACACTTGTTTCCAAGGAGGAAAGAGGAGCGTGTGGCCGAATGGTTTCGAGGCCTGCCTGCCGACAAGGAGGGCAGCGATTCGAATCCCCTGTATGGCATATGTTGTTTTTCTGTTGGGGGTGAAATAAACAATCATAGCCAGCACACGACGTGGTGATAGCAGTGACGAAGCGGCCTGTAGTCCTCAACCTTCAAAACCCCTCGATTACCCCAGTAATGGGGAAAATGTATGACAGTTTTTGTGTGTGTGTGTGTTTTTTACACTTGTTTCTACCGAAACGTGTTGCTATTTTTCATTCAGATTAGTTAGTTCATTCCTTTTTTACTTTTTGTTTCCTTCCGATTATCATGATTGGTCATTAGCTATATGTAATAGTGATTCGCTTACCCTGTTTCGTATCACGGCTAAACTTCACAAGAATGACGCCCTTCGCACTATTTGCAGGCAGTGTCGTCTTTGGTGCAGGTGTCAAATGTGCACGCTGGACAATAGTTAACTTACAAACATCGCCCAATAGAGATTGGACCTTTCCCAGCTAAGAAGATACCCATGACACATCGCTTACTCGCTGAATGATCTCCTAGGACCTCCTGAAGTTGTAGGACAGACATGACAACAGCTGGTTTAATACATACTCTGCAGTATAATGACGTTAAGTTAAGATAAGTTGAGTCTGCTCGGACAAATATACTGATCGAACATGTGTCAGGTTCACGTAACATATACTGACACAAGACCACCATTTCACTTACACATAGTTCTCCCTAGAAACGGGTTGTTTACATCGCAATCTGGTTAAGGAAGTGTTGTATCGACTTTATCCACGAAGTAATGAGCGACATGCAGATGAAGTCAGCATAGCACAACAGATTGAAGGAAGCCGGTCCCCCTTCATCAGCACGCTCGGGATGTGAGAAAAGCTACTGCAACTCGCCAGATAACGCTTTTTTCCAGGACCCACAAAAGAGCAATCTTACTCATTGTGTGCATTCGATAACAACAATAACTATATTTATACAGCGTTAACTTCCAATAATAGAATATTCCGAGAGAATATATGCCGTTTGACTAAACAGACACCATGCAGTGTTCAGTCTAGGTTATTTTATTCTAGTTATAAAGAAATAAATTATTATTGAGTTTTATAACCTATGTCCTCTCCGTAAATAGACTTGTTATCCATTTCACTCAAGCCACAAGCTCGTTCTACCATAAAAATAGTCTCTCTTTGATTTTTCGGTCTCTCAGGAACAGCTTTATTCTGTTTCAAAATTGTGGTCCTTGAAGGGTCTTGAGGGAAGGTATGAATCAATCTTATGTCATGAAGTGATATATTTCATTGAAGATATTTTGTAGCTCTCAATGCGTGACGTGGAAAGGGGTGGTTGTGGCGAGTAGAAAAAGAATGGCTACAAAATATTAGCACTGGTTGGAAAAAACTAATCTGTAATTTGACCTATGGGAATATTTGTTTCCCTTGTTGTTGAAAGTGCTCATTGTCTCGCCTTACTGGCTCCAGTCTATCCAGCTGTGCATGGGTACCTTATAGATAGGAAACGTTAGCAAATTCGAAGCTGTGGCGGTACTGAAGGTAAACCAACTACGACACATAACGAAGCCCACGTTAACGTCAAGAACAAGTAGTAGCAACCATAAAATGGGCTACGGTAAATAAATAAAGCGAGGATGCGGCGGTGCAAAAGGTGAATAGTCAACAGCAACATAAACAGGTATAACTCAGGTAATTGTAGACAGCAAGGGAAAGAGCTATGTTATCTCCACCTTTAATGAAAGCTGAGACTTAATGAAATGAAATCTCTTTCCCATACTCCTCCATTCAACAGTTTCACTTAAGGACCCACCGTCAGATTGTCATATGGTGTACAGTTACAAGAGTGTGATAGCGAAATGTATTCCCGTGACTACCGAAATCGAACTAGAATGTGAACCGTAGTTTGTTGAGAGAAGAAACAGCTCACTTCTGTCACAGGGTGACTTATTGATTCAACCATCCAATAAAAACTAGTAGACGGAAAGTCACCCATAGCATTACTGCCGTAGGGGTGTGAGGTGTTAGCGATCTCACATTTTAAAAGCTCGGCTTAATGAGGGCTGTAGCCATCTTCTCTCCCTCGCCGCTTTTACTTCTCGGACTGAACCGGTACCCATTTAGGCTGGTTCGACCTGTAACGTCGCGGTCTAAAAAAATATTTCCGCCTTATCTGGGGAATGAACCCAGGCCTTGGCTAATATTGAACGGGTGCTGGAAATAGACCCTCGGAAGACAGGTCAGTTTTACCCTACTAATGACAGGGCGTTGCTACGGTAATCCTGCTCAACTCGAGAGGAGCCGCAGACATTTGGTTCACGTACTAGGCTGACAAGCCAACGGCGCGAGGCTACAAGGTGAGGGATTACGGCCGAACGCCTCTAAGCCAAAATCACGCCCAAAAGCAGCTCAGCACGAATGCAAAGGGAGGCTTCGACATGGTGGGGACCTGGGGCCCCCGCTCCAGCCCCGCCCGGTTAAGCCACAGAAGGAGGTCTCTGCCGTCCGCTGATCAAAGCGGGCGGGAAGCTGCTCGATATTCACCCCATACGGCGATGAAGTATGAAACCATTTGTAGAAGACTTAGTTCTCGGTCGGGGTGCCCTAAGCAGTAGATCAGCTACCTCACTGCGAACTGCTGAGATTCAACCCTTGACCATGAGATATGTCCGCTCCCCAGGCGAACAACATCTCTGTGCAAGACCAGGCTTGTCCCCTGGTCAAATGCACTATTTCGAGAGGAATCGCAGGTCGCTGACATTTGGTCCACGTGCTGTGCTGATAAGCTACCATCTGAGGGATTACGGCCGAACGCCTCTAAGCCAGAATCCCGTCATAAATCTCAGCACCGCTGTGATGGGAGGCTACGACATGGCTGGGGCTTGCGTCCCGGCCCGATCGAGCCGCAGAAATGCACCTGGTAAAATGCACTCCTGCCTCGCTCTTTGCCTCTGTCTGCTATCAGTCATCCCAATGGACGCAGAAGAGATGCAGTCCAGCGGACATTGCACCTCCTGCCCTATTGTGACAACCTCCCGGGTGGCGGGGAATGCTAGGCGTACCATCACTGCAGATGAGCCGAGAAAATAAAGGGAGCAAAGAGATACCTCACTCACATGCATATGCTACATCTCTGGCAGGACGTGACGATCCTGGGACAAAGTTACACTGGACTGCTTCTCTTCCGGGATAGTACAAACTATTACATAGTCCATCATATCATTGCCAAACCCTATAGACACGAGTAGGCAAGACTCGATAGTCCTGCAAGACAACTTCCCAAGAGAGACAACTCTGACCAAAAACAACTGCTGCCTTGCAGTTAGGCTGGGGACAGCCAAAGGCTAAGGAGGGCAACCCTACAGAAACGCCTGTTGAAATCGGATGCACGTGAATATCGCTGTAAACAGCGTACGATGAAGAAGAAGAAGAAGAACCCAGGACCACTCAGTTGCGAAGCCAGTTCGCTAACCACTGCGATACGCGGCTCCCTAGATGTATATCTTCATTATTGGTTGGTTGGTTGGTTGGTTGGTTGGTTGGCTGGTTGATTGGCTGGTTGGTTGGTTGGTTGGCTGGCTGGTTGGTTGGTTGGGAGTGAAGCTAGGACCACTCAGTTGCGAAGCCAGTTCGCTAACCACTGCGATACGCGGCTACCTAGATGTATATCATCATTATTGGTTGGTTGGTTGGTTGGTTGGTTAGATGGTTGGACCCAGGACCACTCAGTTGCGAAGCAAGCTCGCTAGCCACTCCTCTACGCGGCTTCCTAGATGTATATCTTCATTATTGGTTGGTTGGATGGTTGGTTGGTTGGATGGTTGGTTGGTTCGTTGGATCGTTGATTGGTTGGATCGTTGATTGGTTGATTGGTTGATTGGCTGGCTGGTTGGATGGATGGTTGGTTGGATGGTTGGTTGGTTGGTTGGTTGGTTATTGATCAAGCAGCATGTGAGCCCCTGTCCTTTGGTCCAACGTCAGGTGCGTGTGAGCTGTCGGTTAGTTCAACACAGAGTGTTCCTCATGCCTGGCCAAAGAGGATGAAACTCTTTCTTAGCACCGCCAAGGGTCGGACACTCAAAAAGAAGATGTTTAACGTTTTCAGAGAAGTGTGTGCACAGATGACACTCTGAAGTATGTTGTGATTGCATTCTGTTCAAGTGACTGCTAAATTGTTTATGTTTGGTGTGAAGTCAAAAAATGGTGCTTTGATCTATCATTTTCATTAATATTCGTGTTGTCTTTTGGTTGTGGAATTACCATTTTTGCTGATTTTGTTCCCACTATTCTCTATTGCACATCTATTCCATCAAGCCTCTATGTTGGTAGTCTTCAATAGATATTTGGCTGTTTGTAGGGTTGCTGGTTTGTATCACTGTTCTTTACGATCCCTTCTCAGCCAGTCTGCCTGCTTAGTCATTGCCAGGATTATTTAAGTTTCCATGAATACATTACATAACTATTCTGACTTCATGGAATGGGATACGCTGGTTGGCTAGTTTATAGGGATACATTGGTAAGTTCAGACTTACACTGATCACCATCTTCTGGGGCTGGGGAGTGGGGGGGGGGGGGCGGTTAATGAGTCTGTAAAGATAGCGATCATTTGGACAGACATCAAATACAGACTTTAAGTTGTACAGGGACACATCCAGAGCTGTTATTACAGCATTTGTTGTTATTAAAACACCGTGTAACTTTTGAATAATACCGATCAAATGTGTCTCATCAAACTTGGAAATAAGTGTGAAATAGAATATGACAAATTCCAGGCTAGCGTACAATGTTGGGTATGGTATTGTTGGCTTATTGCGTTGCTCTTTATTTTGATCAAATAATTGAAGTGATGTGGTGTGTTCTCGTGAGTTCTCGTGTCACAATTTTTCGAAGGTTTCCAAACTCCATATTTTCTTCTTCTTCCTCTTCTTCTTCATCTTCTTTTTCTTCATATGGCTTATTCGGTAACATTAGGCTAATAGTGCACATGAGACTCTACAGGAGACATGTTCCGCGACACTTTATGTTTCAATAGTAGTGTTTCCTGAAGCAATTTGCTTCACATGATGAGGTAGGCAGTCTTATACACAACTCTGTTTAGTCGTCTTTTATGATATTTAGTTACATTCGGTTACATTCTTTCCTTCCTGGCTGGTGTAATTGTTTGTCTATCACGCCTTATGAAGCTCACGCTCTTTGTTCATCCAAGTTATTGATGTATTGGTGATGGAGTAACAGCAGCGTGATGCCATCCTACCAATGAACATGTCGATGGATGGACCAGGAGGGTTTTTCTGGCCATTTAACTGCAACTACCCGCATGGCCGCCAGACAACGAGATGAAGAGATTATTTGCACCACGCTTGGGAGCATCATGGTACTCCAGGACGAAGGCTAGGCACAGGTTCAATCAGCTTTTGACTACCTGACATCAAGCAAACTTGCCTGATTGAATACCAGGATTCAAGTATTCTAGTATTTGTACTAAAGTATACAGATGCACCAACAAATAGTCTCCATCCAGTAGTGCATTCCATCCATTACAGTCATCGTGTGCGCTAGTAGACAGTTCCAGATTCACAGAGGTTTGATAACATTTTACTTACTCTCACGTGGTTGAGCTGGCCTCACAAAGCTGCTGGGTGGCGGTTGGGCAGGTTGTGTGACCGCTGTCGCATGATGCCACCTACGATATTCTAGAGGTGAGTGTTAGATATCAGATTTTGCACAAAAACGAAGGGAACTGATATGAAAAGGGCACGTCTGCGCTTAACCCAGTGTTAATACCCGTATCTGACATCCCTAACCCTCAAGTAAGGTCCTGACCTGGAAATCTACAGGGGAAAGAAATCTTCATAAATGAGTAAACGACATGCCAATTGTAAGCGAGCAGTAGCGAGGGTTTGCAGAAGTGGTTGGCAACATCTCTTCATCTTAGTCGACCAGCACTTCTACATGGACAGATGTCCCTGTGCAGCTACAAACTCTAACGTGAGCTGGAGGAAGGCATGAGGAGGATTTCCTGCTTAGTGGGATAGGTTCGAACAGCTAATTACTCCGCTACGTTGGGACAACTGCCACGGAGGGTGGTTAACTGATGTGCGAGTCCATCTTAATAAACTCAAACACAAGAGCAAATAGACGCGCAGCCAGTTAGTTAGTTACCTCTTACGGTATTCTCGTTGTAAGCCATCTGGTGCTTTTCTTGTACTTGTCTTACAAAGACCTCGATGGACCACTCAATTGGCAACATCATTGTGTCAAATGTGGAAACAACAAACAATACAAGTACACTTAAATGTTGTCATTGCAGGATCCTTACATGGTATTCAAACAGCAGTGTTGGGACCAGTAGTGTAATGGTGTGTGAAGGAGAGTTCATGTATATGTATTGAAATACCTGGTAAACGAGGTATTCATTCGTATATCCATGTATCATATAAGACGTATAGTTTCAAAATATATCTTTCAAACTCAGAAGGATATTTCATAATTCCATGCGTCAGCCAAAGTGAACTGTGGTGGTGTGCAAATGTTAATATTAATTTGCCTATCGCATGCGAAGATAGCGACAGAATGCTACAAGATGTGATCAAAAATGACTGCAAATTCGAACATTGGTGCATCAGCTTCTGTAGTATTTGGGACACACATGTGTTGAGTGGTGGCCTTGAGCTCGTCGCGCGTTCTCTTCTTTCGGTAGGCTAGCTTTTCTGAGCTTCGATCTGCGATCTGAACACTTTGTGTGATTCTATCGCGCCAAGTGGAACGTTTTTTTGTGCAAGATTCTTCCATGAGCTACAATCAATGCCTCGATTTCTGAGAGATATTTCCAAAAAGTCTTTGCGGCGTTTCTTCTCCACCCTGACATGCTTACTCTGAGCAAATCATATAGCAGCTGCTTGAAGAGGCACTCAGCCGATTGCAAACAAAATGTTTTGTCCATATTTTCCGGTCTTCTCTAGCAAAAAGTGGAGGAGGATCCCCACAAACAGACCTGAGTATCACATATAATGAGGCCAAGACTATAATTAAAGTCAACTTCAGGGAGAAATGGGCTGATCAACACCCCGACTTCCGAAAAGAAGACAGGTACTTTAACTTAACTAGAGAAGAGCAAGTCATCATCTTCAGACAGAGAACTGGGCATAACAGACTCAAGGGTCATCTTTACAACAAAATGAGGATTGGGGCAGATGACTGGTGCCCATGTGGGGAGCATATCATGATCGGGGAACACATCCTGCAAAGCTGCACTCTCACGTAGGAAAAGAGAGAACAATACTGGTCTCGTGAGACAGATATGAGACAAAAGGTTTATGGAGATGACACAGCCTTACAAACAACGGTGTCCTTTGTAAGAGAAACCGGAATCTTGTTCTGAGGATGAACGAAGAAGACAAAGAAGATCCGGTCTTCTTACAGAAGCGTATACTCAACATGTTTGACTTACTAACAATTAAATGTTTGCTTCGTTGTCCTGCCTATTAATTTTGAAAAACCTGCTGCGACATCTTATGTGGAAACAATTTTGCTGTCTTGTATGAAACAAAACTACCTGCAAATACCCGAGTTCAATAGCCATCTGTCACGGATGGGATAAATCGTGTAGTAAGTCGTATCTTAAAGTGCGAGTTTAGTTCGGTGGTGGTATAGTTTGGTCTCTGCCAACTAGAGTCCTAAGGGCAAGTCACTAAGGTCAACTAGTTTGTGGTTGTGGAGTGGAAACATATGGCAGACAACAAAGGGTGATTACCCTGACAGCCTCAAATCGAAATCCCGCCAACGTTGATGGGCCCTCCCTTAGTTTGCGAAAGGGAGATAATTACTGTAACCGTTTGACATCTATTAATTTTGCCGGAAAAGAAGATCAGACTTTAACAGGATTTTTTAAAAATCAATTCCATTACAGATTTTAGAAACGCCCTATAGCTGTAGTGTGTCGTCCCCAGACTGACTTTTGTCATGCGTCTTAATCGAATAATTCATATTAATTGGGAAAAAGATGCTGAGCAGTGCATTAACTGTCGCGGTCAGCGACCCACGGCTGACTGCTTGTGCCAGAGCCAGCGTACCAGGGCCAGCGACCCAAGGTTGCCAAGACGCCCCTTCACCTTCACGTGCTGATACTGAAGATCAGGCTGCAACCATTAACGAAGCATTACAATATACAAAATTGGATCAGCTCTGCCTAACAGTTTTGAAGAATTAGAGAAGACATCCCTTTGCTAAAACGGATGTTAAAGGAATTGGAAATTGAAATTGAAATGGTAATTTTTGTTGATGGATAATGACATGTTAGCACAATCACGAAGCGACAAAGTAACTTTGTCAGTTACTATTGGAAACGTAACCGTATTGCTTCCAGCCTAACACAGCCAAAGAATTAGGTCAATTAGTACATTGGAGACGGTCATTAGGCCGGCCTTTAACTGTGTGAAATTCCAAGGTGTCAAAAGTGTGTTTCAAGTATTATTTCATTGCAGTTTTGATTAGTTTTGTAATTTCGATTTGAATGTTATTTTATTGCGGGAGGTTGTGTCACATTTCGTGTTATAATATCAGCAAAGTTTTAGGATATAGTGACAATACGGTAGAAAAATGGGAGACGCTATAGATCTCAACAATCATTCTTTTGATTCAGTTGACTTTTCGCTAAAATATGTATATTTGGGCAGTGAAAAAAGGGCATCTGAAAGGGAAAACAGGAAAAGCAAAACTAAATATTTCACAGAAGGGTGGAAAATATACAAAAACCTTTTTTTAAAAAGGTTGTATTTGAAATAAAGATGTTAACAAAGAACACAATCAAACAAACGCATCATTTGCTATTATTTCGTAACGTTTGGTGGGGAGGAATCTTTGAGTACACATGGTCATTCGACCAAGGAGGGAGATCGAAGAGGGAAAGCTAAACTGGTACCCAAAAATGCCACGCTGAAGGCGGATTTATAAGACCGAAAAGGGCAGATATCACAGTTAAGCTGTAAACTTCGACACAACGCATTCGATCCTTCGGACTACTTCCTGGTATGTGCAAAGCCCTTTTCGGGGCTTGTTAGCGTGAGCTTGGGAATGAAAGAAGAAGAATAAACAGAAGAGGAAGAAGAAGAAGAGGAGGAAGTTTTTTGCAATGGCTGGAGAACTCAAAGAATGTTGCAGTGAGACATAATCGTGTCTGCAAACCTTTAACCTAGATTGGCTCACTTATAGGACGGTAGACCAGTTAGTGTATCCTAGACGGATTCTCCTATAGGACGCTAGAGCAGCTGGCATATCCTAGACGGAATAACCGATTGGACGCTAGAGCAGCTAGTGTTGCATGGCGGAATCAGATATAGCACGGTAAAGCAGCTAGTGAATTCTAGACGAGCTCACCTATCGGAAGTTATTGCTTAGTTCAGCTAGTGTATTCTAGACGAGCTCACCTATCGGAAGTTATTGCTTAGTTCAGCTAGTGTATTCTAGACAAGCACACCTATCGGAAGTTATTGCTTAGTTCAGCTAGTGTATTCTAGACGAGCTCACCTATCGGAAGTTATTGCTGAGTTCAGCTAGTGTATTCTAGACGAGTTCACCTAGTGTATTCTAGACGAGTTCACCTATCGGAAGTTATTTCTTATAGCAGCTAATGTATCCTAGACAAGCTCACCTATCGGAAATTATTGCTTATAGCAGCTAGTGTTTCCTAGAAGAGCTCACATATAGGACGCTTAACCAGCTAGTGTATCATAGACGAGTTCACCTAGAAGACGTTAGAGCAGCTGGTGTATCATAGACGAGTTCACCTAGAGGACGTTAGAGTAGCTAGTGTATCATAGACGAGTTCACCTAGAGGACGTTAGAGCAGCTAGTGTATCATAGACGAGTTCACCTAGAGGACGTTAGAGCAGCTAATGTATCATAGACGAGTTCACAAAGAGGATGTTATAGCTTAGAGCAGCTAGTGTATCCATGACGAGCTCAATTATAGCAAGTTATTGCTTAGAGCAGCTAGTGTATCATCCATGGAGCTCAGATATAGAAAGTTATAGCTCAGAGCAGGTAGTGTATTGTAGCGTAACATGACGTCAGATTAAGACGATAACGTGAGATAGTGCACACATTATGGAAACCAGTTGATATCATTGCTAGACAGTCTATTTTCTGGAATCTCCGATGTCTTGGTAATAGTGGTAGACCAAAAAATACAAGGAGAAGAGTGTTGGATGCTAATATGAACGAAACAAGAAAGACATGGATAGAACTGAAACGGGATGGATAGAATGATTTGGTCATGTACTTCACATGGAGCTGAAAGTATTTTTTTGTGTAATATTATTTTGATTTACATAGAATCACGCTTCTTGTAGCTCACCTGTTGAAATAAATTCTATGCGATAACATGCACATACTATTGCTTTAGTGTCTTTAGCGTACGGTTTAGATTGATGAGATTACCAGTCCTATACACAATCCTATGCATCAGATGTTTAAGATATGCGTATTACGATTCAATTTGTCTTATATTTAAACCTTAATGTCAACCACGAGATACATAAGAAGATGGCAGGTGTGAAAAGAGTACCAATATTGGTCAAGATAACCGTAAGCGAATTTATTTTAATGGCCACAGGAGACGATTTAAGTTAGATCCGTAAGATTGATACACGGAGTCATCTGATGTTCAGCTGTTGATGGGCGGGGGGTAAATAACCTGCGATATGTGGATAACGCAAGTCTTATTAAACGAAATGTGAAATGCAGCGCCAGAAAATGATTGATTCTATAGTACAGGTAGCAGAAAGTAAAATATATGAGCCTTGACCTAGATAATAAAATATAAGCGTAAATGGAATTGCAACTAGGACACATCAGAATGCGATTATAGTCTGCCTCAACAAATCTAGTCTTTACTGTCCTTTGTTGTATCTGGATTAACCGGAACTGTCATTCTCATATCACGTAACCTATGTCCAGGTGAAGCATGTGTACATGACACGGGAGTTTTTGTCAGTATCTTGTGAAAAATGTTAGCGACTTTTCGCTCATTCTACTTCTTGGGACATAGGATGATCTCCTTTGATTTCTATGTTGGACTTTCATATTGAATTCTTTCCATGAGGTAACATCTGTCCGAGTTGCTTTTTCCTCCGTTCTTTGTCATGCAACGCTCTTCTGTGGGTTCTATTCCAACGAATGTGTGATCGTGAACTTTAGTTTTGTACTGAGGGTGTGTCTTATGTATTTCCACATCCTCTCCCCAATCTGAGCTGCATTGGTCTTTGTCGTGTTACTTGCGGCTCGCAGGCTCGTCATTCGCAGAGCTATAAAGAAGCAAAGACATCAAACGATCCGTGAAGACGGAATAGAGAGATCAGCACAAAGAATACAAGCCGGAAAATGATATCATTGACAAATTTGGCAGAGAGGGGCAGACAACGATCTTCAGACTCAGAACAGGACAATGCAAACTGGAGGACCACGGATGCGTCTCAGAGACATTGCCACGTGAGATTGTGGAGCACCCAAGCAAACACGAGAACAAATCCTACAGACCCGCCCTCTTTATACAGGCCAATGAGAGAAGTATGGAGCAGGGAAGCGACCATGCTCGAAAAGCTGTGTGGGGTCGGTGAAGACCTGAAATGCAGTCTGTTTGGTTAACCTCACCTGGCTAGAAGCTTAGAATCAGTTAATCGAAGAAGAAGAAGACAAAGTTGAAGAAGAAGAAGAAGAAGAAGGAGACGAAGAAGAAAAAGAAGAAAAAGAAGTGTTTCTTGCTGTATACCTGGTTTCATCTTTCCATCAAACACGAAATATACAACATAGACAAACAGTGGACGTCTGCAGTCAAGATGTGGTAGTGTTTCCTAGCCATTTTGTACGGTTAGAACCAAACGTGTGAGTAATATCTGATAATTCCAGTCACGGCCTCTCCTTTAAGTACTATCGTTACTTTCACAGTGAATAACTAATCAGCCTCAATTTCATACTGACTAGGTTCCAGAGTTCACTTCCGGAAAGACTGTACGGCAATGCCAGACCAGAAAGGAAAGTAATTACAATTTTATTTTTGTGAAAGCAATGGAGATTTTCTTATGGTTTGTTCCTTATTACGCTGTATTTTCCTCGTCTGATTTTTTACCTTGCGTTTATCCCCTAAGAAACTCATCAAATAATCTTAATAGAAAATTGACTAGCCAACACAATGTCGAAACTACGTTATGGCCAATGGCAAACGGTCGGTGTGTAGCATTTTAAAATGGGCAGGAAAACTTATCAAACAGAGCGTCTGATATGCGGAATGGTAGAGTACTAGTTTTTACAACAAATGTAAGTGGTTGAGCTCCCGTTACTTGTACGCTTCAGTAGACACGGCTTTATATAGGTGCATGGCTTACTGGTAGAGAAGGTACTGCAGGGAAAAAGGGATACCCGAATTCATAGACAGCCTGTGACCTCATACAATGAACCTTCTAGCTCTTCATCCCCGACAACAGTGACTGCTTCGGGACTACTTTTATCTTTGTATTTAAAAGGGCAAGTCAGTAAGAAGATCATAAAAAGCTAGTTTAGCAACAGTGATTTATCTACTTGATAACCATGTATTATTGCACTTTTATTGTACCTTATATGTCACACTCTAATTTCCACCAACATTAATACACATGCTCCATCGCTTTATCAGTCCATAAAAACGGTTAGCTTATCAGTCTTTGGTATGCTGTCCCAGCGTCAGAATATCGTTACTCGCCTGCCTACTCGCATAATCATTCCCAAACGCCGCACAGCTGCTTCTGTTCCAATCTGAACAAGACGATCAGGTCGAACTTCATCAGTTAATATCCTTGAGAACATTTACTGACCCAGTTTTGCTTCGGTTTAATGCGACTAATACTTCTCGGGGTAAACAATAAGCATTACTTTACTAAAATCTTTGCAGGTAGTCCTTTTATCATCAACAAACGTATAACAGAACACTGGCCTTTGATTGTAATGATAATGATCACGTGCGCATGTGCATGTGACACCTAACGTCTGTTATGTACAGTAATCTCTAAGCTGGATGTTGGTGTCATCTAATGTTCGGGCCTACTTATTAACTTGTCCTATTATGTGTGTGCATATATATATATATATATTCGTATCTTTTGCTGTGTATGTGTAGGGGTGTTTGTGTGTATCGTGTGAATCCCAGACTTTCTTCAGTAAGAGTTATAACTTCATCATATAGCATGTCCTTTGTAGAACGTCGCTCCCATCACAGTCTGTCCAAAAGAAACTCATTCCCTTGCCAAACCTCCGGCCTCCGCCACAGTCATACCCAGGAATTTCTGGATATCTTGGTGCCATCGTCTTCTTGGTCTACCCTTCCTCTTTTGCCTGGCACCATACCTTCCATCACTGTTCTCTCGAGACTGTTGTGTCTCTTGATGTGACCAAAGTATTTGCATTTTATTGCCAAAATGGAATTGATAAACTAGTTCTAACTATGCTCAACTCTTGCCGAATGTCTACATTTGTCTTTTTCTCTGACCAGGGAATTCTGAGGATCTTTCTGTAACATTTTGACTCGAAGGATTCAATTCTTTGTCTGGAAGTTTTTGTAATCGTCCATGATTCGCAGAGTTATCACATCTAATACAAATATAAAATTATGTTAATGAACTGAGAGAATAGCAGGATAAAATATTGTACAGATGGACTGCACGCAGATGAAGCGAAGCATAGCACAACGCCTGGGGGACATCGGTCCACCTTCATCAGCTTGTGAGGAAAGCTCCAACAACCCGCTACCTTACGCCACTATTAAGGGCGCACACAATAATAAACTTACTCAATGTGGGCATTACACAATAACAATACATTGGCAATACTTATGACGACAACAGACCAGACTTAAATTAACAAGTCGATTGCGACGAACCGCCAATATTCGCGGCAGAGGAAAAAGACGCTATACAACAAATAACAAAAGGAAGGCACCAGGGCCAGATTACATATCAACAGCAGAAATTGTGGCCCCTGGAGATTTTAGTAAACGATATATACTGTGAATACATTCAAATCGACTTGATGAAGTCAATGTTCGTAGCACTGCTAAAGACACGACGAGCCATTGCATGTGAAAACAACCATACTATTAGCATTATGGGGCGTTTGACGAAGATGCTTCGAATCATTATGATAAAGAGTCAGGAATAGTATAAAACCACAAAATTAGCGATGAGCAGTGCGAGTTTATAGAAGGAAATGACACAAACAACGTTTTATTTGAGACAATAATCAAGAGAGACATAAAGATGAAAGCAGATTTGTACATTTGCATTATAGAATATACCAAGGCATTTGACATTGTGAAACACAGGGAAATGATCCAAAAGCTCGAAAAACTGCACATCAAGGACATGCGAATTATTAAAAAGATGGACTGTGGAAAGACTGCATCTAAGCGAACAGAGAACTAAGTAGGAGACTTCAGACAGATACAAAAATGGGTTGAGGCAGGAATATGTTCTATCCCCTGACCTGTTCTCTCTGTAAAGCGAATTTATCTTGCTGTTCCTAAAGGAAAATTAATTTGCCGGACAGACATCAACAACTTCCGTTACGGTGGTGACAGTGTAGTGATACCGCAAATATAAGTCTTCCAGAGTATGAAGGGATTCATGAACAAAAAGCAGATAAACACTGGGATCATTGGAAGCAGCGGAAATGTAGTTTTACCTAAGAATGTTCTGAGAATACCATTGACTGTAAACAAAATTAAGTCTTATTTTTATTTATTTAATTAATTCTTTTTTTGGGGTTTGTTTTTTTGCATTCGCCTTATTTCTGTATTCCCCAAGGTGGGTGTGCGTTACACTGTGGTTTTTATTTTGCGCCTGTCGGCCCAGTGCATCCGAGTTCAGCATGCATTATATGTAAAGGTCTGCTTCCTCCTGCATTTTCTAAGGGTTTGCTTCCCCGGGGTAACGGCCGGTGCTGTGATGGGGGATCGAACCCAGCAAATGAAGTCTTATGACGTAGTACTTAAAGAGGCACAGACACAAAGACAATTTATGGCAAAAATCAGGACACTGCAAACTTCCTTGTTCCGACTCGCCATGAGAATCAACGGGCTGGAGCACACGGCGAGAACAGGTAGCATCGTGGGGAAGATATACAATGAGGGGCAAAGGTAGAACATATTGCACATCTTGAAAGAATTGCATGGAAGGGGGGGGGGGGGGCGAACAGCGGTGGACCTGAAGGAAGAGGTAGTGTAGAGCAGAACTGATCGGGTCAAATACATATTTCAGCAGTTCCGGCGGAATGAGATCGGGATCCATCTTTTTGCTTGCTTATGGCTGCCTGGACTTCTGTCAGAGTTGAGTGTCAGTGCTAGTCTGAGAATCTGGAGGAGTTGCTACCAACTTTGACCGAACCAGCAATGTCACTGAAGAAACGTTCCGTGTTGTCTCTTGCCGCCATGCGGAAACGGCTTTGTTGCTGTCGGCGTTCGACAAGATCATTGCGGAGCCTGGCAGCTTTCTTTTGAAATATTACGTCCTAGGTTGTGTCAGAGAGCCATGATTGACGTTTTGGTTGTTGTGATTTCTTGATAAACTTGGCCGCATCGTATATGGCGTCTTTTATGGTAGACCATGCTGCTTCCTGGTCATCTGGGAAGGGTCCGCAGCAGCGAGGTGACACCTGACAGCATCAAGTTATTTCTCGGCAGTACTCGGGTTGAGTTTGAGAAACTGGACATTAATCTTGTGAGGCTGCGCCGGTTTAAAAGAGGTAAATGGTCGGAAGGAGAACAGCGCTGTCAGCAGGCGGTGATCAGTGTTAGCTGGGGCCTCCGCGCCTCGAAGGACACGGCAGGAGGTTACCCGGTCGAGACTTCTCACAATAATATGGTCGATTTCCTTCCTGGTTTTTTTGGTCATTGGAAATTCCTGTGAGTCGGTGGATATGAGATTCATGTGTGTCGGTTGATATGAAATCCACGTGTGTCGGTGGATATTAGATTCATGTGTGTCGGTTGCAATGAAATCCATGTGTGTCGGTTGATATGAGATCCATGTGTGTCGATGGATATGAAATCCATGTGTGTCGGTGGATATGAAATGCATGTGTGTCGGTGGATATGAAATGCATGTGTGTCGGTTGATATGAAATCCATGTGTCTCGGTTGATATCAAATCCATGTGTCTCGGTGGATATGAAATCCATGTGTGCCGGTGGATTTTTAAACGACGGTACCACGACCCGGTGATCTGCAAGTTGAAAGTAGCGCAGAATGACAGGAACGACTCGAAGCCCTCGTCGCTGGATCCTGAGACGGCGTTGAAATCACTCAGCAGGATTAGTTCATCATGACCAGGAACTTTGGCAGCAGGATTAGTTCATCATGACCAGGAACTGTGGCAATAGGATTAGTTCATGATGACCAGGAACTGTGGCAGTAGCATTGGTTCATCATGAGCAGGAACTGTGGCAGTAGCATTAGTTCATGATGACCAGGAACTGTGGCAGTAGCATTGGTTCATCATGAGCAGAAACTGTGGCAGTAGCATTGGTTCATCATGAGCAGGAACTGTGGCAGTAGCATTGGTTCATCATGAGCAGGAACTGTGACAGTAGCATTGGTTCATCATGACCAGGAACTGTGGCAGTAGCATTGGTTCATCATGACCAGAAACTGTGGCAGTAGCATTGGTTCATCATGAGCAGGAACTGTGGCAGTAGCATTGGTTCATCATGACCAGGAACTGTAGCAGTAGCATTGGTTCATCATGAGCAGGAACTGTGGCAGTAGCATTGGTTCATCATGACCAGGAACTGTAGCAGTAGCATTGGTTCATCATGACCAGAAACTGTGGCAGTAGCATTGGTTCATCATGAGCAGGAACTGTGGCAGTAGCATTGGTTCATCATGACCAGGAACTGTGGCAGTAGCATTGGTCATGTCTTGATAAAAGTCGTCCTTTACTTGAGGTAAAGCCAGGTCAGTGACGACCATTATGGATAAGTAGCCGTGTTTATGCCTTAGACGTGCCCGGAGAAACCTACCGAAGATAGCTAGCCAAGACGTCATGCACAATCGTAGTGGGGGGTGTTATTATAAATATTGCCACACCGTTTCTGTGCTGTTGTCGACCTGAGTGCAGCAGGCACGCATCATCGACGTCACAATGACCTTGACCCTTAAGTCTTGCCTCAGTGACGCCGGCTATTACATTCTTGAGTCGGCCTACGGTTCTGGCCAGGACTGTGACGTAACCTGTCCTATGTACAAACATTAGTTTTTCATATGATAAAAATGACGGATACTCTGTTTTGATTTATTGACAGTCCATTTCATTGAAGATCATTCAAGGTAGAGACCCAAGCAAGAAAACGTATATCTTTTTGTATATCTCTTTAAGATATACGAATCAGCTACAGAGTGCTCAAAGACTGCCAAGAGTCTGCAAACCACAACTTTGGTAAGCGTTGCTTTATACTGTATACTCACAGAACATTTACACAAGATGACAGTACTATATACGCCAATGTGACTTATGCACAGTACTATAAATGCCAAAAAGAATTACCATAAACTCCAAATAGAATCTCTATACTGCACTATAAACGGCATATATAATCTATATACTGCACTATAAACGGCATATATAATCTATATACTGCACTATATTTGCCAAATAAAACCTCTACATTACAGTATACACGCCAAATAGCAGGAAGAAGGAGGAGAAAGACCTCACCATTTCAATGGTGGTAACAACCATCACGCCACACGAACAATCTAAACAACACTTGATTTCTATCGACAGTAATAACCTACTGATGTGCGTTAAGTACAATGATGTCAGTTCTATATACCATTACATTTAACATCGGTGTTCTCAACGCTCACCAAAAGGTGATTATCATCTAAGATAGAACGTTGAAGTGTCGTCGCACTGATTGTTACTCTGGTATTCTGGCTGCTCTCATCTAGGAAATCGCAAAATGTGTTGATCCAGATTTTATATTCCAGTACAGGTGAGATAAGTCTAACGTCTGTTCAAGTACAACATAATGAGCTGACTATGTTAGTTAGGGTCAGGAGAAACATACTGATCGGTTTATGTTAGGTAGGGTCAGGTGAAACATACTGATCGGTTTATGTTAGGTAGGGTCAGGAAAAACTTACTGATCGGTTTATGTTAGGTAGGGTCAGGAGAAACATACTGGCCGGTTTATGTTAGATAGGGTCAGTTGAAACATACTGATCGGTTTATGTTAGGTAGGGTCAGGAGAAACATACTGATCGGTTTATGTTAGGTAGGGTCATGTGAAACATACTGATCGGTTTATGTTAGGTAAGGTCATGTGAAACATACTGACCGGTTATGTTAGGTCGGGTCAGGAGAAACATACTGGCCGGCTTATGTTAGGTAGGGTCAGGTGAAACATACTGATCGGTTTATGTTAGGTATGGTCAGGAGAAACATACTGATCGGTTTATGTTAGGTAGGGTCATGTGAAACATACTGATCGGTTTATGTTAGGTAGGGTCAGGTGAAACATACTGATCGGTTTATGTTAGGTAGGGTCAGGAGAAACACACTGATCAAGACTCCGCCTAATTTCTACGTAGCTCTACCTGGAAACAGGTTGCTTCTTTGCTGGCTGGCTAGCTAATCGAAGTGATCCTCATAGTAGCGAGCGTTTTGCAGTTGAAGGGCAATTGAAGCATAGCCTAAGCACGTGGAGAACCCAGATCCACCTTCATCAGCCTCTGGGGATACGAGAAAGCTGCTTCAGCCCGTCATGTAACGCCTTTTTCATGCAGCAAAGAAAAAGCATACTCATTGTCAGCATTCAACGACATTTACCAAAACATAAACAGGTTGTGATCTAGGCTGACATCCCTATCATGTAACACAGAATACTATTGAGCCATTCCGGCAAGAGAACATAACTCCATTGACGTACATCCTGCAAGCTGCAAAAGTATCCCATACCATGAATTAAGCGGGGGAAAAGATTGAATGAATTCTTCACATATAACTACTACTTCGTTTTGCACTCTTTGGGGCTCACTTTTATTCTCATATCAGATATTTCCTGCTCTCTTATCCTCTTCTTAATGTTAAGACATACCTTCAGCATAAAACTATATATTTACATTACTTTGCTGACTGAGACTCATGCGTATCCTCTGTAGATCACATTATGTGTTCGCTACTGGCAGAGAACAAGTGGAGTGTTACTATACATCTTTGCCTAACTCTCAGTTTTATTTGCTAGACATTTCCTGTGTTGTTGCCAGTTTTATTTATAGCGACTGTTGGCTGCCAATACATGTTCTTAATTATTCTCACCTTTCTCGGGTCGATATTTGTGTTTTCTGCCATATTCCCAGTGCTTGAGTGGCAGAGTGGTTGGAGCGATTGATTCTCACGGGAAATGTGTCAGGTTCGTTGTCTAGTAGGGATACTTTTCAGTCTACGTAGGTGTATATCGGGGAAAGATGGCATTCATGGAAGGGAACCGACCACCTTAACTTGCAAAACAGATGAGACCTCAAACAAAGCAGCATCTAATATTTCATCACAGACGGTAGGCAAAATGTGGTAGTGACGGACAACCCAGGGGTCGCGACCCTATTTTGGGATCTTAAAAGTCTGTTAATGCGTCGAGTATCATTATATATTAGGAAAAAAAAATGGCGTTCAGCTTTATGGAGAGCATAGTTTCTCAATATATTCACGACATATACCATTGCCTTGAGTAATCTGTTTCAATTATATCAACTTCATTCCCAGTTTCGCTTGTGTATCCCAAGCTCTCGTCTCCGTGTGCATTTTGGTCTTCCTTTACTTTCATTATTCCGAATATTCGAGAGCATAGACCGCCTTCTAATGCTATCAGCTGGTTTCCTTAATCTATGTTCTATCCAAGATCAGTGGCTTCTGTTCGCCTTATTGTTCACTGAAAATCTGTCTGGTACTTTTCACTAGTTCCATATCAATGAGCGTATCTTACAATGTTCATCCATTCGTTTTGATCTAGTACTCATTTACGAAAGTCTGGACCGTTTTGATTGTTCTGTTTGTTGCTTTCCGTGTTTCAAAGCCATGCAATCGTACGGAAATGTGAGTTGTACAGTATAATGCAAATGTTCTTTTTGTTTACCCTTCTTTTCATTTACTTACTAGTATAGGGATAACAATTGGGGACTCTTGATAAAATATTGGGGTCTCCTGATAAAATATTGGAGTCTCCTGATAAAATATTGGGGTTTCATGATAAAATATTGGTTTCTCCTGATAAAATATTGGAGTCTCCTGATAAAATATTGGGGTTTCATGATAAAATATTTGGGTTTCATGATAAAATATTTGGGTTTCATGATAAAATATTGGAGTCTCATGATAAAATATTGGGGTTTCATGATACAATATTGGGGTCTCCTGATAAAATATTGGAGTATCCTGATAAAATATTGGGGTTTCCTGATAAAATATTGGGGTCTCCTGATAAAATATTGGGGTCTCCTTATAAAATATTGAGCTCTCCTGAAAATATTTTGAGATTAAAATAATGTGATCTCCTGAGAAAATATTGGGGTCTCCTGGAAATATTTTGAGATTAAAATAATGTGATCTTTTGAGAAAATATTGGGGTCTCCTGAAAATATTTTGAAATAAAATAATGTGATCTCCTGAGAAAATATTGGGGTCTCCTGAAATTATTTTTTTTTATAATGGGATGTCCTGATAAAATATTGGGGTCTCCTGAAAATATGTTGTTATAAAATAATGGGATCTCCTGAGAAAATATTGTAGTCTCCTGATAAAATATTGGAGTGTCCTGGTAATATTTTGTGATAAAATAATGGGATCTCCTGAGAAAATATTGGAGTTTCCTAATAAAATTTTATGATAAAATATTGAGCTCTCCTGATAAAATATTGGGGTATCCTGATAAAATAATGGGGATCTCCTGATAAAATATTGGGGATCTCATGGTGAAATATTGGGGTCTCCTTATAAAATATTGAGGTCTCCTTATAAAATATTGTGGTCTACTGATAGAAAAATACTTCAAATAGTGTCTTCCTACACTAGGAGATTGCTCATCAGTATTATTTAGGACTATCATCTTAAATTGTCTGTCTATATTTTCGTGAATTTCGATATATGAAAAGACAGAGTGACATACGCGGTGTATAATTCTCAAAGAGCCACGCTGACTAAACTCGGCGGTTATGTTTCTCCAAAACTTCCTACACCTACTCGTCACAGGATATGCAACAGCCAAAGTACAGATTTCATCTACGTGTGTCATGTAATTGCATGTCGTGCTATGATAGTTTATTAACGATGTACATGAACACATATCTCACCACAAGTCTGAAGCTATTGCTAGATTTGTCTCCCACTTGGGGAACTATTATTACTTAATTGACCATGTTAGTCAATAATGCTTTTACCTCAATCACCTTCAGTTTAACGACGACATATTGCGCATCATAGAGTCAACAGCAACAGCCAACCAGATGGTGATGTCAGAAAAGCGGGACTGGAGATGAATGTCTCGCAGACCAAAGTGTTGCGTAACTGCTTTCACCAATTATGATCCTGTCTTCCTTGGAGGTGTGAGATTAGTGACTGTCGACGAGCATATCTATCTTGGGCGCCTTCTCATTATGCAGAACAATATAGAACCTGAACTCACAATACATCGCCGGGTGGGTTTGGTAGCCAAGACCAGAATCTACGAGCATCTTTCTTCAATTCCACTGTGCTAGCTGGTATGTGTTTCGGTGCTGAGACAAGCACACTCACAGGACAAATTGAGAGTGACCGAGGTCTCTCTTTAAAGACTTTTGGTCGAAATCACTCTTCGGAACCAACGTATGCAATTTATACATAATTCTGACATACGACGATTGTCCCTGGTTAAAGATGCAGTAATCGATGCAGACAAGGCAAAACATAAATGGGCAGGTTACATGTTACGACGAAACGATGGTCGATGGAGCACGGCGACAGCAGCCTGGTACCCACGAGGTAAAAAGAGATCGCCGTAAAGACCTCCAAAGCGTTGGTCATACTCGCTGCTGTTTGCAAAAACATTTGAGACGCCTCTGGAGAAGTGCTTACCCGCCACTGGACTTACGAGGCCCAAGACATGGTACTCTGGAAGCTAAGTTAGGACCCGCAGCTACGCTGAGGAACGGGTCATCTAGACCAAGAGCCTTTATCATTATCAGTCAAGCCGTTCTGAATTTACCTTCTCTCTCAGTCAGTCTTGTATTTATCCTAATGAATTTAACTTTTGTCATAGAGTGTTATTAAACGTTGAACGTCAACGTGTGCTATATAATTCCATTCTCAAAGAGTCAGGCAGGATGTTTCAAGTTTCACCTGTAGTAGACAACTATTACTTCGAAGCCAAGCAATAACATAATTTTAAACTCAAATTCTAACTTCCCTCATGTTGTCTTGCACACAGGATATGTATGTATACTAATTATAACTTATGATTCAATTGACTTTGTTATTCAACTGTAGTAGTCTTCGTTGTTTTGCTTGTCCCTTCTATCATTCTTTGATAAAATCGCATAGACATTAAGTAGGCTTATCTCTTTATTCTTGTTTATTCATGATCCTCGACTCGGTGCTATAAGACAAGATCGACACTGCTATCTCTGTTTGTTGACGTACATTGATAAACTGTTGTTGAAGGCATGTTTGTTCATGCTTACAATGCTGTTTAAGCTTGTGCAAGTCGGTTCTATATTTCTGAGCTGCTCTCACAGTTGATGTTGTAAGGGAACTTACATAATTGACATTTCGTTTATTTGTATGCTGAATCCCGGAGTTAAACGTTTTTTAGTGGTGCCAGTAATGTCCTAGTATTCGATTTAAACGCTAAATCCCTCATTTTTTGGCTAGTTATTTTACATATCTACATTATGTATTGTTGTGTAACGCTAAAGTTTATCAAACTGCAAAGGAGAACCTTATTTTAATAGAAAGAAAATGCGAGGTAGGAAAGTAGGATGCAAGTTAGATCACCTAACAGAACATAAGGCCTAGCACAACGCTTGACTTCATCTCTAAATACCGTACTTGTCGCGAGGCTAACGTTACTTATAATTCTTACATTTCATAACCCTTCTTATACTTTCTGTAGTGGTTATAGCTCTCCTCCCCCATTTCATAACCCTTCTCATACTTTCTGTAGTGGTGATAGCTCACCTCCGCCATTTCATAACCCTTCTCATACTTTCATTAGTGGTGATAGCTCACCTCCCCCATTTTATAACCCTTCTGATACTTTCTGTAGTGATGATAGCTCACCTCCCCTATTTCATAAGCCTTCACATACTTTATGTAGTGGTGATAGCTCACCTCCACCATTTTCAATCCGTCTTCGTCTCCTTGCAGGGATAAAGATAAATCCAAGTGAAAGTAACTAAAACGAAAACCTTTTGATCGTAACGTAATTATCAAATTACATTTTGTGTTACCTCCATGTTATTTGTTGTTGTTATGATTTGTTAGACGTTTTACATTTTGTATTATTCTTTGTCTCTTAAGATTTTTTTGCCGTAACATATAATCCGCCTTGTTTCGATTTTAGTGTGATAACTGAGTAGTACTTGAGGATTCCGTGGCGAAGTGGTTAAACCGTTGGCCTCGTGATCAGGTGGTGTGGGTTAGACTTCGGACTTCGCCGTCTTTCTCGCGGGTGCTTGATGCGGAGTCCCCTGCATCTCGTAGTCGCCCCTAGTCGTCTTGTCCTTGACTTGCCACTGGGGGTCCGGCGGCTCGAGATGAGAGAGTGAGGATAAAAAGTAGCACAGTTAATCTTAACCAAAAATATTGCTAGCACATAAAATATGCATTCATCGTCTGCGATGGACGGCGACCTTTACCTTAACTTTTTAAATGTTATTATCGACATTAAACCTTCAGTATAATCACGGTTTATATTTATTGTTACCGTGCCTGTTATACTGAAAAACTTGATTATCACTCTTTGATTGTCAGTTATGTGTCACCTTTGATGTATTGATATGTACAAGGTGGGAAGAGGTCTTCTGGACAACGTCATGGAGAACTAAGAAGATAGGTCAGCACAACATACCGACCAAGACGTCACATCAGGGTCAGACACAATATACTAACCTAGATGGCATTCTCTCATCCATATAGCGTTCCCTGGAAACAGTGTTTTCAAGGCAGTGTGGCTAACGAAATGTGGGTCCATGTGATCCCTGTAGTAGTGAACCTCAGGCAGATAAAGCCAAGCATAGTACAACCGCTGAAGGACCGTGGTCCACCTTCAGACGTACTCTCGAGACATGAGGACAGCAATTAGAACCCATCACTCAACGCCCTTTTCAGGATGCACAAAAGTGTAACATACTCATTGTGGGCATTAAATAACAATAACATAACATTATTATTTAATATAAGTAAATTTCTCTTCCCAGAGACACAAAAGAATAAGATTTAAAAAATAAACAATTAATTGCTTTTATTTCACTGCACTAAGAATTACACAACAATTCAGTTATATTATCTTCGTTAGCTCTACTTTTACGTAATACGCTAATAAGTCACTCATTGTGTTTTATCACAACTATCATATGAAAACTATTAGGCTATTCAAGGAACAAGCTGGATTCAGACCTGGGAGATCTTGCAGTAGTCAAACCCTCAACTTGACACAACTAATAGAGGATGGTTTCGAGCGCAACCAGGTGACTGGAGTGGCATATATAGATATAAGCGCTGCCTACGACACAGTAAATCATCGTAGGTTGCAGGCAAAGGTATACAACATGACGAAAGACTGGCGTCTGTCTAACATAATCAAATGCTTACTTCAAAACAGGCGATTCTATGTAACCTTTGGGAATAAAGAGAGCAGATTGCGAAATCAAACCAACGGCCTAGCTCAAGGAAGTGTTCTTGCTCCCATGCTATTCAACATCTATACCCATGACCAACCAATGGTAATAGACACAAGAAAATTTATATACGCCGATGACACAGCAGTCGCTACTCAGGCTAATGGCTTCGAGGAGGTAGAAGGTAAACTAACACGCTCTCTGAATGACCTCGCAGAGTCTTATCGGGAAAACCACCTAAAACCCAACCCTAGCAAAACTCAGGTATGCGCCTATCATCTCTAGAACAGAGAGGCAAACATAGAACTACGGATCAGATGGCAAGGACATGATCTTGAACACTGCCCGGCTCCCAAATACCTGGGTGTAAAGTTGGATCGCACATTATTCTATGTGACACACTGTCAGGAGACAAAGCGTAAGGTACATGCGAGAAACACCATTATCCGAAAATTTACTGGCACAACATGGGGTGCTCAGCCATCAGTCTTAAGCATATCAGCGATTTCTCTGTGCCTTTCAGCAGCGGAATTTACAACCCCAGTCTGGAAAAACTCCGCCCATGCAAAACAAGTTGATACAGCAGTGAACGAGATGGGCAGGATAGTGTCGGGGTGCCTCAAACCCACCCCCACAAACAAAATATATCTCTTAATTGGCATTGCACCACCTGATATAAGAAGAGGTGTAGCTGCGGAAATCGAACGAGGGAAACAGGAAAACGACCCTAGACACCCAATGTTTGGCCATCAGGAACAAGCCACAAGACTTAAATCGAGACACAGTTTCTTAAAATCGACAGAGACCATCCAGACAAGCCCGGAAGGTCAACACATCGAGAGGTGCAGGATCCATGGACAGAGCTCAAGGAAGAGGCTGCGCCTGGACACCACCTGCACTACGCTGTGTGGAAAGCAATGAACAGTCTTCGAACTGGTGTCTCAAGATGCAGAGTGAACTTGAAGAAATGGGGATACTCAGATGTCGACACATGTGAATGCGGCGCAGTTCAGGACCTCCCTGAAACCTGTGGCATGACCGACATGATGGAGGCGAACGACAAGGCAATTCAATTTGCTGAATACTGGACGGATGCTGTATGACATGGTGTTTGGACACGGAAAGTAAGTAAGTATATGAAAACTATGGGCGATCAGTATTCTGTAGTATTTGTTGTGTGTAAGTGGTCAGCGGCCCACGTTTGTAATTCATTTTTGTTATGAAACATAACGAGTGGTTAACGTAATACATAAGAATGAAGGTAACAGAGTGAATAAAACCAAATTATCGTGTAAATGTTAGTGCATTTTGAAGTTGTTGTTGTTTCCGAATGCTCACGATGAGTAGGTTACTCTTTTGGGCTCCCTGAAAAGGACGTTAAGTGGCGGATTATGGTGGAATTCCTCACATCCCGAGCGTGCTGATGCAGGTATACAGAGGTGCTCCATTCGGTTATCATATGCTTGATTTCATCTGCGTGTCAGTCTCTATTACGGGGATCACGTCGATCCCTCACCTCGTTAGCCAGGCTGCTATAAAAACAGCCCGTTTCCAGGGAGGTTCTGGGCCAGTATGTATTGCCTGACCCTGACTAACATGTCGGATCAGTATGTTTTGCCTGACCCTGACTTAAATGTCTGATCAGTATATTTTGCCTGACCCTGTCTAAAATGTATGTTCAGTATATTTTGCCTGACCCTGAGTAAAATGTCTGATCAGTATATTTTGCCTGACCCTGACTAACATGTCTGATCAGTATATTTTGCCTGACCCTGACGAAAATGTATGATCAGTATATTTTGCCTGACCCTGACTAAAATGTCTGATCAGTATATTTTGCCGGACAAGAGGTTAATCTTCCTCCCCGCATTTTGTAGTAAAAGCATTTTTAAAAATATTGTCTAAATTGATCTTGTTTTATCTGCGCTAATGTCGCGATGTGCAATCGTATAAGTTGGTGACACTACCAGAGACAGTTAAGACTTCACTGTTAACCAACTTTCCTCTTTATTACACACATCACTCCCGTAAACCACTCAGACAAATGGATGTAGTGTCCAACCCTCTCCCCTTTCTGTAACAGAGAAAATCGACGCCACTTAAGCACCTGTTAATGTTCTCCGTGCGTCTTGATACTGGAACATAGGATGCTGGGAGCAGCGATATAAAATATATATTTGGAGTGGGAGCAGATGTTTCTATCTTTCTGCAATCAGAGATCGGAGTATGGGATTAATCACGTGTCTTCAAACATAAGATCTCTCTCTCTTTCGTCAACCAATTTTGGGCTCATGTTGAAGTGAGTTTCTTCTTCCAAACAATCAAATTGGCATCTGCCTCCACTCTTATATTTTCCAGATGGGAAAGTGTTGTTCTGGCCAAGCCAGTGGTGTTCGATGTTACTATACATTTATTTACCTTTTAGAAACTGTGCTCAGAGGATACTAATTAAAAGGATCATCCTCAACTTAATCTCTGTCACTCTCTGTCTCTATCTATCTATCTATCTATAAATCTATCTATTTATCTATCTATATATCTATCTATCTATCTATCTATCTAACTATCTATCTATCTGTCTATATGTCTATCTATCTATCTATCTATCTATTTATCTATATATCTATCTATCTATCTATCTATCTATTTATATATCTATATATCTATATATCCATCTATCCATCTATCCATCTATCCATCTATTTATTTATCTATCTACCTATCTATTTATCTATTTATCTATCTATATGTCTATCTATCTATCTATCTATCTTTCTATATATCTATCTATCTATCTATCTGTCTGACTCTGTCTGTCTGCCTGCCTGTCTGTCTGTCTGTTCGTCTACAAAGCTACCCATCTATCCATCGACTCATCCATAGTTCCACCAATTCCTCTATACAAACCTCAACAATTCCATTTATCCATCTACCAATCTACGTACCTATCTTTTCACCCGTCCATTCACCCATCCATCCACCAATCCACCCACCCATCCACCAATCCACCCACCCATCCATCCACCCATCCATCCTTCCATCCATCCACCAATCCACCCACCCATCTATTCACACATTCTTCCACTCATCCATCTACCCATCTCCATACACCCAACCATCCACCCACTCATCCATCTATCAACCGCTCCACAAACTAATTCATCCATCTACCAATCTTTGTACCTATTTTTTCACACATCCATCCACCCACCCATCCACTAACCCACCAATCCATCCTTCCAACCACCCACCCGGGTACTCATCCATCCATCAACCAATAATTACCCCATTCATCCGTCAATCCATGCATTACCTGACCTGACCTGACCTGCTTACGTACACCATAATTAACAGTTTTTCTCTTATTGGAATAGTGGACATGTTTGTGGTTAGTAGAGACTACCGATAGTCTCACCATCTATATATCATTTACGAGTAATTGTATGCCTCAGTGTCTAGACAAGACACACAGTATGGCCATATGTACGATCATTTAGTAGATGTATGTTTATGGTTTCGGTTAACAGACCATACACAAGATATGGACAGGTGTGTTTTTTATTAAATGTGTAAGCATATCTTTTAGTGAGCAACATCATTATGTAATAAACGGGGATACAGAAAGAGAGCAGACACACTTTAGTACCGGTTTACTGTAAGGGTGCCACCAGTAGTGATTTGCCGTTCTTAATTCAGTGGGAAACCACGCATGATGATGATGATGATGATGATGATGATAATGATAATGCTGATGATGGTGAGGATGGTGATGCTGAAGTTGTATGGTAATATAATTATAATGACGGTGATAATACGGTGATATGATGATAATGATCATAAAAAGGTGATATGATGATGATAGGCGGATATAATGATGATAGGGGAATATGCTGTTAATGGGGATGATATATTGATGTGATGATAATGATAATGACTATTGGTGATATTGTGATAATTAGTATTACATGGTGATATGATGATATTGAAATGGCGAAGTGATAATAAAGATATCATGATAATGATATGGTGATATCATGAAAATGATGATGATAATCTGGTGACTATATGGTGATGAGGAAAGATAATGATATGCGATGATGATAGTGAACATGGTGATGTTGATAAATCTCTCATGTGTATATAAAACATGGATATATATTATTCAGCTGCCGCTCAGTTCAATAGAAACAGGCACGACAACTACGATGGGACCAAAAGCCTTCTTCAGGGATATCGGACAATACACAAAAGAGCCCACACATCCGGAATATCAGACAGTACACATAAGAGTCCACACATCAGGGATATCAGACAGTACACATAAGAGTACACATAGCAGGGATATCAGACAGTACACATAAGAGCTGACACATCAGGGATATCGGACAGTACACATAAGAGTCAACACATCAGGGATATCAGACAGTACACATAAGAGCTGACACATCAGGGATATCGGACAGTACACATAAGAGTCCACACATCAGGGATATCAGACAGTACACATAAGAGCTTGCACATCAGGGATATCGGACAGTACACATAAGAGTCCACACATCAGGGATATCGGACAGTACACATAAGAGCCCACACACCAGGGATATCGGTCAGTACACATAAGAGCCCACACATCGGGGATATCGGACAGTACACATAAGAGTCCACACATCAGGGAAATCAGACAGTGCACATAAGAGTCCACACATCAGGGATATCAGACAGTACACATAAGAGTCCACACATCAGGGATATCAGACAGTACACACATCATGGAAGAATAAGATATCAAAGACTCGGATAATCATAAGACAACAAACCAATAAAAAGTTTCAGCTGTAATGGTGTTCAAAGAATAAATTTAAGAAATAAAGCGAGGCTGCTGTGGTACTGTAGATTAAAGTAAAATGGCAAACGCCTTCAATCCTGTCAATCCAACTTAGCGATTAACGCATGTGCGTCAGATCTTTCACTACTTTTGTTTTATTAATTTGCTTTAATTAAATTCCTGGAACTCTGCCAACGGCTAATTATTTCACAGAAGAATTTCAATACAGTGCCCGCGGCTTGTAGAACTCTAGCTACATAGATTTGTTCACGGGAGATGTTTCCTTTGGGGGGGGGGGGCGATGGAAAGGGGGGGGGGGGTGGTCAATGTTTACACTTGAAGACGAGCTGGAAGGTCTAATGAAGACCAGGATCAGCAAACCTTTTAGAGCAGCTTTGATGCGGAGGAGACGAATCTGAGATTGAAGGAGACATTTTCTAAAAGTTGGGGAAGGAGTTGTTGCGGTTATTCAATAGACCTTGATGTATAGTTTCGGATGTTACAGTTTTTGTTTTAATTTAATTTTTCTTTATTTCTTTTTCGTTCGCCTTATTTCTCAAATCCTCAATGAGGTGTGCGTTGCACTGTGGTTTTTATTTTACGCCTGTCGGCCCAATGCATCCGACTTCAGCATGCATTTTATGTTAGGGTCTGCTTCTTCCAGCATTTTCTAAGAGTTTGCTTTCCCGGGGTAACGGCCGATGCTGTGATGGGGATCGAACCCAGCACCTTCTGGATGTTTAATATAAAGTAAAGTCAAGTAACCCATAGCATTACTGCTGTAGGGGTGTGAGGTATTAGCGATCTCACAGTTCAAATGCTCGGATATTTGAGGGCGGTAGCCATCTCCCCTCCCTCGCCGCTTTTACTTCCCGGACTGAACCGGTACCCATTTAAGGATGGGTCCACCCGGGAGCCATTGCGGTCTGAAAAAAACATTACCGCCTCAACTGGGGAATGAACCCAGGACCACTCAGGCTACCCACTGCGCTACTCGGCTCCACGATGTTTAATGTTTAATGACACTGACAATTATTAACTTATAAACAATGGTTGCTTCAGGGGCGGAATGCAGGTTAAAGAACTGATGTAAGCTTCGTCTCAAATGTTTGTAAAGTTCTTGTTGTATTGTGATTTAACTTAACTTAACGTCTTTATACTGGTTCAGAAGACTCTACAGACTCTGTATACAACCGGTTTTTTGGATGGTTGATTTGTAACCGATTTGCAAGTCCTTATTAATAGAAACACTAGAGCTAAGTAGACCCGCAGTCGGTTAAGCGCCATCTATAACTGTTTTTAACAAACCATCTTCGAAAACGTTCAAATTTGAATTTTGTCCGGGTAATGACCGTTAAACCTACTCTTCTCGATTTCCAACTACCAATGATTTTTTTAACGAGCTCAACACAGTACACGAAAGAGTGATCTCACTTTCCAGAGATCAAGGGAAATTTTACCAGAAGATCAAAGTGAAAAAACCCTGCTCTCCACCGTGATTGGAACACGCGACCTCCGGCACCCGTAGCGGAAACCTTACCTCTAGACCACTAAGTCCCCGTCCTTTATTTAAGAACACAGGAATGCGAAGAGCACCATCGCTAAAAATGAATAGTTTGGACAGACGTCTTGATTGATCTCGTCTTTCTATCTACATATCCATATATCTATATATCAATCAATCAATCAATCAATCTATATAGCTAGCTATCTATCTATTTATCTATCTACTTATCTATATATCTCCCTTTCTATGCATCTATATGTCTCTGTATATCTATATATATATATATCTATATATATATATATATATATTTATTTCTATATGTCTAACTATGTGTGTGTGTGTGTGTGTGTGTGCGTGTGCGTGTGCGTGTGCGCGTGCGCGTGCGCGTGCGCCTGCGCGTGTGCGTGTGTGTGTGTGTATTTATTGGTTAGCTAGCTGGCTTCATCTGAGTGGTCATGGGTTCATATAATGCCCATACCATAGTCAAGAGCTGTTTCATCGAGACGTCTGACCCATTCCTGGAGTTTTGTTTCTGAACACGCCAACCCGTCGATGTCATCTGCAAAACGAAGGTTGGTAATCGTTCGGCCCCCTATCTTGACAGTACTACTGTGACTTCCTAGTGCCTCGCTCATAATTCCCTCAAGGAATATATTGAAAAGAGTTGGAGAGAATGCACAACCCTGCCCCACACCAACTGATGTGCGAAACCAGTCCCCGCGCCTCCCATTCGCAAGAACTGCACTCGACCCCTTGTCATACTGGTATTAAAGGACCTTTCCGTTGATTGAATACATCCTCATGGTTGCCCATAGGGCTGTATGCCATACCCTATCAAACGCCTTCTTGAAATCAACAAACACATGATACAGTTTTTGCTGCTCTTCTAGACATTTCTCGCTTACCAGCCTTAAATTAAATGTCTGCTCTGTAGTGCTTCTTCCCTGTCTGAACTCTGCTTGCTTCTCGGCAATAATGTTCTCTGCTTGGTGTTTCAATCGGTCGAGGATTAATGTAAGCATGACCTTACTAGGATGACTGATGAGGCTTATTGTTCTGTAACTTTGGCACAGCTTTAGGTTTCCAGACTTAGGTTACGGTATAAGTATTGATTTTGTCCATAGTTCCGGCCAGCTGCTTGTCGCCCATATTTTGTTGCAGATGTGTGTCAGGCCTTCCACCACTACCTCCCCACCTGCTTGTAAGAGCTCTGCTGGTATATTGTCCACGCCGCCGACTTACCTATTCTCAATGTTTTTCCCGCTGCAGCTATCTCTACCTTCGTTATCAGTTGGTTTTCCTCTATAGTTTTTGGTGTTGGAGGATTGTTTTCTCAGGTTCGTGCCGTCCCAAATAGTTGTATAACTCGGAACAGTACTTTGTCCATCGTGCCCGTTCGTCATTGTCCTCAATTAGGCACTTGCCGCTTTTATCCTGAATCATAGTTCATGCCTTGTCTTGGTGTTACCAGTGGTTTGACCACCTTGTATGCTCCTTTAGCGTCATTTCTTTTTTTAATCTCTGTTCTATGTTTGTACATTGCTCAAATGTCCACGCTTCTTTCGCTTCTCTCATCTTTTGTTGTATCGCTTTCTTGACCTCTTTACATCTGCCGACCTTATCACGCGAATGTTTTTGGTTTTTAAGTGACCAGTGATATATATAATAGTAGTATTAGTAGCCTCTTTCAGTCATGACTGACTAGAGGATGATATGACTTGAAGTTTGGGGACAAAAGGATAAAAAACTATTTTTAAAATTTAACAACTAGAAAATGTATACTTAGCTTTTGTTGTCGTTCTCCTTGCGGTGTTGTCTTTTTACTTCTCTGTTTTGCAAGAGCTTAGCTTCACCAAACGTGAGCTGGCCATTCCGTGTACATCTCCACCTGGATAGGTCTGCAGCTTCGTCTTCCCATGATATCAGATTCATGTCCAGGACCTTCATATCACGCTTGCACACATCTTTGATCCTCAACTGTGGTCACCGACTGTTCTCGTGCAATTCGCCACTTGTCCATAGAAGATGTCTTTGGGAATGCAGATATATTTCATCTGACGAACATGACCAAACCATCGTAGTCTTCGCTGCCTAGTAGAGTGTACATGCTTGGAGGACCAGTGCGTGAGTGCACCTCTGCACTTGTCACTCTCCCTCCATGTAATTCCAAGAATGGATCGCAGGCGCCGTAGGTGGAAGGTGAAGCCTGCGCTCTTGTTAGGCATACGTTGTCCAAGTCTCACTGTCATATAGAAGTGTGCTTACAACATATGCATTGTATACCATGGCCTTGGTTTTAATTTTCAGCTTCTCATTTTTCCAAACACGCGTTGTGAGGCGAGAAAATGTAGCAGCAGCTTGCCAATGCGACTGTCTATTTCTGGGTCTAGAGAGAGCGTGTCATTGATTAGAGATCCCAGGTATGTGAATTGATGCGCAGCTGCCAGTTCATAATTATCGATGCTAAGACTTGGCTTGGCATTTACTTCCTGTCCCGGAACATTTGTTTTGTTGAGACTTATTGTAAGCCCAAAATCTTTGCAAGCCTGGGAGAAGCGATCTATCAATCTCTGAAGTTCCTGCTGACTGTGGGAGACAATTGCAGCATCATCAGCGAAAAGCAAGTCCTTGATGGTGATCTCCCTTATCTTCGTTTTGACCCTGAGTTTTGCAAGGTTAAACAGCCTACCATCCGACCTACTGTGAAAGCAGATTCCTTCATTTGCGTTACTAAAAACATGGTTCAGTAACAGAACAGAGAAGATTCCGAACAATGTCGGGGCCAGAACACAGACCAGCTTAACATCATTTATAATTCAAAATGGTTGTGATATGCTACCATCAAATTGGACTGTTCCTGTCATGCCCGCATGGAACGATATTATTAGTCGTAGCAGATTGTTTGGGCAGCATATTTTAGAAAACATTTTGAAGAGGTCATCTCTACTAACCAAATCAAATGCCTTTGTTAGGTCAATGAAAGCAACATAAAAGGGCTCGTTCTGCTCACTGGACTTTTCCTGTAGTTGTCGAAGAGAGAAAATAAGTCGATCGTTGTTCTTCCAGACCTGAATCCACAATGTGGCTCTGGATACACAAGCTCAACCAATTTATGTAGTTTTAGTAAGATAACTCTGGCGAAGACATTGCCTACAACACTAAGCAGAGAGACACCTCGATATCTGTTACAGTCACCTCTACCCCCTTCGTTTTTCTATTATCTTACAATCTGTGCACCTCTCATATCTTGAGATATTGTGCCATAACATCATTTACAGCAGTTGCAAAAGTGTATCTTAACAGCGTTTGATCAAATCAGGTGGGGGGACGGCGTGGCCTAGTGGTTAAGTGGCACGGCTCACAACCAGAAGGTGCTGGGTTCGATCCCCATCACAGTACCGGCCGTTACCCCGGGGAAGCAAACCCTTAGAAAATGCAGGAGGAAGCAGACCCTTACATAAAATGCATGCTGAAGTCGGATGCATTGGGCCGACAGGCGCAAAATAAAAACCACAGTGTAACGCACACACGCCTTGGGGAATAGATAAATAGGCGAACGCAAAACAAAAAAACAAAAAAAAACAAAAAAACAAAAAACAAAAAAATCAGGTTAGATCCCGTCGCTTCCTTGTGCTTTTCCTTGGGCCAAGCTGTCAGTATTCAGATCTTCTATAGATGGTTCGATGTCAAGCTCGTCCATACTGGGATAACTTTTGTCAGCTTCAAACACACGAGTAAAGCTCAGACTAGTGCTCGACCCATCGCTCCATCTGCTTTCCTTTCTTTTGTTATTTTCTCCCCAGTAATGGATTTATGCGGTGCTGTTTTCCTACTCACATGACAAAAAGCTTTCTTAATACCATCGTACATTTGACTTTTGTTCCCCGTTTTTGCTGCAGTCTGGATGTTTTCACTAAGCTGTAGCCAATACTCATATGCACACCGACGAGCTGTTTGTTGCACCTGGCTACTGGCGGACTTGAAGATGTACAGAGTACCTGCATTTGGAAGCCGCTTGTATTTAATCAGAGCAGCGGACTTGGCTTCAATGACAGGTGTCATATCCTTCACTTTTTGCTTCAAACCAGTCTTCTGATTTATCAGTTCTTCTTCAGACTGTAGCAAGTGCTGTGTTATGTGTGACATTTTCGACGATGCTGTCAGGTCTCTTTAACAGCGGTAATTAATATATATATATATATATATATATATATATATATATATATATATATATATATATATATATGGCTGAACGTCTGTCTCTCTGTCTGACTCTTGGTATGTCTGTCTGTATGTATGTTTGTCTGTCTGTCTGTCTCTCTATTTATATATCTATTTATTTATCTATCTATGTATCTATACACACACAATGTATATATGTCTTGTTTTATCCCATTTCCACGCCAGTCGAAAAGATAGATTACAGTTGATCTATTTTAAGAACATGCGCCAAAGCACTTTGGGTACTTTTGCAGTGACAGTTTCTGAAGCAATTTGTTTTACGTCTAGATCGGTATTTAGCCATCTGCACTCTTTAGTCGTCTTTGACGATATGCATGTTGGAATAGTGGTACTGCTCATTCCTCCCCAAGTAATAAACCATGGGACTCCTCTGGAGCACATATATATGTGTGCGTGTCTGCGTGAGAGTGTGTGTGTGTATGTATGTTTTATGGACGCCCATAGATTTTTTGCTATTCAATTTAATATAAATACATACCTTTAACTATTCTGTCAAATAAGAATGCGGTATCGAAAAAATTAGTGACCGTTTGGCATTTAAAAAGTACGTCTTCAATACGCGTACGGATATTCCGTAAAATTAGAAAGTGATCAACAAAAACAATATACCGTTTTGAAGTGTTACCATCTTTACATAATTGATGCAAATGTCTGAAAACTATTTAGTGCTACGAACTAATCGCTGAACATTTAATTTAACGAAAAGTCATTTCTAAAGTCATTGCAGCATGAAACATGCATTCGCTTTCAAAAATGCAGGTCTCTCAATATTATTTGTCAAATGAGGGCATCTGTTGTCTGACAATGTGTTGTCAGGAGTGGTGCAGTGGCATTCACTTTAAATCGTGCTTCTGTACTGGCTGGAGTGCGAAAAAGACAAGAATATGACAAGGGGCTCATTCAGAAACATGTTCAATTGAACAAAACCGCACCAAGATGGCGGCACGTCCGGAATAGGTTTTCCTACAATTCTCTTTTAACTGCCAAATTCAGACGCCAATTCATCGGAATATGTGTTTTCTGGACGGAATGTATAATCTAGTGCGCCCAGAACCGTGTTTAAAAGGCGATGATGAAACTTTGACTGGCCTAGCGAGCTGACAGTGGATTTTATTTATTTTTCTTCAAAACTCATAGAATACAGAACAGATCTCGAGTGTGACACCTAAACTTAGAATGTCAGCTAAAGTTAAAAAGATAGCTTACATAAATATCTGAAGCAGTACATGCTACTGTGCATGAGGCACACAGACGTGCTCGTTCTAGAGATATCTTCATAACCTGACGTTGAAAGGGATAAAAGGATAAGCGCAATTTTTGTTTCTTTTTGCGTTCGCCTTATTTCTCTGATCCACAAGGCGGTATGCATTGCACTGTGATTTGTATTTTGCGCCTGTGGCCCAATGTATCCGACTTCAGCATGTCCGACTTCAGCATGATAAGCGCAATAAAGAAGAAGAAAGTTCAATTGCTCCTCAAAAAGGTTTGAGGTTCTACTTGATGGTTAGTTGTTATTTTGTGTTTCAGCCATCGTTTATTGCTCTGACGATCGTCATGAATTTTCTTTCACAATAAATTAATTCTCTGCACCTTTATCTTGTCCATATCTTCTCCTACCTGCCTTTATCTTCATGTCTTCCTCGTCTTCCAGGTGGGAACATTACTGTACCCATATCACCATTTGTTTATTCCCTGTTTGGACGCTATTTACTCATCCAGGTCATATTCTTATTATTGATGTTGTGGAATGACCTCAATGAGTATAATTACTCTTTTGCACCCTATGAAAAGTTCGTTAAGTGGTGGGTTGTAGCATCGTACGTGTTGATGAAGGTAGACTGGGGTCCCCCATTTGATTGTGCTATGCATGGCTTCAGCTTCGTGTCCCTAACACCTACGGGGGCACAGTAGATCCTTCACCTCGTTATCCAGACTGGCATACAACAGACTATTTTCCGTGAGAAGTGAGACGGGGATCTTGGCCTATATTTGTTACATGACCCTTACTGACATATCAGATCAGCTTGACCAGACGTTAGTCCTCTCTTCTCGGCCATCTCCTACTTCCTACGGCTACCTGGCCGGTATCACTTCCTCTCGCCAGTTTTCCTTCTCGGTCCCTATGTAGCAGATCCCACTGTTTGCCTTGGCCGTGATCTAACTTAGAACATTCTCACACTCATCCACATCATCATGACCATACTAAGTAAATGACATATCACACAGCAGGTGGCATATTTATTATATCATACTCATATCATAGAATGAGAAGAGAAATTACAAACACAATATAATACACATCTTAACTAAACATTCTACTAAAACGGGAATTGTAAGCATTAGCTATTGATGGAATTCCCAACTATCTAAAAACCCAGTTCTATTGCCTTGCAATGACATCACACACACATCGCCTTAACTGCGTCTTCAACACACCTTATCAAATACTCTTCCTCACTGAAATCCCCTCAGGCGGGCGATCTCGGCATAACTCGTTCACAATGTGTCCTTGCTTACAAACACACTTTCACATTATCTATTAATGCAAAACTCACACACCTATTTGAGCGATCCTGTTCTATCACTAAACATTCGTCCAACAGTCTATCAATCGCTCCTCTACCTAAGTCGGTGAGTTAAACACACTATCTACATTCAGTCTCTCTCTCTCTCACTCTCCATACAGCCTCACTCTCTCTCCAGCCTCTCCATCTCTCCTCCAGCCTGTCGAGCTAAACTTTGTCTCGAGTTATATATCCTCAAGCAAGGCCAGAGCTTGACCAATCGATCTCAGGTATGGTCATCTTCAATCCCAATTGGAACGAAACACTTTGCACACCTGTCACTCATTCTCTCGCAGCAAGCCCCGTTGCCAATTTCGTCTGTCAATCAATCTCCCCCTACCAAAATCGGAAGGCCAGTGGTCAGTTTCTACCTGTCCACATTCCTTAACCCAACTCTGTTCTCCTTTGCTGAGACAGTGAGTGACCTTGACATGCATTCATGTAGCTTTAAGCTTTAACATGTTCAGGCATCCTAAACTCCCCTTGCTCCGGCGGGAACTGTTACACCTACGGGCCGACAGAAGAGGAAGACAACGTATATTAACTATTCAGGTATCTATTTTTCCTTCTGTTTGTGTTCATATCTTTATTATATGCGTCTTTTCCTTTCTATATTAGTCGATAGCTCCATATTAATATGTTGTCTTGTCCATGATGAAGACCTATTGGTCGTTACGTAAGCTTCGTATTTGTTTTTTTCTAAACGCGATAACTGACCATACCTATTTATTTTTTATACATGTTGTTATATGTAGAATTTCATGATGACCACGAATTATCGTTACTATATTTTCCTATTTCCCTTGCATGTTGCCATAGAAAGAGTTAAGGGTCTTGTGACTGATACAATGAGGATACAGTTACTAATATGTCTGCCCTGTATGTACTTCAGTTAAGAAGTTACGCTTAAATCGTTGATCTGTGGAGCTAGGTGCAACCTGAGTCAGAGGAAACATGCTGATCACGACCACCATCTCACGTTCGCAACGTGCTCACAGGAAACAATCCGTTTTAAGCATGTTACCAACGAGGTAGAGTTTCACACTGTAATCCCCATCGTTTTCAGCTTACTGTTTTCTTACCATCTCTGTGCTATCGGTGCCATTCATGGCTTCTGTCCAAGGAACAGGAAACGAAAATTGAGATGCCTCAGAAAAAGCATCATTGTCACCAGAAATCAGGAATGAGAAATGTCAATATCAGAAAAACTGTCGTAACAACGTCCTCCAAAGAAGACATTCACAGAAAAAACATAAAGTAGTTTGGCCTTTTCATGAGCAGAAAACCAGATCAACTGTACAATAGTAGTAGATCTGGTTTCAGAGCTCATGGGAAACCACGAGGCAAATAGATACACCTACACCATCATGGCTCACAACAGCCACATCTGGCCTAAGTATGAAACCTACACCTCCCCACTACGCTCACGGCATCTGCGAAAGGATAAAGTCAAGCAAAGTAAAGGTTGAGCTAACTGGTGATATTCATGTTGCACTACAGCCATGAGAACCCCGATCTAACATATTATCTAAGCCTCGGGATGTATCCACTGCATACCGGTACAAAAGAAACCTCATCGAAGCTTCCAGCAACAACAAATGCCATTTTTCAAATTGTTTTCTTTGAGAAAGTTGTTGAACACTGCCAAGTTTCTATTTGCCAAATTAACGTAATTATTATTATATTTTATTCTGTTTTTTTCTTCTTCATCGTTCTCTTCCTCTTCTTCTTCCTCTTCATGTTTTTCAACTTCGCTTTTTTCTTCACTTTCTTGGCCATCTAAGTATAAATATAGTTAATACTCTTTCAATCATAGGCACAGTCCATTTTGTTAAGCCCTTATAAAATGTCATGACATTTGTGTTTCTAAATACAGGTTGACTAAAAACAGAGTTAAGAATTACATGTTATTAATCAATTAATCAGTGGATCTTCAACGAAGGATACAGGCCTTAGAGATGTTTACGAAGACTTTTAAACGTCACGTACAAAGATCGAGTTACAAATGAGGAAATGCGAGATTGAATTACAACAGAAATAGGACCTTTGGAAGACCTCTTGGCAACTGTCAAAAGAAGGAAACTCGCTTGGTACGGTCACATATCGAGATAAAATGGTCTTGCAAATACGATCCTCAACGGAAAGATGCAAGGCAGACGACGAAGAGGCCGTCCCAAAAAGAGGTGGGGGGGGGGGGGCAACATAAAAAAATGGACCAATCTCCGATCAGACGAGGCACAGGCAGCGGCCGCTGACAGAGAAGGGTGGTGTGGGGCTTCTGAGGATATCTTCATGTGTGCCCTAAAGACCTCACCCGTTACAGGATAACCTGACCTGACCTGACCTGATTAACTACTATCACATCGCATGTGTGTATCGCATAAACATTGGAAATAAGCAATAACGAACGTTTTCGTATAGAGTGTACTACAATTTATTTTACATTGTTTTTTTTTGTTTTTTTTTTTTTGTTATTCTATGCTAAAAGTAAAATAATCACATTTTGTTTTCGTTTACTTGACCAAAAAGAATAATAGTTTAATTTACCGCCCAACGAAGCGATTTTTTTTTTTTATTAAGCATTAGCCTTTCTGGATTCTACTTGCGAAGTACACCTCTTTCAAATATAGACCGTAGTCTTTCTTGGTAATATCCAGACGTATTGGCCCGTGCATGGATGCGTCTAGGTGTCTATTTGTAATGTGTTGTTCTATGATAGTTTTGCAGTACAGTTCTCCTTCTTCTTCGTCCAACTAATGATTTGCTTCTAGCCCAGTGAGGTTCACGAAGAAGACTGTGTTTGGTTGGTTTATTGGTTGGTTGGTTATTGATCCAGCGGCCTATTGGCTTCTGCCCTTCGACCCAATGTCATATAGTGGTATCTGCAAGTGTTTATAAGTTGTTGTTTAGTTCCGTACAAAGCTTTCCATTTATCTGGCCTCGGAGGAAGAAGCTCTTTCCTAACACCCGCAAGGGCCGGGAATTCATTCAAAAAAGATGATGTTCAACAGTTCCATAGGCATGTGTGCACAGTCGGCACTCTGGAGCATATTGTGGTTGGATTCTGTTCAAGTGGTTGTTAAGCTGTATGTGTTGAGTGAGAAGTCGGTAAATGGGGCTTTGGTCTCAACTTGTTAGGAGCTTGAGATTGTCTTTGGTATGTGGGATGTCCATATGTTTGTACTATACAATGAGGGTTTGGTTCTTAAACCCTTGCCAATAATCTATCTGTGCAAATGGGTCTTCTATTGGACAATATGCATGCAGCCTTGGTTGTTAGGAAGGAACAAGTACGATACTGAACAGACATGGGAAAAGAGAACCTGCATTCGCCGCACCATGACAAGCGAGGCCAATCGTAAAGGCACAGTGGCCCAGGACGTGACTATCCGATTGTCTGGAACTTTTGGTTACAGGTCTAGAGCCTAGGACAACTCGGCCTAACCAGTAGACAATTGGTGGCGGTCACAGGTCTAGAGCCTATGAGAACTCGACCTAAGCAGTAGACAATTGGTGGCGGTCACAGGTCTAGAGCCTATGAGAACTCGACCTAACCAGTAGACAATTGGGGGCGGTCACAGGTCTAGAGCCTATGAGAACTCGACCTAAGCAGTAGACAATTGGTGGCGGTCACAGGTCTAGAGCCTACGCGAACTCGGCCTAACCAGTAGACAATTGGTGGCGGTCACAGGTCTAGAGCCTATGAGAACTCGACCTAAGCAGTAAACAATTGGGTGGCGGGGCATGAGCGCAGTGAACCCGGCCGTGGTATCGATACATTGGAGCATTGCTAATGCACCCCCTCAATAACTTAGTGTCAGGACAGTACATTTCTGGCTTCTGCCTGGGGTGGGAAGAACATCTACAGACTCACCAGCCCGACAATGCCAAAATATTGGAAGTACAAAATTTAAAAGACGGCATTTCAAGTCTTAGTCTACCCTTACAGTTTTTCTAGTAGGATCGCTTCCCTTGGCCAGACTGCCTTTCTTTGATCTGTATAAGTGGGGCAGCTCTGCAGGAATTGATCCGGTGTTACCTTGGGTGCTTCGCAATCGCATGTGGTCGTGTCTATAAGGCCCATTCTTTGGAGGTGGGCCTTGATTCTGCAATGTACCGTTCTGGATATGAAGATTTGTGTCTGCCTTTCTCTGCCAAGTTTGTATATGTTATAATTTTCTTGATTTTATTCGTTCTGCTAGTCTCTATATTCCAGCCTCATTCATCGCGTGATGAATGTCTTTGCTTCTTTATAGCTCTGTGGATGGCGAGTCTGTGTACCGCCACTTTATAGCTCTATGGATGGCGAGTCTGTGTACCACCACTTTATAGCTCTGTGGATGGCGAGTCTGTGTACCGCCACAGTATAGCTCTGTGGATGGCGAGTCTGTGTACCGCCACTTTATAGCTCTGTGGATGGCGAGTCTGTGTACCGCCACTTTATAGCTCTATGGATGGCGAGTCTGTGTACCACCACTTTATAGCTCTGTGGATGGCGAGTCTGTGTACCGCCACAGTATAGCTCTGTGGATGGCGAGTCTGTGTACCACCACTTTATAGCTCTGTGGATGGCGAGTCTGTGTACCGCCACTTTATAGCTCTGTGGATGGCAAGTCTGTGTACCACCACTTTATAGCTCTGTGGATGGCGAGTCTGTGTACCGCCACTTTATAGCTCTGTGGATGGCAAGTCTGTGTACCGCCACTTTATAGCTCTGTGGATGGCGAGACTGTGTACCACCACTTTATAGCTCTGTGGATGGCGAGTCTGTGTACCGCCACTTCCGGCTTTTATTAGCTCATCTGCTTTCTAGTTTCCAGGAATCCTACATTGGGCGGGAATCCAATCTAGGACTATATCTGTTTTTGAGACAGCAACCAGATGTTATATTTTTGCAATACAGAAGTTTTGTCAATCCTTTCTGTAGAGAATAATCTCCGACATGCTCATTCAAACATAACACGAAGTGATATCGGACCAGGTATGTTGGGATTACAAAACGAGCTTGCACTCGATTTAGACCCATGCCCCTCGTCTGGACTGTGTGTTTTTCTAAGTTTTCTGTCGCATTTTGGTCAGTGTTCTTAATGCGATTTTGATGTGCTGAGAATGTAATCTGTGTTTTTCCTGTGGCAGCTTATGGCTGCGAATCATGGACAATTACCATAACTTCTAAACAAATAATCGAATCCTTCGAGTCAAAATGTTACAGAAAGATCCTCAGAATACCCTTGACTGAGAAAAAGACAAATGTAGACATTCGGCAAGAGTTGACCATAGAGGAAAACTGGTTTATCAATTACATTATGGCCAGAAAATGTAAATACTTTGGTCACATCAAGAGAAACACAGGTCTTGAGAGGACAGTGATAGAAGGTATGGTGCCAGGCGAGAGAGGCAGGGGTAGACCAAGAAGACGATGGTACCAACATATCCAGGTGTGCTTGGGTGTGACTGTGGTGGAGGCAAGTGAAAGAGTTTCTTTCAGACATACTGTGGGTGGGAGCGACGTTCTATAAAGGACATGATACATGATGAAAGTGTAATGAATCTACACTTTAAAACGTGCACAAATACATTTTGCGCTTAAAAGAGTTCGACATTCAGTAACCGTTTTTTTTCGGAAAACTGTATTTATCTAACGGTTACTCTATTTTTTAGTTGTTTTAGTTTGAAAAAAGTTTCTTTCAGTATTAAAAAAAACACAAACAACAAAACAACAGACGCACGTTGTCCAGCAAACACACAAACAAGCCATAAATCAAAACAAGCTAACAAACACTAAACACGCTGACAGATGCCGTCCATTCACGTACACCCATGTCGACAATAATTCTCGTTTGTGTTATGTCCCATGTAATGTTTGATTCAAGCACGTCTATTTCTCCGTTCCAGAAGCGCGATTATTGCCCTTGAGCTTTACCTTGCATCAGATTAATTGTGTCTTTCTTTGTTCTACACTTGTTATGTTAACTGGGTCTGGTCAATATTTATGTCCTCAAATGTTTTCTTCCTTTTCATGGTTTGTGTTTGTTGCTTGCTAATTTCAGTATTTCGCAACTCACATTTCATCTATCTTTCAATCTATCTATCTATCTATCTATCTATCTATCTATCTATCTATCTATCTATCTATCTATCTATCTATCTATCTATCTATCTATCTATCTATCTATCTATCTATCTATCTATCTATCTATCATTCTATCTATCTATCTATCTATCTATATATCTATATATCTATATATATATCTATCTATATATATATATATATATATATATATATATATAGTTATCTATGTATCTATCTATCTATCCATACATCCATCCATCCATCTATCTATCTATCTATCTATTGATCTATCTATTTATCTATCTATCTATCTATCTATATATATATATATATATATATATCTTTATGTCTGTTTGTCTGGTCTCTTTCTCTCTCTCTCTCTCTCTCTCTCTCTCGCTATATGTATATATGTATATACATACATATATATTCGTCTATCTATGTATCTATCTGTTGATCCTATCTATCTACCAATCTATCTACCCATCTATCTGTCCATCGATCCGTCAATCCATCCATCCATTTATATATATATTTATCAATTTCTAGCTGTCTGTTTATCTATCTATCTATCTATCTATCTATCTATCTATTTATCTATCTATCTACCTATCTACCTATATATTTATATATATATATATATATATATATATATATATATATATAAATCGATCAATCTATCTATCTATATCTATATATCTATCTATCTATTTAGATTTGAAATATTATATGCATATTATTTGGAATGCACCCGTTGGTTAAGACAATTTTTGTAAAGAGGAAACAAAATGACAATTCGATAAAGATGTTGAAGACCCCTGCTCAGTGTTGCGAATGCAGAAAAACAAGGATAAGAAGACGATGAAGACAAAAACAGAGAGCAGGAGACCTAACTAAGACTCAGATGTGTTACAATGAATTCTTAACGTTATATCCTCGACCATAACATGTTATTAGACTATCTTGACCATGTTTAAAATTGAATGATAATATCTCTGTTTTTTGTGTATATATGATACTCAGGAGTAATTATCGGCTCTGGAAAGTAGTCTCAGCCGTGTGTAACCGGGTTCCGAAAATAGAGCAAAGAATATTGGCGGTCTAACATTTACAGGCATTTATGTTTAGTTTAGTTTTGTTTTGTTTTGTTTAATTTAGTTTAGTACAAAAATCAACATCAGTGCACACAGCTTAACTCATGAGTGCTCTGCTCTTCTCTGAATATCAGCACAATGCACCGCACCGGTTCAGGTCATCCCATAACCGGTGAGGTCGTTGGGGCACACATGAAGACATCCTCACAACCCCACGCCACCCTTCTCTGTCAGCGGTCGTCGGCTGTGCATCGTCTGGTCAGAGAGTGGTCCACTCTTTTATGTTGTCCCCCCACCTCTTTTTGGGACGGCCTCTTCATCGTCTGCCTTGCACCTTTCCGTGCAGGATCGTATTTGTAAGACCATGTGATCTCGATATGTGACTGTACCAAGCGAGTTTCCTTCTTTTGGAAATCTTTAAAAGGTTCTATTGCTGTTGTAAATCGTATCTCGTATTTCCTTATTTGTAACTCGCTTATTTGTAAATATATCTTTGTTCGTGACGTTTAGGAGTCTTTGGAAACATCTCATATCCAAGGCCTGTATCCTCGTTTCGTTTTGCAGCACCGGTTAGGATCCCGTTATAGATTGAGTAGATTCTTAACATAATTCTGATTTGTTTCCATTTATGTAGAAATCAATTAAGGCTAACTTTATCCTGTACACAATATAGTCACACGAAACAAAAAGAAGACCTCAACAACCCGGCCTCTTCGTCGTCTGCCATGCACCTTTCCGTGGAGAATTGTGTTCGCAAGACCGTTTGATCTCGATATGTGAGCGTACCAAGTGAGTTTCCTTCTTTTGACAGTTGCCAAGAGGTCTTCGAAAGGCCCTATTGCTGTTGTATTTCTATCTTGTATTTCCTCATTTGTAACTCGCTCTGTGTACGTAACGTTTAAATGTTTTCTTAAACATCTCATCTCCAACGCCTTCGTTGGAGATCAGCTGTAACTGTCCATGTCTCACACGCATAGAGGAATATTGACAGGACCAGTGTATGTATTAATCTGATTTTCGTGCATAGTGCTAACCGTTTATCTTGCCAGACTTTGTTAAGCCGTGCAAGCGCCGCTATTGTCTGTGATATTCTGGCCAACACTTCCCATTTTGATCCTTCATCACTGACAATTGACCCAAGATATTTAAAACGGTCAACCACTTCGAGTTCCTGACCGTTAGCTTTTATCCTGCTGTTGAAGCCCGTGGCCTTGTTGGTCATTAATTATATCTTTCCAGCGTTTATCCCCCATACCATAGTCAAGAGCTGTTACATCGAGCCTTCTGACCCATTCTTGGAGTTCTGCTACTGAACCCGCCAATCCGTCGATATCATCTGCAAAACAGAGGTTGGTAATCGTTAGGCCCCCTATCTTGACAGTACCAACGTGACCTCCAAGTGCCTCACTCATAATTCCTTCAAGGAATATATTGAAAAGAGTTGGAGAGAGTGTACACCCCTGTCTCACACCAACTGATGTGCGAAACCAGTCCCCTCGCCTCCCATTCACTAGAACTGCGCTAGACGCTTTGTCCTACAGGTGTTCAATGACTGTTATAATATTTCCGTTGATATTATACATCCTCATGGTTGCCCAAAGCGCTTTACGCCATACCCTTTCAAACGCCTTCTTAAAATCTACAAACACGTGATACAGTGTTTGCTGCTGTTCTAGATATTTCTCGCTTCAGTTCAGTTCAGTTCATCCCGTAACCCATCAGGTCGTTATGGCACACATGAAGACATGAAAATCCCACGCCAGCTCTCTCTGTCTGTCGCCGCCTGACGTATCTCACCGTGACGAAGGCCTGACCACTCAGCGATGTTGTCCACCCATCTCTTCCTTGGACGTCCTCGCCCTCTCTGTCCCGGTACGGATCCAAAGAGTATCGAGTTGGGAATTCCGTTGGACCTCGCGACGTGCCCGCACCAGGCCATCTTTCGTCTTTTGATAGTTGTGAACAGATCTTCAAAAGGACCAATAGCGTCTTCAACTCTCTGACGGATGTCTACGTTCGTGACACGATCCTTATATGTAACATTTAGGAGTTTTCTATAGCACCGCATTTCCATTGCACGTATTGCCCTGGATACCTGCTGTAATGGTCCAGGTCTCGCAGGCATACAGAAATATTGACAGCACCAAAAAGCGCAGTAGTCTGACTTTTATGCCGAGGGCGAGGCGCTTGTCTCGCCAAATAGGTTGCAGCCTAGTCAGCGCCGCTGTTGTTTGTGCTATTCTGGCAATTACCTCTGGCTTCGAACCCTCTTCGCTTATCAACGATATTTGAAACGTTTCACCACCTCAAGTACCTGCCCATTTGCCTCTATGACAGATTGAAACCCTGCAACGTTATTGGTCATGAGTTTTGTTTTATCAGCATTTATTTCCATACCAAAACTCAGGGCCGTTCTATCCAATCTACCAATCAACTCCTGGAGTTCCCTCTCTGTGCCTGCCAATACATCAATATCATCAGCAAAGCGGAAGTTTGTGATAAGCCTGTAACCTATTGTAACGGTGCCAACATGTCCTTTTAAGGTCGTCTCCATTATTCTCTCCAAGCAGATATTGAAGAATGTGGGGGAGAGTATACAACCCTGTCTCACACCCACTGTCGTACGGAACCAGTCGCCTAGCGTTCTCTCTACTGAGACAGCGCTGTTCGCCTGCTGATAAAGGTTTGCAATTACCCTCACAATATCACTGTTGAACTTATAATGCCTCATTGTTGACCATAGCGCCGCATGCCACACTCTGTCAAACGCCTTTCGAAAGTCAATGAAGGCATGGTAGAGTGGTTGATGGTACTCTGAGTACTTCTCATTCAGTAGACGAAGATTAAATATCTGCTCGATGGTACTCTGAGTACTTCTCATTCAGTAGACGAAGATTAAATATCTGCTCGATGGTACTCCTTCCCGCTCGAAAGCCCGCTTGTTCTTCGGCAATGATTTCTCGCTTAGCATCCTTAAATTAATTATCTGTTCTGTAGGGGTTCTTCCCTGTCTGAACCCTGCTTGCTCCTCGGCAATAATTTTCTCTGCTTGGGGTTTCAATCGGTCGAGGATTAATCTAAGCATGACCCTGCTAGGGTGACTGATGAGGTTTATTGTTCTGTAATTTTGGCACAGCTTTAGGTTTCCAGACTTATGTAACGGTATAACTTGATTTCGTCCATAAGTCTGGGCAGTTTCCTGTCGCCTATATTTTGTTGCAGATGTGTGTCAGGCCTTCCACCACTACCTCTCTACCTGCTTGTAAGAGCTCTGTTGGTATATTGTCCACGCCGGCCGCATTCCCTCTTTTCAATATCTTTACCGCTGCAATTACCTCTTCCTTCGTTATCAGTTGGTTATCCTCTATATTTGTTGGTGTTGGGGGATTATTTTCTCAGGTTCGTTTTGCCTTTCATATTTATATAGCTCGGAACAGTACTCTGTCCATCGTGCCAGTACGTTATTTTCCTCAATAAGGCACTTGCCGCTTTTATCATGGATCATAAGATTCCTGCTTGGTGTTACCAGTTCTTTGACAACCTTGTATGCTCCTTTAGCCTCATTTCTGTTTAGTCTTTCTTCGATGTTTGTGCATTGCTCACATATCCACGCTTCTTTCGCCTCTCTCATCTTTTGTTGTATGGCTTTCTTGACCTCTTTATAACTGCCGACCTCCTCCGATGGGTGATTGTGTTTCTTCAGTGACCTTCTTGTATCACAAAGGTCAGAATAATCTGATAATTACAAAATAAAATATGAAACCGTCGGTGCATTAACCCAAGCATAGGCTCAACACACCATTTGGAGTGACCATACAAAACTTAGAAGGAATCCTAAATCCATTTGTTCAGTCTAATATTACTGAAAATGGGTTTTTAGCAGGTGAGTTTGTCAGCTCCCTAACAATTCTCCTTGGTCGCATCCTACCAACTACCGGGAAGAGAAAGAAACTGATAATTAATTACCATTTCTTAATTAGTAAACATCGTATTTGTTTAAATGAATGCGGCTGTTCTTGTTCGTGGCGTCATTAGTTCAATGCGTGGACGACATTGGTCGTAAGAAGTTTGTTGTGCTTACATTTTGGGGGCAAACCGTCACAGAATAGGCTCGCAATGATATCGACATTTCGAAGAGGAATTTCACAATAGAACTAAGCAAAAGAATAATCACTGCAAATAAATGGCCAATCGCATTTTATGTTGCTGAAACATGGACTTTAGCAAAGTAGGCGAAAACAGTTACTGGAGCGTTTGAAATGTGGTGCCTGCGATGGGAGGCTACGATTTGGTTGGGACCTGGGGCTCGCGTCTCAGCCCGACCCGGTCGAGCAGCAGTAAGAGGTCTCTGCCGTCCACCGATCAAAGCGGGCGGGAAGCTGCTCGATATTCACCTCATACGGCGATGAGGTGTGAAACCACTAGTTGAAGACTTAGTTCTCGGTCGGGAAGTCGTAAGCAGTAGAGCAGCCACCTCACTGCGAACTGTTGAGACTCAGCCCTTGATCATGAGATATGTCCGCACACCAGGCGAACAACATCTCCTTGCCATGACCAGGCGTGTCCCCTGGTTAAATGCACTCCTGCCTCGCTCTTTATCTCTGTCTGCTATCCGTCATCCCAATGGACGCAGAAGAGATGCAGGCCAGCGGACATTGCACCTCTGTCCTTTTGTGACAACCTCCCAGGTAGCGGGGAATGCTAGGCGTGCCATCACTGCAGATTAGCCGAGAAAATAAAGGGAGAAAAGAGATACCCCACTCACATGCATATGCTACTTTTCTGGCAGGACGTGACGATCCTGAGACACAGTCACACCGGACTGTCTCTCTTTCGGGATAGTACAAACTAGTACATAGTCCATCATATCATATCATTGCCACACCCTATAGACACGAGTGGGGAAGACTCGATAGTCCTGCAAGACAACTTCCCTAAGAGAGACAACTCTGACCAAAAACAACTGGGACAGCCAAAGGCTAAGGAGGGCATCCCTACAGAAACGTCTGTTGAAATCGGATGCATTGAGCCACAGGCTTAACAAAATAAAACAGTGCAACGTATATCGCTGTAACCAGCGTACGAAGAAGAAGAAGAAGAAATGTGGTGCTACTGTAGAATAGAACGTGTGACTGACAGAAAAAGGATCGAGTGATAATGTTTGCAATAATTAACGTGCACAAAGACACATATTGAAAATGATACAAATAATAAAGATTAAGTTGGCTAGGACACAATATGCGAAATTAAGGTCTACTACAGAAGATATTAGATTACAAGATTCCGGGAAAAAGAGGAAGGGAGCAACCAAGATTCACCTTTACAGACAACCTTACAGCCAGTCTTAGGACTGATCAACCAGATGTTGATGTAATTATTTCTGCTCTTATTATAATCGAAAAACCTGTGATTCGTAGGAAAAGGCTTTGATTTATTCATTTATTGATTTATTGTTATAATTGATTATCGTGTTGTGAGAAGTGCGGCGATTAATTAATTTATTTTCAGTTACATGGACTGCAGCGGGCGAAGGTAAAAACCGATAAATACAGCATTTATACCAGCACTGCGCTATGGTCCCAGACACGCACTATACATACGGAACAAGTCACCACACACAACTTCTTTAATGAGATGTTGTATGACAAACAGAATAGAGCAAAATACAGATTTACATATATGCAGTTACAAGTAACTATTATTCAAATATTACAATGGTTTGGAGTCGGAGTGGAAGGACGGTGAAGCGAAGTGTTCTTCACACAGCATTCTAACCAAACATTCGAGTTTGGATTCAGCAAAGTCGTTAGGCTCATAATCACAATAAAACTCTCTCCGTCTAAGGAAGCAATGAGAACGCAAGAACAACAACAAACAACAACAGCTCAACTTCTCGTTGTATCTCGTTTAACTTGAAAAATTAGAAGAAAAAAAAATACTGCGTTATTGATAAATATTTGTAAATGCGATATCCTTTTCTCCAAGCTTCCCTTTTGATATAAAACATATTTACAAGTGGCAGTATACATCATCAGGATACAATTAGAACTTGCGAAGAAGTCTGTATGTTGTCCAGGAGTGTATACAAGAGCTTATCAACGATCCAGATTGTTCCTATTATGTATGTAAAGTTGACTAAGAAGTGGTTTTAGGCAAACCAGATTATTCATAGTGCGTCTGTTAATGAGTAGGTGGCTTTGACTTTCACTTTGTGGCAACACTGTGAATATCTGCAACATTATTTTGTTTTCATAGTTGCTGTGTCATTGTGTTAGGAACATAGAGATTTGGCCCTGGTCATGCTACATTCCCACCCTATTGGATATCACATCCCAAAGCCTTTCGGTATACCTATTCATGGAGTAAACCCTGTGGAAACATCTGCATCGTGTACTTTCTCAAGTCGTCTCGTTAAATCTTACCACTGACCAATGGTAGCTCATGGCGACAGAGTGAGGTTTACAAAAGGCGCAGTTTCTTCCTCACCTTAATCCAAATCACATATCAGGTCACCAATTTAAGCTGACAGAACAGGAGAAAAGACTGTTCACATGGCTGAACAAAGAGTGGGGTCTTCATCACGTGTGATGGGCGAACAACAAAATAATCATAAAAGAACAAGTAGGACGCAGAGCAATCAGGTACTAAAACAAATTCAGTATATAAATTTAACAATAGGTTACTTTTAGACAACTACATACAAGCAACTTTTACATGAGCTTTCACATGAGATGACTGCGCCGAAAGAACAACAGACATGTATATATATATTGAATAAACTAAAGATTAGAATTGTCGATGAGTGTCAGTATCGTACTAATGAAATAACATGAAAATCTGCTAAAAAAGTTTCAATATATGATGAGCTGAAAAAGTGCAAATGTTCAGCTGCCGTATTTCATTCTTGGAGAAACTGTGTTGAATTATAAATACGCTCTGGATGCCTTGAAAATTTTTTAAGTTGAATATCCAACACATAAGAAGAAGAGAAATTATAGAAAGAAGAAGTAATGACAGAGGGTGGGAAGTTCCGTCTAGATAGTAAGTCTACACTCATTATACGAGGCGTGTTCAAATGAAACCTGACCTAACTTCAATAAGTGAACATGCGTACGATGCGCACGATGAAGTCAATTATGATCTAAGCACATACCAACCGTCAAATTTACAAAATACATTATCCTCCGACTGCCAGTTTCCTCTGCAGGCCGTTGAAAACTTGGCGGATGTGATACGGAATCCGTCCAGAGTTGATCAGCGAGCGGTGATTCGGTTTCTAACAGCTGAAGGATGTCGACCAGTTGACATTCATCGTAGAATGCAGGCAGTGTATGGTCACTAAAGTGTGTCGAAGACAACAGTGAAGAACTGGACAACGATATTTAAAGAAGGACGTGATTTAACGCAACAATATTGGCCTGACCTGGTCTCGGAAGATCTTTCGTTAAATCACCTCCTTTTTTAAACATCGTTTTTCCAGTTCTTCACTGTTGTCTTCGACACACATTTGTGACCATACACTGCCTGCATTCTACGATTAATGTCAACTGGTCGGTCGACATCCTTCAGCTGTTAGACACCGAATCACCGCTCGCTGATCAACTCTGGACGGATGCCGTATCTTCTTCTTCTTCTTCTTCTTCTGCGTACACAGTCAGACAGTAACCATTATTTTTTCGAAAAAAGCGGCGGTCGTCCTGAGGCTCTCGCCACTGCCATAGAGCTTGTCTTGCAGTTCCACTGGTAATGGCCACATCTGATCTCTCTGATCCTCGTATGTCGGGCAGTTCTGCAGCCGATGTTCAGTGGTCATTTTACCAGTACCGCACGGGCATTCGTCGGTACACCCTATCTTCAATTTGTTGAATAGGTGGTACCTCAGTCTGTTGTGGCCAGTGCGAAGTCTGAAGACAACGACCTGCTCTCTTCGGTTCAACTGGTAATAGGCATCGTTTTTGGTGTAACCAGTATGTTCGGTTTCCCATTTGATCATGTATCTGGCTTTGATAAGCCGTTTTGACTCTTCGTACGTTATACTGGTATCTGTTTGTGGTAGTCTTGCACCTTCTTTTGCCAGTCTGTCTGCCTCCTCGTTGCCTTGGATGTTGCAGTGTGACGGGACCCACTGTACCACTACCCTTTTTGGTGCGGACTGCTGGCACAGTTTGCAGAGTGCTGCTCTTAGGTCATTAAGCTAAGTGTTTTTCTGGCTTTTTAGCGCTGTGACTACGGCAAGAGCATCTGTAAGCAGGACTATATGGCTCTCATTTTCACTGTTTGTCACCATTTCTTCCACTGCCGCCCTCAGTGCCTCTGCCTCCGCTCTGAAATTGCTTGTGTACTTACCAGTAGCGAATGACAGTGTTATTTGTCTGCCATTTGGTAGGTTCAGGAATGCTCCTGCCCCTCCGTTCTGTGTAGTGTTTGTTACAGAACCGTCGGTGTATGCATGGGTCCAGTCCATGCTTGGGTAGCTTTTCGTTATGAAGCTTAGGGTAGTGTCTCTCCTTTCTTTTTCGGTCTGGCAGTTTTTGTTTGCAATACCTGGTATATTTTCTACCACCTCTGGAAATATATCCTGCCTCCAGGTAGGTTTTCGTACAGTAGTGATGGGTTTTGGTGTTGTTTGTGCGTTTGTGGGATCTTCGTGCATCTTTGCTTTGGCTATTTCTGCAAAGTTTCTCCGCTTTAGTTTCCCATTTCCCAAATTGTTTAGTCTCTGGTACATTGGATGGTCCGTCAGTCTTCGGAGTTTCTCTGACTGCAGCTGGGCTCTGCAGTCTCTTCTATCGGTCATGGATTGCAGTTTTGTAATCTTTTGAAGTTCTACAATTGGCGTTGACTTCATGCCACCTGTTATAATTCTCATGGCTTGGTTTTGAAGTTTGTTAACTTTATCGAAGTTCGCCTTCGCTGCTGTTGTCCATGCCGCAATGCCATACTCGAGAACTGGTCTCACTCTTCCAGTGTACAGTTTCTTTAGTATGCCTTCGTCTGCTCCCCAGCTTGTGCCAGCAAGTTTCCTCATGATTGCCATTCTTTCTCTGGCTTTCATTCGGTTTCTCTCGATCTGACTTTTCCATGTCATGCGCCGATCAAATGTGACTCCCAGATAGGTTGGGTTGTCGTTTGGCTGCAGGATTTTGCCATTTAGACTTAATTTGGTACTTTGGGGTTTTAATGAGAGCGAGAATATTGTGCACGTGGTTTTCTCCTCGTTTATTTTGACCAGCCATGAGTTCGCCCACTCTTCCAGCGATGTTAGGGCCGTCTGCATCCGATTTCTTGCTATGGTGAGATTCTTTTCAGAGGTCCACATAGCCAGATCGTCTGCAAACATTGAGCTATGGACTCTTCTTGGTATATTCTCTGTAATATCGTTTATATATACCAGGAAGAGTGTGGGTGACAAAACTCCCCCTTGGGGTACTCCCTGTTCGAGTGTCACCTTTTTGCTCATCTGCCCTTGTACTTGGACTCTGGCCGTTCTTTTTTTGAGGTAGTGGTTGATCCACTTGTACATCTTCCCACAAACATCACTTATTCTTAGCTTGACTCTAAGTCTATCCTTCCAGACTTTGTCAAATGCCTTTTCCAGATCCACCCAAACAGCTACTGTGTGTTTCTGTGCCTGGTAGGCATCTTCTATCTCCTGGGCTATGAGGATGACCTGGTCATCAGTCGATCTGTGCTGTCTAAAGCCGGCTTGCTGTGGAATAAGTATTCGTTTTTCTTCCAGATGCCACATCAGTCTGGTGTTTATCATCCGTTCCATCAGCTTGCCGACACAGCTCAGTAGGCTTATGGGCCTGTATCCATTTGGATCTGTTTTATCCTTTCCTGTTTTTGGTACTGGTACCAGTATTGCATCTTTCCATGCCTGGGGTACAATACCCCTTTTCCAGCTTTGGTTCAGGACTGATAGTAGTTTCCTCTTCGCTGTTTGGCCCAGCCCCATCAGCATTTCGTTTGTTATCCCGTCTTTTCCGGGAGATTTCCTTTTCTTTAGTGTTCTCATAGCCTCTTCCATTTCGCGCATTGTTAGTTTGGCCATCATGTGCTCTTCGGGTGCCGTATTTTTGTTTTCGTGTCCCTTTAGCTCTTCGCTAATGTATGTATGCTTTTCTGCAGGGACCTCGATGTGGTTTGCTCTGGCATAGTGATCGACAAAGACGTTTGCGGCTTTCTTACCTGTGATCAAGTTCTCGCCCTGCTTGATGGTAATTTGTTTATTTGACGGGGTTTCGTCGTTCAGGTCTCGGATGCCGTATCACAACCGCCATGTTTTGAACGGCCTGCAGAGGAAACTAGGAGTCGGAGGAAAATGTTATTTGCAAATTTGACGGTTGGTATGTGCTGTTTACATCATAATTGACGTCATCGTGCGCATCGTACGTATGTTCACTTGGTGCAGTTAGATCCGGTTTCATTTGAACATGCCTCGTAGTTATATTAAATCTTTAAAGACAAGAAATTGCTAGAAAGCTTTAATAATATAAATGAAAATCATGGATAATAGCTCAAAAGACTGACGTTATTGCACCATGGCGGCTCCATATGTGCCGCTCCCTTACGTTGCTGGAAGTTCCGACGAAAGACTACAAACGCCTTAGCTCCGGCTGTGGCTCAGAAGTTATTGCCTTATTTCTTCAGGTACCCATTTGCAGCTAGGTTGACTAGGAGAAGCGGTCATACCTTGAGAAAATTCACAAACTAAAACGCGATTTGAACCTTGCACGTTGGGTTTGTAAGAAAGTCTCACAACACTTTGGCCACACGTTAACCCTAAAATAAATTGAATAGTCTTGAAATAAGTCCATATATGGCAATATCTGCTGTGATGCTTCTGTTGTTCCTTGCTATTGTTGATGATGTTGTTGTTGTTGCTATTTCTATTGTTGTTGTTGCTATTGCAGCTGTTTTTGTTATTGTAGTTGTTGCTGTTGTGTCTTCTGCTGCTGTTGTTCTTGCTGATACGGCTGTTGTTGTTGTTGTTTAATGTCCACAATGAATAAGTTTATTCTTTTGTGCGCTCTGAAAAGTGCGATAAGGGGTTGGTTTATAATAGCTTTCCATACATCCCGAGCGTGCTGATGAAGGTTGACCGAGGTCCTCCAGGCGGTTGTGCTATGCTTGGCTTCAGCTGAATGACACTCACTACTTCGGGAATCACCTCGATTCACGTCTCTTTGACAACAGCCTTTTTCCATGGAAAGCTCCGTGTAAGAGAGATAATGGTCTTAGTCGGTACATTGTACTTGACCCTGATGCAACGTCCTTGTCAGTATGTTGTGCCTGACCGGACTAGTGTCTTAGTTCCACATCAGATGTGATATAAATAGATAAACAGATTTGAAATAAGGCATTCGGTAATACAGATACAGCAAGCATACTGGAAGGAAATGTTACACAATAATATAAATAACAAATTTTATTCATTTTCCATTTACATTTTTTTTTTTTTTTTTTTTTTGCGTTCGCCTTATTTCTCTATTCCCCAAGGCGGTGTGCGTTGCACTGCGGATTTTATTTTGCGCCTGTCGGCTCAATGCATCCGACTTCAGCATGCATTTTATGTAAAGGTCTGCTTCCTCCTGTATTTTCTAAGAACTTTCCTACCCGGGTAACGGCCGGTGCTGTGATGGGGATCGAACCCAGCACCTTCGAATTGTGAGCCGTGTCACTTAACCACTTGCCCACGCCGTTCCACAAAATATAAATTCCATATAAATGAGAAATCTGGGTCATGCATTAAATGGAAGAATCGTACCTCAGGTGTGTCCCGAACAATGAAATGTAGATGGGCTAATATTATTAGCATATGATAAGAGTGGCACGGATTGCCAGGAAGTCTAATGAGCATGTCAAGCTAGAAACAAAGTGGATGTGAAGTGGAGATATTGTCAGATGTGAGTATTTCAGGGCTTCTAACAATTGAATGAGAACATTTGACAGGAACACTTGGACATACGTTAAGAGGGTATTTCAGATTGTCACATATATGCTATCTATCTATCTATCAATATATCTATCTATCTATCTATCTATCTATCTATCTATCTATCTATCTATCTATCTATCTATCTATCTATCTATCTATCTGTCTATCTTTCTCTCTATCTATCTATCAATATATCTATATATCTATCTATCTATCTGTCTGTCTGTCTGTCTGTCTATCTGTATGTCTGTCTGTCCGTTCGTTTTCCCGTCCGTTTTTCTGTCCATCCGTCCGTGTATCCGCCCCTTCGTATGTGCGTCTGCCTGTCTGTCCGCCGGTCCGTCCGCCCGCCCTCCGTTTGTCCGTCCACCCGCCCTCCGTCGGTCCGTCCTCCCACCCTCTGTCTGTCCGTCGGTCCGTCCGCCCACCCTCCGTTTGTCCGTTGGTCCGTCCGCCCGCCCTCCGTCTGTCCGTCGGTCCGTCCGCTCGCCCTCCGTCTGTCCGTCCGCCCACCCTCCGTTTGTCTGTCGGTTCGTCCGTCCACCCTCCGTCTATACGTCTGTCCGTCGGTCCGTCCGCCCACCCTCCGTCTATCCGTCTGTCCGTCGGTCCGGCCACCCACCCTCCGTCTATCCGTCTGCCCGCTACTTATCTACGTATCTATATAATCTACTCTATTGCACTTTAAAATATGTTAATATCTTTATGCCGATTATATGTTTATCTGCTCATATATCTCTATAATCGAATCTACATGTGAGTACATTTACTTGTCTCAATTCAGTTAAAATGGATTTTCCGCAAGATGTCTTAAATAGACCTCCAATATCCAATATCTTTTGTATTGACGGTACAGTCTGTCAGAATGACATTAGTCCAGCTTTTGATGCTGCTCTCACACTTATATCGATGCCCGGCTTTTGTCCGCCGATCTCCAAACTGTATCTCCGGTATCGTTTTCAATAAAGTATCGTGTCTTGTTATATGTCAAAAATATTTGACTTGACTAATGTTAATGGCAGTTAATAGTTCTCTACTAATGCCTGCTCTCGTCCTGATCTCACCATTTGTCCGTTTCTCTTTTCACGAAATACGTCACATTATTTTGAATAACCATTTTTCGAGTGTGTCAATTTTGTTCTCCAGCTTCTGTCCAAAATTGTGAATATATCCTTAGGCACGCTACATAATTAGTGACTAAATTTGACCTAATTAATTTTCTTAATTAGTCGCTGTGGTAGTCGTCTTTCAAAATTTGTAACTTTTATGTTTGTTTGTCAATAAATATGTTTTTCTCGTGTGTAGATACACAATAGCATAACGAACATGTGGGTGTTATTGTTTTTGTTCTATGTTTGTTAGTTTTTGAGATTTAAAAAGATGAAGTTGAAAATTTATGAAAATCTCGGGAAAAATTTGGACTCGACCACTAGGCCTAGTCGCTTCGATAGAAAACCATGGAAACCACAACAACGTATCGATACTGTGTTTACAATATCTACACAACTGTTAGTTTCCAATTCAAACGTAGTTCTTTCATTTAAACAAACAAAATAAACAGATCTACGCGATAAAAATCTTTCTCAACAACCTACTTCCCCTTTCGCAAAAAGTTGGCTTGCTCCAAACGGCGTATACAAAATTAAAACTGTTCAAAAGCCATTTGTAATCGCACATACGATACTTTAACCGGCAAAATATCGTGTATATATGGAGGGCGTAGTCAGCAGTAAAAAATGGCTGTCAGGAGTGACTCCGTTCAACAAAAAAAAAATTTTTCCGCACACCGTTTTTGCAGGCCGAGCTGGTTCAAAGAGACAGGACATTGGAGTGCTACAGGATATATAACACCTGAGGAGTCCCCTTTTCAATTTCTTGGTTATTTGCCTGGATGCTAATATATTCATCATCAAATTAAATACACTTTTTCTACCATTGTCTACGTCATTTCCATCTAACATGTCATTTTTTTACTTGTCTAAGTGCTATTAATAACTCTAAATATATGTATATAAATGTATCTGCTTACGTGTACCTTACCTTCTAATCTTTTTCGCTAGATATATTCTTGTGTTATATCTCTCTATTTCTTTCTCTCTCTCACTCTCTCTCTCTCTCTATCGCTCTCTATCTCTTTATATCTCTTCCTACCTTAAGCACACGCGAGACCCAAATACATTTCCGCTTCAGTGTCCTTACTTTCCCTATTGTAAACGACGTCTTATTGCTCCAAGCTCTGCGCGCTATCTCATCTCTGCAGTACAAACAATCGTACATCGATCTTATTGATCACAAGAGAAAACCCTCAATGGCATGCACTTCATCTATTTTCAGACAGCAAAGAAATCTTGCAGGATTGGGCGTCATTCCGTACTAGGTTTGGATGTAATAATCTGTCAGTTGAAGGTGAACCATTGCCGACCTCTATTTGGGTGTCAGGGAAAATCAACTTTCGCTTTTCATTCAAAATTCTACGACAATATTGTGGAAGTTAAATGAAGAGGAAGGGACGGAAAGAAATAATGTGTTTCTATTTTAGTTATAAATAATCATCTCAAGCACATATGTATACACGCGATAAAAATGGCAGTGGCTGGGAGTTTAGAAGAGAAATAAAAAAATTGTAAAGAGTATAGTCTGAAAGTTACACTGCACGGTGGGGGAAACACTGAAAGATGAAATGAATACAATTAAGATTACTCGATATTGCTTAGTACCAACATAAAAGACAAATATATCTGTTAGATAGATCCAATATTGTAACTGAAGTGTGTGATGTTCAGGAAGGCAGATTATGAAAGAAATAAGTAGCCAACAAACTTCAATAAATAAATCGAAGCTGATGTGGTACTGTATTTATTCTCTGTCCCTGGTGAAGACTTTGTTGTCGTAACGTTTTCTGTTATCCAAGTGCGTTGATTGTGCAGAAATGACTTGTATATGTTGTTACTTGGAATACTTAGAATTCTGGTATTGATGCGTGTTGTTAATGTTTGTTGACAGGTAGTCGAAGGCTATCGGTTATCAGTAGTAGGTATTTTAAACTTCATGTTGCCTACTAGTCTTGGGGGAGATACAAATAATTTGGGTAGATCTTTAACTAGAATTTTGTCCTGGCAGCGGCCATCAAGCCGATGAAATTGTCTCCTCAATTTTGCACATTCGTGAAATTATCTTCTCAAAATTGCACATTAATGAAATTATCTCCTCAAAGGCATACGTTTTCTAATCGCCATTGCATAAATTCCTAGATCATATCCAGTGACAAAAGCTCACCACAAACGAATAATCCTTACATTGAATTGGCAACCATTGTAATACTTTACATTGGGCTTTATTAAAACATTCTAGACTTTGGAACATTAAATACATCTTCTAAGACGTTGATCGATATTTATCCATTTGTTGCAGGAGTTTTTTAGGGGCTCCGGATGTATTTGAGTCTTGGACAATGATACATGTAAAAAGGTAAAGCATCAAAATATTCATAGACAGCAATTGCATGTGGTCCGTCTGGAAAATGCAAAGAATACCTTGCACGGGGCTGAAGATTCAGAAGAGTGAATCAGATGAGAGTAGCCAGCGAATTATAGCTGCTGCTTGCATCAGGGCCAGCGGATCAGAACTGACCAAGGCCAATTTCCGTCTCCAAGCGGCAGCCCTGGAAACAGGCTGCACACGTTTAGTCTGACTAATTGAAAAGAGATAGCAGTTGGAAGGCAAACCCAGTGCACCCAAAAAGCTAGCTGTATTCGGATGTTTCGGACTGAAAGGCACAGATATCACACTCGCTGTAAACTATGACACAACGTCCTTTTTAAGACAAATTTCGGAAATGAAGAAAGAACGAATACCTTGAACAAGAAAGAAATTCAAAGAAAATATTTAATGAAACTTGTTCTTTAAGATCGCATGCACGTTACCTAAACAGAGCACATTTTAAACTCATGGAATACCTACTCTGGAGAGGTGGAGGTATCTAACAAACATTGTTACAATGGGAAGATTTGAGGACAAGACAGAAAGATGATGGCAGTGAAGACGTGTTGGACGGCATGACGTGTTCAGTTTGTAAATATGACCATATGACATGTTGTCGTGCTCATAATTATAGATAGTTACTGACAAAATTGATTGCCAGCAGCGCTACGAGCAGGCTACTTGGTGGTGATAATATAATTAAGATACATCATTCGAATACACACAAGACTTTATTTGAAGATATTTGTATGCAGAAAAAGGTAGAGCATTTTCCAAGAAGATTGGCAAAATGCAGTGAAATATGGTTTGTGTCAGCTTCAAAACATCTAACGATGTCATTATTAAAGGTTATGCCAATAAACAGACAATAGACAGCCTGATAACTGGAGTTAGCATTTGCATGTTTAAATATAGTTACAGAAATCACGTTCATTCAAAGAGCACACATCGAACGGGCAGATGCAAGCTTTACGGTACATCTGAAAATACAGGCACTTTAATAATCATTTACAGAGCAATATCGACATTCAAACATCAAAGGCTGCCAATCATTACTTCTTTCACGAAGTTTGCTTTGATAAGAAGATACATATGTACATGTCCTCTCTGAGAAAATCTTGCTCAGAGATTTCATATGTTTAATTTAGATTAAACAAAGAATAATTGCATCCTTTACTCTTCACAAAGATCAGATCTTCCGAGAGTGCAGGTCAATGGTGACATCATGCAAACGGCCTTGGATTTTACATTTTTCAGAGTATAGACCCTGAATGATGTTCATCAGTTATGTTTGTGGTCGTCTCTTATTTTGTCCCCATCATTTTTCTGAACATATTTTCTGCAACTGTTTAATAGTGTCAATTCTCTCTTTTTGTCTTGCTATTTACTGTCCCACTATTTATTGAAGTGTCTAATATTCAGAATCCCCTAACACGGGTCTTTATTTGTAGAAAAGCGCAGCTGTCAAGTCAATGACCGTATTACGAATCTAGTATACTTAATGCTTCTCTTGTTGTTGTCTAGCGCACATGTTTTCATAACCCATACAGTACGCTTGTTGTTACGAGTGTTGTTGCTATTTTGTTTACAATTAACAAGTAAACAACAGGTGGTGGAGACAGAGATAGTGGCACAGCAGTCACACGAGAGTAGTGAAATCAACAACCCTGATCAGTACTGGACCTCACGATTAGGATGGCCAATGACAATCCCAGATCTATCAGCCCAGACCTCTTCAGCGACAGCACGACTGCGCGATGGAGACCTTGGTAGTCATGAACATCCATTCGTCCGCTGGTCACTTTGTGACGAAACTATACAACTGGAAGGATAAAATGATAGTCTACAGACTCTGCAGTCTTTTGGGGGTCTATGTGGTCGAGAGGTTAGACTATAGTCTTCTGGGGGTAGCTCTGGTCGAAAGGTCAGGCCAGAGTCTTCTGGGAATCGCTGTGGTCGAGAGGTCAGGCGAGAGTCTTCTGGTGGTCGCTGTGGTCGAGAGGACAGACCAGAGTTTTCTCATGGTCGATGTGGTCGAGAGGTCAGGCCAGAGTCTTCTGGGGGTCGATGTGGTGGAGAGGACAGACTAAAGTCTTCTTGGGGTCACTGTGGTCGAGAGGACAGACCAGAGTCTTCTGGGGGTCGCTGTGATCTAGAGGACAGACTAGAGTCTTCTATGGGTCGCTGTAGTCGAGAGAACGGACCAGACTCTTCTGGGGGTCGCTGTGGTCGAGAGGACAGACCAGAGTGTTCTAGGGGTCGCTGTGGTCGAGAGGTCAGGTCAAAGTCGTTTTGGGGTCGCTGTGGTCGAGAGGTCAGGCACAAACATACAACCAGCAGGGTAACACCCAGTTTGTTCACACTTTGTGTTCAAAACGCACCCTCTGGCAGTCGCAATTCTCAGAACATCTAGTGAAAATTGGGACTGATATCATTCTAACTCGATATACTACTTTCGCACCAACTGAGGGCGGAACCCCGATCGCGTAGATTGGATGCCATGACACTAACCCATGCGCTACTTATGAGAGTAGAACTATAGTAAATTAAGAAATGAATATTAAGATTACAGTAATAGTAGATCACTCGCTTTTCCGGACAAACGCGTCAGTCGACCTATCTATAAATGGATACCAGGCTTACTGTTAAGAAAGGAAGGGCAACAAGATAGGGAATTGACTACTCCCAGCTAGAAACAAGCTGTGGCCTGTCACAATAATGTCTCTAATACTTCATTCCCGGTATCAGTGTCTTATAATGTACTACCGTTAGTTTTCTAGGTTATCAAGATGGGGAGCAGTGCATGAGCTGCAGCTGGCATTGACCCATAGCTGACTGCTAACTCCAGGGCCAGCGAACCAGAGTTGACTGCTAACATGAGGATCAGCAATTCGTAGCTGACTGCCAATGACCCAAAGCTGACTGCTGACTTCTGGGCCAGCGACCCAAAGCTGACTGCTAGCGTCAGACACTGCGACCCATAGCTGATTGCTAACATTATGGCCAGCGACCCATAGCTGACTGCTTGCGTCAGAGCCGGTGACTCACAGCTGACTGCTTGCGTCAAAGCCTGAGACTCATAAGTGACTGTTTCCGTCAGTGCCGGCTATTCATAGCAAGACCCCTCTCCACCTCCACGCAATGATCCCGAATAAGAGGCTGCAACAAGGCAGACTGTCTATGAGAAGGGATCGAATTTATGACGACTGCAAGAAAAAAAACAGAAACATCAATATTCATAGGAAACCAACAGGTAAAAATGGTTTTAAAAAGTCACGAACCTGTTTTACATAATCTCAGCAGATGACAAAGCCGACATCAAAATCCAACTAAGATGTAATAAATAAAGTCAATTTATTGGGCAAATGTCCCCAATATTCGATATTACTTTGTAAGCATGTGATAATGGATACAAAAAGAACGCTATACAACACGATATTTCTACTCACATTGCGATATCAGTGCCAAAATTGGACATAAACTAACACATGAAGCATCCTTAAACAGAGATGAAATGCCTGCTCAGAATGCTTGGAATAACAACAATGGATAGAATCAGAAACGAAGATATTAGGAGACAAGTAGGTACAACAAGCGCGCTACGCCTCATAAAGAGGCAATAAACCAAATGGTCCAGGCAGGTGACACTTCAAACACCAGAAAGTATCTCTCAGAAAGCAATGCTATACAGATGCAACGAATACAAAAGCAACAAAAACCGACCAGGCGAAAGGTTGATAGCAGAAAAACAAGAAGCAGTAAAGCTCCCCGTGAACGAAGTACATACTATGGCCCGGTTACGAAACCTCTTCTGACCTGACGTTGAAATACACAAGCAGGACAAAACGAGAAACAAAGAAGATGCCGTATTTACATATGGACAAATTAATGTAATTTGTGGACATTGCGTTGTTTTACGTCAATTGAATTATTTTTTGAAAAATTAGATTTTGTTTTTGGATTGCATTTTAATTATTTGTCCGTCTTGTTCCTCCTGGAATATAGGGCCGCATCAGATGTTCTCCATCCGTTCCTATTGTGTACCGTCGTTTTTAGTTCCACCCACGAGACCCCGATTCAACTGATTTCCTCCTGGACCGTTCTCCGCCAGGTGTCTCTTAACATTCTTCCCTTTTCTTATGTTCTAATGCAGAGCATATCTAGTATGCTTAACTTAACTTAGCGTCTTTATTTCCTTTTATAGAAGACGCTGCTGAGTATGTATACAAATGTTTCTTTTACATTCACTTGAATAAAAATACTTAAGCACATCCAATGTATTCTTGAATGCATTAATTTACCATGTCTCCCCTATTTCCGGTGGTAACGCATTCCAAGCATTCGCCGCTCTGTGACTAAAGAAATATTTCCTGATATCTAATCTGGAACTTTATTTATTTAATATTTTAGTGTGCCTTCTTGAATGCTGTTCACCTTCTGAGAGTGAGTCCAATCCATTCCCATTTTCTCTTCCCATTTTCAATCAGTATTGGTTGCTGCCGAGTTTTCCCCCACAGATCTGTATTTACCATTACTTCTGGTCATCTAATACGAATTAAGCGACGAAGACTTCTTACTGAGTCACATGTCATGGCTCAAAGCAGTACCGACTTTACGTTCGTGTCTTACAGTCGGAACTTATCTTTCAAGGGGAATGCTGCCGTTCCATAAAGAGTGAAGGAAGGTGAAAGCAAATCTGGCCTTGTTAATCCTGGTGTTAACATGTGTTTGTTCTTCCTTCTTTGTCCTTGTTCCGAAAAACGCAAAATGTTGCACTTGTTTTATTACCTAGCCATAAATTTGTATGAGATCTCTCTGTTTGTTATTTATTCTCACTTTTCTGTTTAAGGATTGGGGACGGGTCGAATGTGTTTTTTCTGCTCGACCAAAGATTGTCTGCACCGCCCTCGAACGTAATATACATTTCCCCATAATTAAAAGCATGGACTATTCTAATATAATTTATTATTCTGTACAGTGGCCTGCCATGTTCAATATCGAAGCAGTTATGTGTGACACGCTACGAACTATCATTGCTGGTTTTGTTTACTCCTAACAGGCTAGATAATGATCGTGCCCTTGTGTGGCAATTTTAGCTTTTAATTAATGTGTTACGTCAGTGGTTCTTACACTTGGTTCGGGGTGAAAACAATTACTGCTCTGTAGAAGGAGTAACCAAACTACCAATATTTCATAACCCTTTGATGAATAACCGATATTGATCTGGTGATGGCGTGGGCTAGTGGTTAAGTGATACGGGTCACAACCAGAAGGTGCTAGGTTCTTCTTCTTCTTCTTCTTCATCGTACGCTGTTTACAGCGATATTTACGTTGCACTGTTTTATTTTGTTAAGCCTGTGGCTCAGTGCATCCTATTTCAACAGGTGTTTCAGTAGGGTTGTCCTCCTTAGCCTTTGGCTGTCCCCAGCCTATCTGCAGGGCAGCAGTTGTTTTTTGTCAGAGGTGTCTCTCTTAGGGAAGTTGTCTTGCAGGACTAACGAGTCTTCCCCACTCGTGTCTATAGGGTTTGGCAATGATATGATATGATGGACTTTGTACTAGTTTGTACTATCACGGAAGAGAGGCAGTCCAGTGTGACTGTGTCTCAGGATCGTCACGTCCTGCCAGAAACGTAGCATATGCATGTGAGTGAGGTATCTCTTTGCTCCCTTTATTTTCTCGGCTCATCTGCAGTGATGGCACGCCTAGCATTTCCCGCCACCTGGGACGTTGTCACAATAGGGCAGAGGTGCAATTTCCGTTGGACTGCATCTCTTCTGCGTCCATTGGGATGGCTGATAGCAGACAGAGGTAAAGAGCGAGGCAGGAATGCATTTTGCCAGGGGCATTTCTGCGGCTCGACCAGGCTGGGCTGAGACGCGAGCCCCAGGTACCAACCAACCTTATCGTGGCCTCCCATCCCAGCGGTGCTGAGATTTAGGGCGGGATTCTGGCTTAGAGGCGTTCGGCCGTTGTCCCACAGGTGGAAGCTTCGCACCATTGGCTTATCAGCCAAGCACGTGGACCAAATGTCAGCGACCTGCGAACCCTCTCGAAGGAGTGCATTTAACCAGGGGACAAGCCTGGTAATGGCACGGAGATGTTGTTCGCCTGGTGTGCGGGCATATCTCATGATCAAGGGGTTGCGTCTCAACAGTTCGCAGTGAGGTGGCTGCTCTACTGCTTACGACACCCCGACCGAGAATTAAGTCTTCTACTAGTGGTTTCACATCTCATCGCCGTATGTGGTGAATATCGGGCAGCTTCCCACCCGCTTTGATCGGCGGACGGCAGAGACCTCTTTCTGCGGCTCGACCGCATCGGGCTGGGATACGAGCCCCAGGTCCCAACCCTTTCGTAGCCTACCATCGCATTGGTGTTGAGATTTAGGGTGGGATTCCGGTATAGAGGCGTTCGGCCGTAATCCCTCCTATGATAGCCTCGCGCCGTTGGCTTATCAGCCTAGCACGTGAACGACATGTCTGCGATGTGCGATTCCTCTCCAGTTGAGCAGGACTACCGTAGCAACGCCCTGTCATTGGTAGGGTAAAACTTACCTGTCTTCCGAGGGTGTAATACCAGCACCCGTTCACTATTAAACCCAACGAATTAGAGGGCTTTTTGGTCAGTCAATGACCAAGTGTCTGTAACCTGCAATTTCTGTAGGGTTAAGCAGGGTTACCGTAGCAGACGCTCTTTCATTTGGAGAGTACAACTGACCTCTCTTCCGTGGGTCTAATACCAGCACACGTTCCCTATTAGATCCAACGAGGGTGCTCTCAGTCTGTCAGTCATTTTACAGTGTTGGCGTGTTGAGTCAAATTAAGCCGCAGGCTCCACTTCTGGTGGTGCCCTTCCGTCAATTCCTTTATCGAACACAGGATGCGAGACAGTCAAGCCACAGAGAGCATAGCCTCAGATTTTCGAGGGTCTAATTCTAGCACCCGTTCCATACTGGACTCAACGAAAGTGCTCTCAGCCTGTCAGTCATTTCAGTGTTGGCCGTGTTGAGTCAAATTAAGCCGTAGGTTCCACTCCTGGTAGTGCCCTTCCGTCAATTCCTTTAAGTTTCAGCTTTGCAACAATACTTCCCCCGGAACCCAAACACTTTGGTTTCCAGGAAGCTGCCCGCAGAGTCATCGAAGAAACTCCTGCGGATCTCTAGTCGGCATCGTTTATGGTCAGAACTACAACGGTATCTGATCGTCTTCGCGCCTCTGACTTTCGTTCTTGATTAATGAAAACATTCTTGACAAATGCTTTCTCAGTAGCTCGTCTTGCGGCGATCTAAGAATTTCACCTCTAACGCCGCAATACGTGTGCCACCGTTTGTCCCTGTTAATCATTACCTCCAGTACCGAAAACCAACAAAATAGAACCGAGGTCCTATTCCATTATTCCATTCACCATTATTCAGGCAGCCGAGGCCTGCTTTGAACACTCTAATTTTTTCGAAAGAGTCCCATATTGTTATTTTTCGTCACTACCTCCTCGTGCCGGGAGCGGGTAGGTTGCGCGCCTGCTGCCTTCCTTGGATGTGGTAGCCGTTTCTCACGCTCACTCTCCGGAATCTAACCCTGATTCCCCGTTACCCGTTACAAACATGGTAGGCATGTCACGTACCATCGACATTTGATTTTGCAGACATTTGAAAGATGCGTCGCCGGCACATGAGGCCATGCGATCAGCACAAAGTTATCCAGAGTCACCAGTGGGGACGCCGCAACCCCGCGAGGGGAAACGACGATTGGTTTTGAACTAATAAAAACGCTCTTTTCGCGAGACTCTGAGCTTGGTAAGCATGTATTAGCTCTAGAATTGCCACAGTTATCCAAGTAGGATCGTGTCATCTAAGGAACCTCGACTGATTTAATGAGCCATTCGCGGTTTCACCGTGAGACAGTGTGAACTTAGACATGCATGGCTTAATCTTTAAGACAAGCATATGACTACTGGCAGGATCAACCAGATAACTGTCGGAGACGTTCGAACCACACACATCGGTCGGCGGAGGACGGGTGTGTAAAAAGCCTCACTGGGACGGCCGCAGGGACCGACCGACTGACGGACGGGCGGACGGTTGTTCCGTCCCTCACTGCGTCGACCTAGGACCGCTTGACAGGGGCCCCTACACACACCAGACGACCGACTGACCGGGCTCGCTAGGGGATGGCAGCGCTCTGTGCAGAACGGATCCCAACGGCCACGGCGATGAATTTCACAGGGACTGGAGACGATATTTTGACTGCCGGCCTGCCCTTCTCCCGATGGTTGGTCGGGCGAGAACAGGGCCTTTAGGCAAGATTCCTGCTTTCCATTTGCCGGTCACAAGCTCTTTGCGAGATTCTGACCACCAGCGAGACGAAATGTCGAGCTCTGCTATAAGCCTTCGAAAAAGCACCACAGACTGTAAAAGTTTTTCGATACGGGCCACAGTAACGCACCTCTGCGGAGGGCACGACAACACAAACCGCGTCCCGCTACCTAGCCGGGGAGAGGCGGGCGAGCGTTTTCGGCAAGCCCGCGCTATCGCTCCGTCTGGCGGGACTGAGATCGCTGAACGAACACTGGGTGAGTCAATCGCGGCCTGCGACAGAACTACCCCAGATGGTGCTAGGTTCGATCCCCATCACAGCACCGGCCGTTACCCCGGGGAAGCAAACCCTTTGAAAATGCAAAAGGAAACATACCCTTACATATAATGCATGCTGAAGTCAGATGCACTGGGCCACAGATGCACTAAAAACCACAGTGCAAAGCACACCGCCTAGGAGATTTGAGAAATATGGCGAACGCAAACAAAAAAAACAAAAAAAGACTGCTCTATAAAAGGAGTACCAAAACTACCAATATTTAATAACCCCCTTTGATGGATAACCGATATCGATCTTCAAATCCAATGTCAAGTCCGTCCTATTGCATGGCTTTGTAACGTGGTGAACAAAGAAAAGTACAAATAAAAAGGTCCAAGCTTTCATCAATGAAATGAGAGAATAAAATTGTCATTTTTATAGAATTGTGGGAAAGAATTGGAGAAATGAAACGGGCTAGATGTAAAGAGAAGGTACTGGCGATGGACAGAACGTACGTTACTGAAACCAACTTGTAGGATTACAAGGCAGAATCCCCAGAGCAAAATACATAGGGGTAAACCTAAACACTGACGGAAAAGAGAAGAAAAGCCAAACCTAAGAACGGTAGGCAGGACGTGTGGGAACGGGAGGAAGGAGGGGGGGGGGGGGGGGGACTTGAAATGATGGCAAGTGACAGGATGACTTGTCGAGTATATGTTGAAGAACGATGTTCCGCATGGAGTCGAAGGTTTTGAAGGTTAGTCTGGATCTAGGAATGGATGATTACATGTCAACATACACAACTGAATGACTGTTCATACAAATACACCATAAAACATAGTGGTTGAAACATTAATAGTGTTAAATGGTACTTTGATATGATGTTGTTGTTGTCGTTGTCGTTGCTGTTGCTGATGCTGTTGCCGGTGCGAGAGCCACTCGTACATGAGTTCGGTACACTTGACGACTTTCTTTGGATACGTGTTTACAGTGGCTTTCCTCAAATGCCGAGGCGTAGTTGAGAAGGTTAAATAGGGTCCACACAAGCAGTTCCTGGATTTAACAAAATAGGACTATTGTTGCCTTACTTGAGGGATTACATAGAGTGATTAAAGAAGGTTGAGCATAGGACTAGCAACTTCATCCCATAAAAACCATTGTTAACCATGAAACTGTAGTGCCAACAAACGTAGAACTAACAATATGACAATCACACACCAGGTTTTCATCGTAAAACAGGTAATTCAACATTAAAGTATTTTATCCTTAACGATCATTACCCTTAAATATTTATATTATTAATTCTTTTACCCTTCAGGATCTTCACCTTAGAATATTTATATCAAAGACAATGCTATACATGTTTTTGAACACGTGTATGACAAGGCGTCCACCGCAGTTCTTATGAATGGGACAGCAAAGGACTGGTTTCGAACATCGGTCGGTGTAAAGCAAGGCTGAACACTCTCCCCAACACTTTTCAACATATTTATTGAGGGTATTATGAGTGAGGCACTTACAGATCATGTTGTAACTGTCAGGATAGGGGACAGAACAATTACCAACCTTCGTTTTGCAGATGACATCGACGGGTTGGCGGAGACAGGTGCAGAAATCGAGGAATGGTTAAGAAAGCTCGATGAAACAACTTGACTATGGTATGGAGATTTACGCTGAAAAGACAAAATTAATCACCAACAACATCGAGGGCTTTAACAGTGGGATAAAAGCTAGGAACTCGAAGTAGTCGATCATTTTAAATATATGGGCTCGATTGTCAGTGATGAAGGATCAAAGAGTGAGGTGTTGGCCAGAATAGCACAGACAATAGTCACGATTGCGCGGTTTAACATCTGGCAAGACCAACGGTTAGCTATATGCACGAAGATCAGATTAATGCGTATATTGGTCCTGTCAATATTCCTCTATGCGTGTGAAGACAATTACAGCTGACCTGCAGCGGAGGATACAGGCTTTGGAGATAAGATGTTTCTGGAAGCTTCTAAACGTCACATATAAAGACCGAGTTACAAATGAGGAAATACGAGAAAAGAGTAAAACCGCAACAGGGCCTTTTGAATACCTCTCGGTCAAAAGACAGAAACTAGCTTGGCACGACCACATATCGAGATCAAACGGTCTTGTAAATATATTCCTGCACAGAAAGGGGCAAGGCGGACAACGAAGAGGTCGTCCAAAAAAAAATGAGGAGGACAACATAAAAGAATGGACCAATCTCCGACCAGAGGAGGCACAAGCAGTGGTCGCTGACAGAGAGGGGTTACGGTGAATTGCAGGAGGTGTCTTCATGTGTTCCCCAACGACAACACCGGTTACCGGATCACTTGGCTTAAAATATATCTACATTTAAGTATTTTTACTTACATTATTTTTACACTTCTGAATTTTTATCCATAAAATAAGTGTCTCCTTTAGTAACTTTAAGTATTTTTAGCATTTCATTGTTTTTCACCTTGTTTCATGTAAGTATGTTTAGTATTATTTGTTTTTATCTGTAAATATTTTTACCTAAAACATATGTTATCCTAAAAATATCTTTACATTTAAGCTTAAAAAAATTATTCAATGAGTTTAACTATTATACGTCTTCGAATATCATTTCCACAACACTTTGTCTATCCTATTTAGTGGTAGTGAATGTCATCTATTTCCACAAGACTTTGTCTATCCTATTTACTGGTAGTGAATGTCATCTATTTCCACAAGACTTTGTCTCTCATTATTTACTCGTAGCGGATGTCATCCATTTTTCCAATACATCGATATTTCTACTGATTCTCACTTATTTCTACCAGACCTTCATAATACTACTGAATGAAACTCATTTCTAAAAGAATTTGATACCTTGATTGGTTTTTAATTATTTTTACCACACCTCGATACTTTTATTGGTTCGCACTTATATCTACAATACCTTCATAATTCTACTGAATGACACTCATTTCTACAAGAATTCGATACTTTTATTGGTTCTAAATTATTTATACAATACCTCGATACTCTAATTAGTTCTCCTTCATTTCTACATGAGCTTCGTATTGCTTTTAAGCGTCGTTTATCTCTGCAAGACTTGTGCTTGTATTGGATGTCACTTATTTCTAGAAGTCATTTCTATTTGCAATAACGTATCACTCATTTCAGCAATGTATTTATAATTTCTTGCCACTCACTTCTAAATAACCATACTTATTTAAATCGCCAATATCAATCCAGGACAGGCTTATATAGAAATACCGCAAGCTATACCAGATTACGCCTGTAAACGTATGAATAACTTGATTTGACTTAATTCGTTCTTAAGCTCTTGTTGCTACCAAGTCCTGAAATGCGTTTAAGTAGCAGAATGTATTCCAGAGAACGGAATGCGTTGTATCGTAGTTTACAGTTTGACTATGATATCTGCACGTTTTGGTTCAATACATTCGACCTCAGCAGGCATTTTTTGAGTATCGGGCTCGCATTTCCTCTTCGATCCCTTCTCCTTAGCAAGTCTGCTCTGTTATCCATGATCACCGCGTGGAGGTATAGAGCGGTCTTGGCAGCTCTGGATCGCTGGCCCTGACGCTAGCAGTCAGCTATTGGTCACTGACCGCTGCAGCCCATGCGCTGCACAGCGTCTTGATCCCCAAAACGTATGAATAATAGAAGGGCTGTTTCTATAACTTCTCCCCAATACATTCCTGGTTTACTCGTGGCATTTGGTATATTCAATAAATGATCATTCTTTTTTCATTATGTTCATTAAAAATACCAATTATTATCGTCCTTGTCGTTTATCCAGAGTTTCATTAAACTCTCTCCGTCTTCTACTGTGCTAATCATCAGCGCACATCCCTCCAGGGGTGTTGATTTTTCTCGGTGCGTTAAGAGCACACTTGGGAATTACTTGAAATCTCATAAATTACCACTTTGTCTCCATTATTTCCGTGCTCAACATTTAAAAATCGGTTCGTGTGATAAAATAGCTACGTAAAAAAACTAATTATGACACAATTTTGTGTTTCTCTCCATTACAGTCTCTGTATAATGTTCTTTATCAATATAGTTATATATTTCTTGAAAGAGGATCATGATTAATATGACGGAAAGTTTGTTTCCTTTTCATCATCATTACATGTCCTGCCCACAGGCGTTGACGATAAAGTTCCTGCACAACCCTTTTGGCTACTGAGCATTTCAAATGGTGCAAAAGCTAGAGTTATTTTAAACTACTTATTTTTCAATCAACTGATGCTATGCTTCATGCATAATGAGATTCACGTTTCTGGTCTTCCTGAGTCCTCCACAGTTTTTCAAACATGGTCGCTCCCTCGGGTCAGACTATTTATCTTTGGTTTTTATAGGTAGGGCAGTCATGCAGGAAATGTTCTGGTGTTTGCTTGGGTGGCGATGTCTTTGAGAACCATTCTGTTGATGTGATCCTTGAGTCTGCAATCCCATGTTCAAAGTTTGAAGATCTTTGGCTACCTATCTCTGCCATGTTTGTTTATTCTGTTATTTTCTGGTTTGTATCCGCTGTGCGTCTCTCCATTATGTCTTCATCGACCGTTTGATGGTCGTATTAAATAAAACAGTATATCACGTCCATCCGTGTGCTTAAAAGCGAGCTGTATTACTGAGGTCTGGACAACGAAGTGAGCATCGGCCCAAAGAACCCTATAGCTACGATTCGGCTGTCAAGCATTTGAGCTACAGCGAGGAGTACTCAGGTCTACCTCCTTTATTACGCCACTAGATGTAAGAAGACCCACTGCAAACCTATTGCAGAGAAAATTCGACAACAGTAAAGTATTTCCATTTTTTTGCCATTCGTTTCGGAAAGGAAACTGTTTTTAATTTTAATGGTATCGTACTTTACATCGAGACTACGATAATTGCGCCTTTCGACCCGGCACATCCGGTTATAGTACTTCACACTTTAGTAATCAGGTTTGTCTACCTTCCTCGATCCATATTTTGTCATCAGGCCGCAAAAAGGCCTGTTCACAACATCCTCGGCTCTGTTAAAAAGTACGAGGTGCTTGGAAAACAACAAAAGACTACCCAAAATAAAACTACAAAAAACTACCCAAAATAAAACAACAAAAGCACATAAGATCTTCTCTGTGTTTCCTGCCATCTTGACAAATCGTAACGTATTTTTTTTTCATTTTCTCTCTTGTCCTCAAAGGTACCAGCTGCTATCAATGTTTCTCGAATCTTCGTTTTCAATTGTTGTAGCTGTTTTCAAATGTTCATTAATCGTACCAGACTCCCTTACCTGCTTTGGAAGGTATAGTATATCTGGTTAAGGTATCTGGTAAAGGTATCTAGTTAATATCATGGACCTTCTGTTCATGTTGATCATTCTGGGGCTTAGGGCAATGAATGAGTTAACATCATGAAGTCGCAAGCACTCATTATGATCAAACGATATAAGTGGCATGTTCAAATCTTTCAGCGACCACCTGAATAATCAATCATTCATTAATTAAGGAACTTTGTTCCACGGGGACTTTATACAGGCGCCTCGTAAAAAAGTGAAACCACTCCCACATAGTCTGCCTCAGAGCGGTGAAAAAGATGAAATGGCAAGACAGAATCCCAGATACCGCCGTTCTTGACGGGACTGGTATCACTGGCTTCATTACTGTTCAGGGACGATCATAGATCCGCTTGGCGGGTCATGGAGTTTGCATGCCAGCCCATCGTCTGCCAAGGGTGCTCTTTTTTGTGAGATTAAGAAGAGCAAACGCTCCCTTTGAGGTCAAAATAGACGCTTCAGTTCCGCGCATAGGGCTTCAATGAAGGTCCGTGGCTTTACTCGAGAAGTGGAAAGCCTCTGCGCAAGACTAACCCGCTTGTCAGACATCTCTTTGAGAAGGTGCAGCGTCATGCGAGGCGTCCATCAAAATAGCAGCGAGGCAACAGAGACATGCTAGAGAACGCCGAGAAACAAAGCCTTCACATTAGGCGTACATTTTGTGTCTACACCGCCGAAGGTATTTCCTGCGTCGAGTCGGCCTCTTTAACGACCTTCGACCCATCCACTATAAACTAAAGATAAGTGCTACTGACGTATGCACCTGTGGTAGTGAGGAAAGGACCCCTAAACATATAATGCAAAATTTCCAGGCATACGAGGACCATAGAAATCACATGTTGCCTTCACCAGTGCCTACACTAGACAAACTCTATGGCAGTGTCGACAGCCTCAAGATAACCGCTGCTTTCTTTGAACAAATTTAAGTCGACGTCTGACTGCATACAAAGAAGAAGAAGAAGAAAAAGAAGAAAAAGAAAAAGAAGAAGAAGTAGAGCCCATCCACTGTCAACGCATTCCAAATGAATGAACAGAAGGTAGTCATCATCGCCTGCAATCGGCGAACATCAAACATCGCAGATCGTTTAAATCAAACCAGATGTGTGCAGAGTGGGCTACACGAGAGGACAGAGCAGGATTATGTGCAACCAACGGAGCTTTAGGAACCACTAGTATTTACATCCTTCGCCGTTTGGTGAGAGACCGAACACCTATGGCATACCCGGAGTGCAGGGAAATCGATTCTTAGGAACAGAATGAAGCTTTTCAAATTGAATATTTATTTTTTTGTGATTTTTGCCTGGTAGTGATTTGTAGTGCTCCTTTCTTCATCCAAAAGTAAGATTGCCGCGCCGTAGTGGCTGTGCTCTCTCCTCTCTCCAGTGTTTGTGTCGAGTTTTCCGATGTTTGGTGGTTCCTGTTCGGATTATATTTCACAACTTCTTCCCCGGTGGTATCAAGGACTTTATTCTGTGGATTTGATGTGCTTTCGATTGCTTATTCTGCTTGTTATGCTGCAATTCCTGTTTTGCTCAACCCGTGGGAAACCAGTCCATGACGGTGTTCAACTTTCCTTTTAACTGCACACCCGAATTCAGTCCAGATTATCACTATTCAAGGAAATTTCTGCTCGGACTGAAGCAGAATTTCTCCTGCCCGACCCTACCTTCACCGGAGGTTACACGATACCTCTCTAGCACAGCAAGGGTCACGCTGACCAACGGGTGGACACAGTCAGAAACTTCGGCGGCGTGACACGTGGAAACGGGAAGTTTGACATGGACAAACACGGAAAGTTTGACACAAACATTGGTCTAACGCACTCCTTGAGGCACTCATCCTAAGGCTGCGGAGTACACGACTTCACCTGAGGAATATGTATGGATTTCGGTTGACACGCTGCGCATGGACATAACCTCAACAGTTGGACATGCCAGTGGTCAATCGACGCAACGGGCCCTTCACGCCTTAGCGAACATTATTATTATTATTATTATGTCTTCATCCTGGACACAACATTCGTGAATCAATCATAGCAGAATGAACAAGGTTTTTCAGTATTCTCCTTTACAACTGTGTCTCTTTTCATTTGTTTTCTTCATATTGTTTACAGAGAGCTTCTAATATTGTTTTGAGTTGTATTTCTTCACTGGCTCTCCTATCTGCCATTAACATGCATAGCAGTTTATAATTGAAAATGTGCAGCTGTAATTGAACTTTTGTGACACGACTGTTCGGAATGGGGGTAAAAACTACATAATGGAACGTTTGAGTGGCAGAATGGTTAATATGATTGCTTCTCTTGGCAAAGGTACGATTTCGCTCCCTGGTAGCGATACTTTGTAATCTATTCTAGCTGTAAATGGGTACCTGACTTACAGAATTCAAAAATAATTTGAAAGGAAAAATAACTGTTTGTTCAAAATCGCAATAATTTGAGAATTCCGACAATGAATACCTAACACCTCCACCTCAGACGCCCTTATCTGTTGTGGGACTTCTGTTACCTTGTTTAACTATTTATATTGCATTTGGCAATTTTTCATTCTTTTTTTTTTTTGGGGGGGGGGGGGGGGGGGTTTTGTTTTTTTGCGAAGGTTATATATATCTTTTTTAAATCTATGCACATATTCGAAATGTCAATTTCTTTTTTGTATGATGTAGCTGATGATATGAAAGAAAAAAAAACATTTCTCAGTTTATTTACTTTTTTAGAGATTTTAACTATTGTGTGGTTACAAAGTAATGTTTTTGGAGTCTAAATGAAGAGCACAGAATTGTAAAACTGTAACCTGCCAGACATCACAAGAAGGGAATAATACAGAATTGGGACAAGGGACTGGGTTATTCATCCTGCAGAAAGTTTAAGCCACAAAAACTTTCATTAAATACGGACAGGTCAGCATTTGTGTGACTTGGAGTGTATTTGTTGAAGTTCTGTGCTCAACAGTAAGATGCAAAACGGACGACTGATTGATTGATTGATAGACTGATTGATTGATAGACTGATTGATTGATTGATAGACTGATTGATTGATTGATAGACTGATTGATAGGCTGTTTATTGATTGATAGACTGATTGATTGATTGATAGACTGTTTATTGATTGATAGACTGATTGATTGATTGATAGACGGATTGATTGACCGACATCAAAATAGAACCAGACAGCAAATAAAGTCCAAGAGAAAGATCTACTTATTGTGTGAAAAACCTCTACGGACACTGCGGTTGAAATATCAACTGCTAGGCAAATGAAGTTCGAAAGGTTGGGACGGTGTGTGCTAGGAGTTAAGGAACACGGCTTACAACCCGAAGGCGCTGGGCTCGATCCCCAACACAGAACCGGCCGTTACCCCGAGGAAGCAGACCCTTAGAAAATGCAGGTGGAAGCAGAGTCTTACATAAAATGCGTGCCGATGTCGGATGCACTGGGCCGACAGGCGCAAAATAAAAACATAGTGCAGCGCACACTGCATTGGGGAAAAGAGAAATAAGGCGAACGCAAATACGCCAAAAAATAGGGCATCTCTCCACGCCGACGAATGGCACTCGTGGATAGATTGGATGATGAGTTTCTAAATAATAAATATGTTAACGACATTTCGAGAAATAAACACAAGCGACGAAAGTGAGAAAGAAAATTCAGAAATGTCTGTGCAAAAACTAATAATATAATTAGCACTTAATGTGACGCCCGAGTACCTGCCTGCATGAAGCTGCCGGCGTGAGATTGGCTCAATTATACAGGCCTTTTCGAGATCACTCAAACGATATTAAGCGCTAAAGTGGTTGAGCAAGTAGAGTACTGGTCTTTCACAGCAAAAACTGACACGGTATGTTTCTCAGTCATGACGTGCTTTAGTACGTTCATTATTTTGGAAGGGGAGGGGGAGAGGGGGAGAGCAAGAATGAGGAAAGGGAGTGATTTAGTCACGTAGTAGATAATACTGTCGAGGATGTAACGTCAGAAACTTTATTGAGCAAAGTCTCTGCTTTTGTCTTTGATTTGGTAATAATTCAATTCCTTGCCAATTTGCTTTCCAAAACTGTAGACCATGTATTCATTTTTACAGCTGCATACGCTTGTGCGTTTTGAGACCCGAAATGAATCATGTGTCGTTTGCCTAAAAACACAAGCACTCTAACTGCTTTGCCACTCTGATGTTATTTACCGCTAAAATTTGGTGATTCAAAAATAGAAAGGGAAGTAACTAGTAATCTCGTCTCGTCTCTCGATCACCAAGAGCTTGTATGAAGGCTCTAGCACTACATCCCAACGGTAGGCTTTACTAACAGGATACTTCGGCCTTGATCTGTTGCCTTTAGTCTCTGTCGTATTTTGTATTGATAGATCCTGTGGTACTCAGGCTCGCAGTCTTCTGTCCAATGCCGTGTAATTGTTTCTGCATGTCTTTTTAGTTACATTTATCTGACCTTGGAGGAAGTGATATTTTTGTAACATCATTAAGCGACAGGCACTCAAACAGATGGTGATAGACGGTGTCGTATGGGTATGTACACAGCTGGCATTCTGGAGTGTATTACGGTTGGATTCTGTTCAGGTGGTTGTTAAGCAATATGTGCTGGGTTCTTAACCAAAAAAGAATGCTCTTCTTCCTCATTAATGATATTGTCATTACGATTAGAACTCTCCAAACGTATGTCGTTTTCCCTTCTAGGTGGTTGCATTGTCCATATGTTGAGTCATTCTCTTTGTTTGCTGTTATTATGAGCTGTGTATCTATTTGAAGAGTTGTTTTCTGTGTATGGTTGCTCTTGTCGTGATTATTTCGTTACTAATTGGTCTGCTTTGTCGATGCCAAGTGTAATTGGGTGTCAATAGATTTGTTACATAACTATTGAGCTGGCCTGATGGTCGGCAGCTATATCTTATTGGAGACGATCAGGTCGCAGGTCAGTTCAGGTCATGTCATCCCGTAACCGGTGAGGTCGTTGGAGCACACATGAAGACATCCTCACAACCCCTTCCCCCCCCCCCGGAGACCGGTTCATTCTCTCAAGCTGCTCCCTCCTTCTCCCCCTGGGACGTCCCCCCCCCCCTTCCTCGTCGTCTGCGCCACACTTTTCCGTGCATGATCGCATTTGCAAGGCCACCCGATCTCGACATGTGACCGCACCAATCGAGTCCCCCTTTTGCGGCAGCCGCCAAGAGGTCCCCAAAAGGCCCCCCTGCCGATGTAACTCCATATCGCATTTCCTCATCTGCAACTTGATGTTCGTACGCGGCGTCCAAAAGTCCCCGAAAATATCATGGCTACTAGAATTTAAAGACAAGGCATCGCATCTGTAAAATTAACGATGTTTTGGAGCCTTTAAGAGATAGACATCACAAATATTATGTAGGTGGTCGAAGGCGACTTTAGAGCACTACTTTCAGCTGCATGGGGTGCCAAACCTCACCAGGAGCCTCAAGCCATTCGTCTGCGGATCTGTCTAGGCTATTATTTACAGCCACCATATTTTGTTTTGTGGTCTTTTAAGTCCGTTATAGTAATATATACATGAATCCATTCATCGGTATAGACATCAACAGTTCTTTGAGACGCTCTCGTGAGAACAATTGGGTAGGGACTATTTCTTGTTTCTTCGTGTAGGAAGATAGTGACACTAGATAAACTTACCACACAGACACAAGATATTCTCATCTCAACGGCAGCCAGTAAAATACACAGGAAACTGCATATAAATCAGAGATACGTCACATACATAACCTTGAGTCTCAAAAGAAAGAAAACAGTTCAAACAATCTTAGATATAGCCCAATACCACATTATAACATAACATGACAGGAGACATACGAAGAGAGATTCAGATGGATATTTCTTCTTCTTCTTCTTCTTCTTCTTCTTCTTCTTCTTCTTCGTTCATCCTCAGATCAAGGTTCTGGTTTCTCTTACAAAGGACACCGTTGTTTGTAAGGCTGTTTCATCTCCATACAGCTTTTGTCTCATATCTGTCTCACGAGGCCAGCATTGTTTTCTCTTTTCCTGCGTGAGCATGCAGCTTTGTAGGATGTGTTCCACGGTCATGATATGCTTCCCGTATGGGCACCTGCCATCTGTCCCAATCCTCATTTTGTTGTAAAGATGACTCTTGAGTCTGGTATGCCCAGTTCTCAGTCAGAAGATGATGACTTGCTCTTCTCTAGTTAAGTTATAATAGCTGTCTTCTTGTCCAAAATCGGGGTGTTGATCAGCCTATTTGATCCTGAAGTTGGTTTTAATTGTGGTCTTGGCTTCATTATATGTGATACTCAGGTCTGTTTGTGGGGATGCTCCTCCACACGTTGCTAGTTTGTCTGCAGCTTCATTGCCTTCAATACTGCAGTCGGATGGGATCCACTATGACCAACCTTGGGTGTTCTGCTAAGAGCTGTGCCATGAAAAACATATATTGCTCGAGATCTTCATCTTTGTGTTGTTTTAGCGTTGCTGTTACTGACGCGGCATCAGTCAGGAATACTATGTTTTCTTGGTGGATATCTTTATCTTGGATTACAAGCTCAGCTGCGACCTTCAGTGCCTCTGCTCCTGCACGGAAATTACTGGAATATGTTCCCGTAGTTAAAACTCTAGTTTTTTTCTTCTCCATTCCTTAGTCTGTAATAGATCCCTCCACCTCCATTGGATGTGGCTTTGTTAGATGATCCATCTGTATATACGTGTGTCCATGTTTCTGGCGGGTATAGTTTCCTAAGATATTCTTCTGTGATAAATTTTCTTTCTAAATTGAGATGGATACGAATCAGAAGTATTGGATACATGCAGCCGGATAGAAGAGTCGCAACGACAGAAGAAGAAAGGAGACGCATTCAAAGGAATCAGAACAGTAACTGGCAAACTCAATCCGTCATTTCATGAAAAATGGCGATGACAATAATCTGACAGGGTGCAAGAATAAACTCGACAGTGGGAATCAATATTGCAGAGAGATGTACGAAGACACAACAAGAAGCCCCCAACATAACACCTAAAAACCAAGACAAAAAACCGAATCTTGAAAGAGATGAGGTTCGAATAGTATTTCCAAGCTTGAAGAAATGGGTAAAATAACATGAAATGTTGTAAAAGTTGATTAAGGTTGAGTTTAATCAAAATTTTAAAATGGGTATGGTCAGATACTGCACCGAGACGAGAACACAAACAAAACCTACGTTACGACTAATAGGCCTTCATCAGAGACAACAATACTGAACTAACAAATCAACATTTAAGGAAAAAATGAAGCTTGAAGAAAGAAAAATTACTAGGATATGATGAAACGTCAACACCGAGGCTTGAGAGAGATCAGGTTTGAATAGTATTTCCAAGCTTAAAGAAAGAAAAATTACCAGGTTATGATGAAACGTCAACATCGAAGCTTGAAAGAGATGAGGTTCAAATAGTATTTCCAAGCTTAAAGAAAGAAAAATTACCAGGATATGATGAAACGTTAACACCGAAGCTTGAAAGAGATGAGGTTCGAATAGTATTTCCAAGCTTAAAGAAATAAAAATTACCAGGATATGATGAAACGTCGACTGAATTTACACAAGCAACAGGAGAGACCTGCGTCAACGTATGCCACTATACAAAACGATCTTTCCCAGCACAATACGGCCAAGAGCATGGAAACGATATGTGTATTTTTCACTCCCCAGGTCAGGTGATCTGAAATGATGCACTAACTACCAAACCATCGCTTTAATAAGTCATTCTAGCAAAATCCTCTAACGGAACATCATGAGAAGAACGACAAGTTAACAGTCGGCCGGAATGAGATATCAGAACTAAGATACGCAGAATATACAGTTTTCATTTTGAAGAGCACTGATGGGCTAATACAGATGATCCTCTAGGTTAAACAACTCATCGCGGAACAAAATCTATAATTAAACACCAGCAAGACCACAATAATAACCAATGATAAGGTCAAATCATAGTTATCTTACATAAGCAAGGTTACAACGTGACAGTTTCTGACTATCTCGAATCAATTATAAGCAACAACGGAGATTGCGAAAAAGAAGTACAAAGAAGAATGGCTTTAGCATTGCAGAGATGAATTAAAATTAAAAACGTATGACGGAACACAAACAAAATGACACAAATAAATGTCCTGATAAGTTTCATCTTCTCAGTAGCAACGTACGGATGCAGGTCATGAACAACTGCACAAACATTATAGCAGAAGATTGAATCAGAGCTAAAATGCTACAAGAAAGTGATCAAAATATCACGAGCAACAAGGCAGAAAAGCACATAAATAATAAAATAGCTCGATATACAACAAAAATAACTAATAATCAATACTATGTCTAGGAAAAGGATATTGTTTGGCAACGTTAAACCCTACAATGGTTTGGAAAAAAGACTGCTGGAGAGTATCTGGCAAGCAAGACAGAGGCAGATCGAGGAGAAGTTGGACACAGGACATTAAACAGGTTATGAGGATATGACGGTGGCAGAGGCAGGAGAGCTGGTCAAAAATCTAGAGGCTTACTTAACGTCTTTTACTTGGCTGGAAGACTCTGCAAAGTCTGTATACAACCAGTTGTTTTTTACATTCACTTGATCTAAAATACCTATGCGCATCCAATCTATTCTTGAAATGCAGTAATTGACCCTGACTCCATTATTTCCTGTGGCAATACATTCCAAGCATTCACCACTGTCTGACTAACAAAATATTTCCTGGTATCTAATTTTTACCTTTCTTTAATTAATTTGTAGCTGTGCCCTCTTGTATTTGTAGGGTTCTGTATTTTGAAGAAAAAAACTTGTTGGAGTGAACTTCATTCTTTCCGTTGATTATCTTAAAAGCCTGTATTAAGTCAGCTCCAATTTTTCTCTTTTCTAGACACAGTAGGTCGGTTATTCTAAGCCTTTCCTCGTAACTATATTTCTGGAATTCCACTATCAGTTTTGTGTATCTTCTTCGTATACTTCCAGTATGTTTATATTCCCTCTACGACAATCTAGGTCTAACTAATGCTTAATACAGTTGGACTATCTATCACTTCCTTGCTCCTATGTTTAATATTTCTTTTCATCAAATCTTACATTGCATTTGTCTTTTCACTGCTACTGGAACTTTATCACTCACCTTACCTGTATGATTTATTATAACCCCTAGGTTCTTTTCCTTTTATATCTTTCTAATATTGTTCTCTCCCATTCTGTAATTATGTATCATATTGCATTTACTCATGTGAATGACTGTACATGTATCTACATTAAACTCTACTTGCCAGCTCTCAGACCATTCTTAAATTGTATATAAATCCGACCTCAGTATATCCACTTCTGGTTTAGAGGAGACACTTCTGCACAGTTTTGTGTCATCCGCGAATTTTGCAATCATTTATCCTATATCCTTATCAAAATCGCTTATATAGATATTTATGAGCATATATCCTCACTATGCAGCATGCCCTTTATAGAACGTTGATTAATATATATATCAAGAACAACATCTGAATCAAAACCGAGCCATGTGGCCCATTTTATTTCACCACACAGAGTATTCCTTATTTATGCCCTTCTGGGCCTTCTTCCTGATAACCAATTTTCAATCCATTCAGTAACTTATCCACCTATTCCAAGTGATTTTAACTTCCTAAACAATCTTTCATGAAGTACTATATTAAAGACTTTTAGCAAAATGTAGATAAATAACATCCACTGGCTTCCCTTCATTTATTATTTTATTTACCTCCTCCGTGAATTCTTATAGATTTGTTAAGAACGATGTACCTTTAGTAAACCAATGTTGTTTATTTCTGATTATATTTAATTTGTCTAACTGCATTACAAAGTTTTCTTCTATTATTTACTCTAACCTATTACAGACTATGCTCGTTAAACTCACCAGTCTATAATTTGCTGGATCTGAATTTTTGCCCTTTTTGAACAAGGGGATAATTCCTGCATCTTTCCAATACCCTGGAACAAACCTCTTAGCAAGTGATTGAGAACATAATATGGCCAATGGTTTTGCCAACAGATCTCTAATTTTAAACAGCAATTGTGGATGAATACCATATTGAGCCTGACAATTATCCACTTTCAACCCCTCCAATGGTTTTTAAAAACCAGCTGTTAAAAGAGCGACGCTCTTCGTGGGACATGCTTCAAAATGTTGAAATAATGAGTATATATTTGAGAACTCGCTATAACATGTCTTCTTTCTGGAAGCTAATGCCTGTCTTTGATTTTACTGACATGGCGGAGCACATACATTTGTTTAATTCTTTGCTTTGCTTGCCAACTTTCAACAAGTCTACTCTTGAAATGATCATGTTTTATTCTGTGACTTTATTTATACATTTATAAAGCACCTCTGCCTGTGCTACTGACTCTGAAAATGGTCCACATGTGTGAATTTTGCAAGTTGCCATTGATTTCAACATCCTTGTTTCGTTAATGAAGCGTAGAGCACTGTTCTACATCATGTCAAATGTTCATAAATGTTTTTTGAATGATATTTTAGTGAGGTAAAGTAAAAACCTAATCTGCACAGTGCAAGTAAACGACCATTTTTCCTAAGTCTATAAATCCTCCAAGTAGGCACGAGCAATAGAAACAAACACTACATTTATAGTTTGTATTGGTTTGCTAATTGCATGAGCACTTTGTATTTATTAGAATAGTGGAAATTGGCGAGATCGTTTTTATTTTTTTGCGTCTATGATGTGCCAAGTATCCTCTTCAATTGCTACAGCTGTCTCACCACATTGTGAATGTGGTTTCAATAGCTACAACCGTCTCACTACATTGTGAATGTAGTTTCAATAGCTACAACCGTCTCACTACATTGTGAATGTGGTTTTAATAGCTACAACCGTCTCACTACATTGTGAATGTGGTTTCAATAGCTACAACCGTCTCACTATATTGTGAATGTGGTTTTAATAGCTACAACCGTCTCACTACATTGCGAATGCTGTTTCAATATCTACAACCGTTTCACTATATTGTGAATGTAGTTTCAATAGCTAAAGCGGTCTCACTACATTGTGAATGTGGTTTCAATATCTACAACTGTTTCACTATATTGTGAATGTGGTTTCGATAGCTACAACCGTTTCACTACATTGTGAATATGGTTTCAATAGCTACAACTGTTTCACTATATTATGAATGTGGTTTCAATAGCTACAACTGTTTCACTACATTGTGAATGTGGTTTCAATAGCTACAACTGTTTCACTATATTATGAATGTGGTCTCAATAGCTACAACTGTTTCACTATATTGTGAATGTGGTTTCAATAGCTACAACTGTTTCACTACATTGTGAATGTGGTTTCAATAGCTATAACCTTTTCACTACATTGTGAATGTGGTTTCAATAGCTACAACTGTTTCACTACATTGTGAATGTGGTTTCAATAGCTACAACTGTTTCACTACATTGTGAATGTGTTTTCAATAGCTACAACTGTTTCACTACATTGTGAATGTGGTTTCAATAGCTAGAACTGTTTCACTACATTGTGAATGTGGTTTCAATAGCTACACCTGTTTCACTAGACTCTGAATGTCGTGTTTTACACTGAATTATTGCTCAAATTTGACTCCAATATGTGTTTTATGTTCCTGTCTTAGCAATTAGTAATCTTTTAATCTCTAATTTAGCGTATGATTTGGAATTTTGTTAATACTATTGAGGATGTTATGCACTGTTCTTTCCCATTTGATATTATATGTCTGAGTTTGGCAGTAGTTATTTAGTCTCATCAGGTCTCAGCTTTGTTATTGTGCCCCACTTATAATATCGTCATAACTGGCAAGTCATCAGCATAAAGAGCTCTTTCGGCTTAAGTCTGGATAGACACCGCATTGTTGTAGATCAGTGTAAGACTACATCTTTCTCGTAATCCTTCCTCTAAGATTTCTTTAGAAGATATTGCATCCTTGAACTTGGTCTGGATCGTTTGCTCAGTCAGAATATAATTGATTAAGCTGTACATTGTGTCAGAATTCCCGTGTAATTATCTTCATCAAGAAACCTCTTTTCGAGACCCGATAGTAAGCTTGTTGCAAGTCAGATAAGACGCTACAATAGGCCTGTTGCAAGTCAGATAAGACGCTATAATAGGCCTGTTGCAAGTCAGATAAGACGCTACAACAGGCTTGTTGTTCGGTAAGCTAATACGTATTCTTCGCGTCATCTTAAAAAGATGATATCCTGTACAACTGCCAATTCTGAATACTTTCCTATTCAGGACATAAAATGTCTGATCTCTTAAGAAAGCAATAGAGACGTGTGTTAATTATTCTCTCACTAATTTGTCCAGCCAAGATGTTCGGGAGATGGGCCGATAACGTTTGGGTTCATCTGGAAACTTGTTTTTTTCAATGACACTCGCTGTGCGTTCATATGTACATTTCTCAAAATGCTTTCTCGATGTAATGTTGATTATTTTAAGAAATACTTGGTTTTCTCATGGGCCTACAGGAAACAAGATTTCATAATGGAATGTTTTTGTCATCTCTTAAAGATTTTAAAGAGTTTATATGTTGTTCTTTTTGTTGAATGCCCACAATGAGTAGATTTACTCATTTGTAAACCCGGAAAAGGAAGTTAAGTGACGGTTTGTTGTAGATTTACTCACATCCCGAGCGTGGGGATGAAAGGGGCCCGAGGTCTTCCAGGTGGTTGTGCTATGCTTGACTTCATCTGTGTGTCGCGTCGCCCACTATTACCGAGATACCGTCGATTCCTCAGTTCATTATCCAGACTGCCATGAAAACAGCCCCTTTCCATGGTGACTACATGGAAGTTGAATTAAGAGCCGATATATTTTGCCTGACCCTGACTAATGCATGATCAGTATGTTTTGCGTTACCAGACTTCCTCCCTCAAGACTGTATAAGATTTCTAGTATTGCCCCCACTCTTTTATTATCTTCGTTTGTAATTACTCTTATTTATTAAATGTTCTGTTATTTTCCATTATTTTATTATAAGTCATATTTGTTCATTTTAACTTTATTTTTTCTTTCTTGCCTATTCAGTTGCTACTATTAGTAGAGAATTGATCAATTAAATGTTGTTTTTAAAAAGGTGGAGGTAATTAGACCTATATATATCGTGGAAGAAACCTTCGAGCCCTATTTGGACAGGTCTAAGTTTTTGTGAAGTGTGGCTGTTTTCTTGGTGGTTTACAGCACAGTGAAGAGCAGACGGCCATGAATCACCTCGTCCCTTCACTGGGATAGATAAAAGCTTTAACCAATATAACAAATGTTCTTCTTGTCGCGCGAGACTGTTCCCTCAAGTATTCTTCTTCTGCGTTAGTCTTGAACCGAACGATTTCAACGTTTTGTTACGTTGGGTCGGGGTTTACAGAGCGGCTGCTATATTTGCTCGTTTCAGCCAAATACATACAGTTTTAGAACGGCATTTTTGAGACCATCTTCGGCGTTGTTCCTGAAAAGATGTTCTGTCATAGTTTACAGCTAGGCTACGATATCTGCGCCTTTCCGCTCGCCTCATCTGAACTCAGTTAAAATGCCCTTCACACTGCGATCTCTATTCCCATAACCAGATCACACTATTGTAATATGTTACCATGACCACCGCTAATGGTCGGACTATGGTCTTGGTCATATTTGCTGACCATAATACAAGAAGCTATGCGTCGTTGATTGCTATCAACTCGTTTACTATATCGTTTACTATCTGATCGTCTTCGCGCCTCTGACTTTCGTTCTTAATGAAAACATTCTTGACAAATGCTTTCGCAGTAGCTCGTCTTGTGGCGATCCAAGAATTTCACCTCTAACGCCGCAATACGAATGCCCCCGTTTGTCCCTGTTAATCATTACCTCCAGTTTCGAAAACCAACAAAATAGAACCGAGGTCCTATTCCATTATTCCATGCACCATTATTCAGGCACCAGAGGCCTGCTTTGAACACTCTATTTTTTTCAAAATAAACGCGCCGGCCACCCAGGACACTCAGCGAAAATCACCCGCGGGAGAGATCCGGCAGACGGTAGGGCAGGAGACAACGGGCAGTGAACTGGCGCGAGCCGGACCGCCCGCCTGCGCCTGAGATCCAACTACGAGCTTTTTAACTGCAACAACTTTAATATACGCTATTGGAGCTGGAATTACCGCGGCTGCTGGCACCAGACTTGTCCTCCAATGGAGCCTCGTAAAGGGTTTAAAGTGTACTCATTCCAATTACGGGGCCTCGAAAGAGTCCCATATTGTTATTTTTCGTCACTACCTCCCAGTGCCGGGAGTGGGTAAGTTGCGCGCCTGCTGCCTTCCTTGGATGTGGTAGCCGTTTCTCATGCTCCCTCTCCGGAATCGAACTCTGATTCCCCGTTACCCGTTACAAACATGGTAGGCATGTCACGTACCATCGACATTTGATAGGGCAGACATTTGAAAGATGCGTCGCCGGCACATGAGGCCATGCGATCAGTACAAAGTTATCCAGAGTCACTAGTGGGGACGCTGCAACCCCGCGAGGGGAAACGACGATTGGTTTTGAACTAATAAAAGCGCTCTTTTCGCGAATGTCGGAGCTTAGTAAACATGTAAAAGCTCTAGAATTGCCAGAGTTATCCAAGTAGGATCGTGTCATCTAAGGAACCTTGACTGATTTAATGAGCCATTCGCGGTTTCACCGTGAGACAGTGTGAACTTAGACATGCATGGCTTAATCTTTGAGACAAGCATATAACTACTGGCAGGATCAACCAGATATCTGTCGGAGACGGACGAACTATACACACCGGTCGGCGAAGGATGGATGTGTAAGAAGCCTCTCCAGGACGGCCGCAGGGACCGACTGACAGACGGACGGTTGTTCCGTCCCTCCCTCCGTCGACCTAGGACCGCCTGGCAAGGACCGTACACACACCAACCGACCGACCGGGCTCGCTCGAGGAGGGATGGCAGCGCTCTGTGCAGAACGGATCCCAACGGCCCCCGGCGATGATTTTCACTTGGACTGGAGACGATTTTTGCCTGCCGGCTTTGCCCTTCTCCAACCGGTTGGTCGGGCGAGGACAGGCCCTTTAGGCACGATTCCTGCTTTCCATTTGTCGGTCACAAGCTCTTTGCGAGAGAATGACCCCAAGCGAGACGAACTGTCGAGATTGGCTATAAGCCTTTCGACGAACCACACGGACTGACAAAGCCTCTCGATACGGACCACAGTAACAAAATTGGTCCCGCTACAGTGCCGGGGAACGGCGGGCTAGCTGTTTAGGTGAGCCCGCGCTTTCACTCCGCCTATCGGGACTGAGATCGCTGTACGTACACTGGATACGAGTCAATCGTGCCACCGATAGACCAGCCCCAGATAACCCGGTACTCAAAAAATGATTGCTGAAGTCGGATGTGTTGGACCAAAAGGTGCAAATATCGCAGTCAAGCTGTAAACTACGACATAACCCATTTCGTTCTCTGGACTACATTCTGCTACTTAATCCCTTTCAGTGTTTGGTAGTGGGAGATTGGGAATGAACGAAGCCAAGCCAAGATACCATTACATAACATAGGGATAATCAACGTGTTTATCAGCGTCTGTTTAGTGGACATAGTGACACTTGGAAGTTTCAGTCTCGGTGCAAGCTGGTAGTGCACTTTGTCTGCCTTTTGAATTATATTCTCTATCTGTCTATCTAGTCTGCCAGCCTATACAGACACTTCCTATACACGTTCATTCCCACACTAGCTTCAGCTGAATGTTTTGAGTGGCTAAATTAGTATATGTTGACATCCCCCATACATTCCTTCTTCTATGATTTGCTAGCTCAGCTTTGTTGTTTGTTGTCTCTGATGAAGGCCTTTTAGTTGTAACGTTGGTTTCGTTAGTGTTTTCGTCTCGGTGGGGTATCTGGCCATACACAATTTTAATTTTAATTTTGATTAAATTTAATTTTAACTAACTTCAAAAACAATTTTTTTTTCTTTTTATTCTTACTAATTTAAAATAACGTCTTAATGGTTCAGAAAGTAACTAACGGCTGCAGTCAGTTTTGCGAGCGTCTCATGTGCCTTGTGGTAGAGTACTTGCTGTAAACGTTACGGGTACGGGGTTCAAACCTGGTTACTTATACGCTTTGGTCCACCCAATTCTAAATTGGTACCTCAATCGGAGCTGGCTACCACAGCTCATAAACAGACTGTGGCCTCTTACATTGATGTTCATTACACTTCATCCCTGTTAGCAGTGACGAGCATGGAACTACTACTACCTTTTAGGTGTAGGATTTTGAGTTTTGTCGGCTGATGGTGAGTGGAGGAGTGAGCGAGTGAGTGAGTGAATGAGTTAGTGAGGGAACGCGTATGTGAGTGAGTGAGGGAGTGAGTGAGTGAGTGAGCGCGCGAGTTAGTTATGAATTCATACATGATTACGGTAATGAGTGAGTAAAGGAGTGAGAACATACGGTAGTGGGAAAGTGGGGGAGGGTGAATGAGTGAGTGAGTGAGGGAGTTAGTGAGTGAAAGCGTATGTGAATGAGTGTGTGTGTGAGTTAGTTATGAATGCGTATATGTTTGCGATAATGAAGGAGTAAGTGAGTGAGTACATACACGAATGAGTGAGTGGGTGCGTGAATGAGTGAGTGAGTAAGCGAGTACGCATGGGATTGAGCGAGTGCGAACGTGAGTGAGTGAGCGAGCTAGCGAGTCAGTCAGTCAGTCAATCAATCAGTAAGGGAATAGGTGAGTCAGTGCAAACGAGAGAAAGAGGGTTTGTCAGGGTTTGTGTGAGTGGTTATCATTAGTGTGAGTTAGTGCTTTAGTAAGTGTGTAGGGTTTTTATATGTGAGTTACAGAATACGTACGTAGGTGAGGGAGTGAGTGAGTGAGTGAGTGAGTTAGTAAGTGTGAGTTAGTGCTTTAGAAAGTGAGTAGGGTTTTAATTAGTGAGAGGGATTGCGTACGTAGGTGAGTGAGTGAGTGAGTGAGTAAGTGAGTGAGTGAGTGAGTGAGTGAGTGAGTGAGTGAGTGAGTGAGTGAGTGAGTGAGTGAGTGAGTGAGTGAGTAAGTGTGTGAGCAATCGAGTGAGTGAGTGTGAGTTAGTGCTTTAGTAAGTGAGTAGGGTCTTAATATGTGAGTGAGAAATTGTGTACTTAGGTGAGTGAGCTAATGAGTAATTGAGTCAGTTAGTGAGTGAATTATTGAAGTAGAGAGTGACAATGTAAATGTCTGTGAATGACTGAGTGAATGTCTGAGTGAATGTGTAAGTAAGTGACAGAGATGTGACTCATTCATTCAATGAATCAATGAGTTACCTAGTAAAAAAGTCAGTCCCTCGGTTTATCAATCGATCCGTCGATCAATCAGTAATTTTGTGAGTCAATGAGTGAACGAGCAAGCGAGTGAACATCACCTTACCAGACTGCCAACTAAAACTCGCCAATAATCCTTCCTTTCAGTTGTCTACTACGCTGGCGGGGATGTATCATATTGCCCACGCAGCCTATACGATTGTAACAGTCTTCAGTCTGGGCTTCATTCATATGCTGACATCATCATCACCCCAGAGTTCATGACCTCAGCTCGCGACGACAACTACATATGGGAAATCTGCAAGTAAGACACGTTCTTGTCTGTCAACGCTTTTCTGTGTGTAGATCAAGACTGGCCTGAGCTGGTTGAGATCAATCTGGCCCAACGGTCAATGAGGTCATACGAATGGCATTAATATAAATTAATAGAATTAATTAAATCAGACGTCTGACTGGTAAAGTAGCAAGAGCCTTTACTTCTTGCGACAAATACGAAAGGTTTCCGTCCCAGTCTCGACATATATGTTGTGAAAAGCTACCTTCCTGATAGTCAGGAAAGACAGGACGTCAATGTAAGGAACAGGTAATTCTAGCAAACAAAAAACATATAGGTTCAGAGCAATTAAACCTTTTGCACTTTATCATCGACATTAACCCTGACCAGAGACAATGTTTACCTTTTACAAATGTAAAAGAAATGAAACAGTAGAGACACGAAAAGCGTAAACTTTTTTACCAAAGGTTTGGCCAACAATTTATTTTGTCTTCTTCTGTGCTCGTCTTGAAATGGACGTTTTACTTTAGAGTAAGGCTGCGATATACTCCTCTTCTGGCTAGACACATCCCGTTTCAGATGCCTTTTTTTGGGTGCTGAGTTTGCCTTCCCACTACGATTCCCATTTTATCAGCCAGACTATACTAATAAAGTTTGTTTTTAGGACCGCGTCTTAGGGGTGGAGAATGGTCTTTGTCAGCTGTAGTTTACTGACCCTGATGTTAGCAGCCCGCTATGAGTCGCTGACTGCTGTTTGCACATTAACTGTGCTTTAATGATTTGCAAAGAGCATCTTCACTACTTGGTTACAACCCAGTTAACAACTGCATCGTTAAGATTAGATTAAAGATAAAGAAAAGAAACCTAACAATAAAACAAGAATATGCACTATAAACATCCTCATCATATCACTGCCAGATTTAGAAATATCATTACAGGAAACACTAAAAGGCAGACAGCAGAAACATCTTGATTATCATTTAACATTTCAACGCAAAATTGGCAAGAAATATACAATGGTTGAGAGAATTACGCGAGGACCTTTTGGTTTACCCTTATTTCAAGATCGAAAATCGAGTCTTTCGAGTCAACATTTTATAGAAAGGTTCTTAGAATCATCATCATCAGTTCCAATAACCTAGAAGGTCGTTGAGGCACAGTTATTGCAATTTGTAGTACCGCCATACTACAACGTTGTGTCTTGGGCCGCTATTCAACTGATGGAGCCTACCCCTCTCCAGAAAACCATAGCCCAAAACAAAGAAGAATGCAGACATTCGACAAGAGTTGGGAGAACTGGCTAATAAGTCCCATCATGAACAGAAAGACGAGAAAGACTAGCTGAATTCAGCATCGCCAATAACCTCTTCATTAACAACACCTTATTTAAACACTAGGGATCAAGATACTGAGCAGCGCATGTGCTGCAGTGGTCAGCGACTCATAACTGACTGCTAGCGTCAGGGCCAGCGACTCATAGCTGACTGCTAGCGTCAGGGCCAGCGACTCATAGCTGACTACTAGCGTCAGGGTCCGCGAACCAAAGCTGCCAAGACCCTTCTACACCTCCACGCGGTGTTCATGGATAACAGGCTGCAGCAATGCAGACTGGCTAAGGAGAAGGGATCGACGAGGGAATGCTAACCCGGTACTCAAATAATGCTTGCTGAAGTCGGATTTGTTGGACCGAAAAGTGCAAATATCGCAGTCAAGCTGTAAACTACGACACAACGCATTCCGTTCTCTGCACTATATTCTTCTACTTAAGCCCTTTCAGTGTTTGGTAGTGGGAGATTGAGAATGAACGAAGACAAGCAAAGCCAATTTAAACACTATCCGAGAAAACTATACACCTGCACTTCACCTAGTGGTAACATCAGAAACCAAATAGATTACATCCTAGTTCAACAAAGATGGAAGTCAGTTTTTCTGTCAACAATAACGCCAACCCCTCCTCCTCCCCCCCTCCTCCCCCCCCCCTCCCCCGACTGCAACTCGGATTACAAACAACTGGTTGCAGTTTTCAAGAGTAGACTGAGAAGGGCGAGCAAAAGTATGGGTCCAATACGTATAGATGTAATAGCGATACCTATTCAATATTTCATCAAAGTACAAAATATGTTTGCGTCGTTGCTGACAGTCCAAGAACAGGGGACATCGAAAGAGTTGATCACACGTGCAAGTTGATATTTGAATCTCTGTTGCGAAAAGCATGATTCCCAGAGTGAGGTACAAGCAACAAAGCTACATATAGAAAGAAACACTGAAGCTCATTGGAAATATATGTTAAAATAAAGACAATGGGATGACCTTTATCTCGGCTTCCTTGTAGCCCTCCCTGGAAATTGACTGTTATCAAGGCAGTCTGGCTAACGGGATGAGGGATCGACGTGTTCCCCATAGTAGCGAATGACACGCAGATGAAGCCAATTATAGCACAACCGCCTGGAGGACCTCGGTCTACCTTGATTAGCACGATCGGGATGTGTGGAAAGCTACTGCAATCCCTCACTTAACGACCTTTTCAGGGCGCAGAAAAGAGTAACCTACTCATTGTGGACATTCGCAAACAACAACAACAACAGCTAGAAACTATGTAAAAACAGTCAGAAGACAAATAAGAAAAGATAAGACAATGTACATAATGGACGTCTGTAAAAACATTGAAGAACTACAACAAGACAGGGATGGAGATGCCTTTTTAAGGAGATAAGAACACTGAAAAGAAAGTTGTGACAAGTACCACTTATCATCAGTGAAAAATTGGACAACATATTAACAGAAAATAAAGATATTTTGAAAAGATAGAGGGCTTCTTCGAAACCATGTACGAAGACACCTCAAAACATGCAGTTATAATAAAATCGCAGGAGGGATCAAGATGCTGAGCAGCGCATGAGCTGCAGTGGTTAGCGACCAATTGCTAACTGCTAGCGTCAGAACCAGCAAACCAGAGCTGCCAAGTCCCTTCTACACCTCCACGCGGTGATCCTGGATAACAGGCTGCAGCAGGGTAGACTGGCTACGGAGAAGGGATCGAAAAGGGAATGCTAACCCGGTACTCAAAAAATGCTTGCTGAAGTCGGATGTGTTGGACCGAAAGGTGCAAATATCGCAGTCAAATTGTAAACTACGACACAACGCATTCCGTTCTCTGAACTACATTCTGCTACTTAAGCCCTTTCAGGGTTTGGTAGTGGGAGATTGACAACGAACGAAGCCAAGCCAAGCCATATCGCAGGAAAAGAGAGAACATGAACCCAGATTGAACGAAGTACGCTTGAAAATCAAAAGTTTGAAAAAAGGAGAGACACCGGGGTGTGATGACATACAAACCGAACTAATACAGACTGGCGGATGGACCAGTTCTTGCATTTGTCGTGCACTGTGCACAAGGCAGAGTGACCCAAAAGCCTGGAAGAGATCAATCTATTTTCCTATCCCAAAGACAGGCAACCCTCTGTTGTGTTCAAATTACCTCAATGTTGCCCTTCTTCTTCTGCGTTCGTTCTCAATCTCCCGCTACCAAGCCCTGAACAGGATATAGACCGGAGAACGGAATGCGTTGTGTCGCTATTTTACAGCTTGACTGCAAAATGTGTATCTTTCGGTCCGACACATCCGTCTTCCGGAGCGCTATTGCGCTAATAAGCCACACTAGAAAGATCCGTTTGTAGAAAATATTGTAGAGGATAGGGAAAAAATGGGAATGCAGAATCCATGACATGCAAGCAGGCTTAAGAAAAAAAAACAGAATAGCCATAGATCATTTATTTAATGTGAGGAACATTTTTTGAAAAATGTAGAGAGTATAACTTAGATCTGTATACATGCTTTATCGATTACACCAAGACCTTCCATTGCGTAAAACTTCAGAAATTGTAGAACATCATGATAGATATAGGGTTTCTAGTGCATCTAATTCACCTAATCGAATCACTATATCAGGAACAACAATTATGGGCTACAGACTTGACAACAATGGCGACTGCTTAAAGGAAATCAGGAGTTGGAAATGACAATACAGAGACTGGCTACACAACCTAAAGAAACTCTGACAGAATACTAGCAAACCAACAACAATGAAAATTATGAGAACTTGTGTTTTTTCCTGTTGCGGTAAACGGCTGCGAAACATTGGCAATTACCCAAATTTCAAGACAGAAATTGAGTCATTCGAGTCATAATTTTATTATGGAAAGGTCCTCAGAATTATGATCACAATCATCAGTTCCATAATCTAAAAGATCGTTGAGGCACCTTTATTGCAGTTTGAAGTACCAGCTCACACCATACAACAGCAGTGTGTCTTAGGCCGCTACACACCTGGGTCCCAAAAACATGATCTAATCGGGTCCCAAAAACATGATCTAATCGGGTAACCCTAACATGTTTCAATCTAGTCCGAAAAATATGCACCAATCGAGTCCCACAAACATGCTACAATCAGGCCATTAAAACCTGCACCAATCGAGTTCCACAAACATGCACCAATCGAGTCCCACAAACATGCTACAATCGAGTCCCACAAACATGCAGCAATCTAGTCCCACAAACATGCAGGAATCTAGTCCCACAAACATGCACCAATCTAGTGCCACAAACATGCACCAATCGAGTCCCACAAACATGCACCACTCGAGTCCCACAAACATGCACCAATCGAATCCCACAAACATGAACCAATTGAATCCCCCAAACATGCACCAATTGAGTCCCACAAACATGCACCAATCGGGCCATAAAAACATGGACCAATCGAATCCCACAAACATGCACCAATCGAATCCCACAAACATGCACCAATTGAGTCCCACAAACATGCACCAATCGGGCCATAAAAACATGCACCAATTGAGTCCCACAAACATGCACCAATCGGGCCATAAAAACATGCACCAATTGAGTCCCATAAACATGCACCAATCGGGCCATAAAAACATGCACCAATCGAGTTCCACAAACATGCACCGATCGGGGCATAAAAATATGCACCAATCGAGTCCCACAAACATGTACCAATCGAGTCCCACAAACATGCACCAATCGAGTCCCACAAACATGCACCAATCGAGTCCCACAAACATGCACCAATTGAGTCCCACAAACATGCACCAATCGGGCCATAAAAACATGCACCAATCGAGTCCCACAAACATGCACCAATCGAGTCCCACAAACATGCACCAATCGAGTCCCACAAACATGCACCAATCGAGTCCCACAAACATGCACCAATAGAGTCCCATAAACATGCACCAATCGAGTCCCACAAACATGCACCAATCGAGTCCCACAAACATGGACAAATTGAGTCCCACAAACATGCTCCAATCGGGCCGTAAAAACATGCAACAATCGAGTCCCACATACATGCTCCAATCGGGCCATAAAAACATGCACCAGTCGAGTACCACAAACATGATCCAATCGGGCCATAAAAACATGCACCAATCGAGTCCTACAAACATGATCCAATCTAGTCCCACAAACATGCTCCAATCAAGTCCCACTAGCATGCTATAATCGAGTTTCACAAACATGCTCCAATCAAGTCCCACAAACATGTTCCAATCAAGTCCCACTAACATGCTCTAATCGAGTCCCACAAACATGCTCTAATCGTCCCACAAACATGCTCCAATCTAGTCCCACAAACATGCTCCAATCAAGTCCCACTAGCATGCTATAATCGATTCCCACAAACATGCTCTAATCGAGTCCCACAAACATGATCTAATCGAGTCCCACAAACATGCTCTAATCGAGTCCCACAAACATGCTCTAATCGTCCCACAAACATGTTTTAATCGAGTCCCACAAACATGCTCTAATCGAGTCCCACAAACATGCTCTAATCGTCCCACAAACATGCTCTAATCGTCCCACAAACATGCTCCAATCAAGTCCCACAAACAGGCTCCAATCAAGTCCCACAAACATGCTCCAATCAAGTCCCACAAACCTACTCTAATCGAGTCCCACAAACATGCTCTAATCGAGTCCCACAAACATGCTCTAATCGTCCCACAAACATGCTCTAATCGTCCCACAAACATGCTATAATCGATTCCCACAAACATGCTCTAATCGAGTCCCACAAACATGATCTAATCGAGTCCCACAAACATGCTCTAATCGAGTCCCACAAACATGCTCTAATCGTCCCACAAACATGTTTTAATCGAGTCCCACAAACATGCTCTAATCGAGTCCCACAAACATGCTCTAATCGTCCCACAAACATGCTCTAATCGTCCCACAAACATGCTCCAATCAAGTCCCACAAATATGCTCCAATGAAGTCCCACAAACATGCTCCAATCAAGTCCCACAAACATGCTCCAATCAAGTCCCACAAACATGCTCTAATCGTGTCCCCCAAACATGCTCCAATCAAGTCCCACAAACATGCTCCAATCAAGTCTCACAAACATGCTCTAATCAAGTCCCACAAACATGCTCCAATCAAGTCCCACAAACATGTTCCAATCGTGTCCCACAAACATGCTCCAATGAAGTCCCACAAACATGCTCTAATCGAGTCCCACAAACATGCTCCAATCAGGCCATAAAAACATGCAGCAATCGAGCCCCACAAAACTGATCTAATGGGTTTCCATTAACATGCTTCTGCCTGCCTGTTATAACTATTTCCAATTTGACCTCACCAATATGCTTCAATGGGGATATTTCTGTTGTCTCCGGTTGGGATCTACCAGCATTCTGCTATAGGGACCCCAACTACATGTTCTTGTAGATACACGGTTATATATATTTATGGGACCTTGTCACCGTTCAGACTTTGTGGTGTCCTTAAGGTTTACATGGAACGAAAATTAAAATTGATTGAAGATGCATTCGCGCCTTGTGTAACATAGCGATGATGAGACCACAACATCAGACACACATGAAATGCATTGGCGCATATATCCTGTAAGGAGACTAACAAATTGATACAAAATATCCTTAATGAAGCAACATAATCGAAAATATGGATAAGAAGAAAATCTACATGAGCTAAAACATGATTTGAAAGAAAACATTTGAGCAAAGTTTACATTAGATCTCATATCAGAATTGGTTTTATTTCAGCGAGAAATTCTTACAAATATTTTCATATCTCGCGGGACAGCTTCCCTGAGTCTCACACATCAATTATAGGATGCCACAGGGAACATAATAGTTATATCAACTTTAACATGCATTTTGTCTTGAGTGTGAATCTTGGAAAAATAATGACATCTTCTTTTTTTCAAATCAACTCCGGTAAATGAGTTTCCACTGATCGTGATTCCAGTGATAAAAGAAATGAATATTTAATAGTCATATCTTAAAATAGCAGGCGTATTCGATTTTTATCAAACCTTCACAAATTTACACTGCCTGTTTATGCGTCAGCTTTAAGTTTCATAATCGATGAACTTTAAAAGACGAGTATTTCACAAAAATGAAAATTTAAATGAAAGTGCTTTTAATCCAAAACGGGCTCCGGAAATTTTTTGATCGACTGCGCTGAAGATTGTCTTCATCCGTTGCCCTGTTCATCTCGTGTCAGATTATATTCTCTCACGGCTGAAAATCCGCGTTTCCAATCTTTGACAAGAAATAGGAAAACAGGCGTTCTGAATCTCCTAATCACAATTACAAAACATGAGTTCTGACAAAAGAAATAACATACCTTGGGTTATGTTTGCTGCAAAATATTGGTAAAGTGTACGCTTTATCGTTGCAAAGAATTGACGAACAATTCGCTCTAAATCTTGCAAAAGATTTGGTCAAACATAATTTTGGAAAATTCAAAAATGAGATTGTAAAACGTTCATTCCGAAACATGGAAAATAATTTAGAATAAACGTGTTCTTAATCTGAAAAGAGAACCAAATGAAAAATACACATACGTTTTGAATCGTTCTAAAGAAATGCCAAAACATCCATTTTGAACCGTACCAAAAAAAATTTTAGATCATGCATTTGAAATCTCATAAGAGAAGTTTTGCATTCTGAGCTCTGTAAAAGAATTGACAAAACAGGCTAATGATAATGAATTTAGCAAAACAGAATGATGGATTCCAGTAAAACTAAATATCGATTGTGATAGAAAAATTAAGCAAAAAATATCGCATAAAATAACATTTTCATTCATCACACAAAAATCATAAGCGATATAAAAGAATGGACTAATATTTGGACACAGCATCCAACATGTCCCAACGATGTAAACTATATAGGCCGCTACCAAAAATATCCAAGTAATGTACCCCACCTCGAAAGTCGGCTGCAGTGGTTCTCCAATGTACTCTATATCTCGCGGTGATGGTGTAATCTATTCGGCTTTTTCCAGTCCATCTCCTGATGTTATTCACTCACTTATAGCGTTGTCTGCCTCTTTAGCTCCTGCCTTCGACCCTGCCCTCTTGTATAGTATTCAACAAGAAGTAGGTCTTCTGTATGACCAAATTAACCGCACTTCCATAAAATTGTTCTTATCGCCAGAAAATGTTTCTTATTTTATTCAGTTTCTATACCGACATCTGTGTAGTTTATTCCTTTGTTTTCTTGTGTGTAGTTTTACTTGTCGCATAAAAACGTAAGTGACAACCTGTTATGGAGAACAATATAACTTCTGACACCGCATAGCGTAGCGAGTTAGCTTAAATTAATAGACATATTGAAAGGCTCTTAAATATATATAAGAGAAGCAACACACGAATGACGAGAAAACAAATAGGTGAAATGAAACTGAGGTAAATCAAAGATTCGATGGAGATGGTGAAAAAAGCCCAGTAGTAAAACTTCACACACTGACAGCGTAATGGTTACATGCACAGTTAAAGGCAGAGTGCAGAACCTGTAATGGTAGATATGGGAAGTGTGAACAGAGAAAAGTCTGGATGCTGGTAACCCCAGAGCCGGAATTTATTCGGGATTAGTAACCCTCAAGAAGGCGCTACTAATAGCCAAATGAAAATACAAAAGGTAACCGATGCGTCATCTAAGCAACAACCAGATGGATTTAGAGAACAAAAATACAGATGCTGGATACCTGAAATCTGATTTCCTCATTGAGCACCAGGAGTATAGTTACAGTTCCTGAGAGAATCCAGTATAAATGAATACACATGACAGGAAACTTTAAAAAAAACACTCAACAATGTGTTAATAATGGACGACTTTGTTGCTGTTTCTTCTCATTATTTGTGCAATTTATGATAACAATACATAAATAACACAATAACAAAAGTATATATATATACATACACAATTTTGGATGGAGCATCAACGTAGCGCCGGTCAAGTCTGGTGTGCACTGGCTTTCCAAATTTCAGCCTTTTAACCGGTCCCAACTGCGTGCGAGGACCAAGGTGAGGACGGTGCTCAGGGAGATGGTATATGCGGATGATGCAGTTCTGGTGACAAATAGTGAGGAGACTTTGCAGAGACTAGGAGACAGATTCGCCGAGGGGTGCAAGCAGTTTGATCTCACCATGTCTGGAAAAGACTAAGGTCTGCGCACAGAGCATTACCACTACGTCTTCCATAAAGATTGATGGCGTCACTCTGGAGGTCGTCCACAGTTTCATTTACCTGGGGTGTGCCATCAGCAACACTCTCTCGCTCGAAAAGAAGATAGACGGTAGGCTTGGCAGGGCAAGAACCGTCATGGCTCGACTGACGAAAGGAGTCTGGGAAAAGACTGCGCTGTCACACTACACCAAGATCTAGGTCTAGCAGACCTGTGTTTTTAGCACTCTCGTGTATAGGAGCGAGACTTGGAGCACTTACACTAAACAGGAACGGCGGTTCAACACATTGCACATGAGGTATCTACGGCGTATATTGGGGATTGGGTGGCAAGAGACAATGTCACATAATTCGGTTTTACAGAGAGCAAACACTCACAGCATGTACTTGATGTTGAGCCAGCGACGTCTACGGTGGTTGGGACATGTTTATCGCATGGAAGACGAGATGCTGCTAAAGGATATGCTTTACAGACAGCTAGCCATTGGAGAAAAATCTGCCTTCCCACACTGCGATTCAAGGACGTATGCAAGAGAGACATGAAGTCATATGACATTCCATCCGAGGACTGGGACGAAATTGCTCAGGATCGAACTATCTGGAGACAGTCAGTTGGAGGGGGCATAGTGGCTGCTGACGCTCGTAAAGGTCTTCTGGCTGCAGAGAAAAGAGAAAGACTGAAGAGATCGAGGAACAGCCAGGCAAGCCAGCATCCTCAGTATGGTTGTACGATCTGTGGCAGGGACTGTCACTCGCGGATCGGCCTTCGCAACCAAAGCAGACAGTGTCGAAATATAGGAGACAGAGCTGGACAAAACTTACAGGGCGCCACGCGCATGGTATTTAGAGACTGAGACGCCTATGATGATTAATGACCTATTCAAAAGACTCGAATTGAACATTTCAGCACTTCAAGAAACCGGGTAACCAGACTCAGGACCACTGCGTGAAAAAAAATAACTATTCAAACTAACAAGGAAAAGACATTTTAAAAATTGAGAATCGTGTCGGCTTTGCAGTGAAAAAGTCTTTAAATACACATCGTTGAACGAAGTGAAAATGGATCAGATCGCCTCCATACACTCATTTGTCAGATTATCACATTTTCGCATCATCTTCGTCGTCAGTCCGGCAGATGTGCAGTAATCTAGGAAGCAAAGAGTATTTTTTATGAGTCCCGAACTTATGCCGTGTACAACTCCATCTGTACCATGCAAATGTACTATGTTAAACCTTTCATTTCTCAGTTTGTTCATATATGAATCGCAAGGCCCAAATCATATTTTTCGCATTGGATTTTTATTCTTTCATTAAATCTGTTCACTGTTTGGGTAACCAACATTGGTTTATGTGTGTACGTTTGTTACTGTTGATGTTTGTTTGTTTCGAATGTCCACAATGAGTAGGTTTATTCTTTTGTAAACACTGAAAAGGACGTTAAGTGGCGGGTTGTAGTAGCTTTCCTCATATCCCGAGCGTGTTGATGAGGGTGGACCGAGTCCTCCAGGCGGTTGTGCTATGCTTGACTTCATCTGCGTGTCGGTCACTACTACGAGGATCATGTCGATATATCATTTCGTTAGTCAGGTTGCAATGATAACAGACATTTTCAGAGAGGGCTACGATGAAGCAGAGATGAGGGTCTTAGTCAGTATATTTTGTCTGACCCTGATTAACATGTTTGATCAGTATGTTGTGCCTGATTAGACGTTAGTCTTCCTCCCCAAACTGTTAATAAAGACAGAGTTAACTAGCAATAACAAAAGCGAAAAAACATTTGAAAGAATGTGTTTACTAGGAGGGAGGAGGGGGGCTTTAAATGAAAACCTTAAATATTGTTTTTTGGAATTTTATTTTCAAAAAGTGAAATACAACTGTATCATTTATTATAGCCCCCATTGCCTTCGATACAAGTTCCCCGGCGCCCATAAAGTGGACGGATTTATATAGAAAAAAAAATCTTCTTCGTCGCATGCGTAACCACTCATCCGGAACGCCCCCCCCCCCCCCACCCCACACACACACACACAATCTCGGCTGGACCTCTTCATTGGGCCTAAAAGTCTGTCCTTTCAATTACTATTTTAATCGTGTAAAGACATATACATCACTTGGTGTTAAATCTGACGACTACAGCGAATTCAGTAGACACTGAAAGTGGAAGTCCTCGATGATTGCAGACGTTGTACGGGCAGTATGGAGTCGAGCATTGTCATGCTGCAAAGGGACACCTTTACTCAAAAGTCTACGTCGTTTGGATTTGATTACCGGTCGAAAAGTATTCTTGAAAAGTTATGTGAAAGCGTTTCCCATTGGCATGCGGTGCTTTACAATAACGCCTCGTTCATCCCAGAAGATAGCATAACCTCCCCTGCAGATTGCTGCGTGCGAAATTTCTTAGATTTCGATTGGAGGGAAGACACCATTCCTTTCTCGCTCTCTTCGTTTCAGACTGGTGTAGTGAATGCAGGTTTCATCTCCAGTAACAATTCGTCCTATGAAACTATCTCCTTCTGATTGACTCGAAAGGCCGCAAAAGTTTCTGACAGGCATCAACGAATCATTGTTTAAGTTCTGGAATCAGCTGTCGTGACACCTTGCAGACACTTTATGATACTGTAGCACAACATGGATGATGTCGTGTGCTAAGCCTTGACCGATGTTCAGATGTGCGGCAATTTGATTTGCAGTCATTCGGCGATTTTCCTTTCAGAGGCGATCAACGTTTTCAATCGAATCTGGGGTAACTACTCGGTTGGACTGACACGGTAGCGAACAGTCTATCATAGAACTCACGTTGTTTTGAAACTTGCGACTGCACTCATACACTAGCTGGAGTGAAAGGCATGTATCACCGTACTGGACATTCAATCGTCGATGAATGTCTGTAGGTTTCACCCCTTCGCTGCTCAAACAATGGATAACATAACTCTGCTCCTCTTTGGTGAATGTCAAAAGTGAAGCGGCCATCTTTAACTACAATTATGACGTTGACTGTTCGTCTGGGCCGTGATGGTACGTACAGGACATTTCGACAAGCAATCATATTTACAAGTTACAATACAAAGACACGGTTTTTCTAATGTCTATCCAACATTTAAGGTTTTCATGTAAAGACCCATCATACAAGCAAGCGAGAAATCAAATTAATAATATAATTTAAAGATAACTCTTTCAACTGTATTCCCATCGCTGAGGTAGAAGAAGGGTTTTTAGGTTGCGGACTGCAGGCCACTTCGCCACTGCTGTCGCCAAGTCGTGTGCTGACTATGTAGGTTTATATCCCCCACAGACAGGCATCGAAACCATTCGGCCACACGTTCATCTAAGATAACTGATTACTAACATAACAAGACGACATAAACCATTCCTTTGGATACATGCCAACAAACGGAGCATATGAAGTTGTGTAAAGATTTTAAAGTGTTAATGCATATGCATAGCGTCTCAAGAAACGAATTTATCAAAAGAATTCTGGAAAGAAAACATCTCAGCGCTGCTTGGAAGAAAGAAAAGCCTTAAGATGAGAAACAAAGGAAATCCTGAAGCTATTACGTCAGCATATACCAACAACCATATGGTTTACTAAGCTGTAATAAAACTGAACATTAACAGCGAAGAATAAACATAACAGTTAGGAAATAATGTACAAAGGTAAAGTAAACAAAAAGCTACAACATGTTACGACCAAAAATGCATTTTAATGAGGCGTATAGCATGTTTTTTTTAACTGTGCTGAGGTTCGCAGACCATTTACCTTATGACGTGTTTTGGGCCGATAACTAGACATCATGAGGGACTCAGTGGTCTCAAGGGAAGGTCTTCGCCTCGGGTGCGTGTTCGAATCACAGTGATGACCGTGATTTTTTTTCACGTGCATTTTCTGGTTAACATTCCCCTGATCTCTGGATAGTGAGATCGGACTCCCGTGTTCAGTGTCGAGCACGTTAAAAATTCCTTGGCAGTTGAAAATCGAAAAGACTAGGCTTAACGGCCGCTGCTCGGACAAAATTAAAATTTAAAATCTACCCAAGTTTTTGTACCTTTCCCAAGAGCAGCTATAGATGGCGCCTAACTTGCTGCGGATCTACTTAGCTCTAGTGTTTGAGTCTATTAAAATAGACTCGCACATATGTTAAAAAAAAGACTCCACGAAACTGGTTGCATACAGACTCTGTAGAGTCATCTAAACCCGTTTAAAGACGTTAAGTTAAGTTGAATTGTGAGACCTTCAAATCATTAACTTGACTTCATCCGACCCTTAGACAAATAACTTGTCTTCGTGTGGCCCTTGGAGAAAATCTTGACTTTATGCTGCCCACAACACGTTTGAAATTGCGATCTCAGACCTAATATCATCTGACAGACTCTATCCAACTCTGAGCGTTCATTTCTCCCACCAACAGATGAGCGAAATCAGCACAATTCACGACAGACCTTCGTCCGCTGGAGGGCACCCAAGAACCATTACTCTGACCTTTCAAACGACTTTTCACTTAAAGTGTCTAGCCCTCCCTAAACTTTCCTCATTTCGATGACCGTAATGGAACTTAAAAGTTCAAGATATCTTCCACTCCAGCTCTCATCGATTTCGGTACTTGAGGAGAATCGTTTCAGTTGAGATTACGAGAGACTTTCCGTCCAAGCTCTCTAGTCAAAAAACCCCCCATCGTGTCTGTGAATTTATGGCAAATCCCTTACACTTTCCTACGGAAATTATTTGTTTCGCCGGCCCTGCGTGCTCGTTACACATTGATTTTAATGATGCTAGACTTGTAGCTTCTCGTAACGTTCTCTCGTGGGCTTGAAGACTGTTTGGAGGTTGTGCTGATTACCCGCTTGGCACTGGTTCACGGAAGACACACGTTTTCAACGCCCGATTTTTCGTGTTTCCTTTTCTCCACATTTTAAGTCTCTGTCATTTGGTTGCTTCTGTAAATTCGATTTCAGGAAGAAGATTCGCGGATAAAATGAACTAATTTGCTGGAACGTCGATTATTTTTGAGCTACAACACATCATAGGCGTATAACGTGTTAAATACTTTTTTGCCGTCCATTCTAGTATTTTTTCGGAGTTGGAGGATTTAATTCCTTACATTTCTTCTGGACTTCTCAACTGTGAACAGCTGGGTAGACTGGTTCATAATTGGCAAATTAACCCAGACCTTTTTGTCCTGAAGGCTAACATATTTTCGTCTCTGCCACTTTGACACTTTTTCCAAAGAAAAAAGTAACAAACTGCAGGTTACGACCAAAACGTCTTTATCAAAGTTGCTTTGCATGTTCCGCTTTGACGCAGTCGTTGAGTCATTAATCTTATTATCGTACGGAACTTGACGCAAATGTGCATTTGCCTTTGTACTAATAACTGCAAAACATTAAAGGATCGTAAACCAACTGATATCAACAAATTACGTTCTTGGGATATTAAATGGCTACAGAATATGTACGTGCTTAATGTTAGTTAGTTGCCCATCGCAAGCGAGGATGTCGACGCCCTTAAACAGTTTTTGTCTTAATGATGTAACTTGTCACTGTATGTGGATCATAGTGTGGAAGAAGCTGCACTGGCCATCAAACTTATTCTCTGGTCCCGAGCTATCTTGGACCAGTGACAAGACGTACCTAGTAAGAAATATTCAATGTTAATGAACTTGGTGAAATTGATTCGGAAATGACACAATTATTGGTAAAACTTGAATTTAAACCTATATATCTATCTATATATCTATCTATCTATCTATCTATCTATCTATCTATCTATCTATCTATCTATCTATCTATCTATCTATCTATCTTTAGTCCACTTATGTCATTAGACGTTGTGGAGAGATGCGATCTTCTTTTTTCCATATTTTTTGGCAGGTAGAAATACACTGGTGACTTGCCAGGTCAATCCCAGTATCTGTTAGCCCCTGAAATATACGATCGCCCATTTTTGAGACTGCTGGAGGTGGAAGCGCATATTAGAGCAATGTAGACCCGCAGCCTGTCAGGCGCCATCTAAGCCACTCCGCTAACCACATAACCAAGACCTGTTGTTATGGCCACAAGGTCTCCTTTTTTTGCGACATATTCTCTGTGGGGCGAGAATCCCTAGAATAATTTGAGTCGATTTTTAACTTAAATTTTGCAAGAGGAGCGGCCGTTAGGCCTAATGTTTTCGATTTCCAATTCCTAACGTGTTTTTTTAACATGCACATATGTATATATATATATATATATTTATATATATATATATATATATATATATATATTTCATTGGTCAGGTAATGACACAAACAACATCGCAGGCGAAAAATGAGAAAAGGCATAAGCCAATATTTCGTCACACATCTAAAAATTGTATACTTAAGCTATTAGAATTGAAATAGGCAAAGAAATAACAAAAGCTTTTGAGAATGTAAAAAAAGATACTGAAGACATAAATAGTGACGCATGCAAATATAACGGATATACTTTACGAAATGTGGAACAAAATATTAAGACAAGTTACAGAAAGAAAAAACAGCTTTGTGGAAAGCTGAGGTCAAAGAATCAATACAAGATTTTTTTAAATAAACTCTATAAGACATGGCTTACATCCAAAACGCACGAAGAATGTATAACTTTACAAACAATAAAACGAAATACCAAAAGAGTAACAAAAATCACTAAAGAGGAATAACTGAAAAATTTGGAGAAAAATAACATTCATCTGAAATAACTGGGCAAGAGATTTGTTAAAACTGTATATAAATGCATGTGCAAGATATAACATGAAAATTATCATATCCAAACAATATTTATGAGACCACCAGAATATTAGGTCCACTAACTGTAAATGTAAACAATATTGAACTTCAGCTAGCCCGAAAGTTCAAATATAAGGCGAGTATTTCCTCAGAAGCTGGAAGGCGTGACAGAGAAATAGAAACACAAATTCAGAAAGCCTCCGCTGTGACTTATCAATTAAACAACAGCTGATCAACAGTGTATATATATCCCAATCCCGCGCTACATGTGTCTGTAGTGGTACTTATCCAAGGCACAAGAGAAGAAAACAAAAGGTAAACAATAGCTGATCAATGAATTGGTTCCATCACCAATATGTACATGCGAACAAGCAACACAGACAGCGGGAACTTATCCCACAAACAAGACTGCTATATTCTTAGGTAATTTAGTTCTGATCTTTACCCCACGGAGACGAACCTTCCCAAACAGCGGTTTGATAGCCTTGAAGAACTCTCCACTACAGTAACATTTATACAGTATTTGGACTGCTCCTGGATAAATTTTAAAAAAGGTGGCGAACGATAAGCAGAGGAACAAATTAAGACATCAGAAATGTGATGAGAACTAGCCCTTTTGTTGAATACATTTGAATACAGAAAATGCGTTAGTTCGGTTTTTTTTCATGAGAATGAGGTCTGAAATACTCCTACTGCTCGCTTACAACGATTGCGGTTTCGGCTAAAGGGTGCGGGGGAGATCTCGCATTAGATGGATACATGACGTAAGAGTAATCTTTCAGCGACATGGGCATGTATTGGGAGACGTGAAACATATTCGGTCCAAACGTGACGACTTAAGCTCCCCTCGCCTCTCGACGTAAAGAGGGAAAGGGCAGCTGACTTACCTCAACTGATAAAAGACTGAGTTTACGATATAAGATCTTCAATGTTACTTCTCCTCGTCCTTTGTCGTCTCACTTTCTACCGGGTTGTAGCCAAGTGTACTCTCACTTTCTACCGGGTTGTAGCCCAGCTTCGTCTCACTTTCTACCGGGTTGTAGCAAAGTGTGCTCTCACTTTCTACCGGGTTGTAGCCTAGTTTCGTCTCACTTTCTACCAGGTTGTAGCAAAGTGTGCTCTCACTTTCTTCCGGGTTGTAGCCTAGTTTCGTCTCACTTTCTACCAGGTTGTAGCCCAGTTTCGTCTCACTTTCTACCGGGTTGCAGCCCAGTTTCGTGGTATGTATTTGTCTTTCGCCCCTCTCGTGGTCAGGGTAATAGTTTTCCCCATTTTACGGCAAATCTCGTTAACACTGTCTATTCACATTTGCTAGACCTTCTTCCTAATGTTCTCATGAAGTAGGTTGCATGAACAATGTGGTCAAACCATGTCATTCTCTGCTGCTCGATGTACTGTGGCCAGGGAATTGTCCCAACCTTCTCCCGAATATTCGTATTTGTGATTCTGTCTCTTCTGGTGTTGTTGGTGACCTTTCGTGGACACCGCATTTCGTAGGTGGCTAACTTCGTTCCTGGGCCTTATTCAATATACATGTCTGGTACTGGTAGCACAGGGTTGGGATGAAGATACTGTGTATCATGTGCTTTTTTTCTTGGAGGGGAATCTTAGAGTGTCTTAGCAGTGGAGACAGCTGGTGGGTGACAGTGTTTGCCCTTTGCACCCTTGTCTCTATCTTTTTGTCGAGTCTGTCATCCTTGTACGTGTTTTATTTTTGTTTCATTCACATAAATATCAAGTGTGGTATGATTTCTACCTATATTAATTGTCTCTGTTTTTGATGCGTTGATATTTATATAGTACTTTTTACAGTTTAAGTTCAGTTAATGAATATGACGCTGTAGGTTATGTTCATTGAAGTTGAAAAAGAGCAATCATTACTGATAAACATTGTTATTGTTGTTTAATGCCCACAATGAGTAAGTTTGCTCTTTTGTGCACCCTGTAAAAGACGTTTAGTGACCGGTTGTAGTAGCTGTCCTCACATCCCGAGCACGCTGATGAAGGTGGACCGCGGTCCTACATACGGTTGTGCTATGCTTGGCTTCATCTGTGTAGGGCTCACTACTACGGGAATCACATCGATTCACATCTCTTCGGCCAGGCTGCCTTGAAAACAGCCAGTTTTCAGGAAACGAAATATGAAATAGAGATGATGGTCTTGGTCAATGTATTGTTCCCGACTCCGACGAAGCGACGTCCTGGTCTGTATGTTGTGCCTGACTGGACTAACGTCCCCTAATGACAAACATAGATCCACAAAATTAAACGAGCATCTAAGACAACAGTAATGAAAAGAACGAGTACGTCCATGGAATGATCTATTTAACATACACTCTTAGACACTGACTTTGTAGCCAAAACAAACAAGGATCATCTGAAACCACAAAGATTGATTCACAAATTAGAAAGAATTATAAAAGACATCTCTAGAAGGAATTCAAGTATGTGGGAAGGCAGAACTGAAATGTCGAGAGAGAGAAAAAAGAGTAACAGGCGATTGACTAAAATCTTTAATTACTCCAACTGTAAAGAAAAAAGGCACTAAAAGAAAATGTAATACCTACAAATGCATATTGCTTCAAATTCATACAGGAAACATGAAAGCACAAAATACTGCAACAAAGAATAAAGACAATTTTTAAAAGCTCATCTGTACATATCTCAGTTTGGATTATTTGATGGAATGAGATGTGTCGGTTTTTTTTTTCCTCTTAAGACAATTAAAGGAAAGAACGGTAGCATGTAACAAGTAATTAAGATTAACATTTATAAATCAGGAGAAAGTTTTCGAGAGAGCAGATACAAATAAAATATGGAAACTATTAGAAAACTAAACAATATACGAATAGCTATTTGACAATGTGATAACATTGTTCCCTAACTAAAAATGTTATTGAAACAACTGATGGAATCACTGAAGTTTTTGAAATAAACCACATCAGTGTTTCACTGAAGTGTACTTTCTACTTTGCTTTTCAAAATTTACATTGACAACAACAAAAAACTCAACTCAACATAATTGCATTATCAAATGGGGAATTCGTGAAGTCAACTCAATAAATGAACTGCATTATGCAGAGGGGAAAAAAGCCAAATATACGAAATCGAAGATAAGCATCAAATTCATTTGAATACATGAAAATACACTAGCATTCAATGGATAGTAGGTGCCGATTAGAGGATCAATAGCAGATACCTTGAAGATTATCAGAACAGCGTATCATTGAAACATACATGTTAAAAAATGGTCATCTTAAGTACGCCAACGAATTGAAATATATAGGAAGCCTTTATAAAGATTATGGAATGGGTTTTTTTTTAATCGCGTCTGGAGACTATACAAAATACGGGTCGTGATTTTAATCGGGAAACGCTTGTACCAGCTGTAAATGGGTACCTGACGCATGCATTAGACAAATGTAAAAAAAACAGCAAAAAAAGGGCACTGGCCACTATATCTCTCACAGACTGTGGCTACAATAGAGTCATCAAAAAAACTCAATTTCCAACCAGCTGTTAAATCTGCTGAATTTCCACATTACTTTTTTGTATGGAATGGTTAATAGTTTTTCTTCTTAGTTCTGAGTTGACTTGTTCTTCTACAGGGGCGTATGTCAATGTGCAGGTACTAACTCTGGTGTGAGCTGGACGTAGGCGTGAGGATGATTTCCTGTTTATCTGGCTAACCTCGAGCAGCGTATTACTACGATGCGTTGGTAAAAGTGCCGCGGAGTGTGATTAACCGAAGTGCAAGTCCATCTCAATAGACTCAAACACTTAGAGCAGGGGACGGCGTGGCCTAGTGGTTAAGTGGCACGGCTCACAACCAGAAGGTGCTGGGTTCGATCCCCATCACAGCACCGGCCGTTACCCCGGGGAAGCAAACCCTTAGAAAATGCAGGAGGAAGCAGACCCTTACATAAAATGCATGCTGAAGTCGGATGCACTGGGCCGACAGGCGCAAAATAAAAACCAAAGTGTAACGCACACACGCCTTGGGGAATAGATAAATAAGGCAAACGCAAAAAAAAAAAAAAAAAAAAAAAAAAAAACACTTAGAGCAAAGTAGACCTGCAGCCTGTTAGGCGCCATCTATGATGAGCTAAACAAACCACTTAACCATTGCCGGTGTTATGCCATGTCCCACAGTTAGTCGCCTCTTACGACATGCTCTCTGTGGGGCAGTAGTGCTATTCTTGTTCTTTTCATACACATGACCCAGTCATTCCACCCGGTTTTCGTTGAGAAATGCAAAATAAACGTCGCATAGCATTTACAAAGATCAAGATGCAGAGAAGGGTATGACCTGCAGCAGTCAGTGAGCCAAAGTCGACTGCTAGGGTCAGGATCAGCGAACCAGATCTACCAAGACCCGTCTCAACCTACTTGTTGTTATCCTGGATAACAGGCTGACACAGGGCAGGCTGGCTAAGGAGAAGGGTCATGCCAAGTTTTGAGAAAATTCATAGCACATGTCTAAATTTTGCACATTAATGAAATTATCTCCTAATAGGCCATTTTTTTAAATCGCCCCCCAATATATCTCTTCTCTTAGCCGCTCCTCATCTAGATCCGTGATTATCGATCTCTTTTTTTGTGTGTGTATATTCTTGCAAATTGTGCAGACAAACAGGTGACTGGTTTCTTGTGTCTTTTCTTGATGGCCCCCTTCTTCAGGCCTTCATACATGTGTATCGGAGGCGATACTCACAGACGACAGATACTTGGGGAAATACGGATGTACATTAACACATTCAGGAGGAGAGGTATAAACGAGATGTAAGAATATGATCAGCAGGAACCTAGAGAAATATGTGAGTGCATATTTGACACATAAGGATCACACAATGCTGCTGAACTTTTGACCTAAACCCTTCGATATTGTTATTTTACCAACTCAAGAACAGGGAAGAAATATACAAATATTATGAGAACGTACAGCAGATATTAAAACCAATAAGATCTACTGATATTTTTTTAGCAATGAGAAATATGAACTTCAAAACCGGACAAGTCAAATACAGGTGAACTGTGGGGACAATTGGATAGGCAACAACAAAAAACAACAGACGAGATAAGCTGATACATTTTTGTGAAGGTAATCACTTAGTTATTTGTAACACATTTTTTTCAAAAAATCTCCAAGAAGATTATATTCCTGGAAAAGTACAGAACATATAGTAAGAAATCGGATTGACTTCATTGTGATAAAGGACTGATTAAAAAAAATGATGCTACAAATAAAAAGGCAAAAACGAATACAAGTGTAGACATAGGTTCAAATCACAGTGATTAAAATAACAATCCGACTGAAAAACAAATAACAATTTTATGAAAAGGATCACCAAATAGATTAGACAGCATTAAAGCAGCCATAAATTAAACAGAAATAGCTTGTACTAATCAAAAATAAACATGATAGCCTACTGTCAGAAGGTTCGGAACAAAACGAACGAGAAAGCCCTGAAGATAATATAAGCACTAATTGGGACTGTATAAACAGGTTTTCAGTTGTTGAGTAAAACACTGTCTATCATAGAGTTTAAGAATATCAATCAAATATATAGACAGAAAAAGAACAAACAACAGCCTGTCTTGTACGAAGGCAGGTGTTGAAAAGGATAGCCTATTGGCAGGAAAGTGGATTACCGGAAGTCCGTCCAGCAAATTCTTGCGACTAGAAAAATGCGCAAGATCATAGATCATAGATCGATAGTATCGCCCTCTGTGAACTGAAAAAGCAGATTAGACATACCCTCGATGAATATTATGAGCAGTTAAGCTTACAGCGTCTGATAAAGCAACTGAGACTAGAAGTAGTATCATGAACAACATGAAGACACTACAACAAAAGAAGAGCCTCATGACATCCCTGGAGAAGGAAGATTGTACAACATTAATAGGTAGAGTACAAAGGAAGAATGCACACGACATAACACGGGTCTCCTCGCGTCAAAAACATTAACTCGCCCATCGTCGTTGATGAGGACAACCAACAGCACCACGTGTCATGATGCAACCTTGAGTTTGTGTGTGCGCTCGTGACTGATCAAGCCAATTCGAGCCTGGAAAAGTATATTGCACGACTGGCAAACGTAATCAGCAGTTGTCCTTGAAAGTTTCTACACTGATCTGCTTGGATACGGATACCCTCGCTGAGTTCAATGCCGTCTGTGATCGTGCTCTTCCATGTTAAGTGCTTCTGAGCCAAGTTCTCCCAGATATTAATGCCTATTTGACAGCACTTAAGGGACTCTTTCAGACTGTCCTTGAAACACTTTTTAGGACGTCCTTGTGATCGTTCTCCTTCACTCAGTTCGCTATACAGGAGCCTCTTTGGAAGTCTTTCGTTTGACACTCAGGCAAGGTGGCCAGCCTATCTCAATTGGGATTTTTGCAGAAGCGCATGAAAACTTTGCATGTTGGCTCGGCACTTCAGTGTCTGTGATATGGTCCTGCCAGCGTATATGCAATATGCGTCTCAAATAGTTTATGTGACAATGATTTAGCCTTCTGGCGTCACCAGCGTAGACAGTCCAGCTCTCACACTCATAGAGCAGGGTGGTGACAATGGCGGCACAGTAGACCTTCAGCTTAATCATTATGCTGATTCATCGACGTTCCCATACTGTTGAGCCCATTCGACCAAAAGCTGTACTGGCCTTAACTATTCTATTAACCAGCTCATCAGCAATAGTCACTGATCTCGTCAGCGTGCTTCCGAGGTAGACACATGTTTCCACCGCTGGTAATTTCTGTCCCTTCACTGTTACTACTGGCTGTCCCGTCACTGTTACTACTGGCTGTCCCGTCACTGTTACTACTGGCTGTCCCTTCACTGTTACTACTGGCTGTCCCTTCACTGTTACTACTGGCTGTCCCTTCACTGTTACTACTGTCTGTTAATACGATGTGCGTGGTGCCAGTTGATACATGACCAGTTTTCTTTGTGCTAATTATCAAGCCAATGTTGTCAATTGCAGCAGAGAACCGGTCCATTTTCCGTTCTGAGCTACTGTTAGAACACAGTCATCCGCAAAAAAGAGTTTGCAGATCGTGCCGCGCATCACCTTGGTTTTCGCCTTCAGAATGCGCAGATGGAATAGACCACCCTCCATGCGGTACTTTATTGATATGCTATACTTGGTATTCATGTCCATCAACATAGCTTGAAACATAATAGTGAACAGTGTCTGAGCAAGTATACATCCCTGTTTCACACCATTGTTGACCTCGAATGATGGAGAGGTCTCGCCGCTGTCAAGTACACGTACGCCCATGCCCTCGTGGATCTGTTTCATCACAGTTACAAATTTGCAAGGACAGCCGAATTTAGACATGATCTGCCACAGCCCACATCTGCTGACCGTATCAAATGCCTTTGTGAGGTCAATGAACGTAATCTACAGCTCGCGGTTATGTTCTCGACATTTCTCCTACACCTGACGCGCTGCAAATATAATGTCCCCAGTTCCTCGGCGAACTCTAACTCCACACTGACTTTCCTGGAGGTGATGGTCTAGCTCAAGAGAATTGTTCAGGTGGTTCAGCAGCACACGCGCAGTGATCTTTCCGGTAATAGAAAGCAGTGAAATTCCGCGGTGATTGTCACATTCCTGGCGATTGTCTTTTCTGCTGTAGATATACACTATCGACGCATCCTTCATTTCCTGTCGGACTACTCCTTCGGCCCACATGGAGCAGAATAGTTCAGTTAGCCGGTTGGTGATACATGTTTCTACTGTTGTATACACCTCTGCTGGTATTGCGTCAGATCCAGGTGCTTTTACAGGAAAGGAGATTTGACGGCTGTGTCTACTTTATCCTGTTATGATATCATCTATGGCCGTGTTCATTTCTACCTGAGGCATGCGTTGGGTGGCCTCTTCATTTGTGAATGATGGACTGTTAAGAACGTTGCAGAAATATTAACTTTCTCTGTTATCAGCAATTAATCGATGTTGCAAACTGGAGAGTTAAAAGAAGGATGTGGACCATATAGTGATTTCAGCGCCTCGCAGAACTCTTTAAGGTCATGGCGCGCATCAAAACTTCTATCACGTCAGACTGTCTACTTAGCAAGGAATCTTGTAACTCCCTGAGTCTTTTTTGAACTGTTCTTTGAGCGCTAGTGAAGCAATTTTCTTGGATCAGGACGATGTGTCATTTTGAAGAGCCCTGTGCGCTTGGCGCTTTGTTTCGTGGAACCAGTCTTTGTGTTTTCGTGTGGATGGACCAAGGTGTTTTAGCGCTATAAAGTAAATAGTGTCCCTTAGGGTCGACCAGTCTTTGTGTTTTCGTGTGGATGGACAAAGGTGTTTTAGCGCTGTAGAGTAAACAGTGTCTCTTAGGGTCGCTCAGTCTTTATGTTTTCGTGTGGATGGACCAAGGTGTTTTAGCGCTGTAGGGTAAACAGTGTCCCTTAGGGTCGCCCAGTCTTTGTGTTTTCGTGTGGATGGACCTAGGTGTTTTAGCGCTGTAGAGTAAACAGTGTCCTTTAGGGTCGCCCAGTCTTTGTGTTTTCGTGTGGATGGACCAAGGTATTTTAGCGCTGTAGAGTAAACAGTGTCCCTTAGGGTCGCCCAGTCTTTGTGTTTTCGTGTGGATGGACCAAGGTGTTTTAGCGCTATAGAGTAAACAGTGCCCTTAGGGTCGCCCAGTTTTGATCGATGCCGGAGTTTCCAAGCTGAATTTCATCCAGTCAGGTTTCTAGCTCAGCAGCGAAACTGTTTCTAGTAGGTTCCCACTTCAGCTTCTCAACATTTAGTCTCCCCGATGGTTTTGTCCCCTGAGGACGCCTCTTGGGTTGGACTTTTAAAATCAAATTGGTTATCACGAGACGATAGTCAGTCCAACATTCCGCGTCACACACACTCTTAGTTATTCTGACATCACTTCGGTGGCGACGTCTGATAATGCCAGTGGCGAGACCTGGTATGCATCCACGTTGTCCTTTTTCTGGTTGGAAGTCAGAAGATGGTGTTGGTAATAAAACGCTGTTCAGTAAGAGTAGGATGTTGCCGATGCAATTATTTATGCCATTTCGACAAATGATGCCATCCCACAAAGTGTAGTCTGAGCCAACTCTGACGCTACAATCTCCTAGCAGAATCAATTTGTCAGATTTTTGGACTGTAGCTTTAAGTGACTCGAGATCTTCATAGAACCTATCTTTGGTTGAGTCCCGATTTGTCAGAGTTGGTGCGTAGGCACTTATGATTGTGGCCTGACATCCCCCTGATAGAAGAAGCTGCATTATCATGAGGCGATCGCTGATTCCCTTAGGTAGCCTTTTTATTGCTGTACGATTGTTGACTTGATGGCAAATCCAACACCAGCCTCACGTCGTTCCTGAGTGCTGCGGCCACTCCAGAAAAAAAGTGTAGCTATCCACTGAGAGTTGTCTGTCCTTCGCCAATCACGTCTCGCTCAGGGCTGTTATGCTGATGTTATATCTAGCCAGTTCCCTTGCGACCAGGGCGGTCCCCTGTTCTGGCCTGTTAGCCCTAGTATTGTCCATAAGTGCGCACATTCCATGTGGCACGTGTAATAGGCACTACCTTTTTCTTATTTATTTATATTTCGACCGTAATATAGTGGGAGTTTCTCCAGCCACGGCAAGCTGGTCAGTGTGTAATAAAGCAAGCAATGTGCAGGGCACCTTTTCTAGCCCCTTCCTCAGGCTACGGAGGTGGGCAGTGCTGTCCTAGATAGGGTTGCCTATTCGTTGAGAGGGCTGTCGGGTTCCACTTCTGCCTCAAGTCAGTGAAAGACAACCATAAGGCCTGAGCCGCCTGCGTGCAGGTCTGCGACTACAGTTTCTAGTGTATCCTCAGCTACTGCTTCGCCGCTCGCCCATCGCCACAGGAGTTTTGCATGAGATATGAGATGTGAGTGATGTGGTGTGTGGCGCGTGAATTTATTTCAGGTAGGGTAATTTTCGCGGAGTCAGCCTCACTCTCTCGTCCAAACCCGACATGGTCTAGCAGCAAGACAGTGTCGAGACGGCTAGTGAAGGGTCCGAATGCAGAAGATGAACAGGGCTTCTTTTCTGTCTCGCCGTGCTCTTAGCATTTTTCAAGGCTCCGTCGTCTTGACCGTTGGACAAACTTGTTATCTCTTGCGCCCAATCCGTCGAGATCAGGCTTCACATGCCTGGGTTGACATACCAACTGCACTGAGACGATTCTCCTTAAGCTATCCGCACCTTGTTCAGTTCGCTAGTCAAAGCAGATTCATAAAGTGCGTTCACTGCTGATGTTGCATCTGGTCACAGGACGAAAAGCCGTTCCGTGACCGCCGGGTACTGTATCAGCCATGTAAACATTGTCAAAAACAATAGTGACCATCAAACCACTAAATATAGATTACGAGCTACTATCCGATATAGATAGCGACGAGAGGTCCTATAAGCAACCCAACACCTAAAGTCTGGCATATCGCCTGGTCAGGACGAAAACAATTATACAATATATATATATATATTGCAGGAACCCCACCTATTTATTAAATTGTGAAGATTGTTTCTTGTTTCTGTTGTTTTCCATGTGTCAGGGGGATACTAAAGAACGTACTTGACATTTACGTTGAGCATATTGATTTGTATCTTGGACTTAATTCCTTTTAATTTCCATAAGTTTTCCCAATACAATGAAAGCTCCTCTCGTCTTTGTATTTTTATTTTGAAATCTATGCCTGTACCTCCTACTATAGCTATATTGCTACCAAACTATATTAGTTATTCTATATCCCTAAGGAGCGTATTTCCCCAAACAATCTGATTGTCCAACGCTGCGTTTTGTTAAGTGTGTTATCAGTTCCAATTTCTCTGACGCAAATAACCAATACACCTATTTTATTTGTCACCTGATTTGCGGCTATGGGACAAACGAACCAAGTCATCAGCCAAATCCAAATCATTGAGTTGCTTTGTAAAACGGACTTGAAGTGTCTAGCCCTCCCTAAACTTGCCTCATTTCGCTGACCGTAATTGAACTTAAAAGTTCAAGATATCTTCCACTCTAGCTCTCATCGATTTCGGTACTTGAAGAGAATCGTTTCAGTTGAGATTACAAGAGTCTTTCCATCCAAACGCTCTAGTCCAAAACCCTAAAAAAAAACCTATCCCGTGTCTGTGAACTGAGAATTTATTGCAGTTCTTTCCCTTTCGTAGGACCTTATTTGTTTCTCTTGCCGTGTGAGCTTGTTACAGATTGATGTTAATGATGTTAGAATTGCAGCTCCTTGTAATGTTCTCCCGTGGGCTTGAAGACTGTATGGGCGTTGTGCTGATTACCCGATTGGCACTGGTTGCAAGGAAGGCACACGTTTTCATAGCTCTGATTTTACGCTCTCATTTCTCTTTCTCTCGTCCCATTGCTTCTGTAAATTTTATTTCGGGCTGGCGATTCGCGGATACTTAGTCTTAATCTTAGTTGACCTTTACTTCTAAAGCCGCGGAAGCCCATTTGCAGGTCTCAGCTCTGGCGTGAGCTTGATGTATCCTGGTGGAGGATTTCCTGCTAAGCGGGCTAGGCTCGAGCTGCTTATTACTCCGGTGCGTGGGGACAAGTGCCACAGGAGTGGTTTAATCAATGTGTGAGTCCATATTATTTCCTCAAACACTGGAGAAAAGTATACCCGCAGCCTGTTAGGCGTCATTTATGCTGATCTTAACAAACCATAACCATCGCCGGTGTTATGCCATATAAAACAGTTAGTTATCTCTTACGACATTCTCTATGTGGACAGTGGTGCTATTCGAAATACGTTTACACCAATGTTGATTATTCCTCAGATATAATATTTTATAGATGTATAACAGAGATTATCGGACCACCGTAAGAGACACCATAGTAGAGGATAAGGTTTGAAAGACTTCATTTTGCTAGTTTTAGATTTTCTTTTAAGGCGATGTGAATATATCCTTAGCTTGTCACGATGTTTCTCCAACTTTGCAACAGGTACCCGTTTACCCGCTAAGTAGGCTGGAGCAGTTCACGACAGAGTATTGTGCAGGGTCCATTTGACGCTAGATATTAACGTGTTGTTTTTATAGTCAGAATGGCGTTACTTCTATTTTATTTTAAATAAAAGATTTCTGTGACATCAGCGTATTATTAAAAGTAATAACAATACGAGATGTGTTCAAATGCAACCCGCCGCTGTGGATGTATTACAAACGTATGAAAGGAACATCAGCAGGTATGGCAGAATTCAACAAAGCAATTGTTATGTATCTAGCGTGCACCAAGGTTTTTTAAAGAAAATTTGCCATAGGCATCAGGCACGCATCCCATTGCTTGGTTAGACGCCGGATGTCGTCAGAGAAAGATAACGCAACAAGTAGTTCAAACTCCACGCTATTCGTTCTTCCTTCTCGAGGTCAGTCAGCATCCGTGGGACCTATTGTTAAACACACCTTCCAATACTTCAGTTTCTTCCTAACCACCATTTGAACTTTACCAAGCAACACAGCGAAATACTCTGCTAACGAACGTAATCTCCGTAAACGGGCTGCCCGTACTGCTGCATCAATATCGGCATTGGCTTCTTCAGTCGTAACAATATGCGCCTGACCTGGTCGCGAAGAAATTTCGTTAACTCGCGTCTTTCTCAAAATATTCGTGACCAGACCTTCACTGTTGTCTTCGACACACTTTTGTCACCATACACTGCTTGCATTCTGCGATGAATATCGACTAATCCATTCCTTCAACTGTTACTCAGTGGTCTCGAGGTGAAGTGTCCGCCTCAGGTGTTGGAGGTCGCGCATTTGAATCACGGTTGAGGCCGGAATTTCTTTTCACATGGATATTCTGGTGAACTTTCCCCTGATCTCTGGGTAGTGAGATTGGAATCCCCGTGTTCACTGGCGAGCACGTTAGAAATTCCTTGGCAGTTCGAAATCGAAAAGAGTAGGCTTAACGGCCGTTGCCCAGACAAAATTAAAATTAAAAATATATTCAAGTTATTTGTATCTTTCCTCAGGTCGCTTACTAAGAGCAGCTACAGATGGTGCCTAACTGAATGCGGGTCTACTCATATCTAGTGTTTGAGTCTATTAAGATGAACTCGCACATCGGTAACAACTACTCTCCCTGAAACTGGTTGCATACAGACGATGTAGTCTTCTAAACCAGTAAACTGAGTCACCGCTCGCTGATCAACCCTGGACGGATTACATATCATACCCGCCATTTTCTCAACAGTCTGCAGCAGAACCTATGAATGCAACGATAATGAACACGTGCACACTTTACATTAGTATGTGCTTATTACGTCAGGTGTGACGTCATCATGCTTGTCTTACGTATGTCCACGTAGCGCAGCATATCCGGGTTTCATTTGATAACGCCCAAAAGATGCCCGTGGCAAGCCCAGATGGCGACAGTATCAGACCTGTGCTGCGGGATGTGATCTCATATGGATGTAAAGTTCAATCTTGGCACGGCAGATTCTGCCACATTTGGGACACCCGTGTGAGAAGCCGGTTGAGGCGTCGTTGTTGTACCGTCTGTTCTTCCAAAATATTCGTTTTCTCTTAGTCTCAGCGATGATATTTCGCTCAGTGATCTTATCACCGTGTGATACCAGCGAAACAGACGGAGCGGTTTTGTGCAATCGTATTCCAGGCGGTGACATCAATGTAGTAGAACCTCAGAGACACTTTTAATAGAGTCTGTAGCATTTTTTTCTGTTCACCCTAACGAGAGTGTCTCTTTTAGTTCACTGTACATCTTTAGGATGTGCGTATTAGACAGAAACTACATCTTATTAGACAGAACCACATCTGATTAGACAAAATCACATCTTATTAGACAGAAACCACATCTTATTAGACAAAAACCACATCTTATTATAAAGAAACCTCATCTTATTGGACATAAACCACATTTTATTAGACAGAAACCGCATCTTATTAGACACAAACCACATCTTATTGGGCAGAAACCACATCTTATTAGACAGGAACCAAATCTTATTAGACAGAAAGCACATCTTATTGGACATAAACCACATCTTATTAGACAGAAACCCCATTTTATCTAAGCTTTCCGCAGAAGCTAATGGATACTGAACATATTTTGAGTTCTTGAGAATGTTCAGAATTCAGCACTTTTTATTTTGCCCTTTTTTCTTGAACAGCCTTTGGAGACAGATCACGTGAAAAGTATTAAACTGTCCGGTATGTCTGCTATGCCAGACTTACCGTGTTTCGCAGGCATGCAGAAGAGTGTTTAGCACTAAACCCGATACACTTTTATTTGGGGGTGACACTGAAGCCTTGTCGGATCCAGACATTTGCTTGAAGTCTCCCAAACACAGAGCTAGCCTTTACAGTCCAGTTGTTGATCACAGAGTCGATATTTGCTTCTCTGGTGAGGGTACTGCGTTGGTCGGTAAACCTATCGACTGACTTCCTTCAGACGTTGGTTGTGTGTAGTGATGTTCGGTTTGATGTACCGCTTCCCGTGAGTAGGTTGGAAGAGTACCACAGCTTTCTTTGTGCTAATTGTAAGACCACAATTAGTAAACGCAGAGCCACCGAAGACGGATGTGTCAGACCGAAAGGTGCAAATATCGCAGCCAAGTTGTAAACTAGCGACACAGCGCATTTCTTTCTCCGGACTACATCCTGCTACTAACGAAGACCTCTACGGGGATTGGTAGCGGGAGATTGAGAACGAACGCAGAAGAAGAAGAAGAAGTACAGGCAATAGAAAACTTCTCCTCTGTGAGCTGTCTTGTTCTAAGCAGATGTTACGGTCTCAGTCGCCAACGAAGAAGAGACCCATGATGGTGGCATCCTTCACCTTGGTGTAAGAGGTCAGGTTTCGTGCATTGAATAGTTCGTCGACTGTCTCCTGTACCTCATGTGCATGTCAGTAGCAGCGCCATGTACTTCATGGGAATCCATCGTTACAAGACCATCCAACTAATCTTGGTGCTAGCACACAATACTATTTGACACCGTTGGTTACTGGGAAGGCTACAGACAACTCCCCTTCGATCAGTACTCGAGCCATCACAAAACTGGCGGAGAACTGAAATGAATCTGCTGAGGCACCCATATTTCCCTATAATTTGACAACGAACTTCCCTGAAGAGTATCAATGTTTTGCCTGTGTCTAGGTCAAAGGGAAGATTCTGATATTTCTTCTGAGGTTGACGTTTAGTATACATCGTGAGCATGTCGACAACCACCGCCCCCACCCCCGCACCACATAACCTGCGCGAAAGCCACACTGACTTTCTGGGAGTAGGCCCTGCTCAAGATGGCTAGCTAGAGCAGAACCTGGACAATCATTTTGCCCTGAGACATATGGCAGTCACTCCAAATAAATGGAACAGGTGTATCAGCCGCTGAATTTGATGAAACCCCCCGTCTTCTAAACTTTGGCAGGAAGATCATCTGACACAAGGCCTTACCGCTTTACCTCATCAGTACTTAGAGGTATATCAAGCATAACGTTGGTCACGATTCGGGGTACTCCTAATATGAATTTTTCGCTGATGGCCGATTGATGACTGAGAATTTCAATGAAATGCATCACCCAGAGGTCGAGAATCTGACCCTTTTTCATCAATATCGTTACCCTATCAGTGTTGAGACAGTGTTGCATATTTCTTTATCACTTCTGCTTTGTTGCTGAGCCAGACATCTTAATGAGCTAGTTTGTGTCTATGTTTGCCTATTGGCGAAGGCTGCTTTTTTAATTGAGGGATCATTCTTTTTGGGGACTGTGAAAGCGACGATTTCAGTGAGCATAGTATGTTTGTTAGTTTAGTTAGTTAGTTAGTTAGTTAGTTAGTTAGTTAGTTTTGCTTCCACTTATGCCGTTAAGCTTAAGTCTACTGTCCTGCACCAAGTGCGCGGAGTAATACCGTAATTATTTTCGTTAAACCAATCTTGCGTGAGGCATGGCCTAATTTTTGTTAAGCGAAAGAGCACAATGTTTTCTTTAGAAGATCTCATTTCTTTTTCACTATAGACTGACAGAAATGTTCATCCAATAGCCGAATGTCCAGAGTACTTGAAGAGTACGCTGCGATTGTTCCACTCTGCAGTTTTGAGATGTTAATCTTCATCATGTGTATCCAACCCCGATGATGTTCCATGGGCTCTTTGTGGAGGTTACATTTAAATACAATCAGCATGTGGTCAATCCAACATTCGACATCACACATGCTTGTTATCCGTATAATACGCGTATAGCTCCTTCTGTGTTTGCGATATACGATATGGTACCACTGATTAGAACAAGGATGCATCCAGTATATCTTGACAAGTGGGCAAGCGATACATCATGTTTGCTATGTAGAGATCGTGTGTGACACACGAGCTTGGCAAGCCGAGTCAATTGCGTGTATCTATCGATGCCATGTATTCCAATTGTAACCTCCAAATCCGATGGTAGTTCCCCACTCTAGCAGTGAAGTCGCCGAGTTTGATGAGAACTGTTATATTTATATAAATGACTTCGAAATCATACGTAATATGCGGTCATTTTCAGTGTGACAGTGTGGTTGGAATAACGGGGTCCGGCAGCGTGGATTAGGGGACAGTTATTCTGAAACCATGCAATACATGCAACACTATTAATGAGATGTCCAAAGAAGTAATAGTAGGGAAGTTTTGGATGGCTGGGGCAATTCAAAAATTCAACTCTGGAGTATTAGTCGGCAGGTCACGAAAGCAGTCGCAGAAATTGTCCCTGCAATAGAAACATTTTGATTAGCTCTCATCGGCAACCAAGAAATTAGAACACGGTTTAAGAAGGGACATACAAAGTGGTGCACTAGTACAGTCAGGACAGATTCGCAGAGAGACACACCTAAAGTGACTCACAAGTTCCCAGCGTTAACACAGAGTGAATATTTGAGGACCTTGACAAATGATTTATGGAGATATCAGAACGTAGATAACGATGTGGTCTGCACCAAATTGCCTAAAGCTGACATTGATAATCTGATCTTAGTACGTATCTGTTTGACAGTCAGTGGGCCTCGAAGACGTTTGTAGCCCACAGGGTGGCTCGGGTCAGAAAAGTATAGATGAAAGACTCAGAATAGTTTCCCTAAGACTTGAGATAGAAAAGTGTTAACAAAATACTAGAGATCGCTTTCCTGATTCTTATGAGAGAACAGTATTCGCACAACACTAGAGGTTGCTTCTCTGAGTATTTAGAGAGTAAGGGGTTGGCAAAACACTTAAGATAGTTTTCCTGAGTCTTGAGAGAAATAAGTGTTGACAAAATGTTAGAGATCGTTTCCCAGAGTTTTGAGTGAGCGAAAAGTATTGGCAAATCACTAGAGATCACTTCTCTGTATATTGAGAGAGAAAAGTGTTAGCAAAACACTAGAGATTCCTTCTCTGTGTATTGAGAGAGAAAAGTACTGGCAAAACACTAGAGATCACTTCTCTGAGTATTGAGAGACAAAAAGTGTTGGTCAAACACTAGAGATCACTTCGCTGAGTATTGAGAGAGAAAAGTGTTGGTCAAACACTAGAGATCACTTCTCTGTGTATTGAGAGAGAAAAGTACTGGCAAAACACTAGAGATCACTTCTCTGAGTATTGAGAGACAAAAAGTGTTGGTCAAACACTAGAGATCACTTCGCTGAGTATTGAGAGAGAAAAGTGTTGGTCAAACACTAGAGATCACTTCTCTGTGTATTGAGAGAGAAAAGTACTGGCAAAACACTAGAGATCACTTCTCTGAGTATTGAGAGACAAAAAGTGTTGGTCAAACACTAGAGATCACTTCGCTGAGTATTGAGAGAGAAAAGTGTTGGTCAAACACTAGAGATCACTTCTCTGAGTATTGAGAGAGAAAAGTGTTGGTCAAACACTAGAGATCACTTCTCTGTGTATTGAGAGAGAAAAGTACTGGCAAAACACTAGCGATCTCGTCGCTGAGTATTAATTCGAGAAACCTTTTTATTTCACAGTGAAAGCTTAACGAACGAAACAACCAAAACGTCTGAAGTTGCAAACGACAAAGAACTAGAAATAAGCAAATAGTTAACAATTAGCTTATGTTCTTGGGGTGAAAGTAGATTAGAATTGATCAAGAGCTTACGAACTAGAGATAGATTCGATCAGAAGAGACATGTTGCTATTTGCTTATAACTTCTAAGCTGGAGAATGTGTAATCGTATCAAGTTATGTAATAAAATTCATTATTGTTATATCATTCTGAAATAATTCGTTGTATTGACAAAAGTGTGAGGGGAAGTAATTCAGGGCAATTATTCAGTCTAAGGGAGATAGCCCGCTACATCAACAAGATTAAAGACATGAGTGTAGACATGATATGTGGTCCTCCCTTTGATTAATGCTCGTGGTCCACTCGTTACTGAAGCACCGATGGAAATCCCGATGCCGCCAATTAATTGTTACGCCACTGTCCGATACCATGGCAATCCTACTCGTATAGCAGATACTGGCTCTCAGCTGTCCAATCGTTTCAGGACAGCCTGCATGTGTTATTACATCTCACCGTCCAGTGTTATTACAAGTGTAAATGACAGACCTGCTTTAACCTTTTAAAATTGTTGACAGACGTCTGAAGAAGTATGTGCATGGGACTGGCAGCCTCACCTCTCCAGATGTATGACATTGTTCATACAATTTTAAAAGGAAAAAAATATCTGTTACTCTTTTCGATGACTATATATCTACCCGTGACAGGGTCACTGTATTAACCTTTTTTATTTGTGTTTGTTTGATTAAGCTTTGCCTTTCTTAATTCTACTGGCGAAGGCATGCCCTTTTCAACCCAGACCGTATACCTTTGAGCGATAACAGGGCGTATTGACCAGTATAATAATGCGTGTGTTAAACTTTTTATGATGTGTTCAACTGTGGCGGTTTCGAAGTACAGTAGATTTGCCATTCTTCTTTTGTATGTAAAGAACTGGTTGTGTCGAGAAAAATTCCCTACATGTCCAGCCAAACTGGACACGAAGTGATTTCCAACCCGATATGTTCGATTTGCAAACCAAGTTTGGGATCGATTTACACATCTACGTCACGCGCTTCCTCTGTTATGATATTAGACTGTTTTAAAACAGGTTTCATTTTTAATTAGATTCGAACGGGACAATCTAAATCCTCATGCTTATTGCCGGGCTGTTGTTGTTGTTACTTGTATTGTTGTTGTTGCTGTTGTTGTAGTTGTTGCTGTTGTTGCTGATGTATTTGTTGCAGTTGTTGTTACTGGTGTTGTTGTTGTTGCTGTTACTGTTGTTGCTGCTGCTGTTCGAAGTTACTTGGTCTAAGTTGAGTCAAATCTTGGTGTTTTTTTTGTAGCGGATTACAGTGGCTTTTCTTACGTTATGAGGAATACTTGAGAGGATAGACTTTTTCTCTCTCGCTGTAGTGTAATGCGAGTTTATTCGGTATTCTCAACACTATGGGGATTACAGTGTCGATCCCCACCCCGTTTCCATCAGCACGATCTGGAACATGAGGTGGGGGTCTTGATCAGTACGGTACACCTTACCCGACATGTTCTTCGCTCCCTACTAATCTGGTATAGCGACATCACATTCACCGCTGTGATTGATGAAGCAGGTGGCCCAAGCGATTTGAATGTCAATCTTCTGGAAAAGTGGTCTAGGGTTAAAAACCAGGATAACGCACACTTTTCTTTTTCTTTTAGCATTGCAGTATAAAAACCTAGTTTGTACGCATTGCGCAGCACATGTAGGTATGAGTGACCTCTACCATTTGAAGTGATTGTCAGACTGTATAAAGTATTAGTTAGATCTAGATTTGAGTACTGGTGTACAGAATTTTTTTTTAAAAAAAAGAATAATTCGAGAATACTTAATACAGGTTTATAAGATAATCAAAATAGAGAATAAATTGAACTATAATAAGTTTTTTTTCAAAATACAACCCCTTACAAGAACAATAAGGCATAGCTACAAATTAACTAAACAACGGTTTAGATTAGATATTTGGAAATATTTTTTTAGTCAGAGAGTCGTGAATGCTTGAAATGCATTGCTATAGGAAATAGTGGAGGCAAGGTAAATGCATTCAAAAATAGATTGGATGCGCATAGTTTTTAGAGCAATGAAATGTAAATAAAACTGGTTGTATACAGACTTTGCAGAGCCTTCTAAACCAGTATAAAGACGTTAAATTAAGTTAAGTTATTAATCATGTAAAACACTATAACACTGGTACATCCCATCAATGTAATCATTAATAGAAATAGCTAGTCTTCGCTTTTTCGGGTCGTTCCTAAGTATATCAAAATAAGTCTTCCCACCACCCCACTCCCCCTCCAACCACTCCCTAACAGGTCCACTTTGAATACATGAATACGATAATAAGCCTGCATTGCATTGTGGGAATCTGTGGTCTTCCTCGGGCTGTGAATCGCAGCAATGAAAAAGCATATATGTTTATATATACTCCAATAGACAAAAGACACCACTTCGAGAGCACTCACTTTCAATTCCATGGTAAATCCAACAATGATTCATGGATAAAAAATGTGGAACTTGCGCAAAACAGATGCCAAGAAGGTCAGAGCCACTCGGAGAGCAATGGAAGGGCGTGAACTAAAAATGTCAATCCAGAACGACGAAATTCGACGTGAAACTTTCCCGGGACGTTGTGAATGCAGTGATATCACGCAAATAACGTTGGACTGGACATGAGGTACGCGTGCCTGGCAACAGATGTACACGTAGAACAACGTTTTGTTGGTCATATGCCTGTACACGTCCACAGAGTCGTCTACCTGAGCGATGGCGGGATGGACTAACCAAGGATCTAAGTCCGCATTGGTACACCACTGCGAAAGATCGAGGCGCATACACAATAGTCTTGGTTTCCTCGCATACGGCACATCTCCCGGATTGACTTCAAGGACAATGTGAATATGATACATTTGTCTAACAAAAACCTAGATGGCCGACTCGGTATTAGTGAAGAAAAAATACTGAAGCCACTCAATAAGTGTGTGTTAGGTAATGCCACTGAAATGTGGATCCAACACAGGGAGAGGCGCCTGAGAGGTAGGATAAGGTTTTGATATGACCATATAGCTAAATAACCATCCGCATACTTGCACTTTGTCTGATGCTGAAAGATATAGCACCAGTACATGTGCTCGAAGTTCAATTTTTTCGCCACTATTAATCGTTATATAATATGCGTCCACAGTACTGACTATAACATAAGTTAGCATGCTTTCAATTAACATAACATAAGTTAACATAACTGGAAAAAAAATGACAAAAGTAAAAAAAAATGTCATTAGTTAAAGTGACATAAGTTAACGTCATATTAGTTAACGTAACATAAGTTAACGTAACATAAGTTAACGTCACATTAGTTAACGTCACATACGTTAACGTCACATACATTAACATCCCATAAGTTAACATAACATAAGTTAACAAAATATAAGTCACACAAGACAGTCTATCATTCGTTAACAAACCTAAGTTAACGTGCAACAAGTTTTCATAATACAAATTAAACATTACATCAGCTTACATGATATAAGTTAACATAACATAAGTTATAATATAGTAACCATAGGTTAACATACCATAAGTTAACATAAGATAAGGGATGGTTGAATATCTTGAACACCGTTCATCTGATCTAGTGGACATGACTTCAAACCTCGATAACACATTGTGTTCCCTCTTTCCGGGTAAAACAAGCTTACCTTGCACACTGCTTGGACACTGCATGATCAAGTAGCTTTCACGACTCAATCCTATAAATCCTCCATGTTGGCTCTAGTAATGAGAATTAGCACGGTAATGATAGTTTCCTTAAATAGCTAAACATAACCTAAACAATGTTTCTTTCCCAGGTTCTTCAAGCGTCCGGAGTGCTCAGATCCTATTCTTGAACAATGTAAAGGGGAAATTGTCTACGCCACCAAAGCTTTTCGAAGCCGGCAGCAATACATTTGTGGCGACAGATTTCCCAGAAAAGGTTGGTCAGATTATAGCTTTGTTGCTTTTGCTTATTGGATGTGTATGTTTGCTTGTGGTGCATATTCGTCTTCTTCTTCTTCTTCTTCTTCTTCTTCTTGTTCTTCTTCTTCTTCATCTTTTTCGTCCTCTTCATTTTCTAGTCAGCCTTCTTTAGGGGTTAGCTATTGGGGATTTTAGATATAAGTGATGTGGGCCCAGTAGCTTTTCTTCCCACTCCAATATGAAACCAAAAATATATCGTCCCTTCTCGACCACACGGGGAAGGCAAAATAAGGCATTCTCAATTCAGACGGATGACATTGACGGGCTGGCGAGGACTGGGACAGAATGTAGGTGACTGATTCGAAGACTGGTAAATGCTTGGAATGCATTGCCACGGGAGGTAGTGGAGGCAGGGACAGTTAATGCATTTAAGAATATACTGGATGCGCATAGCTTTTAGAGCAAAGTTATGTATATGAAACTGGTTGTATACAGACTCTGCAGAGTCTTCTAAACCAGTATAAAGACGTTAAGTTAAGTTAAGTAACAGGACATGGTCAAAGTATGGACATAAACGCAGATAAGACAAAGTTGGTGACTAACACCACTGAAGCAATCAATGCTGTGATCAAAGCAAAGGGAGAGAAGCTTAAAACAGTGAACCGCTTCAAGTAACTGGGCTGAACAATCAGTGACATTGAATGAAAACCACATGTCCTGGCCAGAATAGCACAAACAGCAGCACTTGCACGATTAAAACGTATATGGAAAGAGTAACGACTCTCCCTCGCCATAAAGGTCAGACTACTGCGTTTACTTGCTCTTTCGATATACATCTGCGCCTGCCTGCGAAACATGCACCATTACATCAGACCTTCATAGAAGAATCCAGGCCATGGAGATGAGAGGTTTTAGAAGATTCCTAAACGTTATCTACAAATACGGTATCACAAATGATGAAATGAGACGAAGAAGCGAGAATGCCATGGACCTTGCGACGTTCTAATCACAACGATCAAAAGACGAAAGCTGACTTGAGGTCCGACGGGCTTGCAAATATCATACTACAGGGCACAGTACACGGCAAGCGAAGACGAGGAGGTCCAATAGAACGATGGGAAGACAATATCCATGAATGGACTGACTTACGACCCGTGGAGGTACAAAAAGCGACCGCAGACAAAGAGGGATGGCGCAGAATTGTGGAGTTGTCAGCAGGGATGCCACAACGATCTCAAAAGGTAATGGGATGAACTGATTCTGAACAATACATACATTGCTGGCTGTGTTAAAGTATTAGAATCATCATTTCACTGTCGGGAGGTGTGCTGGCCAGTTCCCTTTACCGCTGCCTTTGTTTACGCGTGAGGAGAAGGATGACGTCACATCTGACGTAATAAGCACATACTAATGTAAAGTGTGCACGTGTTCATTATCCTTGCATTCATAGGTTCTGCTGTAGACTGATGAGAAAATGGCGGGTGTGATATGGAATTTGTCCAGAATTGATCAGCGAGAAGTGATTCATTTCCTAACAGCTGAAGGATGTCGACTAGCCGACAATCATCGCAGAATACAAGCTTTGAAGGGTAATAAAAGTGTGTCGAAGACAACAGTTAAGAATTGGGCATAGATGTTTTGAGAAGGACGTGAAGTAACGAAAGATCTTTCGCGACCAAGTCAGCCTCAAATGGTTGCGACAGAAGAAGCCAACGCCAATCTTGATGCAACAATTTTGGGTAGGCCGTTGTCGGAGCTTACGTTCGCTAGCAGAGGAATTCGCTGTGTCGCTTGGGGCAGATCAAATGGCGGTTAGGGAGAAACTGAAGTACATCGGAAAGTGTGTTCACAACTGAGCTCACTGATGCTGACCGGCCATTATAAGAACGAACGCATGGGGTGGAATTTGCACTACTTGTTGCCTGATTTTTTATGGACGGCATCTGACCCAAGCACTGGGATGCGTGTCTGAATGCTAATGGCGACTTTTTCTAACGAACCCCGGTGCACGCTTGCATCATAACAATTGTTTTGTAGAATTCTGCCACACCTGCTGATGTTCCTCTCATATGCTTCTAATAAATCTACTGGGGCGGGTTTCATTCGAACAAGCCTCGTACAACATTTTCACGTGATGGGGTAAATGCGAGAAAGCCAACAATATTATGTATGCGTCGCGAACTTTTACAACGTTGTATCAATGCGGGCCTAGGTCTTTGGTCAGTCCATCTCGTCTCGCATAGATGGGCGACTCCATGGACGTGTTCCGGCACATGGCCATGAAAACGTTATCCTATGAGTCCATCTGTTGTTAGATATGCGCACCACATGTCCAGCCCAACAATGTTTGTCATACATATATAATCATTCTTATGTCACATTTACTTGGCTATTTGCTGTTTAGAAGCTATCCCTTCCTCCGCCATAATGTGGCTAGATTAGATAACAAAAATAAAGCTTGTAGGATAGTTTCACTGCATCTTCTTTTTTGTTCTACAGGACTGCCAAATCTAAACACTTGTGTCCAGAAATTTCGCCGCCATTTTTCTTCCTGCCACCAGAAGCATCAGAACCTACTGGAGGAGGCCACCTACGTGACACAGACAACTACTATCTCAAGTCCCTGGTGCAAGTAAGTAGCTGACATAGCAAGCAGGACAGCAAGCAGCTAGTCGGCAGTTTGTTTGGGTAGAGTGATGGGCTTCTAGTTTTAGAAACTACTCGTACTGAGTTCTGCACTCTGATGAGTTTTATCTCGCTGTTGTTTTGCAATGATTCTTCGTACGTGATAGACGTGATATGTATTATTCTCGATATAGTGGGGAAAATACATGAAAAAAAATGTAAAAGTTGATTAACGTTGAGTTTAATCAAAATTTAAAAATGGGTATGGCCATATACCGCACCGAGACGAGAACACAAACAAAACCTACGTTACGACAAATAGGCCTTCATCAGGGACAACAATACTGAACTAACAAATCAACATATAAGGAAAAAATTGTCAACTTATCTTATAGTAGACTCAGTATGTCTAAGCGACCGGTTGGGCCAGATGCTTGACTGAAAATGAAAGTAAGCGGTCAAACACAAGGTGGCCAGGAGAGCGTAAGAAGTGGAAGGGGAATGCGCCGGATAAGCCAGTGGTGGCAAAATATGGAAACGGCCAAATAGTGATCCAGATGGGAGAACAAAGAGAAAGTGAAATAAGCCGGGAGAGCGTGAGATTAATATGGGAGAGGGATGGGCGAGAACTGATAGAAGAAATTGGGGGGAAAGGGGGGGGGGGGGGACAAAGGCAGACAAATAGATGGGGGCCAGTATAAGGTTTTAAGAAAAAGTATGGATGATATAGTGCAATGTATGGCGTATCGCCAGGCTCAAAGTTACTGTGATCAATGTCGATAAGCATGTGGCTTGTCATGACGGGAAATATTGATATGAAACAGTTATGTTCGAAATCATTTGGAAAATATTTAACTGAAATGGAAAGGTCCAAGATTTCAAGCAGAGTGCAGTTGTTCTCTGCATGATAGCAGCTGATATACAGCTCACCAGCAATGTCTTGATTCCACACTACTTCAAACAGGATCAATGCACAAAAGTCGACCTGGTGATATGAGTAGTCTAGGTCTACAGCAATTGCGACTATTTCCGGGCTACACATGAAGTCTTCATTCACATCATATTCAAATGTCCCAGCATTATCCTGGGTCTCCTTAGTTTGTCCATAACTACCAATTGTGTCAAGTAGAACGTCTTGATGTTCTAGATGGCACATTATGTTTCTGGTGAATATTTGTTCAAGATCTTAATGACCCGTTCCTCAGTGAAGCTGCGGGTACCAACTTTGTTTCCAGCGGACTCTGTCGTGAGCCACGGAAGTCCAAAACTTCAACACAATAAGTGATACAACAACATTCTATATGTCAATTGATTTTAGAATGGTAACTGTTGACAGATGATTTGTAGACCATACATATAAATATCATACATAGATTTAATTTTGATTCATTATGAACTTACTTGAGCATTCGTGGAAAGGATTGCCATACTTTTATTGTTGGACTTTCGGTCTTCTCTCCTGAATTTTGCGTTTCAGTATTTTCAATTGTAGACTTTCATCGTCATGTTTCATATTCTCGTGTTGCAACGTGGCTCCACAAACAGAAATATTTGAAATAGTTTGAATAGAAACCTAATACCTAACTACAATGATTGACAATCTCACACACAATAAGTGATAATTTATCATCAACAAAGTCATCTGGTAATGCCATTATCCTCTGCTGATATCTTCACCTCTGCAAGAATCAGCACATTTATGTGATTATTTGGGATTGTGGCTGTTACTATAGTTTTAAGTAAATATTCTTCAATGATACAACATTCATAACTGTGTTGATGATTCTGATGAATAGCTTTGGTAATGATATAATTTACTTAACGTTTTCATACTGGTTTAAAAGACACTTGTAAATAGCCAGTTCCTTTATATTTCCTTTCTCTAAAAGCTATATGCATACAATCTATTTTTAAATTCATTAATTGTCGCTGCCTCTACTGCTTTCTGTGGCAATGCATTCCAAGAATTCATCCACTCTGACCAAAAAATATTTCATAATATCTAATCTGGACCTTTCTTTAGTTAATTTATAGCTATGCACTTTTGTTCTTGTAGCTGGTTTTATTTGGAAAAAAACTTGTTATCGTCTAAGGTACTCGTTCCTTTGATTATCTTATAAACCTGTATTAAGTCACCTCAAATGCTTCTCTTTTCTAGACACTGTAGGCCTGTTTCTGTGAGTCTTTCCTCATATCTGATTCTGCAATTCCCCTATCAGCTTTTTTGCTATTTTTTATATCCTTTCCAGCATATTTATATCCCTTCTACTATAAGGATTTCACACCTGTACACATCACTCTAATCTAGGTCTAACTAATGCTGTTTACACTTCCTTGCTCCTATTTTTAATATTTCCTTTTATCATTCCAAATATTGCATTTCCGTTTTTCACTGCTACCTGGACTTGCTCGCTCACTTTACTTGTGTGATCTATTTTTACCCCTATGTCCCTTTTCCTTTTCTATCATTCTAATATTGTTCTCGCCCATTCTGTAATTATGTTCCATATTTGATCTACTCATGTGAATGACTGTTCATTTATTTGCATTAAACTCCACTTGTCAGCTCGCAGACCATTCTCGAACTTTATCTAAATCCAACCTCAATATATCCACTCCTGCTTTAGAGGAGATACTACTGCATAGTTTTCTGTCATCAGCGAAGTTTGCAATCTTGGATCCATTATCAATGTCCAAATCGTGTATATATGTCAAGAACAAAATTTATCACAAAACCGAGCCTTTACTCTTTACTGCACACCACTCAGAGAACTCATTATTTATGCCCACTCTATGCCTTCTTCCGGTTCACCAATTTTCAATCCATTTGGCAACTTCCCCACCTATTCCATCTGATTTTACCTTTCTAATTAATCTTTGATGAGGTACTCTGTCAAAGGCCTTAGCAAAATCAAGATAAATAACATGCACTGCCCCCCCCCCCCTCCCCCTTATCTATTTTTTTAGTAACCTACTCCATGAATTCTAATAGATATGTTAAGCACGACCTACCTCTAGTAAACACATGCTGACTATTTCTTATTAGATTAAACGTGTTTAAATGCAGTACAATGTTTTCTTTGATTATTGATTCTAACAATTTATAGACTATGCTAGTTAAATTCACTGGTCTATAACTTGCTGTGTCTGATTTTTTGCCGTTTTTGAATAAGGATATCACTCCTGCATGTTTCCAATACCCTGGAACAATCCCTTTTGCAAGTGATTGAGAACATAATATACCCAATGGTTTTTGCTAGCTGGTCTCTAATTTCAAATATTGTTGTTGATGAATATTATTTTGCCTAGTCAGCGTGCATGAAGTCAAATGGTTTTGCAGTTTAAAAATCTATAAGAAACAAATAATAATTTCAAGGCACATGTATTTTTTGTGCCACTCTGAAATATAATATTTTAGTTTAATATTGTATTTATTTTGAATTAGATATATATGTGTGTGTTTGTGCGTGTATGATGTGTGGGGTATGTGTGGTTTGTATGTGTGGTTTGTGTGCGTGGTGTGTGTGTGGTGATTGTATGTGTGGTGTATGTGTGTGTGCTGAATGTGTGTGTGTGTGTGTGTGTGGTGCGTGTGTGGTGAATGTGTGTGTGGTATCTGTGTGATTTGTGTGGGTGTGTGTCTGTGTGTGGTGTGTATGTACATAAATATCATATACTTATTTAATTCAAAAATGCCAGATAATGGCAAACACAATAAATGATAATTTATCATATCAGTAAGGAGCTTGGTATTAAAGTTGTTAGATAATGTCACGTCAATGTCCTCGTCAGACCTATCTAGCTCAGTTTATCATATGCTTCACTGCATCGTTAATCCTAGCAAATAGATTTTGTAAGTAATTATGTTTTTTTTATGATGGCTTGATCTACAAATTTGATGACATGAATTTTATATTCTTTCTCATCTTATATTGCATTTCCTGGTAGCTTCTAAGTTCTTCCATTATGATATTAGATAAAGTTTACATAGGTCTTGTCATATTAACATTCCCCTCTGTTTGGCGTGTTTGTTTTGTTTTTTATTGGGACTACGGTTGGTATAGACAATTATTGAACAGAGCAAAGGCACTAAACTAAAGCCAGTAACGGTGAACAGTTTCTTCGTTCTGCATCTCAGACTAAAGAAAGTTCTGAAAAGAGCGATAACTAGACTGAGATTTGACTTGGAGAAGTTGAAGTACCCGGATATAGTGGAGACCTTTGGAGCGGTGATGGGGGGAAGATTCACACCTCTCTTGGTTCTTAACGAGGAGGCAGATATTGAGACGATAAATGAAGCCCTGAATTCGGCATTAATCTCCACGGCATCTGAGGTTCTAGGTAGGTGCAGGATTAAGAAGAAAGCATGGATCACGAGTGAAAAACTGGATTTATGTGACAAGAGACGACAAATGAAGAGAGAGATAAAAACACTAGATGGGATTATGCAATATAGAGAGATAAACGGTAACATAAAGGCCAAGAAGAAACAGGCCAAGGTGGAATGGATAACGGACTCAGTGTGCAGATATCGAACAAAATCTAGGAAGAAATGATACCAAGGGGGCATATAAATTAGTCAAGGCCTTAGTAAGGCCTGTACAAAGTCGAAATACAACGATTCAGGACAAGAGTGGGAAATGTCTGACAGAAGCTCAAGACATTCGTGAGCGCTGGACAGAGTACTGTTCGGAACTATATAAGCATGAAGGTCGAAGTGACCCCAGAAATGCAATGTCTCCTGAAGTGAGTCTGATAGAGAAAAATCAACCGATAACAAGGGAAGAAGTATATGAAGCCGTGAAAATGCTGAAGAGAGGGAAAACTGTAGGTGTGGATAATATCCCAGCAGAGCTCCTACAAGTGGGAGGTGAGGCAACAATTGATACCCTGACTTACATCTGCAATAGAATTTGGCAGACAGGAGTGTGGCCCTCCAGCTGGACAAAATCAGTAATTATACCACTGCCTAAATCAGGAAACCTAAATATTTGTCAGAACTATCGAACAATCAGTCTGATAAGTCATCCAAGTAAAGTTCTCTTGAGAATAATACTTAACAGACTGAAACCACAGGCAGAGAATATCATTTCCGAAGAACAAGCAGGCTTTCGAGCGGGAAGGAGTACCATCGAGCAGATATTTAATCTTCGGCTAATGAATGAGAAGTATTCAGAGTATCAACAACAACTCTACCATGCCTTCATTGACTTTCAAAAGGCGTTTGACAGAGTGTTGCATGCGGCGCTATGGTCAACAATGACGCATTATTAGTTCAACAGTGATATTGTGAGGGTAATTGCAAACCTTTATGAGCAGGCAACAAGCGCAGTCTCTGTAGAGGGAACGCTAGGCGATTGGTTCTGTACGACGGTTGGTGTGAGACAGGGATGTATACTCTCCCCAACACTCTTCCATATATTCTTGGAGAGAATAATGGAGACGACCTTAAAAGAATATGTTGGTACGGTTAAAATAGGTCACAGGCTTATCACAAACTTCCGATTTGCTGATGATATTGATGTATTGGCAGGCACAGAAAGGGAACCCCAGGAGTTGATTTTTAGCTTGGATAGAGCGGCCCTGAGTTTTGGTATGGAAATAAATACAGATAAAACAAAGCTCATGACCAATAACACAGCAGGGTTTAAATCTGTAATAGAGGCAAATGGGCAGGAACTTGAGGTGGTAAAACGTTTCAAATATCTGGGATCATTGATCAGTGAAGAGGGATCGAAGCCAGAAATAATTGCGAGAATAGCACAAACAACAGCGGAGCTGACTCGGCTGAAACCTATATGGCAAGACAAGCGGCTCGTCCTCGGCATAAAAGTTAGACTAATGCGCTCTCTGGTGATATCAATATTTTTGTATGCCTGCGAGATCTGGACCATAACAGCAGATATCCAGGGCAGAATACATGCAATGGAAATGAGATGCTATAGAAAACTCCTAAATGTTACATATAAAGATAGACATATACGACAGAGAGTTGAAGACGCTGTTGGTCCTTTTGAAGATCTCTGCACAGCTATCAAAAGACGAAAGATGGCCTGGTGCGCGCTCGTCGCGAGGTCCAATGGAATTACCAACTCGGTACTCTTTGGTTCCGAACCGGGACAGAGAGGGCGAGGACGTCCAAGTAAGAGATGGGTGGTCAGGCCTTCGTCCCGGTGAGATATGACAGGCGGCGACAGACAGAGAGGGATGGCGTGGGATTTTTGGAGTGTCTTCATGTGTGCCCCAACGGGATGAATTGAACTGAACTGAAGAAGAAACCAGACATAACATAGTCAATGATTAAAGTCGATGTTAGGGTGCACACTTCGACTTATCGAACTATTTTTGCGCATTCAACATGATCCTAATTTGTTTTAGTATTAGAATTATAACTGGCGATGTAGGATCTGTGGGTTACATTATTAAATCACTTATCTAGATTTAAATTTAATTGAACGGCCAACTTATGTGTGCTGTTTAGATAACATAAAATATGGCCAGATTTTCTTGATGAGTAATTGTTAAACCAAACTAAAAATGTTAATCGTGTTTACACATTTGATTCTTGATGCAATCTATTTGATTTTTTATGGTGGTATTCATAGGCGCGTCATTTTTTAAAAATAAAACATGAAGTTTGCATCACCATGATGTTCTGGTTTATCAGTTCTACTACTTCTTCTTCGAATATTCTCAGAGGTCGACTTGAATTTGTCCAAAGAAAGCTGCGATCATTCTTAGGCTGTCGAAACTGCAATAGAGCTCGTCTAGTGTTGACACTGGTGATGACAACATATGTTTTCTCTGGTCCTCGTATGTCGGACAATTTTGCTGCCGGTGTTTTCTCATTACCCCAGATGCATTCGTCAGTGGAACCTATCTTCAATTTATTTAATATATTGTACCTCAGTCTGTTGGGGCCTGTGCGGATCTTGAAGACAACCACCTGCTCTCTTCTTCTTTTCGCTTGTGTTCTGCTTGTGCCTTTCAGCGGCAGGTTATGACGAGGGCTCTAAACCGGACTTTAGTGCGTGCTTCGTACACGGAAAGCTTTATTGCTTCTGTTATTTTTGCTATCCATCGTTTGCGTGATCGGCATTTGGCTTTGTATCCATTGTATCTGTATAGCATTTCTTTCTGAGGGATACTATCTGGTGTTTGACGTGTCATGTGACGGACCCTTTTTGTTTGCTGTCTCTTGTTGAAGTAAAGCACTGCTGTTGTACCTACTTGTTTCCTAATATCTTCGTTTCTGGTTCTATCCATAAGTGCTACTCCAAGCGTTCTGCGAAGACATTTCATCTATGTTGGTTCATTGTCTTTTTTATCTTTCTTTGTCAATGTCCAAATTGGACACTATTAGCACAATGTGGGTAGAAATATCGTGTTGTTTGGTGTTCTATTTGTATCCATTGTAACGTGTTTACATTGCAATTGTCGGGGACATTTGCTCAATGCTTTGACTTGCTTTATTACATCTGGATTGGATTTAAGTGACTCCTTTGCCATACACTGAGATTATATTTCACAAATACGCGAAATGTTTCGCCTGTTTTTACTTGTTGGTTTTGCAAAGATTTATTAGTTTTTGTTTCTTTTATTTGTAATCATCATAACTTGGGTTTTCTCTATGTTGATTTTCCTACCGTAATCCGTACAGGCCTCACTAAGTTTGTTGATAAGTTACTGCAGTTGTTCTCTGAGGTTGCTCTTACTGCTTGGTCATCGGTAAAGAAGAGTTCATTTAAGTGATTACTGAGGGTGGTTCCCTCATCAATTATTGTTGGCTTTCTTACATATTGCGTCCATATATCTGATAAACAGTAAAGGGAATAGTACACAACCTTGCCGTACACCGTTCCTAATATGACATTTTTTTCGAAATAGCCTTCGTTTGTTCTTAATGTACAATGGCTATTCATATATAGACTTTTACATGATTGGTCAAATGTTTTTTTCACTCCATAGCATTCTTGGGCGTAGTCTTTTCCCAGTATTTTACATATTTTTCTAGTGTGTCTAAGCAATGATATTCCTCCATTCGTGTACCACACTTTGAAATTCTTTTTTTTTAAATTTAGCAACAAATGCCAAAACGGCACCTTTTACAATTTTAATTATGCGTAACATCCTCCAACGACCAACATGGTACTCTCCATGGCTACATTCCTTAGTATGTCGGAAAATGTGTGTGCTAAATTATGAGTGCAATTGTGGCAAAGGAAATAAAAAGTAGAGGTTCTGGACATGGCTCACAATGATAGAAATTACCAAAAATGTCGAATATAAAAATTATCAAACTTACCACGTAATATCCGGTCCAACGAATATTAATATAATAGATCTTGATATTGTGGCATCATGCTTTATTTAGTATTCTTGGTTTCACCAACGAAGAGTTGCGTCAGGAGGACACATTACTTATCGCACGAAATTTGACAGATTTGCAACATCGTTTCTGAGATTATGTTCCTGTTTCTGATGCAAACAAAAACATAATTTGAAGTTTATTATCTGTTGTTTATGTGAAAAAAGTAGAATAAGGTCTTACAGAGAAATACAAGCTCATACACTTTGATGGTATTCTTAAATGACAGTTGAGGGAAGATTCATTTGCAAATATCTGAGCTCACTTACACAATCATTTTCCCACATACAAAAGAGTGCTTTAGAAGTATTGATTCTTTTTGTATCGACATACTGGTATGAAAAATCATTCGCTAGTCGTGTTTATCCTAAAAAAGAAGTATAGAAAACGTTTAGAAAAAGTCAGAACTCAGAATGCAAGTTACAGCTATTAACCGCGATGTACAAGGCTTGCAAATGGAATACAATGTCAGCCTTCCTATCAATGAAAGTCAGCAGTTAAGTTGAATTAGAACCAATTTTGACACTGGAGTAGGACTATCGTCTAAGCCTCAGATTGTTTAAATAAAGTAATGTAGTACTGCTTATCATGTAAAACTGATTCTTTTTCTTCTTCTGCGTACGCAGTCAGACAGTAACCATTATTTTTTCGAAAAAAGCGGCGGTCATCCTGAGGCTGTCGCCACTGCCATAGAGCTTGTCTTGCAGTTCCACTGGTGATGGCCACATCTGCTCTCTCTGATCCTCGTATGTCGGGCAGTTCTGCAGCAGATGTCCAGCGGTCATTTTACCAGTACCGCACGGGCATTCGTCGGTACACCCTATCTTCAATTTGTTGAATAGGTGGTACCTCAGTCTATTGTGGCCAGTGCGAAGTCTGAAGACAACGACCTGCTCTCTTCGGTTCAACTGGTAATAGGCATCGTTTTTGGTGTAACCAGTATGTTCGGTTTCCCATTTCGTCATGTATCTGGCTTTGATAAGCCGTTTTGACTCTTCGTACGTCATACTGGTATCTATTTGTGGTAGTCTTGCACCTTCTTTTGCCAGTCTGTCTGCCTCCTCGTTGCCTTGGATGTTGCAGTGTGACGGGACCCACTGTACCACTACCCTTTTTGGTGCGGACTGCTGGCACAGTTTGCAGAGTGCTGCTCTTAAGTCATTAAGCTCAGTGTTTTTCTGGCTTTTTAGCGCTGTGACTACGGCGAGAGCATCTGTCAGCAGGACTATATGGCTCTCATTTTCACTGTGTGTCACCATTTCTTCCACTGCCGCCCTCAGTGCCTCTGCCTCCGCTCTGAAATTGCTTGTGTACTTACCAGTAGCGAATGACAGTGTTATTTTTCTGCCATTTGGTAGGTTCAGGAATGCTCCTGCCCCTCCGTTCTGTGTAGTGTTTGTTACAGAACCGTCGGTGTATACATGGGTCCAGTCCATGCTTGGGTAGCTTTTCGTTATGAAGCTTAGGGTAGTATCTCTCCTTTCTTTTTCAGTCTGGCAGTTTTTGTTTGCAATACCTGGTATATTTTCTACCACCTCTGGAAATATATCCTGCCTCCAGGTAGGTTTTAGTACAGTAGTGATGGGTTTTGGTGTTGTTAGTGCGTTTATGGGATCTTCGTGCATCTTTGCTTTGGCTATTTCTGCAAAGTTTCTCCGCTTTAGTTTCCCATTTCCCAAATTGTTTAGTCTCTGGTGCATTGGATGGTCGGTCAGTCTTCGGAGTTTCTCTGACTGCAGCTGGGCTCTGCAGTCTCTTCTATCGGTCATGGATTGCAGTTTTGTAATCTTTTCAAGTTCTACAATTGGCGTTGACTTCATGCCACCTGTTATAATTCTCATGGCTTGGTTTTGAAGTTTGTTAACTTTATCGAAGTTCGCCTTCGCTGCTGTTGTCCATGCCGCAATGCCATACTCGAGAACTGGTCTCACTCTTCCAGTGTACAGTTTCTTTAGTATGCCTTCGTCTGCTCCCCAGCTTGTGCCAGCAAGTTTCCTCATGATTGCCATTCTTTCTCTGGCTTTCATTCGGTTTCTCTCAATCTGACTTTTCCATGTCATGCGCCGATCAAATGTGACTCCCAGATAGGTTGGGTTGTCGTTTGGCTGCAGGAATTTGCCATTTAGACTTAATTTGGTACTTTGGGCTTTTAATGAAAGCGAGAATATTGTGCATGTGGTTTTCTCCTCGTTTATTTTGACCAGCCATGAGTTCGCCCACTCTTCCAGCGATGTTAGAGCCGTCTGCATCCGATTTCTTGCTATGGTGAGATTCTTTGCAGAGGTCCACATAGCCACATCGTCTGCAAACATTGAGCAATGGACTCTTCTTGGTATATTCTCTGTAATATCGTTTATATATACCAGGAAGAGTGTGGGTGACAGTACTCCCCCTTGGGGTACTCCCTGCTCGAGTGTCACCTTTTTGCTCATCTGCCCTTGTACTTGGACTCTGGCCGTTCTTTGTTTGAGGTAGTGGTTGATCCACTTGTACATCTTCCCACAAACATCACTTCTTCTTAGCTTGACTCTAAGTCCATCTTTCCAGACTTTGTCAAATGCCTTTTCCAGATCCACCCAAACAGCTACTGTGTGTTTCTGTGCCTGGTAGGCATCTTCTATCTCCTGGGCTATGAGGATGACCTGGTCCTCAGTGGATCTGTGCTGTCTAAATCCGGCTTGCTGTGGAATTAGTATTCGTTTTTCTTCCAGATGCCACATCAGTCTGGTGTTTATCATCCGTTCCATCAGCTTTCCGACACAGCTCAGTAGGCTTACGGGCCTGTATCCATTTGGATCTGTTTTGTCCTTTCCTGTTTTTGGTACTGGTACCAGTATTGCGTCTTTCCATGCCTGTGGTACAATTCCCCTTTTCCAGCTTTGGTTCAGGACCGATAGCAGTTTCTTCTTCGCTGTTTGGCCCAGCCCCATCAGCATTTCGTTTGTTATCCCGTCTTTTCCGGGAGATTTCCTTTTCTTTAGTGTTCTCATAGCCTCTTCCATTTCGCGCATTGTTAGTTTGGCCATCATGTGCTCTTCAGGTGCCGTATTCATGTTTTCGTGTCCCTTTAGCTCTTCGCTAATGTCTGTATGCTTATCTGCAGGGACCTCGATGTGGTTTGCTCTGGCATAGTGATCGACAAAGGCGTTTGCGGCTTTCTTACCTGTGATCAAGTTCTCGCCCTGCTTGATAGTAATTTGTTTATTTGACGGGGTTTCGTCGTTCATGGCTCTGACTAGCTTCCATAGCTTGTTCCCGTCTTTGTCCAGGTTTAGACTTTCCGTTTTATTTTTCCAGCTTTCTCTTGCTGTTTGCTTGAGAGTGTGTTTGTACTTCGCCACGGCGGCTTTGAGGGCGATGTTTGCCTCCATGGATTTTTCTCGCTCTGCCATGTTCCTAGCATTTGTTACTGCATCTTCCACTTTCTGCAACTCATCATTCCAGTAGGGCTTATAGTTTTTCCTAGCTCCTCTTGGGATGGTTTCAGTGGCGGCTTGCATTATTGCCTTGCTTAGGCTCTCTACCATGGGCTTCATTTTGGTGTTTCGTGTGTTGATGGTTTCACACAGCCCATCTGTCAGGATTGCAAATCTGTCCCAGTCGGCTCGTTTGTAATTCCAACGGGGGAGCGGTTTTGTTTCCTGTGGGCCTACTTCCATGTCAATGGTTAGCCTGATCGGCCTGTGGTCGCTACCTGCCAGTTGGTTTAGCACCTGGCGGTCTATTTTATGGTGTATGTCCTGTGTGGAGAAGGCCAAATCTGGAGTCGAGGTGGTATGCCATGTTCTTCAATAGAAGCTAGGGCTATCCTCCGGCATATTGATTAGGGAGAGATTTGCATCTATCTCCCAATCTTCCACTTCGTCACCTCTGCTGTCTGTGTCAGAGTATCCCCATCTCTCCGAGTGGCTATTGAAATCTCCAACTACTATGCAGTTGGAGTCTTTGACTTCCATACTCGAGAGCGATAGGTCTTTATTTGGTGGTCCGTACAGATTGAAAATGCGGAGCTTCGTCTCTTGAGCCATTATGTCAACTCCTACAATTTCTGCTTGTCCGATGTGATTGACAGATACCGCGCTACTCGGTATGCAGTTTCTGGTCAGTATCAGGACCCCTCCTTTGTGGCCTTCTCTATCTAGACGGAAGGTCTGGTATCCTCTGATTGAGAATTTATGATTATTGTTGAGGTGCGTTTCCTGGATACATGCCACGTCAATCTTACCTTCATGCAGGTGATGTGTTAGGGAAAGTTTTTTGTTAATGACTCCCTTCGCATTCCACTGTAGTATTTTGAGGGTCTTGAGGTTTTGGTCAATAGAAGTTGCCCCATAGCCATGTGCCTTGACTCCACGACACATGGGTGGGTGACCACCAGTAGTCAAGGGTGGGCCCCTTCGAGGCGTGAGGCCCGGCACTATCGCTGCCTGGCGGGACTCCGCAGGATGAGCGCCATGCGTTTTACTAATAGGTTGTACTGTCATCATACTGCGATTTACGTTGCACTGTTTTGTTAGGCTTGCGGCCCCGTGCATCCGATTTCAACAGGCGTTTCTGTAGGGATGCCCTCCTTAGCCTTTGGCTGTCCCCAGCCTATCTGCAAGGCAGCAGTTGTTTATGATCAGAGTTGTCTCTCTTATGGAAGTTGTCTTACCAGACTATCGAGTCTTCACTACTCGTGTCTATAGGGTGCAATGATGATATGTGAGATGATATATGAGATGGACTGGTTTACCCGGAAGAGAGGCAGTCCAGTGTGTCCGTATCCCAGGATCGTCACGTCCTGCCAGAAACGTAGCATTTGCATGTGAGTGGGGTATCTCTTTCTCCCTTTATTTTCTTGGCTTCTATGCAGGGATGGTACGCCTAGCATTCCCCGCCACCTGGGGTGTTGACACAGTGGGGCAGGTGTGCAATGTCCGCTGGTCTGCATCTCTTCTGCGTCCAGCATGATAGTTATATGGCTGATAACGTACAGAGGTAGATATCGTAGCCGAAGTGCATTTAGCCAGAGGACAAGCCTGGTAATGTCACAGAGATGCTGTGCGGACAGCTCTCATGGTCATTGGTTGAGTCTCGACAGTTCACAGTGAGGTGGCTGCTCTACTGTTTTCGACACCCCGACCAGGTACTAAGTCTTTGGTTGGTGGTTTCACACCCCATCGCCGTATAAGGTGAGTATCAAGCAGTTGTCGGCCCGCTTTGATCGGCGGATGGCAAGGACCTCTTGCTGTGGCTCTACCGGATAGGGCTGGGGCGCAAGCCCCAGGTCCCGAGCATGTAGGAGCCTCCCATTGCAGTGGTGCTGAGATTTTGGGCGGGATTGCGGCTTACAAGGGTTCGGCCGTAATCCCCCACATGGTAGCCTCGCGCCATTGGCTTATCAGCCTGGTACGTGAACCAAAGTGTATGCGGCTCCTCTCGATATGAGCTGGTTTTCCGTAGCAACGCCCTGTCATTAGTAGGGTAAAACTGACCTGTCTTCAGATGGTCTAATTCCAGCACCCGTCCCACTATTTGGTCAGACGAATTTATTGAGGGCTTTTGTTTGTCAATGACCAGGTATTTGAAATCTGCGGTTTCTGCGGAGTTAAACACGATTTCCGTAGCGTTCTTTCATTAGAGTGTTAGAGAGCTGACTTGTCTTCCGTGAGTCTAATACCAGCGTACGTTCATTTTTAGACCCAAACGGTAGTGCTCTCGATTTGTCAGTCGTTCTACAGTATTGGCGTGTTCAGTCAAATAAAGCCGCAGGTTCCACTCCTGGTGGTGCCCTTCCGTCAATTCCTTTAGCGAGACAATCAAGTTACTTAGAGGGTAGCCCCAGATTTTCGAGGGTCTAATTCCAGCACATGTTCACTATTAGACCCCACGAAGGTGCTCTATTTTTGACAGTCATTCTGCAGTATTGGCGTGTTAAGTTAATTTAAGCCTCAGGCTCCACTCCTGATAGTGCTCTTCCGTCAATTCCTTTGTCAGAACACTCGATGCATACCAACCAAGCCACAGGGGGCATAAAACTGATTCAAAAGTATATTTATAAATGTATATATATATATATATATATATATATATATATATATATATATATATATATATATATATATACATACACGAAGCGTGTTCAAATGCAACCGGACAAAACTGCAACAAGTGAACATACGATGGGTACGATGACGTCACTTCTGGTGTAAACAGCTCATACCAACCGTCAAGTTTACTAAATTTCATTATCCTCCGACTCATAGTTTCCTCAGCAGACCGTTGAAAACATGGCGGGTGTGAAATGGAATCCGTCTCGAGTTTATTAGCGATCGGTGATTCGGTTTTAAACACCTGAAGGATGTCGACCAGTTGACATTCATCGCAGAATGCAGGCAGTGTATGGTGAAAATAGTGTGTCGAAGACAACGGTGAAGAAATGGACAACATGTTTAAAGTAGGATGTGAGTTAACGCAACAATATGCGCCTGACCTGGTCTCTGAAGAACTTTCGTTAACTGACGTCCTTTATGTACAAAATATTACTTTAAACTTTACAACATGTATCCAGTACATTATGTATAATAAATGTTACCAACACTTAACTTAACGACTTTATAATGGCTTAGAAAAGTGCAGAGTCTGTATTACAACCAGCTTCTTTTACATTCACTTGCTCTGAAAATAACTGTGTGCGTCTAATCTATTCTTGAATGCATTAATTAACTGTGCCTCCACTATATAACACATATCTCGAACAATTTGTTTGTTTAAATAAGACATATGCACATAATATTACGTGACACTTTATAGCATATATCTCATACATGATGTGTACATAAAATTACGCAACACTTTAAGTATATATCTCATATATTAGTTGTACCTATTGTTACCCAACACTTTGTATATATATATATATATATATATATATATATATATATATATATATATATATATATATATATATATTCAGTCCATATGTCCTAAAGCGGAGAAACTTTGCAGAAATAGCCAAAGCAAAGATGAACGAAGACCCTATGAACGCATTAACAACACCAAAACCCATCCCTACTGTACGCAAACCTACCTGGAGGCAGCATATATTACCAGAGGTGGTTAAAAATATACCAGGTATTGAAAAAAAGAAAAAAAGAAAGAAGAGACATAACCCTGAAGTACATAACGAAAAACTACCCAAACATGGACTGGACCTATGAATACACCGACGGCTCTGTAACAAACACAACACAGAACGGAGGGGCAGGGGTATTCCTGAGCCTACCAAATGGTTGAAAAACAACACTATCAGTGGCAACTGGAATATACTCAAGCAATTTCAGAGCAGAGGCAGAGGCACTGAGAGCTGCAGTAGAAGAGATGGTGACTGGCAAAAGAAATGAAAGCCATATAGTCCTGCTTACAGATGCCTTGGCCGTAGTTACAGCACTAAAAAGCCAGAAAAATACTGAACTCAATGATTTAAGAGCAGTACTCTGTCAACTATGCCAGCAGTCCGCACCAAAAAGAGTAGTGGTACAATGGGTTCCATCCCACTGTAACATCCAAGGCAACGAGGAGGAAGACAGACTGGCAAAAGAAGGTGCAAGACTACCACAACCATATACTAGTATGACATACGAAGAATCAAAAAGGCTTATTAGAGCTAGATACATGACCAAATGGGAAACAGAACATACTGGCTACACCAAAAACGATGCCTATTACCAGTTGAACAGAAGAGAGTAGGTCGTGGTCTTCAGAATTCGCCCTGGCCAAGACAGACTGAGGTACCTCCTATTCAATTAACTGAAGATAGGTGGCACTGACGAATGCACGTGCCGTACTGGGAAAATGACCGCTGAACATCTGTTGCAAAACTGCCAGACATACGAGGATCAGAGAAAGCAGATGTGGCCATTACCAGTGGCAACACTAGACAAGCTCTATGGCAGTGTCGACAGCCTCAGGATGATCGCTGTTTTTTTCGAAAAAATAAAGGTTGACGTCTGACAGCGTACGATGAAGAAGAAGAAGAAGAAGAAGAAGAAGAAGAAGAAGAAGAAGTCCATTGGTCGTTAGACGCCGTGGGTAGGTGTAACCTGCTTTGTTTAATATTTTTTTTTAATTTTTTGGCAGTTAAAATCCACCAATATATATATATATAAGTTTATAAAGTAACCATAATACTTCGAGACAATTGCACACCTGCTATTGTCAAATCATAAAGAATTATTTTATCAGCCCTGCCTTATATCGCAACAAATAAACAATAAAAACAACTCCATTGTCCTGCAGCACCATATTGGGGACAGCGAACAGGTTAATAGGCTTTAAAACGCTTGTCGTTAAAAGCTTTTAGGACAGGAAGTTAATGCTGCTAACAACCTCGTCATTAAATAAAGTGCTACAGAAACCACTAATTCTGAAGAAGTAACCGCTTTCTCTCAGACTTCCTGGAATAATGACAACTGCTTTGGCTGTAACGTGTTTCTGTTAGATCGGCAAAGAAAAGATGAGGGTATTGAACTATGAAGATATCAAATGATAGATTCGTGTTTCATAGATTCACGCATCAATGTCTTTGTGTCATAATGTTTGAGGGCGTTTGATATTTTTTAATGTTTCATATTTGTGTAATAGGTTTTTGTTCTTTTTGGTACAAGTATACGGTAATCAAAAATGTTATACGTACCAGATTATTAAAGTACAGAAAACACAATCGAGTGTGTATTCTCCACCACACAGAAACACAAGTCTCACTAAGAACGTACGCTCCTCAACAGTTAACACGATTATCACAATGGCTGTCTTGGCAGACGACCACCAGGGGGACAGTACTCTGCGGTACAATAGGTGTTCATTAACTATTTGATAACCATTTACTTATAAACTCATTTCATTGAAACTTTCTAATGGTGCCAGATGACACACATTGTTTCCATGTCTTTTCTGTAATCAGTGTCTGACAAAGACTGGCCAGGCATAAACAAGAATGTTCGCTGCATATTAAGTTGAAAGTTTGTTTTTTAATACGGTCAAGGTTAATGGAAGATACGGCGAGAATCAACGGAAATCCGACGAAAAGTGTATACAACTTCTTACCTAACTTGTGTTGGTAGACAGGGAATGAAATCGTTTGAAGATATGATAAGTCACCCGAGTAACACCAGACAGTGCGCCTTTAGAGCAAGCGCGCGACGAAGACAAACATGGTTTAACAGTGTTTATGAGACAATGCAGAGGCATCGATTGAAAGTCACAGTTACCTTACAGATGTCACACGAAATAAGATCGCACCTTCCAACAGCACCTAGCAGCATAGGTAGGCTAATCGGTTGAGATGGGGATGTAATAAAAGCCACAGAGGGACATGTGGAAGGGAACGCAACTGCTATACAGATGGTACACGAATTTACAAATGAATCTCCGCAGAATGTCTGAAGACAAAAGATAATATGTTGGATTATGTTAAGCCTAATTGTTTTTTTAACCATCCAAGTGTCACATTTTTTTTTTTTAAATTCCATATTCTCAAGTCATCAGTCGCTTAACTTATTTTTTGTGTCATCTTCCAGTTTTACCAAGGACTATATTACCTGCGTGTACAGTGTCATGGCGCTGGGCTGCACACTGGATGTCGCGGAGAAATACATGGAAATAGTCAACCAATCAATGCCCGTCCTAGAGGCTATTTTCAGATACGGCTGCAATCTAGGTCATCCATTGGACATTCTCAAAACGACGTCACCACCACCTGAAACATCAACGAAAGGGTACAATCATCACGATGCTGTGTATTCTTTAGGAAGACGGCCATCCTCAGGGTCACGTAGGTCAAGTGCGGTTACTGACCCTCACATATGTTGCAGTTCTCTGCAATTTTTGTGTTTTACCTTGTTCCATGTAGCTTACACATACGCTATGAACGTCATGTACACAGCAAATCATATAAATATCTTGAGATGACGTTTCTGAAGATGATTTCAATGTGTACATGTAGCTTATGGTGCGACTGATATATACAATGTAACACTGACGGACAGTAACAGTTGGCTCTCGATTCATTGTGATACATCTCCTGAAAAATAGCTTACGTCAGTATTAAGATATATCCACCAATTGATATCACAAGAAAAAGTGTTTTGCTTTATCAGTACAAGCATTGGTGTCTTCTAATGGAGTTATAAGTTAATCTTTCGTTCGACTAAAACTAATATTTAAATATGGCTCAGCTACAGCATCAGGACACAAACTAAACGTAATCGACGTTACGGCCACAAGGCCTTCATCAGGGACAAATAACAAACGATTGGCAATAACATGCCGCGGCGTGTCAGAGACACTGACGTTTTGGTTATATCATGGCGGTGTAGACAATCACATAATAGTCGATACACAAGCCTAATCTCTTGAGCAGCTATAAATATAGCTTCCCCATGAAAAGAGTATGTAATTCGAGGAAAACACAGATCTGCCGAAGAAAATTGATAATAAGGTTTCAATGTTAAAACATCGTTTCAGAATGCCAGATTTGTTGTTAGAAGCTACTCGTGGCGAGTTCATTCATTCTTGATGAGGTTTCTCTGTCTGCGGATTACAATTACTCTTTGGGAAAAGGAAGAGTGGATACTCGTTAACCCGGGGTTCATAAAAGTCAAGGGAATATCAACACATAGAGTAAAGATGCACTTTCCATGCTGTGCAGCATACTGAGAATATGGCGTTAGACCCATGGTTACTTGACCACTTCACACTAGGGATCACAGATCTGCTCTACTGATCTTTTTTCTAGGATGGGAGAAGTTTGCGATTTTAAAAAAAAAACATCCAGCAGCATTTAGGGATTGAAACTAGATCGCCCAACAGCACATTGGGGGTCTCAGATTTACTCAAGTATTCAATGTATGAAGTCGTTTGCGATTGAGCAATATCCAAAAAGATCCCCGCACGATTTATGGATTGAACCTAGATCGCTCGGTTGAACATTAAGCAAACTAGCCACTGCGCTACATCGGTCCCATAGCTCTTCCCATATCACGAGAAGTCCTGCTCAATGTAGTAAAGCAATACTAGATTTATCAATATGAATACCACTATGAGGATTACGTGTTTATTCCCATCTTGTTGGCAGACTGTTGTAGTACTCTGTTTGTATAAGCACGAGGAGAACAAGAGAAGGAGAGGTATTGGCTAGTTCATTTCACCTTGACCTATCGTTAACCTTCTGTCCCACAACAACTTCAGCTAAAATATATTACTGGACATGCTCTTTGTGGTTCCATTTGTAGTTAGGAGCTAAACCAGTTGTTTTCCACTGAATCCTATTCTTTTCTGTCTGTTGTTTTTATACTCAAATGGGACATATCTTGCTCTGGCTTTCTCGTTAACTGGACTTCTATGAGTTTATTGGCCGAGCCATTTTTCACTTGCCCTTTGTGTTCCAGTCAAAAAAATGTATGGTTTTTTTTCAGGCTACTTCCTCAATGTATGCCTCATAAAATAAATAAAGCTATTGCAATTTGTAGAAAAGGTTACAAGTTGTGCATTTATTTTATCTATCAACACATGTTACCAATTATGAACATTAAAAAATGCCTTAACATATATCAGACTCTTGAAAATGTTGCTATTAACATACAATATTAACACTATGTTGATTAGTTGGCATGGAAACTAAGAATGTGCTGTTGATTTTTTTCAATGAAAATAATTAGTTAATATCTCGTTTTTGCATCCTCATTTTGATCCGTTCCGACTGGGTATGTTAAATCCCTATCCTAACCATTTCTTTCCATACTGTAATATCATACTATCTTCTCTCTGTATCTCTCTTTCGTGATTCTTTCTATCAAAACGTATCTGTTTCCACGATGTAATCAATTATGTGTCTTCTATTCATAGTTTCCCATATAGGTTATATGTTTTACACTCATATTTAAAAAAAATATGAATTACCAAATTTTTCAGCATCATTGACGCTATTCTAATGATTTATTAATGATTACTTAGCTTGTTAGTTAGTTAGTTATGGTCAAGTCTTGTATTTGAAAATTATCACGCTAGAGGGATGAACCATTGGGGTCAAGTTTAATCCCAATGACAATACACTTTAATAATACTTTTGAGACAATTCGTTGACAATTTGGAAAAACTGTTGTAAATTTCTTAAATTCTTGTGATCTGTATGCTTTTGTACAAACGAATATATGGTTGTGTGTTTGTATATGTGCGGTGTGTATGTGTGTTTGTGTGCGAATATATGTGTGTGCGTATGTGTGTTTGTTTTATGAATTACAGATGCATGTGAACATCTCAGTGAGTCATATTATTTTATTACGTTATAAGTTAATATTTGTAAAAACTTTCACATTTCCGAAAGACAAAACAAGAAAACATAACAATTTTGTTTAAAATTTGTTAACTCTTTCATTTCAAAATGCTCTAACAAGTACACAATAAATCAGCTATACTAACTTAGTTAGCTATACATTGACATCTTACGTCAATCACTCATTATGTTTAAAAAAATATATAATACGGTATCACATTGTAAGTTTCAACGATAGCAGACATCATAATTCTGCTTCGTCTTTTCACTTAATCCTATTTTGCCGTTTAACGTCAGAGTATCAAGATATCTCTAAAACGAGCCCTACTGTGTGCCTTATGCACAGTGGCATTCACCGCCTCAAATATTTCCGTAAGCCACCTTTTTCGTGGTCGGCCTTTGGCCTTGAGTATGTTGTATCTAAATAGTTTTGCTTGTTGGGGGGAGGGGGCTCTGTGTTGTGGTAATCTTGTTACGTGGCCAAACCAAGTAAAGTTTTTGTCTTTACAAGTAGTCTAATAATGATGTTGTTCCTACCAGTCTCCTGGTGTCATCATTTCTTATCCTGTATATCCTTGTTACACACAATATTTTTCGCAGCTATTTCATTTCTATTGCTACAATTTGTAATTAAAGAGAGTAAAGAAATTTTGAGGAAAAAATTAAGTTTGTTAGAATCTTGACGAGAAAATTGTTAGAAAATATACTTGGCATACATGTAGCAAGTATTCAACGTGCCTTCATTTCATATTTGTGATGAAACAAAATGGGCGATTGACGTAAGACGTAACAGTAAAACAAAATAAGTTAATAAAATAATAATAGCCGTCCATCGCAAGCCATGATGACAACATCAATCAGAAATGCTGTGTTGAACCTCGCATATGTAGTATTTCAGATCAAAATTGGACATGTACTTTAGTTGTTTTGTCTTCCCGCGTTTCTCAGCAATGAATTTGCCTCTGAGGGTGGTTCTACGCCATGAATTTTGGTCCTATGCGAGGCATTCCCGTAAGTTTGCATCGATGTTGAAGCGTGTCAGAGATACTTTGAAGGAGTCTTTGAACCGCTTCTATTGGCCACCGACCAGCCACAGGCCCTCTTCCATCTCACCATACATTAGTTGTTGAGGGATGCGGTTGTCTGGCATGCGCACAACGTGACCGGCCCACCTAATCTGGGTCTTCTGCAAAAGTGTGTGGATGCGCGGCATTTTTGCTTCTTGTGGATCTCAGTGTCTGGTGCCCTATCCTGCAACTTTATTTTGAACAATCTACGGAGAAAGCCTGAATGGAAGTGATTTATTTTCCTAGCACGCCTGCTGTGCACAGTTCGCATCTCATTGGTATACAGAAAAGTGGGGAGCACTACGGCTAGGTAAACTTTGAGTGTTGTATCAAGCATAAGACCACATCCGATTCCAAACGCTGTTGCACAGCCTTCAAAAGCAGCACTGACCTTGGAGATTATGTTACTGACCTAATAGCCAATAGTAGTTTCCCATGGCAAGACTGCTGCCAAGGTAAGTGAAGCTATCTACTGATTAGAGGGGCTCGTTATTGACTATATATATATATATATATATATATATATATATATATATATATATATATATATATATATATATATATAGGCTATATCTTGGTCGCGATGTGCATCACTCAGGGATGGCTGAAATATGACTTCGGTTTGTTTGTTTTTTTGTGTTAATTGTAAAACCGAACATGTCACAAGCTGTAGAGATTTTGTCCACGTCTGCATGTCACTTTCGGTGCTGGCAGCGAGAGCACAGTCATCAGCAAATAGCAAGTTTGAGATGGTTGTGTCCTTTACTTTGGTGTGAACTTGCTGTCGCATGTGATTGGAGAGTTTTCCATCAGTTCTGTATTTAATTTCCACTCCGTTTTTTGGATACAACCCTGAGAGATAACACTGAGCATGGCAACAAACATTATGCTGAAGAGTGTTAATAGAACTCAGTTATTGTATACTTTTAAGTGCATTCCGAAATCAAAGTGTGCTTTTTTATTTTTATTTTGTTTATGTTTTTCTGAAATAAGTCTCGAAAATGTACCGGTCTTGGGCACCGTAATTTATCATTTTCGTAAATCTATGCTGACCCCAGAGTAATGTTATCTATGTTAGATAGTAAACTAAAATCCTTTATATAACTTATATAGTAAACGACAAAAATTGAGACTGCTCCAAAGAAAACAGAAAAAGACTAACCATGGCAAATAAGAGGTTAAACAGTCCGTAGAAAGTATGGCAGAACACCAACAACATGACACAAGGGAAGGTGTTGAGAGCCTGTGTTTTTCTTGTGGCAGCATATGGATACGAATCATGGATGATCACCAAAACTTCTAGAAAACGAATCGTGTCCTTCGAGTCAAACTGTTGCAGAACGATCATCAGAACACACTGGACCGAGAAAAAGAGAAATAGAGACACACGGCAAGAGTTAAACAGAAAAGATAACTTGTTTATCAATTCCATTTTGATAGAAAATGTAAATACCTTGGTCACATCAAAAGACACAACGGTCTTGAGAGAACAGTAATGGAAGGTATAGTATACAGGTAAAAGAGGCAGGGGTAGACCGAGAAGACGATGGCACCAAGATATCGAGGAATGCATGGGTGTGACTGTGGCGGAGGCTGGAATTTTCGCAACTGAAAGTTTCTTTCAGACAGACTGTAATGGAAGCGACGTTCTATAAAAGACATCCTACATGATTTTGATGATTAAATTAAATGTATCAATTTTACTTAGGCCCATTTTTTAATAAATAATGTATACCAAAAATGTTTTTTTTTATATTTACGCAATCACAAAAATGCAATCCCAAATAGGGATACTAGTGTAGAAGAGACAGCAGACTATTCGTAATCGTCATGCATAAAATCAATAATACAAGTATTTTCACTCTCCTCAATTGACTATGAGTTTGAGAGAAAATTAATTGACAAAAAGACGTCTGCAATGCTATAAAATCGTTGATATACTTCACCATCTGTAGCCCCACCCCGTAGGCTAGTTGTAACATTTGGGAAATGTAAATGAAGTGAACAAGCTGCGCCAGACGATCGGACGCAGGACTACTAGATCCCGTTTCGTCCAACCACCCTGGTGGAATCAAGCTGTTGATACGGCCTGGAGAGGAAACCAGGCGGCAACAAAGTATTGGGATAAAGCTAGAAAGAGAGCTGGTAATAATGTCGACGCGTTGAACGAGAAGGAGGTAAAACGCAAAGCTACCAATTCCCTTGAAGCATTTGCAAGGGAGTCCATAAGCGAGCAGTGGGAGGAGTTCATTACAGGTGTCGATAATGATAATACCTTCCAGAACTTCTGACACTTGCATCGAAAGATGAAGGAAAAGACTACAAGCCAGCGTATCTCCAACATTCAAGACACCACATGAGAAGACTCGTGAAGACAGACGAAGAGAAGGGTCCGAGTTTTTTCGGTCAATATGTTGTCCAGACTGACAAAGGCGACAGAGATGCCCGTCACGAAACTCGAAAGGCATCTTAGACGCAGCCATCAGGGAAGAGGCTTATGTAGACCTTATCACAGAGGCGGAGGTCGCAAATAGCCTACGTACCAGTAAGAACACAGCCCCAGGTCCTGATAGAATACACTATTGTTACATCAAGCAGTTGTATGAGACAGAGATAAGAAATATGGTGAAGGAATTGAACCACACTATAGAGAAACCATATGTGCCTGACTTCATAGGTATCTGTGCCTACTACCTTAATCTGGTAAGTACTTCACGTTTCTCAGCAGCTATCTAATAATCACCATAAAGAATCTATATGGCAAATTGCTCGAGAAGATAGTGGCCAGGAAAATAATGACCTACCTTGAACGGAAGCAGGTTTTACCCGATACGCTGGGCAGCTACAGAATAGCGAAGGAGACATTGGATAACGCTGGAACTTTCGCGTATGATGTGTTTTAGGGTTTTCAGTCAAAGAAAGAAACAGTCGCGGTGGTACTCGACCTGGAAGTCGCATAAAGCCGTGTCGATTTTGGGACTTTAATTACCTGTCTGCAGCAGTGTGGTTTAAACCCGTAGCTGGTTAGTTGAATATCAGCTGCCTTGATGGAAAGAACAGTTGCGCTACGCGTGGGATCGTGGATATCAGAATTGAGGCCAATATGTCCAGAACTGCCTCAAGGGTCTCCGCTCTCACCGGTGCTGTTCGACATCTACACAGTAAAAGTGGCCAATATTCAATCCACAGGGATAAGGCGAACGTTGCCATTTGCCGATGACATCCTATCGCACAGGACTGGCCTAGACAGGCAGGAGTTGGTCAAAGACATCCAGGAAAACTAGCAGGCAATCTCACAATGGCGACTCAAGCTCCAAGATCAATCCGAACAAGGCCTGCATGACGTGGTGCTCTTTGAATAATTCCATTGTAAAAGCTGAACTCCCGGGAATCACTTTTGATGGTTTCACCATTGACAGGTTGAAATACCGCGGAGTGACATTTGATCGCAGTCTCTCCTATAATTGCCATGTTGACTACATCGTACAAAGATGTAAGAAATTGTTAGGAGCACTCAAGACCATTGCTGCTGCCGATTGGAACAACGCCTCCTGTCCATCCTATTTCGTCAGGTTATGTTGTCTGTTATCTATTACAAACTGGGCATCCTTAAACTATCAAAAACAGTGTGAACGGCTGGAATGCATTCAGAATGAAGGTTTGTGACTGGTTCTGGGCTGCACTAGAGATACCCGGATTGTGATGATGCGGTACATGTTGGGATTGTTATCAGTGACATCCAGACATAAACTGGCAGAAATAAAAGCCTATATGCGTGTCACCACAAACACGCTGCACCCTCTGTATCTCATACATCAAGGTATCACGAATCAAGAGAGGGGCGTCATGAATAGCACAGACAGAGACAACAATCGGACACGTCACTCCAGCTGAGACGATAGCCAAAGGGGAAGAATGGGTCCACACTGGTGATAGAAGGATAGAGTACCAGAGAGTCATCATAACCTTTATCAAGGAATACAGAGAACGGAGCAAAGGGAGAGCAAAACACGAGGTGAATCCGCTGATAACTGAGAACACACAGGAGAGTGATGCCGTTATATTCACCGACGGATCAGAGCTGCGCAGTGGGACATCAGACTGGGGTTTCTCGGCTAGAGTGAGAGGATAGATCGTTGTTGAACGCACTAGGCCATACATTTCAACAACCTCAAGTATGAGAATGGAGATGGAAGCAGTGACCTCAGCACTTAAATGGATATCTGAGACTTATATAACAAGGGCAGGGTATTCCGTGGCGAGGTGGTTAAGCCGTCGGTCTCGTGATCAGGTGGTGTGGGTTCGACTCCGGACTCCGCCGTCTTTTTCACGGGTGCTTGATGCGGAGTTCCCTGCATCTCGTATTCCTCCCCCCCCCCCCCCTAGTCGTCTTGTCCTTGACTTGCCACTGGGGTCGGACGGCACGAGACGAGAGAGTGAGGATACAAAGTAGCGCAGTTAATCCTTACTAAAAATATCGCTAGCAAAATAAATTATGTCATCATCGTCTAAGATAACAAGGGCAGTCATCGTGACAGAAGCGCAAGCCGTACTTCAGAAGGTACAGAAGGGATGGCTTAGGTACGAGTGAATAGCAGCTGTTGAGGCCTCAAACCTCCAGGGGTTGACATGGATCTTCTGTCCTGCTCATGCTGGGTTTCAAGGCAATGGAGGAGCTGATATCATGGATTCACAAGCTCCCATCATGGGCACATTAGTGATGGATAGAAGTGACATTTTGAAATCAATCATTGACCGCCTGCTGGATGAGGACACCGCAATAGATGAAGTAGCAATCCACAGACTGCAAAGAAGTTTCGACATTAAGCGAGGTTCGAGCGGAGTATGGCGCATGAGAGGATGGAGCAAGAGAGTGTACAATCAGCGAGCTACAGGAACCATTAACATCCATATCGTACGTCATTTGATGAGAGAGAATGAGCACCTATTGGTATGCCCGGAGTGTAGTGACGTCGATTCTTAGAAACAGTAACATAACATTTGGGAGAAAACTTACTGTGTCTCTCTCTGCATGGTAAATAAAATATATTCGGACCATATGTATTTAGGAAACAGGTGAAAGTGCTGAGACCTTATTTTATGTTCATTCTTTTTTTCCCTCGAAAAAAGGGGGGTTTTTTGGGGTTTATTTTCTTCAAATTGGGGTGCTTCCTTGACGTCGGGGCGTCCTTGAGCGGAGAATACCGTAACTATACTTACTTTTATCTGTTCTGTTTATTATTAACTTTTCTCAGTCATTTGTTCGTTTGTTATGTTAGTTCCTTGTCATGCATATTCCATACATTATTTAACTGTTTAGAATGCATTTGTTTATTATTCTAATAGCTACTCAAAATAGGTGTTTGTTTGTATTGTATCTGATTTCTTTTATTTGTGTTTATTAAGGTGATATATGCACATTGTTCGATAAGTTAATTTAGACTCCTCTATGTGCGTTCGTAGTTTTTTAGCCACATTTTTTTACTTTCATTCGATGTTATTTTAATCACAATACTTATTATCGTTCTTTGCTATTTTAACCACAAAACTTACTCTAGTCACATGTTGTTTTAACCAAAATACTTGCTCTCGGTCTATGTTATTTAAACCACAACACTAACTTTATTCTGTTACTTTAGCTATTACACTCACACACTGTCTTTGTTATTTTTGCCAAAATGCATGCACTTTTACGTTTATTTTAATTTTAATTCTGTGTTATTTTAGCTTCTATCCTAACATTTTGGCATTATTGTTTTAGTTACGATATGTGCCCACTGTCGTAAAAATAAAGGTATGCAATTAACGATAAGAATGGGAAACCAATAACAGACTCAGAGAACAATAAAGTGAAATGGAGAGAATATGTTTAGGAACTGTACGATAATGAGTTCCTGTATCAACATAACACACCACTAAATGATGTACCATTGATAGAAGTGAGATTACCTGTAACCAGATAAGAATTTACTACGCCACTTTCTTTAATCCCGAACAACACAGCACCTTGGATAAATGAGTTACCTATCGAGCTACTTAAAGCAGCGGGAGAGACTTTACACAATTTTCTTTTTCAACATGTTAATGACTTTTACAGCAATGTAATATGGCCAAAAGATCAGACAGCTTCAATTTTAATTCCTTTGTCAAAAGAATCCAACGCAATAGAATGCGGTCAACTCCGAACGAAAAGTTTAATAACATATGCATTTAAAATTAGTTTTAAGAAGAAATAAGAGAATTGATGGCAAGCAAAATGTGCTGAAAGGTAACCAATTTCGATTTCTCAAGGCCAGACGTATACGGCATGCCATCAGAAGTTTCTAGTTGATAGAATGATCGATCAAGGACGACCACTATGTATCTGCTGATTTGACTACTAGAAAGCCCTTGATCGCCCTGAATCAAACTTTTTCAGATGCTGCAGCAAATAGGTATAGAAAGAACACTCATTATATTAATTCAGAACCTGTATGAAAATCAAGAGCCGATTATTTCAGTCAGATTAGGTCTCACGGATCCAGTTTCAATAAGACTGGGGGTACGACAGGGCAGCCTGCTTTGGCCGAGTCGCTATAGCGCATATTCTCATATGATTTGGAAAATATTGTCCGGAGATGTAATTGATGTATCAAATTCGATGGTATGAATGTTAATGCCATCAACTATGCCACAGTGGAAGGATCAGTAGCAACGTTACTAATGCTGCTTGAAGAAAATAATAGCACAGCCAAAGAGTTTGACATGAAAATAAACACATCGAAGACAAAGACTTTGGTAATATCCAAGCAAGAAGTACAAACGTTTACATATTTAAGGCAAGCCATAAGAGCAGATTCCCGCAACGAGACAGAAATTAAGACAATGATTGCAAATGACAAAAAGGGTCAATAGACAAACAGAAATGCTAACCTCAAAGAATATCAGGGTAGAACTGAAGAAAAGAACAATCGCCACTCATATATGGCCAATTGCACTGTATGGAACTAAAACATGGACTCTAGAGAAGAAGAATGAAAAAAAGCTAGAAACGTTTGAAATGTGGTGATGCCGGAAAATGAAAGAGCGAGTTGGACAGAAAGTAGATCCAACGACAATGTACTCACTGAAGTGGACGTACAGAGATAAATACTCAAAATGATACAAAAACGTAGTTTGGATTGGCTGGGACACAATATGAGACATGAAAGTCTTCTATAGAAGATACTAGTGGGCAAGATTCAAGGGTAGAGCGGGCGAGGGCGACAAAGACTCATCCTTACATCTTAGGCTTGCAGAGACATTAAAGTACTAACCTATACTAAAATGGAGAGAACTGCAGAGGACACGATCAAATGGAGAGACATACTCAGACAGCCTTCTAACCAGTATCACGTCTGATCAACCAGAGGATATGGTCAACTGGAGAGACATACTCAGATAGACTTCTATCCAGTCTCACGACTGGTCACCCAGAGGATATGGTCAAATGGAGAGACATACTCAGACAGCCTTCTAACCAGTTTCACGACTGATCACCCAGAGGATAGGGTCAACTGGAGAGACATACTCAGACAGCCTTCTAACCAGTTTCACGACTGATCACCCAGAGGATAGGGTCAACTGGAGAGACATACTCAGACAGCCTTCTAACCAGTTTCACGACTGATACCCAGATGAGGATGATGGGGGTGATGTACACACTTACTTTTTAATTTTAGCTTCAATACTTCTTCTTCTGCGTTCTCAATCTCCCGCTACCAAACCTAAAAAGAGCTTTGCAAGTAACAGGATTTTTCTCGGAGAACAGATTGCGTTGTGTCGTTGTTATCAGCTCGACTGCCAAATTTGCACCTTTTGGTCCGACACATCTGACTTCAGCATGGCATTTGTTGGTACCGGATTAGCCTTTGCTCTTCAATTCCTTCTTCTTAAACAGTCTGCTCTGTTGGTACCTGGTTAGCCTTTGCTCTTCGATTCCTTCTTCTTAAACAGTCTGCTCTGTTGGTACCGGGTTAGCCTTTGCTCTTCGATTCCTTCTTTCTAAACAGTCTGTTCTGTTGTAGTCTGTTATCCAGGATCACCGCGTGAAGGATCTTAGCAGCTCTGGATCAATAGCCCTGACACTGGTAGCCAGCTATGTGTCTCTGACAGCTGCAGCTCATGCACTGCTCAGCTTCTTGATCCTTGAGTTACAATACGCAATTCTTCTTTTGTTATTTTAGTTACTATGCGTAAATTGTTAATTTTCTATTTTACATATCACATGTTCAGTTTTGTTTTTTGTGGTTGTTTTATCTGACATATGTACACTCTGCCTTTGGTATTTTTTAAAATTTTGCGTGCACATTTTCTTTGTTATTTTAGCTATAACGCGTACACACTTCCTCTGTTATTTTAGCCACCATGTGTAGACTCCTTTCTTCTTCTTCTTCTTCTTCTTCTTCTTCTTCTTCTTCTTCTTGTGATCGCATCATATATATTTACACCATCAGGCGACTTTTCACAATGAATTCGACCGTTGAGTGTAGTTGCTCTTTAGTTCCATACAGCTTTGATTGTAGTGTCGAATCATTTGGCCAGTGTATCCACCTTAACTAACCATATAGAGGACAATCCTGGAAGGCATGCTCGGTAGTTTGTTCCCCTGTCCCACATGTACACAGCGGCGAAGCAGACAGACGAAGTCTGTATTTGTGTTTACTCAGTCTATTGTGCCCAGTCCTGAGGCGAAGAATGATAGTCTGCCCTTGTCGGTCAAGGTTGGGTTGGTTCTGTTCTCGTCTGACAGCCTGGACAACTCTCTTTTTCTCCAAGTATGAGATTTCGCTGTTTTCTTGTTCACATTCTCCTCTCCTCCTTCCAAGACCATCTGCCCTCTCATTTCCAGGAACGCCACAGTGTGAGATCGCAGTCACTGGAGTATAGTTAGTTTTTTTCAGAAGCGAGAGTTGACCACCCTTAAGAGCTTGCAGCACAGATAATGTGTCTGTGAAGATGACTACTTGGTGGCAATCAGAATTGCTGTTCTGGGTCATGTTGGCAGACTATTACAGAGCTTGAACCTCAGACTATTACAGAGCTTGAACCTCAGTCTGTTTGAGAGCTTGAGCCTCAGCCTGTTTGAGAGCTTGAACCTCAGCCTGTTTGAGAGCTTGAACCTCAGCCTGTTTGAGAGCTTGAACCTCAGCCTGTTTGAGAGCTTGAACCTCAGCCTGTTTGAGAGCTTGAACCTCAGCCTGTTTGAGAGCTTGAACCTCAGCCTGTTTGAGAGCTTGAACATCAGCCTGTTTGAGAGCTTGAACCTCAGCCTGTTACAGAGCTTGAACCTCAGCCTGTTTGAGAGCTTGAACCTCAGCCTGTTACAGAGCTTGAACCTCAGCCTGTTTGAGAGCTTGAACCTCAGCCTGTTTGAGAGCTTGAACCTCAGCCTGTTACAGAGCTTGAACCTCAGCCTGTTTGAGAGCTTGAACCTCAGCCTGTTACAGAGCTTGAACCTCAGCCTGTTTGAGAGCTTGAACCTCAGCCTGTTTGAGAGCTTGAACCTCAGCCTGTTTGAGAGCTTGAACCTCTGCTGTATAGTTGGAGCAGAATTTACCAGTGGGAACACTCCTTGTCTCACAATGGTCCTCATGGTATGTTATAAAGATACCAGGGCCTCCATTCTTACCAGCATTTATTGCTGATCCTTCTGTATAGGCATGTATCCACTATTGTTGCTGATCCATCTCTGTAGGCATGTATCCACGATTGTTGCCGATCCATCTGTGTAGGCATGTATCCACTATTGTTGCTGATCCATCTTTGTAGGCATGTATCCACTATTGTTGCTGATACATTTGTGTAGGCATGTATCCACGATTGTTGCGGATCCATCTGTGTAGGCATGTATCCACTATTGTTGCAGATCCATCTGTGTAGGCATGTATCCACGATTGTTGCTGATCCATCTGTGTAGGCATGTATCCACTATGGTTGCTGATCCATCTGTGTAGGCATGTATCCACGATTGTTGCTGATCTATCTGTGTAGGCATGTATCCACTATGGTTGCTGATCCATCTGTGTAGGCATGTATCCACGATTGTTGCTGATCCATCGTGTAGGCATGTATCCACGATTGTTGCTGATCCATCTGTGTAGGCATGTATCCACTATGGTTGCTGATCCATCTGTGTAGGCATGTATCCACGATTGTTGCTGATCCATCGTGTAGGCATGTATCCACTATTGTTGCTGATCCATCTGTGTAGGCATGTATCCACAATTGTTGCTGATCCATCGTGTAGGCATGTATCCACGATTGTTGCTGATCCATCTGTGTAGGCATATTCCCAAAATTATTAAGTATAGTTTTCTTCGATCATACTCAATGTATCAGTTCGCTTGTTCAGCTCGTTGTAGTCGTGTCCCGTCGTGAGACCAGTGACTGATGTATTTATCTGTATGGTTTTATTGTCCGCTTCCCATGGAATTGGGTATAGGGCGGACTTCAGCGCTGTTGTCTTCATGGGTAGGTCTGCTGGGTGCTGTCTTCATGGGTAGGTCTGCTTGGTGCTGTCTTCATGGGTAGATCTGCTTGGTGCTGTCGTCATGGGTAGGTCTGCTGGGTGCTGTCTTCATGGGTAGGTCTGCTGGGTACTATCTTCATGGGTAGGTCTGCTGGGTACTGTCTTCATGGGTAGGTCTGCTGGGTACTGTCTTCATGGGTAGGTCTGCTTGGTGCTGTCTTCATGGGTAGGTCTGCTTGGTGCTGTCTTCATGGGTAGGTCTGCTTGGTGCTGTCTTCATGGGTAGGTCTGCTTGGTGTTGTCTTCATGGGTAGGTCTGCTTGTTGCTGTCGTCATGGGTAGATCTGCTTGGTGCTGTCTTCATGGGTAGGTCTGCTTGGTGCTGTCTTCATTGGTAGATCTGCTTGGTGCTGTCTTCATGGGTAGGTCGGCTTGGTGCTGTCTTCATGGGTAGGTCTGCTGGGTGCTGTCTTCATGGGTAGGTCTGCTTGGTGTTGTCTTCATGGGTAGGTCTGCTTGGTGCTGTCTTCTAAGTCTCTTTCCCCGGTGTACAAAGCTGCCTCGTTTAAGACAACCCAAAACCAAATTGTCTAGTCTTGCCTTCATTACGTGCTATAGGAAACATACTGTTGTACTTGTTCATCTCTATCATATTTTGTGTGTCTCTTCAATGGGGCAGTGTCTGTAGTCCAGTAACTTTCTGTATCTCCAAAATCGGCGTAGTTTTCAGGGCTCCTATAATGAGCCTATGGGCTTGGTTTTGCACCTTCTCCAATGGCTACAGATGTGTTTTGGCAGCAAGATGAAAATGATGTGGATCCAAACTCCAAATGAGGTCTAATTACACCATTGTACACTTTCTTAAGGGTTCTTTCGTTTGTTCCCCAGCTGGTGCCTGCTAATTTTCTGAGTAGGCCTAGCTAGCCTCCATTGGGTCTTGCCTGCCGCATTTCCAATATGTTTATTCCAAGTATGCCTTTTATCAAATGTCACCCCAAGATAGGTAGGGGAGTTTTCTTCCTTGATCATGAACATTCCTAAGCGCAAGTTGATTGTTTTTTGGTTTTTTTTAGGAAAGGGAAAACAGTGTCGTTGAGGTCTTGTCTGTGTTTATTGTGACGCTCCATTTCTCTGCACACGCCGACAGCATGTCTATTGCTATCTGCATTCTATAGTTTGCTGTAAAGGTGTGTTCATCAGCACACCAGTGCTAGATCGTCTGCATATAAGGCAGCTTTCACTCCAACGGTGAGATCCTTGACCAAATCGTTAATATAAACACTCTTATTTCTTATTTTTAGCTATAATACGCGCACTCTTCCTTTGTTATTTATTTACTAAAAGTACAACACTTACTTTGTTATTTTAGCTACTGTAAAATCATACTAACTTTTTTATTTTAGCTATTATAATTGTGCTCTGGCTTTTGTTATTTTAACTACCATAATTTTACTCTTCCTTTGTTATTTTAGCAATTTAATTGCACTCTTGTTTTGTTATTTTAGCTACCATAATGGAACTCTTGCCATGGAATTTTAGCTACCATAATTGTACTCTTCCTTTGTAATTGTAATTACCATATACTTACTCTTCCTTTGTTATTGTAATTACCATATACTTACTCTTCCTTTGTAATTGTAATTACTATATACTTACTCTTCCTTTGTTATTGTAATTACCATATACTTACTCTTCCTTTGTTATTGTAATTACCATATACTTACTCTTCCTTTGTTATTGTAATTACCATATACTTACTCTTCCTTTGTTATTGTAATTACCATATACTTACTCTTCCTTTGTTATTGTAATTACCATATACTTACTCTTCCTTTGTTATTGTAATTACCATATACTTACTCTTCCTTTGTTATTGTAATTACCATATATTTACTCTTCCTTTGCTATTTTAGCTAAAAAAATGATAACCTTTATATACTCTTCCTTTGTTATTTTATCTAACATACATATTTAAGTTGCCATACGCACACTCTTCAGTTGTTATTTTAGTTACCCTGGAAACACTCTACCTTTGCTATTTTAACTATCGTAGTTGTTATTGAAGCTAACACTTCAATATTACGCAATTATTTTATTTGTTCCAAATGTATTCCTTATTTGCTGTGTTAACTGTTCATCGAACATTATTCTGCCTTTTTCTATAATTGACATGCACAAATTCTGTATTTGTTACTTTCGCTGCTTAATCAGGTTGTTCTGAGATGTTCGTGCTTCCACTAATTCACATACTTTGCTTTTTTCATATCCATATTTATTTTTCCCATGAGAAAAGAAAAACATGTTCTCACGTATTAGTTTTCGCTGATTCCTGAATGTAATTAATAATATTTAACGATCCTTTACGTCTAGAGTACCATTTCTGTATAATATTGTGAGCGAACCAAAGACATATTTTAGAAGCAGTTTTGTCTATGGAGATGTACCAGACGTCAACAATTGTCTTTAGCTTGTACGATCGAGACATATTTATTTAGCTAATGCTTGGGGAAATGTGTCAATATAAGTAATTAACAATCTATTGAAAGACAATAATTAATTATTAGTTGCTTAATTGTTAAGATACAAATAACGAAACACATAATGGGTTATTATAATTAGCAATGTAACTCGAAATACGTATATGTACGTTATTAGCGCCAACGTGTGTCAGAAGGGGTTCAAATAATTAAACGCAAATAAACACATTTTTGTGGGGGGGGGGTGTGGTGGGGGGAGGGGGGGGGGGTTATAATAATGAGTAAAGCCTTTTCAATGCATCCTTTGACTTTTGATTCGTTTGTATAGTCACTTGGCCGACTCACACGCCACGTTAAAATACAGTTTTCTTCTTCTTCTTCTTCTTCTTCTTCTTCTTCGTACGCTGTCAGACGTCAACCTTAAAATACAGTTTTAAATTAGGGCAGTAACATTCATGTACTGAGTTTAGACAGAAACATTTTGCTATTATGAACTCGACAAACGAAAATAGCGCAAATCCTACCATCAATCTCGTGTACACTAATATAAATGTATAATTATGTGGAAACGTCGTTACGCGCATCTTACTGTTCTCACTTCTCACGTATAACGTCATTTTAATATTAATTGTATTTCCGCCATCCATAATTTGTATTGAGTTGTATGTACAATCACGTTCAACCCGTTCATTACAAACCATTATTTAAACACAGCTAATAACGAAGAACATGCTTAACAAGAGGGATACAAGGAAATGAATAGAGGAAGACGCACGCTGATATACGTTAAACATGTTGTGGGGACGGCGTGGGCTAGGGGTTAAGTGACATGGCTCACAACCAGAAGGGGCTGGGTTCGATCCTCATCACAGCACCGGCCGTTACCACGGGGAAGCAAACTCTTAGATAATGCAGGAGGAAGCAGACCCTTACATAAAATGCATGGTGAAGTTGGATGCACTGGGCCGACAGTCGCAAAATAAAAACCACAGTGCAACGCATACCGCCTTGGGGATTACAGAAATAAGGCAAATGCAAAAAAAAACACACAAAAAACATGTAAAGCAAAATCACTGCAATGGTATGGGGGTACCACTTCCGTTATCGCTACAAACCTGTCGTCTCTGCTGTAAATTGGTACCTGGCTTCATATGGAAGGAAAGTCATCAAGGAATTAAACTGACAACACCACCTCTTAAACAAGATGGTATATCGTACAATAAAGTCGCTAAACACTTCACCCCAAACAGAAGTGTATTTAATAAGGCTGCCTTTATCGTAAAAGAAAATCAAACTCATACCTCTTCCAAGCAAGAAATGAGTTCCACCTTCTGAACAGTTCAGTTTAAGAACGTACTCTAATTATGTCTTTTTCCCCTTTTTTCATTGTTCGTGAAGAATATGACAAATAGTTTCTGCAACAACCCTCTTAATCTACCTTTAATGTGTGCATGAAAGATGACAGTGTTTCTATCCGCTCCACTCCGACTATAACCCAGGTGTACTTATGCTTGATTAATTAATTCGTCTTCTCGTCTTAAGGATACCCTAAACAACTGCTACAGACCCGCTTTTACGGGGGGACCTGTATCTACATTTTCACATTGTTCAATAAATCAATCAATCTATCAATCAATATATCAATCAAAACATTTAAGATGGTGGGAGTAAAGATCCAACTAGTCTTGGATGTCCTTAACCTACTTTTAGGGAATTCTGAATCCATTTGTTTGTAGTGGGGTTTCAGTAGGAATGGATTTTTCGTGGCTAGAGTGCCAAATCCATACACAACCTTCAACAATTTCAGGAAGGAAATAGTGGCCCTATTGTGATTTACAAGAGAACCGTACGGGCGATGGTCTGAGTTTAGGAACGGTCTCGTTAAGGCAGTCCACATGTAAGGTACACAACTTGCTATTCGAAATGAAGCTCAATTTTATTCTTATTACTTCCCATGTACACAGAAGTATGTGGGCGTGCGTGGTTATTTCATTTAGTCTCCCGGTGCGATGAACATTGCGTGATTATGGTGTAAATGCGATTGTATGTGATTTACAGGTGTGCTTATGTGCAAGGATGCGTGTATGTAAAGAAAATGATCTGCAGTCTCTGAAATTTCTTCGACTTCCTTAGTCTTCTGTCTATTTATTACAAGGTGTTTCAAAGACTTTTCTGTCTATTTATTGCAAGGTGTTTTGAAGACGCTTCTGTCTATTTATTGCAAGATTTTTTTCAAAGATTTTTCTGTCTATTTATTGCAAGATTTTGTTCCAAGACTTTTCTGCCTATTGCAAGATTATAATCCAAAGCTGTTCTGTCTATTTATTGCAAGATTTTTTTCCAAGACTTCTATAAATGAGTTCAACGGATTGTTTGTCCTAATTAATGATTTAGTAAGGATAGTCGAGAAGCACAGTGATAGTTTAGTGCGGAAACATTACCGTTTCAGCCGGTGTTATCGACACGCTCAAGTCGACCCAGCTGTTAATCAGCATATGGTTTAATGTTAGAGAAAGAATAGAACTAATCACACCACATCATAAAAAGCTGAGACATAGTACAATAAAGTCTGTAACACTGCATCCCCGACAAAAGCGTTTACTTTGATTGGGACTGACAAATTTGCAGCGAATCTCATCATAGGCTCTTTCCATCTAGTCAAACTATAGTAATTGTGCTTTGAAAAAAACGAATGTGACTCGAAAGGCCAATCCGGGCAGAGAAGCGTCTTCCACGGTGCATGCAAGGAAAGTCAGTACCGTTTGCCGCATCGCATGGTGTGGCGTGTCTTCTCAAACGTTGAGTTATTAACCTATCCGCAATCAGTATCTCTTGTGTCTTTATTCCATGCAGAGAAGAGCTAAAGCCAGGTAAAAAATGTGTAAGTCAGACATAGTGACGTATGAAGATACATTCGTAGGATTGTCGCCCTACCTGAAGGCATCGGTGAATTTCTCTCTAAGATCTGAATTTTAAATGTTCAAATTTAAGTTTGTTTCTTAAGTAATATTTATCTATTTGTGCTATTCCTGGTTTTTTGTCATGCCGCAGTTGATGTGTAACATGGCGCCAGCAGCCTGACCTTGAAAGTCGGCAGAAGGAGATACAACTACACACACAAAAAACTCGTATCGCTGAGAGTGGATGTACAGGGAGAAGGAAAATGTGCAAGTAAACAACGAAAATGGTAAATAAATTATACTATAACATGTTTTTGTTTAAAAATTCAGCCGTCTACAAGATCAAGAGGGCCCATCCACACATTAATTAAAGAGCCGTCCAGATTATATACCAGGACATATTGTAGTCATAGAGTGGTGAATGTGTGGAATGCATTGTCGCAAGACATAATATAGACGTTAAGTAAACCCTGCCCAAGAAATATTAAATGCCACATTAACATTTCTAGGCCACCTGGCTTCTGGGATTTGCTATGCTGTGTGATATGTGACGACCTTTGAAATTATATTTTAGGGATGTTTTCTTGCATTATTTTCTCGTCTGATCACGTCACTACCCGCGATGATTATCATCACATTTTCCCTTGCACACGAGCATTATTTCGTTTTCATTTTTTACTTGCTCATAAGAAGAATTTTTCCAAAGCTGGACATTTTTTTAAACTTTATTAAATATTTGTAACTATCACCAATTCATGTTGATGAATATCAGCTCAGTGATACGGTCTTTAATAAACAAGACAAAATAATAAACAATAAACTATGATGTCATATGTTTGTAATGAATTACATTTGACATTGTTCTTGCATAAGGGAGATCATAGACAGAGTATGCTCACACTTGGTGTTAACTTATGCACGTGTTTTTCACGCTATGTCAGATACGTATATTTGCATGTTATTATTTCTGTTAAAACGTATTTTATATGCGCGCTGTTTATGTGTTTGTTTGTGTATAAATTAAACAACGGGTATTTTGTGTGTACAGCTCTGTATTACATATACTTAATGCTTCTTTATGGTGCGTGCATGTCGTACCGTGAGATATGTGTGTGTGTGGAGGAGTGAGTGTGTGTATGCACAAATACATATATATAT